>CM060904.1:531032525-533532525 GCA_030737815.1 Allium fistulosum
ATGTTCATTAAAATTTAAAAGTATTTCTTTTCATTACAATATAACATGTTAATAACTTTTACCTGTATTTCAAGTAATATATACGCATAGGGATTGGCAAATGCCATCACCTAGTCCTTGAGAGACTAACCATGCTTTTTCTGACATAGTGTTGCCTGGAATTCCTCTAATCCCACCTCTTATTGTTCCATTAGCTGAAATCATATAGTATTTTGATTTTATCAGTGAATATTCTATAAATGTTGTTATCCTGACACAAACACTGAAACATATATGCACATACATACATACATACATATTTGCATGTATCCTTGCTATGCGTGAACTGTTAACTTTAACCAATTTTATTTAACTTTTTTTTCCATTTAATTCCAGAGAATACTCACATATGACTTTAGCAATGGCAAAAACAAATCTGATGATGGAATAACCAAAAGACATTGTTGCAGCCATAACATTGCTGGAAACAACCTTGTCTTCCTAATACTGCAACAATTCAATAGTAAAGTTGAACTTACTAAAAATTTTAAGCAACAATTCAATAGTAAAATTGAATTTACTACAAATATGTGTCTGTATTAAAATTCATTTAAAGGGCCTCAATGTAGAACTTTTAGTTAGAACAGAACCAATACACCAATCAGGTATAATAAAT
This sequence comes from Allium fistulosum, assembly GCA_030737815.1. Classification (NCBI taxonomy): domain Eukaryota; kingdom Viridiplantae; phylum Streptophyta; class Magnoliopsida; order Asparagales; family Amaryllidaceae; genus Allium; species Allium fistulosum. The sequence continues at coordinate 531,033,181 of CM060904.1, forward strand.
GAGTAAATGATGGCAGCAACAGCTCATAATTTATTCCCAAAGTGAAATTCACCTTTTTTTTTACTTTAAAACATGGTGGTTAAATCTTTGCATGAAGGTAAAGAAGGAAAAAAAGATGGAAGTAAAAAGGTCATTCGAAGAAAATCATAAAATTTCTTTGCATGATAGATCTCTTCTTCTACATTTCTGCTCGCAATAATTGCAAACAGGCTGAAACATTTACTATTGCTACTCCCAGCAATCGCAAAAATCATGAAATTAACAAAATATATCATATAACCATAACTAGTAATATCGCTTTGAATTCGATGATATATATTTGGAAGGAAGAGAATAGGAGTGACAGTAAAATAAAATGATACCAAAACTAAAACACCTTTATGATCACAAATATAATTTGTTACTGGAGCAAAATCCAAATGTTACCAATCCACAAAATAGAAAGATGGCTGCTGCTCAAGACTAGGATATGATAGTATGGTTACGTCCGAGATGAGTGTATAATGGGTGGCGTAGGAGTAATGAACTAGAGGCCTTGGTTGATGAGATAATCACCCATCCTCTCCACAATCATGTTGCATTGTCCTGGCGTCATCGGCTCATCGTATATTCCAAAGATTAAAGCTTGGTTTGTTTTCTTTATTGTTATGCCCCCTGATCCCTGCTCATTTATATTTCATATGGTATTTAGTAAATTTTCTGTTCTATAATGTGTTTATATGGCCAGTAAATGACTTCAGCTGCTGAAATATTAACAATGTTAGCTACTATGTAAGTTTTTTTTTCATTATTTGGGATTTCCTTGTTTATTTATATTTTTAAGAGGAAAAAAAAGAAAACGAGAAAGAAAAAGGAGAGAATCAAAACAATAAAGTTAAATACAATTCTTTCATTCATTCTTTCTTAAATACTTAAAGTAAATTAGTGCAATAAAAAAGGAGCGATTCACATGATAAGATTTATCCTATGAGCACCAACACTGGAGATGCCATGTAAACCATGAAGTAGTTGTTGCCTTGCACACTCACACGTTACATTTAGCTAATAATATAAGTATATTGTATATTATTAATTATTATAACATCAAAGATGACACAAGGTAAGATTTCAAGCGACAAAATGTATAGACTTTGCTAATCAGCCTCATAGCAAATATTTTAACACATGACCCCAACTAGTAAAGTTAACGTTTGTCCTAACTTATCCAATATGCATACATTAAGTAATCTAAATATAAATACCAGTCATGTAACCAATAGCTATCTTTACTACCTCTAAAAGTTGGATAAACTCCTCCTCTGTGTTGTATATCCTAAAAAGAAGTACAAGATCCTGCAAAAGACAGAATGATCCATAAAAGGTCAAAGAAAACCAAAATAAAAAACTTGAGACTTGAGTGATCCGATCCTTCAATGTTTCAACTGTAAGACATTAAACTTGAGAGATCATCAGTCCTTCAATTTTCATCAATTTAATCAGGGGTTTGATTTTCATCCTTTGGGCTTTAATGTGTGGGAGGAACGATGATAAAGAGATTGTTACACTGGAGCTTGACCGGTAGCAGATTAGGTTTTCAGAGATGTTAGACAAATATGGTAGTTGGGCTTTAGGGCTTCAGCATAATTTGTCTATCCCTAGTATAAATTTGTAGGATCTACCAATGTTTCTGCAGACAAAAAAAACATCCAGAACAGCAAAATCCGGACCCATAACCAAGACGGAATTTTACAAAGAAGAAGAATTGTTCATGCGCAAAGAATTGTTAAAAACGAAGCTGTGCCATTCTAAAATACTAACAAAAGCACATATACTAATATCCAAATCCACTATATCGGTATTTTCATCAGTTTTGATTTTCACCTCATGGGCCTATTCCTGATCAACCTTTTTTTTTGAAATAAGGTTAATGGGCTGAGCCCAGTACAAACCGGGTAAGAAAACACAAACCCGCATCTCTTATGAAATCACAAAAGAAATCAAAACCCTAGCCGACAAACACAATTCACAGCCTCAAGCCCTAAAACAAATAATGGCGACGAGGAAAACTCGAACGCGAGAGCTTAGATCTCTTCAGTCTTCTCCTTTCCACTACTCTCACCCCTCTCCCAATAAGAAAGCCCATGATTGAGCTTGCTTCTCATGCTACTGTCAGATTTGCAAGAGTTGGCGTAGTTATTCAAACCAGCGACTTGATTTCTTAAGCTAAAATTTACAGATCTGGTGTCATTGCGACCCAGATCTGTAGATTTGTAGCTATACTCTCCAGCTCTACGATGCCTGATGATTTGGAGCCCATTGTCGCTCTGGGTAGACTGCGGATGAGAGCTTAAGTCGTTTTGATGAGCCTTCGGATTGAGGAGATAACGTTCTGTATGCTTGCAACCAGCATCTTTGCTCCACAGATCCGCTAGGAAGTCAAAATTGGTTTGGTCTTTAACTTTTTTCTTTGATTTCTGAAGAATGATTCTGCTATCATTATCAATAATCAGTCATCTTTGTTCTTTGGACATCTTAAGCTTGTTATGAGTACGATTATTTCTCTCTTTCCAAATATGATATACAGCTGTGGTTATCAGAACATGAGCAAGATCTTTTTCGAGAGATTTTCCTTTGAAATGATTGGAGATGTCCATGATAATCTGCTTTAAATCCATGCTGCTAACATTGTTTATGTTCATCTTAGTTTTTATCTGGCTCCATATGTAATAACTGAAATTGCATTCAAAAAATAAGTGAGAAACAGTTTCATTTTCTAAGTTGCATAAGGAACAAAGTGAAGGATTATTTCTTCCCCATTTATTGATTAAATCCAGAGTTGGCAATCTGTTTTTAATAGCAAAATAAGTACAGATAGCCATCTTAGGATTGTTCACTTTGTTCCAAATGCACTTATACCACTCAACAGTAGGCTGCTTGATTCTAATATGCTCCCAAGTTTTCTTAAAGGAGAACTTACCATTGATGCTAGCTAACCAATCCCAATGATCACTATCTGCATTAGGGTCTAAAGGGATATTAGCAATAAAGTTTTTATGAGGATTAGTAATTGGGTGCAGGTGAGGCTGCCATTGATTGTTTTTTATTATGACATTAACATTAGCTTTAGCTTCACCACAAATAACAAGATTATCCCAACCCACTCTATTAATAAAAGAGTCATTTTGAAACCACGGATCAAACCAAAGACTAGTCTCACAACCAGATTTGAATTTTCTTTGAATAAGAGATTTACCCAAGTTTTTGCATTTTAAAATTTGATTCCAAGTATTTGATTGATTATTTTTAGGTAAAATAGTCCAAAAGTTACCATTTTTGAGATATTTGCAAGTCATCCATTTGGTCCATAAAGAATCTCCACTAATAAATCTCCAAAAAAGCTTTAATTTGCAAGTTAGACTGAGATCATTAAGATTTCTGATACCAAGTCCACCTTCATTTTTTGGTTTGCAGACATTGTCCCAACTAATTTTATGGTACTTACCACCCCAAAGAAATTCAGCACATCTGCTCTCTATTTTTTTAATAGTAGCAATAGGGATGTGGTGAGTTTGAAACCAATATAAAATGATAGCATAGACAACAGTTTTGATTAATTCAATTCTGCCAGCAATGGATAGAAGCTTGCATGACCAAGTTATGGTAAAATTAAAGAAAAATATATAGGTAAAGAAACATTTAAAGATGTGCATAAATTATACTACTCTGGAGGAAATAACAGAAGGTGAACCTCGGTAAGAGCATATACACCAATCTCTGAAGATTTCATTAGACTCCCTCTTCTCTTAAAATTACCATCTTTGTATGTGTAAAGCATAGGAACCACAGTGACTACCTGTAGGTTATAAATAATCTGCAAAAGAAATATTTGTGCACATCACAACGTACAGTATTAGTTTTATGACCACATATATGATACATTCATTATGCAAAAATAAGCTTTACAAGAGTGTAGACTCACTTCTTCAGGAGTTAGATTTTCCAAATACATGATTATTGACCTCAAAGAATTTGCATGTGCAGTTATCAATATGTTTTTCCCTATTTGAAGCTGGGGCTCAATCTGTAAATCAGACAAGTAACCAATATCAATATGATGTGCAATGTTGATGACTCAAATTTGCATGGAGGAGAATGTTTTAAATCTCTTTCATCTCTCCCGAGATCTCACCCGAAATACAATTTTTGAGCTTAGGCGAGACGGGATTCAAACATGATTTTCAATTGTTTGACACCCATCAATCTTTAAGTTTTGAGCACGAGATATAATCAGAGGTGTCAGACCAAGATTTAGCTTGAAATCCGAGATTTGAAAGCTTGATTACTATAGGAAAATATGAATAATGATAAATAATGAATTCTATAGAATATACTCACATTCTCGGTGAAATAAGAAACCGCTCTTTCTCCACACATTTCAAGACTCTCACCATTAGGCGGTCGAGTAAAACATGTGCGTCGCCATGCATGAACAATCACATGGCCTAGTTTTTCAGCTATTTCCTGCTTGTTCAAACCTTGTAAATCCCCATACCTAGACAAAATATTTATATTGCAATAGTTATAATTATGTTAACCATAATAAAGTACGAATAGGATCGCTGATAAAATAAATAAATAAAACATGCATTCTTTCATTGAGTTGCCAAGCCGTTATTACTGAAATAGATTCTTTTATTGCAGTTTCACTATGTATCTCGCTCCATATCTTTGCTTGCTCACTCTCATTGTGTACAATTATCGGAACCTGCAATCAGCAGTGCTCATATATAAGCACATTAACTGCACAGAAAGGATAACATGAGAAATGAGAAGGTACTGACCTTCTTGGAACTATGTTGTTTCATAGCAATAACAGCAGTCATTTGATCCCGAATTAAAGATGATGTATATATTAAATCAATTGGAACTTTGCTTATTCTTTTCCCAGATCCAATTGCTTCTGCTAACCCCTTTATAGTTAGAGGTACATCAACACACCCAGTAAACAAGTTTTTCTCATTCCACATTGATTCGCCCCGGCGCAACAAAACAAGCATAGATTCATCTGACATCAATAAACATTACATATTACAAGGCTTAAATATTAGCATTCATTTGCAAATAAGAAGGTCCGTGGAAGAAAATAACTGACTTGAATTTGGGGCATTAGCAAGAGTGCTATTACTGGGTGGTAACTACTATTTCGCTGATTAAATCAAACAGCCCATTTACCAAACTAATTGTCAAGAAAATGCCTCTTTTATAAGCCCGTATTTCAGAAACATGCTGATTATAGCTACATGCAAACAATATGGCAGAACATTTTTCAGAAAATGTATTTCTTTATATTATCATGCCAAAATCTTTACAAAGGAATGGTTAACCATTTTTAAAATATTCGCACCAGCAACAACTCATCATGTCTCTTCCACCATCAGCAGCAAACATATGGATCATCCGGAACACATGGAAATCTTGTCTGTAGTATAACTTCAAGATTGCTGCCTTATGATCTAGGGTTTACTATTTCGGATAATGCCAGGTATTGCAAGCTTCATTATCTACTGATCTCTCTGGAGTCACATAACCATAGTTCATACTTTAAGTCAAGTCGACAAAATGAGACCCAATTATTTGTTCAATGTTTTCATTAAATATACATAAATACTAGCTAAACTTAACGTATGAGTGTCACTATATGCTCTGAGGCGCAATATTAATCTAGTGAAATTTGGTTAATCCATTATGGATGCTCTAACTTGAATCCCTTAAAAATGACCAACTCTAATATTTATCTGATCTTAGCTGCTTAATTAATATGAATCATTTGATATATTCATGTATCTAAATCTCCCTAATCCTCATCGTTCCTAGCCACCAGATTAACCTATACCTAATAAAAAGTGGTCAAATTACTCAAATAAACCAAAAGCTAACCCTGAAAATCAGACTTCAAGCCTACAACAGTTTATTTTGTCGATAAAATTATTCTCATATATAAGCATTTTTGGACCTTCAACAACTTTGTACTCTTTTAGAGCCATTTCTCCTCCTATTCATTGCAATGCCCAGTTCCAAATTCTAACTTCATATCCCTGCTAAATTTGTGCATCCACAGCTCCAACTAAGTACGAGTGTGCATTATAAGTGGATCAGATCTGATTATGCTGAACGATGAGCGTCAGATCTCTAAGGTGATAAAACTAAAATTTATCATCGTTAAAATGATTCAGCACCAATAATCCTCAATATGCAGATTGAAATTACATAAATTATAGGACGATTATCTCTCGATTGTAATAGTTGGACGCAGCGTGCTACCTTGAGAAAGAAGTGAAGGAAGACGGAGAAGCAGATGATGCAACTATGAGGAAGAAGAAGCACGATTGGGGAAAATTGTGAGATTAGAGTGATAAGCGATCGATTTGAGTGAGAAGCGGTCGATTTGTTCAGGCGTTATTTTTCAAGAATGGGTGAAATTAGGGCGCGTAATTGAAATTAGGGCGTTCTTTTTTTTGGAAGCAGAGAGGCGAGGGTTACTGAAATGGAACTGGGGTGAAATTTTTTGGGAAACATTGGAACGGTTCATAGCCGTGGTAAATTTGCCACGGCCTTACACCATGCTAATTGACTTTACCACGGCTCCAAACCGTGGTAAAATTGCCACGGCTCAAAGCCATGGTAATTTTTCCGCCTTGGGGTATGGCAAAATGGACAGTATGGTGTAGTGTAACATCAAATACGTCATATCATAGAACAGGAATATTCACATATACATACATATACAGAGTCAGCAGAAGTACAACATAACATGCTACATGAGTTTGGTTCTTATGAACCATATATACAACAAGAGTCACGAAAGAATATGTACATCAAAGTACTACGACAAAAAGGGTCTATAGCAAAACATACACTAAGCAATAAAGAGGAAAGATCACAGCGCAGCAAAGCAAGGTGGAGGTCAAACTACAATCTACTAACCTGTAATGACTCGGTCTGACCCGAGCATCATATAAAAATATAAACACACGGGTCAGTCTAGCCTAAACAAGAGGATTAGTACATGATAGGTGAAGATTAGATACACATGATGATAATAACTCACCATGGAGATGAACTACATGTTCTCAAATCAACATTTGGCATATAGGCCAAATCATGTAACGACATAAGGCATATGAGCCAAATCAACATACAACATAAGGCATATGAGACAAATCAACATACAATATAGGGCATATGAACCAAATCAACGTACAACATAAAACGTAAAAGCCAAATCACCAAACATCATAAGGCGTATGAGCCATGTCACCAAAACATCATAAATCTCAACATATCGAACTCTCTAAGGAGTTCAAAACAGCAAAAATGTAATCACCATGTCATCATCATCAAATAGCACAATGACTATGTATAACTCCAACATCCAACAAAATGGTGAACACATTTGAAAATCAACAAATTCTAGAAATCAAAATAATGAAATCTAGAAACAACAACAAAAATGGATCCCAACAAATGGAGTCTAAGCTACGCCGCACGTGCATCAACAACAAATGGCTGAAGCCTGCCAAGTACTATCAACAACAAATTTGGCGCCCAACAAATGACCCGAAGGTGCAACAAATGGCCCGAAAGCCCAACAAATGACCCGAAGGTCTAGTACTGGCAATCAACATACCCGAAGGTCTAACATAAAGTGTTACAAACTTCCAAATAGTAACTATAATCAGTGACAACAGTGCATCTCATACCACACGTTCTCACTTAACCGTTTACTATAAGGTAGTTAATTTCACTCTTGTGTATGACCTCAATCGAACAAGTCTGGAATTAACCAAAAAAGTAAATGCATGTGTCCCATACCATATGTTTTACTAAATTGTTTAAGTCACTTCCTCGTTCGCTCAAAGAGTGCAAAAACATGTAATTTTATAGAAAATAATTTACTTCGAGAAAACGAGTTAAAAACGATTTCTCTAAAAATATTTGGAAATTATTTCCTTTTAAAATTCCTTTAAATATAGTTAATTATATTATTTAATATTTAAAATAAGCTCAGAAATAAATTCATACTTATAAAATCGATTACTGTAACGCCCCACATTTATACCCATATTATCCAAGAATGATATATGTGATATTGTCGAATAATACGTAGAATAAGGCTGGTTTGGGGCGACCAATTGTAATATTGCTTTGTGCGAGTATTGATATGTCAAATCATATGGCTAAACCTTTTATTTTATTATATGAGGAGATTCGACATATCTAATCCAGACGCAAAACAATAATACAATGGCTTAATATGATTCAGGACAATATACAACATAATGATATAACACAAAATCACAAGACATAGCGGAATTATAAATCTTATGATTACTACTCAAAATTGTAAGTCTACAAAAAGGAAGAGCTAGACTTACACAAATAATAGTATATACAAAACTCTGATAGGTTTACAAGTATATAAATGACATCTCAAGTCAACACCATACAAACTATATACAAGTCAATAACATGACTAATAATAAAAAAATAGAAAACTCAATCAAAAATTACTACTCCAAATAGCTACTCTAGCTAACCTAAATCCAAAGTCTTCGAGTCCCTGTAACCTGAAAAGTCTCAGCCTGACCCGAGTAAACAAACACTCAGGTCAGACTATCTTTAAATATCCAAATTGATGTTTAAGGTTGCATATTAGACACTGATTTGCAAAGTGGCTCAGCTTGTTGCACTTGAAACAAAGAATGTTAGCCAAGTTGGACTGCTTCTTCTGAGTTGGAGTTCCACCTCCGGGTTTCTTTCCTGATCACTGCTTCTTTCCTTTGCGTTTAAAATTCGGCTTGTTTGCAACAGGGATAACTGATAAGGTTGGGCACTAACTACTGGAACTACACCTTTTTGAACTCCTTGCTTAATATCCAAAGCTTCAAACCTCAAGTCCATGCCGATCAAATTGGTAAGGTACTATTAACATGGTTGGTCATCTCACGATGAAATTTTGGCCTCAGTCCTTCCACCAACATCTCATTCTTTTTACGTGGCATGTCTATCAATCCTGGTCCAAAACGAGACAATGCATTGAATCGATGCTCATACTGTGCCACTGTCATATCTTCCTGCTTCAAATCCATGAAACTCCTGAACAACTGAGTCCTCCCCGCCTATGGAATAAATTGAGCTTCGAAGACTTCCTTAAATTGAGCCCACGTAAAATCTTCCTCCGGGGTATTAACTGTCACCGAATCCCACCAATCCATTGCTGACTTCTGAAGCTGTCGTGATGCCAACAATCGCTTCCTTGCATCCTCCAACTAAAGACCCCCAAATATCCTTTCACAAGAGCGGAGCCATGTCTGAACTCCCAAAATATCTTCAGTTCCAAAGAATTGTTTACCGCCCAAAGCAGTATAATTTTTGCACAGAGTAGCAAAGTTTTGAGGCGATTGAACTTGCACTACTACTTCTCCCACCAGCTCTACAACTGGCCTATTTCTAGGAGCTCTGCCATTTGTAGCCATGCTGGTTCCAGATCCTCTCCCTCTTCTTCGTCTTGTACTCATTTTTAGTTACCTTTACAATGATAGGTATTATTATAATACAAAGATAGGATCAATTTTTTTTAAGGGAAACAACACCAAAGGATCAAAAACCAATCATAAGGATGGGTGATAAAAAAATGCACTCTCGAGCTTAACTCATTCTAGGGCTCTTCTCACCCTATCTCTAATAATTTGTATCCCAATCAGGCTAAGGTGTTCGCTCAACTGAAGCTTTGATACCAACTGTGAAGACCCACCTTTCTGACCATTGGGAATGACACTTAATACATCCACGATATTCGTGTGCCGTTTCCCAAGCATCCGTAAGATGAATTGTCGTGGGGTAAAATAAAGAACAGAACATAAAATCTCACAACGAAACTATTAAATAGAACATAACAGTAATATAGTACATAGGGCTACTCCCTAACTCAGAGTTATCGGAGTTACACAAAAGTACTACAATCAGCTTAGGCAGTCATAAGAACCTGCCTTTACATATGCTGAAAAAAATACACTTACAAGAACTAAACAAACAACGAAAACATATGACTAAATAGATAAAGGCCTCCTGCTTAAACACCGCCTTCAAAAGAGCCTATAAAAGACTTGCTACTCTCGGACTACTCAAATATAATTGAGTACACGAGAGTTTATTGAGAACAAACAACTTGGGTCAGACAATATATCTGGTATGAGTAAAACTCTAAATAATAAGTGTAATTAAACAACAACATGTGAGACCACACCGCCAAACATGGAACGGGTTTCCTCTCATAGGAACCACATCCAAATGTAAAAAATGGATACAAATAATTAACATCGTGAAGAGTGCTATACTCTTCCAGATGCAATTAAGTAAAAAAAATCGAAGGTTCAAATCAACAAAGAAAGGGAAATTTACCAACAATGACTAGGAGGGTGCACCCCGAATGTATACCTCTAGAATATATACTTGAGAACTCTGATGGCTCTCGAAAACCTTCAAGCCGGACCCTGCCAACTATTACCGAGTATTTCACATCTCAATGTGCACAAGCGAATCCAATTTAGAGTGGATGTGAAAATACCCTAATGGGAGCAACCCCACATAGCTTGGCCCCCACTCGCTCTTTGGGTTTAGTCATTTCCGACAAAGGATAACAAAGCTCAAGTGAGCAACATACCGCCTTAGTATGACGAAATACAAAGAAGGATGAGGTAATCGATAGTCGATAAACTGGCTATCGAAGATAACAAAATGATCGTATATGGACAGTAAATCTCATATTCCTACCACCACTTGTCGATTTCAAACTTGTACTATTTCTTGGTTAAAAAATGAAGTCGAGCAAGTGAAGGTAGTGTTACCTCTAGGCATTGCCTTGATGACAATTTTAACTTTCGAGATAGTAACAAGTTTCCATACCTCGACGTTTAGTGCCAAGAGTATGACTAAATTCTTTCCATATAAGCGATATAGTTTACGGAAATTTCTTTTCCATAGCCGAATCAAACTTTTACTTTTTAAATCCAAACTCGTGCTTGGGCTTCTCATTACAATTTTTTGACTTTAAATAACTTTATAAAAATGGTTCATTAACTTTAAAACACCATTATCAAAAGATATAATCACTTAAAACATCCTTATTAAAGAGGTTAATTATCTTTAATTAACATTAATAAGAATGATTAATTATCTTTGAACTTCGTTAATTAATTTGATTAATTAACTTTAAATACCCATAATTAAAAAGGGTTAATCATTTTAAAACATCATTAATTAAATTAATTAATTAATTTTAAATCTCATTAATTAAGTTGATTAATTAATTTTAAAACATCATTTACTAAAAAGGATTAACTAATTTAAAATATCATTAATGGAAAAGATTAATTAAATTTAAACTAATTAATTAACTTTAAAAGTAATTAATTAAAAATGATTAATTAAAAATGATTAATTAATTTTTAAACACCATTAATTAAAATAATTAATTAAGTTTAGTCAATCATTATTTAAGAGCTTAAGTAAACTTAATCACCATTAGATAAAATGGTTAATTAATTTTAAACATCATTAATAAAGCAATTAATTAATTTTAAACACGCCGTTATTAAGATAATTAATTATCCCTAATCCTCATTAATTAAAATAATTAATTAAATTTAAAATATTTATTAGATTAGTAAATTAATTTTAAATCCATCCATAGTCAAAAACTTAATTAACTTTATAAAGTAAAACCTAAGCTCGAAAGTTAAACAAAAGATGTCAAAGAGATGGTGGTTTCCGAAAGTGCCGATATAGCGATAGTCGCTATACGGACACTTCGAGAACTACTTTCATGTCATACTGATTTTCATTCGAAGCTCACATGACATAACATAAACATGGCATATAACCAAAGTAAATAATATTTATGAACATAAATAAGGCATCACTTATACAAATTTACTTCGAACCACAAAACTAGTTTCGATTACTTACTAACTACTCAAGGTGTCGACTTTTTAACAAACAAACCAAGTAACAAACATTACAACAAACATGCATAATCAAGTGACTTAAATAGTTACAATAAAGTGAAGGAAATAAAGTCCAAAACTTTAGTTAAAAAGGCGAGCTTTACTCATCTAAAAGCTAACCAAACAACCTAGAATTTAGTCATCTTCTCATGAATTTTTGGCTATGTTACTCGTTGAATTTGGAGAAGTCATCAAAAGGAAAGTTATTGGAAATTATTTTCTCTATGATTTAAGAAAAATAATTACTAAATTTGGGTTTGATGTGTGGAAGATATAGTAAGAAGAAGAAGAGGTATTTTCGGACTTGAAAATTTGTGTCCGAAAATACTCTACAAAGAAATGAATTTTTGGCCTAATAGCACTTGGAAACTGAAGAAATGGTATAAATGAAAGTTGTAAACAATTTGATTCTCTTGAATTTGAAAAAATAATTTCTTTATTTGGAGTATTTTTGAGGGAGTTATGGCCATGAGAACAGAAGGTAAAAATTTGGGAAGAACATGAAAATGAGAGCATTAAATTGCATTTATAATCACATGTAAAGTGGCTAATTCCACTTATACCCTCCTATCCATGGTTGCCACATGAAAATTCTTGTCCCCCCCTTACCAACATGCATTTAAAACTCAAGTTGCCAAAATATCAAATCATGTTTAAACATGTTTCATTTGATGTGACATTTGCTTTTTGTTTTAATTTTAACCTTAGGAAATTGTCACAACACCCTATTTTTTCTTAAATTATAAATACATATTTATTATAATTTCTAAATCCTAATTTGTTTTATAAATGTTTGTTTTTATGTATACTAAAATGTTCACAACGTTTCAGACAACTTTTAGAAGATGTGAAGTCGAAAATTCAGAAAACGATTTCCGGTCATATTTTTTATTTTTCTTCGAACTAAATATTTTTGTAAACAAATGTTGAAAACCCTTTAACCACCACTAACCATTATTTTAAAGTGTTTTATTTTAGTTATAAATTAATTAATTAATTATTTGAAAATAGATTAAATATCCTGTTTGCACAAAAAATGGACAAACACCTCAAAGTTGTATGATTTAGTAGATCTTATGTTGTTCTTAATGATTTGGGTGACTTATGCAAATATATGAAAAGCAGGGGCTAAACTGTAAAAAGACACACAGATTTATAGTGGTTCGGCCAGAACGTGCCTACGTCCACTTTATATGTTATTTCTCCTTTAGATCTCAGATTACAAGTACAAAGCTTTGGTACAAGTATCTAAAAGCGTTTGAAAGTTCCTTCCGTGCTTGAGCTCTCAAACTTCTCCCCCATTGTTGTACCCCTGCCCCTATATTTATAGAGTGAGGTTGGGGGCAGGGGTCTTGGATGTATATAGCTGCTGGTGGGCCTGGGCTGAAGCAATTTGGCCTGGCAGCGTTCCGGTTCGGCGAAGCTTTGGTTCGGCCGTGCTTGGAGAAGGTTGGGGTTTGGTAGGGATGTGGTCCGGTGATAGGTTGGTTCGGCATAGGGGTGTGAAGCAGTTGGTTCGGTGTTGTTTGGTTCGGTAGTTGTTGGCGAGGCCCCGGTCCGGTAGGAGATGGAAAATGTGTTGGTTCGGCAGGCAGGGAAGTGCTCTTGGTTCGGCAGGGCTGGTCTTGAATAGCCGAATGAACGTGTACTCTGGGTGCCGAATGAACCTTACTCTGGTTGCCGAATGAACCTTACTCTGGTCGTGGAGGAAACGCACCCAACACTAATATTCCAGTTTTGACCAAAAATGGGATAACACTTTGCCCCCCAAAACATGACTTGCGGTAGGAAGACGTGTTTTGTAATGCCATGAGCTGGATGTTCGTATCCTCAACAACCTGTAAAGAGCTTGATAGTTTTATATGGCCCCAAATGACGACCGTTCGGGATCGAGCTACTTGGGATGAAGCACGGCCGTTCATGGTCAAGCGCCTAACTTCAAATGACGACCGTTCGCGATCGAGTCATTTGAGGTGAAGTGCGACCGTTCGCGGTCAAGCGTCTAAATCCATGCGACGATCGTTCGAGATCGAGTCATTTGTGGTGGAATGTGATCGTTCACGGTCAAGCGCTTTACTTCAAATGACGACCGTTCGGGGTCGAGTCATTCGAGGTAAAGTGCGACCGAGCCCGGTCAGAAGGCGTACCTCGAATGGCGACCATTCGTGATCAAGCCACTTGGGGTGAAATGTGACCGTTCGCGGTCAAGCGCCTTACTTCGAATGATGATCGTTCGAGATCGAGCCATTCGTGGTAAGGTGCGACTGTTGGCGGTCAGGGGGTGGACCTCAAATGGCGACCGTTCGCGATCGAGCCACTTGTGGCGAGATGAGTTGTGCCGTTCGAGGCGAGTTTGTGACTGTTCGAAGTCGGGTGCCGTTCGAGGCGAGTTGTGACCGTTCGAGGTCGGGTGCCGTTCGCGGCGAATTGTGACCGTTCGCGGTCGGGGTGCCGTTCGAGGCGAGTTGTGACCGTTCGAGGTCGGGGTGCCGTTCGAGGCGAGTTGATGTGTGCCCGGGGGGACTTAATACCATCCAAACCAGATTCACGTTCGGGTGAGTTTCTGGATTGTCTGTTGTGGCGGTTTATCACTATCTCAGAGCATGCCTAGGGATCGTTCGCGATCCCGTACATGTGTAAGTAGTTTAGCCATTTTAGAATTATCAAAACCAAATATCCATTCAACTGATGAAATTTAAAATAGAAATGTTCAGCAAAGTCAAATCCAAATTTAAGAAATAAAGAACAAAAACAAAGTAGTGACGTCGAAGTGCAAACGCCTATATCGATGTGGTTTATAGTTGTATCAGAGCATGCCTGAGGATCGTTCGTGGTCCTGTACATGTGTAAACAACTTAACCGTATCAGTGTGGAGTTTGCTGTTCGTTCGTCGTTATCTCGATCAACGGATAATAAGATGACATCTCGATCCTGAGCCGTCTTCAGTTGGTGCGGGCGGTGGTCGTTCTTGTCCCACCGTTGTGGCCCTCCTTCTCACATATTGTGATAGCAAACCATTCCGAATATGCCCCTCCACCTCATCTTTCAGGTGCCTGCAATCGTTGGTATGATGACCATTCAGGTCGTGGAACAAGCAATATCTGTCTGATTTCCTTTCGTTAATAGTCGGATCCCTTCGCATTGGCCTACGGTAGGGAACCTGCTCTCTTGTATCTTGATAGATTCGCTCCAAACTCTCATTCAGCTCGGAGTAAGTGGTGAATCGCGACTCTTTCCGTGGCCGCTTTGACCTGTCATCATTATCCTCAGCCTTTCTCTTTCCTTTACTAGTCTCCGCACCCCTTCCAGGTGGGTTTCCGCTCTTGATTGCGTAAACGTCAACTTCTTCCTCTCTTTCTGCACTAGCATCTTCCAAACGCAGAAACTTTTCAGCCTCATGATAGAACTCTCCCAGATTCATAGGCGGATCTTTAGTTAACGAATTCTTGAACTCCGTACTATCAGCTATTCCAGATACAGCCGCCATCATGACCATAGATGGATCTGGTCGATCCACTGATGCTGCTGCCGCATTAAATCGTGTTAGAAAACTCCTCAAAGTCTCTCCAGTTTTCTGCTTCAAGGTTGCCAAAGTCATCACATTCTTGGGTCTTGCAATATGAACCCTGAATTGCCTCATGAATCTCTCAGTTAAATCTGCCCACGTTCCTATGGAGCCGCTTTCCAGTTGTCTGAACCACAACGCCGCAATATCTGCCAAGTACAATGGAAAGCACCGGGCCATAACCTCCTCTGATGCCCCCAGCACTTCCATATGCCTTATATATTTTGTCAGATGAACCGTGGGGTCTGTCCTTCCATTATACATATCCAATGATGGTAGCTTAAAATCTGGTGGGTTCCTAGCTCGCCTGATTGTTGTGGTAAAAGGACTCCTATTCACATCCTCCAGGTCTCTATTCACTAGTCCGCCTCTCATAGCTCTTCTAACCATCTCAGCTAATCTGTCATTGTTTCCAAGCTGAAGTCCTCGTTCACTGCCTTCGACCTGCCCCCTGAGTCCGTGGGAGCTTTCAGGTGTATGCCCCCCTGGCGGAGCGTTCATTCTTCTATTGTTACCAGATTGTTCGGATGCCCCCGTCTCTCTTCTCGGGATTGGGTCAACATGCTCTGCATGTGTGCCCCCTAGCTCTGGTGCTACGCCAGATGGTCCTGCTCCGTTCTGAACTCCAGTTGCGCCTTGGTTCCGTGCTCCAAGTTGCCCAATCTGTTGAAGCAAGTTCTGGATCATCCCTTCCTGTCTTCTCATCTTGGCCTCCATCTCATCCCTGGTGATGAAGACTGAAGCTTGGTTTGCTCCTGAGGAAGCCTCTTGACTCCCTTCCTGTTGACTTTGCTCTGGCCTCGGCCTTCTGCTTGATTGTCTTGCCATGATTCTCCCAATCTGAATCCTTAGACTTTAAAATTCAGCTTCTAAGCGGCAGAATCCTTGAGTAAATTTCTCAGTGAAAGCACCAAAAATGTTTGCACAAAAAATGGACAAACACCTCAAAGTTGTATGATTTAGTAGATCTTATGTTGTTCTTAATGATTTGGGTGACTTATGCAAATATATGAAAAGCAGGGGCTAAACTGTAAAAAGACACACAGATTTATAGTGGTTCGGCCAGAACGTGCCTACGTCCACTTTATATGTTATTTCTCCTTTAGATCTCAGATTACAAGTACAAAGCTTTGGTACAAGTATCTAAAAGCGTTTGAAAGTTCCTTCCGTGCTTGAGCTCTCAAACTTCTCCCCCATTGTTGTACCCCTGCCCCTATATTTATAGAGTGAGGTTGGGGGCAGGGGTCTTGGATGTATATAGCTGCTGGTGGGCCTGGGCTGAAGCAATTTGGCCTGGCAGCGTTCCGGTTCGGCGAAGCTTTGGTTCGGCCGTGCTTGGAGAAGGTTGGGGTTTGGTAGGGATGTGGTCCGGTGATAGGTTGGTTCGGCATAGGGGTGTGAAGCAGTTGGTTCGGTGTTGTTTGGTTCGGTAGTTGTTGGCGAGGCCCCGGTCCGGTAGGAGATGGAAAATGTGTTGGTTCGGCAGGCAGGGAAGTGCTCTTGGTTCGGCAGGGCTGGTCTTGAATAGCCGAATGAACGTGTACTCTGGGTGCCGAATGAACCTTACTCTGGTTGCCGAATGAACCTTACTCTGGTCGTGGAGGAAACGCACCCAACACTAATATTCCAGTTTTGACCAAAAATGGGATAACATATCCATATTTTGAAAAGGTTAAATTACGGGTCGTTACATTCGTACTTAATTATTATTTAATAAAGTAATATTATTTAAGTATTAATTAAGTTAGTTAATTTTAATTAATTAATTAATAAAAGGTTAATTATAGTTTTAATTAATTATTTAAGGATTAATTATTTTTAAATTATTTATTTAAGATTATTTTTTAATTATTTATTTATTATATATGGGTTTAATTATTTAATTAATTACTAGTTAAGTTAAGATTTAATTAAAGACATGATAAAGATTTAAATTATTATTTAATGAAGGTTTAAATTATTATTTAATTATTTAGAGATTAATTATGGTTTAAATATTTATTTAAAGATTTAATATATTTAATTGTTTATGTAAAGGATAATTATTATTTTATTATTTATTTAATAGTTAATTATGGTTTAATTATTAACTGAAGGATTAATCATTTTAAATAAAGTTTAAATGTTGTTTAATTTTTAAATAAGGTTTTAGCAGAGACCACCTTATTTTTAAAAATCGGTTGTGTTTTCAAGAAACAACTTTCTTTTAACGGAAGATTTTAATCCAAGGGATTTCTTTGTCGTCTATCCTTAAGTAAACCCAATTGAATATGAAACCCAATGACATCTGTTTATAAATCACCGTTCTGCTAATTAACTTGTACTTGACATCTATTTGGTAGAATAAATCACCGTTCTACTATAGTTCACCAAGTAGATTATGTTGACATCTATTAGGCAAAATAAAAACTCATTCCGCCATTATATTAACTTAGACATATGTTTAGCAGAACAAATCCCCATCTACTATTTTGGTTACTTGGACATTAACTTTTAAGATTGATTGTTATTAGTTGATTCTCTTATAAATATCTACTTGTTATGTAAATACCCATGTTATAACTTGAAAAATAAACTCAGTTAAATGAGAACCATCGTAGTCACTAAGCTTCTTTCTAATTTTTAAGGTCAATCATACTTTTAATAATGGTTTTAAGTTAAGTAGTGATTTTAGTAAAGGCGTTTTAAATAATCGTTTTGTCTATCAAAAGGACTTTATTAAATGAGTTTATTAAAGAGTTTTTTTTAAATAAGGAATATTTATAAGAAGGTTTTATAAATGATTTTTGGATATTTATAAAGGAAGTTTTGTAAATAATTTTGATAATTATAAAAGAATTTTGTAAATTTAACTTGGTGATTTATAAAGAGTTTTGTAAATGGGTTTGGAATTTAAGTAAAGGAGATTCATAAATAAAAGAGATTTATTTAAAGGATTTATAGAAGGAAATTTATAAAAGAATTTTCCGAACACCTAGATTTTTAATTTTCAAATGAAAAAGAAAAATCGAGATTTTATTTAGTAGAGTTTGAGATATGTCCAAATCAAGTTTTCAAAAACATCGCGTTTTGGCAGTTCGTTAACCAAAGTGGTAAATTCTTTAAAAATGGTTTTTTTGTCTTTAAAAATATGAAATAAGTTGCATAAATATGTTAATATGTTTTAAAAGGGATTTAAGTTATAAAAATAGACTTATATGAATTAGAAAAGGTGGTTTGATCAAAGAGCTTTAAAAATACTATACACAGCGGTTTTTGCGATGATTTTTGCAACTGTTTTGGTAACTTTTGAAAATCAGGGTTTTAGCTTAATTATTCTTCCCCAATATTTTTAATTATATTTTCAAATGAATAATTAATTATTTTGAAGGTGATTTGGAAGTTATACAATTATTTTGAAGGGGTTGAATAAATGGTTAAAAGGAAATTGTTTATAAACCTTGGGTTTTCTTCCCAAATTTTATGTCAACATTGTTCAGATAATTAATCAAGTATTCTAAAAGCAATTAAGAAGTTTGAAAAATATTAAGGTTAGAGTCGATCAAATAGCTTGACCGCCTTATGGATGATAGAGAGATAGTCTCTATACTAGAGTTTGAAAAACTAGTTTCTTGCCTTCCTCGGCTATTAGGATTGGCCCAACGGAGGGGATAGCTAATTTAATTTACTCAGACCGCATCTTTCTAAGACAAGAGAAAAAGAAATTTGGAGTTTTCCAAATCATAAAAAATATTTTAAAATAATAAAGATTTTGAAAGCATAGAAAACGTTCTAGTTAAACTCTGTGTTAAATTCCAAGGAGGGAATTTGTACTACTCGTGTGAATTGAAAAGGTGATTTCACCGTTATCCGACAAATAGTATGGGTTGAATACGAAAATTTATATTGAGTATAATTAGTCTAAAATCTATAAAACCCTTTTTACTCAATACTAACTAGTTTAGGTTTACAGTAATGATGTCTTACATAACATTATTTTTGACCCATTAAAAATATATTTTGAAAATGTGAAATCTTCATTAAGATTTGAGTTATACTAATAATAGAATATGGAAATATTTTTCCTAAGTAATTAAAGAAAAATGATTTGGTATTTCCAAAGATGAAAAGGGGTTTTAATTTACCAAAGGATTTGATAAAAGAGGCTTAATGTTTCTATATACTCTTGAAAAGATAAAGGAATAATTTAAAAGAATATATCTCCAAAAGATATTTGATTCGATAAAAAGATAAATTGATTGGATGTTGTTTGATAATCACCTATATACGACATTTTTTATCATTGATTGGTTCGACAGGACCGGACGATTCCTATCCGAAAACCACTTCGAACCAACATATGCATTTGAAAGTGAAGACACATTTAACGGAGATCTTCATAATGTAAGGCTGCTTGCCACTAACCTCTGGGGTAATTTCCATATTATATATATGGTGGCAGTAGTGCCTTCGTTCTAAAAAGCTTCGATTTGCAAGGACTACTTGCTACCAATCCTAGGGGTAATTCCCAAACAGGTTTGAGTAGAAGAAGTGCCTTCGGTTTATCCTTCAAGTGGACAACTTGTATGGATGAATGTTCGACATTGCATTTCTAAGACCACGTACATTGATTTTTACAACCGTACATCTATTTAGTGGTGTAGAAGGTAACCCCTCTGATACTTAACATTCTTCCCTAAGGCTTATGAACTCGGGGGTTGTACTTTTGTGGAAATCAATAGTGTGTTGTTAGAAATGGCAATGTGCATTTTAAGTGGAATTTTCTTAGTGAAAAGCATGGTTTTGTGGAAAATAGAGCATAGCCTCACTTCCTGGAGATGATATGGGTAATTAGGTAGTCTGTATGACATATTTCGGGCTATCGGTTTATGGTGGATAGAGGAGTCTAGTATATGGACCCTCAAATGTTTAAATGGAAAAGTATTGGAGGCTCAACTGAGACAGAGAAAAGGCACCGAGATATGTTGTTCGATAGTAGTGTAATAATGTAGTATGGAGGCTTGCTTGAGACAAGATAATAGTCACCGGGGACTGGTATTGTTATGCATGGATACCGCACTAGAGGAAATGGCCATTAGTTTCCTATCATGTTGGAATTCCAATTCCAATACGAGCTTTATGGTTTTGGTTGTATTTCCAAAATAAATGTAATGCTTTGCAAACATTTAAACTATCCTTTTGGTATCATATACACCGTTTGACATTGTCTAAGTATTGATACCTACTTTGTTTATATATTTACTTGAAAAGTGATTTTAAACTTATGTCATTAATATAATATCGAATTGTTTAAGTATAAAGTATTTTGGTTATTATAAAACAAAAACCTGTCCGTACTTATGTATGACATAGTCTTATGAGATACCCTTTCTTTTCAAAAATGTTTTATTTGGCATCGATCCGATCTATAACTCCGTCATATGATTATGGTTCAAGTTTATCATGCCGATTTACCAAGCCTGATCTAGGTATTTTTAATACTCAGGTCGGATCCGAGTAGTTTCAGGTTTAGCTAAAGACGCTTAGAGTTTCCAAAGGAAAGTTGGAGATCTTCATCAACGTATGGACATAAGTTATATTTCTGTCGCATTTGTTTTATTATTTTGGTTTTTCAGCATTTCTAACGACAGGTGTTTATAACTATCCAGGCTGAGCTTAGGTTAGACTTTGATAATTGTATTTTAAATTTTCTACTGTAAAGATTATTGATATTATAAATTATTCCATTCCTGTGAGATTCTATTCTGTGTTTATTTTTTTACCCTTAACAGTCGGTTTTTCCAACACTTGAATGCTCGGCATGCAATACAATGGACATATTAGTGTTGATTTTCGAGGGTCGAAAATCATGTTCATTGCATTTGGTATGAGAGCATAGGTTGAGCAAGCACCTGAGCCTGGTAGGTGTAAGTCTCATCAGAGACAGTGTTAGTAATACCCTAGGATGAGTAACTCATTAGAGATAAGGGTAAGAGACACCCTAGAATGAGTTTGTATGTATTATATTTATGAGCACGTACTTGTTAGTAACTAATAAAATGTTCTGTGTTGATTGGTTTGTCGAGTGGTTTATGAATTCTGGTCAATACAAGGGACGCCATGTGATCAATAGGGATTCCTAAATACTTAAACAAGACAAATCAACGTACTATTTTTTAAACAGATTCTATTATATATATAAAAGGATATCTTTTGAAAAAATATAGATATTCTTGTGTTAGTTTGTGATTAAGAGCATGATAATATTCAGTTATTATCATTTGTTGATTGATTGATTGAAGTGGGCCAAGAAATGATTTAGTGTCATCTTAAAGGGTTGGTTATAAACGTCTTCTAAATTAAGTTTCACGATTTGACTATAAATTGTTTTGATAATAATATTAGGCCAAGGTTAATGAATTTATATATGATAATATATGAGCATGTTCTATAAAGATGTATTTAACAAAAATAAAATGATAGATATGGAAGGTATGTTATATAAATTTTGATAATTTGATAACTAGTTCGAGTGGCTCAAAAATAACTAAAATTGGACAGGAGATATGTTCGGATGGTAAACACTTCCCTTAAGTATTACCCTTCTGGTTAAACGGATATGTGATACTAATGGTAGTACCCAGTTCCTGGGTATTATTTTGGAGTTACTCTATCCATATAATTTTCCTTAAGTTATAAAGATAATATGAATCAATAATTAATAGATTAATTAGTGACTGCTAATTTTTATTAAGGTGCTTGCATTTAATATTGGTTAAAAGGGATATAATATAAAAAGTTTATTGTGAAAAATTAAAAATAAATTATCTTTTAAATAAAAATGGTTTCTTTTGGAAAAGAGATAGAAACATTTTATGAATAAATATGTTGAAGTAATAAATGGTTTATAAAAGTATTTAAACCAAAGATAAAAGTTTTATGAAATGTTTTCATAGAGATTTTTAAATGTTAATAAGTACATCTGTTATACGTAGATCACTTCATCGCACGATTTTGATCTAAGATTCAAGTATGGAACTTTGAGGTGTTTACACTAGTCCGAAAAAGGATTATCACTTGACTCTTAACGGCGAACATTGAGAAGGGTTTGTGATTAGGTACTTGCATTTTCTATCATAGTTGAGAGCTATGTAAGAAAAATGAAGGTTTTTGATCAGAAATCATGATCGGAGTCCTCACTAGAGGATAAGGGGAGCAATACTAGTTCGAAAGTATAGTTGGGTATTCAAATAAGGAATCAAATCAAATGTTGCATATAGATGATCTCTATACATCATACAAGTTTAAATTTATAACATAATATCTTGGGCAAACTCTTTTGGAGTTGGGTTTGGTAGAATTTTAGGGTTATGGGTGAAGTTTATTTTTAGGTACACTTAATTGTTTGGTTTCGTTATGTTTTTTCGTCCATGGAATTTCGGAGATGAAATTCTTTTAAGGGGAAAGTATGTAATGACCTGCAATTCTATCACTTGAATTTGGAATATTTAACTAATTTTAAATATTCAAATATAGGTTTATTAAACATAAATAATCATACTTTATGTGATAAATAATAATGGTGATCTTGTTTCTAAAAAAATGTTTACAAAAGTATATTCTTTGGAAAATTAGCAATAAAGTGACCAAAAAAACATTTTATCTATAAACAGCTTTTTAACCATCAGAAGTATTGAAAAAAATTTTTACATAGCCTTATTTAACTATTTAAACAAAAATAAGTAATAAAAATAATTTTTCATTTTTGGAAATAAAAATAATTATGATGTCATCAATGATGTCATCATTTTCATAAATGAGCATATAAGGAAAGTTTTGGTATTTTGGTTATTTAAATATCCAAAAAATTATTTTAAATGATGAATAATCCATTTTAATAAATATATGGTGATAATAATTGATTTATAATAGTTTTGTAAATGTATAAACTTGTTTTATGAAGATATGCAAATTCCGTCGCACTTTGGCAGTTTAACGGTAGGATTTTACAACACTTGGCTGAATATTGATTTATATGGTTTTATAATTCAAATGAGCATGCTTTTATTATTCTAAGATAATAAGAAATATATTTTCAAGATTTTTTTACACATATTTGTTTAACTGAAAAGTAAAAATACGATCGGAATTCGGATACCGGTTTATCAAACAAAAGTTATAATCAAATGTTGCATCATGTTTTGTCAAATGATACATACATGTGCATATATACAAGCATATAACACGTACAAACATATAAGAAGTTACTATGTGCATTTACATATTTACCTTAAGTAAAAAAATTATCAAGATATTTTCAAAACAAAATCAAATTAAATCATGACATATCTCAAAGCACATGCCAAGATGTAATGGTGGTGATGTAAGGAAGAAGCACGACTATGAGTGATAAGAGAGGTTATGATGATTGTGTTAGAGATATTTTACATTTCACTTAAGTGTTAAGTTTCCAAAATGTTATAAATAACACCCTACCACCTCACTTATTCTTACACCAATTCTCTTCTTCTTCCTCTTCTTGAAGCTCTTTAATGGCTTCCCAAAGTCATGTGGAAGTTATGCAAATATAATGCAAAGTTATGGAAAAAAATAAAATAAAGTTATATACATATACATACAAAGTTCTTTCACCTCAAAGCTACGACCAAAACACTCCTCTGCCCTCTTTAAATCCACGGTCACCACCACCATTCGCCCTTGGCTGAGCTAACACCCTCAGGAGGGTCATGGTCGAGCATGCAATAAGAAAGGTGGAGATCCAGGAGCTTTGTAGTAAAGATAGTTGAGAGAAGTACCGTCGGAGTGCCGTCGAAATCAATTTAGGAAGCTTCGAAAAAAGTTTGGCGAAGTGGAATAGTGAGTACTTGATGTTTATAATTGTTAAATAATCTCTATAATTATTTCAAGTATGTTAATATAACCATTAATTAGTTTTGATGATAAATATGGATGTTAAATGAATGAATATTGGTTGATTAAATTGGTTGATAACCTGGTTGTGAATTACTATTACTAATGATGTGAAAATAAGATTCATCAAGATAGCGATAGCTAATTAATTAGCCATAGATATTTCATAAAATAATTTATCACATTTTAATGAGTGTATGGACACATTAAGCCTTTTTATGGTTTTGAATTAAGAAAGAAAGATTATTTGAATGGTTTAAAATAGAAAAGATATCACTTTGAAATATATTTAAAAAGAGGATTTTTGATTTATTTTGGAAAAATAAATTACAATGTTTGATTTGGAAAATGAGAATTTGGAAAGTTGAAATTTCATATAAGATATCATATGAGAATGTTATAAATGGATTTTCAAATAAAAATATAGTAAATTCAATATTATAATAATATAATGTTATAATATGGAATAAAAATGAATATGAGTTTTAATATGAAAAATATTGTCCAAAATAGTTTAAAATAGTTTAAAATGGTTTTAAATGATTTATTATGATTTAAAAATAGTTTAGAAGTGTTTTGGACAAGTTTCATAAAATTTGACTAAAGTGATAAAAATAAGCCGCAGCGTTTCGTAATACGCGATTTCACGATCCAAAAAGTTAAACGAATGTTTAGAATGGATTATAAGTCATAATTCTTTGAAATAAGAATTTTCCGGACCCTTTGGGTTATGGTTTTCAAATGAAAAATCAAAATCAAAATTTCATTCAATAGAGTTTGAGATATGTCCAAATCAAGTTTTCAAAAACATCGTGTTTTGGCAGTTCGGAAACCAAAGTGGTAAATTCTTTAAAAACAGATATTTTTAATCTTTAAAAATATGAAATAAATTCCATAAATATGTTGAAATGTTTTAAAAGAGGTTTAAGTTATAAAAATAGGTTTTTATGAAATGGAAAAGATGGTATGATAAAAGAAGCTTTAAAATCATTATTCACAGCGGTTTTTGCGACGGTTTTAGTAACTTTTGAAAATTAGGGTTTTAGCTCAATTATTCTTCCCCAATCTTTTTAATAATCTTTTAAAATGAATAAATAAATATTTTAAAGGTGATTTGGATGTTATACAATTATTTTGAAGAAGTTTAAAATAAATGGTCAAAAGGAAATTATTTATAAAACTTAAGTTTTTCTTCTCAAATCTTTTGTAAATGTTTTTCAAATAATTAATCAAGTATTCTAAATGCAATTAAGAAGTTTGAAAAATATTAAGGTTAGAGTCGATCAAATAACTTGATCGCCTCATGAGTGACAGAGAGACAGTCTCTAGGCTTGATTTTGTAAAACTAGTTTGCTGCTCTCCCTGGCTATCCGGACTAGCCCGACGGAGGGGATAGCTAATTTGATTTACTCAAACCACATCTTCCTAAGATAAGAGAAAAAAGATTTGAAGTTTTCCAAAGGATAAACAAGATTTTAAAATAATAAAGATTTTGGAAGCATAGAAAACATTCTAGTTAAACACTGTGTTAAATTCTAAGGAGGGAACTTGTACTACCCATGTGAATTCAAAAGGTGATTTCACCATTATTCAATGAATAGTATGGGTTGAATACGAAAATTAGTATTGAGTATAATTAGTCTAATTTCTATGGATCCCTTTTTACTCAACACTAACCGGGTTAGGTTTACAGTAAGCGATGTTTTAAATAACATTGTTTTTGATCCATTAAAGATATGATTTGGAAATGTGAAATCTTCATTAAGATTTGAATTATACTAATAATAGAATGTGGAAATATTTTTCCTAAGTAATTAAAGAAAAATGATTTGGTATTTTCAAAGATGAAAAGGGGTTTTAATTTACCAAAGGATTTGATAAAGAGACTTGATGATTCCATATACTCTTGAAAAGATAAATGAATAATTAAAAGAATAGATCTCTAAAAGATATTTGATTCGATAAAAAGATAAATTAATTAGGTATTGTCTGATAATCACCTATATACTTGACATATTTTTATCATTAATTGGTTCGAAGAGACCGGGATCGAATCTGGATGATTTCTATTCGAAAACCACTTCAAACCAACATGTGCGTTTGAAAGTAAAGACATGTTGAAGATTATAATTTTTGAAGATGGAGATCTTCATAATGTAGGGTTGCTTGCCACTAACCTCTAGGTTAATTCCCATGTTATATATATGGTGGAAATAGTGTCTTTGTTCTTAAAATCTTCGATTTTCAAGGACTACTTGCTACTAATTCTAGAGGTAATTCCCAAACAGGATTAAGTAGAAGGAGCACCTTCGGTTTGACATTCACTTGGACAACTCGTATGGATGAAAGTCTGACATTGCACTTCTAAGACCACATACATTGGTTTTTACAAACATATATCTGTTTGGTAGTGTAGGAAGGTAACCTCTCTTATATTTGACACCCTTCCCTAAGGCGTATGAACTCGGGGGTTGTACTTTTGTGGAAAGCAAATGTGTGTTGTTAGAAATGGCAATGTGGCATTCTAAGTGGAATTTTCTTAGTGAAAAGCAAAGCATGGCTTTGTGGAAAGCAAAGCGTGTCTTAGTGGAAAATAGAGCGTAGCCTCACGAGCCTCACATCCTGGAGATGATACATGTAACTATGTGGTCTACATGATAAATTTCGGGCTATCATTTTTATGGTGGATAAAGGAGTCTAGTATCTGGACCCTCAATGGTTTAAATGGATAGGTATTGGAGGCTCGACTGAGACAGAGCAAAGTCACCGAGATACGTTGTTGCATAGTAGTGTAACAATGTAGTATGGAGGCTTGCTTGGGAAAAGTGAATAGTCATTGGGACTAGGATTGTTATGCGTGGATTCCGCATCGGAGGAAATGGCCACTAGGTCCCCATCATGTTGGAAATCCGATTCCAATACGAACTTTACAGTTTTGGTTGTATTCCCAAAATAGCTGTAATGCTTTGCAAACATTTCAACTACCCCTTTGGTATCATATACATCGTTTGACATCGTCCAAATATTAATACCAGCATTTTAGATATATTTATTTAAAAAGTATTTTCAAACCACTATCATTAATCATTATATCGAATTGTTTAAGTATAAAGTATTTTGGTTATCATAAGGTTAAAACCCGTTCGTATTTATATGCGGCGTGGTCTTTCGAGATACCCTTTCTTTTTGAAAAGGTTTTGTTTGGCATCGATCTGATCTATGACTCCATCATATGATTATGGATCAAGTTTCTCACGCTGATTTACCAAGCTTGATCTAAGTATTTTCAATACTCGGGTCAGATCCGAGTAGTTTTAGATTTAGCTGAAGACGCTTGGAGTTTCTAGAGGAGAGCTGGAGATCTTCATCAACGTATGGACGTAGATTATATTCCCGCTACATTTGTTTCATTGTTTTGGTTTTTCAGCATTTTGTAAGGACGGGTGTTTATAACTGTCAACGCCGAATTTCACTACTTTGATTTATTAATATTTAATTAATTTTAAATATTCAAATAATAGGTTTTATAACGAAAATAAAACACTTTTTAATAATAAATAATGAAGGTGAAATAGTTTTCAAATTTGGTTTACAAAAATATTTAGTTCGAAGAAAATTAAAAATGTGTTCGGAAACTGTTTTCCAAATTTTTGACTTTTTATCAGCTAAAAATTATCGGAAACGTTATGAATGTTTAGCATAAGAATTCATGCTTGTAGATAAGTTATTATATGTATATATGTGTATTAGTGTATGTGTATGTATGCATTTATACCTTAGTATATTAAGTTTAAAAAAATGTCACATCATTAGAAGACATAAGTACATTAGAGTACTTATGCATGTTGGCTTTGATTTAATGAGAGGGTGGCTAGGTGTGGGCTGAAATGGGTAAGGTGGAGGTGAGGGTGTGACGTGGCATGCATGTGTGGAAGGTGGAGGACATAAGGGTAAATTGGAAATTTATTGCGTGTCTTAATATAAATACTCATTTTCATAATTTTATTCATTTTTTCTCATTCTCGTTTCACTTGGCAAAATTTCCTAAAGCTTGAGCATTCTTTAATAGCTACCATTCAGAATTTTAAGTTTTAAAAAATCAAAGTTTAAAGTTTTAAAAATGATTTCAAACTTGTTTAATCTCCTCCTTTTCATTTTAAAAACTTCTCGATTTTCCTCCCACTCTATTCGGCCATAACTTCCTCTATAATACTCCAAATCAAGAATTTCTTTTTCTCAAACCATATAAATTCTAGTCGCTAAAATGTAACAACCCGAAATTTAAACTATAATAATTAATTGACAAATAAATGAAAAGATATAATAACTTTGTGAAATTTTCGGAATTGAGCCACGGGAGTCGCATCATTGTGTCCGTGGTAATTTTCTGGTCGATTTCCATACATAGAATGTCAGAATCCGAGCTAATATGAACAAGTTACGAATTAATCAAGAAATCGAAAAAAAAAGAAAAAAATATATATGGCCTAGGTTGACCTCCAGGTCGACCTAACCATCACCTAGGCCGACTGGCCGGTCGACCTAAGAGGGGAAGCGGTCGTCCTGAAGGTCGACCCACCCTTTTTTTGTGAATGAACGAAGGAGTTCTTCGTTCCAGTAAAAAGCTAGCACGTCAATTTCGTTGTTTTCTCTCATCTGGTCCATCCGTGCTTCCATCTGACGGCTCCTATTCAGCCTATGACGTAGTTGCACCATATTCAATCTCCAAATCCAACGGTCTAGGATCCACTTCTACCCCTATAAATAAGACCCTATGCCTAACACTTTTTCTCATTCTAGATTTTCTCCGTTTGGGTTCACCTTTTCAGGAAGGACCCTAAAAGGAATAATTTTCCAAGGAGAGAATCTTTTTAAATAAAATATTTTAATACCCTCAAGTGGATCTGCAAAGACCAAAAGGGAAGAGCTTAGAACCACAGGTGGGTGATTGTAATTATTTTAGATTCTTTTATGTAATTTAAAATAATAGGGTTTCCAATAGTTGTAGATTCACTACGATTTTTGGAATAACCCTTTTAAGTAGTTTATTTATAGTTTTTAGAATTATTTTCAGTCTATTACTTTTAGCTATTCTTTTAAGTTAATTTTAGTTTATTTCTGTTAACTATAGTTTTTCCATTTATTTACAGTATTTTAATTTATTTACTGTTATTTATGCGTTATTTACATCTTTTTCCTACGCTTTGGATTTTCTTCTATTTTCAGTTTTCTTTTATTTTCCTTTTTCTTCGCGTATGGAGAATAGATTAAACGCGAATTTAGATTAAACGCGAATTTGAATTAAATTATAAGAATACTGAAACAACAGAAGATAAGATGTAAATTGTAAGGACTGTAATAAAAAAAGGAATTGGACTGAAATTGTGATGTAAATATTAGAATTAGACTAAATTAAAGAGATTGGCCTAGTTATAACTTAGAATTATAACTAAAAAGAGTAAAAGATGAAAGAAGCTTATTTTCACACTTAGACCTTAGGTTAAGTAATAAGCATAATTATAACGTAAGTTATAATAAGAAAACAGAACAAAATGAGGCTTATTTTAAGACTTAGGATAAATTAATAAGCACAGATAGTAAGAATAATAACAAAGGCTTATTTAAAATAATTTATCTAAGTTAATAAGCAAAGATGAAAGTAAGATCCGTACCGACAGCATTTCCCTTATGCTGTTTAGGGTAGATAAGTGGTCAATAGTTAAAAGAAAAGATCTGTACCGGCAGTATTTCCCTTATGCTGTTTAGGGTAGATAAGTGGTCAATAGTTAAAAGAAATGATCCGTACTGGCAGCATTTCCCTTATGCTGTTTAGGGTAGGTAAGTGGTCAATAGTTAAAAGAAAAGGTTCGTACCAGCAGCATTTCCCTTGGGACATGCTTATGTTGTTTAGGGTAAATAAGAGGTCAATAATGAAAAGACTAAATCATAGGGATTTGGACAAGGGACGCAACTAGATTTTGTTTAACATGGACCAGTACCAACAGCATTCCCTATTTTTTTATGGACACGGTGTCTCACAATAGCCTAAAGTGAGACGAGGGCACGCTTATGCTATCTAGGGTAAATAAAAGGTCAAAAGAGGAGCAACAGATAGTGCGAACCGGCGGTGACCGAGCATGCGGCATCGATTAGGGGAGATAAGTCGCTATTGAGTTCCAAGCGCTTAGTATGTGTGTCTTTCGTAGACACCATCGCCTTCTGTGTAGGAAGCTATATAGCGTCTAGTCCGTAGTAAGGTCTATGGAGTATTAGGCCGGTTAAAGGGTAGAATTATGATTTTAGCCTAATTATAGGATTAGGAATTCAGCCTAATCAAAGCAGCTATCAAAGACAAGTGCAAACACACAAAGTTAATCAATTGTGTTAGTTTAGTTAAATCGTATTTATTTCCAGCTTATTCCTTCTTCATATTTCCTTTGTTTCCTTTTATATACTAGAACTGTTGTAAGGTCTATTACTTTTACTTTGCTTAAAGATTCTAGTAATTACTACCATTCACCAGACTTTTAGTCTGACACACTCCTCTATTTTCCCCTTCCCCCCATAGGCAATCAGGGGCAAGGAAAGTAGACCGCGGCTTCTTGGAGACTTGTTGGAGATTCTATCATGTATTTCTTTCCTTCGGTTCTAGTTTTTAGTTCTTTTGTTGAGCTGGTATTTTGAGAGGGATGTATTGTACTCTGATATTATTTGAGACTTTGAGGTTTTGATTTCACGAGACTTGTATGGGTATTTTGTCATATGATGTATGGGGTATTTGGTGACTTATTTTTATCATCTTGTATTATGGAATTTGATTTTTAGCAAAATACTATAATTGTTTCTGCTGCATTATTATTATTGTTATTTAATTTTTGTCTTATGAATCTTAGTCTCTGCTAGTTTTAGTTATACCTATAATGCACGATGCCTTTTAGTGTGTCCTTTTGGGTATACTAAGGGATGTGGGGTGTTACACTTGGTATCAGAGCCTAAGGTTATAGGATTCCTAAAAATTTATTTTAAAAGTACAGTATTTTTCAAAATAACTTGTTTTAAAGACGTTTTTTACAAATAAACTCTTATTAAAGGAGTAGTTTTTAAATATAAAAGAGTTTTTATAAAAATCCCCTCAAAAGTCCAGTTCAATCTTCCTTTGACTCTTTCCTAAACTATCTTTTTCTTTGCATAGAATGGCGGATGCCCCTAATCTTCCCGAGTGCATTCCAGTACCATCCTGGTTCCGTAGGTATCTACAAGCCACGACTCCCGAGATGCACGAGCTAGCGCCCGGTCCAGCACCAACGGGTGGGAATCCCATCAACTCACATGCAACCATCAATTTCTCTAAGTTTTGTAAGGATTTTTCAAATTTGGGTGGAAAGACTTTTTTAGGTATGGAGACTTTTGTGGAGGCCCGGGCTTGGCTAAGAAACACGGAGAGGATATTCGGACTATTGAGATTGGATGATCAGCAGCGGATTAACCTAGCATCTTGGCAGCAGAAAGTGGAGGCTTCTTATTGGTGGGAGGTCATTGAGTTGGAAGGAAGAGAAGTTACTTGGAATGGGTTTCGAGAGCGATTTGATAGGAAGTTTTTATCTCAGGCAGAAGAGAGTGTCCAGTTGGAGCGATTCATTAATTTGAAGCAAGGAAGTTTGGTTGTGAAAAAGTACATTAATCAATTCAATGAGTTATCGCGGTTTGGTATGGAGTTGGTTAACACACCGCACAAGAAGGCTTTGAAGTTCGCAAAGGGATTCAATCAGCCCCTTCAAGGGTTTTTATTGACTCACGTGCCGATGGGAGCTACATATGAGTCACTAGTAGAGATGACACTTATGTCCGATGCAGCTAAGAAGGGAGAGTTTAAGGAGACCCCTAAGTTGGAAAGTTCTAAGAAGAAGTGGGGGAAAGATAAGAAGGACGAGGATAAAAAGAAAGGAGGAGGACCTCAAAGGCAGATCAAGGAAAATGAGAAGTGAAAGAGTTGTGGGATGGTTGGTCATTACACAAAGGATTGTAAGAAGGCAGCAATGAAAGGGAAGTGTTTCAATTGTGGACAGCTTGGTCACTTTAGTAAAGCCTATCCTCAGAAGATGAAGCAGGGAGCGAGTGCGCCTACAGCACAGATACAGGCTTTGAATGCAACGCCTTCTAACAATGGACCAGATAAAGGTAGGAAAATCACAGTAGAAGTTTTGATTTCTATTTCCGATTTTTCCATTTAGACTCTTTTCGATTCTAGAGCATCACACTCTTTTATCTCCAGTAGATTGTTTGCACTTAGACATCTCTTTAGTAGTAGATCCCATTTTGTTTCAAACCCCATATGAGGATCGGCACATTTATCTACGGTCTGTAGGGGTTTGAAAATTTGTATACTAGGCGCAGAATTTGATTGTGATGCCTATGTATTGGGATTTTCGGGGTATGGGATGAATTGGGAATGGATGGGGTATCCATTTGTGAAGCGATATTGGACTGCGAAAGGAGAATCGTTAGATTAGACATGCAGTGGTAGGACTCTCGAGGTCTCTTGTGACCCACAGGGGTCGGTCATGTTGAGCTTCCTTTATTCCTTTGATCCATCACTAGGAAAGCTAGATTCTGTTCCAGTCATCAAAGATGTTTCAGACATTTTGAGGAGGTTCTTCGTACACTTTGTGTTCATCAGTTGAGAGCAAAGTTACTTTTTGCATAAGGAAGTGTGATTCTTGGAGTGTAGAGAAGTTCAACATATGGAAAGAGTTTGAGAAATGGTTTAGTACATTTAGGCTCAGATTGTGAAAATCCAAAGAGTGATAGGCTAAGGATTGGAGATGTACAATAGATTTAGTTGATAAGAAAAGAAGAAAGCCCATGTGTAGATAATTACAAAGATTATAATTGTATTGCATTGAGGTAGATATAAGCATACAAGAGGAATAGGAACAAAAGACTTTAGTAAGGAAATGAGATTTCCAAGGTTTAGGGAGGATACTCCTAGGGTAGTAAATAGGAAAATCCACTTTATGTCCAGCTCAATAAAATATAATTGGTAGAATTGAAATATTTTCTTTTAGAAAATAAATATGGGGTTTTTGGAAATTTGCGTGAAATTTAAATTGGTTTTTATATGATATAAATTTTGTTAAAAGTAAGATTCTTTTTGAAGAATTGTAGCTTGCTAGTTTCTTTGTAGAAAAACAAAAAATTTAATATAAAAACCTAGAGTTTATTAAGTATCGAAAACGTAGGTTACAATTGTTGTAATAGATGTTTTCGTGAAAAATAAAGGGAGCATAGACTATAACACTATTGTTATAGTAGATAGCTCCCAAAGGAAATGTTTTTACATAGTATATGAGATTTATTTATTTTTGAATCCATGCACTAGTCTTTTTGGGTTGTAGTAACGGTGTTTTACGCAACATCTGTTTTAACCCAAATAAAAATGTATTTTTAAAAAAGGGTAATTTCTAAGAATAGAAATAAAAAGTGGTTTGTGAATACACTTATTATTTAATAAGTACAAGAAATTTTTTAGGTTATGGATGGATATATTAAAACAGTTTTGAAGATGAGTTTTTCTGAAAAGAAAAGTGTAAGTTAGATAATAAAAGATGTCTATCGTAAGAAAATGCAATTCAAACATATTTTAATCTATTGGAATGAAAAGAATAATGGTATAATTTTCTATGAAACCAATAAAAATGTTATATGCAAGTTACAAGGAATACATGAAAGAGATGTACAAGGTATGGGGAGCACCATATTTTGTATAGCCTATTTCAAAAAATATAAAATAAGTTCCTTGTAATTTCACATAGACATGAAGTCCTCTTTTAAAAGGTTCATAGAAGATTTTAGCGTTAATAATTTCTCATAAAAAGAAAGCAGTTCCAATACATTAAGGTATGAGACCGTTAGGTGTAGTAAGAAGATGTTTTGAAAACACATAAGGATATTTTAAAGATATTTTAAAAGAAAATGGTTTGGTGAAAAAGTAAATAAATTTTTGAAAATGAAAACTTAATAAAAGTAGAATTTGAAAATTAAAATTTGTATAGAAAACTAAAAAGGTCTTTAAAAGAAAAGAGAAATAAGTTTTAGACTTAGAATTTGGAAATTTTCCCTCTAAGTTTGGAAAATAATGTAAATCCAAAAGGCGGTAAGGATGCAAGTCTAGAAAGATAAAAGGTCATGTAACCAAGTACCATTGAATTTAATAGAAATTTGGAAATGACACTTTTAAAGGTAGAAATTTTAGGATTTGATGTTTTAGAAATAAAGAAGCTTTAGTTTTTGAAATAAAGTGATAAATACCAAACCAAACTTTTAAGTGTGGAGTAGATAGGAACAATTTCCTAGGTGTGACGGAAAAAGTGTAAGACTATGTAGGGATAACAGTGATTACTTTTAGAAGTAATAAATAGAGTTTCCGTAGAGTGTATAGGACACTAATGAGAACCTAGGAATGTTAATTCATGTGAGAAAACTAAAGAAGGATGGTAAAATGAAAAGATAGTAAGACACATATGGTTGAGGACATGTATTTTTGATTTTGCAGAAACTTGGGAGAGGCATCTTGCTTTAGTAGAATTCTCACATGATAGTAGTTTTCAAGCTAGCATTAGAGTGGCACCTTTCGAAGCTCTTTATGAAATACCACGCAAGTCGCCTTCGTTTTGGATAGAGTCTACAGAGGGATTACCTTGGTTCCAACATAGTTAAGGAGACTTCGGAGAAGATTGGTTTGATTAGGAGAAAATTCGTATCTCATATCTGCATTTCTTTGATAGTAATTTTTAGAATTTCCTATTTCCATCTTTAGTTTTGAATAGGTACTTTCCTTTATTATCCTTTGGGAGGGTAGAACATAGGATTTAACCTATGGATGATAGGATTTGATGTAAACATGTTAATAAAACATGCTATGAATGATGGATGCAATTGGTTGCAAGTGTTTGCTAGTGGATGCTAATGGACGCATGTACTTACACTAGGCACTATTATATCTTAGGGATCGGCCTAACTAGGACACTATAGCATATGCATATGGATGTGTGCGCATTTTATTTTCCATGGTTGCTATAAATGGATGATTAACACATGATTGTTGCATTTGGATGATGATTGTAGCACGCACATAGAACTATCAGTTATCATTAGGAATTTTTGCATTCATTTGGATACATAACACGGACATGATTGCATAAAAGGAGGTCAACTGAATCAGTGGACCGCCTAATCTTTTGCATTAGTTAGGGACGTTAACACTACACTAATTGCATAAGTATCATAAATAGAATTAGAAAAACTTAAGGACAATGGATGGATGTTTCATGGTTGAGTAGTTGGTTGTAGATATTGGATGAAAACATTTAGTTCATTCTTTTATCCTTAGAGACTTCAGGGACGAAATCCCTTAAGGAGGGGAGAATGTAACAACCCGAAATTTAAACTATAATAATTAATTGATGAATAAATGAAAAATAAAATAACTTTATGAAATTATCAGAATTAAGCCACAGGAGTTGCACCATTGTGTCCGTGGTAATTTTCTGGTCGATTTCCATATACAGAACGTCAAAACCCGAGCTAATATGAACAAGTTACGAATTAATCAAGAAATCGGAAAAAAAATATGGGTTAGGTCGACCGGCCGGTTGACCTAGGAGGGGGAGCGGTCGGCCTAAAGGTCGACCCGCCCTTTTTTGTGAACGAACGAAGGAGTTCTTCGTTTCAGTAAAAAGCTAGCATGTCAATTTCGTTGTTTTCTCTCATCTGGTCCCTCCGTGCTTCTATCTAACGGCTCATATTCAGCCTATGACGTGGTCGCACCATATTCAATCTCCAAATCCAACAGTATGAGATCCACTTCTACGCCTATAAATAAGACCTTAGGCCTAACACTTTTTCTCATTCTAGATTTTCTCCGCTTGGGTTCATCTTTTCAGAAAGGACCTTAAAAGGAATAATTTCCAAGGAGAGAATCTTTTTAAATAAAATATTTTAATACCCTCAAGTGCCCTAGGAAGACCAAAAGGGAAGAGCTTAGGACCGCAGGTGAGTGATTGTAATTATTTTAGATTTCTTTATGTAATTTAAAATAATAGGGTTTCCAATAGTTGTAGATTCACTATGATTTTTGGAATAACCTTTTTAAGTAGTTTATTTACAGTTTTTAGAATTATTTTCAGTCTATTTCTTTTAACTATTCTTTTCAGTTAATTTTAGTTTATTTCTGTTAATCATAGATTTTCCATTTATTTAAAGTTTATTTACAGTATTTTAATTTATTTACTGTTATTTATGCGTTATTTACATCTTTTTCCTATGCTTTGGATTTTCTTCTATTTTCAGTTTTCTTTTATTTCTCCTTCTTCTTTGCGTATGGATTAGAATAGATTAAACGTGAATTTGGATTAAATTATAATAATACTGAAACAACGGAAGATAAGATGTAAATTGTATGGACTTTGATAAAAATGGAATTGGATTGAAATTGTGATGTAAATATTAGAATTAAACTAAATTAAAGAGATTGGCCTAGTTATAACTTAGAATTATAACTAAAATGAGTAAAAGATGAAAGAAGCTTATTTTCACACTTAGACCTTGGGTTAAGTAATAAGCATGATTGTAACGTAGGTTATAGTAATAAAACAGAAAATGAGGCTTATTTTAAGACTTAGGATAAATTAATAGGCATAGATAGTAAGAATAATAACAAAGGCTTATTTAGAATAATTTATCTAAGTTAATAAGCAAAGATGAAAGTAAGATCCGTATCGGCAGCATTTCCCTTATGCTGTTTAGGGTAGATAAGTGGTCAATAGTTAAAAGAAAAGATCCATACCGACAGCATTTCCCTTATGCTGTTTAGGGTAGAAAAGTGGTCAATAGTTAAAAGAAAAGACCCGTACCGGCAGCATTCCCTTATGTTGTTTTGGGTAGGTAAGTGGTCAATAGTTAAAAGAAAAGATCCATACCGATAGCATTTCCCTTGGGACGCGCTTATGCTGTTTAGGGTAAATAAGAAGTCAATAATCAAAAGATTAAATCATGGGAATTTGGACAAAGGACGCAACTAGATTTTGTTTAACAGGGACCAGTACCAATAGCATTCCCTATTTTCTACGAACACGGTGTCTCACAGTAGCCTGAAGTGAGACGAGGGCACGCTTATGCTGTCTAGGGTAAATAAAAGGTAAAAAAAGGGAGCAATAGATAGTGCAAACCGACGGTGACCGAGCGTGTGACATCGATTAGGGGAGATAAGTCACTATTGAGTTCCAAGCGCTTAGTATGTGTGTCTTTCGTAGACACCATTGCCTTCTGTGTAGGGAGCTATATAGTGTCTAGTCCGTAGTAAGGTCTATAGAGTAGCAAGCCGATCAAAGGGTAGAATTAGGATTTCAGCCTAATCAAAGCAGCTATCAAAGACAAGTGCAAACAATCAAAGTTAATCAATTGTGTTAATTTAGTTAAATTGTATTTATTTCGAGCTTATTCCTTCTTCATATTTCCTTTGTTTCCTTTTATATACTAGAACTGTTGTAAGGTCTATTACTTTTACTTTGCTTAAAGATTCTAGTAATTACTATCATTCACCAGACTTTTAGTCTGACCCACTCCTCTATTTTTCCTTTTCTCCCCATAGGCAATCAGGGGCAAGGAAAGTAGACCGCAGCTTCTTGGAGACTTGTTGGAGATTCTATCATGTATTTCTTTCCTTCAGTTCCATTTTTTAGTTCTTTTGTTGAGCTGGTATTTTGAGAGGGATGTATTGTACTCTGATATTATTTGAGACTTTTGGTTTTTGATTTCACGAGACTTGTATGGGTATTTTGTCATATGATGTATGGGGTACTTGGTGACTTATTTTTATCATCTTATATTATGGAATTTGATTTTTTGCAAAATACTATAATTGTTTCTGCTGCGTTATTATTATTATTGTTATTATAATTTAATTTTTGTCTTGTGAATCTTAGTCTCTCCTAGTTTTAGTTATACCTACAACGCACTATGCGTTTACCATGTCCTTTTGGGTATACTAAGGGGTGTGGGGTGTTACATAAAACTTTTATTTACACCATATTTTCTAATTTAGAATATTTTTAGGTCAAAATTGCATTTCTTTCTGACTCATTTTCGGACCCATATGATCAAGGCAGAAAATACCACTCCTTCTTTTGACCATATCTCCCTCAAAACAAGTCGAAATTGAGTGATTTTTTTTTTATTGTAGGGAAAAGAATTTTCGAAAACTTTTATATTTTTCACTTGTCCAAATTCTGAAAGTAAGATGGCCAAAAATCAAGAAGAATAAGATCCATTTTTGAGTGATTTTTGTGTGGTTTTCCAAGCTTTACAAATTCTAAAAAGTTTCTAAAATATTTGGTGAGTAAACTTTAGCTTTTTAAAAATTCAAGTTTTAGCTTCTATGTATTATATAAATTGTTTATGATTTGTGACTTAAATTGGTTAGATATGTTGTGGTTGAATATGCTTATGGCTTGTTGTTATGAGTTGAAAAGTTAAACTTGAGATTGAAGTTAAATATGATGTTGTTTGAAAAGTTGTAAACTTTGGTTATATGTTGTAGTCTTGCTTATGTTTTGGTTTGTTTCATGTGTATATTATTATGACATGATTATGTGTTAGTCGCTAAGCAAAATTACACTAAAAACCCACCTTTCGACTAAGTCGAAAGGACCTTAAACAAAGACCAAGAAAAGAAGAGTTTATACCAAACCTGTCGAAGAAGTCGAAGGGATGCTGCCTTTAAAGTTCAATAGCTTCAGGACCTTTTGAAGAAGGTGAAGAAGTCAAAGCTAGTATTAGCAGCCCCATAGTGACCTTTTCGAAAGCATGGCAAGCCTTTCGAACCGGTTTAGAACTATCAAGGATACCTTTCGACAACGTTGAAAGGCGCTATGAAGAAAGCAACGCTCAGAAGCTAGCAAAGGGGAAAGAATGATAAAAGCCTTTCGACAACGTTGAAGGAGACATGGGTTTCGACCAGGTCGAAAGGATAAGAGAGAATGAAGGACTTGCTAGAGCATGACAAAAGAACAAGGACAACTTTCGACAACGTCGAAAGGAAGCATAGCCTTCGACAACATTAAAAGGAAGTAGAGCCTTCGACGACATTGAAGGGAAACATAGCATTCGACGACGTCGAAAGGAGGAGTAGCTTTCGACCACGATGAAAGGTTCGAACAGCATATAAAAGGAACACCTTTTGACAACATCGAAGGGAAGCATAGCTTTCGACCAGGTCGAAAGGGTTCACAACAGCATATAAGAGGAAGGCTTTCCTACATTGTCAAAAGCAAAAGCGCGGAAAGGAGGCCACCTGCATGTATAAATAAGACCCAAGGGGTCATGTTTTGGGGATCCGATTTCTCTCATTCCAAACTTGTATTCTCTTAGATAAAGCATTGTAACCCTAATTTGGGAAATTATTGATTTGGGAATTCAAAAGAAATAAAGTTTACTTGGATGAAAAAGGGAAGTCTCGAGTATTACTGATTACTTTACTATTTGTTGAAACTTTTGTTGGTTTAACTTCTATTTTCCAGGTTAACCTCATCGTAAGGAACATGTCGACAAGGTCGACAACACCTCTGATCCAAACATCTTCTATAACCCTTTCGAAGCCATCAACTCTGAGGTCTAAAGCTTTTGACAAGGTCGAAGCCTATTCCCTAAATATCTAAACCGGGACTTACAAGCTTGATCCAAAGGAAGCCATCCCCATAGCTTTCGACAAGGTCGAAACCCACTCCAAATCCATTAAAGAATAAGGCCCCTTGCACAAACTAAAAGGAAACCAACATCCAAGCTTTCGACAAGGTCGGAACCAACCTTTAAAAGATTTAATTCAGGGAATTTCATCTTGATCGAAAGGAAGGCTTTCAAAGGAGAACTCACACTAACCCATCATTGTCGAGAGGTCACTTAATCCAGAATCCAAGCCTTTCGACGACGTCGAAAGGCTTGACATGGGAAATTTCCATAAATAAAACCAAACCAAGAGGCAATTCCTAAAGGAATCACACTCACTTTTCATACAAAGGATTATTCATCTTTCTTAGCATTATTTTAGGGCGTTGACAAGAAAACTTGTTAACATTTTTGGGGCTAGAAGGAGGGCTCAAACCTCCGACCTTGTGGTTAAAACACCAACACCATCATTCTCTAACCCTGCTTAATTCAATCCTACTTCAAGTTTATCCACTTTGGTTTGATCATGGCCAGTAGATTGAAGAGATCTGAACAAGGGTCTTCCGAACCACACTTGGCAAAGTTCTCCCAAGCAATCGTAAGGAACTCCGATCAAGATGAAGAGCAATGACTAAGGCTCAAAGCTTTTAGGATTGTAAACCGGAAAAAAGAAAAATCCTATGACCCTGAAAAATGAAGCCTAAACCCTTTCCATTTTGGCCCTACCCCAATCTTTGCACTCGAAAAGAGAATAAATGGAAGTGACAATATCTTTAATCAAATTAGAAGAACTTATTATTCCAAAGGCACCATCTTCGAAAAAGAAATGATGAATGGTTACAATGCCTTTGCATATAAGTGGTAACCAACTACAATGAGAACACTTCCAATATAAGAAGTCCAAAGGGTAGTGAAAAGGAAGTCAATTGAAGAACATGAAACAATAAGGCCAAAGAGAAAAAAGTCAAAGAGTTTTCCACAAGAATCAAGCTTCAAATCTAGACTTCCAAAATAATGCAACTTAACCACATCTATGGAAAATGTCTACTTACTTACTAAGAATGAACTCAACTATTGGCCGTCATAAAAGAAAAAGCCAAAACATGAAAGAAACTTGGGAGGATCCTATTGCCATTACCTTATGATGAATGGTCATGAAACTAACCATTGTAGAGCCCTGGAGGGGGTGATCATAAGCTTCTTCCATCACGAAAAATCCATTAATTTGTAAAAAGGATTTGAGAAAATATTAATAAAGATCTAATTTCTGTAAAGAGAAAATCTACATGGTTGGGAGTGAAACGCTCCTCATATTTGGATACTACCTAAGATGGTAGAAAAGCCTCTGTCCGCGCCAAGATGTCCAGGGTAGAGCACCTCCTGGAGGGAGGGTGGGTAAGCCTTTAGCCGCGCCATGAGATAGCCAGGTTAAAGCATCGGACAAGCCCTTGGTCGCGCCTCCGGTCAGGTCAAGGCACCTCTTGGAGGGAGGACAGAGTAAGCCTTTAGCCACGCCATAAGATGGCCAAGTTAAAGCACCAAAAAAGCCCTTATTCGCACCATGTTATGGCCGGGTTAAGGCACCTCTTGGAGGGAGGATGGAGTAAGCCTCTATCCGCGCCATAAGATGGCCATGGTAGAGCACCGAACAAGCCCCTGTCAGTGCCGCAAAAGGGCCAAGGTAGGGCGCCTCCTGAAGGGAGGTCAGGTAACTCCTTGGTTCCAGCCTCTAAGATGAGCTAACCAAGAGCACCGAACAATAATGGACTAAGATGTCCAAGCCCAAGAAGAGGCACAATCAACAATGGTCTAAGATGTCCAAGCCCAAGGGGAGGCTCAAACAATAAAGGACTAAGATGTCCAGACCCGAGAAGAGGCATATTCAGCAAAGGATAGGATGTCCAAGCCCGGTAAGAGGCTCATCAAATCATGAACTAAGATTTTTGAGCTCGAGAAAAAGCATATTCGATCATGGACTATGACATCCTAGCTCAAGAGGCAGCTAATCAGATTACTTCGATGTATTCAAAACCTAAAGGGTTCATACATGTCAAAGAAGACGGAAGCAAAGGAGCGGAACGAAACTTCCCTTATTATTACCCGAATCTGGGTTTCGGGACTCTCGCTTCTAAACATCGGCTATTAATACCCAAATAAGGGTTTCAAGTCTTTCATATATGAAATTCATCATCTAACACCCGAATCTGGGTTTCGGGTCTTTATCAATCGCTAACTTATTATGCCCGAATCTGGGTATCAAGACCGCTACTTATCTAAACCCTAATCTGGGTACAAGGTCTGTGGATTTCTATTCATCACAAATGCACGAATATGGGTTAAGGAATGTTAAAAATCACTATTAAAAGTCTTCAAATGGGTGCTTTGAGTTTCTAAATTTTGAAATCCCATTAATGTTAAGGAATGGGTTGGAGAGTTACTGCGTTAGAATTTCAGACGTTGATTTCTGAATCAGGTTCATTATTAGGTAAAGGTTACATTTTAATATTTATACCCCAATGATAAGGTGGAGTTCTCTATCAACAAATTTCAAACATTCCAGACAAGTGGGAGGAGTTACTTTCATAATCATCCCTGATCATGGTTAAAGATGGGATTTTAACATTTAGCATAAACTGCTTTTCATACAATTAACATGATGATTTGTTAATCTAAAAAAGTGATATACATAGACAAAAATGTCGATTTCAAGTTAACAATTAGAAAAATTGTTTGCTACATGCTTTTCAGGAAAGTCAAAACAGTAAGGAATGACAAAAGATGCAGCAAGTCCAAAAATCAATGAATGAGCAATTCAAAGGCATTACAAAGGCGACATTACAGAAAATGATTACAAATCAGGTGCTGCTTTCCAAATTTATATAATTTACAAGTCTATGAAGTTGTTTACATATATATACACAAAACAAGTTCATTTAAGTCAAACATACAAATAAATTACAAATCTTGAGCGGCCTTGTTAAGAGTCCCTGCGACTGAAGGGTCCACAATGTGACGAATCGCGGCATAGAGAACTTCCTTGAGTTTCTTTTCTTTTCTCCTTATTCTACTCTCATTATCAATCACATAAATATTGGTCTTCAGAGCATGATTAAAAGCTCTATTAACTGCCCTAAGGGTTTTGTTTTCCCTTTCTAACTCTACAACGCGCTTCTCAAGCAGATAGTTACATTCGAGTTTTTGATTCTTGGTGGCGTAATCATTAATAGTCCGAGGAAATTTGGTTTTCTGTTGCTTATTGAAATATTTGGCTATCTCAAACTTGACTCTCCGGCACCAGTTCCCCACTACATTATCATCTAAGCCGAGGGAGGGTTGAGCATAGTTGGAAACTTCTAAGCCGCGAGAAGCTTTGATCTAGTAGGCTTGACAACTGGAGGGATTGCTTGAGGGACCGGAAGATCGATATTTAAAGTCATGTCCCCCAAAATGAATTCCAAAGAGGCACACTGCGCCTGACCATCTTTCAGTTTTAACTCCAAGTCACTTATTCGCTGAATAAGTTC
This sequence comes from Allium fistulosum, assembly GCA_030737815.1. Classification (NCBI taxonomy): domain Eukaryota; kingdom Viridiplantae; phylum Streptophyta; class Magnoliopsida; order Asparagales; family Amaryllidaceae; genus Allium; species Allium fistulosum. The sequence goes on from CM060904.1 coordinate 531,076,944, forward strand.
AGACATCTTTTGGTCGAAATCGATTGTGGGATTTGACTTGACTTGACGTTTAAGCGTGGTGATCATCTCATTCTTTTTCTTGATGTTAGCCTCAAGATAGGCGATATGATCTTTGTGACCACTGGCGATGGTTTTTTGGAGAAAGTATCTCTTGTGCCATTTCACGGCTTCAACATTGCCACCAAAACGCTCAAGTAAGACTTCATCGTGGACCACGATTCCTCCACTCGTTGTCAGTAGTTTCGCTCTGACAACATCGACATGAGACAATAAGTTTTGAGAAAGATGAGTCGTAGATAACTGTAGCTCCTATTTAAACAAAAGAAATGTGATAAAAATCAAGATAGAGATAAAAAATATCTTTATTAACATCACAACGGATTACAACTAAAACAGCGACAAAGTTAAAAGATACAACATGCAATTTGATTACATTTAAAGTTTAGAAACTACTTTCCTAACTTTATATAGAGAATTAGCTGAAAGCATAACTGTCGAATCAAAGGGCATGGTAACTCCTTCAAGGGTTATTACTGGCGGAAATTTGCTATAGTCCCATTTTCCAGCTGGGGGACTATCGCGGCCGCAAATTAATTTATAGTGAAATGTTCTGATCTCTTTAAGGAATGTTTCCTTCTCATCGCCAAGGAAGTCAAAACCAAGGCGAGGGTATTCCAAGTACAATTTTTGTAAATCTCGAAGAAAGCAATATCTCGCTAATTTCAAAGTCTTTAAAATTGATGCATTTTCAGAGTAAAACCTTCTCAATTTTACATACTGGGTTAAGTGGTCTCTAGGGACGAGTCGACCTAAAGAACTGACATTCTGTAATAATACAGTAAAGAAAAGCTAAGCACAGGAAACAGAGCTAAAACATATATCTATAAATCAAGTAACTGTTACATATTTATAATCATTCATCTAGTTCATACAAAATAGATCTAGAGAAAAATTCAGAAACAAAGTTATCTTTATATTACTTAAGTTTTCAGCAGGGAGGTTTTGAGAAATCGGCCTGACTCGTGGTAAATTCCAACAAGCTCTGGGATGCGGGTCGCATCTGAATTCGTCTAAATATCTTTTGTGGAAATGTCTGAGTAAACCCCCGCTGAATTCATCTAAGTATGAAAAATCTATAATCGAATGTCTACAGTAAGCTTTATACAAGAAATTAACTAAAATATCCATTTCTTCAATCATTATCCAAATAAAGTAAGCAACTCCCGATTCTCCTTTAAGAGAGCGTGGCATCGGAGATGCGCTCTCTTTAATAACCGGGCAACTCTCTGATTTTTAAAAGATGCATGGACTGAGGCACTCCAGTCAAGATTGTGATACTTTTTGGAGAGAATGTTATGCTCCTTTATCTGTCTGTCTAACCTCCTTATACAACTTGTTAATTTCTGCTTGTTTCCTTTCGAGTTTTGTTTTATAGGGAAATTAAGATTTCTTCCTTATCTAAAATAAATAATTTTACACTAATTGTTATCTTCGAAGAGAGAGAGATGTTTAAATAGGGAATTCCATACTTGGGAAATTGGAACAAAAGCCTTGGGGGCCAGCTCTTTCTCTTTGGGATAGTTTGGGTAGGGGCAGGCTCACCTTCTGGAGCAGCAGAAGGCCCAGGGGAAGCGGGTGAAATATCTTTTTTAGGGGAGGGATCTTTTTCAAGAAATTCGGTTTGATCTCCACTGTCTTTTTCTGACACACCGAAAGGCCCCCTTTTATCTCCACCAAGGCCTTGACCTCTAGAGGGGTCATCATCATTGTCATTGTCGCTGCCCTCATCACCGTCATCATCTTTTTCCTCTTCAGCATCATGAGTGTCACCCTTCTCCTTAGAATCAGATTCGATGTTGAAGGAGGGGATATCGAAAGAAAGAACTTCGGCTGCATTAACTTCTTCCTCACATTCGGGTTCGATACCCTGCTTCAACTGGATGATTTTGCCCACCACTCTTTCGGCTAAAGAGGGATCAAGTAAAGGAAAGCCAAAGTTAGGGCAATCCTTGTAGTTGTCAGTGTAAGTGATCATCGGGGCATCTTCATAATTATTTAACATCATAGTCCCAAGGGTAACAGCGGCAAATTGAGATACTTGTCGCTTGACATCTGAGAGGGTATCAACAGCCAGTTTGAGCGAAGCTCTGGTCTTTTTGAACTTATCCTTCAAAGAAGCATTCTTGGTGACCAGGCGAGCTTTTTCGTCTTCTGAATCTTTTAGAGTCAGCCCCATAGCGAATTTTTCATCATCAGTAAGTTGATGGGCTGTCTTGTCCACTTCCAAATCAGCTTCGACCCTGGTAAGGGAAGCCTTTACTCACTCCAACTCTTTGGAGGTGTCATTTTGGGCGACAGTCAAGGAAGATATTTGATTCCTAAGCTCGGAATTTTCCTTCTACAGCTTAGAAAATTCAGTTGAAGACTTCAAAACATGTTCATTTAAGGCCATCCAGCTCCTAGAAATCTGGGACAGGAAGTATAACACAAGTTAGCGATTAGCAAAATCTAATGATGATAAATAATGATAAGATCAATTGGGTGAGAGCTTACCAAACGTTGATGCTCCATCAGAGAGCGATAATTTTCCACCAAGTTTGGAGTAAATGACGACGGAGAAGAAGAAGTAGAAGACTCAGAATGCAGGAGGAGCTCGACTAATCCTTCAAAATTGGTAGATGGAGGAGCAGAAGGTGACGACTCTGGAGGAGTTGGCTTTACGGAAGGAGTCGTCAACAAAGCCAACTGCATCTCCTCGAGTGCAGTTGGAGAATTGGAGATCGAGATGTGTGGGAAAGGATCGAGAATAGGTGGAGTTTATGCTGACTTATCCTTTTGGGGTTCGACAATGGAGCTCTTTGAGACTTGTTCAGGAGATCGGCGCTCCTCCTCTTCCTCCACATCAGTGATTTTAGCTATTTTCTTCGGGGGAGCATCTTCAAAGGATTCCATCAGTTTTCTTTTGAAGGTTGACTTGGATTCGACAAAGGCAACCATGATAGATGTCACCCCAGAAGTCGATAGAGGAGGGATCGTGCCTCTAAAGATACTATAATTTGAGTAGAAGCTGAAACGAATTCAAGCAGATGTAAAGTTAGTCAAAATGATTCAAAGAATGCCAAGGACAGAGAAGTAAGTACTAAACAAGTGATATACCTGAAGGGTCAGTACAGATAGGCGACATGGGGGAGAAGTGTTTAGCATCCCTCAAAGAAAGAAAGCGTTTTCCCCTTGAAGTGTGCAAGACATAGGGAGGAGTTCCAAGAACCCTCTGACCCGTTGGCAGTAGGAAGTGTTTTCTTAAGTTCTAGGGGGTAAGGAGCGTCAATCTACTCTCGATTTGTGTTGAGGCCACAATCAAAGAATCAACTGTTCTCATGTTGACATTGTTAAGATTCTTGGAAGAGACACCTATTAAAACAAGAGGTTAGTTAACATAAAACATAAAGTAAAGGAAAAAACAACACAAGACTAAACTTACGGGGTGAGGCAAAAGTCCCGTGAATGTTAGCAAAACACTTGACAAAGAAGAACTGGTTCTCCTAGTCCCTGAACTTGTTGACCCCATCCGATATCAATTTCTTAAAGGGGTTGACTCTGTATGTCTGATTATTGAGGTTGCTCAGCCTTGCCAGCCTGGTTAAGAAATGTAGCACTTTAGCATTAAGAGAGGGTAGCCCAGATTCCAGTGCCAACATCTCTAGAGATAGAAGTTGAGTATAAACATTGGGAGATAGTTGAATCAGAGCAATTCCAACATAAGAAAGGTGGGAAGATAAAAACTCTGGGAAGGGTAGAAATCCACCGTGCCATATGTAAATGGCAGTGTAAGCAAAATACCCTTCGGGAGGGTTATCTATGGTATCAAATTCCTTGGGAGGGATAGCTTCAATTCCAGTGTTGCCAAAATCCCTAAGGATGGCATTGACTTCATCCTGAGAAACAATGGTAGAATGCTTGGAAGTGGCCTCAGCCTTCTTAGGAAAACTCATGATCCTGCCAGGAGAAAACGTTTTAGTTAAAATCTTTGATGGATAATGAATTCAAAATGCTTTCAAAAATTAAGTAAAGAAATCTAGTTAGATAATTCAAACATGAAAACAAACATAAAGTTTTAAAATTGTACAAACAGTTTGAGTCAGAAACCAAATAGCATAACTCGAGCTTTTCGACAATGTCGAAAGGATAATGACTTGAGCTTTCGATAATGTCGATGGGACAATAGCTTGAGCTTTCAAAAATGTCGAAGGGATAATAGCTTGAGCTTTCGACAAAGTCGAAAGGACAATAGCATCAATTTTGAACCAATATATCTTAACATTGTCTAAAACTTAAAGAATAAATAAATAATAATATATGTTCTTTGAGCTATCGACAAGGTCGAAAGGATGAAATGTGACGTTGATTCATTCAACCCTTCTGACAATGTCAAAAGCTCGAAGAGAGCCTGGATACGTTACAAGTGTGATATAAAGCTAAGCAATAAGACCTTTCGACATTGTCGAAACCAATGACTTAAGATTACTAAGTAAATTTTTTAATGTTGTTGACATTGTCGAAGGTTCTGGTCAGTGTTGACGACATTGTCAAAAGGACTGGTCAATGTTGTCGAAACCTATCCTACCCATTGAAGTTGAAAGGCTTAAAGGGGCTTCGACCTTGTCAAAAGGTTGTTGTCGAGGGGGTTGATGAGTTTGACTAAGTCGAAACGATTGACTATCGAAGGGGTGGACCAACTCCACTTAACTACCTATCCTTTCAACATCGTTGGTAAAGTTGGCATCACAACACCTTTCAACCCCATCGAAAGATGCTAAGAAGTCAAATCCAATATTTCTGCCTCAATCTCTTTCGAAGGGGTAGAAAGGTCATTTTGTGCCACCAAATTGTACATGAAAGGGTATCAGGTAATCAAATCGGGTTTAACTAACCCCAAACCCGATTGTAAATACAGGTTTCGATATTTTCTTGACAAACAAGTAAATCAAATCTGAATGAGTTTGAACTGAAATTAATCATTCTATTTCAAAAAATCATTGAAGTAATTAATAAATTAAAGACCCAAATTAACTAACAGTGGATTAAAACTGAAAATTTTGGAATAAAATTCAAACCCGATAAGGGAATGGGTTTAAACATCCTCTATTGTCGATTTCAAAATCGAAAACACAAAATAAAACTTTGAAAGTTCCTGAAACTAGGATAAAGAAAGCTTTCCATAAAATCAATTGGAATCCACCTTCAGAAAAAATCGAATTTCAATCGATTTTAAAATGAATTTCAATTTTAAAGTCTAAGGGATGGAGTCCAATTGAAATTAATCAAATAAAATTAAATTTGAAACTTACGTGTTAGATTTGCTAGTGATTTTTATTTCTGGAAGTGAGATGAAAGTTTGAAGGTCTTTAGAATACTTCTACTTATGTTTAAAATTTTAATCGCATGTAGAATGAAAGAGGAAGAAGGAAAGCGTATTATATAAGAAAAGTCTCCAAAAATTGTTAACCATTAGATCAGATTTGAATGGACGACCCAGATCAACATGGGAAGGCCAAGAGGCGGGAAATTTCTGGGTTTCGACAAAGATGACTTGGAAAGTCAAGAGCATCCCTTCACAAGGGGGGAGGCAAATGTTACACCAAAAATCCACCTTTCGACTAAGTCGAAAGGACCTTAAACAAAGACCAAGAAAAGAAGAGTTTAGACCAACCCTTTCGAAGAAGTCAAGGGATGCTGCCTTTAAAGTTCAATAGCTTCAAGACCTTTCGGAGAAGGTGAAGAAGTCAAAACAAGTATTAGCAGCCCCATAGTGACCTTTTCGAAAGCATAACAAGCCTTTCGAATCGGTTTAGAACTATACAGGATACCTTTCGACAAAGTCGAAAGGCACTATGAAGAAAGCAACACTCAGAAGCTAGCAAAGGGGAAAGAATGATAAAATCCTTTCAACAACGTCGAAAGGAGACATGGCTTTCGACCAGGTCGAAAGGATAAGAGAGAATGAAGGACTTGCTAGAGCATGACAAAAGAACAAGGACACCTTTCGACAACATCGAAAGGAAGCATAGCCTTCGACAACATTAAAAGGAAGTAGAGCCTTCGACAACATTGAAGGGAAACATAGTTTTCGACGACGTCGAAAGGAGGAGTAGCTTTCTACGACGTCGAAAGGAGGAGTAGCTTTCGACCAAGACGAAAGGTTCAAACAACGTATAAAAGGAACACCTTCTGACAACGTCGAAGGGAAGTATAGCTTTCAACCAGGTCAAAAGGGTTCATAACAGCATATAAGAGGAAGGCCTTCCGACATTGTCGAAAGCAAAAGCGTGGAAAGGAGGCCACTTGCATGTATAAATAAGACCCAAGGGGTCATGTTTTGGGGATCCGATTTCTCTCATTCCAAACTTGTATTCTCTTAGATAAAGCATTATAACCCTAATTTAGGAAATTATTGATTTGGGAATTTAAAAGAAATAAAGTTTACTTGGATAAAAAAGGGAAGTCTCGAGTATTACTGATTACTTTACTATTTGTTGAAACTTTTGTTGGTTTAACTTCTATTTTCCAGGTTAACCCCATCGTAAGGAACCTGTCGACAAGGTCGACAAAACCTCTGATCCAAACATCTTCTATAACCCTTTCGAAGCCTTCAACTCTGAGGTCTGAAGCTTTCGACAAGGTCGAAGCCTGTTCCCTAAATATCTAAACTGGGACTTACAAGCTTGATCCAAAGGAAGCCATCCCCATAGCTTTTGACAAGGTCGAAACCCACTCCAAATCCATTAAAGAATAAGGCCCCTTGCACAAACTAAAAGGAAACCAACACCCAAGCTTTCGACAAGGTCGGAACCAACCTTTAAAAGATTTAATTCAGGGAATTTCATCTTGATCGAAAGGAAGGCTTTCAAAGGAGAACTCACACTAACCCATCATTGTCGAGAGGTCAATTAATCCAGAATCCATTCCTTTCGACGACGTCGAAAGGCTTGACATGGGAAATTTTCATAAATAAAACCAAACCAAGAGGCAATTCCTAAAGGAATCACACTCACTTTTCGTACAAAGGATTATTCATCTTTCTCAGCATTATTTTAGGGTGTTGACAAGAAAACTTGTTAACAAGGTAAGGTTATGGAATGCCTTATGATGAGTTTGAGAGTATATAGATAAGAACGCGTATTTGTTAGTGATATAAAATGTTTTATATTATGTTATTTGATCTATTAAGCGGCTTATGAATTTTTGTCGATAGGCCTGATCAACGTTGTCGATAAGGACTCCTAAACACTTAAACAAGACAAACAGACACACTGTTTTTTTGAAATTGGGTAAATGAAATAATTTTACCTAAAATATATTTTATATATAAAGAATGATTTTCAAAAATAGTGTAGCATAGTATAGTATTTTGAGGTGTTAATTGTTAAGAGATAATAATGTTTTTTAAGGTTTGTTTAGTCAAGCTCATCCAGTTGGGCATTAACTATTGTTAGTGTGTATAGGTAGCTTCCCTTTTTAAGATTTGGGTTGGGTGGATAGGAAATAGGGAAAACATTGTAACAAACGCCTTGTGAATTAAGTTTCACAATTTGACTATAAGGCGTTTAATGTTAATATTGAATTAAAATTTTATTTAATAAAAGATTTTTATTAAAAGCTAGAATATTTGAAATAAATATTTGGAAAATATTTTAAAAAAGTCGATTTATAAAATGGATTTATAGGAATATTTATTTTAATTAAAAATAATATAAGTTAAAAACTTGTGGACTAAAATTTTAATGCTTTTAAAAAATGATTTTTTAGGTTTTGAAAGATAACAATAATATTGTTTGAAAAAAATTTGGGTTAAGGAAATTTTGGGAATGAAAATTTGAAGTAAGAAGTTTTTATTTTGGATTGGTTAGGGGAAATGAGGTCTTGATTGTTTTGTGATGATCTGGATAATCTTCCAAGTGACGATCGGATGTTTACCTAGGCGAATGTTGTAATGCACTTAATAAATTATTCTCTTTGTCATTGTACAATCGAAACAAGCTCAATTTGAAAGTACCCAAAACAAGTTGGTGATAAATGTTTTGTTGGAAATATGAGAACTATTGTTTTAAAAATGAGATTTTGAAATAAAAGTAATATTCCTAAGTTAACTAGTTTGAGTGGCTCGAAAATAACTTAAAAGTGGGGAAGAGATGTGTTCGAATGGAAAACACTTCTCTTGAGTATTATCCTTCTTGGTAAGGGAGTATATGATAATGTTTGGTAGTACCCTGTAACGACCCGTATTTTTACGGATCGAAACATCGTAAAACAGTTGACATTTGGTCGCATTGTTGATAAGTCGTTCAGAGCTTTAAGTCCTAGGTCATATGGGAGTTTGGAGCGACCTAAGGAAGATGCGAGCTAAGGAGTAAATGACCTAGTGGAGTGGAGCGACTTAAGAGTTAGGTCGTATGATAGCTTAGGTCATGAAGGAGGTTATGTCATAGGCGACCTAAGGGTTGGGATAAGTCATGTGGAAGTTAGGTCGTGTGGTGGCTTAGGTCGAGTGAACGACTTAAGGAGTATAGCGACTTATAGGATTCAGACTTAAGATGGTAGACGACTTAAGGAAAGTTGGTGACTTAAGAGTTTTGGCGAGTTAACGACCTAAGGGGTAGGTCGGCGACGACCTAAGGAAGCTGGGGTAGCAGTGAGCGACCTAAGGAAGTTAAGTCGTAGAAGACTTAGGAGTTAGGTCGTGGGTTGTTAGGTCGCTAAGTATTAGGTCGTAAGGGGTTAGGTCGTGACCTAGTTAAGTCGCGTAATTGTTGAGTCGTTAGGTCGCACAGTGTCTTAGGTCGTGGCATTTTTAGGTCGCGGAAGCGCATCTGCTGTTAAGTCGCTGGGTCGTTAAGGCGCGCATGTGGTAGGTCGTAAGTCGCGCGTAGTTAAGTCGTGAAGTGTTAAGTCGTATGGTTTGTGATAGGTCGCGTAGGGGTTGATCTGTTAGGTCGCGCGCATATGCTATTTGTTAGATCGTTGGATCTATAGGTCGCACGCTTGCGCTAGGTCGTAAGTCGTAGAGTGGTAGGTCGTGAGTGCGCATAAGCTTAGGTCGTTAGGTCGTAGATTGAGGGGTTTCGATAGGTCGTAGGTCGTGATGCTCTATAGGTCGTGGACGACCTAAAAGTGGATGACCTAAGGGTTTTTCAGCCTATAAATAGGAAGGTTTTTCTCACTTTTTGGGATCCGGATTTTGAAGCGACGAAGTGCTGCCATTTTGAGAGCTCGACTTCTACACTTCTTCACTTCTTTTCTCCACTCTGATCTAGTGATTCCTTCCATCCAAATCGAAGATCGAAGAGCTTAGATTGAAGATCTACATTCTTCGAAGAGAGATTTCATCGTTTGAAGCGGATTTGTGATAGATCGAGTTAGATCCTTCGCTGTCCATATCTGAAGTGTGTTGCTTTTAAGGTGTTTAAGTGATTTGGTGAGTGGTGATTATCTCTCACACGGATCCAAAGGAGTATATCGGATCGTTGGTTTGATTTTGTGTAAAGTAGCGATTTTCATGCATTTTTGTAAACATAAGTATAGATCCATTGTTTATGATGATTTGACATCCATTTTACTACATGTTAACCTATGCAAGTTCATTCATCAAGATTATAGAGACATTGCTCATGTTTTCATGATTGTTAGACTTTTAACTCTTTATTTACGAAATTGCCATTATTGTTATAATTATCTATTTAGATCATATTTGAATGCTTGTTTATTTGGATTAATGTTTGACTTGATTGACTGCTATGAATTAGATGATTGATGATTTGATTTAGACCGAAGATGATTCAAAAGCTAAGGGAAAGGCTCTTGAATTGGGAAAGCTGCTTGTGGCATATGTGGCGGATGAGGAAGCTCATATGGATAGATTTGATGATGATGTTGAGATGAAGCTTTGCTATGGTGATGAGGAGGTGAAGCACGATATGAGATAGTCTTGGTCTAATCCAGACGGGATCATTCCAAGCAGATTGATAACTCGGTGAAATGGTTCGAGTTTGAGGATAATGGTTTGCTCGAGAGGCGCTTGAGCTAGTATGGAAATAGTCATCGAGGAGGATGTCTAGAAGGCTGAGATCTCATCGTTGTTGAAGGTTCTAGCATGCTCAAAGCAAGAGTACGTTGGGCAGATTCGATAGTCCCTGAAGGCTACTGATTGGTAGTCAAGTACTCTGGGCAGATTCGATAGTCCTAGGCACGGGTCACGATGACGTGCGGGAGTAATGTCTAGAACCGGGGTTTCCATTGGCCCTTGACGGACGGATGAAAGAATGAGCCGGTCATTCAATTAACGATGATATCGAAGCAATGATAACAGTGATAGCCAGAGTCATGGATGTTTGGTTGTATCGTCATTCGGTCTCAAGAGCGGTAGTTTCTGGGTGCTTATCTGATCTTGGTTTAGGCCTTGGGGGTTTGTACTTGGAAAACATCGCCCTTGACTCGAGTGATAATTGCTTTACTTTAAATTGTATGCTCTGCTATGTTTGCTTATGCTTAGTGTGTGTCTGGGGGCTATCATTGTAGAAAGAGGTGGAGTGGGAGGGTTGTATTCCTATTCCTTTTTCCTTTATGCTCTTTTGGTATGTTGTTAGTTAATTTACCGCTCACTAAGACTGTTGTCTGACTCAAGGCTTTATGTTTTAACTCTTATTGCCTTGGGCTGTTCGTCCATTTTGGGATGGGAAGACTAGGTAGCAGGTGACAGGTGTTGTTCTTGCTTCCCACGATGCTGATGTCGAAGACGAGCTGGAGGCTTGCATATTATCTTCTTACTATATGTACTGGATGTTCCGCTGCTTTGTATAATTCTCTGAGTGATATGTAGTGAGGCTTGATGTATTGACTATTCAGATGTTTGTATTCAACTATTATGAAGTTTTATTGATGAGATTCTATTTCTATGAAGCTTCACTATATATATATTCTATTATATTTTGTCCATGCGCTGTGAGTAATACGATAGATTCTGATGTTTTAATTTACCATGACAATCGTCCATGGTCGCCTGGCACACTTTACAGCGCACTTTCTCTAGGTTCGGTGCAGGGGTCATGGGCGGTCGTCACATTTGGTATCAGAGCATTGGTTAATCGATTTTACCCAACGCTCGCTGACGTAACTACGTATGAGAGACGTAATTGTATTTTGATGGATGATTACTATATATAATATAGTAGCTTAGTAGAGTTTGAGTCCTTTATGTAGTTGTTTCTCTAGGAGTGCTAATCATTCCTTTTTATAGATATTAAGGATGAGTCGAAGAGGGAGACCAGCTGCTAGGGAAGGCTGTGCTACTGAGGGGGCTGCTGATTATGCTGCTATGTTCGAAGCTATGATGACTTCGATCATGAGAAGTATGCCAGCTCCGGGGCCATCGGTGGATGTTGGAGTTCAAGTTCAAACTCCAAAGCCGATGGATTTTGCTAAGTTGTGTAAGGATTATTCTGCTCTTGGAGGAAAGGTTTTCTTGGGAACAGAATCAACCATTGAGGTCCAGAGGTGGATAGATGCTTGTAGAAGGATCTTTGGTGATTTGGGAATCGATGATGCAACTAAGAGGAAGTTAGAATCAAGACAGCTTCAAGGGAGAGCTTCTGATTGGTGGAACTCTATCACCATTGATACTCCGGAGGAAAAAATTACTTGGGAGCAATTCCAAGTCAGATTTGAAGCTAAGTTCATTTCTACAGCTCAGAAGTTTGTGGAGCTCAAGCAAGGTGGTAGATCAGTTCTTGAGTATGTTTCTGAGTTTGAAGCTTTGTCCAAGTATGCCCGGTCGTATATTGAGTCTTCGTATCAGAAGAATGAGAAGTTTGTGACAGGCTTGGACAGTTATCTTGGGAGATAGTTGGTGGATCATTTGGACGATCCATTTGAGAAACTTGTAGAGAAGGCTCTCAGGCATGAGAATCTGTTTCCTAAAGAGGGATCTGTTGTTGCTGTGACCAAGGAGGAGTCTAGACCACAGCAGGGTGGAAATAGGAAGAGGAAGCAGCAGCAACAAAAGGGTAAGGATGGCCAGAAGAAGCCGAAGAGCGAAGTGACTTGCTTCAATTGTCAGCAGAAGGGCCATTTCTCCAGGGATTGCAAGAATCCGAAGGTGCCGGTGAAGTGCCACAACTGTGACAAGCTGGGGCATGTTAAGAGGAATTGTCCAGAACCGCGGAAGGACAAGCAGATTGTGCAAGCTTATGCTTTGGGGGCTGTTCCATCGTCTTCGAAAGCTCCTACCGCTGAAGAGAAGGGAAAGAGTGTAGTGGTTCAAGGTACTCTCTTCATTTGTGGTGTTCCAGTTAGAGTGTTATTTGATACTGGGGCGTCGCATTCTTTTGTTTGCAGTGAACTTGTAGGCCGGTTGGGTTTAGAACCGGATATTGTTGATAGACCATTGGTTGTGACTAATCCAGTTGGGGGTTCGTCTTGTTTGTGTATGCTATGCCGTGGTCTGATTGTATCGAGTCATGATTGCTCTTTTGTTTGTGATTGTTTTGTTCTGAACTTTGCGGGGTTCGGAATTATTTTGGGTATGGACTGGCTTAGGAAGTATGCGGCAAAGGTTGATTGTGAGAGGTTGGAGGTGACAGTCGAGAATGTGGAGGGGCGAAAGATTGTGATACGATGTAAGCATGAAGAAGGCGTCTTCATGAGCTTCATGTATTCGCTGGTTGTTCCACGGGATGGACTGTCAACGTTACCAATCGCTAATGGATTTGAGGATGTCTTTGACGAGGTCAAAGGGTTACCGCCGCATAGAGAGATCGTGTTTCGTATAGATCTAGTTGAAGGAGCCAGACCCGTTGTGATGCCTCTTAGGCGGATGGCACCTAGGGAACAGCAGGAGATGAGGGTGCAGGTTGATGATCTTTTGTAGAAAGGATTCATTCGGCATAGTGTGTCAAAATGGGGTGCACCAGTTGTGTTTGCAACCAAAGCGGATGGATCGTTGAGGTTGTGCGTGGATTATCGTGAGCTGAATAAGGTGACTAAGAAGAACAAGTATCCATTGCCAAGAATAGATGACTTGTTTGATCAGCTTCACGAAGCTAAGGTGTTTTCTCAGATGGATTTGGCAACGGGATTTCACCAGTTGAGAGTGGCTAAGGATAGTGTGCCGAAGACTGCTTTTAGGACACCATCCGGTTTCTTTGAGTGGCTGGTAATGCCGTTTGGATTGACTAATGCGCCAGCATATTTTGTGGATCTTATGAATAGAGTGTTCAGAGATCAGTTGAACAAGTTCGTGCTAGTGTTCGTGGATGATATTTTGATTTATTCCAGAACTGAAGAAGAGCACAAGACGCACTTGCGTATTGTTTTGGAAATCTTGCGGAAACATCAGCTGAAGGCTAAGTTTTCGAAGTGTCACTTCTGAAAGAGTGAAGTGAGGTTCTTAGGCCGTGTTATCTCTGGAAATGGAATAGCGGTTGATCCCGCCAAGGTGGCAGCAATCCAGGATTGGGTTAGACCTAAGAATGCATCTGATGTGAGAAGTTTTCTTGGATTAGCAGGATATTATCGACGGTTTATCAAAGACTTCTCTAAGGTGGCTGCACCGTTAACAGGATTGACGAAAAAGAACCAAGTGTTCAGATGGGATGATAAGTGTGAGCAAGCTTTCGAAATCCTGAAAGAGCGATTGACAAGTGCTCCTGTTTTGACCATTCCAAGTGAAAATGATGAGATGGTGGTTTACACCGACGCATGTGGTACTGGACTTGGAGCAGTGCTGATGTAGAGGGATAAAGTTGTTGCGTATGCAAGTCGACAACTGAAGCCGCATGAAAGGAATTACCCGATTCATGATTTGGAGTTAGCGGCGATTGTTTTTGCTCTGAAGATGTGGAGACATTATCTATTGGGAGTTCAATTCGAGTTGTTTACGGATCATAAGTCGTTGAAGTATCTTTTCTCCCAAAAGGATTTGAATCTTCGGCAGCAACGTTGGCTAGAGTTTTTAGCATCGTATGATTTTGATATAGCTTATACTCCGGGAAAAGGTAACGCAGTGGCAGATGCGTTAAGTCGAAGACATGCAGGATTGGGAGCCATGTTTTCAGAATGGAAGAATCTCGAGTATTTAGCTGGATTTGACTTCAGGCCTAGATGCGAATTGGAACCTGAGATGTTGGCAAACTTATCGATAAGACCTACTCTTGTGGAAAGGATTGGCGAGAGCCAAAAGCGAGACGATAAGCTTGTCAGGATTATCCGTGATTTGGAATCTGGATTGGATCCAGAAAAGGATAAAGGATTCGAGGTCGATCGAGAGGGTTGGCTTCGGAAGCAAGGACGACTAATTGTTTCCGATATCGATAAATTGAGGAATGAAGTTCTGAGGGAAAGTCATCACTCGAAGCTGACAATTCATCCAGGTGGAAATAAGATGTATCGGGATATGAAGAGAACCTATTACTGGGAAGGTATGAAGAAGGATGTTGGAAATTTTATTTCCCAAGTGCATGAACTGCCAGTTGGTAAAAGCCGAACAGAAGAAGCCAAGTGGATTGCTTCAGCCATTGGAAGTGCCTACATGGAAGTGGGAGCAGATATCGATGGATTTTATTGATGGTCTACCTAGAACAAGAACGGGAAATGAAGGGATTTGGGTCATTGTAGATCGTTTGACTAAGAGTGCAAGATTCATTCCTATTCGATCAACTAGGACTGCATCAAAGTTGGCTGAGCTGTATGTTAAGTGGATAGTTCGATTCCATGGTATTCCGAAGAGTATAGTGAGCGATCGAGACCCATTGTTCACTAGTGGATTTTGGAAGAGCTTCCAGGAAGTTTTGGGAACCGAGTTGTGTTTGAGTACAGCTTATCACCCTCAAACAGATGGTCAGACCGAGAGAGTCAACCGAGTTTTGGAAGATCTCCTCAGAGCTTGTGTTTTGGATTTCGGAGGATCATGGGAAGATCACCTTCATTCGGTGGAATTTTCATATAACAACAGTTACCAGTCAAGCATTGGTATGGCACCGTATGAGGCATTGTATGGGAGACCGTGTAACTCTCCGACATGTTGGTTAGAGACCGAAGAAAAGCTGATACTTGGGCCAGAGATGATTCGACAGACTTCAGATTGTATAGAGATCATTCGGCAACGAATGAAGGCAGCCCAAGGCCGTCAGAAAAGTTATGCCGATAAGCGTCGTAAGGATTTGGAGTTCGACGTAGGTGATATGGTTTTTGTGAAGATTTCTCCACTGAAGAATGTTATTCGATTCAGGAAGAAAGGAAAATTGACTCCGAGATTTGTTGGACCATTCCCGATCATCGAGCGAATTGGAAAGCTCGCCTACAGATTGGAGTTACCAGAAAAGATGGCGGGTGTGCACAATGTTTTTCATGTATCATATCTACGGAAGTATGTGCACGACTCGAATACAGTGGTTTCTGCTGATAGCTGTGAAGATTTCAAAGTTGATCCAGTCGATAAGAGACCTCGTAAGCCGCTTCGTGTTGTGGAAACCGACACGAAACAGCTTAGGAGGAAGGTAGTTAAGTTGCTCAAGATACAATGGAGTGATGATGATAACGACTGTACATGGGAGGTGGAAGAGAGGATGAAAGCAGCTCATCCCGAACTCTTCAAGGTATGGCCCTAAGGTGTCGTGTCATCTAACGACATTGTAACTTGTTCTAAGTTTTAGAATTCTGCATGCTAAGTTAGAATTGGATGCATGGTTTGTTGATTGCTATGGATGGTAGGCATGCAGAATAGTCTCTGATTGCTCTGTTTATTTGGAATTTCGGGGGCGAAATTCCTAAGGGGAGAGAATGTAACGACCCGTATTTTTACGGATCGAAACATCGTAAAACAGTTGACATTTGGTCGCATTGTTGATAAGTTGTTCAGAGCTTTAAGTCCTAGGTCGTATGGGAGTTTGGAGCGACCTAAGGAAGATGGAGCTAAGGAGTAAACGACCTAGTGGAGTGGAGCGACTTAAGAGTTAGGTCGTATGATAGCTTAGGTCGTGAAGGAGCTTATGTCATAGGCGACCTAAGGGTTGGGATAAGTCATGTGGAAGTTAGGTCGTGTGGTGGCTTAGGTCGAGTGAACGACTTAAGGAGTATAGCGACTTATAGGATTCAGACTTAAGATGGTAGACGACTTAAGAAAAGTTGGTGACTTAAGAGTTTTGGCGAGTTAACGACCTAAGGGGTAGGTCGGCGACGACCTAAGGAAGCTGGGGTAGCAGTGAGCGACCTAAGGAAGTTAAGTCGTAGAAGACTTAGGAGTTAGGTCGTGGGTTGTTAGGTCGCTAAGTATTAGGTCGTAAGGGGTTAGGTCGTGACCCAGTTAAGTCGCGTAATTGTTGAGTCGTTAGGTCGCACAGTGTCTTAGGTCGTGGCATTTTTAGGTCGCGGAAGCGCATCTGCTGTTAAGTCGCTGGGTCGTTAAGGCGCGCATGTGATAGGTCGTAAGTCGCGCGTAGTTAAGTCGCGAAGTGTTAAGTCGTATGGTTTGTGATAGGTCGCGTAGGGGTTGATCTGTTAGGTCGCGCGCATATGCTATTTGTTAGATCGTTGGATCTATAGGTCGCGCGCTTGCGCTAGGTCGTAAGTCGTAGACTAGTAGGTCATGAGTGCGCATAAGCTTAGGTCGTTAGGTCGTAGATTGAGGGGTTTCGATAGGTCGTAGGTCATGATGCTCTATAGGTCGTGGACGACCTAAAAGTGGACGACCTAAGGGTTTTTCAGCCTATAAATAGGAAGGTTTTTCTCACTTTTTGGGATCCGTATTTTGAAGCGACGAAGTGCTGCCATTTTGAGATCTCGACTTCTACACTTCTTCACTTCTTTTCTCCACTCTGATCTAGTGATTCCTTCCATCCAAATCGAAGATCGAAGAGCTTAGATTGAAGATCTACATTCTTCGAAGAGAGATTTCATCGTTTGAAGCGGATTTGTGATAGATCGAGTTAGATCCTTCGCTGTCCAGATCTGAAGTGTGTTGCTTTTAAGGTGTTTAAGTGATTTGGTGAGTAGTGATTATCTCTCACACGGATCCAAAGAAGTATATCGGATCGTTGGTTTGATTTTGTGTAAAGTAGTGATTTTCATGCATTTTTGTAAACATAAGTATAGATCCATTGTTTATGATGATTTGACATCCATTTTACTACATGTTAACCTATGCAAGTTCATTCATCAAGATTATAGAGACATTGCTCATGTTTTCATGATTGTTAGACTTTTGACTCTTTATTTACGAAATTGCCATTATTGTTATAATTATCTATTTAGATCATATTTGAATGCTTGTTTATTTGAATTAATGTTTGACTTGATTGACTGCTATGAATTAGATGATTGATGATTTGATTTAGACCGAAGATGATTCAAAAGCTAAGGGAAAGGCTCTTGAATTGGGAAAGCTGCTTGTGGCATATGTGGCGGATGAGGAAGCTCATATGGATAGATTTGATGATGATGTTGAGATGAAGCTTTGCTATGGTGATGAGGAGGCGAAGCATGATATGAGATAGTCTTGGTCTAATCCAGACGGGATCATTCCAAGCAGATTGATAACTCGGTGAAATGGTTTGAGTTTGAGGATAATGGTTTGCTCGAGAGGCGCTTGAGTTAGTATGGAAATAGTCGTCGAGGAGGATGACTAGAAGGCTGAGATCTCATCGTTGTTAAAGGTTCTAGCATGCTCAAAGCAAGAGTACGTTGGGCAGATTCGATAGTCCCTGAAGGCTAATGATTGGTAGTCAAGTACTTTGGGCAGATTCGATAGTCCTAGGCACGGGTCACGATGACGTGCGGGAGTAATGTCTAGAACCGGGGTTTCCATAATCCCTTGACGGACGGATGAAAGAATGAGCCGGTCATTCAATTAACGATGATATCGAAGCAATGATAACAGTGATAGCTAGAGTCATGGATGTTTGGTTGTATCGTCATTCGGTCTCAAGAGCGGTAGTTTCTGGGTGCTTATCTGATCTTGGTTTAGGCCTTGGGGGTTTGTACTTGGAAAACATCGCCCTTGACTCGAGTGATAATTGCTTTACTTTAAATTGTATGCTCTGCTATGTTTGCTTATGCTTAGTGTGTGTCTGGGGGCTATCACTGTAGAAAGAGGTGGAGTGGGAGGGTTGTATTCCTATTCCTTTTTTCTTTATGCTCTTTTGGTATGTTGTTAGTTAATTTATCGCTCACTAAGACTATTGTCTGACTCAAGGCTTTATGTTTTAACTCTTATTGCCTTGGGTTGTTCGTCCATTTTGGGACGGGCAGACTAGGTAGCAGGTGACAGGTGCTGTTCTTGCTTCCCACGATGTTGATGTCGAAGACGAGCTGGAGGCTTGCATATTATCTTCTTACTATATGTACTGGATGTTCCGCTGCTTTGTATAATTCTCTGAGTGATATGTAGTGAGGCTTGATGTATTGACTATTCAGATGTTTGTATTCAACTATTATGAAGTTTTATTGATGAGATTCTATTTCTGTGAAGCTTCACTATATATATATATTCTATTGTATTTTGTCCATGCGCTATGAGTAATACGATAGATTCTGCTGTTTTAATTTACCATGACAATCGTCCATGGTCGCCTGGCACACTTTACAGCGCACTTTCTCTAGGTTCGGTGCAGGGGTCATGGGCGGTCGTCACATACCCAGTTCCTTGGTATCATTTTGGAGATACTCGGGCTTTATATATATATATATATATATTCGATTAAAATATAGAGTTTTGAAATAAAAATGGATATTTGAATCTTGAGTTTTCTTATGAAAATAAATGCAAAATGGAATAGTTGGATCAAATAATTTTATATACTCTTAGGATGTAGTGGAGTATTATACAAGTTGAATCTAAGTTTAGTTTTTATGAAGTATTTTCATAAATAGTTTAATGGGAATAAAATTGGTATTAGGAAGAACCAATTAAATAGGTACGTAAGTTGGATGTAGATAATTTCTTGTTTCATATAGTTACGATCTAAGATTCGAGTACAAGGCTTTGAGGTGTTCCACACTATTCCAAATAAGGATCTATTACTCAATTTTTGACGGCAAGCACTTGATGAGGATTTTTGGTACGGGATCAATGTATTCTATTATAGTACATGACCATGTAAGGGGAATAGAGGTTCCTAATCAAGGAACCTAATCGGAGTCCACACTGGAAAATCGGATGAGCGATACTGGTTCGGAAGGGAAGTTATGTGCTCGAGTGGTGATCGAGTCAGATTTTGCATGTGAATGATCTATGTACATGATTGTTGGGTACCTTTCCTAACACCTACCACCGAACCAGACTCCACCGGTCCACTTACCTCCCATACTTGCCGAACCAACCTACGTCCTATGATTGCCGAACCAACCTACGTCCTATGATTACCGAACCAACCTACCTCCTATGATTGCCGAACCAACCTACCTCCCATGATTGCCGAACCAACCTTCGAAGCTACCACCGGACCAAAGCCACCACCGGACCAAAGCACTACCGAATCAAGTTGTTGCCGAGCCAACATTGCCAGGCCAGATCGCCTCAGCCTAGGCCCACCAGCAGCTATATACATCCAAGACCCCTGCTCCCTGTCTCACTCTATAAATAGAGGGGCAGGGGTACAACAATGGGGGACAAGTTTGAGAGCTCAAGCACGGAGAGAACTTTCAAACAACTTTCTTTTACCTGTATCAAAGCTTTGTACTTGTAATCTAAACAAGAGAAGAGAAATAACATATAAAGTGGACGTAGGCACATTCTGGTTGAACCACTATAAATCTGCGTGTCTTTTTACAGTTTAGCCCCTGCTTTTCATATATTTGCATAAATCACCCAAATCACTAAGAACAACATAAGATCTACTAAATCATACAACTTTGAGGTGTTTGTCCATTTTTTGTGCAAACAGTTTTGGTGCTTTCATTGAGAGCTAGAAGCTCGAAGCTTCAGCTTCATCCACTTAACAGTTTTCCTAACAGCATCGTTCGCCACTTGGAAAACATGCCTCCCAAACAGAGAAAAGATGTTAACAAAGGAAAAAACATCGCATCCAGCAGTCTTCCAGATCCAGCTGTCACGAATCAAGTAAATCGTCCTCCTCCAGCAGCAGTAACAAGTGAAGGACATACTAACCCAACCACTCCTGCCACAGAACAGCCTGTAGCAATTACTAGGGCAGATTTGGATAGAGTTGTGGTTGAAGTAACTAACCGCTTCACGTCCCAACAGGAAGCCTTGGTGGACCATCTCATGTCACGCTTAAGGAATGCTGAAGAGTCCAACCGCAACACTGAATCATGGGGCGAGTCCCAGTCTGGAGGATCTCAAAGACAACAAAGGTCTTCCTTCTTCGAAGGAGCTAACGGCAGAAGTAGCCATGGTAGGACCCGAGACCGAGCACAGCCCGAAGTTAGGCCTGAGGAAACGTTTGGTACCGAACCCAACGGGGAAGGTACCGGACGAAGGTCAACTGTAGCTGAGCCTGTCATACTGCCTAACCACGGAAACGCCAGTGAACGGGGCCGAGCTAGAGTCCAGCCCGAAGTTGGACCCGAGGAAGTGCTTAGATCAGAGCCCAGCAGGGGAAGATCAAGGCAAGGGCCAACTGTAGCTGACCCTAGCATGCTCCCAGGAGATCAAAGGCAGCCGCCAGAAAATATGAGGAATGATAGACGATACCATCCCTACAGGTCATCTGGACGGAATCAATCCCACGGAACAGAACCAAACTCATTTTTATCTGCTCCAAATTCTGATGAAAGGATGGCGCGCTTATTCAGAGAGTGTGTCCAACGGGAGCAAAGAGATCGAGGGATGGGCGCTAGGGTAACCAGCCCTTTCGCCCGCAATAGCGAAATTGCTATTACCCCCCGAGAATGGAAGATGCCAACAATGGAACCCTACAAAGGAACCTCCGACCCCGTTGTACACTTACAGAGGTACACGCAACATATGCTCATGAGTGGAGCGACAGAGGGAGCACTGTGCAAATGCTTTCCGCTCTTCTTAGCAGATCTTGCTACCTCCTGGTTCTGTCATCTACCCTAGGGATCCATCAGCTCGTGGGAAATGTTGAAAGAAAAATTTATCAGTCAGTTCCGCATTCATGTGGAGCAACCTAAGGACGCTTATTCCTTATCCAGCGTCAAACAGAAACCTGGAGAGAAGCTGCAGCAATACCTAACCAGATTCAACTCCGCAGCAGCCGCAGTCCAAGATGCCGATGAGAAGCTTATCCTAATGGCCCTCTGCAGTGGTGTGCATCCGGACACTAAATTTGCTAGAAGGTTGACAAAAGAAAAACCAGCTACTTTACCCGATTTCTTCCATGAAGCCGGGAAATACATGAGGCTTGAGGATGCTGCCGTTGAGGGGCAGTCAGGACAGCAAAATAAGACAACCCATAGCAACGCCCCTGCTGTGGCAAGGGACGTCCGAAGAAATGATTCCAGAGACAATGCTGGGGGCAAGAAGGGAGAAAAGCGCCTATATCGGCCAGGACCGAGATTCGACACTTACACTCCTTTGAACGAGACCGTCGAAAATATCTTCCTTGCCACCCAAGGCGAAGTTAGATACAAACGCCCACCATACAAGAAGGAATCAGATAACGCACAGAAGTCTGGAAAGTTCTGCCGCTTCCACGAATCTCACGGGCATGATACCAACGAATGCCATCATCTCCGATATCTGATTGAGGAACACATCAGAAGGAAGAAACTGGAACGTTATGTAAAAGGTCAGGACAGGACCCCAGCTCCTGCCAATGAAAACCCAAGGCTACCCTCACCGGGGGCCGACCGAGGAAACCGCAACGCTAGCAGCTCTAGTCAAGAGAAGATAGTGGTCCATACCATCTCAGGAGGGCCGCACATCGCAGACAGAAGCTGGAAAGAGATGGAAAGATACGGAAAGTCGCTTAGAGACAATAAAGACTATGTCAATTTGGTTATAGAAGAACGCCACCCGAAGCGGAAAGAAAGTGATGACATCACATTCGGTAAGCGTGACCTAGAAGGAAGGCAGTACCCTCACATGGATCCCATGGTCATCTCTGCCCGACTCGGTCCCGCCGAAGTTTACCAAATCCTGGTAGACACTGGAAGCTCAGTAAACATCCTGTTCAAACACGCATTCGACAAAATGAAGCTATCAATGAAGGATGTATCTCCCTGCGATAAACCACTACACGGTTTCACTAGGGATACTAAGATGCCCCTCGGGCAACTGGACCTCTTTGTTGAGATTGGAAGCCATCCCCGCTCCATTGTACGGAAGCAGACGTTCGTGCTAATAGAAAACCATTCGGCCTACAACGCCTTCTTAGGAAGACCGGCCTTGTCTGACTTCCAAATTGTCCTAGCCCCATGGTGCCTAAAGATGAAATTTCCAACAGACAATGGAGTAGGGGAAGTGGAAGGAGACCAGGACATTGCTCGAGACTGCTATGTGACTGAACTTCGCAACAACCACAGGAAGGATAAAGGGAAGGGTGTAGAGATTGCCCTCTGCACGAAAAGTCTAGAAGCATAGCAACTAAAGAAAGCCCCTCCTTTTCGATATACCAGCGACCTTTTCAATGAATTAGACCCTAGGGACAAAGAGGAGGAGGCCACCGCCGAGCCTGCAGAGGCTATGGAGTTTATATCTGTAGACAAGCACGACTCAAGTAGACTACTGAAAATTGGGTCCCAACTAAAAGCCGAATTGAAGGAACAACTCATCGATTTTCTCCGCCACAACTTGGATGTATTCGCATGGTCACACGCTGACATGACCGGAATCTCCCCCGACATAGCATGCCACGTATTAAACATTGATCCTACCAAGGCGCCCGTAAAACAAAGAAAGAGAAGTATGGGGGCAGAACGATCAACAGCCCTTGATGAAGAAGTAAAGAATCTACTCGCCAATGACTTCATACGAGAAGCTATCTACCCGGAATGGATCGCCAACCCGGTACTGGTAAAGAAGGCTAATGGGAAGTGGCGAACCTGCATTGACTTTTCCAACCTAAACGACGCCTGCCCAAAGGATTGCTTCCCGCTTCCCCGAATCGACCAACTTGTAGACAGCACAGCCGGGCATGAGCTCCTATCTTTTATGGACGCATACTCAGGATATAACCAAATTCCTATGCATGCTCCCGACCAAGACCACACTAGTTTCATCACCGACCGGGGTTTATACTGCTATAAGGTAATGCCTTTCGGACTTAAAAATGCAGGAGCCACCTACCAGCGCCTCGTCAACAAGATGTTTGCAGGGCTAATAGGACAAACTATGGAAGTATATGTGGATGACATGCTGGTAAAGTCAAGGAAAGCTGACGATCATGTAAGCCACCTAGGCGAGATGTTTCAAGTACTTCGCCAGTATGGCATGAAGTTGAATCCTCTAAAATGCTCCTTCGGAGTATCATCAGGAAAGTTCTTAGGATTCATCGTCCATGCCAGGGGGATTGAAGCAAACCCTGAACAAGTCCGAGCGCTAAGGGATATCAAGATACCTTCCACTCGGAAGGAAATGCAAAGCCTGAATGGAAAAGTGGTCGCCCTAAGCCGATTCATCTCCAAAGCAACGGACAAGTGTGTCCCTTTTTTCGAAGCTCTAAAGAAAGACAAAGTAATGTTCGAATGGACCGACGAATGCCTGACCGCTTTCCTTAACTTAATCGAACACCTCCAGAAACCACTGGTACTCTCAACTCCAAGCGAAGGAGAAGAATTATACCTGTACCTCGCTGTGTCATCTCACGCCCTAAGCGCTGCCTTGGTAAGGGAAGACAACCGCACGCAGTGGCCAGTTTACTTCGTCAGCAAGAGGTTTACCGGGGTAGAAGTCAGATATCCTAAACTTGAGAAGCTAGCATACTGTTTACTAATCACATCACGGAAACTGCGTCACTACTTACAGTCCCATTCCATAAAAGTTCTGACCGATCAACCACTGAGGCAGGTACTCCATCGTCCCGACACTTCTGGGCGACTACTTAAATGGTGCATTGAACTAAGTCAGTATGATATCACCTATCACCCTCGCACCGCCATCAAGGGACAAGCCATGGCTGATTTCATTGCAGAATTCACTACCAACGAAGATAAGGAGCAATTGGAAATAGCAAAAGACATCAAGTGGAATCTCTTTGTGGATGGCGCATCGAACGAACAAGGCTCGGGGCAGGTGTGGTAATAATCACTCCCAAGAGAAATAAGCTGCACTATGCTATAAGGTTGGAGTTCGCTACCACCAACAACGATGCAGAATATGAAGCAGTGATAGCTGGATTAGAACTTGCCATAGAAATCGGAGCCAATTCTTTATGTCTTCATAGCGATTCTCAACTTATTGTTAACCAAATACTAGGAGAATTCCAAGCTCGAGAAGAGAGACTCATAGCATATTTAAAGAAGACCAAGTTACTTCTCAGCCGATTGGACCACTACTTAGTCAAACACATCCCTTGGGAAGAGAACCAAGAGGCCGACGAATTGGCGAAGCAAGCAAGTGTGAGAGACATCACCATCTTCGGGGCAGTAACCATCTCAAAGCAGCTGGCCCCAAGTTTTGAGCAAGTGAATCTGATAGCTGCAACCGAGGAAGCGACTTGGATGACTCCCATCCGAGACTACCTACAAAGTGGCACACTACCCAACGGGCGTAACGAAGTCAAGAAAATCTTGAGGAAAGCATCCCACTACACAATACAAGAAGACATCCTCTATCGGCGTGGATTTTCTAACCCGTTATTAAGGTGTGTCGCTGGGAGGGAAGCCAAGGAAATCTTATCCAACATCCATCAGGGAAGCTGCGGAGATCACACCGGAGGGCAAACATTAGCAAAAAAGATACTCCGATATGGATATTTCTGGCCCACCTTAAGCAAGGACGCCTTAGATTTCGTCAAAAAGTGTGACAGATACCAGAAGTTTGCTAAGATTCCGCGGCTACCAACAACTGAGATTACTCAAATGACCAGCCCTTGGCCCTTCACGATATGGGGAATTGACTTAATCGGCGAGCTACCAATGGGCCGAGGCAGGGCCAAATATGCTATAGTGGCAGTCGACTATTTCACCAAATGGGTGGAAGCGGAACCTCTGAATAAAGTATCTTCAGCCAAAGTTATTAACTTCTTGATCAAAAATGTTCTGTGCAGGTACGGAGTCCCACTCAAAATCATGTCAGACAATGGACTTCAGTTTGACAGCGAGGAATTCGCCAACTGGTGCCGAGAGCATGGAATTCATAAAAGCTTCTCATCCGTAGCATATCCCCAGGCAAACGGACAAGTCGAAGCGGTCAACAAAATTCTGAAAACTCTGATCAAAAAGAAGCTCAAAAAGTCAAAGGGCGCTTGGGCGGATGAACTCCCTAAGGCACTGTGGGCCTACCGCACATCTTTCAGAACATCAACGGGGCACACTCCTTTCTCTTTGGCATACGGATCGGAGGCTATGCTCCCAGTTGAAACCATTGTGCCTTCCCACCGTAGGATCCACTATAACCCAGAAGAGAATGAAGAACTCCTCCACATGTCTTTGGATCTAGTTAAGGAGAGAAGAAATGATGCAGTCCTTAAAGCAGCAGCCCACAAGCAGAAAGTGGCAGCACAATACAACTCTAAAGTCAAGCATCGTACCTTACAAGATGGGGATCTTGTCCTCAAACGAATCTTCCCTCGCCCCGGAGCACTAGACCCAATCTGGGATGGACCATATGTAATTCATAAAGATCTCCACAATGGAGCTTATATTTTGTCAACAGTGGACGGAGAGGTGTTCTAGAGGGCATGGAACATCCAGCACCTCCGTCGATACTTTTCTTAACTTGTACTGCCCATATGAAGTGAATTAACAAAGAGAATCAGTGGACGTAGGCCTTTTCATGCCGAACCACTTTAAAAAACTTTGTCTCTTTTTTAACTTGTTCCTTTATATCTTGGCTACTTGTTAACTTTATCCTTTTCTGTTGAACAAAATCCTATGCGTATAGCATTTCCACTCAAAGCACTCCATGGCGCAACTTCACCTGGGCAAAACCTAACAGGTACTATGCGAATCTATGCCCTCGCCAATGAGACACTTTTGCTCCAGCATCCCTCTGTTGCGGGTTAACTCATTGCTCGCGACGGCCCTTAAAGCCAACTGTAATGAGCCGATTATAAGCCACCGAGAAGGCCGACTATAGCCGAGGCAGCTCATTACGGCGTTAGGCTCGTCGGCAACTGTGAACCGACTATAAGTCGCAACATAAGGTGTGGCCAGCCAGGGGCAGTTCACAGTTGACGATCGGCACCCACGCTAGCCGGCCACAGTAAATCGAATAATACCCACGATTACGGGCCATAATGGCCCGGGTAGTTACTGTGCGCGATCTCGGCTCCGATGTGTCTTAGGTGCGGCTGTGGTAAAAAAGAATTAACTCCCCGCGGAGGCGTAAGATGGGTGACAAATGTCTCCAAGACCCACAGCTAGGGAAAGTGACTACAAAACCCGTTTGCCATGAACTTAAGCACATCGAAGGCCTTCCGTGATTGGAAGTTTTACTATTTCACATATTTCAATTTTACTTAAAAAGCTTTCCTCTTATCCTCTATAACAATCCCTAAAGTACAGGATACAGAGTAGGAGATACTCGCCAATGGGTGTAGGGACTCACAATTGGATGGCAGGGCATTCAACTGCGTTCCATGCTCGGTCATACAAGATATTCAAAACTGCCATCTACGATTAGAACATGAAAGGCGGTATTTTCTTCTTTTGTGTACAAATACAATTTATTCACACCACATGCTAACATTGCAAGTCATGAAATTATGTTTTAAACAAGAACCTGACATCAAACACAATTCAATTACAAGAATATACATAGCTATATTTCTCATACGACATGTCAAAATAGCAACAAACATTCAGAAGACGACAAAATCAGCTTAAGTTAAAGAATTACACGTCAAGAATAGAGCCATTTATTACAAGTAGCAAAATATTACAACCTAAAAGCTACTTTACTGTTTTAAGACTAACATCTGCAACCCTGTCAAGTCCACAAAAAGAGTTTTTCCAGGTATAATTAAGGGGTCGGCTGCATTGGAGTTTTTTCCTTGTCCTGTTGCCCACCTGTCCAGACAGAGAAAGGATTCATTAGTGAGAAGCAACCAAGTTAATGGGGAAACTAAAAAAGGAAGACTTACCAACACCTGCTTCTTGGCCATCCTGGTCGTCATCCTCTACTTGCACACCAGCCTCCTCAGCAGCAAGCAACCGCATACCCTCCTTCACCGCCACCTTCTCCTCCTTGGCAAACTGGGCAGTGACCACATCCATGCTGAAAGCCACGCCACCATCTTTATCCGCATCGGCCTTAGCCTCCTCCAGAGCCCGAAGATAGATCTTAGCCATGACCCTAGGATAATCATCCATCCAGGATAGGTTGCCCTGCTTCCAGGTTCGGAAGTACATGTCCTGGAGCATTTCGTCCATCATCCCCTCATTCTCCTCAAACTCCCTCATCCGGGCCTCGGAAGCCGACAACCTTTCAATGGCGGCATCTCTCTCCGATTGGTATCTCGAGCAGTCAACCAGAAGGGATTTCCGCATTGCCTCCATCTCCTCCCTCAACTTGGCTTGAGCAAGCTCTGCAGCCTCAAGTTTCCCGGATAACTCCTCTATCTGCTCAAGATCCGCTTTCCGAACCTCGTCCACCGTGGCAATGGCCATATTTATCTGCTCCTTGCAAGTAGCCTCCATCTGCCGCACTTCCGCCTTACTAGCCTCCTCCATAGTCTTCCTCAACCGCCCGGAGGCAGCCTCATGCTGAGAAATCTGAATGGCCTGATCAGCAAGCTGTTTGGCCTGATCCGAAACCACCAATCGTAGTCGGATGTTGGCACTCCCAATCTCCTCTCCAGCCTTAACCAGCCGAGCATGATGCCCCATCAGCTTCCTAGTCTCCTCCGCCACCCGATCAATATTAGCCTTGGCCTCGTCTCCCATGGTAATTACCCGAGTGGTAAGTAAATCGAGATCTAAGGACTTAGCCTCATCAAGCACCCGTACCATGGGATTGCGGGGAAGAAGGTGCTCACCGGTAACCTCGTCAAAGGTAACATCATGGGAACCTGGATCCAGATCAGGGTGACCCGCAAATGGATTACGAGCCAAACCAGGACGATCAATCTGAATAACGGTAGGATTTTCAGACGGGTGTGGAGAGAGTGCGAACTCAGTATCCTCCTCCGTGATATCGTGAAGAGGCTGAACCGGGGGCTGAGGACCAAGTGAGGATTCGGATAAGGGATGGCTCCTCTTTCTCTTTTGAATGCCCTCGTCAATAACCCCGAGAAGAGGACGGTAGCCGACTACATCCCCGGAACGGTGGGCCGAAGGCTTCGGCTTGGCGGAAGCTTTGGAGAGCTTGTACTGTTCAAGCCTGTGCCGAAGATCTGAGGCCTTGGCCGTTTTACCTGCTCCTGATATGAAGAAAAAGTGTCACAAGCTTACATTGATCCATAATTCGAGAAAACACGGTAAATTAAAAGATAATAGAAGAAAGAAAACACATCTGTGGTTATACCAACCCTGGGGAGGAGTAGGATACTGCAATGAGTCCTGGATTTCATTCCAGGACGGGAGCGGATCATAAAATATTCCTAAGTCCCTATCATAAATGGAGCCCGCAGGAGTCAAAAGTTCACCTTGAGTCGTCGGAGCCACCTTGGCTGGAATAGTCTGAGGAGGCTCGCTTGCACCAGTCCCAGCCTTGTCAGCTTTCCTGGATTTCTCTATCAAAGCCGGTTCCCCGTCCAGCCCCTCAAAAGCGTGGTGGAATGCATCATCCGTCCACTCCTGAATCTCGCCTGCTTGCCCAGGAAGCAAGGCCCCGATGCCATCACCACCGTCGCCACCTTCCCGGTCACCTCCACCCTCACCTCTCTCCTCCTCTACGTCTTCCTCCCCCTGGGTAAGTGGGCAATTGCTGGGGGAAGGACCGTCCGACCT
Source organism: Allium fistulosum (assembly GCA_030737815.1). NCBI lineage: Eukaryota > Viridiplantae > Streptophyta > Magnoliopsida > Asparagales > Amaryllidaceae > Allium > Allium fistulosum. Next base: position 531,105,966 of record CM060904.1, read on the forward strand.
CTTAAGTTTCTTACCTCCGACGGCTGGAGGTTTTGTGAAAGGTTTCCTCTTGCCACTCTCTACCGTGGCACCTCCCTTAGCCTGAGCAGACGCCTTCTCCTCCGCCGTTTCCCTCAGCTTGACTACTGACTGCTGTGGAAGGATCAAGTTATACTCCAGAAGGGTCGCGTTTCTGATCAGGAAGGCAGCTGATCTATCTCTCCCGGGGATAGCTTCTATCTCAGCCGCCGTCTGAACCAGGCGGTCAGTCTCCACAACCGCAAAGCCACCTGTCGCTAGCAAAAATGAAAACGTATGAGAAGAAGCATCGCAATCAGAATGGAAATTATAAATAAAGCATCAACTTACATCCAGAAGTAAAACGCCGAATAGAAACAGAGTCGTCCCTGACGAAGAACCACTCCTTCTTGAACATGCTGAATTTGGAATACAGATCCAAGACCGGCTTGAAGGTTACAGCTGACTCCAAGCTGATGTATGGGGACCCCTTCTTATAGCCCCTCAGATTATATAAGTACCGGATCTCCCGGTTGGAAGGAGCACGACCATACTTCCTCTGGAAGATGACGAAGAGGCTCACCAGTAAAGCATAGGAGTTGGGTTGAAGCTGGAATGGGGCCACCTTTAGATATGTGAGGAAGCTGGCTACCCAAGCGTTAAGAGGCGGAATGGCACCACACATGCAGTGGTATCTGCTGTAGGCAAAGTACCCTTCAGGAGGGTCGTATGGCATAACTTCTCTCCCTGGCAACAGCATTCGCGCCCTATCAATTCCGAAAGAAAGGGAGATGACATCAAGCTGCTCTTCCTTAAGGGAGCTGGGAAAGCAATCGGGCGGGGAGTTCAGAAGCTCCTGAGGGCCGTACCCGTCCACTAGTGATCTCGGGGTAGATCCATGACGTTCTGGACCTGGCTGGACAGGGGGCACTGAGGAAGATTCTCCTTCGCCCTGGGACTTCTTTTTTATCCGATCGAGTTTCTTCTTTGCGAGACATTATCTGCAACATAGAAAAGACAGGTTGTTAAAACAGAGGATAAACAGGCAAGTTTTTCAAGTCCGTCCAATGAAACAAGTTCATTCGGTATCCCCATACTATAGCTCATTCGGCATTCCCAACTTCATCCGGTTATACGGGTATATGGCTCCATTCGATACTCAGAACCCCCAGGTCCATTCGGTAAAAAACCCATTCATCCAACATAGAAAGGATCTCACCTGATTCGGTGAAAGTAGGGAGTTTGATTCGGCTACCACGTTTGATTCGGCGAAAGTAAGGACTTGGTCCGGCAAAGACAAGTGTTTAATTCGGCAGGTAGGAAATAACAAAGGCGTACGGTCCCTACTTATAGACGAAAAGACACGACCGGACCATCTGGTTCGGCATCCAAGAACCGAATGAAAATGTCGAAGCTACATGGAACAAAGCACGCCATATTCGAGAATATGCCCTGCTTTGGGGGGCAATTGTTAGGTACCTTTCCTAACACCTACCACCGAACCAGACTCCACCGGTCCACTTACCTCCCATACTTGCCGAACCAACCTACGTCCTATGATTGCCAAACCAACCTACGTCCTATGATTACCGAACCAACCTACCTCCTATGATTGCCGAACCAACCTACCTCCCATGATTGCCGAACCAACCTTCGAAGCTACCACCGGACCAAAGCCACCACCGGACCAAAGCACTATCGAATCAAGGTGTTGCCGAGCCAACATTGCCAGGCCAGATCGCCTCAGCCCAGGCCCACCAGCAGCTATATACATCCAAGACCCCTGCTCCCAGCCTCACTCTATAAATAGAGGGGCAGGGGTACAACAATGGGGGACAAGTTTGAGAGCTCAAGCACGGAAAGAACTTTCAAACAACTTTCTTTTACCTGTATCAAAGCTTTGTACTTGTAATCTAAACAAGAGAAGAGAAATAACATATAAAGTGGACGTAGGCACATTCTGGCTGAACCACTATAAATCTATGTGTCTTTTTACAGTTTAGCCCTTGCTTTTCATATATTTGCATAAATCACCCAAATCACTAAGAACAACATAAGATCTACTAAATCATACAACTTTGAGGTGTTTGTCCATTTTTTGTGCAAACATGATACGTACTGATGTATAGTGTTATGTATTCCTAGGGAGGTTTGTTTCCAAGGAAGATTTAAGGTATAATTTCGGGGACGAAATTCTTTAAAGGGGGGAAGAATGTAACGACCTGCAATTTCACTACTTTGATTTATGAATGTTTAATTGATTTTAAATATTCAAATAATAGGTTTTATAGCGAAAATATAAATCTTTTTAATAATAAATAATGATGGTGAAATAGTTTTCAATTTTGGTTTACAAAAATATTTAATTCGAAGAAAAATTGAAAATGTGACCGCAAACTATTTTCCGAATTTTCGACCTTTCATGAGCTAAAAGTTATCAAAAAATGCTATGAACCCTTTAGCATAGGTATTTACGCTTGTAGATAAGTTAGTACATGTATATATATGTGTATTAGTATATGTGTATGTATGCATTTATACCTTAGTATATTAAGTTTTAAAAAAATGTCACATCATTAGGAGACATAAGTACATTAGAGTACTTATGCATGTGGACTTTGATTTGATGAGAGGGTGGCTAAGTGTGGACTGAAATGTGTAAGGTGGAGGAGAGAGTGTGACGTGGCATGAATGTGTGGACGGTAAAGGGCATAAGGGTAAATTGGTAATTTAATGTGTGTCTTAGTATAAATGCTCATTTTCATAATTTTTTCTCATTCTCTTTTCACTTGGAAAAATTTTCTAAAGCTTGAGCATTCTTTAATGACTTACAATCATAATTTTAAGTTTTAAAAAAGATCCAAGTTTAAACTTATAAAATGATTTCGAACTTGTTTAATCTCCTCATTCTCATTTTAAAAACTTCTCCATTTTCCTCCTACTTCATTCGGCCATAACTTCCTCTACAATACTCCAAATCAAGATTATCTTTCAAACCATATAGAAAATAGTGGCTACAACTTTTATTTACACCATATTTTCTAGTTTAGAATATTTTTGAGTCAAAATTGCATTTCTTTCTGACTCATTTTCGGACCCATATGACCAAGGCGGAAAATACCACTCCTTCTTTTGACCATATCTCCCTCAAAACAAGTCGAAATTGAGTGATTCTTTTTTTGAAATTGTGGAAAAAATAATTTCCTAAAACTTTTCATTTTTCCACTTGTTAAATTCCGAAAGTTAGATGGTCAAAAATCAAGGAGAAAACAACCCATTTCCGAGTGATTTTTGTGTGGTTTTCCAAGCTTTACAAGTTCTAAAGAGTTTCTAAATTATTTGGTGAGTAAACTTTAGCTTTTTAAAAATTCAAGTTGTAGCTTCTATGTATTATATGAATTTAATATGATTTGTGACTTAAATTAGTTAGATATGTTGTGGTTAAATATGCTTACAGGTTGTTGTTATTAGTTGAAAAGTTAGACTTGAGATTAAAGTTAAATATGGTGTTGTTTGGAAAATTGCATACTTTGGTTATATGTTGTGATCTTGCTTATGTTTTGGTTTGTTTCATGTGTACTTGTTATGACATGATTATGGGTTAGTCGCTAAGAAAAATTAGCATTTTGATTGGTTTATCGACGAAGAATCCTTGTGTGAAAATACGAGCTTTGGTTTTAAAGATCAAAAACATTTTGTTGAAGTTAGAAACTTTGTTTAGTTTCAAAAATGCTTACTTTGTGTTTCCAAAAAGTTAGAAAGCTTTCAAGTGATAGGTTATCAAAGAAAGAAGTAAGGAAACAATTCCAAGAAATGTCATCCATAGCGATAATCGCTATGGATGCAGTTTCAATAAAAATCCACTTTTTTGAAAGTTTGAGTTTTTTCTCCTCTAAAAGTTTTGTAAATGTTTTATAAACTCAATAATGATGTTTTAAAAAGTTGTTTAAGAGTTTAATAATTAATTTTTAATTAATTAATCTTTTTAAAATAAATAATGATTAATTAAGTATTAAGCAAGATTTAATAATTATTATTAAGTGGAGATTAGTTCTTAATTAATCATATTTTAAAGTAAGATTAATTTTAAGTTAATTTTTAATTAAGCTAGATAAAATTTATTTAATTATGAGCTAAGTATATAATTAATTTTTAATTAATTTTTATTAAAATATAGGGTTAATTATTAGTTGATTATTAATCAAGTGTTTAATTATTTTTCATTATAAATTAATTAAAGTTTTAATTTAAAATAATTATTTATTAAAGGTTTAGTTTATTATTTAAGTTTTAATTAAAAGATTATTTAGTTAATTAATTGAGTTTAATTAATAGTTAATTATTCATAAAGCTTTAAATAATTATTTAATAATTAATAAACGATTAATTAAGGGTTTAATTTATAAATAAATTATTTATTAAAGCTTTAATTATTGGTTAATTTATAATTAAATTAAGTTCAAATTTAATAATGTTTAATTACGATTTTATAAAGAGTTTAACTTGTAATTAATCATTTTAAAAGGGAGTTTAAGTTTCAAATCCTATGTTTCGAGAATCAAATTGTTTTAAAGGTACTTCTTTTCCAAAGATGATTTTGAACACAAGGGATTCAAATGTCGATACCATTAGGTAGACAAACAATTGTGAATGAGTTATGTAAATGGTTTTTTTGTCTGGACATGTGTTAGCAGAATAAATCTCCGTTCTGCTATAAGTTGATTGTTTGGACATCTATTAGAAGAATAAATCCACATTCTGCTATAATGAAATTGTTGTTTATGTGGACATGTGTTTTAGTAGAATAAATTCTTGTTCTGCTATAAATTGATTGAATTGTTTTGGACATTTATTTAGCAGGACAAATCACCATCCTGCTATTATGTTATTTGGATATGTATATGCTAGTTGAGTTGTATTGATAGGTTTTTCCCTAATTTGATAATGGATTTTATTTACAGGTACATTGGCCTATGTAAATAATTGATAGGTGACTTGGAATTAAATTGAAACTAAATGGTAGTGTAACGACACGTATTTTTAGCCATTTTAAATTATTAAATTTAATGTAATTATTAAATAAAAGATGGTTAAAATAAAATTTTAATGATTTTGTATGTAAGTTATTAGATATGAACTAGAACAAAATTTTGAAATAAACTAATTTCGAAGATTTAAGTAATAACAAGTATTGAAAGGTAATGCTATGTATTGAATGTGTTTACAATCAATAGTTGGATTAAATAATAAATGTTGAATTCATTAGATACAAATAAAGTAATTGATTGATAACTAAAATTTATTTAAAATCTAATACTGAAATTTGTTGAATATTGAATAAATAAATTGTTTAAATTTAATATTGGAAATTATTTGAATAATTGAATTCTGAATTTAATATGACTAAAAATGATATCGAAAGTTGATGTAAATTTTATTTAAGCAACAATGAAGATTGTAATATTTAAAATTGGATTTAAAAGTGAATAATTAGGAATTGGAAATTTTATATTATAATCGAGACGTTAAAATAGTAATCCGGGGCACAGTCTCAGATTTCGACGAAACCAGTTCCATTGGATCCGTAATAGTGTATTATCATCGGATTTCAAATTTCGTAATGTTTGGAGTTATCGTTTGGCCGTACAGAATATAAACGTGTAGAAATTAATATCGAAAATTTGAAATTTTAATTCGATTTAAAAAGCTATCTTCTCCAAACGATCGAATTGGGACATGAAACCTTTTCCATTGCATTCGGAATAGGGGTATAACATTATGAATGCCTGGCAACACGCCTTGATAGGGGTTCGAGACTTTGAGTTGCGTAAATCGAGAGGTTTTGAAATTTAATTAATATATATTGACTAGTCAACCCTTCTTTTTAGCCTCTTGTCTTTCATTTCAAGCTAACCTAGATTGATGTGACCTATCCCTCTTGTATACGTTTCCTCCTCCCCTTTTTAAATGTCCAACCGAGAGTAAATTCTCAGAAGAAAAAAAAAGCAAGCTTCAAAAATCTGTTTCTCACAATATACTCCACGAAAAAATCCAAAACCAATTTGTAAATTCACGTTTTGGCTTGGGCTTCCCTCTGGTATGATCGAAGTGGAGTGCGGCTGCATTTTTTGAGATCGACTGTGGGGGCGAACGCCAATTGTAGCTAGTGTTTGCGTTTCTTTGAAATTAAGGCATCGATAGGTGATTTGGATATCGTCTTTGGATTCGGAGCAGCGAATAGTAGCTCGGTGGCAATTTTTGTGATGGGTGGTTGCTAAGGAGGTCACGCATCTATGGCATATGAACTGGAAATGCTCTAGGTCACGATTTGAATGGGGGTGTCGAGCTTGAGGTTTGTGGTATGGGGAGGTGGAGATTTCCTTGAGAAGAGCGATGGCGAAGTCAGAATTTGTTTTCGAGTGGTCTAGCTCTGTATCACTCCAAATAGGTGCACGCGGCCATGGGTTTCTCTATGTCATGTACAGGCGTTAGGGGGAAGAAGAGATGAAGGTTAGTGGGCCGGGTCTAGTTATCTTTTGGGTATGGGTAATTTTAATGTAATTTAAATTGTTTTTATAAATTTAAATATCGATAACTAATAAAATGTATAACTCCTGCATACGAGGTCCGATTGAGACGAGACTTTTTGCATTGCGATCGTGATGATGAGAGCTTTGCAACAAAACTAGTTTGGAAGGATTTGGAGATGGTCGAAATTTGGGCTAAAATCGGTCGACGTCCGGTTTTAGTTCCAAAACGGAACGTCTCGGCGACAACAGAAAATCAAGGTGAGTGTTTTATAATGCTCACATGTACTAGAATATTTTTGTGCTAGTTAAATTTGAAATTATGAAATAATATAAATTTATTGATCGTTGTTTGATAAATTGTCATTGAATTAACTATGGAAATTAAAATTGACAGTTAAATCTGAAATTGGAATTTAATTGCCAGTAAAATACCCGATAATAACAACTAATAAATTGTTGTGAATTATATTGACTGTTTGGATGATTGATTGCGATGGATGCTATTGATTGATATTTTGGATGATTTGGATGTTTATTTATTCTGATATATCCTATTATCACCCTGTATATTATTTACAGTATATAAACTGTAAATTGAATTATTTCGAATAAATTAAGAAATAAGTTGAAATGATATATACCTATGACACTGTGATTTGGATTGAAATGATATATATCCATCCTTGAAATTAAATTGAAATAACTGATCACTTGGCCATAAGATAGAAAATTATATACCGACACGGGATTGGTTAAATTAAATAATTTAAAAAAATTGATTTGAAATTATTTAAATGGTTTTGAGGTAAAAGAAATAAAAATCAAATTTGCAGAAATCAAATTATTTCCGAACTTGAGCCCTGAATGTTGAAATTTAAATTTGGTAATCGAAATTGTTTAAATAATCGAAGTTGAGATTTTGAATTTATAATCGAAAAATATTTAAAATTCGAAAATTGGATTGTTTTAAAAGATTGAATTTTATTTAAACTTTGAATATTGCTTGGTAAAAGTGATATAAAACGATATTTCGAAATTGAGCTCAGAATTGAATTATATTTGAAAATTTGATTTTAAATTGAATATTGAAGGTAAATTTGATTAAGTGTTTTAAATCGATATTTTGGAAATCGAACTTGGATTTGCTGTAAATCGAAATGGTTTAAAATTGAGAATTGAATTGAAATGGTTTCAAATTGGAATTGAATTGAAATTATTTGGAATTGAAATTGAATCAATTGGATTTGAAAGCAGAATTGAATTAATTTGAAATCCAAGATGAAATTGATTTGAATCGAAATTGAAATCGAAATTGAATCAAAAATTGGAATTGATTTGAATTAAGAAGATTTGAAAATTGAATCAGTTTGACTATGAAACTATTTCAAATAAATTATTTTAGTATAAATTGTTTAAAATATATATTCTTTAAATATTTAAATTATTTTGGTTTTCCAAATTATTTACTATATAAACCATTTTAATATTAAACTATTTTATATTAAACTATTTTAACCATTTAAACTATTTTAACAATTTTAATTATTTAAACTATTTTAAAAACTATTTAAATTATTTCTCAAAAATTCAAACTGATCAAGGGTTCAATGTTTAGGTTTAAATCATGGATTTAAATACGAATTGGGTGAAATGTAGTTATAACCCAAATTGAAATTCCAAACAATTTTGGAATCGAAATCGAGATTTAAGGCGAAAATGATTTTGAACTGAAATAGTATATTTTGAGTAAATATGATGATTTCAAAATGGATTTGATTTTGAAGCGAATATGATATTTTGATATCAAGTATGAACTGTTTTCGAAACGTAAAGTACCAACCGATGCGTAAAAACGATGTTTGGTTCTTAAAGAGACAAGTGTCGGATATGGGCATACTCTCTGTTGACACTGGAACCACTTTAACAACTGTGTACGCGGAGGAGACTCCAGAACGAAGTGGTTGGATTTGGCATCGTTTGCTGGATTTGAAGAAAGAGAACGATGATGGATTAGCCTAGCACTTGTGCCAATTTGAAATTACTAAAACAGGAGCTGTACCGGCCAAGTGGGTTAGCTTCCCCGAGCGGACGCACTTCTTCGTATTACCATCATTTACATTGTGATTGATTGGTGCGCACCCTCCGAATTATGGGAGTGTTGGACGCGGTGGGCAATCATAGCTATGATGCGTTACCACCAGCTGGGAAGGGTAAACTGGTAGTATCCTACCTTGGGTATTGCCTAACATGCCTTGTCATACTTTTATCCCTATACGAGACCCATACGATTTTGGTTTAGTATTGTCGTATTGATGCGCATCCCTATCTACTGACCGTTTAACTGGTGTTTTGTATACATACTGTACGACAGTGCTTAAAAACGCGTTAAGGGGGATCAATGTAAAGCCTTAACGCTAAGAAAAATATTTATTTTATTGATTAGACATTATATATGTAGCGTATTCTACTACGTATTAATATTTTCACATATTCTTAAGAGATGGAAAATCCTATAACATCTCTTGAGTTATTGCACGCACATTATACACTATAGGAGATGTGAAAACCCGTAAGCATCTCTAACGCCATGACACTCATGTTACATGCGAAATCGATTTGACTCACATAAGAATATTTTAATCCTGACCCGAGTGTTTTGTATTCTCATTACGCTCGGGTCAGCCCTGAGTTTTCAGTTTATTGATGATTTATTCTGGAGGATGAAGATGAAGATTTGGTATATTATTACTATTAGTATTCCCGCATCATGTTGTCTGCTGCATTATTTATTTATCTCTGATGTATATATAACTCTAATGAATGTTGTATAGATTATAATCAAATGTAAAATATAAACGGCTTCATGAACTGTTTATTTGATTATTATATTTTGTCGTTCCGCTGTGAGATTCTGTGTTTGTTTCTTCTTCTTTTCTTATTTTTCTTATTTAACCCTAATGATTATCTATGTTCCGGAATGTTTGGATTGGACATGTGTGGGTTATTGTCAATTTAAACCTTCCAAAATGTGGGTTGTCACAGTTGGTATCAGAGCTTTGGTTTAGCCATAACCTTAGTGGGGTAACTCATTAGAGATAGGGTCGGTAGCACCCTAGAATGATATTGAGTGTATTAATAGATATGAGCGCGTATTTGTTAGTGAATATAAAATGTTTTATATTGTGTTGACTTACCGGTTGAGTGTTTATGAATTCTGGTCGGTATGGGAAGTACAACTGTATCGATAGGGGTTTCTAAACTCTTAAACAAGGTAAACCGATATGGTATTGTTTTAAAGAGGGTGAATGAAATAATTTTACCCAAACTATATTTTGATATAAAAGAAATATTTCTAGAAATTATTATAGTATATTGGAATGTTTGATTGTTAATATTATAATCAAAATAAGATTTTAAAATAATGTGGAATGGGATATATAACCAAATAGAAATTGTATAAGTATGATTATACATACTAGCTGTAACTAAAATTGGATTCAAACCAGAATTTAAATCTCGGGAATTTAGGGAATGTTTCAAATGGATTTGGACTAAATATTTAGGAAATTTTAAATCTTAAGAGATACTGGAAATGTTTTTCAAAGTGTTTTGAAAAAAAATATGATAGTATTATTTTGGAAGTATTTTTGAATAAAAATATTTAAAAATGGTTTTTAAAAGAAATAAAAGCAGTGAACTCACTTCAGTCGCTGGAAAATAGTTCCGATGATGATCGCGACATCATCGGTGTTCATTTTCGAATTTTTAAATAATGGATTGCTGCCGTAATGATTTGCTAACGGAGTCTTGTTTTGATAAACAAGTTTCTGATTTTAAGAAATTTAAAATCTTGATTTGATATAAAAGTGAGATATATATATATATACATATGATTTCAAATTGATTTCAAATTAAACCGGGTGTATAGATTCTGAAATTTTCTATCTAACTGTTTGTAAAATAAATAAGGGATATAACAAATAAATTTGCAAAGAATGAGTGAAATTAGATTGTAGCCTTTGGAGATAATTATGAACTTGAATAAGTTGTAATAAAAAAGAAATGAGCCATTAGAAAATGATTTTAGATTTAAGAAAATGATAAATGAAATGTTTCACAAAATAAATTGATATCAAGTGGAAGTGTGAAAATAAATGTGAATTAAGTTGTAAAGAACTTAAGTAATGATATAAGAAAATGTTCATTAATAATGTTAATGCAAATAATGAACGTTGCAATTTAAGTATTTTGTGAAAACATAAGAGTTAAAAGTGTTGCAACTTTTATCACTTATAAATTTGATGAATATAAGTAAAACAAAAAACTTAAATTTGTTATATTGATGATAGAAAAAGAAAATCCGAAATGAGATATGAAATTTAATCTAAGTAAAGTAAAATGAAATGAATAAATTAAATAAGTTAATGAATGGATTGGTATAACAAGTTAAATGAAATAACATTGACTTAAAATGGAAATGAACTTGAGTTGTAGAATGAAGGTGAATATAATGAATGTTAACAAGTAAATGTAAATAGATTTGTTTTAGGGGAATGTAAATTGATAGAATGTGAATTCAATGAATAGGAGGAGTGAATGTGAACATAATAAATTTGAAATGAATGTAAATCAGTTGAAACAAATGAATCGAATAATTGAATGGGAATTAGGTAAATATAAACAAAGGAATTTGGTATTGATAAGAATCAATAGAAATGAATACGTAAGTTGTACGTAGATTATTTTATTCGTATAATGATTTGATCCAGATTCTAGCACAGAATTTCGAGATAATTTATATCGATCCGGGTTAGGATTTTTCACTCGATTTTCGACGGCGAACCCAGGATATGGATTTTTGATTGATTCTGGAATTCTCTATCATATTATATGGCTATAAAAGGAGAATGCCGGTTTTTGATCAAGGAACCAGATCTGAGTCCGCACTAGAGAGTCGTGTGAACGATACTAGTTTGAAGGTGAAATTGTGTGATCGAGTGAGCGATCAGATTTGATATTGCGTACAGATGATATATGTACATCATACAGGCTTAAGTAAGGCAAATAATAGAAATTGAAAATGCAAAATATAAAATGATTTTAAATTATATGGTTGGATATCATTGGTAAATAAGATGCAAGTATTTAAAATCAAGAAAAATTTGGATTGCCCGACAAAAAGGCACGTGTTTATTTTGTCATAGGATTTGATAGTTTTATGATTGAGCCGCTTGGCCTTTGTTTTCTTTTGTTGGTTTGGGGCCCGTAGTGGTGTTTTGTAGTTGTTCTGATTGAGCCGCACAAAGGAGACTCTGCCGAAATTTTCCGTAAATTCGGGTGTTAGAAATATTCTGAAGTTTTAAATTTTTTTAACTTGTTTGATAACTAACTTATAAATTCCGTAAGCCGATCGGAGTAGCATAGTAGAAGCATAGTAATGGTTTTATAAATGAAATTTCATTGTTTTATAAGTTGATAATTTTGAATAAAATATATCAAGTGTTAAATTCTTTACTAAACGACTTTTCGGGGACGAAAAGTTTTGAGTGGGAGAGATTGTAGCGACCCGTATTTTTAGCTATTTTAAATTATTAAATTTAATGTAGTTATTAAATAAAAGATGGTTAAAAATAAAAATTTAATGATTTTGTATGTAAGTTATTGGATATGAACTTGAATAAAATTTTGAAATAAACTAATTTCGAAGATTTAAGTAATAGCAAGTATTGAAAGGTAATGTTATGTATTGAATGTGTTTACAATCAATAATTGGATTAAATAATAAATGTTGAATTCATTAGATGCAAATAAAGTAATCGATTGATAACTAAAATTCATTTGAAATCTAATATTGAAATTTATTGAATATTGAATAAATAAATTGTTTAAATTTAATACTGGAAATTATCTGAATAATTAAATTCTGAATTTAATATGGTTCAAAATGATATCGAAAGTTGATGTAAATTTTATTTAAACAACAATGAAGACTGTAGCATTTAAAATTGGATTTAAAAGTGAATAATTAGGAATTGGAAATTTTATGTTATAATCGAGACGTTAAAATAGCGATCCGGGGCACAGTCTCAGATTTCGATGAAACCGGTTTCATTGGATCTGTAATAGTGTATTATCATCGAATTTCAAATTTTGTAACGTTTGGAGTTACCGTTTGGTCGTACGTAATAGAAACGCATTGAATTTATATCGAAAATTTAATATTCTAATTCGATTCAAAAAGCTATCTTCTCCATACGATCGAATTGGGACTCGAAACCTTTTCCATTGCATTCGAAATAGGGGTATAATATTATGAACGCCTGGCGGCACGCCTCAATAGGGTTCAATATTTTGAGTTGCGTACATCGAAAGGTTTTGAAATTGAATTAATATATATTGACTAGTCAACCCTTCTTTTCAGCCTCTTGTCTTTCATTTCAAGCCAACCTAGATTGATCTGGCCTATCACTCTTGTATACGTTTCCTCCTCCCCTTTTTAAATATCCAGCCCAAAGCAAATTCTCAAAAGAAAAAAAAAAGCAAGCTTCAAAAATCATTTTCTCACAATATAATCCACGGAAAAATCCAAAACTAATTTGTAAATTCACGTTTTGGCTTGGGCTTCCCTCTGGTATGATCGAAGTGGAGTGCGGCTACATTTTTTTGAGGTCGACAGTGGGGGCGAACGGCCATTGTAGCTAGGGTTTGCGTTTCATTGAGATTAAAGCATCGATAGGTGATTTGGATATCGTCTCTGGATTCGGAGCAGCAAATAGCAGCTCGGTGGTGATTTTTGTGATGTGTGGTTGCTACGGAGGTCGCACGTCCATGGCATACGAACTAGAAATGCTCCAGGTCGCGATTCGAACGAGGGTGTCAAGCTTGAGGTTTGTGGTATGGGGAGGTGGAGATTTCCGTGAGAAGAGCGATGGCGAAGTCGGAATTTGTTTTCAAGTGGTCTAGCTCCGTATCACTCCGAATAGGTGCACGCGGCCATGGTTTTCTCTATGTCATTTACATGCGTTAGGGGGATGAAGAGATGAAGGTTAGTAGGCTGGGTCTAGTTATCTTTTGGGTATGGGTTATTTTAATGTAATTTAAATTGTTTTTATAAATTTAAATATCGATAATTGATAAAATGTATAACTCCTGCATACCAGGTCCGATTGGGACGAGACATTTTGCGTTGCGATCGTGATGACGAGAGCTTCACAATGAAACTGGTTTGGATGGATTTGAAGACAGTCGAAATTTCGGATAAAATCAGGCATCGTTCGGTTTTAGTTCCAAATGGAGCGTCTTGGCGACAACAGAAAATCAAGGTGAGTGTTTTATAACACTCACACATACTAGAATATTTTTATGCTAGTCAAATTTGAAATTATGAAGTAATATAAATTTATTGGTCGTTGTTTGATAAATTGTCATTGAATTAACTATGGAAATTAAAATTGATAGTAAAATCTAAAATTGGAATTTAATTGCCATACCCGATAATAAAAACTAAGAAATTGTTGTGAATTATATTGACTGTTTGGATGATTGATTGCGATGGATGCTATTGATTGATATTTTGAATGATTTGGATGTTTATTTATTCTAATATATCCTATTACCACCTTGTATATTATTTTCAGTATATAAACTATAAATTGAATTATTTTGAATAAATTAAGAAATAGGTTGAAATGATATATACCTATGAAACTGTGATTTGGATTGAAATGATATATACCATCCTTGAAATTAAATTGAAATAACTGATCACTTGGTCATAAGATAGAAAATTATATACCGACACCGGATTGGTTAAATTAAATAATTTTAAAAAAATTTATTTGAAATTATTTAAATGGTTTTGAGTTAAAAGAAATAAAAATCGAATTTGAAGAAATCAAATTATTTCCGAACTTGAGCCCTGAATGTTGAAATTTAAATTTGGTAATCGAAATTGTTTAAATAATCGAAGTTGAGATTTGGAACTTATAATCGAAAAAGATTTGAAATTCGGAAATTGGATTGTTTTAAAAGATTGGATTTTATTTGAACTTTGAATATTGATTAGTAAAAGTGATATAAAACGATATTTCGAAATTGAGCTCGGAATTGAATTATATTTGAAAATTAGATTTAAACTGAATATTGAAGGTAAATTTGGTTAAGTATTTTAAATCACTATTTTGGAAATCGAACTTGGATTTGATGTAAATCGAAATGGTTTAAAATTGAGAATTGAATTGAAATGGTTTCAAATTGGAATTGAATTGAAATTAATTGGAATTGAAATTGTAATTGAATTAATTGGATTTTAAAGTGGAATCGAATTAATTTGAAATCGAAGATGAAATTGATTTGGATTGAAATCGAAATTGAATCGATTGAATGAAAAAAATTGGAATTGATTTGAATAGAGAAGATTTGGAAATTGAATCAGTTTGACTTTGAAACTATTTTCAAATAAATTATTTTAGTATAAACTGTTTAAAATATATGTTCCTTAAATATTTAAATTATTTTGGTTTTCCAAATTATTTTACTATATAAACCATTTTGATATTCAAACTATTTTATATTAAACTATTTTAACCATTTAAAATATTTAACTATTTTAATTATTTAAACTATTTTAAATACTATTTAAATTATTTTTCAAAAATTCAAGCTGGTCAAGGGTGGAATGTTTAGGTTTAAATCATGGATTTTAATACGAATTGGGTGAAATGAAGTTATAACCCAAATTGAAATTCCAAACAATTTTGGAATCAAAATCGAGATATTAAGACGAAAATGATTTTGAACTGAAATAGTATATTTTGAGTAAATATGATGATTTCGAAATGGATTTGATTTTGAAGCAAATATGATATTTTGATATCAAGTATGAACTGTTTTCGAAACGTAAAAGTACCAACCGGTGTGTAAAACGATGTTTGGTTGTTAAAGAGACCGGGGCCAGATATGGGCATACACTCTATCGATACTGGAACCACTTTAACAACTGTATACGCGGAGGAGACTCCAGAATGAAGTGGTTGGATTTGGCGTCGTTTGCTGGATTTGAAGAAAGAGAACGATGATGGATTAGCCTGACACTTGTGCCAATTTAAAATGACTAAAACAGGAGCCGTACAGGCCAAGTGGTTTAGCTACCCCGAGCGGACACACTTCTTCATATTACCATCATTTACATTGTGATTGATTGGTGCGCACCATCCGAATTATGGGAGTATTAGAAGCGGTGGGCGATCATAGCTATGATTCGTTACCACCAACCGGGAAGGGTAAACTGGCAGTATCCTACCTTGGGCATTGCCTAACGTGCCTTGTCATACTTTTATCCCTATACAAGACCCATACGATTTTGGTTTAGTGTTGTCGTATCACTGCGCATCCCTATCCACCGACCGTTTAACTGGTGCTTTATATGCAAACTGTACGATAATGCTTAAAAACGCGTTAAGGGGGATCAATGTAAAGCCTTAACGCTAAGAAAAATATTTATTTTATTGATTAGACATTATATATGTAGCGTATTCTACTACATATAAATATTTTCACAGATCCTTAAGAGATGGAAAATCCCGTAACATCTCTTGAGTTATTGCATGCACGTTATACACTGGATAGGAGATGTGAAAACTCGTAAGCATTTCTGATGCCATGACACTCATGTTATATGCAATATCGATTTGACTCACATAAAAATATATTAGTCCTGACTCGAGTGTTTTGTCTTCTCATTATGCTCGGGTCATCCCTGAGTTTTTCAGCTTATTGAAGATTTATTCTAGAGGACGAAGACAAAGATTTGGTATATTATTACTATTAGTATTCCTACATCTTGTTGTCTGTTGCATTATTTATTTATCTCTTATGTATATATATAACTCTAATGAATGTTGTATAGATTATAATCAAATGTAAAATATAAACAGCTTCTTGAACTGTTTATTTAATTATTATATTTTGTCGTTCCGCTGCAAGATTCTGTGTTTGTTTCTTCTTTATTTCGTATTTTTCTTATTTAACCATATTGATTATTTATGTTCTGGATTGTTTGGATTGGACATGTGTGGATTATTGTCAATTTAAACCTTCTAAAATGTGGGTTGTCACAAGTAGCTTAAATAAGTACCAATGGGATTGCTAAGCTCGTTTTGAATTAATTTCAATTCTTTAATCAATTTTGGGTTAAGGTTTATAAATAGTTTTTCAAGTTATATTATTATTTTATAAAGGTATTTATAAATAACAGCTTGTTTATAAAAATGGGTTTTACTAAGTAAAAAGGTTTATTTAAAGTGATTTAAAAGGATGATTGAAAAAGATATTTTGTAAAGGATTTTTCTTAGAGAAGGTTTATCGAAGGAGTTTTAAACGAGGAAATGTTTTATAAATGATTTTAGAGGTTTGTAAAGAGGTTTTGTAAATTGAATTATAGACTTATAAAAGTGTTTTATAAATTGATTTTGGAAATTTATAAAGGTATTTAAATGTGAAGGAAGCTTTTAAAAGGGAACTTTTATAAAGGATAAGTAGATCGGTTTATAGTAAGTAATGTTTTCAAAAAGAAATTTGAAAGGAGGAATTTTTCAGATGTTTTGATAATATACTTATACCCTAAGATAAGTATAAATATTTTCCAAGTAAAAATGGTAAGTAAGGGTTTTGGGAATAGAGTTTTGTAAATACCTTTTGATCGAATATTTATAAAGTGATTTTAATTAATTAAAGATAAATAAGGTTTAGTGGATTCCATATGGGATTAAAACCATATTGAATGTTTATTTATTTGATAGTTAAATAACCAACTATCAAATCTGGACCAAAATTATAGCTATGCAAATACCTAGGAGAAACACGTGAGTTATGTGGCACGGTCATTCCCAATGATGTTGTATTGTGCATATAAATCTCGTTTCATTCTTCTAGAATAGATGATAAGGAAATCCATCTATAAACAGTTAGGAGGCAAACTCTGCTTTTATCTTTGTCTTGTTATTTCCAAAAGAACTAAGGTTGTGTTTATCGGAAATTATCAAAAGTTGTTTTCGAAGACACCGAGATTGGATATGTTATCCGAAAACCACTTCGATCCAACTCAAGCATTTTGGACTGTAGATATCATAATGAGTATGGAACCAAAGACAAAGCCATTGATGTGCAAGAGCTGCTTGCTATTAATCTTGAGGATTATCTAAAAATGGATGTAGTAGAAGTAGTGTCTTAGGTTTATTCATGTCATGTACAACTTGTATGGATGAATGTTGGCACTGCGTTGCTGCATGGAGGGCAGTGTTGGCATTCTGAGTGGGAAGTGCTATATAAAAGGTAAAACATTGCCTCAAGCCTCATCAACCAGGAATGACTAAAACAGAGGAGATGCAGCAAGGCTAAGTGGGTCGCTTCTAATTAAGGTATGATCATCCCTATCTAGAGTCGATATTATCTCTCATTTGTATGCTTCGGGGCCCACTAACTAAAAGGTGATCATATTTGGTACTACTAGTCAAGTTGTAGGCCGGTTCTATGTTGGCAGGGGATCTCGGTGAGGTCCTCGGTGTTACTTTATCTAGAGATACACTGTGACGGGCGATACCCCAATAGCCCAGTCATTATATGGAATCCATTCTCCAATACAAGCCTTTACAGTCTTAGTTGTATACCTATTATGCTGGAATTTAACTAATGTAACAATTTCGGCTATGATTAATAAGTATTTTGATCTTAGACATTATTATAATATCAGAGAATTTCATATGAAATGGTTTGATTATCGTAAGGTAAAAACCCGTCTGTGTTTATGTGCGGCGTGGTCTTACGAGATACCTTTGATTTTAAAAGGGTTTTAAACATAATAATTCAGTTGCTTGAGTTTACTACACCAGACCCATGTCTGACCTAGAGTTTTATTTTTTCCTAAAACTATTGGGTGCTCAAATTTTTATGGGTAGCCAAGTAGTTTAGGTTTTCCCACAGATGCATTTTGGAGGAGCATGGAGCAGGAGGCTTTATCGATGGCTAGTTATAATCTAGTTTCCATTGTATTATAGTATCTTGTATCAGCTAGGTAGGGACAGGCTGTTATAACTGTCCAAGGGTACAATTGTATTAGTATGACTCTAATGTATCATTTTTAAAATGACATTGTAAAGTATTATGTTGATTAATATATGATATTCCGTGGCATTGTGAGATTCTGTGATTGTTTAGTTTCTTTTTATCTTCTATCTTCTTTCTTTCCCCTAACGATCTGCCTTTCCGCCACTTAGTTGTTCGGCACGTGAATACCGTGGATGGTATTAGCGTCGACTTTTAGGGTTCGAAAAGGCGGGTCATTACAACATGTCTCTGTATCGGTGTCAAGATTACACCGCAATGGACATAGTAACTCATCTAATATGTAAATATATTATCCAAATGTATGTTTATATACTTTTATTTATGTATATAAATTTTACAAATACGCACATATATATATATGTACACACACACACACACACACATATATATATACACACACATATATATACAAATTATATTTTTATTACAATAATTTTTGTGTATATATATATATATATTTATAAACATAGATATGAAATATTAACATTGTATATATTTATAACTATATGAATATACTTAAATCATTTATAGAATATAATAAATATTTTTTGTAAAGCCGAAAATAATATATATATATATGTATGTATGTATATGTATGTATGTATGTATGTATATTAAAACATATATATAATACTTATATATATGTATAATAATATAATAATTAATATAGATTGATACTTATAAACTACAAAAAAAAATATAATAAGTATGTATTTAACCAGCCATGCACACGGCTCGGATTGTTTAAAAAAAAATTAGATATGTTTTATTGTAAATATTCGTACAAATATTTGAAAATATTAATAAAAAATTATTTTCAACACTTAATTTGAATTTTAAATTTCCCGTAAAATTCTAAAAGATTTTTTGTATTTTGAATATTTATTATTTAATTTTATAATTTATAGTCTAATTTTTAATTCTCGATTTATATTTAAATATTTTTAAATTATAAAAAATGTTTTTTTCGTCGAGAGTATGTTATGATTTAATCTAATTTTATAAAATATATAACTTAATTTATAATATATATCTATATATATATATATATATATTGATATAATTAATTTATACGATTAATTGAACTAAATAATTTGTAAATAATAATATATAAAAATAAAAATAATTTTGTTGCTGCCGAAAATATTATACCTTATTAAACTTTATATATATAATTATGTAACAATATTTTTTATAAAGTATGATGTAGTATTTAAATTATAAACTATATATATACATATATTAAATTATTTAAAAAATATTGTTTTTTTATTTTGAGCCGTGATGCATATATGTCTATGCATGACTAAATTTTTTTAAATATAAAAGCATATGTATACATACAACCAATCAAATTATGACACTATATTTATATGTATTAGAATCGTTACCTAACTAACAATATAATATATGATATAAACATTATATGTATATATTAATATTCATAAATATGTTAGGAATATACTTTATATCCAATGCCTGTAGTTACACCTTGAAATGATAAGATCTGCTCCTTGAAGTGGTTTCCAATCCTTTAGAGTGTTAGTCTCTGAATCGATAACTACTAGCAATCGAATAGAACTATTTTTTACTTTGCTTTGCACTTGAAAGGGTGGAGGATGGGGGAGATATGGTTCGACTAGAAATAGATGTGTATGGAGGCTCCAAAAGGTATGTAATGTAAGTGGATTACGATGCTTATATAGAGGACAAATGAAGATAGAAGTTAGGATCAAGATCCATGTTTCTGTCTTACTCTTTCTATCCTCTTATCCACTCAACCGTAGCATTTCTACTCATCCTATGGCTGCCCCTACGCTCTATAATAGTCGATCGATTCAACCCTCCATATAGCCCGAGCAAAATATTTTACTAAATTCAATTTAATTATGTATCGATATCCTATATCGATTAATATATTCATAACTATTATAAATATATTTAATAATATTTGATCATCAAATCAAAATAAAGTTTTGTGATTAATATTTCATAAATATTAACTAATTTAATTAATTTATAACAATTACAGATTAATTAAATCGTTTGGTCAAAGGAGTATTAATCATTTCGGTTATGTGGTCTGTAAGGTGTAAATTTGGTTAGCGATTTACATTGAACTGTTCGAATATTAACATTCACACACCACTTAGAAGATGGTATGAAGTATTGGACTTATGGAATTTGGTAATAGATAAAATTCCAATATCATCCATATTCGACAACATAGTCCAAACATAAAGTCCTTGGTTCAACAATTATTATCAACTGAACTACTTTGGCTAAAGTTTTTGACTTTGAGTTGACTTGAGCTGACCGTGATACTAACCTCATATAACTGAGGAGACGTAACCTCTCTTGAATAGCGTTTCACTTCCAATACTTCCAGCCAACCTAAATATGCCACAAATTGATGTTGTGCCATGATTTGACTATAATCAAAGCGGAGCTTTCATATTAAAGATTAACAGTATTCTCAAGTCGAGAGAATTATGTAAATTAGTCACATTGATATTTTTTGTTTGACCTTAGTTATATTATCCAATTGAAAACTATCGAGTGAGTCATCCCATGGTTATCCAATAACTATCAGTATAAAACCCCTTGGTGCCCTCAGCAGTTACAAGCAATACATTGCACAACATTTGGAGAGTGTTACGTACTCTAGTCTCAAAAGGATGCAACAATATCTAGTTTCAATGTACTTTCACTAGGAACATTTAAAATGATGTGTTTAGTATATTGTGATATAATATTCATGATTATAATTATTTTAAATTACTATCAAAAACACATTATTCATGGATTTTTTGTTAAATATTTAATTACTTATAATACATTATAACAAATTTATAATAAAAAGAAAAACTCCTTTATTATGAACGAGAATTGATTACATAGTTAATTAATTTACAATAAATTATAGAATTGCCCCTAGGGCATACCCCTAACTCTATCAATCTTCCACTTGCACTTGTGGCCAATTATGAAATCTCAATCCAATCCCTTCAATCAGCTTCTCGAAAGCTTACTGAACCAGACCCTTAACGAATGGATCTGTTATGTTGTCCTTAGTATCTACCCTCTATATCGCGACCTCTTTATTCTCACTGAATTCTAATGAGGCAAAACTTTCGAAGAATATGTCGTGACTTCTTGTGTACTCTAGGTTCCTTTGCAATCTAAATTGCCGCGTTGTTATCACATAACAAT
Organism: Allium fistulosum; assembly: GCA_030737815.1. Lineage (NCBI taxonomy): Eukaryota > Viridiplantae > Streptophyta > Magnoliopsida > Asparagales > Amaryllidaceae > Allium > Allium fistulosum. Next base: position 531,127,829 of record CM060904.1, read on the forward strand.
GCATAGGATTCTCCGTATTGGGAATCACTCCGAGCTCACTCAAAAACTTACGCATCCAAACTGCTTCTTTAGATGCTTCATTAAGGGCGATGTACTTGGCCTCCGTCGTTGAATCAGCTACTACCTTTTGTTCAGAACATTTCATACTTACGTCTCTGTTGTAAGGTGTAAAAACATAACCGGACATTGACTTACTATTATCTATATCACTTTGAAAGCTAAAGTCTGTATACCCCTTCATAAAGACGTCTTCATTCTCATATATAAGGAATAAGTCTTTAGTATTTTTAAATACTTTAGCATATATTTTATGGTTGTCCATTATTTTTCTGCAAAATTAGTCTGGTATCGGCCTATGCATTCTAATGCATATACCACATTCAATCTATTACATAGCATAGCGTACATTGTGGATCCTATGGCTGAAGCATAGGCGATCATCTACTTATGCTCGTTGTCCTCATCGGTATGAAGAGCTTCCTTCTTAGAAAGGATGATTCCAGACTGCGCTGGAATATTTCCACGTTTGGAATTCTCCATACTAAACCTTTTCGGTATGATATCTGTGTACAAGGTCCCAACATCCTCTTAGATCTATCTATAGATCTTGTACCCAGCAACAGGCTGCTTCTCCCAAATACTTCATAAGGAAATTCTTGGAAAGCCAAGCTTTCATTGGATGCAACAACAAAGTATCATTGCCAATCAATAATATATCATTGAGATATAGTTCTAAGGAAACGATAGCGTTGCCCTATTCTTTTCTGTATATGCACGCTTTCTCTGTTTTCAGATAATAACCGAACTGTTCGATTAGTTTATCAAACCACTTATTCCAATTCATTGAAGCTTGTTTAAGTCCATAAATGAAATTCAACAACTTGCGGGCCTTGTTGGAACTAGACCAGTCCGCAGCGGAAGAAATTGGTGAATTTAAAAAAAATTACCATTTTGGATCTTTAATGGGCCCATGAAGTCTGAATATACTTAGAACTTTTATAAGTTTCTTTTAAACAAAATCTATATTTTATTTTATTTAGCAAAAAGGAATTTTAAATTTAATTTGAACTAACAGGTATTATAATGAATGTATCGAATACATTCATTTGTGTGAAAAGTAAGTGCGGTATACAAGTGGTGTATAAATAAAATATGTACAGACGAATTAAGAGAAAGGGACCATTTGTTTCTTTCTCTCTTACTCTATTCAATTAATAATGAGAAGATAATGATAACATATAAAAGGAGGGAAACATTTCATTTCTTTCCCTCTCTTACCCTATTCAATTAATAGAGTGAAGATATGCTAGAATATAAAAGGAAGGAAACCATTCATTTCTTACCCTATTTAATTGTAACAATTAATATATTAGATAACATTTATTACTTATCAGTCAAATTTACACACGCCTATGTTATATAAATTTAATTAGTGAAATGTATGTTTACATTCATAATAATTGTATGTACATACATACATACATATAAAGTTAAAAACTATTAGTTGTTTTAAATAATTTGAAGTCCAAAATTAACATTAATAGATATGATGTCAATCAAGAAAGGTTTAAAAACAAAAATGTTATATTATTGCTCATAATCTTTGTATAAGTTTGAATTAAACTAATCATTTATATTCTATATATATGATAATTGCAATTCAATAATTTAGATCTGAACAACATACATTTGCAAGTATTGTAGCTTATGATATTTTATATATACATTTATAAAAGGTTTTTAATTTTAAAGTTAATAGTTTTCATTAAACTTTTAATTTAGAAATGAAACAATACTTTAAATTTTACATGAAACTTTAAATATAGAAAACAACAAAGAAATATAATTTTCATTAAAGTCTATTCAATAATCTTAAATCAAAGTTTCCCCTTTTAAAAAAACAAAGATTGAAACAATTGTACACACGAATTTAACATATGAATAAGATCAATTTCCAGGAAAACTTAACTTATATGTAATTCATTAGCAACTGAATAAGTGAATGTTATGTCATTGTATACATAAAATCTCATTCAATGTCAATTTTCAATTTCATAAGTTTCCAAAATAAAATAAAAGAGATTTGAACAAGACAGACATGTGTAAATTTGTGATAAGAATTTACAGATCTAAACAATATAGAGAATGAAGATAATTTATCAGAAGTAATATGAGAATAAAAACAAGTCAATTTATCATAAAAATACATTAAAATGAATTGATGAACAAACATAGATCTAAATAAAAATAATACAATAAACATGATTTAATCAAACTAAGCATAAGGCATATTTAATTTACACATTGCAAGATGAAAAATTGAAACATGAAGTGAATCATAGGAATCTAATTATATTAATCATATGAATATATATATATATATATATATATGTGTGTGTGTGTGTGTGTGTGTGTGTGTGTGATTTTAATTAAAGATTACCTTCCGATGTAGCCAATAAATCACACCTTGGATGATAAATCAAAACTCCTAGATTCAGAAATCAGCTTCCGGATTTTGCAAGGATCATTTACTCAAAGCCTTGAAACACGCATTGAAAATGAATTCCCCTTAGGATGTTGCCTAGAAATCATACCTTGAATGATGATATCTCCTCAGATCTTCAAGTTCCCTATCCTATCCTTCCAAGAGATTGATGAACCATTTTTGTTTTGTTTTATTTGATGTTCTTATTTGAAGTTGGAAGATTTTTGGAAAAAAAAGTTTGTATCATGAAAAGTTAGGAGGAGAGAAAGAAACAAACTGAATGAGAAATAATGAATTATACGTACAGAATGATTGTAGACTATGTTTTATTTGAGAGAATGAAACTTTTCTCATTCTTTAATTAAAAGTTCCATAATTAATTCCCTTGTTTGTTTCTCTCTCCAATCCTTTCTTTACACATAGTCATTAAATAACATAAATTTTCCACAAATTATGTCATTAAATGACATAAAATTTCCATAAATCATGTCATTAAATGACATAAAATTTCCATAAATCATGTCATTAAATGACATGAAATTTTCATATATCATTTCATGCATTTATCATGAAATTACTTCAACATCATATATCAATGTGCACAAATATGACTTATAAATGCACAAAAATAATTAAAAAAACTTCCAAACATTAAATAAATAATAATTAATATTTCTCAAATATCAATTAATTTAATCAATTTACAACATTATAAATTAATTAAATCGTGTGGTTTTTCAAAGAATTCATCATTACGGTAATTCGACTCATAGGTGTAAATTCAGTCAGCGATTAATATCGAACTGTTCGAATATTAACGTTCACACGTCCCTTAGCAGGTGGTGTAACATTGGCCGAATTTATCGCTTACACGCCTTTTGGTAAAAATTTTACTTATTATAAGCGGTACCTAATAATGACAATTATTTACACCAATTCTCTTCGTTAAAACTATATCACTTTGGATTTATGGAATTTGGTAATGGTCAAAATTTCAATATCATCCACATTCAACTTTATAATCCAAACACAAAGTCTTTGGTTCGATAATAACAATTATTATTAATCGAAATGCTCTGGCCAGAGATTTTGACTTTGAGTTGCTTCGGTTGACCGTGATACTAACCTCATATAACTGAGGAGATGAATCTTCTCTTAAATAGTGTTTCACTTCCAGTGCTTTCATTCGACCCAACTATAGTCATTCGATGGATGCCGTGGCACGATTTAACTATAATCAAAGCAGCGCTTCCACATTGAAGATCAACAGTATTCTCAAGTCGAGAGAACTGTGTAAATTAGTCACATCGGCATTATCTGGTTGACCTTAGTTATATTAACCAACAGAAAACTATCGAGTGAGTCATTCCATAGTTATCCAATAACTATCAGTACGTAACCCTCTGGTGTCCCCAACGTTCATGAGTAATACACTGCCCAACATTTGGAGAGCGTTCACTCTGGTCTCAACGGATACATTGATAACCAGTCTCGATGCATCTTGACTAGGAACATTTAAAATGGAATATTTGTTTCATTGTGATAAATTACTCACGGTTACAACACTTTGTAACTACCATCACAAAAACATATCATTTATGGATTTTCAATTAAATATACTTTTAATTGAATTGATTAATTAATATAACCACATTATATCAAGTATATAATAGAAAGAAAATACCTTTATTTCGAACAAGATTGGTCATCGAGTTAGATATATGTAACAAATTACATAATTGCCCCTAGGGCATATCCCCAACTTTGTCAATCTCCCACTTGCACTTGGGGTCAATTATGGAATCTTATTCCAACTTCTCCAATCGGTTTTCTCCAACCAATTGGGTTGGTTCCTTTGTGAACGGGTATGCTATTATTTTTTAATTATCTACTATGTCAATCAACTCTCTCTGACGGTGATAAACTGCTTTATCACGTGGAACAATTTAGAGTATATCTCTCAACTTCTAGTGAGCTCTAACTTCCGTTATGAACTATATCGCAATAACAATGTTATGAGATTCTCAACATTTGGAATCGGCTCATTTATAAATTCGTGCATTTATATTTTTATACACATTGTTTTCATTGCGGCGCTAATCAAGAAGATGTACTTAGCATTTTTCATTGAATCAGCCATGGTCTTTCATTTGGAACTTTTCTAACTTAAAGATTCTTAACTTGAATTTATTATTGACATACTTTACTCAATATTGCTTACAAAGTTTGAGTCTGAACACTCCTTCATAAGGAGTTTTTGTTTCTGTAAACAATTCTCTAGTTTTTATAAATACATGAGAACACTTCAAACAACCATTTAGTGGTATCAATTTGGATTTGATATTTGCTTCCGTTACAACATAACAAATATGATCATTCCTATTTCCAATGCATACAGAACTAATATCACATGTTTCGTATTAAACAATTAATAAGGTATCTTTGAATATCGATTTAGGACATTCCTTATATCATTTATACTCACTATAAAAGACATAATTTACAATCCAAAATTGAGCATTAAAACAAATAAGGTTGATTTTAACACAAATCGTTTAAAATCAACAACGTGATGTTTACTTATAGTTTAGAAATATCAATGTACCTATTAAAGTTATTCTTTATGAACACACGCTTCCTCTGCATTTTGATTGATAATCAAACTATTTGATATTTCTATCAAAATAATTTTTCAATTTTGATGCTTATAAAATGATACTTTCTATCATTTCTGGGATCATATCCAAAGTCTCACAAACTCAACATCGCTCCCACTAAATTCGAGACATTTTTTGTTATTATATGTAAACAGCTCATCCTAAAATTTTATTTAAAATTTTATGTTTCAATGCATATGTACCAAACATAAAGTCATGCTAAGTGGTAATTTTTTGAGTAAATCTGAATTAACTTGAGCATGTTATCTATTATGCTAATTACAACAATTGAAATTTGCAATATTATTCTTATCAACATTGCTTTTTTAGTTCCAACTGCATTAGTCTTAGCCATAAAGACACAATCGTGACCGATGGATCATATTTCTTCGGTTACACATACCAAAATCATATTTTGATAGTGTAGTTAGAATTTATTTAGATTTGCGCATCATACCATAGAGTCAACACTCTTAACGGTTTAATTAAACAACCAAGGATTATATATTTTCGACGTTGATAAGAAACTCACAGTTTCTCTTCAATGTGCGAGAATACTTATTAAACACTCTAAGGCATTGTGTCTGTTTAGGTTAGTTAATTTTATTTCATCTCATCTAATCTTTTCTATCTATGGATTGTATCCAATTCCATTTTACTACTAGTAATTCCTTAAAGAAATTTCTTCACAATGAAGTTGGTACTTCTTGAAACAACAATTATTTCTTAATGCAACAGAATAAGTATTCATAAACATTTTACGAATTATTTTATTTATAAAACTGACTTGGTTTTAGTTTACAAAACTTATGTTCAAAACATAAATATGTCATCCAATGACAGTCTTCCAAAAACTCTTTTGGGAGATTCATACAAGATCCCTTATGAACAATTATTACGTGCAATCTTTTGATTCGCACACCCGCCAACTCCTTAGCCTAGGATATGTTGGGTTTCTTATAACCCTCATATTGTGTGATTTTGTAAATTGTTATTTAGATTAAATAATGTTGACCTTATGTACTACTCTTAAGTACATGACCTTACAGAAAAAACTAACTCAACTTCACTCACAATTAATCGCATATTGTCTAACAAGGTTCGATTACTCCTTATCGATGCATCATTATGTATCACATGGAGGAGTGACTTTTGAGATTAACTCTTTATTCATTTTTAGGTACGTTCGGAACCTTTTCCAATATACTCACTCATTCGATCAAATAGAACCATTTCTATTGCATGTTATTTTATTTACTTCTATTTTATACTCTATGAGTTTACCATGGACATATTACATGTGTCTCAAATACACATGTCCATGTCTATGATAACTTATCGGTGAATATGACGAAATACATGGAAATGTTTTGGTATTAATAGACTTACGATTGTATACACCTATATGTATTAATCCGAAGAGTTCATCAACTCTTATGATGCTCCTACTGAATGGGTGCATAGCCCTTAATTGTTTGAGATATAATTAACCAGTATCATATGATTCAAAATCATAAAACAAGATTATTTTCTCAAAACTATTGCTTAATATTTAATTCCAAATAACTGTAAATAATATTAGATACTTTTGTATTTTCCAATGCATCGCTTTTGTTATAAAAAAACACATTATAGTTTTATTTCATTACTAATATTCATAGTGAAATATAGATATGTCTATTTCTCAGTCGATATCGAAAAATAGTCATTATTTCATAATAATGTTTGGCACATTTTATGAAAACAGTTTTCATAATATGATGCAATCAATAAGTGTTATATGGCATGCTCCCACTATTTCCGCCATTACTATAATAGCGTACTAAATTTGGAGGTCCATCATTCACTTAATATAGTTTGTTTATTTCATATACTTTATCTAATTTACAGTGGAAAGCTCTTTGATCAATTATCCGGAAATTAAAGAAATAAATCTCATAGAAAAAAAAATTCTATACGAAAATACATTTCAGAATAGAAATCACATTTCATATTCCATTGTTAAGTATCAACCACTATTATTATAATTATCGTTTCCGTTGTTTCTTTATGAAACAAACATGACTATTCACTCACTTTATCCCAACTGTACCTTAAATCATATCTGCTATTGTATATTCGCTATTGTTTCTAAATGGTTAAACCATTCAAAACCAAACACTTACTACAAAATCATAACAAATTCTTTACCAAAGCGCATTCAATTATCCTTAGCTTTTAAGGACATTAGATAAGTTCCGCTTTATGTAAACTGATCAAATTGACATTTCAGTGATTGAGTTCTTAGATTTACATTGTAGTTTTGATCTAGTGTTACATGTAACATGATACGATCCTTTTGTAATCAATCAGATTGAATATTTGATCTCACACTAAGGTTTATTTAGTTTTTCGGATGAACTAATTTCATCAAAATATTGTGCATTACCAACTTTGACTATTCACCATATAACACTTATATGTAATTGTATATGGATCAAATATCCATAGTCTTGTATTGCTTTTAGAGTTCGAAACTCATAGAATGCAATAGAGGATCTTGACCAAATAAACATGTAAGAGACCAGATTACGAACATTACATAGGTGTTGAAACATTAACATGCAATAATCTTTTATTGGTAAGTATATGTTATATTTCTATTTGTCAATCTTCGATTCACTTGTATATCTTAATTGATAAACACTTTACCAATCTTAGTAAATGCACAAATTTATCGTTGTAGATAATTATAACATTATTTAGCATATGTCCTTACAATATTAGAAAGGTTAAATGTTACCATTTCATTTTTCTAATAAGGCTCCCACTAGTCTTTTATGTTTCTCCAAATCCTAAGATGAAACATAGAAGTCTTTCGACTTCACTAGTAGTGTTAGGACTAATTTGTCTTGGTATTCTGACCTTGAGTTTGCTCAACAAATCGTAGCCCCACAAACGATGGATAACTCCTTATTATATGACATACAACTTCTAACCCATGTTTCCTTGTCCTAATCTCATTTCGACCTTGGGTTTGCTCAACAAATCGTAAGAGATTATTCACTCGTACCTACCATATCACAACGGCCTAAGTATAGTATATGTACCTTGATACATATAGTTATCTTACCTCGTCTATCCAATATATTAATAATACTACACATAACATCCCTAGTTTGAGTTTGCTCAACAACTAAGGAGTATGCAAGTAATTTATTACTAAATATATGGTAGGGGACAACATTATATTGAAGATTCATAATCTTTAATATATTATATTAAGTGATATCACTTATGGACTAATGTATCCCTTATGAAATACTCTCGTGATTCAAGTGTCATACACATCAGAAATCACGGTATACGTACATTTACGTATGTATTTATTCCTTAAGTCTATTTAGGTTTCTTTAATGTTCCACCTTTAATTTACACGTTCATATCATATAAGTTTTATTGTTATATAATTTTTACATTTCATATTACTTATATGATAGTCTTATGTATAAATTTATTTAATTAAATCTTATTTAATTAATTTAAATTAAATAATTCTTTAATTAATTTTATATTAGTATTCCAATACAACATTTATATTGGACATATCTACTATAACCTTTATAATATAACAAATATGTCTTATATATGTATATTTTTTATTTAATTAATTAATCTTTAATTAAACAATTTTAACTAAATTACATTAATTTCAAAATTTATCTTATATACATACATGTATACTTATGTTATCTTAAATACTTTAAAATAACATAACATATATCAACATATATAATACATGCATATAATATTAATTTATAAAATCAATCAATAAATTTGTTTTATTAATCTTACTAATAAATTTTAAATTTTGAAATTAATATTTAGATAATTTCAAACATTTTGAAATTTTCATTACAATTTCAAATATTTTGAAAATTTAAGTTATATTATAACCAATTATAATAAACAAGTTTTTATTTTAAATTTAACTTTTAAATTTAAAAATCTTACCTTAATTTTCAAAACAATTTTGAAAATTATCCCAAGGCCCAATTCAAATTTAGCCTTTTCTATCAAGGGCAACTTTTGGGTTCACTTCACCTTTCAGGCCGGGCAGGTAACCAGGTAGAACAGGGTACTTGATTACCCAATTCCAATCCTAGACATCACCTTTCTAGACACCATACTAGGTGCGCAAGCTTAATTAGTTAGCCATAACATGAATAATTTAGATCGCATAGGCTATTGGGCTCCGACACCATCGTTGGAACTAGGCCAGCCTGTAGCGGAAGAAATGGGTGAATTTCAAAATTTTACCATTTTGAATCTTTAATGGGCCTATGAAGTCTAAATATACATATAACTTGTGTAAGTTTCTTTTAAATAAAATCAATATTTTATTTTATTTAGGAAAAAGGAATTTTAAATTTAATTTCAACTTATAGGTATTATAATGAATGTATCGAATATATTCATTTGTATAAAGAGTAAGTGCAGTATACAAGTGGTGTATAATGAAATATGTACAAATTAATTAAGAGAAAGGGACCATTTGTTTCACTCTCTTACTCTATTCAATTAATAATGAGAAGATAATGACAGAATATAAAAGGAGGGAAACATTTCATTTCTTTCCCTCTCTTACCATATTCAATTAATATATAGAAGATATGGTAGAATATAAAAGGAAGGAAACCATTCGTTTCTTACCTATTTAATTGTAATAATTAATATACTAAATAACATTTATTACTTATCAATTAAATTTACAAACCCCTATGTTATCTAAATTTTATTAATGAAATGTATACATACATTCATAATAATTGTAGATGCATACATATATACATATAAAGTTAAAAACTATTAGTTGTTTTAAATAATTTGAAGTCCAAAATTAACATTAATAGATATGATTTCAATCAAGAAAGGTTTAAAAACAAAAATCTTACATTATTGCTCATAGTCTTTGTACAAGTTTGAATTAAACTAATCATTTATATTCTATATATATGATAATTACAATTCAATAATTTAAATATGAACAACATACATTTGCAAGTATTGTAGCATATGATATTTTATATATACATTTTATAATAGGTTTTTAATTTTAAAGTTAACAGTTTTCATTAAACTTCTAATTTAGGAATGAAACAATACTTTAAATTTAAATGAAACTTTAAATATAGAAAACAACAAAGAACTATAATTTGCATTAAATTCCATTCAATAATCTTAAATCATAGTTTCCCATTTTAAAATTTTTGAAACAATTATATACACGAACTTAACATATGAATAAGATTAATTTCAAGGAATGGTAAACAACTTAACATATACATAATTCATTAGCAACTGAATAAGTGAATGTTATGTAAATGTACACATAAAATCTCATCCAATATCAATTTTCAATTTCATAAGTTTCCAAAATAAAATAAAAGAGATTTGAACAAGGTAGACATGTGTAAATTTGTGATAAGAATTTACAGATTTTAACAATATAGAGAATATCAGAAGTAATATGAGAATAAAAACATGTCAATATATCATAAACTTACATTAAAATGAATTGATGAACAAACATAGACCTAAATAAAAATAATACAATAAACATTATTTAATCAAACTAATGATAAGGCATATTTAATTTACACATTGCAAGATGAAAAATTGAAACATGAAGTGAATCATAGGAATCTAATTATATTAATTATATGAATATATATATATATATATATATATATTTAATTAAAGATAACCTTTAGATGTAGCCAATAAATAACACCTTAAATGATGAATCAAAACTCTCAGATTCAAAAATTAGCTTCCGAATTTTGTAAGGATCATATTACCTAAAGCCTTGAAACAGGCCTTGAAAATGAATTTGCCTTAGGATGTTGTCTAGAAATCACACCTTAAATGATGATATCTCCTTAGATCTTCAAGATCCCCATCCTTTCCTTGTAAGAGATGGATGAACCATTTTTCTTTTATTCTATTTGATGTTTTTATTTGGAATTGAAAGATTTTTGAATTTTTTTTTGTTTTATGCCATGAAAAGTTAAGAGGAGAGAAAGAAACATACTGAATGAGAAAGAATAAATTGTACGTACAGAATGAATTAGAGAATATGTTTTATCTGAAAGAATGAAACTTTTCCCATTCTTTAATTAAAAATTCCCTTATTAATTCCCTTGATTGTTTCCCTCTCTCCAATCCTTTCTTTATACATATGTCGTCAAATGACATAAAATTTCCATATATCATTTCATGCAATTATCTTTAAATTACATCAATATCGTATATCAATGTGCGCGAATATGACTTTTATAAATGGACTAAAACAATTACAAAAAACATCCAAACATCAAATAAATAATAATTAATATTTCTCAAATATCAATTAATTTAATCAATTTACAACATTTTAAATTAATAAAACCATGTGGTTTTTCAAAGAATTGATCGTTAGGTTGTCCGACTCATTGGTGTAAATTCAGTCAGCGATTAATATCTTATTGTTCGAATATTAACGTTCACACGTCACTTAGCAGGTGGTGTGACATTTTGGTCGAATTTATCCCTTACACATCTTTTGGTAAAATCCAATTTTACTTATTATAAACGATACCTAATGGTGACAATTATTTACACCAATTCTCTTCGTCAAAACTATATCACTTTGGATTTATGGAATTTGGTAATGGTCAAAATTCCAATATCATTCACATTCAACTTTATAGTTCAAACACAATGTCTTTAGTTTAATAATAACAATTATTATTAACCGAAATGCTCTGGCTAGAGACTTTGACATTGAGTTGGATTCAGTTGACCGTGATACTAACCTCATATAATTGAGGAGACAAATCCTCTCTTGAATAGTGTTCCACTTCCAATGCTTCCACTCGACCCAACAATAGTCATTCGATGGACGCCATGCCACGATTTAACTATAATCAAAGCGGAGCTTCCACATTGAAGATCATCGGTATTCCCAAGTCGAAAGAACTGTGTAAATTAGTCACATCAATATTCGCTGCTTGACCTTAGTTATATTAACCAATAGAAAACTATCGAGTGAGTTATTCCATAGTTATCCAATAACTATGAGTACGTAACCCCTTGGTGCCCCTAACAGTCACAAGTAATACACTGCCCAACATTTGGAAAGCATTACGTAATCTACTCTCAACCAATACATCGATATCCAGTCTCAATGCTTCTTGACTAAGAACATTTAAAATGGCATATTTGTTCCATTGTGATAAATTACTTACGGTTACAACACTTCATGGCTAATTTCACAAAAAACATACCATTTATGGATTTTCTATTAAATATACTTTTAATTAAATTGATTAATTAATTTAACCACATTATATTAAGTATGTAATATAAAGAAAATACCTTTATGTCAAATAAGATTGATCAACGAGTTAGATATATGTAACAAATTACATAATTTCCCCTAGGGCATACACCTAACTCTATCAGGCCTTTCCCTCACTCCCACTGACCACGAAACCCTTGGGCTGTGACATACAGACGGTTTTTTCTATATCATCATTTAGAAATGTTGTCTTTACATCCATTTGCCATATTTTGTGCTCATAGAAATGCATCAATAATTAGCACAATCCAAATGGACTTAAGCATAGCTATGGCCGAAAAGGTCTCGTTATAATCAACACCTTGAATTTGACGAAATCCTTTCACAACTAGCCTAGCTTTATAAGTCTCTACTTCTCCATCTGCATTTAGATTTTTCTTAAAAATCCATTTGCGTATGATGGGTTTTATCCCTTTAGGTACGTCCGACAAAGTCCATACTTTGTTTTTATATATGGAATCCATCTCGGATTTCATTGCTCCAAGCCAAAGTGTAGAGTCTTTATCCAGCAATGCTTGTTGGAAGGATAAAGGAGTGTCATCATCTAAAACACTGTCCTTCGTCTTGCCATCCACGAGAAAATAGCAGTATCTCTCTGGTGCATGATATTTCCTACCAGACCTTCTAAAGGGTTGTGTGTTTTCTTATACGGGTGAACTTGGTCCTTCCACTGGTTCGGCCTCAGTGTTAACTTCTTGGATCTTATCCAAGTCTACAACCTAACTATTAATTTCCTTTGATAGAAATTTCTTTTCTAAAAAGATAGTGTGTCGAGAAACTATAACCTTTTGTTCCTCGGTACTATAGAATATATATCCCATTGAATTTTGGGATATCCTATAAATTTACATAGTACTGATCTTGCCTCTAATTTATTCAGAACAAACAGTCTTAACGTATGTCGGACAATCCCACACCTTCAAGTACATGAGTTGGGATTTATTTCCATGCCACACCTCATATGGCATTTAAGGCACAGATTTAGTGTATGACAAGTTCAACATATGCACTAACATATGCGTTGCGGTTTCTAGCGCATATCCCCAATAAGACAGAGGTAGCTCAGCATTACTCATCATGGAATGAACCATATATCTGATAAGGTTTGGTTCCTTTTACTCCGACACATCACTGTGTTACGAAGTATATGACGAAGTAACCTGAGAGCTAATCCCATTATATTTTAAGTACTATTGGAGCTCTTGTCCACTATACTCACCTCCTCGATCTGATCAAAGAATCTTAATTCTACAGCCCATTTGATTTTTATACTACATTATTATATTCCACCAATTTTTCATAGACATCAGATTCGTTCCTTATAAGATACACATATCCTAGTCTTAAGAAATCAATAGTGATGGTAATAAAGTAAGAACTATTATCTTTGGTGATTATAGGCATCAAGCCACATACATCATTATGCACTAACCCTAAGATTTCATCAACTCTTTCATTGCTCCCAATAAAGGGATGCTCGATTAGTTTACCTTTGAGACATGACTCACACATGTCAAATGAACCAGAATCAAGTGATGGGTGAAAATATTCGATTTTTAGTTTGTGTAGTCATTTCTCACTAATATGACCTAGCCTATAATATCAAAGATAAATGTCATTTATATTGTTAGAAGAATTATTCACATGACACACATAAATAGTATTGATCACATAAATACCATTTTTCAAGAACACCATCATAGAATTTATTTCAATTCAAACTAATGTTCATTATTTGCACAGTAAAATTTATATCCTGTCTCAAACAATCTAGAAATAGAAATAATCCAACAAATAAAGTCCTTTACAAAATGGCATTTATTTAATATCAAAACTACTCCATTAGGTAATCACAAATGATAATCTTCTACTTTCGTTGCATCTACAATAGATCCATCAACAACTTGGAGTCTTATCTCTCCTTTTTCCATATGATACCAGTTCCTAAGCCCCTGTAACGAATTACATATATGGGTTCCAAATCTAGTACCTAAGACCTATGACATTTTATTGATTATAAAACAGTTTTGAATCATAAATGTATCTAGTTGAGCCACGAAACCATCCTGCTTTCTTGCTTTAAAAATCTTTAAGTAATCGAGAAGTTCCTTTTCCAGTGACCTTTCTTGTGGCAGTGGTGACATTCACCCTCGTTATCGGTATTCTTACTTTTCATGTTTTTCTTACCTTCCCTTTTCCGCTTCTTCAAACTCTTCGAAGATGATGCACTACCCTTAAAAGCAAGTACAACCCCTTGATCCTTTGATGCAGACTGGACTGACCTTAACATACTAAGAAGCTTCATGAAATTCATGTTTAATCGGTTTATATTATAATTTAGTATGAATGGTTCGTACTGAGCAGTAAGAGAACTACGGATCAAATCAACTTGCAATTCATTGCTGATCTGTACATCCAATTGTGAAATCCTAGCAATAGCCCTTCATCGTTAGCGCATAATCGTCCATTTCCAGTCCTTTGATCATTTTGGTATTAAACAGCTTCTTCGTAAGCTCGTACCTTGTAGAACATGACTGTTCACCAAACAGGACCATGAGACTATCAAATATATCATAGACAGACATATTTTTGCGCTACATCTGCAATGGCTTCTCTAACGTATAGAGCATGAAAACTAGGGCAATCTATAGATCCAACACCCAATTTTCATAAGCAAGTCTTAGTTCGAGGTTTACATCATCAACGGGTTGTTCTTTGGGTTCGTATTTAATAGCTGACTATAGGTGCTTGTAAGTTAATGCTATTTTAATTATTCTTAGCAAGTCAGTATAGTTTGGTCCAGTAAGATTGTCATTTTCAGAAAATAATTTTGGGGTTATCATTTTCTGCAAGTTTAAGTGGTAGATTATTAGGACAAATCATAGTAAATGTTCTTTTAATATTAGTAAGGTTAAACTTTATATTTTATTTCACTAATAAGCTCCCACCAATCTTTTATGTTTCGCCAAACCCTAAGTCGAAATGTAGAAGTCTTTCAACTTCATTAGTAGGTGTTAAGACTCGTTTGTCTTGGAATTCTGACCTTGAGTTTGCTCAACAAGTCATAGTTGCACGGACAATTAATAACTCCTTATCGGTTGTATCGTATACAACTCCTAACCCTTGGTACCTTTTCCTAATTTCACTTCACCTTGAGTTCTCTCAACAAATCAAAATGAAATTATTCACTCATACCTACATATCATAATGGCTTAAGTACTTTATCTGTACTTTGAGTTTGGTTAACAAATATATATATATATATATAGTTATCTTATCTCATCTATTCAATATATTAATAATATTACACATAACATCCCTAGCTTGAGTTTTCTCAACAACTAGGGAGTATGCAAGTAATTATTAATATATATACATATATACATACATATATATATACACACATGCATGTATATGGTAGAGGACAACTTTACATTGAATTCATAATCTTCAATATATTACATTGAGTGATAACGACTTATAGAACAATGTAACTCTTATGAATTACTCTCGTGATTCAAGTGTCAAGCACATCGAAAATCATTGTATACATGCATTTACGTATGTATTTATTCCTCAAGTCTAGTTTGGTTTCTTAATGTTCCACCTTTAATTTATGCATTCATATTATATAAGTTTTATTATGGGGCATTTCACTAGAAGGACAAACTTTGTAGTCCAATTAGTTTCTAGGACACGCATCCACAGAAATTAATTTCAAGACCAAAGTCAGCAGAATAATTACTTTTAAGGACAAAGTCAGCAGTCCAATTACTTTCAAGGACATAATTTCATAGGTTTTTAGGCCTTGGAAACTAATTATTTTGCATTTTGTCCTTAAAAGTAATTATTTCAGTTGTGTGTCCTAGAAACTAATTGCACTTAATAAAGAGGCCCTTGTGACTAATTTCCACTTTTATTATTATATAACATTCATATTTAATATTACTTATATAATAGTCTTATATATAACATTATATTAATTAAATCTTATTTTAATTGATTAATATTTTAATTAATTTTATATTATCTTAATTTAACATTTATATTGAATATTTATTATATACTATGACTTTTATAGTATAACACATATATCATATATGGTGTATATTATTTAATTCATTAACCTTTTAATTAATTCTGAGGTTAGACTTTCCCCTGAGAAAGTGAGAAATGCACTACTTAGTGCTCTAGCTGGACTAAAAAGTTTGTTAGAATCTGGTCATTAAAGGAGGAACATCCTTTAAGAATTTCATAGGGCGATCAACACCTATCGAGCTTGAAACGAGAGAATGAAGCCCGAAGATGCCAACCAGTCTAAAGAAAGAGTTGGCATAACAAGGAAGTCTAGTTATGCTAAACATGTCAGAATCGAAGTAGTTTCATTCGCTTGGAACCTGGTAAGAGAAGGGAGAAAGAAAGCCCTAGGGCTGTAGAACCCTATCCCAAAATAAGAGGGTCAAAGGGTGAGCAAGCTAAGCAAGGTGCCTAGATACTAGGGGTGGGCGTACTAATTAGGGAGTCACCTCTATAATACCATTTAATTAATTTATTTAATTAAAACAATTTTAATTAAATTATATTAATTTCAAAATTCACCTCTTATACATACATATGTACTTATGTTATTTTAAACATTTTAAAATAACATAACATATATTATGATACATTAAACATGTATGTATTTACTAATTAATTAACTTATTTAATTTATTTATTTTACTAAGCTTATTAATAAATTTCTAAAATTTTGAAATTAATTTATATTAATTTTCAAACAATTTGAAAAATCTTATTATATTATAATTTTTATAATATATATATATTATGTTTTAAATTAACCATTAAATTTAAAATCTTATACTTTTAATTTTCTAACAATTTTGAAGATTAGTCCAAGGCCCAATTCAAATTGGGTTTTTCTATTATGGACAACTTTTGGGCTCGCATATCTGTTCGGACTAGGCTATT
Organism: Allium fistulosum; assembly: GCA_030737815.1. Lineage (NCBI taxonomy): Eukaryota > Viridiplantae > Streptophyta > Magnoliopsida > Asparagales > Amaryllidaceae > Allium > Allium fistulosum. Next base: position 531,145,323 of record CM060904.1, read on the forward strand.
AGCTAGGTAAGGTGGAGTACTTAATTACCCAAACCCAATCCCAGCATTACCTTTCTAGACACTATACTATAGGGGTTGTGATCTTTATAGTTAACCCTGACATAACTAATTTAGACCGTATAAACTATTGGGCTCTACTACCATTGTTGGAATTTGATCAGGCCGCAACAGAACTAATGGGTGAATTTTAATTCTTTTACCATTTTGGATCTTTATTGGGACCTACGAAGTCTAATTTATTTAGACCAGTTTTAAAATTCTATTTAATAAAATATTTAAATTATAAAATAATTTTGTATTATCCAATTTATGTTATAGTATATATATGTATATATATGTGTGTGTGATATACACGTACATATGTGTATGTATGCGTAACATGTCAATCCATGCAAGGTATAACATATCTGTGTATAGATGTTGGGATTTACAGTACAACGAGTACATTGGCACATTTAATATATAGTTATATTATCCAAATGTATGTTTATATACTTATATATATATATATGTTACAAATAAATATGTATATAAACTATATTTTTAGTTAAATAAATTTGTGTAAATATATATATATATATATAAACAAAAATATGAGATATTAAAATTGTATATATTTATAACTATATGAATATATTTAGATCATTTATAAATATATGATATATATTCTTTTTATAAAGACAAAAACATTATATATATTATTAAAACATATATATAATTAAAAGGCACACACACATATATATATATATATATATACATATTAAGTGCTTATATATATGCATAATAATATAATAATAAACATCGATTAATACTTATAAAATACACAAAATATATGTAAAATAAGTATGTATTTACCTAGTCAAGTGCACGTGTCAGATTTTTTTTTTAAAATTTAAATATATGCTTTATTATAAATATCCATATGGATATTTAAAATATTGATAAAAACTAAAATAAAAAAAGAAAAAAAATTATTTTTGAAACTTAATTTTGGATTTTAAATTTCTAGTAAAATTCTAAATGACATTTTGTATTTTGAATATTTATTATATAATTTTACAATTTAAAACAATTTTAAAATCTATTTTTTAATTCTTGATTTATATTTAAATATTTCAAATTATAAAAAAATGTTTTTTCATCCGAGAGTATGTTATGTGTAGATATAATTTTATAAAATTTAAAACATAATTTATAATATATATGTATATATAAATTGATATAATTAATTTATATGATTAATTGATTTAAATATTATTTAAATAATAATATACAGAAATAAATTACATTTTTATTATTGCTAAAAACATTATATATACTAAACTTTATATATGAAATTATATAAACATATTTTTTATAAAATATGATGTAGTGTTTAAATTATAAACTATATATATATATTGTATATTAAATTATTTAAATTTTTTTATTATTTTGAGTTGTGCTGCATATATGTGTTTATATGACTAAATTTGGTCTTTAAATATAAAAGCATATGTATACATACGACCAATCAAATTGTGATGGTATATTTATATATTTGAATCCTTACTTGACTAACAACATAATATATGATATAAACATTATATATGTTTATATATTCATCAGTATGTTAGGAATATACCTTATAGCCAATGCCTATAAGTACACCCTGAAATGATGAGATCTATTCCTTGAATCGATTTCCAATTCAGTAGAGTGCTAATCTCTGAACCGATGACCACCGGCTATCGAATAAAACTATTTTTACTTTTATTTGAACTTGAAATGATGGAGGATGGAGAAGATTTGGTTTGGCTAGAATTCATGTGTATAGAGGCTCCAAAAAGTATGTAATGTGAGTGGATTGAGATGCCTATATAGAGGAGGAATGAAAAGAGAAGTTACGATCAAGATCCATGTTTCTCTCTTACTTTTTCTATCCTCTTATCCACTCAACCCTATCCTTTCTAGCCCATAATATGGCCGCCCCTGTGCTCTATAATAGCCGAACCATTCAGCCTCCATATGGGCTTTAAACCCATTTAAATCCCAAACAACATATTTTGCATTTAAATCCAATTTAAACGCACATCAATATCGTATATCAATTATTATATTATAGCTATTATAAATATATTTAATAATATTTGTTCATTGTATCAAAATAAAATTTTGTAATTAATATTTCATAAATTTTGATTAATTTAATTAATTTATAACAATCGCAAATTAATTAAATTGTTTGGTCAAAGGAGTATTCATCATTTCTGTTACACCCATATTTTCCAAATATTGTCAAAGTAAGATTAATTCAAGCACAAGTCTGACAGAAATGCTCCCATAATAGGAGTCGAAATATAGAAAGGAAGCAAGAAATTTTTTTAAATAGTACAGCGCTAGAATCCTAAGTCAGGGGCAAAACATAAAGACTATAACCTCCTATTGAACTTAGCTTCGGCACCATAACACTGGGACAAATATATTGGATGGTTATAAGGTGTAGGAACCAATCTACAACAATAATGTTTGCTTTAATCTGTGACATAGCTTCCAAGTATCAAAATATGAAGACTGCATCACGATTCCAAAGAAGCATGACTTATAAAGTTGGAACTACGGCATAGTCTTTAAGTCAAAATGAAGTGTAAAAACAATAATGGGGCCTTGAAAGCAACACTAACAATACGGAACTGTGGCACAACCCTTTAAGCAACTATACGCAAACGAAGATGTGCCGCAATATTGCACTAACATTTAAAATGGTAGGTCTGTGCCACAATTTTGTATCAAAAAAGCTATAAAGATGCACCGGCATCTTGATTTGATGATAAAGTGAAAAAACTGTGTCGCAATCCCACATCAATATCGAATTGATATAGAATGCATTGCCATCTTGATGTGACAGAATAGCGCCGCAATCCTTAAAACGCTGCCCACAAACGTAAAGACTCGAGGGATTAGGTAATGGGAAACACTGCACCACAACCAAAGAGCCAAACCTCATTCCTCAAAGACAAGGTCGGTAGTGCAGTCCTCTATCGATAAAGGTAGCTCAGAGTAAAGTCATGCAAGGCGGTCACTCCCCAAGATAGTAGCACGGCCTCTTCTACTAAGTCATACAACTGAACTCCAACACAACACTTCATTGATATTTAAAATTGAACAATGCAGCACAGCTTCGGCAGCATTGAGGCGGTACAGATACTATGCAGTATCACCACTCTGGACATAAAGGAGGCACAACTCCCTGTAAACTAAAGCAAAGTCTTGTGGTGCTGACGATGGTGCAGTTCTTCCAAATGAGAGGTTGTTTCTCATTACGCCTTCATCCACACACATGAGTAGTCCATAAGCCTATTGCTTTACAGAAGCAGAAAGTTGTTGTTTATTCAAATTTTGGATTTCCCACTTTAGTTTTAAACTTCCCACCTAAGTTCAAATTCCAACCGCTCAAATTAAAATTTCCCACCAAGGACCACATTAACAATCTGTGCATATAAAATAAGCAAAATGTTTGGTTGACATATGGCACAATCCAAAAGTAGAAATCAAGAGGACGGAAGAATTATGTTGGCAATCCACATGAATCTCTGTGTACTATAAATGAATTGGACACTATAGCAGAAAATGGGAGAATTTTACTTTACTTTTTTGGACACATAAATCGAAAATTGTATGCTTTGCCATTTTTTGGTTGTACTAAGAATCAAGAGAGAAGAAAGTGACATTTTACCCATGGACATAGGATTCTTTAACATCTAAACCACATAAATTCTCTATGTCCTTTTATTATTTTCGGTACTTTAGTTTATTGTTTTTTTTTATTTTCGTACTTGAATTGAGACAAACAAATTAATTGTTAAAATTTCAAACATTCCACCTCACGATTGTGTAAGCATTAAAGCAATATAATTATTCCATTTAAAGGCAATATTAATCACTTAATTTTGCTGATTCATAATTAGTAAGCGTTATGCGTCGTGATTACTTCATAAAATTATTTTGAGTGTTTTTAAGACGAAAAATATCATCAACATTTTGGCGTTAGAAGGAGGGCCAAGTTTCCCTCTCCAACAAAAAACTTACCTACACTTTCTTCAACTATAGTACCAAGAATCCCTTAAATTCCACCACTTCACTTACCCAAGAACAACTTCACTTGGCCTTGACAATCCCAAAAAGGCCACTCATAACCTCCATAATCCAACTTAAGGTAGGCATCTCTATAGAGCCTACCTCAGATCCTGTCCTAGCAGCTCTTCAAGCCTTCACCTCCCAAATGAATTAACACATGGAGGGCTTAGAGAGATCAATAGCCTAACATACTGCTCTTAGGCTAATATCCCCTTAACCATCCATAGCTCACCACTGTGAGGAATGCGGATTACGGATCTTAAGGCTAGAATAAATACTAGAGGGGGGTGAATAGTGTTTTTAAGAAATTACTAAATCTTTTTGAATTTATCTTAACTTGTTAACAATGTATACACTAATCAGACACAGATATGAACACAGAATCAAACACAGATGCAAATTTAAAGTAAAAGCAGTAAAGGAAAGAACACATCGGATTTTATACTGGTTCGGAGTTACCCTACATACAGTCCCGCAACACAAGTACGGATTTCCTTTCAAAAACAATTCTTACAAATACAACCCTCAGTTTCAAGGCTACGAGGTACACCCTCCAGAATCACAATCCTCTGGGTAGAGATACTTGATTTACCGGGCAACAAGTTCACCCAATTGATTTCCAGGGCTACAATCACACCTTCTCTCGCTCAATTGATTACAAAAAGTCTATAACTCAGATTAGCACTTGGATCTTGTAGAGATAGTGGAGAGAATCAAAACCAGAAATTATCTAGTTAGATTCGATATTGATTTCGGCAGAGTAATGGTGTAATTTGTAAATAAGAAAGTGGAAAAGAAGAAGAGAAGTTAAATCAGAGAGAAAAGTGATTAAAATTCGTTAAAAACACCCTTTATTTATAGTAGATCAATAGCCATGTCCATTGGTGAAGGGATGTGGCGAATAAACACTTCTTTTTAAAAAACAATTTAACTGTCACCATGTCGACAGGGGTACATGTGACCATTTCGACATGCCCTTGTATTTTTTGGTGATTTGTTTTTCTTTGAAAATAATTTCTATATTATATTATATTATATTTATATTTAAACTTTAAAATATACTTATATATAGTTATAATACATAAATAACTATAGAGAACAATATTAAAATATATATAATAATTTTCTATACTTTTATATTTAAATCTTAAGTATAAATATATAAAACAGCTAAATATATTAATATCAGAATTATAGTTTAAAAACTTAGGATAATAATTTAAAATCAAAGATATTTAAAATTAAGGATATTTAAAACTAAGGATATTTTTAAGGCTAAAATATATTGAAAAACCAGGACAGATGATTTTGATTTTTAAACAGGAATATTTAAAATCATTTTGAAAAACAAGCTATATATATTTCAAAAATCATTTTGAAATAAAAGTAAGTGAATACAAAAAGATATTCCACTAGATTTTTTGTAAGTTCCATCCTACTTAGGGTTCCATCCCTTTAACGAGCACGAAGTGGATTCCATTCCACGAATAAAATAGATTTTAAGATGTCAGTGCCTTTCTATGAGTTTTAACCATATTCCTAACTATATAACTTATCTTGGAAACTTGAACTCTTGAAATTCTTGATACTCATGAGTCTTGAATCTTGATATCTTCAATCTTTGATCTTGAATCTTTATACTGTACAGTTCTTCATTCTTTAGTACCTGCAAACATATCTATATATATCTACACAATAATATTAGTATTATATATTTTATAATCTAATTCTAAGTAAGGTTGTTGTCATCAAAACCAACTCCTCAGGGACTAACAATCTCCCCCTTTTTGATGATGACAACCTTTGTTTATAAAATATCACTTCTATCCTAATACTTCTAATAACTCCCCCTTAATCCATGCCTAACTATCCTATTTTATACTTCTCCCCCTTTGTCATCAACAAAAAAACCATATAACTCCATAATTATAATACTATATAACTCTATATAACTCCCCCTGAAACTAAGACTACATTACTTGTGATTATAATGATAGTGTTATCATACATAATCAATATTTAACTTTAAACTAAACTCTTAATAACTACTTTTCCTAACTACTAAACTATTTATTCAAAAGATAATAGAATATACGAATAAGAGAACATAATTTATTTATTCATAATGGAGTTTTTTTAATATAAAAATAGATAATTAAGCTGATAATCATGATAACTTAAAAGATCATATATTATTAATACTAATCATATGTATGTTATATTTTACACATATAATATCAATCCATACTAAGTCAAACTCAAGCAAATCAAACCAAATCCTAATTAAGCAAGCAAACAAATAAAAATTAAACAAAGTTAATCAAATATTACGAGGAACATCAACCCATCCTTCTTCTCCAAAGATAGGGTCTTGTTTGATGGCATCCCAATTCTCATTATCAACAGAGAGAGAAATGGGAGGATGTGCTTCATTATCATCCTTGTGCAGGGAGGAAATCATCTATCGAATTGCTTCGAAATGCCTTTCTTGCTCCTTGATCATCTGCATTTGACTCAATTCTAAGTGACACTGATTACGGAGAATGATAGAAAGAATATTCTTGAAGGATTTAAGAGTTTCTTCAAGATTTTCAGATAAATTATGAATAGGATCGGCCATTTTTGTGAAAAAGAGAAGAAATATAGATAGAATAGATAAGTAATGATTTTGAGTAAAGATTTCTGGAAGAGAACAAGTATTTATAGGTGTAAATTTCGTTTGAAATGAATAGATACAAGTTAGTTATTTAAAATTCAAAAATTAAAATGAAAAGACACTTCAGATTTTAAGCATGTCGACAGGGTGCCTTTGGGGGTTGTCGATGGGGTCATCTGTGTTTTGAAGACTTGTTTTTGATTTTAAATAAATGTATATATATATATATATATATTTATATATATCATATTAACAGTTATTCTAGAGATGAAATAAGCTAGATAACAGAAAGAACTTCAACATTAATTCAAACTGGAATGATACATGGATTAAACAACATGAAATACAATAACATTCAAACTTAAAACAAACTTAAACAACTACGACAGGGTATGAAAAGATAGATCTAATTGGAGGATGATGAGGATGATGAAAGGTTAAACTTCTTGCTGACTTTTGAGAAGAACTTGTTCATCTTAGAAGACATTTTATCCAACTTTTTACTAACGGATCTCTTAAGTGTCCGTTGATTTTCCACAATTATCTTTTGTTTTTGGATAATCATCTTGTTGGTTGGTTTGGAGGTGTAATCAATACTTTCAAGAGATGTTTCACCTTCCTCTTCTTCTTCTTGAATATCCATTTCATCCCCTTCTTCTTCTTCCTCTCCTTCTTCCATTTCTTCGTGAGCTAAACGCTCTTCCTTTTCCACAAGGGATTCATAAGGTTGAAAGATGTATGAAATTTTCAAAAGTGAGATATTGGAATGATTGAAAACTTTTCTAGAAATGAATTCCTCTCCTTTAAAATTCACTCCAAAATAGTTGAAAATTCTAGTAAGTTAAATTCCATGATATAAAATCTTTTCTCCCATTTCCAAGTTTTTAGGCCGAAATTCATTCAAAATAACTTGAGCCCAATTAATATCATAGTTTCCAAAAAGAGCGAAAAGAGCTTTACAAACTTTTGAAGTAGGATTATTAAAACTTCCCGATCTCGGGGTCAAAGTGTGTTGCAAAAAAAGGCTCACAATTTTTGCTTTTGGACGAAAATTGCGATTTATAAAATCAAAGTTTTCGTCACTTTCAAAAATATGGTGGAAAGTCTCATGATCACTTTCATTAAAATTGAAATTTGAAAGATCCATACCTGTACACTTACAATTTAGAATCGTTCCCAAAACATCACAATTTAAAACAATTTGAGTGCCTTTTACACTACTCCAAATTTCATCATCGTTTCCTTGATAAAAGCCACGATTAAGATTTGCATAAAACATTTTCACAAGATTTGGGTGGCATACAAAATCATTTTGAGAATCGTCAACAAGACTTAAAATGTTGTTGCTAACACAAAGAGAATCGATTTCATAAGAAGCGAAATCGCGGAAAATTGCAAACTTTCCGGGATGAACTTTTCCATAATTAGCATAGCCAATATAGGCTTTGATTGCTTCCGGATCATAAAAGAGGTGTTCTTTTAAGGTTTTGGAAAGTCTCATAGTTGATGGAGTACTTGAGGAGGCCATTGATGTAGAGAGAAGAGAGCTTGAGTTATGAAGAAAGAGTTTGAATTTGAAAAGTTAAGTGAAAAGATGAGATAAATGATAATAAATAAATAGAAATTAAATGGACAGTTTCTCTGGTCAAAAAGTGTCCTTTCAGAGTATCGAATGGTGTGAAAGAGTGAAGGAAAATACAAGCATTTGAATTCAAAATTTGAATTTCAAATTTTCTATACCATGTCGACAGGTAGGGATGGACCCATGTCGACAGGTATCCGTAAATTTTGATGACTAGATACTTTTATATAATGTAATATTTATATATATATATATATATATCTATTATTTTAATGTCTATATAATATCTGGAATATTACTAAGACTCATAAAATATTATAATATTATTAAAAATAAAAAAAATAAAAATTCAAATGACGCATCAATTTAAAAATAACCAATCAATCAATTCAAGCATGCAATTTCAGCCAATGTATTGTAAACGTGTACCTTTTTCAGAGTCCGTGTCTTTGGTATCGGCTAAATCGAGAATTGCTGTGAAACACAGATTTGAATTATCTTTCTTCTGTTCATCGTCGCTGGAGGATGAGTCAGAGTCATCTAGAGTAGTAGTGAATGCACGTTTCCGTTTCTTTGCAGAATCATTGTTTGTAGGAGGGTTTTGCTTATCTAGATGCGGACAGTCTCTTTTGATATGACCTGGTTCGTCACAATTGAAGCATTTAATAAAGTTTGGTACTGTAGTCTGATTACCGGAATTCTTAAAGTTGTTTCTCTTGGAACTATTCAATTTTCTGTACTTCAGGAATTTCCGAAAATTCCTGGTCATAAATGCTATCTCTTCATCATTATCACTGTTTGAGTCTGATCCGTCGTTTAATGCATTGAATGCCATTGATTTCTTTTCAGATGCTTTGCTTTCTCTTCTCCCGATCATTTGAACTTCAAACGACATTAGATTTCCAATCAATTCTTCTATCTTTAAAGTACTGATGTCATTTGCCTCTTCAATTGCATGTGTCTTTTGATCCCATTCTGGAGTGAGAGAATTTAAAAATTTTCTGACTTGATCTACTTCCGAAAATTCCTTTCCCAAAGATATTAAAGAATGCACAATATCTTGAAATCGACTATACATATCTGAAATAGACTCATTAGTATTCATTTTAAATAACTGAAACTGATTTGTGAGCATGGAAATTTTGGTCTGTTTAACTTTGCTTGTTCCTTCGTGAGTTACTTGCAAAGTTTTCCAGATTTCATATGCAGACTTACAAACTGACACTCTATTAAATTCATTTCTTTCAAGTGAACAAAACAGAATATTCATTACTTTAGAATTATTTTGTGCAACAATCTTTTGCTCAGTGGTCCACTGTGCAAAATTAGTTGTGGGTTCAGAATATTCAGTTTGTGTGATATTCCAAGTATCTAATCCTACAGATTGTAAATATATTTTCATCCTACATGCCCAATATGCATAGTTATTGCCATTAAAAAATGGTGGTCTGGTAGTAGACTGACCTTCTACAAATGAACTAGTGACAGGGATACTAGTGTTAATAATAGTACCAGTGTTGGTAGCCATTTTGAAAATTTTTCAAAAACCAGATTATGAAACTTTTGAAAACCTTGCTCTGATACCAAATGTGAGGAATGCGGATTACGGATCTTAAGGCTAGAATAAACACTAGAGGGGGGGTGAATAGTGTTTTTAAGAAATTACTAAATCCTTTTGAATTTATCTTAATTTGTTAACAATGTATACACTAATTAGACACAGATATGAACACAGAATCAAACACAGATGCAAATATAAAGTAAAAGCAGTAAAGAAAAGAACACACCAGATTTTATACTGGTTCGGAGTTACCCTACATCCAGTCCCGCAACACAAGTATGGATTTCCTTTCAAAAACAATTCTTACAAATACAACCCTCAGTTTCAAGGCTACAAGGTACACCCTCCAGAATCACAATCCTCTGGGTAGAGATACTTGATTTACCGGGCAACAAGTTCACCCAATTGATTTCCACGGCTACAATCACACCTTCTCTCGCTCAATTGATTACAAAAAGTCTATAACTCAGATTAGCACTTGGATCTTGTAGAGATAGTGGAGAGAATCAAAACCAGAAATTATCTAGTTAGATTCGATATTGATTTCGGCAGAGTAATGGTGTAATTTGTAAATAAGAAAGTGGAGAAGAAGAAGAGAAGTTAAATCAGAGAAAAAAGTGATTAAAATTCGTTAAAAACACCCTTTATTTATAATAGATCAATAGCCATGTCCATTGGTGAATGGATGTGGCGAATAAACACTTCTTTTTAAAAAACAATTTAACTGTCACCATGTCGACAGGGGTACATGTGACCATGTCGACCTGCCCTTGTATTTTTTGGTGATTTGTTTTTCTTTGAAAATAATTTCTATATTATATTATATTTATATTTAAACTTTAAAATATACTTATATATAGTTATAATACATAAATAACTATAGAGAACAATATTAAAATATATATAATAATTTTCTATACTTTTATATTTAAATCTTAAGTATAAATATATAAAACACCTAAATATATTAATATAAGAATTATAGTTTAAAAACTTAGGATAATAATTTAAAATCAAAGATATTTAAAATTAAGGATATTTAAAACTAAGGATATTTTTGAGGCTAAAATATATTGAAAAACCAGGACAGATGATTTTGGTTTTTAAACAGGAATATTTAAAATCATTTTGAAAAACAAGCTATATATATTTTGAAAATCATTTTGAAATAAAAGTAAGTGGATACAAAAAGATGTTCCACTAGATTTTTCGTAGGTTCCATCCTACTTAGGGTTCCATCCCTTTAACGAGCACGAAGTGGATTCCATTCCACGAATAAAATAGATTTTAAGATGTCAGTGCATTTCTATGAGTTTTAACAATATTCCTAACTATATAACTTATCTTGGAAACTTGAACTCTTGAAATTCTTGATACTCATGAGTCTTGAATCTTGATACCTTCAATCTTTGATCTTGAATCTTTATACTGTACAGTTCTTCATTCTTTAGTACCTGCAAACATATCTATATATATCTACACAATAATATTAGTATTATATATTTTATAATCTAATTCTAAGTAAGGTTGTTGTCATTAAAACTAACTCCTCAGGGACTAACAATCTCCCCCTTTTTGATGATGACAACCTTTGTTTATAAAATATCACTTCTTTCCTAATACTTCTAATATCTCCCCCTTAATCTATGCCTAACTATTCTATTTTATACTTCTCCCCCTTTGTCATCAACAAAAAAACCATATAACTCCATAATTATAATACTATATAACTCTATATAACTCCCCCTGAAACTAAGACTACATTACTTGTGATTATAATGATAGTTTTATCATACATAATCAATATTTAACTTTAAACTAAACTCTTAATAACTACTTTTCCTAACTACTAAACTATTTATTCAAAAGATAATAGAATATACGAATAAGAGAACACAATTTATTTATTCATAATGGAGTTTTTTTAATATGAAAATAGATAATTAAGCTGATAATCATGATAACTTAAAAGATCATATATTATTAATACTAATCATATGTATGTTATATTTTACACACATAATATCAATCCATACTAAGTCAAATTCAAGCAAATCAAACCAAATCCTAATTAAGCAAGCAAACAAATAAAAATTAAACAAAGTTAATCAAATATTACGAGGAACATCAACCCATCCTTCTTCTCCAAAGATAGGGTGTTTGATGGCATCCCAATTCTCATTATCAACAGAGAGAGAAATGGGAGGATGTGCTTCATTATCATCCTTGTGCAGGGAGGAAATCATCCATCGAATTGCTTCGAAATGCCTTTCTTGCTCCTCGATCATCTGCATTTGACTCAATTCTAAGTGACGCTGATTACGAAGAATGATAGAGAGAATATTCTTGAAGGATTTAAGAGTTTCTTCAAGATTTTCAGATAAATTGTGAATAGGATCGGCCATTTTTGTGAAAAAGAGAAGAAATATAGATAGAATAGATAAGTAATGATTTTGAGTAAAGATTTCTGGAAGAGAACAAGTATTTATAGGTGTAAATTTCGTTTGAAATGAATAGATACTAGTTAGTTATTTAAAATTCAAAAATTAAAATGAAAAGACACTTCAGATTTTAAGCATGTCGACAGGGTGCCTATGGGGGTTGTCGACAGGGTCATCTGTGATTTGAAGACTTGTTTTTGATTTTGAATAAATGTATATATATATATATATATCATATTAACAGTTATTCTAGAGATGAAATAAGCTAGATAACAGAAAGAACTTCAACATTAATTCAAACTGGAATGATACATGGATTAAACAACATGAAATACAATAACATTCAAACTTAAAACAAACTTAAACAACTACGACAGGGTATGAAAAGATAGATCTAATTGGAGGATGATGAGGATGATGAAAGGTTAAACTTATTGCTGACTTTTAAGAAGAACTTGTTCATCTTAGAAGACATTTTATCCAACTTTTTACTAACGGATCTCTTAAGTGTCCGTTGATTTTCCACAATTATCTTTTATTTTTAGATAATCATCTTGTTGGTTGGTTTGGAGGTGTAATCAATACTTTCAAGAGATGTTTCACCTTCCTCTTCTTCTTCTTGAATATCCATTTCATCCCCTTCTTCTTTCTCTCCTTCTTCCATTTCTTCGTGAGCTAAACGCTCTTCCTTTTCCACAAGGGATTCATAAGGTTGAAAGATGTATGAAATTTTCATAAGTGAGATATTGGAATGATTGAAAACTTTTCTAGAAATGAATTCCTCTCCTTTAAAATTCACTCCAAAATAGTTGAAAATTCTAGTAAGGTAAATTCCATGATATAAAATCTTTTCTCTCATTTCCAAGTTTTTAGGCCTAAATTCATCCAAAATAACTTGAGCCCAATTAATATCATAGTTTCCAAAAAGAGCGAAAAGAGCTTTACAAACTTTTAAAGTAGGATTATTAAAACTTCCCGATCTCAGGGTCAAAGTGAGTTGCAAAAGAAGGCTCACAATTTTTGCTTTTGGACGAAAATTGCGGTTTAAAAAATCAAAGTTTTCGTCACTTTCAAAAATATGGTGGAAAGTCTCACGATCACTTTCATTAAAATTGAAATTTGAAAGATCCATACCCGTACACTTACAATTTAGAATCCTCCCAAAACATCACAATTTAAAACAATTTGAGTGCCTTTTACACTACTCCAAATTTCATCATCGTTTCCTTGATAAAAGCCACGATTAAGATTTGCATAAAACATTTTCACAAGATTTGGGTAGCATACAAAATCATTTTGAGAATCGTCAACAAGACTTAAAATGTTGTTGCTAACACAAAGAGAATCGATTTCATAAGAAGCGAAATCGCGGAAAATTGCAAACTTTCCGGGATGAACTTTTCCATAATTAGCATAGCCAATATAGGCTTTGATTGCTTCCGGATCATAAAAGAGGTGTTCTTTTAAGGTTTTGAAAGTCTCATAGTTGATGGAGTACTTGAGGAGGCCATTGATGTAGAGATAAGAGAGCTTGAGTTATGAAGAAAGAGTTTGAATTTGAAAAGTTAAGTGAAAAGATGAGATAAATGATAATAAATAAATAGAAATTAAATGGACAGTTTCTCTGGCCAAAAAGTGTCCTTTCAGAGTCTCGAATGGTGTGAAAGAGTGAAGGAAAATACAAGCATTTGAATTCAAAATTTGAATTTCAAATTTTCTATACCATGTCGACAGGTAGGGATGGACCCATGTCGACAGGTATTCGTAAATTTTGATGACTAGATACTTTTATATAATGTAATATTTATATATATATATATATATTATTTTAATGTCTATATAATATCTGGAATATTACTAAGACTCATAAAATATTATAATATTATTAAAAATAAAAATAATAAAAAAATTTAAAATTCAAACGACGCATCAATTCAAAAACAACCAATCAATCAATCAATTCAAGCATGCAATTTCAGCCAATGTATTGTAAACGTGTACCTTTTTCAGAGTCCGTGTCTTTGGTATCGACTAAATCGAGAATTGCTATGAAACACAGATTTGAATTATCTTTCTTCTGTTCATGGTCGCTGGAGGATGAGTCAGAGTCATCTAGAGTAGCAGTGAATGCACGTTTCCGTTTCTTTGCAGAATCACAGTTTGTAGGAGGGTTTTGCTTATCTGGATGCGAACAGTCTCTTTTGATATGACCTGGTTCGTCACAATTGAAGCATTTGATAAAGTTTGGTACTGTAGTCTGATTACCGGAATTCTTAAAGTTGTTTCTCTTGGAACTATTCAATTTTCTGTACTTTAGGAATTTCCGAAAATTCCTGGTCATAAATGCTATCTCTTCATCATTATCACTGTTTGAGTCTGATCCGTCGATTAATGCATTGAATGCCATTGATTTCTTTTCAGATGCTTTGCTTTCTCTTCTCCGGATCATTTGAACTTCAAACGACATTAGATTTCCAATCAATTCTTCTATCTTTAAAGTACTGATGTCATTTGCCTCTTCAATTGCAAGTGTCTTTTGATCCCATTCTAGAGTGAGAGAATTTAAAAAATTTCTGACTTGATCTTCTTTCGAAAATTCCTTTCCTAAAGATATTAAAGAATGCACAATATCTTGAAATCGACTAATACATATCTGAAATAGACTCATTAGTATTCATTTTAAATAACTGAAACTGATTTGTGAGCATGGAAATTTTGGTCTTTTTAACTTTGCTTGTTCCTTCGTGAGTTACTTGCAAAGTTTTCCAGATTTCATATGCAGACTTACAAACTGACACTCTATTAAATTCATTTCTTTCAAGTGAACAAAACATAATATTCATTGCTTTAGAATTATTTTGTGCAACAGTCTTTTGCTCAGTGATCCACTGTGCAAAATTAGTTGTGGGTTCAGAATATTCAGTTTGTGTGATATTCCAAGTATCTAATCCTACAGATTGTAAATATATTTTCATCCTACATGCCCAATATGCATAGTTACTGCCATTAAAAAGTGGTGGTCTGACAGTAGACTGACCTTCTACAAATGAACTAGTGACAGGGATACTAGTGTTAATAATAGTACCAGTGTTGGTAGCCATTTTGAAAAATTTTCAAAAATCAGATTATGAAACTTTTGAAAACCTTGCTCTGATACCAAATGTGAGGAATGCGGATTACAGATCTTAAGGCTAGAATAAACACTAGAGGGGGAGTGAATAGTGTTTTTAAGAAATTACTAAATCTTTTTGAATTTATCTTAATTTGTTAACAATGTATACACTAATTAGACACAGATATGAATACAGAATCAAACACAGATGCAAATATAAAGTAAAAGCAGTAAAGGAAAGAACACACCGGATTTTATACTGGTTCGGAGTTACCCTACATCCAGTCCTGCAACACAAGTATGGATTTCCTTTCAAAAAAAATTCTTACAAATACAACCCTCGGTTTCAAGGCTACGAGGTACACCCTCCAGAATCACAATCCTCTGGGTAGAGATACTTGATTTACCGGGCAACAAGTTCACCCAATTGATTTCCAGGGCTATAATCACACCTTCTCTCGCTCAATTGATTACAAAAAGTCTATAACTCAGATTAGCACTTGGATCTTGTAGAGATAGTGGAGAGAATCAAAACCAGAAATTATCTAGTTAGATTCGATATTGATTTCGGCAGAGTAATGGTGTAATTTGTAAATAAGAAAGTGGAGAAGAAGAAGAGAAGTTAAATCAGAGAAAAAAGTGATTAAAATTCGTTAAAAACACCCTTTATTTATAGTAGATCAATAGCCATGTCCATTGGTGAAGGGATGTGGCGAATAGACACTTCTTTTTAAAAAACAATTTAACTGTCACCATGTCGACAGGGGTACATGTGACCATTTCGACATGCCCTTGTATTTTTTGGTGATTTGTTTTTCTTTGAAAATAATTTCTATATTATATTATATTATATTTATATTTAAACTTTAAAATATACTTATATATAGTTATAATACATAAATAACTATAGAGAACAATATTAAAATATATATAATAATTTTCTATACTTTTATATTTAAATCTTAAGTATAAATATATAAAACAGCTAAATATATTAATATTAGAATTATAGTTTAATAACTTAGGATAATAATTTAAAATCAAAGATATTTAAAATTAAGGATATTTAAAACTAAAGATATTTTTTAGGCTAAAATATATTGAAAAACCAGGACAGATGATTTTGGTTTTTAAACAGGAATATTTAAAATCATTTTGAAAAACAAGCTATATATATTTTGAAAATCATTTTGAAATAAAAGTAAGTGGATACAAAAAGATGTTCCACTAGATTTTTCGTAGGTTCCATCCTACTTAGGGTTCCATCCCTTTAACGAGCACGAAGTGGATTCCATTCCACGAATAAAATAGATTTTAAGATGTCAGTGCCTTTCTATGAGTTTTAACAATATTCCTAACTATATAACTTATCTTGGAAACTTGAACTCTTGAAATTCTTGATACTCATGAGTCTTGAATCTTGACATCTTCAATCTTTGATCTTGAATCTTTATACTGTACAGTTCTTCATTCTTTAGTACCTGCAAACATATCTATATATATCTACACAATAATATTAGTATTATATATTTTATAATCTAATTCTAAGTAAGGTTGTTGTCATCAAAACCAACTTCTCAGGGACTAACAACCACCACCAATTGTCAACTGCATAAGTTATGCAGCGTGCAAGTGATAACGGCACTCTTCGAAATGAAACGGTGAGCTGGCCCAAAAACTGATGCTAAACTCAAAGGCATACTCTAGATCGATACTATGATCAAATCAAAGTCTGCTAACATCATCCCATTATTACTAAAAAAAGCAGCCACAAACTGCTCCTGATGATGATAATGTTACTTTACTCTACAGGGATGGTTTGTCCCAGATGGATCCTAGAGAAGATGAGATCCGTTAGTTGAAAGCTTGTGCAGAGAAGTTGGCAAAACTTTGCTGGCAAAACAATAGAGAAGAACTAAGGGAAGAAGGTTCTTTCCCATTAGTGAAACCATCATAGAAGCAGACTTTCCAGACAACTTCAGAGCCTCATCGATTGATAAATTCGATGGAACCACAAGCCCAAATGATAATATCTGCACCTTTGAGTACTATATGGACATTCTAAAAGTGTGCAGGATGGTCGATGCAAGCTCTTCTCAGTGTATCTAACTGGGGATGCATCAAGATGGTTCAAGAAATATGGACCATGTGAAGTCCATTCTTGGAAGCAGCTGTACGCCGATTTCCTAAGATAGTTTAGCTCAGGAAGGGAAGTTTCCCCAGATGTAAACACAATGTCCTGTATAAAGCATAGCAAAAATGAGAGTTTGTACAACTTCATAAAATGCTTCAAATCTGAGGCGCTCCGTGTTGGGGTCACTCATGAAGAAGCACTACTGATTGCTGTGCGTTCCAAGTTAGATACTGCTATGTGGGAAAAGAACAGCAGAAAACTATGTCAGAGCACGGTCTTCTATGAAAGGGCAAGCGGCTACATCAGAATGGAAGAGGCTAGGTCCACAACATAGTCTGAAAGTGTGCTTTTGCTCCCCATAATGAAAAAAAAGGGAGTAGAAGGATACCATCTGCCCGGAAAGCAATAGAGAAAATTAAACTTCACAACAAAGACTCCCCTCATGCATACTCCTGGATAGATATAAGAGGTGACCAAGATCAAGCTGGCATAAAATGTATCGAACAAGGGTAAAAGGACGGAGCAGATCACAGGTGCATACTGCCGCTTCCACAAGGCAAATGGCCATCACATAGAAAATTGCCAACACCTGAGACATGAAATAGAGAGACTGATTAAGAAAGGATACTTAGGCAACTTTCAAAAGGAAAACAATGGGGAAAGGACTTAGAACCTCACTCCAGGACCCAAATGAAAATCTAGCCAGAAAACCCTTTAACCATATAGCCTAAATTCATAAAGGACCATACCTTGCAAGAAAGAGTAAGAAAGCGCGAGAACAGTATATGCAAGAAACCAACGTATAGCAAATGACCATTTTCCATGTAAAAAAAAAGTGGACACAAGACATAGTCTTTACAGCAGCCGATGTCACTAGAGTTATCTTCCCACATCAAGATTCGCTCAATATCATGGTGCAGATCTCAAACTACATCGTGAAGAAAGTCTTCTTGGATTCTGGTAGTTCTGTTAATGTCATGTTTAAATCTACCTTTGACCAAATGAAACTTCCTATAGAGATACTGAAGCTAAGCCCTAAGCTAATCTATGGCTTCAATAATACCGCAACCACCCCTATTAGAGTAGCTCGCTTACTTATCACTACTAGAACTGCACCCCTTCACAAATCATTTTGTGTGAGTTTCTTAATCATCGATCAATCATCACCATATAATGCATTCCTAGGAAGATTCACACTGATTGACATAGAGGCAGTTATTTCTCAAAAGGATTTGCTCATGAATTTCCACATCCCAGCCGGGATTGGGTCAATAAGAGGAGAATAATTGTTAGCTAGGGAACTATACTAGTAGGAAAATTATTCAAACTACTCTACTATCTCTTCTAATATTTCTGATAATAGTAATCAAAATGAAATAAAGTTAGTTCCTAGAACTGCATTGGCACAAAGTGCCAAAGATGATGGTGAAATGGGTCACTCTACAACTACAACATCAATAAGGAGGAAAAAGTGGGAGTATATGCATATGATCGGCACTGACGCATATAAATCAATCTACGCACAACATTTTTCTAAAGAAGCTCAGAAGCATATTTCATCCACTACCGCTCAACCCGAAGATAAAGAAGACAGTGAAATAGACCCAAGATTAGGGGCAACAAGGAGAGAATTGAAACCAGTATACTATCTTAAAGATGCACAAATAGATCCTAAAGACCCTATAGATTCTCAAAATGGTAAAGAACCTCAATGTAAAAGCCAGAATCGAATTGATAGCTTTCTTGAAGAGATCAGTAGACAATTTTGCTTGGGCGCACTCGAACATGGTAAGGATAAATCTAGCCATCATCTACCATGCACTCAACATCGATCATAATGCTCATCCAGTCGGACAAAAGCATAGGACTCTAGATCAGGAAAGGTATAACGCTCTGCAAGAATAATTCAAAAGGATAAAAGCAAATGGATTCATCAGGGAAGTATACTACCCAAAAAGGATCGCCAACCCTGTTCTTATGTAGAAGCCCAATGGAAACTGGAGAACTTGTATAGATTATTCCAACCTAAATAAGGCCTGCCTAAAGGATAGCTTTCTGTTACCTAGAATTGACCAATTATTGAATGCAACTAGTGGACACGAACTGCTCTCATTCATGGATGCATACATAGGTTACAATCAAATAGCTATGTTTGAGCCAGATCAGGAACACACCAGTTTCATGATGAATAAAGGCTTGTACTGCTATAAAATGGTGCCGTTCAGACTCAAAAATATAGGAATTCTGACTCAAAAATGCAAGAGCAACCTACTAGACATTGGTTAAGATGATTTTTTCAGATTAGATTGGAAAAAATCACGAAGTATGTGTGAACGACATGCTAGTCAAGTCAAAAGCGGCGCCGAGTCATGTACAGGACCCAGAAGAAACATTTACTATCTTGAGGTAGTATAATATGAAGTTGAATCCTTTGAAATGTACTTTTTCTATTCATTCAGGGAAGTCTTAGGGTACATAGTGAGCACTCACAACATTGAAGAAAACCCAGAGTAGACTGAAGCCATGAAGAATATGGGGGTCCCGGAGAAACCAAAAGATATCATGAGCTTAAATGGTAGGGTGGCTGCTCTAAGCAGATTCATATCCAAAGCAACTAACAAGTGCATACTGTTCTTCGACCAAGTAAAAAAGGGCTGAAGTTTCGAGTAAACTGAGGAATGCAAAATGACATTCCAAATCTGAAGGACCATCTGGTCAACACTCCAATCCTGTCAAAACTAGTGACAAGTGAGTCCTTGTATATGTATTTAACTATAACTGATGAAACAATTAGTTCTATAGTGGTTCGAGAGGATGAAGGGATACAGAGGCCTATCAACTTCACAAGCAAACATCTATTAGGGGCAGAACTCAACTATTCAATCATTGAAAAGCTAGCTTACAACCTACTTCTCACGGCAAGGAAACCACTTCCCTACTTTCAAGCACATCCCATCAAAGTTCTCACTGAAAAACCGCTAAGGCAAATAATGCAAAAACCAAAGACATCATGTCGCTTACTAAAATGGGCAATGGAGCTCAATCAGTATGATATCTCCTAGTGTCCAAGAAAGCAATCAAAGGTCAAGCACTGGCAAATTTCATCGTAGAATGCACACTACCTACTGAGCCCCAACCCGAGGAAGAAGCACCTACTCCGCAATTCTAACAATTATTTGTGGATGAAGCATCAAATGAATAGGGACATGGATTGGGTATGTGTTCATTGCTCCAAATAAGCTGAAACTATAAGGAGCAATGTAGCTTGGATCCAAAGCTACCAATAATGTGTTGGAATATGTGGCTCTCTTCTCAAGCATGAAGATGGATCACCTAATGAAGGTAACCCTTATTAAAATTCACAGTGATTCCCAATTAGTTGTGAATCAAGTGTAGAGTAATTAACAAGCGAAAGACCTAGCCCCAGCTACATACGTGGAACTTAAAAATATTATTAGAGCAGTTCGAACGATTTGATATAGTGCAAATTCTGCGTGAGAACAACTCTTCTGCTAATTCATTAGCCAACTCGGTAGCACAAAAGTAGCAAGCGAAATGAAATCTATTCCAGTAGGGCATCAAGCTAAACCAAGCATCACAGAAGCTAATCAAATACTGGTCCTAACTAGGGCCCAACAAGCCACGATCGGAGAATCTCAGGATCGAGAAATAAAGGAAAATCGAGAACAGTCGCCAACTGTGCCTATACCTTAACAGACAGGAGAAAACTCGTGAATGACTCATATCAAACAATTCTTAGTAAATGAAATCTTACTCCCAAACAGAAATGAAGCCTGAAAAATAAGATATTAGGCTTCATATTACTCCTTCTTTGATGGCATATTATACAAGAGAGAGTACTCTACCCTTTATCTTATATGCATTTCCAAAGGAGAGGGAATACAGGTCTTAAATGAAGTACATGAAGGGCCATGCAGGGATTATTCTTGAGGGACCAAATTAGCAAAGAAGGTACTAAAGCACGGTTACTACTGGCCCACTACGCTTCAGGATGCAAAGGAATATGTGAGAAGATGTAAAGACGCTAAATATTTGCAAGCATCCCAAGGTAACCTTCCCACGAACTCATCCTATTAGACAGCAATGGTCGTTCGATATATGAGGCATAGATTTGATAAGTCTGTGAGTCAGCGGAATAGGGATCTTATGACTAAATTAACACTAGAGGGGGTGAATAATGTTTAATGGATTATAAGAATATTATACAAATTCTTTAAGATTTTACTTGGAATGATGGAATTAACAATCACAGAAACAATCATAAAATCAAAGTACAAATAAAAGTAAATGCAGTAAAAGTAAAAAGGAAAGAACACACTGAGATTTTATATTGGTTCAGAGTTACCCTACATCCAGTCCGCACAATTCCTTATATGGATTTCTTTTCAACTAGTAAGTGCAAATATAATATTGATTTCAAGGCTACGAGACACACCCTCCAGAATCCCAACCTCTGGGTAGAGTCGCTTAATTTTCGGGCCACAGGCACACCTACTAGATTAACGAGCTACTAAGTACACCCAATTAATTTAATTAGGGTACAATCACACCTACTCGGATTTCAGGGATACCAAGCATATCACAGAGTATAAGGGTATGATTTGATAGAGTTATAGACTCAGATCTTCAATCTTGTTTACAATTGATCCTATAACTATGGAATAGCACTTGATTTTGAGAGAGGGATAAGAGAAATCAGAGAGTATATGAAAGAAAATCAAACTAATAATGTTTGAATTTGATTCTGGTTGAATTTCGGCAGAGTTTCGATAGAAATTGCTTTAGAAATCAAGAGAGTGAAAAGAGGAGAGAAAAATAAGAAAGTAATTAATGAAAATTCGTTTGGAAGACTGGTATATATAGTGAAACAATGGTCATGTCCATTCACGAAGAGATACGATGAAAGGAAACTTCCATTCAAATCTGAATGTTAAAAAATACGACTAGTATGTCGACATACTTGCAGAGGATACGTCAACGTATCCCTTTGTATTTTGAAAAATTACTTAATAAAAATTGTTTTGAAAATATTAAGTTTTGTAAAATATTTTGAAAATTTGTACAAACATTTAAACATAGTTTATGCATATTTTAATCATATTAAAACTTCATAAATCTGTATAAAATAATTTTGAAAGATTTAATAATAATATTTAATATAATGTAAATAATATATATATATAATCAATATAGTTATAAATTATTAAAGTATAAACAATAATTCAATGTATACATAAACTTTAAAACATTAAGATAATATCTTTAAAAGTATAAGAGATTTGAAAAATCATTTTGGAAATATTTTAAAAAGATTATTAAATATTTGAAAAACAATTCAAAACAAAATTAGAGAAGGTAAGAAAGATCAGGGAAGTGCTATCAGAGTTTTAACATAAATTCTATGAATCTATAACTTATCTAGAATATCATGAAATCTTGAACTCTTTAATACTCATGAGTCTTCATTATTGAACTCTTGAAACTTTATATTAGCATCTTCAATCTACTCTTGATGTCAACATCTTGATACTATACAGTCTTCTTAATCAATACCTGTCTAATATCCTGCACTATATACTATATATATATCTTGATAAAACATTAGTATCTATATTTCATATAATGTCCTATAGTTATTATCATCAACATCAATACCTAAGGTACGAACAATCTCCCCCTTTTTGAAGATGACAACTCTGTATATAAATATTTATAACTCCCCCTGAGTTACAAAACTCCCCTTAACATATGCCTAGATTTTATATATTTCTCCCCCTTTGTCATCAACAAAAATAATTAACTAGAATTATAACTCTAACACTAACTTTTACTATAATCCTAACTCTAACTTTCCTAAATAAAGTACCAATCAAGCTATATAAGAATTATATAATGATTGTGAGAAATATTATATACAAATAATAAGTAATATGTAAAATGAAATAATCAATCCAAATATCCATCCAATCAAACAAAGTTTATGTCACACAGCATTCAAACAAATCCACATAAATCAAAGCCAAACCAAACTAAGTATTATTATTTATATACAATCAAACCTATTTAAACTAGATATTTCGAGGAACCTCAACCCATCCATCGGCACCAAATATTGTATCCGCTTTGACAGCGTCCCAATCTTCATCATCTTTGTTGATGGTACATTCTGGATTGGTTGTTGGTTCTTCTTTGTTCAAGGCAGAAATCATCCACCGAATCGCATCGAAATGCCTTTCTTGATCCTTGATCATCAACATTTGACTTAATTCTAAGTGTCTCCGATTTCATAGGAAGAAAGTAAGAATGTTCCTGAATGATTCAAGAGTTTGTTCGAAGTTTTCAGCTAGTTTTTGGATAGGAGAAGCCATTATTTTGGTTTAGAGTTCAGGAATGCAAAGGAAGAAGAAAGATAGTAGAAAATACTGATTCTCTGGTCTCAACGGATATTTAAAAGGGTGGAAATTTGTTGGAAATGAATAGACATTTTATGTCCATTCAATTTTAAAAATTGAAAATTTTAAAAAGTTACCATTGTATGTCAACATACATACCTAGGGTATGTCGACATATAACTTTTTTGATATTTTAATGTATTTAGCTTACACTATTATACTTTTATGTTTTTCAGAGATGATAAACAATGTATAACAGTAAGGAAATAAATTTTCATTAATACATAGATAGAGATTACATAGAACACAAAGAAATGAAAAGGTATATAAGATTCAACATAAACTAAAACTAGAAAATCCAAATTCAAGATAGTTTAAACAACTAGAAGAATACAGATGAAGATGATGATGAACCACCAAGCTTGCGGATGATTTTTCCAAAGAATTTATCCATTTTGTTGGAAATTGAAATAAATTTCTTGGAAAATGATTTCTTAAGCTTCCTTTGGTTATGACGATCTTCTCTTGATTTTCAAGAAGATCTTTGTTGGATGGATTTGGTAGCATATTGATGCTTTCCAAAGAAGTACCCTCCTCCTCTTCTTATTCTTCCTCCTTGACTTCCATTTCATCTCCTTCCTCTTCCTCTTCCACCTCTTCTCTTATTTCATGCTCTTCTTCCCAAGCCAATCTTTGTTCCTTTTTCGCAAGCGTTTCATAAGGCTCGAAAAAGGGTGAAATATGCATAAGTAAAATGTTGGCCTTGTCAAATATTTTTCGAGAAACTGTTTCCTCTCCTTTAAGGTCAACACTAAAATAATTGAAAACACGAGTAAGATACACACCATGAAATATTGTGTTTTCGTGTTTAGAAAGATTCTTAGAAAAAATTTCATCCAAAATGATTTGAGACCAATTTATATTGTATCGACCATAAATTATGAAAAGTGCTTTGAAAACTATTTGATTCGAGTTATTATAGTTACCCATTCTAGGAGTAATACTTTGTGGCCAAAGAAGATTTAAAATTCATGCTTTTGGATGCAAGTTTTTATTTTTGAATTCAAAATCATCATCACTTTCAAAAATATCATGAATTACTTCTCGATTTTGAAAATCAATTTGAAAAGATGAAAGGTCCATTGCACTAGATTTGCATCCAAGAATGTAACCCAAAAGCTTACAATGTAAAACAATTTATGTCCCTTTAACACTACTCCAAACTTCTCCTTCTCTACCATCATAAAACTTTCCTTTTAAATTTGCATAAAACATCTTCACTAACTTTGGATAAGAACAAAATAATTTTGAGAAGCATCGATTAAACCAAGAATTTCATTTTGCAAACAAAGATTCAAAAGATCATAAGTAGGAAAATCTTCAAAAATAGCAAATCTTCCAAGAAAGACTTTTCGAAAGATAAATACTCTATATAGGCTTGAATATCTTTCTTGATCATTGAAAAGATATTCTTATATTTTCTTAGAAAACGTCATGGTTGTCTTAGTATTGCTTGAGGATGCCATTGAAGAATAGTTTGAAGAGATAAGAGAGCTTATGATTTTTGAATTTGTAAATGAAAGTGAGAAATGAATGGATGTTGATAGAGTAAGTAAATAGAGAATCAAAAGATATGTTCTCTTGTCAAAAGACAATTTTTAGAACATAGGAGTTGGTTAAAAGGTGGAGCGAAATTCAAATTTTGTGTGCATATGTCGACATATGCTCGTGGGGTATGTCGACATATAGGTCGAATTTTTCAAAAATGTTTTTTGTTTAACTATTTCCTATTTTATTATATAAATCTATTTATGTTATTCTATTTTCAAGAAAATAATTTTAAAAATAATATTAAATATTTTATATTACTAGAAAATGTATAAAATAAAATATAGTCACACGGTATTCAACCAATATTATTATTAATCTATAGGATATTCCTAACAACCAATAAAGCAACCAAAAGAAAAGAAATATTCATTCAAGAAATAAAAAAAAAATTGATATATTAAATGCGTACCTTTTGCCGATCCATTTCACCATTTTGTTCTGAATTACGTATTGCTGTAAAACACATGTTAGCAATTTCTATATCTGATTCATTATCACTTGAGGATGTATCTGAGTCGTCTAATGTTGCAGTATAGGCTCTTCTCCGTTTTCTAGATGAATCGGTGTTTGGTGTAGTTTTCAGTTTATTAGGATGAGGACAGTCTCGTTTTGAATGACTAGGGTCATCGCAGTTATAACATCTAATGTCATTTCCGTTTCTACTTCTGCTTCCTGGATTTGTATTGTCATTTCTTTTGAAATTGTTCATCTTCCTATGTTTTATAAATTTGCTGAAATTCCTTGTCACGAAAGCAATTTCTTCATCTTCATCGCTATCTGAATCCAAATTATCAGTCATTGCATTAAAAGCTATAGATTTCTTCTCTATTACTTTGCTTTCTCTCCTGCCATACATTTGTGCTTCAAAAGACATTAAATTTCTAATTAACTCTTTAATTCTTAGAGTGATAATGTCATTAGCATCTTTTATTGCAAGAGTCTTTTGATCCCATTCAGGAGTAAGTGAATTGAGGATTTTTCTAACTTGATTCTCTTCAGCAAAACTTTTACCCAGTGCAATAAGTGAGTGTACTATATCTTGGAATCTATTATACATATCAGATATGGACTCATTTGGACTCATTTTGAATAATTGAAACTGGTTTGTAAACATGGAAATTTTGGCATATTTGACCTTACTTGTCCCTTCATGTGTAAGTTGCAAAGTTCTTCAAATTTCAAATGCAGACTTACATATAGATATACTATTAAATTCATTCTATCTAATGAACAGAATAATGTATTCATAGCCTTCGATTTACTTTGTGCAACTGTTTTTTGGTCAGCAGTCCACTGTCAAAAATTTGTCTCGGGTTCAGTGTACTCAGTTTGTGTGATAATTCAAGTGTCTAAACCAATTGACTGTAAATAAATTTTCATTCTACATGACCAATATGTGTAATCACTTCCATTAAAAAGTGAAGGTCCAACTGTGGATTTTCCTTCGACAAATGAGTTACTAACAAGTGTATTAACAGTGTTACTAACAGTACTATTACCAGTGTTGGTAGCCATTTAAACTTTTTCAAAAATCAGACGATGAATACTTTGAAAACCAATGGTCTGATACCAAATGTGAGTCAGCGGAATGGGGATCTTAAGGCTAAATTAACACTAGAGGGAGGTGAATAGTGTTTGATGGATTATATTAATATTATTCAAATTATATAAGAATTTGCTTGGAATGATGGAATTAACAATCACAGAATCAATCAAAGAATCAAAGTACAAATAAAAGTAAATGCGCTACAAGTAGAAAGAAAAGAACACTTTAGAATTTTATACTGGTTCGGAGTTACCCTACATCTAGTCCCGTATAATTTCTCGTATGGATTTCTTTTAAACTAGTGAATGCAAATACAATCTCGATTTCAAGTCTACGAGACGCACCCTCCAGAATCCCGATCTTTGGATACAGCCACTTGATTTCCAGGCCACAAGCACACCCACTAGGTTTACGAGTTACTGAGCACACCCAACTGATTTAATCAGGCTACAATTACTCCTACTTGGATTTCAAGGATACCAAGCACACCATAAAGTAGAAAAGTATGATTTGATAGAGTTTATAGACTAAGATCTTCGATCTTGATTTCAATCGACCCTATAACTCTTTAATAGCAATTGATCATGAGAGAAGTGAGAAATCAGAGAGTATATGAAAGAGAATCAAACTAGTAATGAATGAATTTGATTCTGGTTGAATTTCGATAGAGTTTCTATAGAAATTGCTTTAGAAATCAAGAGAGTGAAAAGAGGAGAGAAAAATAAGAAAGTGGTTAATGAAAATTCATTTGGAAGACTGGTATATATAAGAAAACAACGGTCATGTCCATTCACAAAGAGAAACGATGAAAAGACACTTCCATTCAAATTTGAATTTTGAAATATACGGCTAGTATGTTGACATACTTGCAGAGGATATGTCGACATATCCCTTTGTATTTTGAAAAATTACTTAATAAAAATTATTTTGAAAATATTAAGTTTTGTAAAATATTTTAAAACTTTGTCCAAACATTTAAAAATTGTTTATGCATATTTTAATCATATTAAAACTTAATAAAATTTTATAAAATAATTTTGAAATATTTAATAAGAATATATTTATATAGTGTAAATAATATATATAAAATCAGTATAGTTATAAATTATTAAAGTATAAACAATAATTCAAAATATATATATATAAACTTAAAAACACTAAAATAGTATCATTATAAGTATAAGAGATTTGAAAATCATTTGGGAAATATTTTTAAAATAGAATATTTGAAAAAAAAAATTAAAACAAAATTAGAGAAGGTAGAAAGATCAGGAAAGTGATATCAAGGTTTTAACATAAACTTTATGACTCTATAACTTATCTGTAATATCTTAAAATCTTGAGCTCTTATATACTCATGAGTCTTCATTCTTGAACTCTTGAAACTTTATATCAGCATATTAAATCTACTTGATATCTGCATCTTAATATCGTAAAGTCTTCTTAATCAATACATGTCTAATATTCTGCACTATATACTATATATATCATGATAAAACATTAGTATCTATATTTTATATAATGTCTTATAGTTGTTATCATCAAAATAAATACCCAAGATACTAACAGGGTCCACTTCCTATGTTAAAGGGAGGGGCAAAGTAGTTGCAGTGGCAATATACTATTTCACCAATGGGTAGAAGCAGAACTTCTAGCTATAATCATTACAATGAAAATAGTCACTTTTGTGGTAAAGAACATGATTACTAGAATCGAGATCCCCTACAAAATAATCTTAGATAAGGGACCCAATTTGAAAGTAAGGGGTTCGTAGAGCTTTGTGGAAGGAATGAAATAATAAAAAGTTTCCCTTCAGTCGTACATCCGTAGGCAAACGGGCAGGTTGAAGCAGTAAATAAAACCATCAGGAAGTTGCTTGAGAGATTGCAAAAGGTAAAAGGAAAATGGCAGATGAGTTTCCTTTAGTACTATAGGTATAGAACCTCATCCAAATCCCCAACCAGCTATACACCGTTCTCCTTAACCTATGGGTATGAAGCCATGCTCCATGTTAAGACAAAGGTCCCATTATATAGGAAAATATCATATGTAGTAGAGAAGAACAAAATACTAAAGGAAGCCGCCCTCGATCTTATTCAAGAGAAATGAAATGAGGCGGCAATCTGATCCACCGCATACTAACGAAGGATAGCAAAAAACTACAATGCTAGGCTCAAGGATAGGAACTTCTATAAGGGAGACCTAGTAGTGTGAAGAGTAATGGCCAACACCAAAGACCAAGCGGATGCGGCTTTAAGCCCAAATTGGGTGGGTCCCCCGGTTATAGCAAATTTCTTAACTAATGGGTCATGACGACTATCTAAACTTGATGGAAATCTAGTTCCGAAGACATGGAATTCAGAGCACCTCAGGCCCTATTTTGTATAATCTATATTACTTGTATAATAGACATTACAATTATTACGAAAAATAGTGATTTAACGAACTAGATGTAGGTATATTAGATGGCCTAAATCAGTATAGAAATCTCTCTATGTTGATTTCACTAATATAGCTAATAACATTAGGTTGTATTATACACAACCTGGCTTCTCAGCCAAATAGTTACACTGAACGTAAGGATATTAAACGGCCTGAACCAGTACAAAAAGCTATGCACATAAATCAAAAAGTTGTAAAATACGCGACTTCACTTCAAAGTCAAAATATAGTCTACTCCAAATAATAGGGCAGGCTGTGCTAAACACACGAATAAAAAACAGTCCGCCTCTATAGTTGGGCAGACCGTGCCAAATGCATGACAAGGCATGAACGTCAAAGACCAAGTTTAAAAAGTGTGAATTGCGCAAAGAATTTGAAACACCAAACCTCTATATCCACACCATCCAAGAGTATCACTAAGTGATGTTGTCAAATAATATAGAGAATGAGACTATATGAGGTACGCACGTGAATATTCCCTTGGGCTAACACTGGTACATATTTCAAAATTGAATAAATAACTCACTTATATACTCATTATCGCCACAAAGCAATAAACATATGCGTCTCTAGGATAGAACAATACACAATATACAGTATATATCAAAGATCATAGAGTCAATCACAGCAATAATATATAATATAAAATATATAAGACGAGAAGAATATAAAACATCTCAAATGTACACTGTCTCAATATAATACAATGTATGATCACTAAATACAACATAATAATATACAAACCACGAGATAACATAAACAGTATGATACATATAATGATAAGAAATCTCTAGTCTCCACTATGCCCACAAAATATATACTGGTCTTATAGTCAATGTGCCTGAAATGTCTCGGACTGACCCAAGTATTACGTAAATAACACAAAGGGTTAGACTATGTCTAAATATAAAGATCAACACATACATGCACACATATATAGATATAGGATATGCATAATACAATAGAGATGACATACAAAACAATAGTATAGCAAAACGACAAAAACCACAAAACTAAGTATAAATATGTCATCACCCATATAAATCACATCAAATATTATCCAAACGAAACAATATCAAATGGGTGAATCATCCGTATCTAGAAAACATTATCAAAGTCCAGAAATCATCAATAAATGAGATATCTTCAAGTATAATCGAGCTAGTACACAACAATGCCCAAATACCTCTCAATCTCGGTAAGTAGGATATCATCATTAATATATACATACATATACATACATACATACATACATACATATATATATAAGATAGGATGCCTATCAGTATAAATAATGATATGAGAATCCATTATTCTCTAGACACATATCCAGATATAATCTCATCTTCTCATATATGAATAAATCAGAATATATCGTGATGGTGAATGACTTTATGCTAGACAGGAAGTCCCAAGTAGAGCCATATACACACACACATCAATATGTAGTCCACCTAACCTATATCTACACTAAAGTGAGGTGTATCAACAGTATATGCTAATCTATCACTTTGTTAGTACCAAAAGGGAGACTGATAGCACGAAGCAAGCTATAGAGTCACGAAGTCTCTATAGTCTTTAGTTACCTTAATGGTATCATATATGTATCCACTGGCGTACTCGTCAACACGAGGACTCAAACATCACGACCCAACTCTAGCCCCTATAGGTAGCTGATTGCTGGCCTAGGTGATATAGGGTCAAACCCATGAAGCAAAAGCACGAAGCTATATAAATATAGCATCACATATCTGGTGCACGACCCCACGATAAGGCCGCTAGGGTGGATTATAGCCATCTGGTCCTCTTCAACTCTAATAAAAGGAGTAATCATGATACTAACACATAATACCAATAAATATAGAGACGAAGTCTAAATCATTGTTAGGCACGTGGCCTTACTCACTGAATATAGGCACAAAGCCATACTTATCACTACGTATATCACCTAACACTCATATTAATATTCTCATCACATGAGTGTCGTCTACTTACAATGAATAACCGAATAAATATCACAACAGCGTCCCATACCATTGCGTGATACTCAAACGTTTATTCACTACTTATAAACTACACTCAATCACTATAATACTTTATATATCGAGTCCAAAGAATAACTGGAGAAATATTACTGAATGCTTCATCCCAAATAGTATTATAACTCCATTTATTCAGATTTCTTCTCACACAAAATGGAAATATCACAAAATCATGCATAAGAATGTCATTACCATATCATATTAAAATAACCAATCAAATCTATATCAACGGTGACCATAACATCGAAATCAGTATAGAAAGGATGAAAAATTAGAAAAGCAGAATAAAATATAATCAGTCAAATATATATATATATACATAATATATTCTTATTTAAGTTTATTAATTATGTATACTTATATTACTTTATAATACTTGAAATATTAACCCAAAAATGTTTCCCTATTTTTCAGAATTTATATCATTTTTGTAGTAGTTATTTAAAACCCAAATATGAATTAGAAAAGTGATAATATTTATAGAAATGTAATAAGACTTCTTAAATCTATTTCATATTTAAAAAATAATAGGAACCTTTAATATATATTATATAATTCATTCCCTTTATTTGTATGATCTAAAATAAAGATTTAAACATAAAAATTCACTCCCAAACCTTTACTTATATATTTTAAAATATTCAGGAACATTTTGCAAATCAAATATCCTTTGTGGAAATCTTTCTACAATTTCTATAATTAGTTGCCATATTTTAATAAATATATAAACTTCAAAAAAAAATATTTCAAAATATACAATATCTTTTAAAACCTCGTTTTTGCATTTCAATTCATTGCTAACTATATAAAAGTCACTTACTAACATTTATGAGTCATTTCATAATTTTTCATAATTACAAAATATTTCCAAATCAATTTATAATCTACAAAATAATTTTTTATTCATTCCAAACTATAGAGTATTATCTAAAATCTCTTATTTACATTCAAAATGATTGATAATGCTCCTTAAAGTCATTTAAATGCATTTTAGAAATCATTTCATATTTTCTAATTAATATATAAGGTTTCTAAATAATGATCTGAAAACTATTCTTATAATTAAAATATAACAAATATAATAATTATAACAGTAATATTTAAATGGTTCTGTAATCGAAAGATAATTATATTTGTACATGTAATAAAAATATATTTTTAAATATGTAAATAACTAAATCGGGTAAAATTTTAGCAAATAATTTATCAAATACTTTTAATATAATTTTAAAGCTCTTGAATGTTTTTTCATAGCTTTTCAAAAAAAAATCTTTTAAGACAAGCAAATAAATAAAACATCTAAATTTATAAATTATGGAGTAAAATTTCTCCATAAAAATTTCAACCAATCATATCATATGTGTGTGTCTAAATATATATATATATATATATATATATACATATACTTATCTATCAACCCGAGTCGAGTTTTTGGTCGTCCGGACAACACACAAATCAACATACAAATATGAAAAGTTCAGTTCGCAATTGAACATAATTTTGATTTGCAAATTGACATTTCCAATCAACTTAATAAATCAATTTATCACACAACAATCACCTCTCAACCAAATCATTAATTCACAACCAATTGTTCATTCTAATCAATAATCCAAGATGAGTAATGAAGGAGAAATCATATATGTAGAACATAAATATGTGAGTTTAAGTAACGCACTAAATATGTAAGGTAGAACGAATCACCGAGGAGCTTCCGTCACGTGCCCGAATGTCACTCACACGACTACGCTCTAGCCACCACCGCGCCACCAATTGCGCTGCCAAGCTTCATCATCGCTTCCTATTGCTCCACCGTACGTACACACGCTTTATCCACCAGCCACCAATAAATCGACGTGTAGTCCATAATTGCGCTATCATATATCGCTAGGCGCCATCACGGCGTTCTCCCCTAGCATTGCATGCAACACGCGAGGACAAGCGACCTCCTCCATTTCGCCACACGCCACCATCCTCACCGCGGCCTCCACCCATCAGCAACATCGCTCTAGACAACGATGCTTGCATGATTTTTCCTTATTGCGATTTTTGATTTGGGATTATAAGGCTGGCTTTGATAGATAGTGGGTTCAAGTTTGCATTGGAAGCAAAAAGAAGAGGCTCTAGAAAAGGAAAGAAATGGGTGAAATTAAACGGGCCAGGGCTTTTATCTTGGGCTTGTTTGAATTATTTTTTTCCTTTGCTCGTCTTCTTTTCTTTTAGGTGCTTCTTCGTTTATTTATAAATAAATTTCAACCTAATATAATTGGTTTACACTTCAATAAAAAAATATTTCGATAACTAGACAATTTTATTCAATTTAATACTTATTTAATTTTATTTAGTTATTCATTGTATAGATGGAAAGTAAATTTATTTTCAACTATTTTTATCAAATAAATATTATTTACTATATAAAAATATTTCATACTTGTGAATTTTTTATATTTAATTTCAAAATATTATCCGAGAAGAATTTATTAATTTAATATAATTTATTAAAACAAAATCTTATATTAAATAGCCTTCAATTAAATAAATATTTACTTTCAAAAATAATAAGTATCAAATATAAAATTTGAATATTTTTATTTTAATTAAATTTTATTTTATTTTAGGGCATAGAATACAGGGTTGTTACAGAATTAGCTAAGAATGATAAGAAAAGACAACGCATGGAATGTAATACAACCTACAAGTTGGGTACGATTCTAGAAAATACATAAAGCTTGCCAGGTTAATATTAAAAACTAAGCTCTACTAATATTTACTAAAACTTACTCCCATTTGCTCAGTTCCTCACACTTGCATACACATCAGAAGTAAATAAAATAATTATCATGCAAAATTACATCAAAAAAACTGGACTCGAAAATACGGCTTATAATAAAACAAAATACGCTATGGTTCTAACCCGCCCTTAAAAGAATCGTCGATTATGATTCTTTCGCAATGACAGGATCTGTAGTCACCCGATAAAGGACATTGACTAGAACTACTCTTTGCTTGAGAAGCCGAAGGTAAGCCCTTTTTTTAGAAATCCTTTAACCCATAGAATTTAGCCTCGTAATAATTCTTCAAATCCTCCTTCCATCTTCTTCTTTACTAGTTTTCTTATCAATCCAGAGAGACAACTCTTCAACTTTTTCATTTAATACCTTGATCTTATGTTCATAGAAAGCCTTATATATGCCTTCGGCATCCTTCAGTAAACCCTCTAGTTCAGTAATTCGAATTAGAGCGGACTTAAATTTCCCTTCCAAGTCGGCTATCTCCGAACTTTGAATAGTAGTGTTAGTTAGAAAAGCAAGCAAGTCCAAACAAACAAAATTAGAATAAAGCGCAATCATGCAAAAACTCACAAGGAACTTACATCCTTTTACAAAGGAATTCAGTTTACATAGTACTCTTATGAGTATTTGCACGACCAAAAGGAACATTTCGTATATTATATTTTTCCAAAGGTATCCTTAGTTATAGGATCCTAAAACACTGCCTTAATTGTAAAACACCTAATCTAAGGCATGCTAGCCAGAGGCGGGCATGTTTTGATGCGAAAGGTCTTCTTTGGATTATAATTGGCACCTACCCAAGGGTCCATCGGATCCTCCGTAGTCACCTCAAAACCTTCTTTGTTATAAAGGAAGTTCAGGTCAAGCGCGGGATAGAAATAGAAAAAAAAAACTTCTATGGCTCATTGCAAAGCAATCTATCCCATCTTGCCTTTGACATTCTCCCTTCTGAGTTTCTCAACGAAGTCGGCAATCCGATCCTGCCTAGGCATATTAATAGGTGCTGCTACAATGCTAGGGGAAACTAGAGCTTTTTGCAATAAATCTTCAAGCTCGTAAATCTTAAGCATGACTTTCTCCCTCATCTCTTCCAAGGTCTTTATCAATTTAGCCCTTGTCTTTTTCGAATCCCTAAAAAAAGCCACCAAAATATTTAAGAGCATCACCTTTCCACCCCTTCCTCTACGTACGGGGAAGCACCTCCGGCCCTGGTCGCTCGACTGTTGCTTATAATAAGCTTCCAACTCCTTAAGCTTACATTGGAAGTGCTGTGACGACCCACATTTCGGAAGGTTTAAATCGACAATAAATCCACACATGTCAAACTTAAACAATTCGGAACGTAGATAATCAATGGGTTTATTTAAGAAAATAAGAAAGAAGAAGAAAACAAACACAGAATCTCACAGCGGAAACGATAAAATATATTAATCAAATAATAGTTCATGAAGCTGTTTACTATACATTTGATTATAATCTATACACATTTATCAAAGTTATATATACACATCAGGGATAAATAATCAATACAGTAGAATAACATGATGCAGGGGACAATAATAATAGTAATATATTAAAATCCTCGTCTTCGTCCTCTAGAGAATAATCTTCAATACGCTGGAAAAAAACTCAGGACTGACCTAAGCGTAATGAAAAGACAAAACACTTGAGTCAGGACTAAAATACTCTTATGTAAGTCAAAGCAATATCACAAATATGAGTGCAATAACTTAAGAGATGTTATGGGTTTTTCCATCTCCTAAGGATCTGTTAAACTATTTATATATAATAGTATACGCTATAATAGATAATGTCTATCGGTAAAATAAATATCAAAATAACGTTAAGGATTTACATTGATCCACCTTAACACATTTGTACAGTTTTAAACCGAAGTCGTAATGGGCTGACAAGGCACGTGAGGCAATGCCCAAGATAGAATTCTACCAGTTTACCCTTTCAGGCTGGTTGTAACCCATCTGTGCCCGACCACGACAATCAATCCAACCGACAAAAGGTGCACCCATCGAATACGAAATCACAATAGTAATATGAGGGATCACATCGCTAGAGGTACCTAACCTCAATGGCTAGACATAGGCTCCTGTTTTAGTCATTTTAATTATGACACGAGTGTCAAGGCTATCCATCATCATTCTCTTACTTCATTCCAGTAAACATCGCAAATTCAACCACTACATTTTGGATATCATCCACCACGTACACGGTTGTCAAAGTGGTTCCAATATTGACAGAGAGTATGCCAATAAGAGGCTTCGGTCTCTTTAATAACCAAACGTCGTTTTACACACCGGTTGGTACTTTTATATTCCAAAAACAATTCGTACTTGAAATCAAAATATCATTTTCACTTCAAAATCAAATCCTTTTCGAAATTTACCATATTCGCTTCAAAAATCATATTTTACTTCAAAATGTCAATTCAATTTGATATATCGATTCACTTCGAAATTTGGTTCGAATTACAATTTAGGTTACAACTTCACTTTAACCCAATTCGTATTTAAATCCAAGATTTAAATATAGACATACCACCCTTTTAACCAGTTTGAATTTTAGAAAATAGTTTTAAATAGTTTTAAAATAGTTAAATAGTTAAAACAGTTTAATAGAAAATAATCTGAGTATTAAAAATAGTTTATATAGTTTAAATAGTTTGAAAAATCAAAATAATTTGATCATTTAAAGAATATAAATTTTTAAATCATTTATACTAAAAATATTCACTTAAAATAGTTTCAAAGTCAAACCGGTTCACTTTCCAAATTCTCCAATTCAAATCAGTTCCACTTTCCATTTCGTTTTAATCGATTCAATTTCGATTTCAAGTCGAACTCAATTTCGATTCCAAATTAATTTTAATCACAATTCCAATTTAATTTCAACTTCCAATTTCAAATCAATTTAAATTCCAATTTCAAATTAATTTCAAATCCAATTCAAATTAATTTAAATTCCAATTTCAAGTTAATTTCAATTCTAATTCCAAATTTAAACCATTTCGATTTATATCAGTCCCGAGTTCATTTCCAAAATATCGATTCAAAACACTTCACTCAAATTTTTCTTCAATATCCAATTAAAAATCCAAATCTTTAAATATAATTGAATTCCAAGCTCGATTTCGAAATATCATTTTATATCACTTTTTACTTAGCAATATTCAAAGTTCGAATAAGAGTCCAATCTTTTAAAACAAATCAATTTCTAAAATTCAAATCATATTTCAAATATAACTTCAAAATCTCAATATCGATTATTTAAACAATTCCCGTTATCAAATTTAAATTTCAACATTTCGGGCTCAAGTTCGAAAATAACTCAATTTCCATAAATTCGATTTTTATTTCTTAAAACCAAATCATTTAAATAATTTCAAAAAAAAAATTTAAATCATTTAATTTAACCAATCTGGTGTCCGTATATAATTTTCTATCCTATGGCCAAGTGAATCGATTATATCAATTTAAATACCAAGGATGGATATATATCATTTCAA
Source organism: Allium fistulosum (assembly GCA_030737815.1). Classification (NCBI taxonomy): domain Eukaryota; kingdom Viridiplantae; phylum Streptophyta; class Magnoliopsida; order Asparagales; family Amaryllidaceae; genus Allium; species Allium fistulosum. The sequence goes on from CM060904.1 coordinate 531,183,291, forward strand.
TCCAAAATGAATGCCATAGGTATGCATCATTTCAACCTATTTCTTAATTTATTCGAAATAATTCAATTTGCAGTTTTATATACTGTAAATAATATACAGGATGATAACATGATATATCAAACATAAATAAACATCCAAACATCCAAAATATCAATCAAATTTCATCCATCACCATCCATCATCCAAAAAGTCAATAATCAACAAAATCAACCAATTATCGATAAATTGGGGATTTTACTAGCAGTTAAATTCTAATTCAATTTTAACTGTCAATTCAAATTCTATCAATTAATTCAAATGTCAATTGAATGTCAATTTAAATTTATCCAACGACCATCAATAAATTCAAATTACTTTACGATATAAATTTTACTAACATAAATATAATAGTCAAACGTGAGCGTAAAAACACTCACCTTCCATTTGAAACTGAAATAAAATTCAGCTTCGAATAAATCTCACTTCGATTCCAAGCTGAAGCCGTCATCAATACGAATCCAGCGTTGCTCATTTCGATCGAATCGAATATCATACGGAAAAGTTTTCAATGAATTAGTATAACGATGATAAAAATTAACAGCAAACAATAAAAAAACTCACCATATCTCCCTTGTTCACACAACTACAGGTTTCCCCCCTCCTCCTTCTTGATCTAGGTCGCGACTTGCTGCAAAAAAAATTTCCTTGCTAATGCAATCGCTCCTCCACCGCTGCCATTGCCTGCGCCTCGTGCACCTCCTCCACTTCCGCATACGCAAACGTGATAATCGCGACCCACAAACCTAAACCCAGTCGAACTCGCCAAGTCGACTCCTCCCTTTGAACGCCGCCGTGCCCTCTTGAGACCATCCTCGCGCAAACACGAATCGATCGCGATTTAGTTTTTTTTTCCGTTAATCGATTTGATTTTTTTATATATATATGCCTGCAGATTATGATTTGAAGAAAGGGGAAAAAATACAGGTGGTTGAAATGTAAATGGTGGAAGGAGTGGAGATATCTCTTAATATTATATATATATATAAAAAGAAAATATCCGATTCGATTGGCCCGCGAAATCACGAACTCCAAACGAGGCGTGCCGCTTAGCGTTTATAATGTTTTACCGCCATTTTGAACATAATGGAACTAGTTCTAAGACTTAATTCGATCGTATGCAGAAGATAACTTTTCAATCGAAATATTTTGTTTAAATTCTGAATTTAAATTCTACGTGTTTCAAGTTCGCACGGCCAAACGACAAGTCCGATCGCTACGAAACTTGAAATCTTATAATAATTCACTAGTACAGATCCGATGAAACTGGTTTCATCAAAATCCGAGACAGTGGCCAAAATGACTAATTTTACTCGTCAATTAATATATAAAATTTCCAAATTCTAATTATTCACATTTAAATCAAAGCCAATGATCTTCATTCACATTTATATAAAATTGGAATCAATTTTCGATGCCATTTTCATTCACATTAAATCCAAAATTCAATTATTCAAATAATTTTCAATATTAAATTTAAGCAATTTAATTATCCAATAAATCAATATTACTAAATCCTTAAATTTTTATTTCTACCCATATTTATCCAGTAATTACATTAAATTTAATAACTTAAAATAGTCAAAAGTACGGGTCGTTACAAGTGCAATTCCAATTTCCTCCTCCACTCATCCGCCAATGAAGCATCTAAACCTGTAGGAGAAGCAGGAGCTGAACCTAGGCTAGGCCCTATTGCTGTCTCTCCATCTTTGACACCTTCCTTCTCTTCATATGGTTGGGCAGCCCGAAGAGACATATTTTCAATATTTTTCTTCAAATCTTTAATCTTCGCTTTATAAAAGATCCCATAGAATGCCTCACCTTCCTTCAACGGCTGTTGTAGTTCAGTCACCTTTGAATTTGTGACCTCAAGTTCGGTGCACAATTTGACATTATGTTGGTACTGGCACTTAAGGGCATCCTTAACTTCCTTAAGTTTAGAAAGGGAATTCCTCAAATCTCTATCAAGCCCTCCATTAGTGAGTGTTAAATGGATATGCAATTCCTCCAAAGCCTTAGTAGAAGTCGTGGCCGCAACTTCAAACTCAGGAGCATTGGTATCACCTAGACCATAAATGATAGGGACCAGAGGTTCATTGGACTCAAAGGCTCCAGTAGACTCGAAAGAAGGCCCACGAGGACCAACCTAATTGGTAGTAATTGAATTTTTTCTTAAAAGAAATCAAGATAAACAAAGTAAAAGGTTAAAAAAAGAAACATATCATATAAAGAACAATTTTATATGAAGAATCTGATAGGTTCACATACAAAAATAATAATACACAACGCTCACCCTCTATTTAGATTTCTAAGCCTAAGCCTAGACCACTCCAAGTGAGGACTATAAGGTAAGAAAGAGCCGCTCTCTAAAGTATACTACCACCGGTGCAGTACAAAATCACTAAGGACTTCTTTTTCTTTAACGAATTGGTCGATTTTGGATAGCAACCCCTGGGTTTCTTCTCTAAGTTGCATGAACAACTCATCTAACTCTTTTTCATGCTTACGAATCATTGCCGCACTAAGACCAATACGATCTACGGTCTAGATCTGGAGTTTGTCTACGCTCTCCTTTAGAAGTTTAGTAAATATCACTTCCTTAGAAGACTATAAAGGGCAAAGGAACAAAAATAACATTGTCATTCGTAGTGTAGTAATGAAGCAAAAAGTGAACTAAAAAGATTGACTTCAACAAAATCTTAAAACAAAAGTATTCTTATTATATAAGGAACAATAAGGTCATTTACAAGGGTTCAAATAATTACATGAACTTGAGAAGTTGAGGTGACCTCAGCTCCACGGACCTCACATCCTCACCATCTTGTTGCAAAGAAGTAGAAGGGGAAGCCTTCTTACAGCTAGTTCCTTAACCCACTCAACTAGAAATAAGTGAGAGCATCTTCGATTTTTTCTGGGTTTGCTAGGAAACCGGGGTCAACCTTAGTGGAACTATCCTCCAGGTGACCTACAAAAAATTATCGCTTAACCGAGGCATATAACTTGTAAAGCACCTAATAGATGACTATGAAAGCCCATCCTTAGGTTGTTCTAGTGCCTTCTCTTTCTTTCCCAACCTATAATCCTTCAATACCAAGGACTCTTCCACTGCCTTCATTGCCTCCTTTGCCTTTTTTGCTCTTTCATGTTAAGTGTGAGGACCACGATTTTTCATGCCCGAAAAATCGAATCATCAAGGTTAAAGAAAGAAGAAGGTAGAAGAAGAAAATAGAAACAACATCACAACATCGGAATCTCACATACGCAGTGGAACAATATATAAAAGATAAATGATTAATCTTTAAAACAAAAGAATTATATATGTTTATACATTATATCATCAGAGTACAACACAATTCATAACACACAACTGGACAGTTATCATCACCTGTCCTCACAAAACTGAATACACAGTGGAATATTAATCAAGTACGGAAGTACGTATCACCATCCAGCTCGTCTCCTGAGCTCCACAGCATCATATCATGTATTCTATAATACTCGGTCTGACCCGAGCATTATAATAAAATAACACCCGAGTCAGTCTGGAAAACCAGCGTGAGAAAGCACACTCAATTGGATTATTAAAGTTTCCAAAATCCTTTGAAATCAAAGGCATCTCGTAAGACCATACCACAAATAAACATGTCGGGTTTTTACCTTACCATAGCCAAAACACTTTTTATCAAATCCGTCTGATATTATAATAGTGTCTATTGAAAGTAAAATAGAATCTAGCTGAAATGCTTGCATCTCATGTTTCAGCAATAGTTGGGCACAATCAAAACCGTACAGGCGCGTAGGGAGAATGGATTTCCATCAATGACTAGGCACTGGGGTACCACCTGTCACAGTACTTAGTCTAGATCAGCGTACCGAGGACCACGCCCGATCCCCTGCAACACAAAGCCGGAACTACCCCTTACTGGATAACTCCGAGTAAGATCACCCTACGGTTGGGATCAGCAACCGCACCACTAAGCCGAAATAAAAGGGACATCTAGATAGGGATGACCTCACCCTAATGGGTGCTACCCACATAGCCTTGCTGCATAACCCCTGATTTTCAGTCATTCTCGGTTGATGAGGCTCGAGGCTAAGCGTTACCTTTTTTAGAACCGTTTAACTTAGAATGCTCATCGTCCACCTGACGATGTTCTGGAAGCATTCATCCATACAAGTCAGTCCCGGGTTCGAACGCCGAAGGCACTACTCCCACTACATCCATTTTGGAATTATCCTTAGGATTAGTAGCGACTAGCCCTTGCACTTCACTGCTCCATCTTCGATTCCAAACTCGTTTTCCCCACGAAAACGTACAAACCGGATCGAAGTGGTTTTCGGAAAATAAATCCCGATCCCGATCTCTTCGAAATGATCAGTGCATTGGCCAATATTGATAGTCGGTTATTTAACTATCAAATAACATTCACAAACAACCATCAGACCTTTAAATAATTTCTCCCAAATTATTTATTAACCTCAAAATATCTTCGCAAGATATATTTCCACTTTTCAACCCTTTGAAAATAGTTTCAAACCATCTTTCTCTCACGGAATAAATTCCCCAATATTTTCTATTTCCACTAAAATCACCAAGTACAAATACTTAGACTTTAAAATCATTTAAAACACTTAATTATAGAATATACTTTTAAACATTTAGATTTAAAACTACTTTAATACTTATTTAAAAAAAATATACACTTCAAGAATATTTAAAATAAAGCTACTTTATAAAATATAAAACTAAATTTTATCTTTTTCAAACATAATACCAATTAACCTTTAAATAATTACTACTACTATAAATTTGAAAAATACTTTCTTTAACATTTAAACATTTTAAAATAATAGATTTTCCAAAACATACTTTTAAAACAACTTTGAAACTTTAACTTATACTTAAGAATTTGCTTTGAAAACGTACTTGGCTATCCAGAGAAATATACTTCTCTTTCACAACTTTAAAAATAAATCACTATTTATTTTTAATCCAATTTCCCATTCTTATAATTTCCCACCTTGAATTTATTCTTTCAAATATCCACTGATATATTACTTCACTTTTATAAACCCAGTTTGTAAATTCCAAAGTCTCACTTCTCTTTTAAAATCTCACTTTTATACACTTAAATCAATTTCAAATTGATTTCCAATTTTGAAATAAATCCCTTTACTTACTCAATTTATTTCGAAACCCATTAACTTCCGATTTTAAAACCTTTTTATCTGAAAACACCAATTTCATATTTTTTTCCGAAATTCCTTCTTTATCCTTTTTAAATAAATTTAAACCTTGAATTTTAAAGTAAATTCTTTATTACTTTAAATAATATCACTTAAGTTTAAATTTCCATTATTTCTCTGTTTGCTCAAAATCCTCTTTTCCCATACTCGGAATTTATTTATTAGGATTTTAAAATCACTTATATTCTTTTCTAATTCATTCTTAAATTTATTCAAATTCTCTATAATTATTTTACTTGAAAATTTACTCTTTATTTTCTTTTCAAAAATACAATTCTATATATTTTGATAACTCAGAGTATCGAAATATATTCAAGCAATCCATAGCATTCAATCTCAGTTGTCCATATAATCCATCACAGAAAATCAAATATTCATAACATAGAATATTAAACAATCTAAATAATTTTGAGGAATCCAGTTGGATCCCTCCAACTTGTTTCCCTGCATCCACAGATGTTAACACAATATAAAATACCAATTCCACTTCAAGGTGGAATATCGTGGTATATGGGTTTATATAATATCATCCGCTATTATGCGACGCGTAGGGTCTCATCCGCTATATAATGTGGGAATATCAATCACTCCAATATATATATATATATATACACTACTATATATATTATCACATCCAATCAATTCAATCATTCAACCAGTTATTTAAATTTAACCATTTAAATTTAAATAGCAATCCAGAAGAGTGAGATTAACTCACCTTTGATTTTGTTTTGCAACCCGATCCAACCCGGCTTGTTTCTCCATTATTATTATTTTGACCTTACTGCCCCCAAAATCCCATCACGCTGATCAACTCCACCCAAACGTCGCCCCTCGTACGCGATTGCCCTGCCGACTTCGAGTACAGCAAACCCCTCTCCAAAGTCGAACAACAACCCCAAAAAACTGAACTACCCACCTCTTCGTCGACGCCGGCTCGAATAGCAATGAACCCCGCGAAGCTCCCGCCTACAGTCGCGTGCGGAGCTCTCCTCGCGATGGCTACCACCTTCGAAAATCGAGACCCCCCCTCCGATGTCGATTGTAATCGCCATAGCGCACGCGATTTCTTCATAATTTTTTTTTAAAACGAATTTGATTTTGGGATACGTTCTGAATAGGAAAGAGGGGGACGGTGATTTAATTTTGTTTGGAGGAGGAGGAAGCAGTGGGAAGACTTGATTTTAAAGCAAGAAATTTGTTCGGCCATTATATTTTTTCTTCTGTGATTTTAAAAATCTGTTTTGCGTGCGATTTTAAAAAAGGAATGAGGAGACACGAAAAGACGTTGGCGTGCAAATGAAGGCTTCAGTGCTGAAATGTTGGAAAAAGTTTGAAAAGGTTTTGATGTAAACAAAATCTCAGCTGATGTTGACTAGAGTATAAATATATATTTAATTCAAATTTAAATCGTCTCGATAAATGCAACTCAAAATCTTGACATCGTATAGAGGCATGCCGCTGGATGTCTATAATATTATACCCCTATTCCGGACGCAATGGAAAAGGTTTCGAGTCCTAATTCGATCGTATGGAGAAGATAGCTTTTGGACCCAGTTATTATATTGAATTTTCGATATAAATTTCAGCGCGTTCATCTTCCGTACGACCACACGACAACTCCAAACACTACGAAACTTGAAATCTGATAATAAAACACTATTACGGATCTAATGGAACTGGTTTCGTCGAATTCCGAGACTGTGCCCCGGAAGGCTATTTTTAAATGTCAATTTAAACGATAAAATTTCAAAACTTAACAAATCACTTTCAAACTCAAATTTAAAACCTCTATTATCTCCAGTATCATGAATGTAAATTATCCAAGCCTTCAAATTACTTTTAACAGGCTTAAAACTGAAGATTCAATAATTTACCCAATTTCCAATTTATTAAATTCAATATTTAATTATCCAATAAATAGAGATATTTGAAGCTTAAGTTAAAATAAACCTTTTAAATATTTAAAATCAATTAAATATTTCGATTTCAAATATCCAAAAATTATGGGTCGTCACATTCCTCCCCCCTTAAAAGAATTTCGTCCCCGAAATTACTAGTTAGGAAGAATGGTCCAATACCCGTTTACTTTTTCCCCAAAACCAAATAATTTCAATGACTTTCTAAAACAATCTTTTTATTTAAGACACACTATCCCTCTTACTAACTTCCCAAAGATATCCATAAGTCTCAAACAATATTACTTACTTATCAATTCAAATTTTAAATTTGAAACCAAATTTTGAATTATCAAAATTTTCTCAAAATTTTTCTAACTCCTTAAATTTTGAAATTTTTTGCCAGCGTCTCCTTTGCGCGGCTACATCGATACAACTACAAAATGCCTCTACGGGCCCCAGATTTCAAAAGAAAACAAAAAGCCACGTGGCTAGACAAGAAAATCATCAAATTTTATATAGAAATTTAAATACATGCCTTTGTCGAGCAAATTTCGATTTATCTTCAAAAATCAAAAATCTCAATTCCCTTTTTACTTTTTAACATCTGTATATCCCACTTAACAATAATATCCAATCACGGTTCCAAAATCATTTTATTCATTTCTTTTCAAAAGTTTCAATATTTATTCCATTCAAGCCCGTATGATGCACATATATCATCCGTACGCAATATCAAATCTGATCGCTTACTCGATCACACAATTTCACTTCCGAACTAGTATCGTCCACCCGACTCTCTAGTGCGGACTCAGATCTGGTTTCTTGATCAGAAACCGTCATCCTCCTTGCATAGCCACAAACTATGATAGAGAATATCCAGAATCAATCAAAATCCATATCCAGGGTTCGCCGTCGAAAATCAAGTGAAAAATCACAACTCGGATCGATATAACTATCTCGAAATTCTGTGCTCGAATCTGGATCAAATTGCTATGCGAATAAAATAATATACGTACATCTTACGTATTTATATCCATTGATTATTAACTATATCAATTTCACTTTTATTCACATTTATTTTGATTCATATCCACTTATCCACAATTATCCCCTTTCACAACTTTACTTAATCTCCATTCCAAAATTACTTAGTATATTTCCAATACCAAATTTACTTAAGAACTTCACCATTCATTTCTTAAGTTTAATATACGCATTTTATATACTCTTATATTATTACTCTACCACTTTAGTCTTTATATCACTTATTTTTAAACTGGATCTCCAATTCCATATGAATTCAATTTGCTTCAATTCATTAATTATTTTCAAATCTAAATACTTTCTCCCGATTTTCATTCAGATTTTCATTTTCAATTTTGCTTGAATTCAATTCATCTTTAAACTCTGAATATTGAATTTTATTCACCTTGCTTTACATACACAATTTTAAATCAGATTTCAATATTCAGTTTCAATTCTATTTACTTACCAATTTTAAATCATTTGTCGTTAGTGAAAATGTAAAAAAAATTCTAACTCCCAAAATTTTGAAAAATTTTGGCAGAGCCTCCTTTGTACGGAGGAGCTTTTGCAATTTGACAAGAGATATAAATATATATAAATCGACCCACACGGTCGGAAAAAAAAAACAAACAACAGTTCACATTTCCTATCTTTTTATTGCGTAGGTATACCTTTATTTAGCATTTTTAAGCAAGCGGCTTATTTATTTTAGCAATTTGCACAACCAAATCCAGCCACACGGCTTCCCTATACCTGTACTTACTCAATTAAACATGTAAGTACTAAATATATGAAATTTGTTAGCATTTCACTTACTTTCAATAGCTAAACACACGCATTTCATAAGCAACATACACCAAACACTTTCCACGAGCAATTCATATGATTTCAAAACTAATTCAATTGATTCCCACCAATTCATATGTCATTACATTCAATTTCAATGGTTTACAAATTCAATTTCTTACATTCAATTTATTTTTAAGCCAAACAAGCTCATATTTAATTCAATTGATTTCACAATCAATTTTATTCCACTTCTATCAATTCATAGAATTTTATTTAATCTCGTTTCCGTCAAACGACAATTTATTTCTACGCAATTCGACTATATTCATGTGAATAAATAATTACTTAAGCTTATAACCATTTTAAATTGATTCCAACTCAATTTATATTTAATTCCATTCCATTTTAATTCATTCACAACCATTTCATAAATCTTGTCAACAGCCATTTCATACTTTACTTAAGTTAACAACTTAAGTTCATTCCCATTTTAAATTTAATTTCTTCTATTAAATTCAGTTAGTATATTCATTCAATCCATTTTAAGCTTTATTTCACATTCTCAATTAAAACATGTAAGTGCTAAATACATACAATTCACTGGTATTTCACTTATTTAAAATAGCTGAAACATGAATTTGATAATAATGCATACTAAACAGTCCTTCAGAAGCAATTGCCAATGTTTCAATATTAATTTTAATTATTGACAACCCATTCATATACTATTTCAATCGTATCAATCAACCCACATACTATTTTCATTTAATTTAAAATAGTTTACAACTTAATTGCTTACATTCAATTCATTTTTAACTCAAACAATCCCATTTATATTACCATAATATTTTAAATAAGCTTCCAGAGTTTAAACAATTTCTTAAACATTCCAAAACACTTAAACCAACTCCATAGTGTTCAACAATCTCTTAAGTATTTCAAAAACCAAAGCGGTTTTACCAAACCAAAGCTTCAACATTTCAAAATCACCTTTCAAATCAATTATATCCAAAATCCTTTGCATTACTAAAATTAACCCGACTTTTGCAAACAAACACCAATCCAAAACATCCCGGTAGCAATCCCTCTCTAGGAAACTCGAAAATGAACACCGATGATGTCGCGATCATCATCGGAATTATTTTCCAGCGACCGAAAAGAGTTTAGTGCTTGTATCTCTTCAAAAACATTTTCTTCAAATATTTTTAATTCCACATCTCACCAGATTTCATATCCAATTCAAAATATCTCTAAAATAATACTATTATTTCTCCAAAACTTTTTGAAAACCATTTTCAAACCCAAAGGAATTTAATTTTTTTCCAAAAACTCCAAATTCCCAATCCATCCAATTCATATTCAAACATTACTCTGGAATTTTTATCACAATTTATTTTCAAATATTTCTCTGGAATTCTATTTCAAATTATAAATCACATTTATAATTCACATTTACAAATTCCATTTTATTATCTGAATTTATTCCCTTAACTTTGGTTATAATTCGATTTCTTATTCAATTTTACACCTAAATGGTAATAATTTAATATTATCATTTCCTAACAACCAAGCAACCATATATATCTATAATAATTTCTGGAAATTATTTCTTTCATATACAAAAATAACTTGGGTAAAATTATTTCATTCACCCACCTTTAAAACAATACTGTGTCAATTGATCGTGTCAAGTGTTTATAAACTCTTCTCGAATAGCGGCCAACTTACCCGATCAGAATTCATATTCCACCCAATCAATAAGCCAACACAATATTAAAACAATTTATATTCACTAATAAATACGCGCTCATATCTATCAATACACTCAAACTCAATTTAGAGTACTACGGACTCTATTTCTAATGAGTAATTCCCACTAGAGCAAAGGTTATCGCTAGCCTTCAGCTCTGATACCAACTGTGAGGACCATGATTTTTCATGCCCGAAAAATCGAATCATCAAGGTTAAAGAAAGAAGAAGGTAGAAGAAGATAATAGAAACAACATTACAACATCGGAATCTCACATACGCAGCGGAACAATATATAATAGATAAATGATTAATCTTTAAAACAAAAGAATTATATATATGTTTATACATTATATCATCAGAGTACAACACAATTCATAACACACAACTGGACAGTTATCATCACCTGTCCTCACAAAACTGAATACACATCGGAATATTAATCAAGTACGGAAGTACATCTCGCCATCCAGCTCGTCTCCTGAGCTCCACAGCATCATATCTTGTATTCTATAATACTCGGTCTGACCCGAGCATTATAATAAAATAACACCCGAGTCAGTCTGGAAAACCAGCATGAGAAAACACACTCAATTGGATTATTAAAGTTTCCAAAATCCTTTGAAATCAAAGGCATCTCGTAAGACCACGCCACAAATAAACATGTCGGGTTTTTACCTTACCATAGCCAAAACACTTTTTATCAAATCCGTCTGATATTATAATAGTGTCTATTGAAAGTAAAATAGAATCTAGCTGAAATGCTTGCATCTCACGTTTCAGCAATAGTTGGGCACAATCAAAACCGTACAGGCGCGTAGGAAGTATGGATTTCCATCAATGACTAGGCACTGGGGTACCACCTGTCATAGTACCTGGTCTAGATCAGCGTACCGAGGACCACGCCCGATCCCTTCAACACAAAGCCAGAACTACCCCTTACTGGATAATTCCGAGTAAGATCACCCCACGGTTGGGATCAGCAACCGCACCACTAAGCCGAAATAAAAGGGACATCTAGACAGGGATGACCTCACCCTAATGGGTGCTACCCACATAGCCTTGCTGCATAACCCCTGATTTTCAATCATTCCCGGTTGATGAGGCTCGAGGCTAAACGTTACCTTTTTTAGAACCGTTTCACTTAGAATGCTCATCGTCCACCGGACGATGTTCTGGAAGCATTCATCCATATAAGTCTGTCCCGGGTTCGAACGGAACCGAAGGCACTACTCCTACTACATCCATTTTGGAATTATCCTCAGGATTAGTAGCGACTAGCCCTTGCACTTCACTGTGTTGATTCATGAGTTTTGATTCATGGCACAAGCTTCAGAGATCATACGACGATAATACTATACGAAAGCGACAAAAAGAGAATAAGTATATATTGTGCACTACAAAGGAGACAAGATTACAATCCAGAGATTAGTATGAATATTTTAGTGTATTGAGTCTTAGAATATTGTTAAAATCATTCCTCAAGTAGTCACACACACACACAAATTGATTCATATTGAATTATACATAAATAAGTGTGCACTGTGCAAATGACAACAGGTCGGCTGACCGACCAGGATCCTCGGTCGACCGACTCTGTGTCAAGTGCACAGATATACACTATTTTATACACGTCTATAAACTCAGCTGACCGGCCAGTTTTCTCGATCAACCGACCTGAACATAATGGCTAGTTTTATGAAGAGTTGCGATCGTTCATGAAGAGGAATGTCCTTCAATCCAAGAGATACGGACACAACTTTTGATTGAAACTCTTCATGAAAGATTGTAACTATTCTACAACTATATAAACATGTTAAATTCACTTCTATAACAACCAATTCTTGTTTTAATTCTGAAATCTATTCTCTATTATTCTCTGCAAATAAAAGCATTCATTCTTATTTAATATCACTAGAATCCTTGATTTAATTCATATACTTCGATTCTACGTGATTATCTTCCTTCTAAATCTTCACACGCATATATACTCTTGAGGATTTGATTATAGGAAAGTTGTACTATCAAAAGACAATCATTGTTATTCAGAACACATTCGTCAACAAGCTATTTGTATTAAGTTGAAGTCCTCTTCGGCTGTTGAGGCGGAAAAATTCCTGTTCGGCTGCTCAGGTGTCGTATACCTATTCCTCCGGGTTAAGTGAGGGGTTTAGTTTAAATCCAGAGGGTATTCTGGGACTGGACGTAGAACGGGAAGTTCAAACCAGTATAAAAATTCCTGGTGTGCTTACTTTAATTTTTATTTTACTACTATTATCAGTTTCCGCATTTATATACCATATTACAGGATCCTTAGTACTGCACGTACACTTTCACACTGCTCCATCTTCGACTCCAAACTCGTTTTCCCCACGAAAACGTACAAACCGGATCGAAGTGGTTTTCGGAAAATAAATCCCGATCCTGGTCTCTTCGAAACGATCAGCGCATTGGCCAATATTGATAGTCGGTTATTTAACTATCAAATAACATTCACAAACAACCATCAGACCTTTAAATAATTTCTCCCAAATTATTTATTAACCTCAAAATATCTTCGCAAGATATATTTCCACTTTTCAACCCTTTGAAAACAGTTTCAAACCATCTTTCTCTCACGGAATAAATTCCCCAATATTTTCTATTTCCACTGAAATCACCAAGTACAAATACTTAGACTTTAAAACCATTTAAAACACTTAATTATAGAATATACTTTTAAACATTTAGATTTAAAACTACTTTAATACTTTATTTAAAAAATATACACTTCAAGAATATTTAAAATAAAGCTACTTTATAAAATATAAAACTAAATTTTATCTTTTTCAAACATAATACCAATTAACCTTTAAATAATTACTACTACTATAAATTTGAAAAATACTTACTTTAACATTTAAACATTTTAAAATAATAGATTTTCCAAAACATACTTTTAAAACAACTTTGACACTTTAACTTATACTTAAGAATTTGCTTTGAAAACGTTCTTGGCTATCCAGGGAAATATACTTCACTTTCACAGCATTAAAAATAAATCACTATTTATTTTTAATCAAATTTACCCATTCTTTTTATAAATTCCCACCTTGAATTTATTCTTTCAAATATCCACCGATATATTACTTCACTTTTATAAACCCAGTTTATAAATTCCAAAGTCTCACTTCTCTTTTAAAATCCCACTTTTATACACTTAAATCAATTTCAAATTGATTTCCAAATTTCTCCATTTTGAAATAAATCCCTTTACTTACTCAATTTATTTCAAAACCCATTAACTTCCGATTTTAAAACCTTTTTATCTAAAAACACCAATTTCATATTTTTTTCCCAAATTCCTTCTTTATCCTTTTTAAATAAATTTAAACCTTGAATTTTAAAGTAAATTCTTTATTACTTTAAATAATATCACTTAAGTTTAAATTTCCATTATTTCTCTGTTTGCTCAAAATCCTCTTTTCCCATACTCGGAATTTATTTATTAGGATTTTAAAATCACTTATATTCTTTTCCAATTCATTCTTAAATTTATTCAAATTCTCTATAATTATTTTACTTGAAAATTTACTCTTTATTTTCTTTTCAAAAATCCAATTATATATATTTTGATAACTCAGAGTATCGAAATATATTCAAGCAATCCATAGCATTCAATCTCAATTGTCCATATAATCCATCACAGAAAATCAAATATTCATAACACAGAATATTAAACAATCTAAATAATTTTGAGGAATCCAGTTGGATCCCTCCAACCTGTTTCCCTGCATCCACAGATGTTAACACAATATAAAATACCAATTCCACTTCAAGGTGGAATATCGCGGTATATGGGTTTATATAATATCATCCGCTATTATGAGGCGCATAGGGTCTCATCCGCTATATAATGCGGGAATATCAATCACTCCAATATATATATACACTACTATATATATTATCACATCCAATCAATTCAATCATTCAACCAGTTATTTAAATTTAACCATTTAAATTTAAATAGCAATCCAGAAGAGTGAGATTAACTCACCTTTGATTTTGTTTTGCAACCCGATCCAACCCGGCTTGTTTCTCTATTATTATTTTTTTGACCTTACTGCCCCCAAAATCCCATCACGCTGACCAACTCCACCCAAACGTCGCCCCTCGTACGCGACTGCCCTGCCGACTTCGAGCACAGCAAACCCCTCCCCAAAGTCGAACAGCAACCCCAATAAACTGAACTACCCACCTCTTCATCGACGCCGGCTCGAACAGCAACGAACCCCGCGAAGCTCCCGCCTACAGTCGCGTGCGGAGCTCTCCTCGCGATGGCTACCACCTTCGAAAATCGAGACCCCCCCTCCAATGTCGATTGTAATCGCCATAGCGCACGCGATTTCTTCATAATTTTTTTTTAAAACGAATTTGATTTTGGGATACGTTCTGAATAGGAAAGAGGGGGACGGTGATTTAATTTTGTTTGGAGGAGGAGGAAGCAGTGGGAAGACTTGATTTTAAAGCAAGAAATTTGTTCGGCCATTATATTTTTTCTTCTGTGATTTTAAAAATCTGTTTTGCGTGCGATTTTAAAAAAGGAATGAGGAGACACGAAAAGACGTTGGCGTGCAAATGAAGGCTTCAGTGCTGAAATGTTGGAAAAAGTTTGAAAAGGTTTTGATGTAAACAAAATCTCAGCTGATGTTGACTAGAGTATAAATATATATTTAATTCAAATTTAAATCGTCTCGATAAATGCAACTCAAAATCTTGACATCGTATAGAGGCATGCCGCTAGGCATTTATAATGTTATACCCCTATTCTAGATGCAATGGAAAAGGTTTCGAGTCCTAATTCGATCGTATGGAGAAGATAGCTTTTGGACCCAGTTATTATATTGAATTTTCGATATAAATTTCAACACGTTCATTTACCATACGACCACACGACAACTCCAAACACTACGAAACTTAAAATCCAATAATAAAACACTATTATGGATCCAATGGAACTGGTTTCGCCGAATTCCGAGAATGTGCCCCGGAAGGCTATTTTTAAATGTCAATTTAGACGATAAAATTTCAAAACTTAACAAATCACTTTCAAACTCAAATTTAAAACCTCTATTATCTCCAGTATGATAAATATAAATTTTCCAAGCCTTCAAATTACTTTTAACAGACTTAAAACTGAAGATTCAATAATTTACCCAATTTCCAATTTATTAAATTCAATATTTAATTATCCAATAAATAGAGATATTTGAAACTTAAGTTAAAATTAACCTTTTAAATATTTAAAATCAATTAAATATTTCGATTTCAAATATCCAAAAATTACGGATCGTCACATTAAGCCTTAAGTTCTTCCTTAAGTTTGGTTTTCTTAGAAGTTGTTGCAACAAGGTCTGCCTCCAGCTTAGCAGTGCGAGTAGTGGATAAGACCTGGCCGTCTTCTTCCCTCTTCTTAGCCTCGACCGCCAAGGCATTCACCTATAAAAAAATTTATAAAAATAATAAGATGAAAATTAGTAAGGTAGGTCATTATTGACTAAAAAAGAAGAAGAAAACACACACAAAGGCCAGAGCCCTTCCAGGCTCAATATAGCAAGCTCAGAGAAGGGGAGTGTAGAAAATGGAAAAGCTATGGGATAAGAATGTAGGGTGGAGGCAATATGGGATAAGTTGTCCAAAGTGATACACCCTACCCTCTCGGTAAAATCAGTAATAATGCCCTCGGGCAAGGGCATGTAGTGGATGATTGGGTCATAGAAAGGTTGGAGAGGCGTGACGGGTAGCGCCCCCATGGAAGAAGGAAGAAAGGGTGCGGTAGGCTTCTTGAGAGGTCAGCCAGAAGCCTCACCTCCATCAGCATTTTTTTTCCTTCTTCTTTCATGATGCTGATTTCAGTGGCTAATGCATCAGCAAGATCACCAGCTATTTCACCTATACGTAAGAAAAATGGAAGAGATCTAGCAAGGAATAAGAAATAAAATTTCTTTATCCATTTAGTTAAGTTATACCCCTAGGTTCATCTGAAACCGAGGGAAACTTAAAAATGGAATGAGAGAAGTTAGGGTTACGGATGGCAATGGGATGGGTCTAGAGTCTAAACCCAGTAGACTCATCCTTGTTATGATACGTTAGGACTCGCCCTATTAGGTCATCGGGGCGGGTAGACCCATGATCCGTTCTTAAGAGCTATGGGTTTAGGGTCGGATCGAGGTTGGTTGACCTACCCCTACCTGACCCGCACTACTATGACCTTATAAGATCGCTTTATTACTATAACGATAATATATTAATCCTTTTATACATAAACGATTATAACATGAATATTCTAATATTCCATTCAATAAATTATATGATTTTTATAGTATTAAGTTGCATCAATAATAAGTATACAATAACATATGCATGTTTTTCTTGAAACGTTATCATACACCTAATTTTATTACCTTACTTATCATTGTAAACACATTGATATCTATATAACAATCCCTTATAAAAATAAAATAAATATATGTACATTAATACATAATTTTGAATGAACGTGTAAAGCCTCATGGAGTCTTGAGGTAGCGCGGGTCTACCTTGACCCGTATGGGTTCTGGGCATTATGGGATGAAAATCCAAACCCACACTAGGTCTACGGGGAGGTTCTGAGGCAGGGTTTAAAAAACTCGGGATGGGTTTGGAGTACAAAAAACTCGCCCCAATCCACCCCATTGCCATCCCTAGTTGTGGTTAGTGCATAGGAAATTATACTTATGCAGTAGTGACTTGATAAAAAATAATTTCATTTTCCTCTCATCTTCACCTAAACCTAGGATGCGGTTCCTATGAGATTCATTTGAACTAGTGGCTTGATCGAAAAAAAGGACGATTAGGGTGTGGTTGGAAGTAAGAAGGGAAGTTATCAAGGTTTGAAATGAAAAAGTATTGATATGCCCATTTTTAGGTCTTAAGGGGAATAGATGTAAGAACTGAATTTTTTGCATGGGCATAATAGAACCCAGTATCACTTCAAATGGGCTGTTATGGAAATCAAATAAACATTGGAGTTCTGTAATGACCCTAATTCTTAACCAAAAAAGAAATATTTTTTTTTTATCATACTTAGCTAAGACTACCTAGGGTCATCCTTCCCTATTCTCATATTATCCAGGATCTTTCACAATATAAAAATATTGTTTTAAATCTAAATCATTCCTAACATACATATATGAAGATATCTATGTTATATTCTACTAGAATCAGAGCATGATAATATGTAAGTAGAAATCCTTTTAAATCTATTAAAATGTGATAATTCCCTGATAAAAGATTAATTATTGTATCCTGATTTTTGACCATAGAATCCACTAGAAACATGTACTTTAGTCTGTTATTCTAATTAAGAAATGATCAAGTAATAATCAGGTGGAAGAAAGCTTTTAATATGGATGATTGTGTTAAAGTCTGTATAGTATCAAACTCAGGCTAAAAGAAAGTGGATCATAAGTGAACACAAGCAACATCTAGGCGTAATGGAAACGCGCCTAACTTACACATGAGAGGTCACGAGTTCGAGTGCTATGCTGGTCGGTTCAAACCCAATTTTTGTTTTTCTTTTTATTTTTCTCCTGTATGGTTTAAAATCTGATATCTACCTATATCTACATATATATACTTAATTTTTGCCTATAATCTAACATACAAACAATATTTCTTGCTTTATTATTTTTGAAACCCATTCCTACAACTGTTCTAGGAATTTATGTTTATATTTTTGCCCAAATATCAACATGTACACAGATATACATGTACATGTCAATGTCTTTGCTCATTTTCCAGAAAACTGGGTTCAAATGGTTCCTTGCTTCATTGATTTGAAGTGAACATTTGGCCTGACCTATGGTCTAACCATGTGGTTAATCTGACCATTCTTTTATTTGCATTTTACAAACCAGAATCTACCCAAAACATTGATACTCCTTCTTTTCAAAAGCATGTTTATATATGTATGAATCAGACACCTTGTGATCAGATTTATATCATCCTTTCTAACCATAATTCTCTTTTAAAAATGCATATTCAGGGTATATACACTTTTACTTGCATTTGGACATATATCAATATCATGACTTGAAAATATAACAGTTATAATTCTTTCTGGATTTTCCCAATATAATTTCCTATATATCTATCTTTTGAAAGGACTTAGGATGAACTATAATCATCATAAAATGATTATGCTTATAAAATCCAGGTTTTTCCTCTAAATCAAAAACAACTTTAGCAAATAGATTTTCAAATCAGTTTAACATCAATATCCTTAATACATACCAAACCAGAAATAACCAGAAACAACATAACACGTATTTCTTACAAGTTCTTCCTACTTAATACATTTAGATAGCCATATCAATCAGGAAATACATGCATGAATTAACACATTCTAGCTCTTATTTCTAATTATCTTAGCATTCTCTATTCCATATCTTTTTAATCTTGCTTACTTAGCTCCATCACAACCTGCAAAAGCATTAGTGGCTGCCCCATTATGAATGAGACACCCCCATGTGCCATGAGCAATAAGGGTCAGATCTATGATCTGGTGTGAGCATTTCTAACATATCCATGATATTAAGCTAAGGATACAGCATAAATGTACCTTGCATAACTTGACAGGTATTATCATGAATGATTAATGTATAAATTGATCAGGCATTCCCATATACATACACAAGAGCAAACATATGCATTAAAACAATTTTTATCTGGAACTACTAAGGTTCCTCATACCAACCCTAATCCCGGAAAGACCCAAGTTTCCTATATCATCATTTAAGGTTGCCTTTTCTTCTTATAAATTCCTGGCCTCATCTGCTATAAGGAATCAAAGGGACACATTGCCATGAACTAATTAACATCATGGCACAAAGATCTCAGGACTTAAACAAGCCATGTGTCAACTTGTCTACTTCAAATAGGACAAGCATTCCAGCAGCCTTCTTGGCACAAAATCCTTAGTTATATTACTAAGTGTATTCATGTTCATTTTATCAATGATAGCCAGGTGTACATACCACTTATATACATGAAACATACTAGTTACCTTGCAGACATAATATTGCAAGCAAGTTAAATGTTACTTTCTAGAGGTATAACACCCAGTCATTCCATCTCACATTATTTAGCATATAAACACCCTATTCAAACATATACCAGAATGTTTGCAACTGAGAATAAATGCATGGCTCTATTGGGTTTATTTTGATTTTGCAAGCAACTATGTTTAGCCAGATTTTTAATCTTGTTTAAACATAATTTTTAGGCTTGTAAATTTTCTGTTTGGTTTAGGGTTCAGCACTTATAGAGAAAGACTCCATTGCACCCTTAACCAATTATTTCAAGCCTCAGCACTATACCATTGTATATGCAGCTCATAGTTTTTTTTCTTCATTCTTTGTCTTAAGCCATGATTCAGACTAGTTACAAATACTCTCTTACATGTTCTTTAAGGTTTTGGTATAACATACAGGGATGAAAATAGAACAACAAAGTTATACATCCATCATAGCAGATCATATCTCATCAAGCATTCATGAAACCATCAGTAGTCAACATGGTTTGTAAATCAAAACATGCAAAATATAGCATATAAAAGCTTGGCTGCCTAATCTCAGGTCTTAATGCCATGTATATGAGTGAGGATACTCACCTAAATGCTTACACAAGCTTAATCCAGAAAACCCCTCAAATCTTTAGCCTTTTCTTCCTCTTCTTCCTTAGGTTAATTAATTCAGTGAGAGAGTAGTTTTCTGGTTAGGCTCTTGATTTATATAAGGGTTCTACCTAGGGTTTTGGGTGATGCAAAATCCCTATTTTAGCCCAAACCAGAATCATGCATTTGGCATTGCATATTCTCTCCCTCCTAACCCTTAATGTCCCGGCCAATATTTTAAAACAAGGCTAAGTTGTGCCCATTTTCTTTTCTTTTCAGAAAGTGATTACTTTAAATATTTTTATTATACTTACCTCAAACATGATAATGGTGTGACTTTCTATTTTCTGCCTTTATACATTTGCTTTCTTGCACTTTGGTTCTTACTATTTTAGTGCTTCTTTTACTTATTTTTCCTTTATTAATTTTCTGCTCAAATAATATCTGTATATATACATTTATACAACTATGGGTGTTAGTTTAACTTTAACCTTCTTTTATTTGCAGAAAACATGTGCATTCTTATATGCATTTCTACACTCCTATTATTCAAATAGAATTTCACTTATTCATTATAAATCAATGTTCTCTTCTGTCTTAATTTCCAGACAAGTCATACATATGCATATATATATAGATATATATATATATATACATATCCTCAGGAATTTTAATATTCATGTCTAGGCCTATATTTCCTTTATTTAAAACATTTTATCTAAATGTTTTCCTTCTTTGTTTTATTATTCAGGAATTCTGGATTTTCTCTTAGTGCCATAACTAGTGTGCACGTGCACACATGCACACAACCTTGCACCACTGAAAATCCCACCTATATAATAATTCTGATTTTTCCCCCAGAATTTTAATCATTTATTTAAAAGGATTTTCCTCAAAATCTTGGGGTATTACAATCACCCCTTCTTTTAGGAATTGTGTCCTCACAATTTGCAACATAATCTTTGAGTACTTCTAATTTCTTAGGGAAAAAAAATTATTCAGCATATGCATGAGCAAATCAATTAGTCACTATCTATCATACATATTAAACTTTCTTAGTAATCTAAGAATTTACCTTTTAAATTTGCAAAGAGCCTAGGGTAATCCATCCTGATTTTATCCTCTAGCTCCCAAGTACAATCACTAGGATCTATACTCCATTGAATCTTTACAAGCTTCAATGTCTTGTTTCTTAATTTCTTTTCTTCCCTTGCCACAATTCCCACTGGCTCTTTCTCATAGATTAGATCTAGATTAATCTGAACTTCAGTAGGCTTTTCTAAGATTTCCTCCTTGTCATGTACCCATCTCCTTAGTTGTGACACATGAAACACATTGTGCATTGCACTCATCTCCTCTGGAAGCTCCAGCTTATAGGCTAGTGAGCCTATCCTCTCCAAAATCTTGTATGGTCCAACATATCTGGGTCTGAGTTTCCCTTGCTTGCCAAATCTCAAGACTTTCTTCATTGGTGAAACCTTAATGAAGACATAATCACCTACTTTGAATTCCACTGACTTCCTCTTTGCATCAGCATATTTCTTTTGCCTATCTTGAGCTGCTGCCATCCTCTTTCTCACCAGTCCTATTTTCTCTGTGATGTCCTTGACATATTCTGGCCCTAGGATAGCTTTCTCTCCTGCCTCAGCCCAACACATAGGTGATAGACATGGCTTTCCATATAGGGCTTCAAAGGGTGCCATTCCAATTGTGCTTTGGTGGCTATTATTGTATGCGAACTCAGCCAAATGGAGATGGTCCTCCCAATTTCCTCCAAAGTCTAACACACATGCTCTAAGCAAATCCTCTAAAATCTTGTTTACCACTTCTGTTTTCCCATCTGATTGGGGGTGATATGCAGTGCTTAGGCACAATTCACTCCCCATAGCTTCTTGGAAGCTCTTCCAGAATCTTGAAGTGAAGATTGTATCCCTATCACTCACTATAGTTTTAGGAACACCATGCAACTTTACCACTTCTCTCATAAAAGTTTGGGCTAGCCTAGGTGCATTTCTGTTTGCTTTTACTGGTATGAAGTGGGCTACTTTAGTCAGCCTATCTACAATTTCCCAAATACTTGTATTTCCCCTCTTGGATCTAGGAAGACCATCTATAAAATCCATAGATATGTTTTCCCACTTCCATTGTGGTATGCTAAGTGGCTGCAACAACCCTGAAGGTCTTTGGGTCTCAGCTTTTATTTGTTGACAAACCATGCACTTAGCAACATGTCTAGCTACATTAGACTTCATTCCCTTCCACCAATAGTCCCTTTTTAAGTTTTGGTACATCTTGGTGCTGCCTGGATGTATGGAATATTTGCTCCTATGGTACTCATTAAGGATTTCTTCTTTCAATTCTATGATGTTTGGGACACATATCCTACCCTTGTACCTTAGGTATCCTTTTCCATCAATGTGATAATCCTTCACTTCCTCCTTCTTTAATAGGAGAGACCTTTTTTCTGCTAAGTCTTGATCTTCTTCTTGCATCTTTGCCACCTTCAAGACCAAATTTGATTGTAAAGTAATTAAACTTAACCTTCCTTTACTCCTTTCTTCGTCAACTATCTCCATACTTATCCCACTGCTCTCATCTATTTCCAAATAAGTGAGCATGGTCAAGTCTCTAAACTCCTCCATCATCAACATGGCCACTTTTGCATGCTGCCTACTCAATGCATCTGCCACTTTAGATTTTTAAAACTTTTCTTAAATAAATTTCGTTTCCATAATAAATGTTTACTTAAACCTTGGATTAAGAAATTATATGTTTCTTTAACTTAAGTTTGTTAAGTTAATCTTTAAGTTACTTTAAACTTATTTATTTTTAGTGTTAGTTAAAAGAATAAATGTTTTATCTTAAACTTAATCAAGGTTTGATAATAAATGAGGAAATTAAAGAGTCATTAATTAATTAATTAATAATTAAGAGAATAATTAATCATTAAATTTATTAGCCTTGCCTGGTGTATAAAGTATATCTAAGTCATAAGCAGCAAGAAATTCAACCCATCTGTGTTGTCTCATATTCAAATCTTTCTGTGAAAAGAGATACTTTAAGGCCTTGTGATCAGTGTATAAAATGAACTTTGCACCTAATAAGTAATGCCTCCAGAGCTTCAAGGCATATACTACTGCTGCCAACTCAAGATCATGAGTTGCATATCTAGTTTCATGGGGTTTTAGTTGTCTAGATGCATAGGCTATGACCTGATCTTGCTGCATCAACACAGCCCCTAGCCCTGACCCACATGCATCTGTATATACAACTAATCCCTCATTGCCTTCTGGTACTCTCAACACTGGTGATTTTACCAAAGCCTCCTTGATCTGGGTGAAAGCTTGTTCACACTTATCAGTCCATATAAACTTTTGGTTCTTCCTAGTCAGGTTAGTGAGTGGCATTGCTATTTTAGAAAATCCTTGTATAAACCTCCTATAGTATCCTGCCATCCCCATGAATGACCTAACTTCACTAACATTGTTAGGCTTCTTCCATGCTTGGATTGCTACTATCTTATTGGGGTTTACAGAAATCCCTCTAGTAGAGACAACATGTCCAAGAAAATGTACTTCCTCTTGCCAGAACACACACTTAGAGAACTTTGCTTTCAAATCTTTTTCTCTTAATCTAGATAAGACCAAATGTAAGTGGTTCTCATGTTCCTCTATTGTTTTAGAATAGATTAGAATGTCATCTATAAAAATCAGAACAAACTTGTCTAAGTAATCTCTGAATATCCTATTCATTAGGTCTACAAAGTAAGAAGGGGCATTTGTTAGCCCAAATGGCATAACCAGAAACTCATACAAACCATATCTTGTGTTAAATGCTGTATATTTAACACTTGAATCCTCAACCTTCATCTGATGAAACCCAGATGCCAAGTCTAGCCTAGAAAACACTTTAGCTCCACTGAGTTGATCAAAGAGATCATCTATCCTGGGTAATGGGTATTTGTTTTTGATGGTTACTTTGTTTAATTCTCTATAATCTATACACATTCTTAAGGTACCATCATGCTTTTTAACAAATACTACAGGAGCACCCCAGCATGAATTACTTGGCCTTATAAACCCCTTGGCTTCTAATTCTTCCAGCTGGTTCTTTAGCTCCTTTAATTCACTTGGCCCCATCCTTGTAGGCTTTTTGATAATTGGGCTAGCCCCAGGCATAAGGTTAATCTGGAATTCAACAGGTCTATGGTGTGAGACACCTTTTACTTCCCCAAATACATCCAAGTATTCTTTAACTATGGGGATTTCATTAATAGCTATTTCCTTGGGATTATTTTCTAATTCAATTAAATGATTTAGCCTGTTTTCTTTGATAGGTTCACACAGAATTGTAACCCTTTGGCCTTTAGAACTTTGTAGTGAAATGGTGGATGCATCTAGGTCAATTATGGCTTTGAATTGTCTTAGCCAATCTGCCCCTAATATAACTCCTATATTTGGGAAATTTAGAACATATAAATTGGAAACAAATGTGTTTCCCCCTATGTTCAAATTCACATCCACACAAATCATATCTAATACACTAGAACTTCCTAAAGGGCTTTGTATTAACAGAGGTATTTCAGCCAAATTGCAGTTCATTTTCAACCTTTTAACTATTTCATGGGAAATGAGTGAGTGGGTTGCCCCGGTATCATATATTACAGCTAAAGGTATGGTACAAATAAATAGTGTACCTTCCACTTGACCATGGTTTTCAGCATTAGCCTCAATTATGGCCTTGCCCCTACCTTCCAGGTTTGCCACTTTCCCTTGTTGCTTGTATTCTGGGCAATTTCTTTTCATATGCCCTTCCTTCCCACATAGAAAGCATTTGAAAGCTCCCCCTTTAAGCTCTGGGCATCTTGGCTTAATATGGCCTTCTTTCCCACAATGGTTGCAAACATTTTTCTTTTGGCTTCATTGGGTTTTGCATCTACTGCCTTCTTACCATCTGCCTCTCCTTTCTTCATATCATAAGGATGGTACTTCCCTTTGTTCTTCTTGTTGCTATTGTTTTTGAAGCTCCTAAACTTATCTCTTTCCTTGTCATGCTGCTCAATCTTCAGAGCCAAATCTATCACTTGATCAAAAGTTCTGTCAGCATAAGGTAATATAGCCCTGCTAAGCCCTGGGTTCAATCCCTTGATGTATCTATCATTTTTGGATGCTTCATCAGCCACTAACATTGCCCCATAGGTTGACAATCCCTCAAACTTCTGGGTGTATTCTGTGACATTCATAGTCCCCTGTCTAAGTTTGATGAACTCCTCAAGTAAAGTGGTTTTTGCTGAGGCTGGAACAAACCTTGCCTCTAACATCTCCTTAAATTGATTCCAATTAATATCATTTTCATTCCGGCCAGCTATGATCACCTCCCACCAACTCAAAGCTGCACCTTTTAATTGCCTTGAGGCCACTTGCCTCTTCCTTTGGTCATCTAGTTGCATATCAGTGAAGATCCTCTCTAATGTCCTCAGCCATGCTTGAATCTCCATTACACTTTCAGTTCCTTCAAAGCTCTTGCCTCCCAAATTGGTATAAGTCTTCACTAACTTGGAGAGCTCCTCATATGGGTTCTCAGGTCTGTGCCCAATTCCATCTCTCAAAACTCTCACAAATTCCTGCATGTCAAGCATTTGTGGTGTGCTAGATCCTCCTTGATGATGAGACCCTCTTCCTACCATATTTCTAAAAGTATATGTATTTCATTATATTAGTTTATAATACTTCGCTTTAATTTTAAATTGGTTGTATCTTTCCTATTTAATCATTGTGTATGTCACATGCACACACATACATTCAGGGAATACTTATAAACAGTCAAATATATCACAAACAAACCTAGTATAAACATAAGCACACAAATATTTTGCTATGTTAATTAAAACATAGCTCTGATACCAAATGTAATGACCCTAATTCTTAACCAAAAAAGAAATATTTTTTTTATCATACTTAGCTAAGACTACCTAGGGTCATCCTTCCCTATTCTCATATTATCCAGGATCTTTCACAATATAAAAATATTGTTTTAAATCTAAATCATTCCTAACATACATATATGAAGATATCTATGTTATATTCTACTAGAATCAGAGCATGATAATATGTAAGTAGAAATCCTTTTAAATATATTAAAATGTGATAATTCCCTGATAAAAGATTAATTATTGTATCCCGATTTTTGACCATAGAATCCACTGGAAACATGTACTTTAGTCTGTTATTCTAATTAAGAAATGATCAAGTAATAATCAGGTGGAAGAAAGCTTTTAATATGGATGATTGTGTTAAAGTCTGTATAGTATCAAACTCAGGCTAAAAGAAAGTGGATCATAAGTGAACACAAGCAACATCTAGGCGTAATGGAAACGCGCCTAACTTACACATGAGAGGTCACGAGTTCGAGTGCTATGCTGGTCGGTTCAAACCCAATTTTTGTTTTTCTTTTTATTTTTCTCCTGTATGGTTTAAAATCTGATATCTACCTATATCTACATATATATACTTAATTTTTGCCTATAATCTAACATACAAACAATATTTCTTGCTTTATTATTTTTGAAACCCATTCCTACAACTGTTCTAGGAATTTATGTTTATATTTTTGCCCAAATATCAACATGTACACAGATATACATGTACATGTCAATGTCTTTGCTCATTTTCCAGAAAACTGGGTTCAAATGGTTCCTTGCTTCATTGATTTGAAGTGAACATTTGGCCTGACCTATGGTCTAACCATGTGGTTAATCTGACCATTCTTTTATTTGCATTTTACAAACCAGAATCTACCCAAAACATTGATACTCCTTCTTTTCAAAAGCATGTTTATATATGTATGAATCAGACACCTTGTGATCAGATTTATATCATCCTTCCTAACCATAATTCTCTTTTAAAAATGCATATTCAGGGTATATACACTTTTACTTGCATTTGGACATATATCAATATCATGACTTGAAAATATAACAGTTATAATTCTTTCTGGATTTTCCCAATATAATTTCCTATATATCTATCTTTTGAAAGGACTTAGGATGAACTATAATCATCATAAAATGATTATGCTTATAAAATCCAGGTTTTTCCTCTAAATCAAAAACAACTTTAGCAAATAGATTTTCAAATCAGTTTAACATCAATATCCTTAATACATACCAAACCAGAAATAACCAGAAACAACATAACACGTATTTCTTACAAGTTCTTCCTACTTAATACATTTAGATAGCCATATCAATCAGGAAATACATGCATGAATTAACACATTCTAGCTCTTATTTCTAATTATCTTAGCATTCTCTATTCCATATCTTTTTAATCTTGCTTACTTAGCTCCATCACAACCTGCAAAAGCATTAGTGGCTGCCCCATTATGAATGAGACACCCCCATGTGCCATGAGCAATAAGGGTCAGATCTATGATCTGGTGTGAGCATTTCTAACATATCCATGATATTAAGCTAAGGATACAGCATAAATGTACCTTGCATAACTTGACAGGTATTATCATGAATGATTAATGTATAAATTGATCAGGTATTCCCATATACATACACAAGAGCAAACATATGCATTAAAACAATTTTTATCTGGAACTACTAAGGTTCCTCATACCAACCCTAATCCCGGAAAGACCCAAGTTTCCTATATCATCATTTAAGGTTGCCTTTTCTTCTTATAAATTCCTGGCCTCATCTGCTATAAGGAATCAAAGGGACACATTGCCATGAACTAATTAACATCATGGCACAAAGATCTCAGGACTTAAACAAGCCATGTGTCAACTTGTCTACTTCAAATAGGACAAGCATTCCAGCAGCCTTCTTGGCACAAAATCCTTAGTTATATTACTAAGTGTATTCATGTTCATTTTATCAATGATAGCCAGGTGTACAGACCACTTATATACATGAAACATACTAGTTACCTTGCAGACATAATATTGCAAGCAAGTTAAAGGTTACTTTCTAGAGGTATAACACCCAGTCATTCCATCTCACATTATTTAGCATATAAACACCCTATTCAAACATATACCAGAATGTTTGCAACTGAGAATAAATGCATGGCTCTATTGGGTTTATTTTGATTTTGCAAGCAACTATGTTTAGCCAGATTTTTAATCTTGTTTAAACATAATTTTTAGGCTTGTAAATTTTCTGTTTGGTTTAGGGTTCAGCACTTATAGAGAAAGACTCCATTGCACCCTTAACCAATTATTTCAAGCCTCAGCACTATACCATTGTATATGCAGCTCATAGTTTTTTTTTCTTCATTCTTTGTCTTAAGCCATGATTCAGACTAGTTACAAATACTCTCTTACATGTTCTTTAAGGTTTTGGTATAACATACAGGGATGAAAATAGAACAACAAAGTTATACATCCATCATAGCAGATCATATCTCATCAAGCATTCATGAAACCATCAGTAGTCAACATGGTTTGTAAATCAAAACATGCAAAATATAGCATATAAAAGCTTGGCTGCCTAATCTCAGGTCTTAATGCCATGTATATGAGTGAGGATACTCACCTAAATGCTTACACAAGCTTAATCCAGAAAACCCCTCAAATCTTTAGCCTTTTCTTCCTCTTCTTCCTTAGGTTAATTAATTCAGTGAGAGAGTAGTTTTCTGGTTAGGCTCTTGATTTATATAAGGGTTCTACCTAGGGTTTTGGGTGATGCAAAATCCCTATTTTAGCCCAAACCAGAATCATGCATTTGGCATTGCATATTCTCTCCCTCCTAACCCTTAATGTCCCGGCCAATATTTTAAAACAAGGCTAAGTTGTGCCCATTTTCTTTTCTTTTCAGAAAGTGATTACTTTAAATATTTTTATTATACTTACCTCAAACATGGTAATGGTGTGACTTTCTATTTTCTGCCTTTATACATTTGCTTTCTTGCACTTTGGTTCTTACTATTTTAGTGCTTCTTTTACTTATTTTTCCTTTATTAATTTTCTGCTCAAATAATATCTGTATATATACATTTATACAACTATGGGTGTTAGTTTAACTTTAACCTTCTTTTATTTGCAGAAAACATGTGCATTCTTATATGCATTTCTACACTCCTATTATTCAAATAGAATTTCACTTATTCATTATAAATCAATGTTCTCTTCTGTCTTAATTTCCAGACAAGTCATACATATGCATATATATATATAGATATATATATATATACATATCCTCAGGAATTTTAATATTCATGTCTAGGCCTATATTTCCTTTATTTAAAACATTTTATCTAAATGTTTTCCTTCTTTGTTTTATTATTCAGGAATTCTGGATTTTCTCTTAGTGCCATAACTAGTGTGCACGTGCACACATGCACACAACCTTGCACCACTGAAAATCCCACCTATATAATAATTTTGATTTTTCCCCCAGAATTTTAATCATTTATTTAAAAGGATTTTCCTCAAAATCTTGGGGTATTACAAGTTCTTTATATGAAGGAGGCATACACTTCTCAGCATAAAGTATAAAAGTAGCAATATAAGGGAATAAGAAAGGGAGGCAAGTTGGATGAGAACGATACTAATGGTAGTTAGCCATTCACAAAGAATTTGCTTAAAAGGAAGATAAAGTCCACACCAGATGTGCTCAGAAGTGATGGAAATAAAACCATTGGGGGGAGTATTGATATGATTTAGTTATATGCACATAGATTATGTAAATAACTACCCATCATAAGAACTAGGATCTAGTTATTTATATATATATTTCATGGATGATAGTCGATAGTTTATTAATACTAGTAGGATAATTATTATTTTTAAGTTGCTCATGGTTATACCCATTTATTCGTATATTTTTTTGTTTACATATCTTACTTTGCGCTACATAAACTACTAACCATGCTAAGAACTAAAAGCTTATGCATCAACATGACATTCAAAAATAATTAAGCTATCAAGTATTATTAGTTTTCATTTTGAATTTAATAACTAGATAGTTCCATAGAAGTTAGAATCTTATATGAGATCGACATTTACGTCAGTGATATATTAAGGAACTTGATGGATATCCAGTTCAAAGTACATGGGAATACATTTCTTTTGGAATAAAAATATTTTTGAATAACGTGATAAAATAGTATGTTTTATCAATTTAACACATCCTTCGTCTTGCTCTATATGTACAACAAGCTTTTACATGTAATTAGATTAGGACATGGATCCTTTGACCTATCATAAGACTAATCATCGTAGCAAAGCAGTAAACACTAATAGTTGCTTGTTTAAACAACCAAAATATAGAACATTTACCAAGGTGGTCCATATACACCTCAGATAATGTGAATGTTATATTTTCTTGTTCTTTATTTTACTTATTGTTATGCAAAATAAACTTTCAGCTGTTGTTGAATGAACCCTTTTATATGATATACTTCATTTACTCATCAAAAATAATAGTTATACCTGACATAAAGAATTAATGGATGGTTGTGCTTCTTGGTGAAGTTTTATCTTTGCTAGTACATAAAGAGAAGATATTTATATATTTCTTTTCATATATTCTTTTTTTGTCACTTCAACTATATATATATATATATATATATATTGGAGTAGCAATAACAAACTCCCAACCCCTTTATTGAATAACACTTGTATTTGATTATACAAACAACTATGTTGAATTTCTTATTTATTTTTTAAAGGGAAAAATAGAAGTTGGATTATGTTAAAAATTTGATAAATGTACGGTTAGGATTTCAATATACTTTAGGATTGATTAATCATGAAATCTTAGATCTAAATAGGTGATGCATATTGATTTGATTGAGAAGAAATCAGGGGAAAGTAAATGATTAACGGAAGCCATACCTGAATTCAAAGTCGCTGATTAGAAAAGTAAATTTGTTTCGGTTTTCCATATTGACAAAAGCCCTGGATCTTATATTAGATCTGAATCCATAGTTGCTGCTTTCATGAAAAGATTAAGAGAAATAGACAGATTTAAAAGATAAGAGTTGGATCTAATCTTCCTCATACATTTACGGTATGGAGTCTAATGCATGCTAAGGCATATACACATATGGATATTGTATGTATTATTTTACAGATATCTTACTGGCATTGAAAGTGGATCAATGGTTAGTAACCAAAATGATTATGAGATATATTTAAGGAATAAAAGGATTATATGTTCAGGATAAAAGATTGGATTGATTGGAGACCATAAAGCATTACAATCCGAATATTTTGGATGCCAAGAGTATAAAAGACCCACTTCAGAATAATATTATTACTATTTTTTAATGAAGCTATATAAGTACATACACTTATAGCCTTCTTTACTATTTTCTGTTATGGGCATCCAACGATGGAAAATAATTGTAAAATTTTATCACAAAGTTATGGACTATTGAATAAAGGAATTGAAAGACCATTAAAGTAATATTATGACAATAAACAACATATTATTTTCTAATAAGAGGAGAATACAAAATAGATTGTAATTCATATAGCATATTGTGACAAGCTCCATTGTAGCGAATCCCCTTACAAAAAGACTATCACCCAAGGTTACATGAGCATGTGGCTCATTTGGTGTAACTTATATGAAAGGATATTTTTGGTTCTTGGGGAGTTTGTATTTAGCACATGTCATTGCTCTATACTTCAGTTATGGATATATTCAGCATTTTTTTCTTTGATTAGAATAAAGTAATAAAGTTTTATTTTTGCACTCTATTTAGGTCATCTATTGAACTTTCGATCTCACTAAAGTAGGACCAGTTGGAAATAGACATGTACATATCATATTTCATGTAATTTTCACGCTACACATCCATGGTTGATCTACATCGTTTGATTGTGTTGGTATATGTGACTATTGATGGGTTTAGTTACGTTAAAAGTAATGAAAACCGCTTTGATCCTTTGCCAGTATGGTTCATGGACAAGATTGTTTCGAAAACACCTTATGTAATAAATAACAAATTTTGGAGCTCATAAAGTGAAACACATTTATAAGGTTATTACATATATGACCAAAGGAGAGATTGTAGGAAAATTTCAATATGTGGGGCCACATATGTAAAATAAAATATGTTGTGCTATTTTGGTGTAAAGCCTAATTAAAGTGATCAAATTATAAATTAAAGTTAAAAGGCTTAAAGATATAATTGTCATCGTATTAATGTGTAGATACCGGAGTAATTCTAATTTGTTGATTGCATGTGTCAAATATTCATGGCTCTATCACATGGTACAATCCATAGCAAACATGCTTGCAGGTTCTGATAAAAAGTAAATACATTAACTTTCCATGTATAGAATATAAAAATTCTCCATGCATGAATATTTGGCCTAAAGTAAACAATCATATGATTATCACTGTGGATATTTTATTAATACGACATGCCAACTGCAGCATTGTTGGCCACTACAGGTTTTTATTTATTTGTATTATTACTGAGGCTTAAATATGTAAATATCCTGAATCAACCATGGAAACAATAACCCATGAACATGAAGTAGCAGTACACCAATCTAATATTAATACAAAAAAATGATATAACGTTCGTACCGTAAAATCGTAAATTGCATAAAGAATTTGTTTCAATGTAGATCACCAAATTTATGCACATAACAATGAATACAAATACGGTGAGAATGGAACTTCAAATTTGTTGAAAATCGATCATGAGTTTCCAAATTTTTATCCTGTATTTCCAAAATTTTATCAAATAAATCAATAATGGGTGGCTCTGATACCACTTATTAGAATTTCAATATACTTTAGGGTAGTTTAATCATGAAACCCTAGATCTGAATATGTGACCCGTATTGATTTAAATGAGAAGAAATCAAAGGAAGATTAATAAATTAGCGGAAACCATACCTAAATTCATAGTTGCTGATTGAAAAGGAAGAAGAATTGGTTTGATCTTCTGAATTGATACAAACCCTAGATCTGAATTATTTCCATAGAAGATATTAGGAGAATAAATATAGTTTGTGTAATTTGAGAACCATGACCCCTTATTTATAATATTAGCATTTTCTAATTTGGCCCTTCAACAAATTAGATTTTTTATGGTATCTACACATTAATAACATGACAATTACACCTTTAAGCTATTTAGCTTTAGTTCATAATTTGATCACTTTAATTAGGCTTTACATCAAAATAACACAGCACATTTTATTTTACATATATGACCCATACGTTGAAATTTTCCAACAATCTCCCACAGGTCATATAAGTAATAACCTTATAAATGTGTCTAACTTTATGAGCTCTAAAATTTGCTATTTATTACATAAGGTATTTCCAAAACAATCTTGTCCATTAACTATACTAGCAAAGGATCAAAGCGGTTTTTATTATTTTTAATGTAACTAAACCCATCAACGGTCATATATACCAACACAATCAAACGACATAGATCAATCATGGATGTGTAGTATGGAAATTACATGAAATGTAATCTGTACATATCTATTTCCATTGAACTCTTAATAAGCGGTATCAAAGCCATCCATCATTGATTTCATCGGAAAAAAATTTATGCTTTTTTTATGAGTAAGTTTTGAATCGAACTTTTTTTGAAGTCCTATTAAGTTTTAGATCTATTTGATCTATATATCAAAGATTGTCCATTGATGATTTTGGATTTGACTTAGTATTTTTTTAATATTATAAATTAAAAGATAAGAAGAATTAGTTTGATCTTTCAAATTAACACAAACCCAAGATCTGATTTATTTCCATAAAAGAGATTAGAAGAATAACTAGGACTTCTATAATTTGGGGACTATAACCTCTTATTTATAATGTTGACATTTTCTAATTTGGCCCTTCAACAAATTAGAATTGCTCCGGTATCTACATATTAATACCATGATAATGAAACTTTTAAGCCTTTTAACTTCAATTCATAATTTGATCACATTAATTCGACATTACATCAAAATAGCACAACACATTTTATATCAGATATATGGTTTATGTAAATTTGTAAGATCAAATCCCAATTGACATAAACCCTAGATTTGAATTATTTCCATAGAAGAGATTAGATGAAAAACCAAAGCTTATGTAATATGGGGACCATAACTCCTTATTTATAATATTGGCATTTTCTAATTTGACCTTTCAACAAATTAGAATTGCCTCAGTATCTACACATTAATACCATGATAGTTATATCCTTAAGTCTTTTAACTTTAATTCATAATTTGATCACTTTAATTAGGCTTCACACCAAAATAGCATGATACATTTTATTTTACATATGTAACCCACATGTTAAAAATTTTCAACATGTACCCCTTAGGTATGCAAATGTTTAGTTGGAACTAAACATTTTATACAGAAGGCACCTACTATAAAAATCTAAATAATCATATATCATATTTGTATTAATTATATAGTTTTCAGTTTGTTATCCCTTAAAGGAGGCTAATCATTGTGTTAACATACGAATCAAATTAAAAATTAACCAACATAGATAAGAAAATTGATTGAGTTATGCTTCTACATTGTATACTTTATTATTTGTCTTTAATTGAATGGCTCTATGTGTTTGTGTGTAGTTTAACATACATGTATCATTAATTAGTTTCATTATAATCGAATTTTAGTTCTCGGTTCGTACAACAAAAGAGATGAATCTTTAAGACTTATCAGCTTTCATAACGAGTGTTTACTTCTAAGTGCTATTATTCCTCATTAGTATAGTTAAGAGAAAAGAAATCACAAATAGAAATTGAAACTTTATTTACGTAATATAAAAATTAATTTTACCTACACGCATCCTGCTAACATTCCCTTGAGGGATGGTAACCTGGATAACAAACTTTATTTTACATGTTACAATTTTATAACGGCTTATTATTTGCCCTAAATTAAGTGGCTGATATAATTTAGGAACAATATTAAAATTTAACATATAACTGTCCTTAATTAGTTTCATTATACTAATTGTTATGTTTAGTGAAGCTAATAGGCTAGAGAGAAAAGTATAATTTTTAGCTGCTGTAATGTCAGTTTATTTACTTTCAATTGCATAATGTCTTTTATTCTCAGTAATATTAAAAAGGCTTAACGTAGATAAATTAGATTAGTCTATAAGTATCCGAGCTTACTTTTACTAAGTGAATATTCAAATATGAACGCATTATGGTGCTGCCCACAATACCGTTAAAAATGGTATCTAGTGTACTTTATATAATGTTCAATTTTTTGGAAGAGGTGAAAAACGAAGAATGAATTGCTAGTTGTCTCTTCTTTTGCAACGTCAAAAGGATTTTGTCCAATGGGTGTGGCTTAATGGTTTTAAGCTATATTAACCATATATATATATATATATATATATATATATCATATTGCACAATAACTGTAATAAAAATTTTGTTGTACACATCTATGCAGCTAAAGCCCGCAAAATCTCATTATAGCGCATAACGCTCTCCGGCCGCTACGCTATGTTAATATAGCATAGCAAAATCAATGTTTTTTACCATCTGCTTTAACAATATTAATATACAAAGATTTATTTGGCTAGTTCTCTTTTAAAAATTAAAAAACATCAATAAAGTTAGGGTAAAGATCTGATTTTAAGGTATAAATGCTCAATATAAGTTAGAAATCTATTGTAGCCACCAAACCTATTTTGCACAAATCATGATATTCTTCGGTTTTTTATATAAGATCAAACAATATCCATTTTTCCAACACAAATAATCTGGAAATGAGAATAAATTAACTTTCAATATTTTGTTTCTCCGGCCGCTACGCTATGTTAATATAGCATAGCAAAATCAATGTTTTTTACCATCTGCTTTTACAATATTAATATACAAAGATTTATTTGGCTAGTTCTCTTTTAAAAATTAAAAAACATCAATAAAGTTAGGGTAAAGATCTGATTTTAAGGTATAAATGCTCAATATAAGTTAGAAATCTATTGTAGCCACCAAACCTATTTTGCACAAATCATGATATTCTTCGGTTTTTTATATAAGATCAAACAATATCCATTTTTCCAACACAAATAATCTGGAAATGAGAATAAATTAACTTTCAATATTTTGTTTTATATCTAATGAAGCTTTTTACACCTATGCTATAACCTCATTTTATCCTTCCTATAACTTTTTGCATCTCTTTCGTTATAGAATTGCTAAGCGTTTTAATTGCATAGGTACACATCCATGCATTTTTCGTTGTTGTATGTATATGTATATTAATGTAAGCCTACATAGTCCATCTAAATCTAATTTATTGAATTTAATTCTAATAAAAGTTTTGCCTCTATTTTACAATATTTTATTATGTTGTTTTCCATGAAAATTTATACTCTTTTTCAAATTGTTTCAGTATTTTGTATTTGCATACGAGCATTATGGCACGCGCTTCGCGCGTGATGATGGGTCACATTTCGCGCATGAATTGTTTTTTTACAAATTGCATATGTTTAACTCGTTTTCGAAACAATATGATTTGCACAAATATTTTATCATATTTTTGCATTGAAAGGTATATAGTTAGTTTTAATTTTTCTTTTAAATTGCAACATCTAATTTTTTCTTAGTTTGAATTTTTATTTCTATTTTTAATTGATAAATAATGAATTTGATTTTTTATTAGTTTGAATTTTTATTTCTATTATTAATTAACAAAGAACGACTTTGAAAAAAATATATTTGTTGGATCCTGTTTTAAGTGACATTAAGATTTCGATAATATCCGTGGAGGGGCGTTTTGAATCGGTAGAGGAAACTTATCCGTTAGATCTTATTTTTAACTGATATTAATATTTAATAATATTTATAGAGGGGCATTTTTGGTAGTTCACGTTGATACTAAAAAAGCGTGACACGAAAGGTATTACAACTATTATTAAAGATATACTAACAATAGTGTTGGTATAGAAGTCAGCTAAATGCTATTGTGCTGTCTGTTGGTTTTATGGACAAATGCATAACGTTTTGCTCTAACCTTCTATTAGATTTGAACGAAGGGAAGTTGAATAGTTTCATTCGTTTTGTAGCAGTGACTACTCCATTAACTAGTTGATTGTACTTACAAGCTTGTACATTCAAAAAATCAACTATGAAGAATCTTTTCTATTTTGAAGAAAAATTGTTAAATAGACGTCCCAAGGTGTAAGATGTAACCATTTTGGATCTGGTATTATTAGAAAGTCTTTTAGTATCACAATAAATAAATAAAATATAATCTTTATTGTTATCTTTTTAATTTTGTCATTTAATAAATCTAGTAAAATATTACCCTTTTAAGATTAGTATTATAATATTCCAATAAAACTATAAAGCATTACTATTAACTTAATTTACAAAAAAAAAAAGAAAAAAAATGGTACCATAAATATATAATATTTCAATTCTTTATTTCGTAAGCAATCTTTTTCCACAACATCGTTTGTTTAGATTTAAATTAATCAAGTCGGTTCCTCTAGGTTATACTAGTTAGCTTCCTTTTTATTTATTTTTGTTGTTATTGACACTCCAGAATTTGTTAAGAGAAGTACAACAAAAAACATGAAATTCGACATTCCCCTACCGAACTAAGCCAAACAAACATTTTATTTTATACTACGTTCGGTGAGGTTGGTCGAATTTAAAGCTTAAATTCGAAGGGGATCTGCCGAATTTAAGGCCCAAACTCGGCAGACCTCCGCCGAAATCTTTCCCTAAACAAATTTTAAAGTGTAAATAACATTGAGCTTATTTATTCACTTGAGAATCTTAAAAAGCCAAAGAAACATAGCGTTAAGAGTGGATTCCACTTTCCGTTTGGAAGATGTCCCAATCCATGTGCAATGTCGTTACATAGCTATTATATCTAGTAAAGATTTAATGGATCACAATTAAATTTTTAGGATACTGCGACTGCTAGTTTGGGTTCCACGCTGCATATTTTCCAACATCTCGATGGTTTTACTTCAGCCGAAATAAAAAGTGGCATCGGAATTCAATCCAGGTAACTGTTTCTCTTCAGTTTAGCTACTTTCCATTGAATCTCTTTTTTTTATTACTTCTAACTTAGGAGTTTAGCTTTGGAGGATTTCAAGTAGGGCTGTAAATCGAACGAACCGGACCGGACTTGAAGTATACCGAATTCGGACCGAAATATAATTCGATCGGACGAGTGCCCGACTCGATTAAATACCGGATATCCCTTAGATGTTTGAACTCGGTCTGTAAAAAATTTGCACAGCCCGTGTCCTTCCCGTTAAACTCATTCGGACATGACGAGCTCGGACGGTTCGGACGGACTACATGGTTTCAAAGGAAAAATATTTATTTGGCAA
Source organism: Allium fistulosum (assembly GCA_030737815.1). Lineage (NCBI taxonomy): Eukaryota > Viridiplantae > Streptophyta > Magnoliopsida > Asparagales > Amaryllidaceae > Allium > Allium fistulosum. The sequence goes on from CM060904.1 coordinate 531,222,044, forward strand.
CAAAAAAGCTACAATATAGCATAGGTTAACAATAATAGTACTGGATACACATTCTGGATATGAAATGAAATGCATGCAGGCAGCATGCTTAAGCCAAACAAAAAAAAACATGTTTCAGCAAGAAAATATTAAGCCAACCAATGCTTTCAGCAAGCAGACTACAAAAAATATATTTAAAGCTTACAAATGTCTTTTACATTACAAAAAGCTCAAAAAAGAAAATATATATGAAAGGACTTGCTGCAAGCAAATATTAGTTAATCTTCTAGCCAACAAAATGTGGAAATACTTGCTGCAGCAAAGCAAATATCATTCCAAAATAGTCTCCCAACTTCCTAAGTATATCCAGTAATAACTTCTACTACCTACCTCTACCTGAGAAAGAAAACAAAAAAGAGGATCCATTAGTATAATTTATATTAAACATTTAATATGCAGAACCACAGTACCACTCAAACTAGCAAATACTGTCAATTTTGCACATGTTAGGTAATAAAAAAAGATGCAGAACTTACATTATCACTTATCAGTGACCTGGTTTTCATTTTCATTCAATCAAATGTGACAGTGTTGGATAACCCTTCTTCATGCTGCACCTTATTACAAAACAAGAAGAAATAGATAGTAATTACTAATTAGTAAAACATGTTTATCATATTTTCAAAAATTTGAGCATCTTTATTATTATAACAGCATGAACATTATGTATTTTGCTAAATATTTGTATGCAAACAACTGCATTTTACCTCTTTCAGTGAATATTTTGATCTTAGCCAGTCGCCGCTACATATTAAAGCTTCCACTGTTACAGGATTCAAAGAACTCCTAAACTGATCAAGAACTCTACCACCAGCACTAAATGCAGATTCAGAAGCAACACTGCTGATTGGAATAGAAAGTATATCCCGTGCCATGCTTGATAATATTTTATACTTTGAAGCATTCAATTTCCACCAATCCAAGATATTAAAGTCTAAATCAGTACATTTATGACGAGTTTCCTTCAAATATACATCCAACTCCGATTCATTTGGTTCTACAATGTCTAACTCTTCAGCCCAAATCTCAAACTCAGATCTACTTTTGGTCATCAATCTATCATTGTATTTAGAGCTAATTTCTTTTTTTCTTGTAGAATTCATGTTCATTGTAGCAGTCAACACATACTCTGAATATAATGCTTGCAGGGAAGAAATAATATATTTAATGTTTTGGCCTGATTCAACGTTCGAATAGATCTTTGGAAAGCAAAACTCAATTAATTTCATTTTATATCTAGGATCTAGGATGGCAGCAATTGACATTAATAGATTACATTCACCCCAATATTTGTCAAATTTGATCTTCATTTTGTTCACCATTTCACTCATATAAGAACAACCTTCGAATTCAACCACTTTATCATTCAAGGTTTGCTTAATTTTCCAAAGTTCAGGAAGAAATAAGTTTGAAGTGGGATAAGAAGTGCCAGAAAAAATATTGGAAGCTTCACTAAAAATTTCTAAAATTTTACATACCGACTCGGCTTTCTCCCAGTCTAATTTAGAAGGAAGCCAAGTATAAGACGGATCTCTTTCTTGATACATAGAAAACACCTTTTTAAATTGAATGGCACATTCTACCATTTCATATGTTGAGTTCCAACGGGTAGGAACATCGAGGACTAAGCGTTTAGAGACCGGAAGTTGTAGTTGTTTAACAATATCCATAAACTTGTTCAGTCGTTGAGGGGACATTTTAAAATACTTCACACTTTCTCGAATATTTTGTAACACACACTTTATTTCGCTTAATCCATCCTGCACCATTAGGTTCAAAATATGTGCACAACATCTAACATGAAAAATCTTTCCCTTGAAATAGAGTCTACCCTTTAATGAAAAATTCTCTTTAAGTGTTCTCACGGCTAAATCATTAGAAGATGCATTATCAAGTGTTATGGAAGATACTTTATTTTCTATCTCCCAATCCAAAAGGTATGCAAAAATAGCATCAGCGATTGCAAGACCAGTATGTGGTGGAGGTAAACAACCAAAGTTTAAAATACGCTTTTGTAACTTCCAATTCGAGTCTAAAAAATGACATGTAAGACACATATATCCTATAGTTTGATTTGATGTCCATAAATCGGTTGTCAAACTAACCCTACCCGTATCCCTTAGCAATTCTTTCAAAATCTTCTTCTCATTCTCATATACTTTCATGCATTCACCTTTTATGGTTACTCTCGATATTTTCTCAAATTCAGGATTCAACATTTGAGAATACAAGATAAAAAATTCGTGTTCAACCATTCTAAAGGGATATTCATGCACAATAATCATTGTAGCCATTATTTCCTTAATCTTTCAAAATCTTCTTCTCATTCTCATATACTTTCATGCATAAAGTTAGGGTTTTATGAGTATTTGAAACTAGGGTTTTGTTTACTTAGGGTTTTGGAGTACTTGAGTGATATTAACTTGGAATGCTCATGATATTTTTAGATTTACCGCAAAACCTTGTATATGTTATTTTATTTGTTAACACGTTCTAAAAATAATAAGAAATCTGAATATGTAGTAGTTGGAAATGGAAACTTATTAAATTGTTCTATGAAGTATAAATAGCCTATTTTAGAAGTGTACCGCTATCGGCACCCAGCTTTGTGCTGGTGGCCACCATGGTCGTCGGGTAACCGCCGACCGAACCCTGCTTGGTTTGGCGGTTGCCCATGGACCGTAGTTGTAAAAAAAGAAAAAAAAAATGGGATGGTGGCTGGTAGCAGAAAGCTGGGTGCTGATAATGGCACACCTTTAGAAAACCATTTTCATCATATGCATAGTCACCAGGGAAAAAAAGCGGGCTGCAGGAAGCATAAGCTGATAAACATTGAGAATAAAGTGCTAATTTTTGACTTAATCATGGATTTTAAGTTATTGAATTCATTAATGGTAACATTAGGTAAGGTAACATTCTTGTTATACTAAATCTAGTATGTGTTTAATATGTTCTGGATGTTGTTGTTGATTGTACATGAGCTATACAGTAAATTTTGGATTAATTGTGATGAAAGGTCCATGGCTAACCTATTGTTCTAGGGTTGAAGGATTTAAAATTCCTTCGTTCTTTTCAACTATTTTAATTCTTCCATCCATGGGAAAGAAGCAAAGGCATTTTGAGATCACGTAAAGTAGTAAATCCGTAACATAAGGAGATTATTGTGTGCTATAGTTCCTAACTGTTCAAAGATAAATTTGTAACATAACGAAATTGCTGTATGCTTTAGTTCCTAACTCAACTGGTCAAAGACATGTGGAGGTTTGACAAATGAATTGTATATTACATTTATAGTTTTTTTTTAATGATCTGTATAGTCATTAATCAATATATGTCATGCCATCAGGAGCATTTGCTCTAATAGCATCATTATTCCTTTGGGTGGAAGAGGTGACGGTCTCTAAGTCTATTGTATTATATCATATTTAAAACAAAAGCTTGTTTTAAAGATTAAATCTTCCACTCTTTTACATAGCACATGTTTTTTTAAGTTGACTGCCGACATTTCTATGATTGCCAAATCATATATTATGTAGTACAAACGATATAATCAAATTGTTATATAATTACATGTGCTTACAAATTCAGCCTTTCACATAGACATATGTTCTAGTTGTATGATTCTTGGGCTCGAGTTTAATTTATGAAATGACCCTTTTCATTTTGCAAATATCTACTTCAAAATGGTTTTATAAATGCTACCTTGCATACTTTTGCATAGTTTGACTTTTATTTCGAGTTTTTTTTCTAAACTGTCAACTCTAATGCTATGTACTGCCATATAAGTTATACCTGCAGATCAACCCTTTCATCAAGGGCATTTGGTCTAGTGGTATGATTCTCGCTTTGGGTGCGAGAGGTCCCGAGTTCGATTCTCGGAATGCCCCTTTCTATTTTATAAAATTTTATTTCGTAAGTAGGCTTGTTTTGAAGACGATATTTTCCAGCATTCGCATGGTTTGATTTTTATGCTACATATTGCCACATGACGTGTACGTAGAGATCAACCTTTCGTCATGGGCATTTGCTCCTGTGGCATGATTCCCCTTTTGGAGCCTTTCTATTTTGTAAGATTTCATGTCAAAAGTAGTCTTGTATGAAAGATGATATTTTTTTCCAAGCGTCCACATAAATTGAGTTTTATGTTATGTGTTGTTGCAAGACCTGTAGTTACAGATCAGTCCTTTGGGTGCGAGAGGTCCCAAGTTTGATTTTCAGAATTCCCTACTTATCTTGTACTATTTTATAAACCTTGTTTTCAAGGTGATGCCTTGTTGCTACATATACATATACTTTCAGGTTCAGTGATTTACCAAGGACAATTTGGTTTAGTGATATGATTTTTGCTTTATGCATGGGAGGCCTTGAATTTGATTTCTGGATGCACCTTTTTATATTCTAGATTTTTATTTCAATAGCAGGGTTGTCTTATGGATGATATCTTTCAAGATATTGTGTAGTTCAATTTTTATGTTCTGTCATCATTTTCTCAAATTGTGAAATCTATATGTTTCGAGTTTAATTTTGGAATTCCCTTTTGATTTTGCATTGTTCATAATTGTTTGTCTTTAAGGCGATGCTTTATTGCTACATAAATACATATGCTTGTAGGTTCATTAATCTTCTATCATTGATATTTGCCTTATCGTAATTATTCGGATCTCACTAATCTTCTATCATTAAATGGTACTTAACTTTTTATGCATGCATTCTGTATTTATGATATTGTCAAAATAATATAATCATACTTAAAAGAAATTTTATTTTATTGAAGAATCAATGAGATTTACAATTTTGAAAAAAATAATCATAGATAATTTAAGATTTTTCTATGAAAAATAGACTTATTTTTTATATGTTTTCCTCTCATGTAAAAGAAGAGGATAATGTGCAGATTCATGTATATTAGTTGAACCTTTCTATTTTTTGTGATAACAACTCGTTTTCTTTATAAAATTTTAAAGATAATTCATCATAGGAAGAAACTGGTAATTTAAGTTATTTTTAAATTTTGATTTAGAATACTGACTTGGTTAAGACGATCTAGCCCAATATCCTATGATCTTGGCTTATGTTCTTAGATTCTACTTGTACTGTTATTAAGAGTATGACTTCATGCTATACTTATTTTGGTTAATTAGACTATTGCTAGATGCTTTAATTGATATGGGAGTTTCTTGTTGCAGTTAACTTGTATATTTCTGTTTGTATAGTTCCATAATGAGCCGGAAAATTTATTGTCGGTAGATGGATTTGTTTTGCAATTGTTGGAACTATGTATGTGGTTTTTACAGACATATTTGTATCATGTGTGTTGTGTTATAGTATTCTTAGCTTATGTTCTTGGCATAACACTCTAGATTATCTTTTCAGGTTCAAGAGCAATGTTCTTGTGTTCTCAATATATCATTACCCATCCGATAAAAGAAAATTAATTAATATTGGGAACAAATGAAGGTTTATAAGTAATTGTGATGGAAGGACGTCTGATATAGATACAATTTGAAAGATTTTAGTAGAGAAATGGAACAAAAAGCAACTTCACCAATTATGTCCACCATGGTTCTTTGTTTCCTTTGTTTTCTAATCTCTTCAAAACCATTCAATTTGTGAAATGGACGTAAGACTGCTGCTCTTTGTCAACTTCACTGCCCTTCAATTTATTAGTCTATCCATAAGCAACCCTGACACTAGAAATTGAACAACCAACACCTGTGCTGATTGCATCGAGGAGATAGATTTTAATAGACTGCAATGGCGAAGAGTCAATTTAGGTACTGATAAGCATGAATCATGTATCCAATAAAGATCCATTGCTGTATTTTGGGATTCTTCAGAGTATGTTGAGGTACTGTCTTGGGAGTGTGAGGGAGTGGTTGGGCTTGATTAAGAGGTATTTAATCATCTCTTCCATTTATTTGCTTATTAATATATAAAAATGTATGTTTCTTGCTTTGTATGCAACGAGATCAAAAATTTTGTTCAAAAATTTCAGTGTTAGGATTCTTAACTTGAAATGTCAATTGGTTTTTCATCTAGACAGTAAGGACTTTAGAGTCCGTGAAACGAAGCCTTTTAACAGAAGGTAATTTTTCATCCCATATTACTCGAGTGTAATGGAAAATGCATGGTTGAATGAGTCAAGGGGTTCTCTTACACTTAATCCATTTCGTGCATCTCATAATTCTTTATTTCTACCTTAGTATATTTCTTGTATCCTATGATTCTCTGTTTTTGCCTTAAAATGATGAACATGTAGCCAAATTGTACAATACAGTCGGTCATATTTTTTTTGAGTGCCTTGGTATATTTTTTAAAAACATAACTCCAAAACAAATAAAACATCAAATAAACATAAAGGCTACGTGGATCATCCATCTCTTATAAAGATTGGGTGTTGATTCAAGAATCTAAGGAGAGATTTTAAAACTAAAGTATCATTATGGGCTAGATCTGAAAAATATATTCTAAATTTAATTTGTTTTCTTAGATGTAGATATAATTATATATATATATATATTATATGTCTGCATTAATATTATTAATATATATTATATATTATATTATATGTATATATCAATTTTATATGTACATATCATTGTCCCACCTTGATCTAGAATTAGTAATACAATTTATACAACTTGTTGAATGATTTGGTTTGTTTTTTAGCTTGACAAATTAAAACCAAAATTTATATATGCATAAAACGACATTTTTTGTAATGAATCTATGTTTTTAAATTACCTTTAATAATATTCTAAACATATTATACAATTTAATGATTTAAATGTTTATGTTTGGATTTTTAATCTAAAACGTAGAGATTGTTGATATCTTGTTTTATTTGATGCATGCGATTTTAATTTTATAATATTTTGATTGTTTAAATAACAAATTTTATAATATTTTGATTGTTTAAAATAACAAATTGTGTGTGTGTATATTGCGCGTGCGTGTTCATGCTTGTGTGTGTGTGTCAAATACTTCGGAAAAGTTTAATATAATATGGATGTTTGCAATCAGTTGGAAATCATTTTAGCTTAATCATATACATATATATACATACATAGATATATACATATATACACATACATATATACATACATATATGTATATATATAGATGTGTGGGCGCGCGCGCTTGTGTAAATATTTATATTTTATGTCGTTAAGGCTTGTATTTTAAAGAGGTGGAGCCTTGATGCAACGGTTAGGTCACCTACATGGTGATCTGGGCATCCAAGTTTGAGTCCGGAAACAGCCTCTTCGCAATGCGAGAGAAAGACTACGTACATTATCGATCTTTCTAGAGTCTGTTATCGTGTGGGAGCCTCGTGTACCGTGTTTCATCTTTTTAAGGCTTGTATTTTAGAAACATTTTTTTATAAATTTATTTTTCATTAAACAGTTATAAATTGAGGCAATAATATACATATGAATAGCGAATATATACATGATATATATAAATCTCAATATCTACACATGTATATATTGATCACGTTATTGTTTGTTGTTTTTGTCATTTTAAACATGTTGTTGTAATGTATCATCCCTTGTTAATTGATTGGATGTGATATCAATTGAATGTTTGCAAAAGAGGAAAGGTAGAATCAATCAATGATTCCCCTTTATTTCTTTCTGACGTGATTATATCCAGATCTAATTATATGTTTGTTTCCATCATCAAACACCAAACAATTCATTCACTGTATGTTTCACATGTTTGTCACACCCTTTTACAATATGAATATATTTGACAACTAAATTGGATATATTCATACCTATTCAAATTTCATATTTAATTAAGATAGATCTAATTAAGAAGATTGACAATATTAATAAAATTTGATTTTATTATAAATAACCACATTGGATATATTGGAACTTACTAGACTTTATAGGCTCACTATAATACAAATAAGGAATTTTTTTGAAATCTACTCATTCCATCTGCTATGAAATGGACCGGGTTCTTTCACAAATGACCATTTTGTCCCCATTTCTCTTTTCTTCCCATTTAGTAATCATATTCGATTTTAACAAACGTTGTACATATTTCAAATATAAACGACGTTACGAACGCAATGGAAGAGGTCTCGTGTCCATTCATATTTAAAAATTCTTCTTTTAAGTCATTAGTTCGTTTAAATCCAATTAAACAATTAATTATTATTAATTAGTAAGCGTAAAATTATGGGTTGTTACATGTTTGCTCAAATTTTAAGCAAACAGCAACCAATTTCATAAACTTGTTGTTAATTGAAGATTATAGAAAAATGTCAGATTTCTGCTACTTGAACTTTTTTTTTCCTTTTGAAGAAACCTTTGTTTTATGGATAAAGTGATACGAAGTGGATACAATAAACTTTGAGGTGATAAGTTTATGTGAGAATTTTAAATAACACAAAATGAACTTGCATTATTTTTTTATCGAGATTGCTAGCGTCAGTCGCTTGAGAGCCACTCTAATTCATCAATATACTTCATAATTTTGAATAAAAAACATCATGTGTCCCACTATTATTCAGTTATCCAATAGCTGCTCAAGTATTTCTAACCGTCACTCCGCGGCTAATGTTGTTAGATTTGCTCTTTGTTTATTTGTATCACTTGAGAACTTTAAAAGAAAAAGAAACATATTGTTAAGAGTGGTGAAGAAAATAAAAAGCTTCCACTTTCGGTTTGAAAGATGCCCCAATCGATGTGCAATACCATCACATCGGTTATTATATCTAGTAAGATTTAATGGATCTCATTTAAATTTTTAGGATACTGCGACTGCTAATTTGGGTTCCCTTAGAACAAAACTACGCTGCATATTTTCCAACATCTCCAAGTTCTACATGGTTTTACCTCGCTGAAATAATAAGTGCCATCGGAATTAAATCCAGGTAACTATTTCTGCTCAATGTAGTTACTTACCATTGAATATGTTTTTCTTATTACTTCTAACTTAGTAGTTTAGTTTTGGAGTATTTCAAGTTAGGGTTTTATGAGTATTTGAAATTATGGTTTTGTTTATTTTAATTTTGGTGTTTTTTGAGTACTCAAGTGATATTAACTTGGAATGTTCATGATCATTGTTGTCAAAAATCTTAAAATCTTACGATTTAAATCCCGATTCAGATCGGATCCCTCTCTTTACGATTCGATTTACATTCCGATTCGAACTTAGTTAAAAGCTCAGTAACAAACACATCCAACTCATATTTAACATATTTAATATACATATTTGGATCAACAATTCCCATTATAATGTTTTTAAAACAAAATAAAAATGGAATTAGAGAGAAAATTAAGTATTAATTTTAACTGTAGACGTTCAGACATCAAACTCAACTTCAAAGTGCATACAAACATTAAAATGTGCATTTTTTAAATCTACGATTTACGATTTAAATCCCGTTTCGATTTAAAATTCCAACATTGCGATTTACGATTTAAATCCCACTTTGAAAACCTTGTTCATGATATTTTTAGATTTACTCCACAAAACCTTGTATATGATATTGTATTTGTTAACACATTCTTGAAAATAATAACAAATCTAAATATGTAGTAGTTGGAAATAGAAACTTATTAAATTGTTCTACGAAGAATAAATAACCAACTTTAGAAAACGATTTTCATCATATGCATAGTCATCAGGGAAAAAAAATGCAGGCTGCAGGAAGCATAAGCCGATAACCTTGAGAATTTTTGACTTAATCATGGATTTTAAGTTACTGGATTCATCAATGGGAACATTATGTAAGGTAGCATTCTTGTTATACTGAATCTAGCATGAGTTTAATAGTGTTCTGTGATATTGTTGTTGATTGTACATGAGCTATACAGTAAATTTTAGATTAGTTGTGATGAGAAGTCCATGACGAACCTATTATTCAAAGATCGAAGGATTTAGAAGTCCTTCATTCTTTTCAACCATTTTATTTCTTCCATCCTTGAGAAAGAAGAAAAGGCATTTTGAGATCACGTAAAGTAGTAAATCAGTAGCATAAGAAACTTATTATATGCTTTAGTTCCTAACTGTTCAAAGATCAATTTGTAACAAATTATTGTATGCTTTAGTTCCTAACTGAACCGATCAAAGACATGTGGAGATTTGGCCAATGAATTGTATATTGCATTTACAGTTTTTAATTTAATGATCTTTTAATGTCATTAATCAATATATGTCATGCCATCAAGAGCAAATGCTCTTATAGTATCATTTTTGCTTTGGGAGGAAGAGATGACGGTCTCTAAGTCTATTGTATTATATCATATTTAAAACAAAAGCTTGTTTTCAAAATCAAATCTTCCACGCTTCCACATAGCACATGTCCTTTTACATTGACTGCCAACATTTCTATGATTGCCAAATCATATGTACTACTCCAAACGATATTAATCATTTTGTTACATACTTACATGTACCTACAAATTCAGCCTTTCACTAAGACATCTGTTCTAGTTGTATGATGCTTGGTCTCGAGTTTAATTTATGAAATGCCCCTTTTCATTTTGTAAATATCCATTTCAAAAGGTTTGTTTTTAAAATGCTACTTCGCAAACCTTTGCATAGTTTTACTTTTATACGAGGCATTTTTTGGGGACTGTCAGCTCTAATGCTATATACTGCCATATCGGTTACATCTGCAGATCAATTATTTCATCAAGGGCATTTGGTCTAGTGGTATGATTCTCGCTTTGGGTGCGAGAGGTCCCGAGTTCGATTCTCGGAATGCCCCTTTCAACCGCAGAATTTGATTGCTCCTGTGGCAAGATTCACCTTTTTTTGGGGCTTCTCTACTGTGTAAGATTTTATGTCAAAAGCAGGCTTGTACTGCTGGCGATTTTATGCAGGTTTCAAGTAAGTCATATAATTCAATCGTCATCATTTCCTTTTTTATAACTCGATCCTAAGCTGTTGATTTTCATGTAACTCGTATCAGGGGCATCATGCTTTAGTCGCATAATACTCGTCGAATTCAGAGCAGATTTCAAGTGAATATCATTACCAAATCATCACCAGTTAGCAGATCTGCTGTAAGTTGTGCTTGCCCCCTCTTTAAATGGTACTTCAATTACACCACCATTGGTCTTTGCATTCATTTAAACAAATGTGTAGTTTTTTGGATCTTGTTAATCTTCTATCTTTTAATGATACTTCAACTTTTTTTTTTTTGGCATGCATTCTGTATTTATGACATCGTCAAAATAATATAATCATACTTAAAATAAATTTAATCTTATTGAAGAATCAATGAGATTTACAGTTTTGAAAAAATTGATCATATAATTTTAGAATTTTCTATGAAAAAATATGGCTATTTTTATATGTTTTCCTCCCACGTAAAAGAAGGGGATAACATGCAGATTCATATACTTTCGTTGAACCCTTTCTATTTTTTGTGATAACTACTAGTTTCTCTATAAACTTCTAATGATAATTCATCATAGGAAAAAACTGGGAATTTGAGTTATTTTAAAATTTGGTTTAGAATACTGGCTTGGATAAGATAATCTAGGCGAATATCCTTACTTCCTTAGATCTTGACTTATGTTCTTAGATTCTACTTGTACTGTTCTTAAGAGTAAGACTATTGCTATGTTTAGAATACTGACTTGGTTTCATGCTATGTTTGCTTGGTTAGTTTGACTATTTCGAGATGTTCTAATCGATGGGAGTTTCTTTCTTTTTTCCCTTTAAAAAAATGAAAAAAATAAGTACGTAGGGTGGTAGTACATAGTTGTACACTTGTACTACAAGTCTACATATGTCCAATGATTCGAATCATGCTATGCAAGACTTGAACCTGGAACCTTGCGGACCAAAGGCGGAACGCCTACCCACTGAGACAATATTGTTGGACGGATATGTGAGTTTCTTGGTGCTGTTAACTTGTATACTTGTGTTTGTATAGTTCCGTAGTGACGTCGAAAAATTTATTGTCTGGTAGATGGATTTGTTTTGAAATTGTTGGAACTATGTATGTGGTTCTCACAGACATATTTGTATCATGTGTGTTATGTTGTAGTATTCTTAGCTTCTGTTCTTGGCATGACACTCTTGATTATCTTTTCAAGTTCAAGAGCAATGTTCTTGTGTTCCCAATATAATATTACCCATTCGATAAAAAGAAAATAAAATAATACTGAAAAAAATGAAGGTTTATAAGTAATTGAGATGGAAATACATCTGATCTAGATACTAGTTAGTCGATCTATTCACATACTGTGTGTTGTAGACTTGCAGTGCTTGATGGTTATTTATTGACTTTGACATGAAATGAAATGTATTTAAACTTTTAAAAGATGGCTCTAAGCATGGACTTTATATTATATGAACGAAATAATAGTCCATTCTTGTAGATAAAATATATGTTTCTTATTGAGTGATAATCACAAGACATTGTCCCTTTTGTTTTTAATTCAAAACTTTGGATATGCACATTTGCTTCACATGTTAAACTTCCAAGTGTAAAGATCGATAAATGCCTAAGAAGAGACAAAGTGACCTAGATATTGCTATGAGTTTAGCAAAAAAAGTGACGAGCTGTATTCCTACCTTTCCAAAAATTTACATTCTTTTTGCTATGTTATATTACACATCAAAGCTGCAGAAGATTCTATCCCAACAAAATCTAATGGGAGTTATTTATAAAATTCTTCTTATAGGTTTTAAAGTACCACTCCAAAAAATATTGTGAGTAAATATGATACACTGATCCTAGCAAAATTATGATGCTGATCTTAAGAGGCAGCGCAGAAGGGAAGAGTGAATAAACCTGCAGAATTACTTAAAGATTAACTTCGTCAATACGATCAAGTGATAAAGGAAGCTTGTTTGCACCAAAATTGGTCGCAAACACCCAATAGTCGTTGAAAGCACCAGTACGCAATCACAATTCACAGATAACAAATATGTAGAGAAATAAAAATAAAAAACACTCAGAAAATTGAAAAGAATAACAGTAAACAACACAGATTTTATAGTGGTTTGGCGATCTTGCCTACGTCCACTCTGAAGCTTATGATTTTATTGATTCACTTGATAACTTCAATCTGTTACAACATATTACAATTGATGATAGCTCTGAAATTCGAATACAACAGCGATCATAAGATGTAGAATTGAATCCGGCAGAGTCTGGACGTTGTATCGCAAAAAGATCCCTTTTCTGTAGGTTTCAGGGGGCTATTTATAGGCGTAGGAGGCTGAGATCGCGCTCAAACTTCGGGAGACTTCTTCTGGCACGTGAGTGGGCCCACGCGACCGGTCCCACCAAGTTTCGACTCGATCTGTGATCGATACGAATTGATTTCGTATCCATCAAGAATTAGTCCAATCGAGCTGAAACTTGGCAGGAACATTCTTTACCTTGTGCGCAAGCTTCTGTGAAAATTTTGTAGCATTTGGACCAGTGGTTTGGGAGATATCGTCGATACGAAATGGGATCCTTCAGCATGCTGTTTGGTTCGAATCGACTAATTCGATTCGATGCTCTCGAATCAATCACCTCACGTGCTCTCGCGGTGATGTGGCGCGCATACCTCGCATCGATCCATTCTTTACTCCGAGATGACCGTGTCGACTCCATGAATTTCGCCTTGCTCGTATCGAAGAATAACACGTCACCCAGGCTCGTTGACCTGATGGATACGAACAAGCCTCTGCTCATGGATTCGAACATGGTCCCATGATGGATACGAAGCAGCGAATCTTTGATGGATGCGAAGTTGGCGTTAGGTGATCATTACGAAGTGGACTACTTACTGATGGATTCGAACAAAGAGCCATGCCGATGGATTCGAATAAGTCTCTCTGGCCGAAGGTTGATCGACATGAAGCTCATCGATACGAAGTGCGGCCTACTGATGGATACGAACGGATGGATTCGAATGAGATGCTGCTTCGATCGATACGAAATCGATGGATACGAAATGAGGCCCATTGATGGATACGAAAATGGAGTTATCTCCTTCAATTTGCATCGATCATAACTTGAGCACACGAACTCGGATTGACTTGAAATTTGGAGTGCTGGCTTTCATGACTTTGCTTGCCGTGTCCTATCAATTGTAGCATGATCCGGTCCCGGACAAAATTCATTGATATCCATGGTGAAACAGTGTATAACGAACTTTTACGACGAACTGTCTTTAGTTTTCCAGTCAACTTTTTGGTGTCACGGTCTTGCCAAAAGGCGGGATAACATTTGCCCCCCAAAACATGTCTTGCGGTAGGAAGGTGTGTTTTGTAGTTCCATAAGCTGGATGTTCATATCCTGTCATCGACTTGTAAAGAACTTGATAGTCTTTCCTGACCATGAATGACGATCGTTCGCGACCGTATGTCATTTGAGGTAATATGAGACCGTTCGAGGTCGGATGCCGTTCGCGGGAAATAACGAAATGAGACCGTTCGCGGTCGGATACCGTTCGCGGCGAATAAAGAAATGGGACCGTTCGTGATCGGGTGTCGTTCTAGACGAATTATGACCGTTCGCGGTCGGGTGACGTGGAAAGAAGAATGTGATCGTTCGCGATCGTGTGTCGTTCTAGACGAATTATGACCGTTCGCGGTCGGATGACGTGGAAAGAAGAATGTGATCGTTCGCGATCGTGTGCCGTACGAGGCAAAAATGTGATCGTTCGCGATCGAATGTCATATTAGGTGAATTGTGACCGTTCGTGGTCGGGTGCCACACGAGGCAGAGTGTGATCGTTCACGATCGAATGTTATATTAGATGAAGTGTGACCGTTCGCGGTCGGGTGCCATTCGAGGCAAATGAGTGTGCCCGGGGGGGACTTAGTATTATCGATGTCAGGTTCACGTTCGGATGAATTTCTGAATCAGCGATCGTGGCGGTTCGTCGCCATACAAGGTGTGCTTGTGGACCGTTCGCGATCCAAAGCATACGCGAGTAACTTCTTCTACAGAATTGCAAATATCAAATTAACGTTCACATGAATTCCATAATAAAAATGTCCAAACAAGCAAAGTCTAAATGTCCAAATCAACATGAAACAAAAGCAAAACAAGGATGTCAAAGTGTAAATTCTCACTACGAGACGGTCAATAATCATTCAGAGCATGCCTGTGGATCGTTCGCGATCTCATACATGTGTAAATGGTTTGATGGTGTTAGTGAGAAGTTTACGACTCGTTCATCGTTATTTAAATCAATTGATAACCATACGGTGCCCCGGCTCGGGGTCACCCCTAGCTGATGTAGACGGTGGTCGCTCTGGTTCCACCGTTGAAGCTCGCCTCCTCACATACTGAAGTAGCCTACCGTTCCTGATATGCCCTTCTACCTCATCCTTCAGGTGTCTACAGTCATTTGTGCTATGTCCATTCAGCTCGTGGAATAAGCAATATTTGTCTGATTTTCTCTCGTCGGTAGTCGGATCCCGTCGCATTGGTCTACGATAGGCAACTTGCTCTCGGGTGTCTTGGTAGATTCGCTTCAAACCCTCGTTCAGTTCTGAATAGGTGGTGTTGGGAGTGTTTCCACCTACTACCGGACCAACTTCCTTCCTATGCATAGCCGAACCAAACTCCTTCCACTCCATCCACCGAACCAACTCCTTCCACTCCATCCACCGAACGAACTCCTTCCACTCCATCCACCGAACCAACTCCTTCCACTGCCTACCGAATCAACCATCATCCCACCTACTACCGGACCAACCATCGGTCCACCCACTACCGAATCAACCATCATTCCACCTACTACCGGACCAACCACCGGTCCATCCACTACCGAATCAACTTCACCAGACCGGATTGCATCAGCCCAGGCCCACCAGCAGCTATATACATCCAAGACCCCTACCCCCAGCCTCACTTTATAAATAGAGGGGCATGGGTACGACAATGAGGGACAAGTTTGAGAGCTCAAGCACGGATAAAACTTTCAAACAACTTTCATATACTTGTATCAAAGTTTTGTACTTGTAATTTGAATAGAAAAGGAGAATAACATATAAAGTGGACGTAGGCACATTCTGGCCGAACCACTATAAATCTGCGTGTCTTTTACAGTTTAGTCCCTGCTTTTCATATATTTGCATAAATCACCCAAATCACTAAGACAACATAAAATCAATTAAATCATACGACTTGGAGGTGTTTGTCCATTTTTTGTGCAAACATTTTTGGTGCTTTCATTGAGAGCAAGAAGCTCGAAGCTTCAGCTTCTCCCACTTAACCTTCTTCCTAACAGCGTCGTTCATTGCTTGGAAAACATGCCTCCCAAGCAGAAGAAAGATGTTAACAAAGGAAAAAACATCGCAACCAGCAGTCTTCCAGATCCAGTGGTCACAGATCAAGTAAGTCGTCCCCTTCCAACAGCAGTACCAAATGAAGGTCAGGCAAATCCGACAACTCCTGCCATAGAACAGCCTGCATCAATTACTAAGGCAGATCTAGACAGGGTTGTGGCTGAAGTGACTAACCGCTTCACATCCCAGCAGGAAGCCTTGGTGGACCATCTCATGTCACGCTTAAGGGATGCTGAAGAGTCCAACCGCAACACTGAATCATGGGGTGAGTCCCAGTCTGGAGGATCTCAGAGACAGCGAAGATCTTCCTTCTTCGAAGGAGTTAACGACAGAAGCAGCCATGGTAGGAGCCGAGACCGAGCACAGCCCGAAGTTAGGCCTAAGGAAACGCTTGGAACCGAACCCAACGGGGGAGGTACCGGACGGAGGTCAACTGTAGCTGAGCCTGTCGTACTGCATAACCACGGAAACACCAATGAACGGGGCCGAGCTAGAGTCCAGCCCGAAGTTGGACCCGAGAAAGTGCTTGGATCAGAACCCAGCGGGAGAAGATCAAGGCAAGGGCCAACTGTAGCTGACCCTAACATGCTCCCAGAAGACCAAAGGCAACCACCGGAAAATATTAGGAATGATTGACGATACCATCCCTACAGGTCATCTAGACGGAATCAATCCCACAGAACAGAACCGAACTCATTTCTATCTGCTCCAAATTCTGATGAAAGGATGACACGCTTATTCAGAGAGTGCGTCCAACGGGATCAAAGAGATCGAGGGATAGACGCTAGGGTAACCAGCCCTTTCGCCTGCAATATCGAAATTGCTATCACCCCTCGAGAATGGAAAATGCCAACAATGGAACCTTACAAAGGGACCTCTGATCCCATTGTACACTTACAGAGATACACACAGCATATGCTCATGAGTGGGGCAACAGAGGGAGTACTGTGCAAATGCTTTCCACTATTCTTAGCAGATCTAGCTACCTCCTGGTTCTGCCATCTACCCCAAGGATCCATCAGCTCATGGGAGATGTTAAAAGAAAAGTTTATCAGCCAGTTCCGCATTCATGTGGAACAACCCATGGACGCTTATTCCTTATCCAATATCAAACAGAAATCGGGAGAGAAGCTGCAGCAATATTTAACCCGATTCAATGCCGCAGCGGCCGCAGTCCAAGATGCCGATGAGAAGCTTGTCTTAATGGCCCTCTATAGTGGTGTGCATCCGGATACTAAATTTGCTAGAAGATTGACAAAAGAAAAACCAGCTACTTTACCCGATTTCTTCCATGAAGCCGGGAAATATATGAGGCTTGAAGACGCTGCCACTGAGGGACAGTCATGGCAACAAAATAAGGCAGCTCACGGCAACACGCCCGCTGCAGCGAAGGATGTTCGAAGAAATGATTCTAGAGACAATGCTGGGGGCAAGAAGGGAGAAAAGCGCCTATATCGGCCAGGACCGAGATTAGACACTTACACTCTTTTGAATGAAACCATCGAAAACATCTTCCTTGCCACCCAAGACGAAGTTAGATACAAACGCCCACCATACAAGAAGGAATCAGATAACGCACAGAAATCTGGAAAGTTCTGCCGCTTCCACGAATCTCATGGGCATGATACCAATGAATGCCATCATCTCCGGGACTTGATTGAAGAACACATCAGAAGGAAGAGACTGGAACGCTATGTAAAAGGTCAGAACAGGACTCCAACTCTTGCCAATGAGAACCCAAGGCTACCCTCACCAGAGATAGGCAGAGGAAATCGCAATACCAGCGGCTCCAGTCAAGAGAAGATAGTGGTCCATACCATCTCGGGAGGATCGCACATCGTCGACAGAAGCTGGGCAGAGATGGAAAGATATGGAAAGTCGCTTAGAAACAATGAAGACTGTGTTAATTCTGTTATAGTAGAACGCCACCCGAAGCGGAAAGAGAGTGATGACATCACATTCAGTAGGCATGACCTAGAGGGAAGGCAGTACCCTCACATGGATCCCATGGTTATCTCTGCCCGGTTCGGTCCAGCCGAAGTTTTCCGAATTCTAGTAGACACTGGAAGCTCAGTAAATATCTTATTCAAGCATGCATTCGACAAAATGAAACTATCAATAAAGGACGTTTCTCCCTGCAATAAACCACTACACGGTTTCACTGGAGATGCGAAGATGCCCCTCGGGCAACTGGACCTCTTTGTTGAAATTGGAAGTCATCCCCGCTCCGTTGTGCGGAAACAGACATTTGTGCTGATAGAAAACCACTCGGCCTACAACGCCTTCTTAGGAAGGCCAGCCTTGTCTGACTTCCAAATTGTCCTGGCCCCATGGTGCCTAAAGATGAAATTTCCAACGGACAATGGAGTAGGGGAAGTAGAGGGAGACCAGGACGTTGCTCGAGACTGCTATGTAACTGAACTTCGCAACAACCACAGGAAGGATAAAGGGAAGAGTGTAGAGGTTGCCCTTTGCACAAAAAGTTTGGAAGCATAGCAACTAAAGAAAGCCCTCCTCTTCAATATACCAACGACCCTTTCAATGAATTAGACCCCAGAGACAAAGAGGAGGAGGCCACCGCCGAGCCTGCAGAGGCTATGGAATTTGTATCTGTAGACAAACATGACTCGAGTAGACTATTGAAAATCGGGTCCCAACTAAAAGCAGAGTTGAAGGAACAACTCATTGACTTTCTCCGCCACAACTTGGATGTATTTGCATGGTCACATGCTGATATGATCGGAATCTTCCCTGACATAGCATGCCACGTACTAAACATTGATCCTACCAAGGCGTCCGTAAAACAAAGAAAGAGAAGTATGGGGGCAGAACGATCAGCAGCTCTCGATGAAGAAGTAAAGAATCTACTTGCCAATGACTTCATACGAGAAACCATCTACCCAGAGTGGATCGCCAACCCGGTGCTGGTAAAGAAGACTAATGGGAAGTGGCGAACATGCATTGACTTCTCCAACTTAAATGACGCATGTCCGAAGGATTGCTTCCCACTTCCCCGAATCGATCAACTTGTAGACAGCACAGTCGGGCACGAACTGTTATCTTTTATGGATGCATACTCAGGATACAACCAAATTCCCATGCATGCTCCCGATCAAGACCACACTAGTTTCATCACTGACCGGGGATTGTACTGCTACAAGGTAATGCCTTTCGGACTTAAAAACGCAGGAGCCACCTACCAGCGCCTCGTCAACAAGATGTTTGCAGGGCTAATAGGACAAACTATGGAAGTGTATGTGGATGACATGCTGGTAAAGTCAAGGAAGGCCGACGATCACGTAAGCCACCTGGGCGAGATGTTTCGAGTACTTCGCCAATATGGAATGAAACTTAATCCTCTAAAATGCTCCTTCGGAGTATCATCAGGAAAGTTCTTGGGATTCATCGTCCATGCCAGAGGGATTGAAGCAAACCCCGAACAAGTCCGAGCTCTAAAAGATATCAAAATACCTTCCACTCGAAAGGAAATGCAAAGCCTGAATGGAAAAGTGGCCGCCCTAAGCCGATTCATCTCCAAAGCAACGGACAAGTGCGTCCCCTTCTTCGAAGCTCTAAAGAAAGACAAAGGAAAGTTCGAATGGACTGACGAATGCTTAACAGCTTTCCTTAGCTTAATCGAACACCTCCAGAAACCGCCGGTACTCTCGACTCCAAACGAAGGCGAAGAGTTATACCTATACCTTGCTGTATCATCTCATGCTCTAAGCGCTGCTTTGGTAAGAGAAGACAACCACACGCAGCGGTCAGTATACTTTGTAAGTAAGAGGTTTACGGGGGCATAAGTCAGATATCCTAAACTTGAGAAGCTAGCATACTGTCTACTGATCGCATCACGAAAACCGCGACACTATTTTCAATCCCATTCCATCAGAGTTCTGACCGATCAACCGCTGAGGCAGGTACTCAATCGTCCCGACACTTCTGGCGACTACTTAAATGGTGCATTGAACTAAGTCAATATGATATTACCTACCATCCTCGCACCGCCATCAAGGGGCAGGCCATGACCGATTTCATTGCCGAATTCACTACCAACGAAGGTAAGGAGCAATTAGAAATAGCAGAAGACATCAAGTTGAACCTCTTTGTGGATGGTGCATCAAACGAACAAGGCTCGGGGGCAGGTGTGGTAATAATCACTCCTAGGGGAAATAAGCTGCACTATACTATAAAGTTGGAATTCGCTGCCACCAACAACGATGCAGAGTATGAAGCAGTGATAGCTGGATTAGAACTTGCCTTAGAAATCAGAGCCAATTCTTTGTGTCTTCATAGCGATTCTCAACTTATTGTTAATCAAATACTAGGAGAATTCCAGGCTCGAGAAGAACGACTCATAGCATATTTAAAGAAGACCAAGTTACTTCTCAGTCGATTGGACCACTACTTAGTCAAACACATCCCTCGGGAAGAGAACCAAGAGGCCGACGAATTGGCGAAGCAAGCTAGCATGAGAGACGGCGCTATTTCCGGAGCAGTAGCCATCTCAAAGCAACTGACCCCAAGTTTTGAGCAAGTGAATCTGATAGCTGCAACCGAAGAAGCAACTTGGATGACTCCCATCCGAGACTACTTACAAAGTGGCACACTACCCAACGGGCGTAACGAAGTCAAGAAAATCTTGAGGAAAGCTTCCCGCTACACAATACAAGAGGACACCCTCTATCGGCGTGGCTTCTCTAACCCCTTATTAAGGTGTGTTGTTGGAAGGGAAGCCAAGGAAATCTTATCCAACATTCATCAAGGAAGCTGCGGAGATCACACCGGAGGGCAGACTTTGGCAAAAAAGATACTCCGATATGGATATTTCTGGTCCACCTTAAGCAAGGACGCCTTAGATTTCGTCAGAAAATGTGACAGATGC
This sequence comes from Allium fistulosum, assembly GCA_030737815.1. Classification (NCBI taxonomy): domain Eukaryota; kingdom Viridiplantae; phylum Streptophyta; class Magnoliopsida; order Asparagales; family Amaryllidaceae; genus Allium; species Allium fistulosum. Next base: position 531,243,243 of record CM060904.1, read on the forward strand.
CAGAAGTTTGCTAAGATTCCGCGGCTACCAACAACTGAGATTACTCAAATAACCAGCCCTTGGCCTTTTGCAGTATGGGGAATTGACTTAATCGGCGAACTGCCAATGGGCCGAGGCGGGGCCAAATATGCTATAGTGGCAGTCGACTATTTCACCAAATGGGTGGAAGCAGAACCCCTAAATAAAGTATCTTCAGCGAAAGTTATTAACTTCTTGATCAAAAATATTCTATGCAGGTACGGAGTCCCATTCAAAATTATATCGGACAATGGACTTCAGTTTGACAGCGAGGAGTTCGCCAACTGGTGCCAAGAGCACGGAATTCACAAAAGCTTCTCATCCGTAGCTTATCCCCAGGCAAACGGACAAGTCGAAGCCGTCAACAAAATTCTGAAAACTCTAATAAAAAAGAAACTCGAAAAGTCAAAGGACGCTTGGGTGGATGAACTCCCTACGGCACTGTGGGCCTATCGCACATTTTTCAGAACATCAACGGGGCATACTCCTTTCTCTTTGGCATACGGATCGGAGGCTATGCTCCCAGTTGAAACTATCGTGCCTTCCCACCGTAGGATCCACTATAACCCAGAAAAGAACGAAGAACTCCTTCACATGTCTTTGGATCTAATTGAGGAGAGAAGAAATGATGCAGCCCACAAGCAAAAAGTGGCAGCACGATACAACTCCAAAGTCAAGCGTCGTACCTTACAAGAAGGAGATCTTGTCCTCAAGCGAATCTTCCCTCGCCCCGGAGCACTAGATCCAATCTGGGATGTACCATATGTAATTCATAAAGATCTCCACAATGGAGCTTATATTTTATCAACAGTGGACGGAGAGGTGTTCCAGAGGACATGGAACATCCAACACCTCCGTCGATACTTTTCTTAACTTGTACTGTCCATATGAAGTGAATTAACAAAGAGAATCAGTGGATGTAGGCATTTTCGTGCCGAACCACTTTAAAAAACCTTGTCTCTTTTTTAACTTGTTCCTTTATATCTTGGCTGCTTGTTAACTTTATCCTTTTCTGTTGAACAAAATCCTGTGCATATAGCATTTCCATTAAAGACACTCTGCAGCGCGACTTCACCTGGATAAGACCTAACAGGTACTATGCGGATCTATGCCCTCATCAATGAGACACTTTTGCTCCGGCATCCCTCTGCTGCGGGTTAACTCATTGCTCGCGACGGCCCTTAAAGCCAACTGTAATGAGCCGATTATAAGCCACCGAGAAGGCCGACTATAGCCAAGGCAGCTCATTACGGCGTTCGGCTCGCCGACAACTGTGAACCTACTTTAAGCCCCAACATAAGGTGTGGCCAACCAGGGGTAGTTCACGGTTGACGATCGGCACCCACGCTAGCCGGCCACAGTAAATCGAATAATACCCACGATTACGGGCCATAATGGCCCGGGTAGTTACTGTGCGCGATCTCGGCTCCGATGTGTCTTAAGTACGGCTGTGGTAAAAAAGATTAACTTCCCGCGGAGGCGTAAGATGGGTGACAAATGTCTCCAAGACCCACAGCTAGGGAAAGTGACTACAAAGCCCGTTTGCCACGAACTTAAGCACATCGAAGGCCTTCCGTGATGGGAAGTTTTACTATTTCGCATATTTCAATTTTATTTAAAAAACTTTTCTCCTATCCTCTGTAACAATCCCTGAAGTACAGGACACAGAATATGAGACATTCGCTAATGGAAGCGGATACTCACAGCAAGACACTGGACCGCATTCCATACTCAGTCACGCAAGACATTCAAAGCTGTCATCTACAAGTAAAATATGAAGGGCGGTATTTTCTTCTTTCATGTATAAACACGTGGCTATAATTTATTCACGCATCACACTAACATTGCAAGACATGAAATTATGTTTTAAGCAAGAACTTGACATCAAACACAATTGAATTACAAGCATATGCATAGCTATATTTCTCATACAACATGTCAAAGTAGCAAAAACATTCAAAAACGACAGAATCAGCTTAAGTTAAAAAATTACACGTCAAGAATAATGTTGTTTATTACAAGTAGCATAATTACAACCTAAAAGTTACGTTACTGTTTTGAGACTAACATATACAACAATGTCAAGTCCACAAAAAGATATCCAGGTCAAATCAAGGAGCCGGCTGCGTCGGAGTTTTATCCTTGTCATGTTGCCCACCTGTCCGGTCAAAAAAAGAATTCATTAGTGATAAGCAACCAAGTTAACGGAAAGACTAGAAAGGAAGACTTACCAGCATCTGCTCCCTGACCATCCTGATCATCATCCTCTACTTGCACACCTGCCTCCTCAGCGGCAAGCAGCCGCATACCCTCCTTCACCGCCATCTTCTCCTCCTTGGTAAACTGGGCAGTGACCACATCCATTCTGAAGACCGCGCCGCCCTCTTTATCCGCATCAGCCCTAGCCTCCTCCAGAGCCCGGAGATAAATCCTGGCCATAACTCGGGGGTAATCATCCATCCAGGATAGGTTACCCTGTTTCCAAGTGCGAAAATACATATCCTGGAGCATCTCATCCATCATCCCCTCGTTTTCCTCAAGCTCCCTCATTCGGGCCTCAGAAGCACGCAGCTTAGCAACGGCAGCATCCCTCTCCGATCGGTATCGTGAGCGGTCAGCCTGAAGGGATATCCTCATCGCCTCCATCTCCTCCTTCAACCTAGACTGAGCGAGCTCCGCGGCCTCAAGTCTCCCCGATAATTCCTGCGCCCGCTCGAGGTCCGCTTGTCGGACCTCATCCACCGTCGCAATGGCCATGTCAATCCTCTCCTTGCAGACGGCCTCTATTTTTCGCAACTCTGCCCTGCTGGCCTCTTCCATAGTCTTCTTCAATTGCCTGGATGCGGCCTCGTGCTGAGAAATTTGGATGGCTTGATCGGCAAGTTGCTTAGCCTGGTCGGAGACCATTAACCGTAGCCGAATGTTGGCACTCCCAATTTCCTCCCCGGCCTTGACTAGTCCAGCATGATGCCCCATCAATTTCCTGGTCTCCTCAGCAACCCGGTCAATATTCGCCTTAGCTTCATCCCCTAGAGTTACAACCCGGGTAGTAAGCAAATCAATGTCCAGGGACTTAGCTTCCTCAAGCACCCGTACCATAGGATTGCGAGGGAGAAGATGCTCACCAGTAACCTCATCGAAGGAGATTTCATGAGAGGCCGGGTTCAGGTCTGGATGACCCGCAAACGGGTTACGAACCAAGCCAGGGTGATCTATCGGGGTGAAGGTTGGATTCTCAGACGGATGTGGGGAAGACATAAACTCAGTATCATCCTCCGTAATATCGTGAATAGGCTGGAGTGGGTCCGGAGGACCAGGAAGAGATTCAAACGTAGATCGACTCCTCTTCCTCTTTTGTATATCTTCTTCAATAACTCCAAGAAGAGGACGATAGCCGACTACGTCTCCAGGACGGTTAGTAGGAGGCTTCGGCTTGGCGGAAGCTTTCTGCGAATTTGTTTGATTCCATTTTGCTCTTCGTCTTCCCTTTCGCAAAAATAGAGAAATGAATTTCTCAATTCATGAGATCCTAGTTCGGGACTGATGGGGCTCGAACCCGCAGCTTGCCTGCTCATCACATTTTTGGGAGAAGGCGACACCAGAAGACAGAAAACGATAGATAGAGGTTCCCTATATTGGAGAGTGGTCTACCTGAGTGAAGCCTTTCTGCTTAGACTTTAGAGGCGTTGGAGGCCCTTAACCCTTTCTATTGCGCCTGCCGTCTTCACTCCTGTCTCCCCGTTACCTTCCGATTGTAATTCTCCTTTTGTTCTTTCGGTACTGTACTTGTGGATTGTGGAACTCCTGAATCGTCGAATTCGACGAAAAGCGGGCTTCGAGAGGAGTTTGTATTGTTCAAGCCTGTGCCAAAGATCTGAGGTCTTGGCCGTTTTGCCCGCTCCTGGAATGAAAACCAAGTGTCACCAGCATGTATTGAGCCATCATTCAAGAATTAAAAAGAATAAAGAGAAATTCACCTTGAATCGCAGAAGTTGCCTCAGTAGAAGCGCTCTCGGAAGATAAATCGGCACCGGTCCCGACCTTATCAGCTTTCTTGGACTTCTCTGTTTCCTCCAACTCTTCGAAGGCTTGACGGAGAGCGTCATCTGTCCACTCTTGAATCACGCCTGCCTTTCCGGGAGGCAAAGCCCTGGTGCCATCACCGCCCTGTCCTTCGCCACCTCATTACCGTGACGATCACCGTCACCTTCTTTACCACTTCCGCTCTCCGCCTCACCTCCTTCGTCCTCACCTTTTTCCCCCTCCACTCTTTCCTCCTCCTGAACATCCGGATGTGTGCTGGGAGAGGGTCCATCAGACTTCTTGAGTTTCTTTCCCCCGGCGACTGGATGCATCGAGAAGGGTCTCCTTTTGCTGCTTTTTGTCGTGACCCCTCCTGTAACTTTGGCAGCTCTCTCCTCCGCCGTGTCTCTCTGCTTAACCACGGACTGATGTGGAAGGATCAGGTTGTGCACTAGAAGTGTAGCATTCCTGATCAAGTAAGAAGCCGACATGTCCCTTCCCGTAATGGCTTCTATTTCCACAACCATCTGAACCAGGCGATCATTCTCCACAACTGCAAAGCCACCTGTCGCTAGCAAGAAATAAAAACACATAAGAAGAAGCATTGCAGTCAGAACGGAAATTATAAATAAGCTTCAAACTTACAGCCAGAGGTGAAGCGACGAATGGAAACAGAGTCATCCTTGATAAAAAACCATTCTTTCTTAAACATACTGAACTTCGAATATAAGTCCATGACATGCTTGAAAGATACGGCTGATTCCAAGCTGATGTATGGAGACCCCTTCTTATAGCCTCTCAAATTGTACAAATACCGGATCTCTCGGTTGGAAAGAGGACGCCCGTATCTCCTCTGGAAAATGACAAACATGCTCACCAGGATGGCGTAAGAATTAGGCTGAAGCTGAAATGGAGCCACCTTCAAGTAGGTGATGAAGCTGATTATCCAAGCATTGATCGGGGGAATGGCCCCACACGTACAATGGTACCGACTATAGGCGAAATATCCTTCAGGGGGATTATATGGCATCACTTCTTCCCTCGGCAATAGCATGCGCGCTCTGTCAATCCCAAAGGAGCGAGAAATAACATCAAGCTGCTCGCCTTTGAGAGAGCTAGGGAAACAGTCAGGAGGTGAGTTCAGAAGCTCCTGAGGGCCGTACCCATCTACTAGTGACCTCGGGGTGGGCCCATGACGTCCCGGTTCTAACTGAGCTGGGGCACTGCGGAAGGATCGTCCCTGTCCTGGGATTTCTTCTTTTCTGATCGGGTTTCAACTTTATGAGACATTTATCTGCAAACACAAAGAAGTGCGTCGTTAGAATGAAGGAAGTAAACAAGCAACTGTACGAAGACTAGAATTTCATTTATAAGTTAAAACATAAAATCTCATTCGGCATTCAAATTCCCAATCTCATTCGGCATTCAAACTCCCAATCTCATTCGGCAATCATACTCCCCATGGTCATTCGGTATTTCAAGCACGAAGTTCATTCGGCAAAGGAATGTCTCACCTGGTTCGGCAGTCAAAACCGGTTCGACACTATAATCGATTCGACCGTCAATAATTTGGTTCGGCTAGTTCAAAAGGTAAGGAATAACGAAAGCCTCAAGCCCATACTTATAGACAAGCGCAAAATAGCCGGACTAGATAATTCGGCATTTAGAACCGGATGAAGGCGTCTGGATAAACAAAGCGCGCCATACGCAAGCATATGCCCCACTTTGGGGGGCAAATGTTGGAAGTGTTTCCACCTACTACCGGACCAACTTCCTTCCTATGCATAGCCGAACCAAACTCCTTCCACTCCATCCACCGAACCAACTCCTTCCACTCCATCCACCGAACCAACTCCTTTCACTGCCTACCGAATCAACCATCATCCCACCTACTACCGGACCAACCACCGGTCCACCCACTACCGAATCAACCATCATTCCACCTACTACCGGACCAATCACCGGTCCACCCACTACCGAATCAACTTCACCAGGCCGGATTGCATCAGCCCAGGCCCACCAGCAGCTATATACATCCAAGACCCCTACTCCCAGCCTCACTCTATAAATAGAGGGGCAGGGGTACGACAATGGGGACAAGTTTGAGAGCTCAAGCACGGATAGAACTTTCAAACAACTTTCATATACTTGTATCAAAGCTTTGTACTTGTAATTTGAATAGAAAAGGAGAATAACATATAAAGTGGACGTAGGCATATTCTGGCCGAACCACTATAAATCTGCGTGTCTTTTACAGTTTAGTCCATGTTTTTCATATATTTGCATAAATCACCCAAATCACTAAGAACAACATAAAATCAATTAAATCATACGACTTGGAGGTGTTTGTCCATTTTTTGTGCAAACAGGTGGTAAATCGCGGCTCCCTCCGTTGCCGCTTTGATCTGTCATCATTTTCTTCAGCCTTTCGCTTTCCTTTACTAGTCTCTGCACCTTTTCCAGGTGAATTACCGTCTCTAATTGCGTAAACATCGATTTCTTCTTCTCTTTCCGTACGAGCATCCTCTAATCGCAAAAACTTTTCGGCTTCATGATAGAACTCTCCCAGGTCCGTAGGTGGATCCTTAGTTAGTGAATTCTTGAACTCCATGCCATCAGCTATTCCGGACACAGCTGCCATCATAATCATGGATGGATCTGGCCGATCCACCGATGCGGCTGCTGCATTGAATCGCGTTAGAAAATTCCTCAAAGACTCCCCTGCTTTCTGCTTTAGCGTTGCCAAACTCATCACATTCTTGGGTCTTGCAATGTGGACCCTAAATTGCTCCATGAATCTTTCAGTTAAATCTGCCCATGTTCTTATGGAGCCATTCTCCAACTGCCTAAACCATAATGCTGCGATATCTTTTAAATACAATGGAAAGCACCGGGCCATGACTTCCTGTGATGCCCCCAGTACCTCCATATGCCTCATATACTTCATCAGATGGACCGCAGGGTCCGTCCTCCCATCGTACATCTCCACCGATGGTAACTTGAATTCTGGTGGGTTTCTAGCCATCCTAATCGCAGGAGAAAAGGGACTCCTGTTCACGTCTTCAAGATCTCTGTTTACTAATCCGCCTCTCATGGCTCGCCTGACCATCTCTGCCAACCTGTCGTTGTCGTCAGGCTGTGATATTTGAGTGTTACCTTCGTTCTGCCTCCCTGGCTGAGCGTTCATCCCTCTATTGCCACCAGGTTGCTCGGATGTCCCTGAATCTCTTCCCGGGATTGGATCAACATGCTCTAAGTGTGTGCCCCCCAGCTCCGGCGCTGCGCCAGATGGTCCTGCTCCGTTCTGGACTCTGGTTGCTCCTTGATTTTGCGCTCCAAGTTGTCCAATCTGTTGAAGCAAATTCTGGATCATTTCCTCATGTCTCTTCATCATTGTCTCCATCTCATCCTTAGTGATGAAGATCGATGCTTGGTTTGCCCCCGAGGAAGCCTCTTGACTCCCTTCATGCTGACTTTGCTTGGCCTTTGTCTTTTACTAGTTTGCCTTGTCATATCTTCTCAGATCTGACTCTTAAGTCTTCAAATTCAACTTCTAAATGATAGAACTCCTGAATTAGCCTTCTTAGTGAAAGCACCAAAATATTTGCACCAAAATTGGTCACAAACGTCCGATAGTCGTTGAAAGCACCAGTACGCAATCACAATTCACAGATAACAAATATGTAGAGAAATAAAAATGAAGAACACTCAGAAAATTGAAAAGAATAGCAGTAAACAACACAGATTTTATAGTGGTTCGACGATCTTGCCTACGTCCACTCTGAAGCTTATGATTTTATTGATTCACTTGATAACTTCAATCTGTTACAGCATATTACAATTGATGATAGCTCTGAAATTCGAATACAACAGTGATCATAAGATGTAGAATTGAATCCGGCAGAGTCTGGACGTTGTATCGCAAAAAGATCCCTTTTCTGTAGGCTTCAGGGGGCTATTTATAGGCGTATGAGGCTGAGATCGCGCTCAAACTTCGGGAGACTTCTTCTGGCACGTGAGTGGGCCCACGCGACCGGTCCCACCAAGTTTCGACTCGATCTGTGATCGATACAAATTGATTTCGTATCCATCAAGAATTAGTCCAATCGAGCTGAAACTTGGCAGGAACATTCTTTACCTTGTGCGCAAGCTTCTGTGAAAATTTTGTAGCATTTGGACCAGTGGTTTGGGAGATATCGTCGATACGAAATGAGATCCTTCGGCATGTTGTCTGGTTCGAATCGACTAATTCGATTCGATTCTCTCGAATCAATCACCTCACGTGCTCTCGCGGTGATGTGGCGCGCATACCTCGCATCGATCTATTCTTTACTCCGAGATGACCGTGTCGACTCCATGAATTTCGCCTTGCTCGTATCGAAGAATAACACGTCACCCAGGCTCGTTGACCTGATGGATACGAACAAGCCTCTGCTCATGGATTTGAACATGGTCCCATGATGGATACGAAGCAGCGAATCTCTGATGGATGCGAAGTTGGCGTTAGGTGATCGTTACGAAGTGGACTACTTACTGATGGATTCGAACAAAGAGCCATGCCGATGGATTCGAATAAGTCTCTCTGGCCGAAGGTTGATCGACATGAAGCTCATCGATACGAAGTGCGGCCTACTGATGGATACGAACGGATGGATTCGAATGAGATGCTGTTCTGATCGATACGAAATCGATGGATACGAAATGAGGCCCATTGATTGATACGAAAATGGAGTTATCTCCTTCAATTTGCATCGATCATAACTTGAGCACACGAACTCGGATTGACTTGAAATTTGGAGTGCTGGCTTTCATGACTTTGCTTGCCGTGTCCTATCAATTGTAGCCTGATTCGGGCCCGGACAAAATTCATTGATATCCATGGTGAAACAGTGTATAACGAACTTTTACGACGAACTGTCTTTAGTTTTCCAGTCAACTTTTTGGTGTCACGGCCTTGCCAAAAGGCGGGATAACAAAGCTTTTGTTAATTGGTCAAGCTAATTAAAGCTAAGGCATCCAAACTTTCAAAAGATGGTATTTATAATTCATATAGCAAAATAAACTAAGAAAATGAAGCCTTGAACATGTCACAAGGGTAATATGGAAGGTATCATGAGTTTTATGATACAATTCATGTTGATGTAATTTGCACATTTTCATTTTCATTTGGTTGCAATTGTTGTACAAGATAAAGACAAAAATCAGTGTGGTCATGTGCATTATGACATGTGGAGGAATCAGAAAATCTCACTCACGATTTTTACGCAACCGATATAGTTGCTATTTAACACAGTAAAGCCGGATGACTAAAATACAAAACGCATAAGAGATGCAATCTTATTACGTTGAATTGCAAAATGATTGAAAACTGAAACTATGAAATTTGAATATTTTGTTATTGTGTTTTATCGTGAATTGATTTTTTCTGCTCCTTTTCTATATTTTGCAATAAAATAAAGTTTTTTCCAGAAGAAGGATTAAAACAAATTATTTTGCAATAAAACAAATTATTTTCCGGATTAAAACTAAAATGGCTCATGTTTTCTACATTAGATTTTTTTTCCATTTCAACTACACGTATTTATTTATATTTTGCGAATTTTAATATGTAAAACTTCGAAATATACTTACCAGATTTATTAATAATGTATAATTTCATATCATATGGTTTTTAACATAGTAGGCTTTTTGGTTTTGAAAATAAGTTTAGATTTGTCTTATTTTCCTAGATTCATGCTTCTATTTAAAATATAATATACTAAATGATGCTCACATTAATTGTTGGCCAGTACTTGGTCTGCTGTAAAACAAGTACATGTATTATGTTATATAGCTGAAAATTTGATTTCTTAAGATGGAAATAAATCAATATGATGCATTGAACTTCATTAGCACCATATGTATGTGAATATAAATCATTCCAAGTAATGAACATGGACTTTATGTCATTTATATCCTTGTGTTTACATTTTTCTTTTCTATTATCTTCATTCAGTTGGTTGTATACACCATCTGTTCCTTCAATTTCTTATCCTCGTCTTCTGTCTTCCTCTCTAGCTTTTAATGGATAATTATAGAGAGGTGAGGCTACATATTATCTTCTATCTTTGATTGTTTGATCTTCAATACACGTACTATTATCATGTTGATCATGGACAATAATAGAATGAAAACCTTGGTTGTAAAAGCAATGTTCAATGAACAGTTGAATTTTTATTACACTGATTAACATATTTCAAGTTTATCTTCTCATGAATAATTATCAAAATTTGAGTTGGCTGCTATAAGTAACCAACTGTTCATTTCTTTTAATAATTTGTTTGAGCCAAATCTTGTCAAACATAAACTTAATCACAAACAAGCATCAAAAGTATTTTTCTTTTCTTCTTCTTCTTCATTTTTTACAATGATCTCATGAATCTATTGTATTTTTATGTTTTGTTATGTCAATGTTCATAACAGTTAGCTGACCGTTTAGTTTTTTATTCACTATATAATTGTACAAAGGTAACACAAGAAGAGAATAACGATGAAGTAGACAGAGAGATATGGACCAAGGATGGTTCCCTTGATTATCATGGTAGACCAGCACAAAGATCTGGTTCAGGTGGATGGAGATCAGGCATTTTATTATTAGGTCAGTGGTTATTTGAATACTCTGCACATTACTTGATAGTAATAATCTTAATATTGTAATTACAATTTATAAAGCATAAAAATTGGCCTTTTCAGTCATTTCGTTTAATCTGTTTCACAAACAGTCAAGGGTAGTTCCAGTATATGATTTTGGATAATGTTATTATATTGAAAGTTTTGTGAATTCTTGTGGTGATTTTGCTGATTTAAATGTTAAAAACACGCGTCTGTACTGGAACAATAATGAATCAAATGAAATGAATCTAACATTGATAGATTAAGAAAAAGGATATATAAATGGCAAATAGTATGGACTATTGAGGCAATCTGTTTTGGATTAATGACCATCTAAGAAAGATTAATTAGATGTACCATCACTTGTGTTTTGAATGAATGTTAGCCACCATCAAAAAAACATATAGTTTAGTGCATTATTTCATACTGAATAAATTTTGATAACCACTGAAACTTCTAGCATGATCCACATATTAATCAAAATTTACATGATTTAATAGCAAATCAAATGTTAATTACACTTGCTTTTGTGGGAGTGGAGGTGAATTTGGTGCTATTTTGCAAAAGGGTGTTGAACCAAGACAATGCTACAGCTTCAACTACATTTAGTGCATGGATCGGAACAGTAAATATTTTTTCATTGTTTGGTGCTTTTATTAGCGATGCTTATCTTGGGAGATATAAGAGTTGCGCTATTTTCCAAACTATTCTCACTGTTGTAAGTATAAATATTCATAGCACTTTTGTTACAAATATATACAGTGATAACGCAATATTATGATATTTATTTGTATAAAGGTGATCTGTTTTTTTATGTGGATGATTCGATTCAGAATACATCACCTTGCCTTCACTAGACGATGGTAAAACTAGAACTGTCATGGTAATGGTAATCGTTACCGATACGAGAAATATGATACTGTACCGATACTATTGGTAAGTCAAAAATAGCTACCGATACTTTACCGTTACTGATGATAAAATGATCATTAGCATACTGATAAACTGATACTGGTAATGGTAAATTTACCAGTAAATAAACATTAAATTTTTATTGGAATCAAAATTTGATAATGACAAAAGATCTATATTTCCATAAATTTCCATTGCTTAAATCAATCTGCATTAACAATCTTTTCTTTCTTCATATAACAAATTTTTTGACTAATTAATTGGTTAGCAATTAATTAGTTTCCTTTCTTTAAAAGATATCACACATATCCTTCATCTTTATCTTTCTATATACAGTCTAATTAATTGATTGACCGAATCAATTAATTATTTTCTTATCTTCTTTGGAAAATATTTGAATCACATAAATTCAACACTCCACCTTGATTCAAATATAACAATCTCTCTACATCACCACATCTCGATAAATTGTTGGGTCTACGTCAACAAACTCAATGTGAACTATTTTGGGCAATATTGCCCAAACAGAGCTTCCAAATCTTTTCCAAGCACAAGAAAGATAGTATGCACATCAACAAACAAAATGCATACGAGCAAATACAAAAATTCTTTGACAAATCCGATATTGGAGACGAACATGTAGATACTAAGCTTCGAGAGACCAATGGAGATTTGGCAGCGCGCTTCACCTTCTCCATTTCAATTTGAGTGAGGACATACCCAACATTATCTACTCCAATCTCCTTGGCAAGAATTTTGCTAGACTTTCCTAAGTCAACATCAGCAGACTCACCAACAAGCTCCACAACATTCAAAGCATAAGATGAAGAATCATCGCTACAAATATGCTTACAAATAGGGCCAACTGAACCAAAAGGCCTTTCCAGCAAGTGAGCTCCACCTAGAGTCTGAACCTCTGTATTTTTCTCATCAACCATGGTATCATCGGAAATACCAATATCTCTCCGAATATGGAAACAATTTGATGACTTCAAATGAGTTTGGCAATTTTCTGTCCTCCCAATGTCATCACTTGATAGAGGCTCCACCTTCAACAAAGACCACTCATCAAATATCGCATGCCTGCTAGTCACAATTCTCCTATTTGTTTTACACCACAACCTATACATCTTCACTCATTCTCTATAGCCTAACAAAATGTGCTTGCTTTCTCTAGGCTTCAACTTATCATGTCTCTCATCTTCCAAATAAGCTGAACAACCAAACACTTTAAGGAATGAAAAATCAACAAGCTCTCCTTTCCATATCTCTTCTGGAATTTTCATATCTATGGCAATAGAAGGTGTGCGGTTGATGAGAAATACTACCATATATATCGCTTCTGCCCAAAATCCCTCTTTTAGACCAGCAGTCGTTCTCAAGCTCATAGCTCTCTCTCACAATATCCGACACATGCTCTCCGCCACTCCATAATAATGTGACTCAACAGAAATAGAAAAATCTCCAATTACATGCTCGGACATACAATAGTTAGTGAATTCTTGTGATATAAATTCACTACTATTTCCAACTTTGAGAACCTTCAAACGCTTTCTCGACTGCTTTTCTACCAAGGTCTTCCACTTACAAAATTGGGCAAATATTTCGTCTTTGGCCTTTAAGAAATAGACCCAAACCTTACGTGAGAAATCATCCACAAATAAGACGAAGTAACTGGCTCCACCAAAAGATGCAACTGGGGTGGGTCTCCGGGTGGGTCTCCGCACATAAGAATGAACATACTCTAGAAACTCTGTAGCTCTAGGTCTTCCAACATCAAATGTGACATACTTCTTATTACCAAAAGAACAATCTCCACAAGAGCTAGGCTTCAACTGACAAACACCATCAATCAACCTACGTTTCTTTAATACTTCAAGACTCTCCTCATTAATATGACCTAAACGAAGATGACATAACTGAGTAGAATCTAGAATACTAGAATCAGTAGAAACTACCGACTCTTCTAAAACCGTCTCTCCATGAAGCACATAAATATCATTAACTCACACCCCTTTCATCACTACCAAGGAACCCTTCGTCACTCTCAAATTCTCTCCATCTATTATTATCCTCATACCAAGTCTACTCAAAGCTCTAACTGATAACAAACTTCTACGCAGCATCGGAACATGTCTAACATTTTTGATAGTCCTAACAACACCATCATGCATCCTAAACCTCACATCTCCAACGCCCACAACATGACAAGATATGTCATTCCCCATATGAACCGCTCCACCATCAATCTTCTTGTAACTGACAAAACAACTCCTATCTGGCGTCATATGACAAGAGGCTCCAGAATCAATCACCCAACTAGTATGCTCTAAAGGTGAAATACTGGTTGAAAATAATGATGTATTACTATCACTTCTATCTGCATCTGATCTAACTGCTGGCAAAACTGAAGCTTTCTTCTTCTTCTCTCTCTTCTTTCTAAGAGCTGGACAATCCCGTATGAAATGTCCCTTCTTCTTACAATAATAGCAAGCACACCTTCTAGGACCCATGAAATGAGGCCTACGCGTATCTCTTCTACCTCCAAGGTGCTTCTGGCTTTTATCTCTTCCTCTAAAACAATGAAGTTGTTGCTGAAGAACACCGTCATTAGTCTTCACCTTCCATGTCCCAAAAACTCTTTTTCTGACAAATTTGGTGATGTCATAATTTTTCATACTCTACTCTTCTGTTTCTCTTTCTTTGGTGATTATTTTGTGTTGAATTTATGTGATTCAAATATTTTCCAAAGAAGATAAAAAAATAATTAATTGATTCAATCAATCAATTAATTAGACTGTATATGGAAAGATAAAGATGAAGGATATATGTGATATCTTTTAGAGAACGAAAACTAATTAATTGCTAACCAATTAATTAGTCAAAGAATTTGTTATATGAAGAAAGAAAAGATTGCTGATGTAGATTGATTTAAGCAACGGAAATTTATGAAAACATTGATTTTTTGTCAGTTATGTGCATTGGAATCAAATCAAGTAACTTGAAAATGTTGTCACATAATCTGGAAATTAATTTTCTTCTTCTCCAAGCATCCTTCGTTTTTCATGCCTATTTAAATGAAGGAAGTTCATCTTCATGAGTGTGAGAGAATTCACTATTATCCTCTTTTTCAGTAAACCCTAATTTCTGCAGTCAATCAATTAGGGGTTTTGAGCGTAAACAAGTCTTTGGATAAATTGATTATTCAATTTGTAATTATAGGTTAGTCTCTCCACTTTGGAAGGGTCCTGGTTGGTCCAAGCTTCTAGCCATGGCTGTTTAGGTAAGAATTTAGGAAGAAAAAGATGGAATATGGAAGATGGAAGTAGATTTCGAACTTGTGCACGTGCACAGATTTGTTTGTGCAGACAATTTAACAGAAAAAGTTAAACTGTGGATGGCAAACTTTCAAGAAAATCAAAAAATAGAAAAATTCAACTGTGGCTCGAAGGAAGTATTGGAAAAGTACAAGTTTTCTCGAAGAAGAAGAAGACATGGCTACTGCACAGAACAGAGACATTAACATACATGCCTATTTTGAGAAGAACCATCAATTTCGGAGAAGGTTACTAGGAGTTTGCCAAAACATAAAAATGAACAAGATTATCAACTGAAAATTTAGGAAATATCAAGAATAGTAAAAGACAGATTCAAGGACAAAACAAATTTTGCAAAAAAGAATGAACTGGTAGACAGAGCTTCAAGGAATTTGCAAGCTACAGATTACTAAAGTTGAAATCAAAAGAACAAGAACAAGGATTATCAACTAAAAATTGGCAAGAAGGGTAAATGACAAATTCAAGAACAAGAACTAAATTGCAAGGGATGAACAAAAAACATGAACAGAAACTGAAGTAAACTATATCAGACAAATGAACTAACTAGATTTTGCTAAGTAACAAGATTAAAAAATGTAAAGGACTGTAAAAATGATCTGGAAAATGAAAAGAAAAGGAGATAATTGCAGAATGACGGATATGAATATTTTCCTCAGATTCTTCACATCTGGTTACAAGGTTTACAATTGTATTTATACACAACATAATGCACTCATCCACTTGACTCAACCAGGCCACAACTCACACTGGTTGGACCATACATACAAACTGACCTACTCAACATCATTCACAAATGTACAGGACCTTCAAATATAAAAGCAACAGACTTAAAACAAGCCCGTATCAGTGTGCACGTATACGGCATGTACATACATGTACACACTGATACATTCTTGTATCTTTCCCCTCAAGTCATGGTGATAGCAGCACAAGCACTTGCTCCACCTCTTACATCCATAGCCACCATCTCCGACGAACCCAAAGCTGCCTCTGATGAACTTGGCCGAAAATCTGCAAATTTTCCCTCTTTCTGCCTTTCAACACATAGGTTATCATTTCAAGGCTGTTACATTCTACCTATAATTTTGTAATCTCTCTCTTTTGTACTCTCTTTCTTCAGTGAAATAAAGAATAGTTGTTGGGTCCGTGGACATAGGTAATCTAGCCGAATCACGTTAAATCTCTATGTTCTCTACTCTTCCGTATTTCCTTATACGGTGATTATTTTTCACTGAATTTGTGGTTGATAATTAGTCGACAAGCTAGATCCTTCTTTTGATTGTTTCCGCGCTTTAGCATTCCGCTGCGTTTTTGGAGTTAGTGCAAATCAATTGAAATTTCCGCACAACAGTTTGGTATCGGAGCTGATGGTTCGATGAGACCAATATGATGCAGCATTGACCTAAGTATGCTCCAATATGTGGTTTGAGTTCGGGATTCTCATTAAGGTGGAGTTATAAGTTAAAACGCGGTCTGCTCCAACCGTGGAAAAGAGAACTCTTTGTGAAACAGCTTGGCCAAACTGCTGGAGGTGGTACGACCTAATCTAAACTGCTGGAGGTGTTAACGACCTTATCCAAATGTTTGAGGACTATGTATAACTTCAAGTTGAATTGAGAAAATGCTCACCAAGGTGGAGATCTGTTAGGTGTGGCTCGCATTGTATTAGAATGAGTGCGTAGATTAGATTATGATTAGTCCCACATCGCAAGATATTCTAAAAGAGATCAGCATATATATGGAATTGGTAGCATGTTACAAATAAATGTTGCCATGAAAATATATGTGCTCTGGAGATGTAGGGATATTCAATCATGACGTTGGCACCAAATGAGCTTCGTTCAGTGGTCTTGCCTCTTCTACACTGAATTAAAGTGCGCGCATAGCGGAAGATGCAAGGGGGTGCCGAAAATTTCAACATATATGCCTATTTGAAAAGCTATATGTGTGTTTTTATTTTTTACTCTTATATCATGAGCTACACTTTTGAGAATATAACAGCTTTTGCGAACTAACAAGTTTTTGATGGTTTGAGATAGTTGCATCATTTAACCAGATATTCATATATTTCTGTGACCACACAGGGCATGATCATACTAGCGGCTACAGCGCCGAATCAGCTTCTAAAGCCAGCTGGGTGCGGCACCACAAACATCCCATGTGGACCCCACCCAGATTCTGCACCAACGGTGTTTTACCTCTGCATGTACCTCATAGCATTTGGCAATGGCGCAGGGGAGCCTTCCATTGCGATTTTTGGCACAGACCAATTCGATGAAGAGCACCGTATTGAAAGTGAATCTAAAAAATTCTACTATGGTTACTTCTACGTCGCTACCAACCTTGGCTGTCTTTTCTCTGAGACGGTTTTGTCCTACTTGGAGAACTCAGGTCATTGGGCTTTGGGTTTTGAGATATCGGCTTTTATTGCTGTGGTTTCATTAGTCATGTTCTTTTGTGGCACTGCTAGGTACCGGTATTCTAGACCGCAACATGCAAACGAGTACAGGTATTTATAATAATATTTATGTAGTTAATATTGATGATATTGACAACATGGTTGATGGTCCGAACTGCGAGACCAAACGTCATGAGTTCGAACCCCGAAAATGACAAATCCTTAATAAGTGCCCATTTTACAGAAGCTTGGATCAAGCAATTGCGTCGAACTCCAACATATGCACAGTCACTCAAGTCGAAAAAGTAAAATGTGTGCTCCGACTAGTTCCCATTTGGCTCTGCGCTGTCACGTTTAATGGAATATTCGTCCAAATGGTCTCTCTTTACGTTGAACAAGGTTCCTCCATGAAAACCAGCATAAAAAACTTCCACATACCACCTGCTAGCATGAGCATTTTCGATATACTTTTCTCTTCTTTGTACATAGTCTTGTACACAAGTTGCATCAAACCCCTCTACATAAAAATTTTCAAAACCACCCCAATAGTGCCTTCCCAGCTCGAAAAGACATGCTACGGTCTTATACTTGCAATGTTGAGTATGGCAGTTGCAGGCATCGTGGAAATACAAAGGAAAAAGTATGCTCAAAACAATGAAGAAGAGCTTAGTTCTCTGTTCATACTATGGCAGGTGCCACAATATTTGATTTTAGGGTTCGGAGAGGCACTTGTGTACGTATCTTTGAATGAGTTTTTTGACTCTCAAATGCCGGATGCGATGAAGAGTATGGGAATCGCTTTGTCTCTGTCTTCGAATGCGGTTGGGAGTTATATATGTAGCTTGATATTGACTGTAGTGATGAAGATTACCACCAAGAATGGGGGTCAAGGTTGGGTGCCAGCAAATCTTAATGATGGCTTCCTTGAAAATTATTTTTTCCTTGTGACAATTTTGTCTGCTTTTGAGTTGGTTTTGTTTGCAATAGTTGCACGAAGTTACAAGCCTGTAATGGAGGACGTAGAGGAGAGGGTCATGGTCAGGCATCAGGTAGGTAGCTACTTAATTGAACATGTTCTCTTGTTAGTGCATATAATTATGGGAACAGAGAAAATGTTTCTGTTTCAGTAACATTGATTTTGTATCTTAGTTGCATAGAAGATACCCAAATACCTTTGCTAGGGATTAGTTTTGAAATTAACCCTATAAAGCTGATTTGATCATTTCTGTGCAGTAACACAATTTCCTGTCTAAATAAAGAAATAAAATAAAGTCTCCTTTATGCGTGCAAGTGTCTTCTGCTTACAAACGTACGCACATGCGTGTACGCGCGCACGCACACAGACACACATTTGTTTTTACTGTCTGCTACCGCATTCTTTGCTATAATCTGTATGTATTTTCAATTGCATTTTGAAGTTAGATACAGTCTGCTTCTATATCTAATCTCATTGTTGGACTTAGTAAGTCAGATGTGACACAGTCTTGTTTACTTGTCATTTAACCTTATTGTTGGTTCAATAAAACCTGTAACTATACTGAACGAAGAATCATTTTGTCAAGTTGAAGTACTTTTTTTCTCACAGTATGACAATAAATTAACTAGCAGATGGAATCTTTATATTAATCTCAGTTTACATGTACCATCGTTATGCATAACTTTGGCCTCTTTAATAACAGTTTATTTATTTAATTTTTACCCTTATTATTTTTATTATTTGCTTATGGACCACATTGGTGAATGGACATAAATATAGTTATAGACTAACCAGGTTAACAAATAACATAGCTAAGAGATAATAGCAGTGGTGAAGTTAAATAATGGTTATAAATAACAATATAATTAACAGGTTACTTATATAAAGAAAATTTTAATTTGTAATTTGATTAGTAACAAACAATTATTAAAGAAAATTAATGTCACTTACAGAGGCATTGATATTTTTTATCTGTATTTGATTTCGATTTGTAGTATTTAAACATATTTAGGTTAAGTTTTCCATCCATTTGTTAGGATTGGAATTAGCTAATTTATTTAAATAAAGCATCAAATATTGGTCGAGATGATCAACTATCAAAATGATATAATATCAAAATGGTATCTATACAAACATGAACCAGGATATATTACAAGAAGGAAAGTTATTTTTTGACACGAAGAAAATTAATTTCAGAAATAATAAAATTACCAAAAAAAAGAAAAATCAATGCTTTTACATATTCCAACGTTATTTGATAACCAGCATAAATCAAAATTTTCAATATTAAAGCGCATTTGCAGTCATACAATATTAATGTCTGCAGTAGCAACTCATATAATGAATTGATAATTTATGGTTTAGGGAGACATTCCTTCTATGGTCATTTGAGTTGATTTATGTGAAGTCCTTTTTCTTTCTTGCTTATGACATTCTCAATTGATCTTGCTGAACGAATATAGGCCATGTTATTGTCTTGGAACCTAAAATTAGGGCTGTCTGCTCGAAAAATCCGAAGTCCGTCCGTATCCGTATCCGAAAAATGGATACGGACCATATCCACATCCGATAAATATCCATCCGGTTTTTATCAAGACTATAGTTATTATTTTTTGTATTTTAGTACATAAAATGATTGTCATTTTTCTATATTATCTAGGTAAAATAATTTAATGTGTATAAAAATCAATATTTGTTGCTTAAAATTGTTTTTCGCATATTTGTTATTTTTTATATTTTTAGTATCGAAATGGATTTACGATTAAACATTTTATTTATTTATTTATTTAGATTTATTAGTTGTAAATTGATCGAAGAATATCCAATATCCGTTTACATCCATGGATATGAATATCCGATATCCGAAAATGATTTCGGATACGGATATGGAAATGGAACTATCCGAATCCGTATCTGTATCCGATTGTTTACAGCCCTATCTAAAATAAAAAATGGAAGAATCTGTTTGAATAAAGCTATTTGTAGCTATTACTTACTAATAAATCTTCAAGGACGATGTACCTTCTTATAAATATTTTTAGTGTTGTGCAACATGATAGTTTTGCAGTAGCTTATTACATTGATTACCAGAGTAAATTGTAGTGGCCTTTGGATTAATGATGTTTCGAACTCAGATTGAGGAATATGTACTACCACCACATTGTTTGTTGTATTCTTCAATTGTCATAATGATGTATGCTTCCTTTTATTGGAAACTATATTGATGCATGTGTTTTAACTTGATTTTGTTCAATTCAAATTGCTACTGTTATGTGTGTGTGTAGTACTTTCTTTCCCTTACCAAAAGTGCCTTCTTGAACACTAAGTTTCAACTGTTTCAAAGGTTTATACCAAGTTTGAAATGATTTGTTAAGAAGTTCCTTTAAAGTAATAGTATGTTCCTATGATCAATGTACTTTGCTTAACTAAACTAGTCAATTGTTGCTTTTCATGTGCAGGGCAAAGAAGATTGTAAAGAAATGAGTAATTTTGCAGCATGTGATCATCCTTGAAGAGCATTGGTGTTTATTTGGGAATTGTAACATGTTTAAATTTTATATGCAGTTTCTGTACTGCGTTTAACGTGACTTTTTGCACTTTATGTTAAGTTTATGCATGTTGTGATATTGTTTATGCATTTTATGATGCAGTTTTGCACTATTTGTTGCTGTTTTGCCCGTATATGATGCAGTTTTTTTTCATTCTGTATTGCAGATTTGCACATTTTATGATGTAAATATTGTATGCTATGATTTTGCTTTTTTTATTTTATGCTTAAGTATTTTATGCATATACTGCTATTGCTGCATTTCTTTATCTATTATACGGTATGGATTTTAAATACTGTTGCTTCAACAATAGGTTCACAATAATAGCTGATGTAATTTTATGCTGTATTATACCCTACAAATTGTCCTGAATGCAAATTTTTTTAGGAGAAAAAAAAAGGATAAAACGGGTTTGGTTGGGTTAACCCGATAAGAAACAAGTCATACGTTTCAGACTAATTTTTGGCCTAGATGAACTAGGTCAAATTCTATATAATTAACTTATGACGAGCGGTACGGCACACGCTTCGCGCGCGATGAAGACACCTGAATTGTTTTTGTACAAATTGTATTTGTTTAATACGTTTAAAAGAAAACGTTTTTCACAAATGTTTAGCTATATTTTTGTGATGAATCATACGTAGTTAATTTGAATTTTTATTTCTAAGTTGCAATATATAATTTTTTGTTTGTTTAAAATTTTATTTATATTATTAATTTATAAAAAACTAATTTGTAAAGTAGTTTATTTGTTAGATCCTATTTTTAAATGATATTAAGACTTGACAAATATTTATAGAGGAAAATTTGAATTTGTAATTGAAGTTTAATTATGAGATCCTATTTTTAAGTGATACTAAATTTTGATAATATATATAAAGACATTTTTGGTATTTCATGCTGACAACAAAAGAGTGTGACGCCAAATGTATTACAACTATTAATAAAGAAATACGTGTAAGGATATTTTGAAAAGTTCACGGTCGGACCAAAAGATTGCGCTTTCAAGCCAACTACTAATAAAGATTTGATCAAAACTCGTTTAATGGGTCCACCTAGATCCCAAAGTGCCAATATATAGTATCAACATACATCTCAGATTTGGCTACTGTTAAGTGATATCACACCATTGAGAGCCCTCCATATTTTGGGACTTGCCCTAAGAGGGTTAAAAGGAATATCTAGGATCAATTTTAATGTAATCTTTAAGTTTGTAACGAATCTTGTTCGAAATAAAATTATGTTTTTTTTTCCTATTATGCGGGTTTGTTATATATAATGGAAATCATTATTACGAAGTTGAACATACATAAATAGAAAATTCCTAAGTAGTATTGTATTAATTTTAATTTTGATTTGATCGTAACTACCACGACCCACTTTTTCGTACAGATTTAAACTGACTTTGAACCACACTCGTCAGTCAAATTGCACGGGAAGTCAGATAGTAAAAGAAAGAAAGTTGGTAGAAGATAGGAAGAAAGTAGAAAGAAAATAGAACAACACAGAATCTCACAGCGGAACGAATAATCTATAATATGGAACCAGTCTTTACATAAAAAAAACTGTAGCTTAAACATATACAGATATAAATCAGAGTATACATCTATTCAGCACGGACAGTTATAACACCCTGTGCTCACAATTGCTGATGAACACAACCAAATGTAACTGAATATAATCATCTACGTGGATACGTCTCTGGTCTCCAGCTCCTCTCCTGAAGTTCCCATTATCCATCTAAACTGGGAAATATGCTCGGTCTGACCCGAGCATATAGGAAAAACCACGCCGGGTCAGTCTGGTAAAACCAGCGTGAGAACACACTCAATTTGAATTATTAAAGTTTCAAATTCTTTGAAAATCAAAGGTATATCGTAAGACCACGCCACAAATAAACACGATGAGTTTTTACCTTACGATAACCAAAACATTTCATATCAAAATTCTCTGATATTATAATAGTGTCTAAGTACAAATACTTATTCAAATAGCTGAAATTGTTACATTAATTAAATTTCAGCAATACTGGGTTCTACAATCAAAACCGTAAAGGCACGTATTGGTGAATGGATTCCAACTGAATGACTAGGCACTGGGGTACAACCTGTCACAGTACATGTCTAGAAACACTGTACCGAGGACCGCTCCGAGATCCTCTGCTACACAAGACCGGACTACCCCTAACCTAGATAGCCCGAATAAGATTACCCTGCGGTTGGGATCAGCAATCGCCACACAGCCGAATAAAGAAAAAGGGACTCTAGATAAGGGTAACCTTACCCTACTTGAGTGCGACCCACTTAGCCTTGCTGCATCTCCCCTGATTTTCAGTCATTCCCAGGTTATGAGGCTTGAGGCTAAGCGTTACCATTTTAGGAATATTCACTTAGAATGCTCATTGTCCTCCAATGACAATATACTGATAGCATTCATCCATACAAGTCCGTTCCCGGTCCGAACGGAACCGAAGACACTATTCCTACTACATCCATTTTGGAATCACCCTCGGGATTAGTAGCGATTAGCCCTTCACTTCACTGCTCAATCTTCGACTCCATGCTCTTGTCTTCATTCCAAAAACGTACTCGTTGGATCGAAGTGGTTTTCGGATGACAAATCCGATCTCGGTCTCTTCGAAACAACGTTCGATATTTCCCGGTAAACTCAACCTCGGTTCTTTAAGAAATACACAGACGAGAATAAGATCGGAGATCACCTCTTCACCGTTAGTGGACGGATTTCCTTATAATCGTCTTAGAAGAATGAAACGAGTTTATACGTACAGTATAACACCTCGAACGGTAACTGCACCATATAATTTCCGAGTTTCCTCTAGATATTTCCAAAGTTATATTAGGGTCCAAATTTGATAATCGGTTATTTAACTATCAAATATACAATCAATTCAACCAAAGTTTCATTTCCCATTGCAAACATTAAGCCTTTTTTAATTTAAAACTCCAATAAATTAAAATTACTTAATCAAACAGCATATGCTTATCTCACCGGATAAGTATATTCATGAAACCATTCATTTTCAAAATATTTGAAAAAAACCCTTTAAAATAAAATCTGGAAAGCACCACTGCGGTATCAAACCATGGATCACATCTCAATGGTTACGTCTCTATCCCAGAGAAATTCAAGACTTAGCTGCAGGCACTCACTGCCTTCGATTTACGCCACGCGAGTATATCATTACTTCCCGAAAGCTTTGTTCAATATTTCTCCAAAATAAATACTTATAAAGTTTTTAATATGAATTTTCCAAGTTCTAATTTAAGTAAAATACTCTTTTGTAAAAAATGTTTACTATATAATATTTTATTTTTAAAACATCATTAATATTTGATAAATTGTCTTTGAAATAAATATACTTTAATACCAATTTACACTAAAGTAAAAATTAACTTTTAAACAATCACTATAAATTAACTTTTTAATCAATAGTTATTATACTTTAAACAACTTAGATAATTAATAACTTTAAAACAGAAATTAATACTTTCAATATAATTTTAAGAATAATAAATTAATTACTTTAAACCATTACCAAAATATTTACCAGTTAACTTTAAAACATCTTAATCATTTTTAAACAAATTCTGGTTCAAAGTCAACCCAAATCGAAAAAGAAGGCTTAACCATCCCAATGGTACTTAATCAGGCTACCATTCAATTCCACAACAGTCCAGAATAACAATTATAGATATTCATATTAATCAGCTTTTAACAATCAATTCAACATCATACTGCCCAAATAAAAAAATAGATGTCTATACAAATATAATAACAGAACAGGGTTTTACTTCTGCTAGTAAATGTCCAAACAGATATATTCAGCAATAATGACAGATTGGTGACTTATTATGCCAACGGGGGTTCAATTAAAAATAATTAGCGAAATAGTGTTTAATTCCGCTAACCAGAAGTAAAACATCTTAATTAAATTTAATTAACTCACCATTACTTTTATTTGGCAAAACACTTCAACGTATGGGTCATATAAATTTTAACGACGATATTTTTTTTTTAAAATTGATCACTTCAATTCCTGTCCGTTCAAATTACTAAAAAAATTTTACTTATTCAAACCTGACAACAGTTCGTACGACGACGTAATACTCGACGATACGAACGCGTTGCAAGATGTTTCGCGTTAAACGGTCTTACGGGTTTTAAGAAATTAAATTTTAAAGTTTTCAAAGATAATCCTTTTAAAAACAAACATTTATTTAATTTTTCCCATTCAAAATTTCGGTTGGGCCGAAGCCCATTACCACACACACCCCAAACCCGCTCCCCTTCTCCTTTCCTCCTCCCCTTTCTTTTCACAGTTTCCCTCCTTTCCCTTTCCTACGCTTCCAGTTTTGAAATCAAAGGCCACGAGCCCAAACCCAAACCAAGGAATCGATCAACCTGACTCATGTCGTCGATCATCTAAGCCCCTTTTGTACGTCCCTGGACTAAGCCAAAATCACGAACGCTACCGGCCTTCGAACATCTTCCTTGGAATCCCTTTCACACCTACGTGTGTGCACGTGCACACGACCCCCAGTCGGTGCCACTCACCACCGGTCATCCCAGCAGACCACCCACGCCCTCGACATTACGACCACCCACCTGACCCGCTACCTTAGCCTCAGGTACGGAAACGAATTCACACGATCCTATGCTAAAAAAAAAAACAGGCTTCGACCACCCACCCACACATTCACCTCGCCCCGCCTACTTTCATCACTAGAACTCACAACTCACACCACGTGGACAAAAACCCCATGGTCAAACTCTCACCCATGACGCGACGCTTCCCCTACGCTAGGCCGTACCTCCCCTCATCGACGCCACTGTCGAAAAATAATTTTTGAACGAAAAACGATCAACTCAAGATTAATTCACACGATTCAAGCCGCTAAAAATCTTGATATTCTCACTAAAAATCCTACTTCCACCTATCGATCATGATCGTATACTTGAATCTACATTTTTTTTTTTTGAAAACCCAGAAGAACCCGGCGGATCGGTAACTCAAGTTATAGCAAAGCCGTCCGCTGATCCAAGCCCTCATATCGGATAAATTTATATAGGATAGGGAAGCCTTTTCACTGCGCCGCACCCGCGGACATTTGAATCTACATTTTAAACATGTTGGTTTTCGTCAAAACTGGGGTTGTTTACTGTTACTTGGCCTTTACACACAATATATGAAGTCAACGAGATTTAAGCTATTTTTAAGGTCATCTATACTCAAAAACATCCATTTCCCTAGTTTACGTGATTAGTAAATTCGAACTAGAATTTGAGATAAAGATTTTTAAACAAACTAAGCAAATAGAGGTTTTAATTACTCTGTTTATAAATGACAGAGTATTTTTTTTTGAACATTATAGGCATTACAAATATGAATTCTCACCTTAAACATTTTTGAAAGCCTTTGAAACTTCTGGTCGATCTTTAGTCTTCAATTGGAATGCTTTGAAATCTTGTTTTGCTCTTGAATTTGGATTTGATAAGAACAAAACTGTTTTCTTTCTTTTATTTTTACAGTGTTTTAGTTACAGTGTTTATTTGTTTTACAGGCTTGGAAAAAATGAAGCTACACACCAACTTATATACATGTTTATGCAAGAGTGAACTGATGTATTTCGTATAATATCTTGGCTCAAAGATCTTGATATGCTGTTCAAGGTTTTGTACAGCGATGGGTTGATGGACTAATGAGATTTTAATAAAAACTGAGTTGAAGTTTAAGTGGCTGGAACTGATATTTGAGATGAAGTTTAAACAAAGGCTTTGGTTTTTGCCTCTTTTGATCAGGCAAGCTACTGTAACATATACATATGTTTATATTTGATTTTACTCATTTGCTTTATTTTATTTTTATTTTTCTTACTAGCTTTGTTTACTGAGTTGATATATATACATACATCAGCCTTTTAATACTTTTTTTTTTTGCTTTTGCTTGACCAAGCAAATGTTTGATTTACTTTTTACTTGATTTTTTTTAACATGCCTTCGTATACATATACATATATGTCTTGGAACAAGAATTATAAAAATGGTTTAAGACAATGTTAATGTTTACATATTTATATATACATACCTTTATACAATTCAAAGTAAAAATGGAAACTTTGTTATTTTATTTTAAGGGTATAAAATAGCATTTTTAACAAAGCATTGCTTTGTTAATGATCTCCCTTTTGAAATGGTTCTTTAGATTTTCTCATTTATATCATATACATTTTCATATATATTCCTCCTTTCATTTTTCAATATATAAAAATATTACCTTTTGAATTGATATTTATATATATATACACACACATACACACACACACATTCTTTTTAATATGTGATATATAAAAATATTTATATATACATAGGAAAATAAAATTTTAAACTCTCCTATTTAAAATTCACTACATTGTTCATAAACCAAAATCATTTCTATTTAAAATATTTCCTTTTGCTTTTTCATCTGTATTTGCTTTGCTATGAATTCCTTTCCGAAATATATATACCTATATAAATTTTGTTGTCCTGAATACATTCATACATATATATACATACATATAAGCAATTCCTATTAAATCAATCTCCTATTTTATAAACAAAAATTTGGAACCTAAAAATATTCTTTGGCTTAAAAACTGTATTTTATTGCCAATTGTTATTTGACGGGGATTTTTGTTGATTAAAATACTGTATTATTGAATATTTAAAAATAAATTTCAAAACTTGAGACGTCAAAAATTCCGAGTCGTTACAGTAACCATGAATATTGATTCAATACTATACAAATTTAAATGTTCATAGTAAAGAAGCTTCGGAAACGGAATATTGATGCATCCATTCATACTAGTGTATGTAACGCTCTTTAAATGTTGGACGGTGAATTAATCATGACCGTCAATGTAATACCGTGAAAATTTTACGAACTTAAATGTTGATAATAAATAATAATACATAAATCAAAAATTTATTTGGAGTGTATTTTGATAAATGGTTGAATTAGCTGACGGGAGTCACAGTATTGCACAGCTTTCGATTTTCTGGCCGAGACGGAGTATTCATTTGTTTAAATTGGACATCGCATAAGTGAGATATCGAGATTTTAGCGAAGATGCCTGAATTCCTGGGTTTGAAATTCAAATTCAAAAATTTAAAACACTATTTCAGTTTTTCCCTCCTAAAGCCTTTTTTAAAACTACGTATATTCAATTCCTTTTCTTTTTCTCATTTATGAAATCAGAGAACGATCATCTTCCTCCTCTTTTGAACCAAACACAAAATCCTCAAATCTTAATGAAAATCGACGAGATAAAGTGCGTTGGAATCGTAGCGAGGCTCTCTATCATCTGGAGCAAGAATCGAAGGCTAATTTGAAGATTTAGTTTTTTGGAAATTCTGGACAACGAGCGAATTCAAGTTTTTTGGGCTTGAATTGGTAAATGTGGCTTCTTCGATTCTCGTATAATGCTATGATATTGATTTTAGATGCTTTAAGATTGATTTAGGATTAAACTATAATATAAATTGGCCTAAATGATAAAATCCAAAACACTGAAACTCTGTTTATCTCTAACTTGATCAAAATCGTGTAGAAACCCAATTCAAATGTATATGGACATGGTAAGACACTTGTTAAATAGCATACATACACATATGTGTGTGTATATGTATGTATGTATGTATGTATATATACACACACGCACAAATATATACATATATAGAAACCTAATTTAAATGTATATGAATATGATAAGCCACTTGTTACATAGCATACACACACAAATACATATATACATGCATACACACGCACACATATGTACATACACATGTATATGTATGTATATATGTATATATATACATATGTATATACATACATACATATACATATGTATGTACATATGTATACATATGTATGTATGTATATATGTATATGTGTGTATGTGTGTGTGATATAGGATCACTAGAAACAAAGAACGAGGAAGAAAATCGAAATCTTGAACAAAGAAATCAAAATATAATAAAAATTCTCGTATTTGCTTTGTACACCGGTGCACTGGTGGTGCACACCGGCCCACCGGCAGACATGCCAAATTTGGCATTTTAGGGCATTTAAATGCTCGAATCGATGTACGTTGTTTCGATCTTTTGCGTGGTGTTCTCTATCGACTCTAAGATGAAATATATGAACAACTGCCATTTGGATGCGTAGTTTGAGAATAGTTTTGGGTTATGGACATTGTGTATATGGCTTTGGAATGATGGGCAGATACTCGGATCATGTACGAGTGCGTAACTTAGAACTAGTGATGTAACTTAGAATAAAGAATGTGATGTATGTAGTTTTGCCATTACGGGGTTCAGAAATGACGGGTTGTTCCATTTGGTATTAGAGCATAGGTTATAGGATTAGGGGCGTATTGAAAGTGCGTACTTGTATATTTTATAAAATATAATATAAGAGTCAAATTTAATATTTGTGAATACACCATATCCTATTTCAGCCTTTGATTATCTAGTGTTCTATTAAGGATTTGCTAATGAATCTCATTGCATATAATTGAAGTATGAATAATTCAAAGGAAATTGGAATGGGGACCAACGTTGGTGGATTTAATACCGATGAGGGTGCCAGTACCCGATTGAATGTCCTTAGATTCCTGACATGGACATGCCCCTTTGGTTTCGTAGGTATCTCCAAGCAACTGCTCATACTGGTCCCTTAGAGAGTGTCTAGCATTATAAAAAGAAGGTTAGATCGTTAAGGCTTATGCACAGGAAGCTATACCTATTACCAGCATTGCACTAACGGCTCAAGAGAAAGGAGAAGTCAGTTATGGAAGGTGTGTTATTTCTATCTGATTTACCTACTAGAGTTTTATATGATACTGGTGCATCGCATTCATTCATATCCAATGCATTAGTGGAAGACTAGGAATAACCCCTGACCGTGTGCATGAGATTGTTACTGTGTTGAATTTTGTTAGGGCATCGACGTATTTATCTACTATTTTCCATGATCTTGAGTTGGTCGTAAACGGTGTAGAGTTAAGTTGTAATGTGTTTGTACTTAGCTTTGTAGGATACAGATTGATCTTGGAAATAGATTGGATGGCCTTGTATGGAATAGTTTTGGATTATGATAGGAGGATTATTCGTTTGAGTAGTCATAGGAAGCGTAATTTGATAGTTCTGTATGATCCATGCGTTTCCATGATGAAATGTATTCATATTCGTTAAACTTATTACATGATGAGTTGGCATTTATTCTCGTAGTTAAGGATTTTCCACACGTATTCGTTGAGGTTTTCATACTTTTGGCCCATAGAGAAATTGAGTTTAGGATTGACCTTGAGAAAGACGCTAGGCCTGTGGTGATGCCTTTGAGATATATGACTTCGAAGGAGAGGAGGAAATTAGATAAAAAAAGTTTCGAAATTGTTGTAGAAATGATTTATTAGGCGAAGTGTTTCTGAGTGGGGAGCGATTGTCGTTTTCGCTACTAAGGTAGATGATTCCCTAAGGCTTTGTGTCGATTGTCGGGAGTTGAATAAGCCGACGAAGAAAAACCATTATCTATTGCCTTGCATTGACGATCTTTTTGATCAACTCGTAGGGGAAAATGTTTTCCTACAGCTTGACCTAGCTATAGGATTTCATCAGTTGAGAGTCATCGAGGATAGCACTTTTCGTACTCCGGATGGGTTATTTAGGTGGGTTGTGATGCCGTTCGAGCTGACTAATGCTCCGGCTTATTTTTTTGAGTTAATGAGTAGGATCTTTCGAAAGCAGTAGAATAATTTTGTAGTCGTATTTGTTGATATCCTGGTATTTTCTAGAGATGAGAAGGAGCATGAGTTGCACCTGAGAGAAGTACTGGATGTACTGAGGAATAACCAGTTAAGAGCTAAATTTTCGAAGTGCCATTTTTTGAGGAGCGAGGTTCGATTTCCACGACATGTTCTATTTGGTGATGGGTGGCTATAAACCTAAGAAATGTGCAGTTGTTAAAGATTGGAAGGTTCCAAAGAATACTTCACAAGTACGTAGTTTCTTGGGATTAGCTGGTTTCTATCAAAGTTTATAAAGGATTTTGCAAAGATAACTGTACCATTGACGAAGCTTACGAAAAAATTTGGTCTATGTTTTGGATGCGGAGTGTAAACAGGCATTTTTCAAGTTGAAGGAGATATTGAGGAGCACATGTCTTGGTTATCCCGGATGGTACCAAACCATTTACCTGCTACATGGATGCTTGTGGTACTGGTCTTGGTGCTATCTTGATGCAGGAAGGTAGGGTTGTAGCATATGCGAGTTGGACACATCATAAGAATTACCTTACATATGATTTGGAATTGGCCACGATTGTATTTGCCTTAAATTCATGGAGACACTATTTACTAGGAGAAAGGTTCGAGCTATTTACGAATCAAAGTCGTTAAATTATCTATTCTTGTAGAAAAATTTGAACTCAAGATAGCAGAGGTAGATGGAATTATAAGCCTCTTATAATTTTGATATTGTTTATACTCCTGGAAAGGGTAATATTATGGCGGACGCACTGAGTAGGAAACATTCGACATTGAGTTCTTTGATGTTAGAGATGCAATAGCTTGAGTATATTTCAGGATTTGATTTTCAGCCATTGACGGATATTACCCCTGAATTATTAGCAACCTTAGAGGTTAGACCCATGAGAGTGGATAGGATTGGTATGAGTTAAAGGGGTAGAGTTGATTGAGATTATGGATCAACTTGAGAAAGGTGAAAAGTCGAGTCATTTGGAGCGATATACAAAGATGGGAAAGAATACTTAAGGAAGGATGAAAGGTTGTGTGTGTTGAAGTTGAAGGAACTGATAAATGAAGTATTGGCAGAGTGTTATCATTCCAGGACGACCATTCATCCTAGGGGTGAAAAAATGTATATGGATATGAAGAGAGTTTACTATTGGCCAGGGATGAAGAGAGATGTAGCGAGGTATATGGTGAGGTGTCTCACTTTCCAAAGGGTTAAAGCATAGTAGAGAAAGCCAAGTGGATTGCTGATGCCTTTAGAAGTTCTGCAATGGAAGTGGGAAAGTGTTTTAGTGGATTTTATAGACGGGTTGCCATGGAGTAGAAGAGTTAACGAGGGTATTTTGATAGTAGTGGATCGACCGACGAAGAGTGCACATTTCATTCCTGTGAAAGGTACGAGGACGACATCATCTTTAGCTATATTATATATTAAGGAAGTAGTGAGATTGCATGGTATATCGGTGAATATTGTGAGTGACTTGGACCCACTCCTCATGAGTGAGTTCCGGAGGAGCCTACAAGATAGCTTGGGTACAGAATTGAGTTTGATCATGGCATATCATCTATAGACGATGGACAGACTGAGAGGGTGAATAGGGTGTTAGAAGATTTGTTGAGGGCGTGCATTCTAGATTTTGGAGGTGCTTGGGAAGTTCATTTTCCATTAGTGGAATTCACATATAGTAATAGTTATCAAGCTACTATTGGGATGAACCCGTTCGAAGCATTATCGGAAGGCTCTGTACGTCACCTTTATGTTGGTGGGAGTCAACACATAAGGTGATACCCGGACTAGAAATGATAAAGGAAACATTAGAGAACGTAGTTTTTATAAGAAAAAGGAAGAAGGCGACACATGATATGCATAAATCATATGCTGATAAAAGGCGAAAGAAATTGAAATTTGAAGTTGGTGATCTTGTATTTGTGAAGATATCGCACCTTAAGAATGTGGTGAGGTTTGGAATTTCAGGAATTTGGCTCCATGGTTTGTTGGATTATTTAAGGTGTTGTAGCGTATTGGAGGATTGGCTTATAGGGTGGAGCTACCAGAGAGAATGACTGGAGTTCATAATGTGTTCCATGTGTCACATTTGCGAAAATGTGTACATGACTCAGGTATATTGATGTAACCTAGTCAGTTGGAGGATGTGGAAGTAGAAGCTAAAGTAGTTTGGCTAAAGGATCTGCAAGAATAGTGGAGCATGCGATTCAAAGCCGAGGAATAAAGTAATAAAGTAGGTGAAAGTGCAATGGGGAGATGATTCGGTGGAGAGTACATATGAGCCTGAGGAGAAAATACGGGTTCCTCATCCCAAACTCTTTACTAGTATGTTCTTTTGTTTGGTGTAATTTGTTAGAAATTAGGTTTTGGTTGCTTAGATTAGATGTTAGAACTTGCATGCGATGTTTGTTGGGTGCTATATTATATGCTATCTAATATCACTAAAGTTGCATTCATATAGAACTGCCAGTATGTATACTAGGACTGTTATGTATCATGCCAATAAAGTTATGCTCTTGCATTTGTATAAGGTTCATTTATCGCATTTATTGCATTATGCTAGATTTTCACAAGTCATCAGGATCATGTTCATTATATGCTATGTCTGAATACTAATATTTTAACCAAGGCATACACACACACACACACACACACATACATACATACATACATATCTATACTATAATAAAAAACCTTTGGTCAACCGGTCAAAGTGAAGCCTTTTAGGGACTTCCAAAAATACCCCTACACTAGACAGTTCCAAACTCAAAGGCTGTCCAAATCGTGGACATATTTGTGATTTTCCAATATCCACATTCAACGTTCAATCCCCACGTCTCAGATAACTGCTCCACTTTCACTGTTCTTTTTTCTCCTCCTTTTTGCGATCAAAACTCTGAACAGACCTTAATCTGAAAAAAAATGTGAAAAATATCCAAAAAAAGTAAAAAAAATGGCTTTCTAAGGGCAAGCGAAATTGAAGCTCGACCTCCTCTTTCCCAACAAGCCACTTCCTAGATCTCAAATTCAATACTTTTGGTACTATTCTAATATTATTTATCAGTTCACTCTTTCCTTACTATGTTTACGCATTTGTATGTATTTTATAGTCGATTCGTTTGAATTATTACAAAAGATCTGATGACCCTTGACTCTTTCTATTTCGAACCATGAAGGAGGCAGTCTGATCTATGTTTCATAAAGTGCGGCTATGAATTGTCGAGTCTTTCTTTTCTTACAGTTTTTGATTTCATTGTCAAAATCGAATCCACTTAATTGATCATTTTCCTTACCTTCAAATTTTAATTCAAAATCGTTATCATTTACACCTTTATAGATTCAATAATAGCAAATTCATAAAGGATTTGCTCACAATTCGCTGGAAATCTTCTCTTCAGTGCCTCCTTTATGCTATCATCCAGAGAGCGCATACGCAGATGGTATCCATCGTTGGTTTCACATTGGTCTCCCTTGCACGAGCATGCAATGAAATTATAAGTTTTTGAAATAATTTTTGTGTTAGATTTATAGACACTAACATATTTCAATACTTATACAGATTTATGTACTTTATTACCTTTTATGTTTGCAAAATTGCTGATGTAGGTAGTTTAGTTTACCATTTGATGTCCATCAAGTCATGTAACTCGATACATTTTTTGTGGATAGGCATGATAATCTGAGTAATTTGAGATCGCCAGCTCAGCGAGAATGAGTTGAATCATGGCAGCAGAGGTCTCTGTAAGGTTTTGCTCTCTTTTTCTCCTTTTCTAATTCAAAGTTTTCCATGCCATGGAATTCTGGTAGGAAAAAAGTGATCAAAAACTAACTTTTTTTTATTTTTCAGTTTATGGTTCATCTTTTTGTGTAAATTAAATTCGCTCCTTTTAGTGTAAATTGCAGTATGTGGTTTTTTGAGAGTGGAAGATGGTATATTCACAGTAGATTACATCAACAAAAGAATTTATGAAATTGAGTTTATTATTCATAATGAGTATTAAGAGGAAGATGATAGTGAGTCAAGTGGTAGTATTGAGTATATTAGCTCTCACGTTGAATGTGAAATGTAGGTTATATATTCCAAAACATAAGGTCGTATATCAAGTATGGGTCTCATATTATTTTATTTCTACTTTGAATCATTATATTGGTATGTAGATATATTTATTTGAATATTTTATGATTAACGGTTGGTCCTATTTCCTTTTCATTTCAAGCCCTACATCTTTCATATTTAGGACTTGAATCATATTATAAAGTTGTTGCAATTCATGAACTTTGCCAGTTCACTATTATAATGTATAATACATTCTGGAAAAATGGATGGTTTATCCAACATTTAAGATTATTCCACATCATTGCATAAATTGGTTAGCTAAATGTTTTACAACTTGCATTGTATTGAATAGACTTTATTCATGATTGATACTACTACTCACAAGATCAAAAACAATGTTTACTTACATTATTAGCTTCAGCAAGACAACAAGTATCCGCAGATTCAGCAAGACAACAATCGTATTTAGGTATGCAAATCCTATTAATATGCTAGACTAACCATAAATATATTAACGAAAAGTTGACTGGAATAAATATGTTGCTTGGTCCAGATATTCATTTAATGGTGCAATAGTTATAAGTAATATATTCACTTTCTGAGTCATTACACACACTGCTACTAAAAGTTTAACAATGTTCAGACTGATTGTCAAAGTTTTCCAAAATGCATAAGCTAGAAGCTAGAAATATTATTATGCATATTTTCAGTATGACTCATAAAAACGTTTAATTCAGGATTGTTGCACTATTAATGACTATTTGTACTTTACCATTTGAGAGTACATATAATTTTGTTGTTGCTATTGACCTTCCATTCTCTTTAACTCATTATATCCTGTGAAAGGATGTGTAAATATTGAAGTACAGTGTCACGACTTTACTTCTTATCAGGGAAATTGTTGTAAGTCCAAGAATCGTATGAAGGAAAACTTTGAGATAAGTATCTTTAACAAGTTTGACTGTCTGTCTTCGAATTCAGATGATGGTTTTATTGTAGATAGTATAGATGTTGAAGGGGATCAGTTGGAAACTACTGAGCAAATAACTTCTGAAAAATTGTATTCTTTTGATAACAGTTATTCGAGTTTAGTGAAGTTAGATTGGTCTGTTGATCTAGAGGTGGTAGATTTTGAATTATTGGTGCAGGATACATTGGTAATAGGCAGTAACAATTCTTGTAACGACCCAGAATTTTTGATAATTAAAATTCGAATATTTAATTAATTTTAAATACTGATAAGTAGAATTAAGAAGTCGAATAATTTATTATTCGAATATTGGATTTAATTTGGTCAATTAAATCGATAATTTAATGATTGAAATTCCAGAAATAATTGAAATATGGGTTTAATGTGCTGGAAATGATTTATAAAGTTATATTAAATCATACTGGAGTTATAGTAATATTATAGAACTGTTAAAATTGAATTTGAAGTTAATATGTGAAAATTGAATATTTTAATATTTAATTATCGACTGAAAATTAGCCAATTTTCGGACAGTCTCAGAATTGGACGAAACCAGTTTCATTGGATCCGTAATAGTTAGTTATTATCGGATTTCAATTTTCGTAGCAATCGAAGTTATCGTTTGACCGTGGCAACTCGAAACGCATCGATATCGTTTTAATTTTAAATCGTCGAGTTAAAATAGTCATTTTTCAAAAAGTCTTGGATTTCGACGAAACCAGTTTCATCGGATCCGTAATGTGATATTATTGCATGGTTTCAAATTTCGTAATTTTTGGATTTACCGTTTGTCCGGTACAAATTAAAACGCCTCGAAATCGATTTAAATCGGTTTAATTTAAATCGATCGTTTATTGCCATATCTCACACATACGATCGAATTAGCTTTCGAAAACTTTTCCATTGTGTCCGGAACGTGGGGTAAACCCCAGAAACGCCAGTCACCGCGTGTAAATCGGAGTTTGGAAATTCTGAAGTGAATAGTGTTTTGAGACGTTTTCTATAAAAACCCCTCTATCATTCTATTTTCCCCAAAGCCCTTAGCAGCTAGGGTTAGCTGCCACTATCTTCACGAATGGCCAGAAATGCGTGACCTTCTTCCCCTCTGATCTCCCAATCCGTCGACATTCATGCGAAGTGTTCAACTAGCAAAAGGTAGAGGACAGTGAGATCTCTAATGTGAACGGTCAAGATCGTTTTTTGAGCTTTGGATCAATGGGAATTCGAGCTAGAAGTGCCGATGTTTACTCACGTTTCTCGAGGTGATAGGGCTGCCGAGCTGGCCGTGCTTCTGGCCGATGGTGGCTTTGGGGAAGGCGCTTCGAATGGTGGGGGAATGATGGAGTTTCGAGCTACGTAGGTGGTTGCGAAATTAGGGCATAGAGGCGGCTTCGTTGGGGTTTAATCACGTACGTGATTTACTGGGAGCATACGTGAGGAAGAAAGGGGATGCGGCCGTGATTTGCAAAGGTGGGATGGACGGTTGTGATGAAGCAGAGGTTGAAAAAAATAAAAGGGAATTGTAAATTATTGAATTTTAATTCGTATGAACTTCTAAATGCAATATCTCTTTCGTACGAGGTCAGAAAATTACGAAACCAGTTGCGTTGGCTTCGTTTTGTCGAGCACTACGCTATGGAACAGAATTGGAAGCGATCGGAGTCAATGAAAATTTTGAGTGAAATTAAACGTTCGTTTAATTTCATTCGAAATAAACGCTACAAATTTCTATTGGAAAATCAAGGTGAGATCTTCTCACTCAGATTTAAATTTGCATTGCAGTTATTGATTGCTATTGGATGTGATATTAGATATAGTAGGATATATCTATATATATAGCAATATATACATATTGGCATATGTATATATTGGATTGATTGATTCCCGCCTCGTATAGCGGATGAGACCCTATTGCACCGTTAGTAAGCGGATTATTTTATAAAACCCATATACCGCGATAATTCCGTACTGGAGCGGAATTGGTATTGTGCTAACATCTTTGGATGCAGGAAAACAGGTTGGAGGGATCCAACTGGATTCCTCAACTGTATTTACTTATTTACAGATATTGATGTATATTCTGTTATCATATTGATATATGATATTGACTGTTGTGATGGACTAATTGATGCTGTTGCATCATCGGATTCAGTTTTGAAATGTAAAAATAACGACTTTTACTTTAAAAAGGTTTTTAAAGTGATTTTTGAAAATATACGTTTTATGGAATTTTTGAATCGATTATAAACGTAAAATTTTAAAGTTATAAAAGTTATAATTTTTAGTGAAATATAACCGAAGTGTCGTTTTTAAAACAAAAGTTGATTTATTTATTAAATAGTTTAAATAGAGATTTTTGAATTTATTATGAAAGCTCTATATATAAGATTTATAAAATTTGATTTTTATAAATCAAAGTGATGAAATTATAAAGGAGTTTTAAAGACGTTTTAAATGATGTTAAAATGGGTTTTATAAAGGACAGAATAAATGATTTGTGAAGTCCTAAAAGAACGATTTTTGTAAATAAACGAATTATAAGTGTTTAACTTATAGAATGGACTTTTGGTAGAAAATTAAGTTATAAATTGAAGTGGATAAGCCTTTAAATAAAATGTGTATAAAATATTGGAATGTGGTTAGTGAAGTATATTCACGATTTTGGACAGTGAATATATTGTTAAGTAAAATGGATATGTTTTGGAGAAGTGATATTATGAAATGAAGTTAATTGTTTTAAAAGATGTTTTAAAACGTGTTAAATATCGAAATCATAGATTTCAACATTTATTGTTGAAATAGACGTTTTCGAAAAATAAGGAAATGGTGGACTATAACACTGTTGTTATAGTAAATGATTTTCGAAAGGAAATGTTTTTAATGTAGTATTGGGATTTATATATCCATCTTAAAATCCGAATCCCTATACTAGTAATTTTGAGTCGTCGTAACGATGTTTTACGTAACATTCATTTTGACTCAAATAAATGTTGTTATAATAAATGATTTCCTTAAAGAATGAATATATACTTAATTTGATTTAAGTATATCGGATATTTTCCAAGTGTTGAAAATAAAAGATTTGTGAAACACTTATTATTAAATAAGTATGGAATGTTTTCCAAAATGAAATGAAACGTTTTGAGATTTTATCTTCTTAAAGATAAATTGAAAATGAATATTGGAATCGATTTGAAAATCGTATATCAGTAGATATTTTGAAAATATAAATTCACTATGGAATTTATAAAAAGAAAGGGAAGTTGTTTAAAAATAAACGTTGATTTATTTTTGAAGTGTGGAAATTTTATATCTAGTAAAGATATTTTTGAAGATGAAATAATTTGGAAAATTATTTGGAATCTGATGATGTTGCGCATCTTTATTGATAGTTAAATAACCGACTATCAATAATTACCTTTAGATAGGTATTTGTTGTGAATTGGATGAATTTGAATGCCACACTTATTTTTAAATAAACGCTCACTATTCGGGTTAGCCGGGAAAGGACCATGGGGTCGTATAACCCATTCCGAATATGTGATACGTCGTTATGAATTGTATTCGAAGATCGGTGTTGAAGACCGGATATTTTTGAAAACGGAAGGATTACCGTCGAGTTACTCTACATCGGCTAATCTCCGGTTTAGAGGTTTTATCACCCTTAGTGACGGGAAGTCCGGACGTGATTAGAAATTTATCCGGATGTGCCAGGGCTTCATGAGAAGTGCCTTCGGTTCTGTTCGATCCTGGAACAGACTTGTATGGATTGTGTGTCTGACGTTACAATTTGAGATATAAAGCTGATTTCTTTCAAATACATTTCTGTTGGTGGCGGAGAATTTATTCTCTTAGCTTAACACCCTTCTCTGAGACGTACGAGCTTAGAGGTTATGTAGTTGAAATTCATCAGCGATATATCCCAATTTGGTAACGTGGCATACTGAGTGTTGCTGTGAAATGATCAGTGTTTGATCATTTGCGATATGATCATTTGTTTGATCTTATATCTTTGTGATCATAGGTTGATCATTTTGTTTGACCCGAAGCAGGGCTTTTTGAGAAAGCGTAGCTTTGTGGACGAGACTTCGTCGAGCCTCACACCCCGGAAATGGTCGAAACAGGAAGGATGCAGCAAGGTTCTAGGGAGTAGAGCCCCTTAGTGTATGTCATTCCTTCTGGATAAAGGTGGTATCATGGTATGGAGCCCAGATACTTAACCTCTGTGGTTGCTGCAAATTTATTACTTTGTGGTTGTTGCGAATCGGGGATCCTCGGGAAGATCGGTGACGATCGGGGGATGGCATACGCGTGTCAGTAGTTACCTATTTTTGCAGAGGTAACCCGGCCTTGTGTTGGCAGAGATCCGGTTAGGTTCTCGGGTCGTCTATTCCAGGGACGTACCCATCGTGGAAAAGGAAGTTCCTTAGCCTGACCATTTGTTGGAAATCCAAAGAAACAATACGAGCCTTTACGATTTCAATTGTATAACCTGTCTCCTCAGGAGGCAGCTATAGCAGGCATAATATAATGGTACCTATGCTGGCTAAGATTTATATTATACTTTCGAAATGTTTTCTACACTATGCACTAATAATAATATCAAAAATGATTTGATTTTGCGTAGTAAGCATCTTTGACTATCATAAGAAGAAATCTCCTCCAATTCTACGTTTGCATTGTGTGTGTGGTGGGAGGTCTTATGGTAGTTTCATTTTCCAAAAAGCATTGCGAATTTGTTTTATTTTCTTTGTGAAAAATAACTGTTTTACGATCTCACACCAGTCACCATGACTGACTCGGAGTTTATTGTTCCCTTCTAAACTCTGGGTGCCCACCAATTTCCACACGGGCAGCCTAGAGTTATATTATCAGGATATTCTGGATATTCTGGAGCTTTGGAAGCAAGCTGGATGGCGAGACGTAGTATTTGTATCTGATATATTTATTCCGCTGTGTATTCTGTATGAGGACAAGTTTATATAACTGTCCATTGTTGTATATTGACTCTGATGATTGATGTATGTATAAAAACTGATATAATTCTTTGTTTTAAAAAGGCTAGTAATTATCTATTGTATATTGTTCCGCTGCGATGTGTAAGATTCTGATATTGTTTTCTGTTTCTATTCTGATGTGTTGTTCTTCTTTTCTTTCTCTTCTCTCTTTTCTTCTGCTTTCTTCTTCTTCTTCTACTTTTTTTTTCTTTCTTTCTAAAACCCTCACTATTGGAGTTTCCGGCACTCGATTGCTCGACAGTCGATAAAGTGAGTATCGATGTCGAATTTTCGAAAGTCGAAAATTCCCGTACGCGACAGCGTGGTATCAGAGCATATGGTTAAGCGACAACCCTGCTCTGTTGGGTGTTACTCATTAGAGATAGAGTCAGTAGTACTCTAGAATGAGTTTGAGTGTAATAATAGATACGAGTGCGTATTTGTTAGTGAATATAAAATTGTTTTATATTGTGATGATTGGTTTGTTGAGTGGTATATGGATTCTGGTCGGTATTGTCCGTACAACTCTATCGATAGGGATCTCTAAACACTTGTATAGAACAATTCGGCACAATATTGTTTTAAATAGGGTAAATGAAATAATTTTACCCAAAACTATTTTTGTATAGAAAAGAAATGATTTTCTGTAAATTATTATAGTATATGGTTGCATGGATGTTAGGAAGTAATAATAGTGAATTATCATCACTGAAATTGAATAAGAAATTGGAATTATAACTCCAAAGTTAAGAAATGAATTCACATATAAATGAAATGTGAGGATGTAGATTATAAAAGTGATTTGTAATTTAAAACGAAATTCCAGAAAAGTTTTTGGAAATGTTTGAAAAGAATTTGAGAATTTTGGAGATTTGAAAAGTTTAAATCTTTTTGATTTGAAAATGGATTTCAAAGGATTTTGGAAAAATGTTTTGACGGAATGAAAAGCTCTAAACTCTTTTCGGTCGCTGGAAAATAACTTCGATGATGACCGCGGCATCGTTGGTGTTCATTTTCGGGTTTCCAAAAGGGGAATTGCTGCCAAATTTGTTTTAAATGGAAGTTGTTTAAAAAAAAAAATTGGGTTTTGTTTTTGAAATTCAAAAGGATAATTTGAATTGTTTTCAAAATGGCTTTAAAAGGTTGAAAAGACTCTGGAATACTATATAAAAATATTTATGAAATAAAATGAAATGAGACTTGAATCAAGTGGAATAAAATCCAAACCTGAGAAAAATGAATAAGGATTGAATCCGAATAAACTGCTTTGATAATTAATTGATTCATGAAATGGAAGTTGAATTAGTTAAATTGAAACTTGAATTGTGACTAAATAAAAGAATGGTTCGAATTTGCAGATAAATTCAAGTAAGTAGAAATAAATTTATGAATGAAACTAATATATAGAGTGATATGAATTAGTAAATGAAAGATAATCGATAAAAATTCAATATTCAGGAGATAAACCGAATCCAAATTAGATTGGAATTGTGAAATTGAATTCAATGAATTTGAAATGTAAATTTGAATGGATATGAATATGTAACTTCAACAGTGAAGTAAGCTAAAAATGTATAAGCAGTTTACATTGAAAATTTTGTAATCAAATTTGCAAAATGGATTGAATAGTGTAACTAGATATTATGGCTAGTAGAATATACAGGTGTAAAGGAATTGGATTTGATTTCAAAGATAATTTGAATTGCTCGACAAAAGGTAAGTGTTTCAATTTGAATATGAGATTTGATGACTTATTTCTCTAGCCGCTTGGCTTTTTCTTTTTCTTTTTGAAATCTGAGAGTCCGTAGGGACGTTTTGTAGTCGTACTGTATTAGCCGCGCAAAGGAGACGTTGGCGAAATTTTTCGGAAATTTAGGGCGTTAGGAAATTTTTGAGAAATTTTGAAAATTTAAAATTTGAATTTAAATTTGAATTGTTAAGAAAACAATGATGTTTGAAAACTATGAAAGGTTTGGAAATTTAGTTGAATGATAACGAATCTTTAGTAGAAAGATTTGTTTTAACAATTTGATAAAACTATTAGATTGTGAAAAATAGTAGACGAGTTAAGGACCATTTTTCTTACCTTGTAATTTCGAGGACGAAATTCTTTTAAGGGGGGAAGTCTGTAACGACCCAGAATTTTTGATAATTAAAATTCGAATATTTAATTAATTTTAAATACTGATAAGTAGAATTAAGAAGTCGAATAATTTATTATTCGAATATTGGATTTAATTTGGTCAATTAAATCGATAATTTAATGATTGAAATTCCAGAAATAATTGAAATATGGGTTTAATGTGCTGGAAATGATTTATAAAGTTATATTAAATCATACTGGAGTTATAGTAATATTATAGAACTGTTAAAATTGAATTTGAAGTTAATATGTGAAAATTGAATATTTTAATATTTAATTATCGACTGAAAATTAGCCAATTTTCGGACAGTCTCAGAATTGGACGAAACCAGTTTCATTGGATCCGTAATAGTTAGTTATTATCGGATTTCAATTTTCGTAGCAATCGAAGTTATCGTTTGACCGTGGCAACTCGAAACGCATCGATATCGTTTTAATTTTAAATCGTCGAGTTAAAATAGTCATTTTTCAAAAAGTCTTGGATTTCGACGAAACCAGTTTCATCGGATCCGTAATGTGATATTATTGCATGGTTTCAAATTTCGTAATTTTTGGATTTACCGTTTGTCCGGTACAAATTAAAACGCCTCGAAATCGATTTAAATCGGTTTAATTTAAATCGATCGTTTATTGCCATATCTCACACATACGATCGAATTAGCTTTCGAAAACTTTTCCATTGTGTCCGGAACGTGGGGTAAACCCCAGAAACGCCAGTCACCGCGTGTAAATCGGAGTTTGGAAATTCTGAAGTGAATAGTGTTTTGAGACGTTTTCTATAAAAACCCCTCTATCATTCTATTTTCCCCAAAGCCCTTAGCAGCTAGGGTTAGCCGCCACTATCTTCACGAATGGCCAGAAATGCGTGACCTTCTTCCCCTCTGATCTCCCAATCCATCGACATTCATGCGAAGTGTTCAACTAGCAAAAGGTAGAGGACAGTGAGATCTCTAATGTGAACGGTCAAGATCGTTTTTTGAGCTTTGGATCAATGGGAATTCGAGCTAGAAGTGCTGATGTTTACTCACGTTTCTCGAGGTGATAGGGCTGCCGAGCTGGCCGTGCTTCTGGCCGATGGTGGCTTTGGGGAAGGCGCTTCGAATGGTGGGGGAATGATGGAGTTTCGAGCTACGTAGGTGGTTGCGAAATTAGGGCATAGAGGCGGCTTCGTTGGGGTTTAATCACGTACGTGATTTACTGGGAGCATACGTGAGGAAGAAAGGGGATGCAGCCGTGATTTGCAAAGGTGGGATGGACGGTTGTGATGAAGCAGAGGTTGAAAAAAATAAAAGGGAATTGTAAATTATTGAATTTTAATTCGTATGAACTTCTAAATGCAATATCTCTTTCGTACGAGGTCAGAAAATTACGAAACCAGTTGCGTTGGCTTCGTTTTGTCGAGCACTACGCTATGGAACAGAATTGGAAGCAATCGGAGTCAGTGAAAATTTTGAGTGAAATTAAACGTCCGTTTAATTTCATTCGAAATAAACGCTACAAATTTCTATTGGAAAATCAAGGTGAGATCTTCTCACTCAGATTTAAATTTGCATTGCAGTTATTGATTGCTATTGGATGTGATATTAGATATAGTAGGATATATCTATATATATAGCAATATATACATATTGGCATATGTATATATTGGATTGATTGATTCCCGCCTCGTATAGCGGATGAGACCCTATTGCGCCGTTAGTAAGCGGATTATTTTATAAAACCCATATACCGCGATAATTCCGTACTGGAGCGGAATTGGTATTGTGCTAACATCTTTGGATGCAGGAAAACAGGTTGGAGGGATCCAACTGGATTCCTCAACTGTATTTACTTATTTACAGATATTGATGTATATTCTGTTATCATATTGATATATGATATTGACT
This sequence comes from Allium fistulosum, assembly GCA_030737815.1. NCBI lineage: Eukaryota > Viridiplantae > Streptophyta > Magnoliopsida > Asparagales > Amaryllidaceae > Allium > Allium fistulosum. The sequence goes on from CM060904.1 coordinate 531,287,980, forward strand.
GTTGTGATGGACTAATTGATGCTGTTGCATCATCGGATTCAATTTTGAAATGTAAAAATAACGACTTTTACTTTAAAAAGGTTTTTAAAGTGATTTTTGAAAATATACGTTTTATGGAATTTTTGAATCGATTATAAACGTAAAATTTTAAAGTTATAAAAGTTATAATTTTTAGTGAAATATAACCGAAGTGTCGTTTTTAAAACAAAAGTTGATTTATTTATTAAATAGTTTAAATAGAGATTTTTGAATTTATTATGAAAGCTCTATATATAAGATTTATAAAATTTGATTTTTATAAATCAAAGTGATGAAATTATAAAGGAGTTTTAAAGACGTTTTAAATGATGTTAAAATGGGTTTTATAAAGGACAGAATAAATGATTTGTGAAGTCCTAAAAGAACGATTTTTGTAAATAAACGAATTATAAGAGTTTAACTTATAGAATGGACTTTTGGTAGAAAATTAAGTTATAAATTGAAGTGGATAAGCCTTTAAATAAAATGTGTAGAAAATATTGGAATGTGGTTAGTGATGTATATTCACGATTTTGGACAGTGAATATATTGTTAAGTAAAATGGATATGTTTTGGAGAAGTGATATTATGAAATGAAGTTAATTGTTTTAAAAGATGTTTTAAAACGTGTTAAATATCGAAATCATAGATTTCAACATTTATTGTTGAAATAGACGTTTTCGAAAAATAAGGAAATGGTGGACTATAACACTGTTGTTATAGTAAATGATTTTCGAAAGGAAATGTTTTTAATGTAGTATTGGGATTTATATATCCATCTTAAAATCCGAATCCCTATACTAGTAATTTTGAGTCGTCGTAACGATGTTTTACGTAACATTCGTTTTGACTCAAATAAATGTTGTTATAATAAATGATTTCCTTAAAGAATGAATATATACTTAATTTGATTTAAGTATATCGGATATTTTCCAAGTGTTGAAAATAAAAGATTTGTGAAACACTTATATTAAATAAGTATGGAATGTTTTCCAAAATGAAATGAAACGTTTTGAGATTTTATCTTCTTAAAGATAAATTGAAAATGAATATTGGAATCGATTTGAAAATCGTAAATCAGTAGATATTTTGAAAATATAAATTCACTATGGAATTTATAAAAAGAAAGGGAAGTTGTTTAAAAATAAACGTTGATTTATTTTTGAAGTGTGGAAATTTTATATCTAGTAAAGATATTTTTGAAGATGAAATAATTTGGAAAATTATTTGGAATCTGATGATGTTGCGCATCTTTATTGATAGTTAAATAACCGACTATCAATAATTACCTTTAGATAGGTATTTGTTGTGAATTGGATGAATTTGAATGCCACACTTATTTTTAAATAAACGCTCACTATTTGGGTTAGCCGGGAAAGGACCATGGGGTCGTATAACCCATTCCGAATATGTGATACGTCGTTATGAATTGCATTCGAAGATCGGTGTTGAAGACCGGATATTTTTGAAAACGGAAGGATTACCGTCGAGTTACTCTACATCGGATGATCTCCGGTTTAGAGGTTTTATCACCCTTAGTGACGGGAAGTCCGGACGTGATTAGAAATTTATCCGGATGTGCAAGGGCTTCGTGAGAAGTGCCTTCGGTTCTGTTCGATCCCGGAACAGACTTGTATGGATTGTGTGTCTGACGTTACAATTTGAGATATAAAGCTGATTTCTTTCAAATACATTTCTGTTGGTGGCGGAGAATTTATTCTCTTAGCTTAACACCCTTCTCTGAGACGTACAAGCTCAGAGGTTATGTAGTTGAAATTCATCAGCGATATATCCCAATTTGGTAACATGGCATACTGAGTGTTGCTGTGAAATGATCAGTGTTTGATCATTTGCGATATGATCATTTGTTTGATCTTATATCTTTGTGATCATAGGTTGATCATTTTGTTTGACCCGAAGCAGGGCTTTTTGAGAAAGCGTAGCTTTGTGGACGAGACTTCGTCGAGCCTCACACCCTGGAAATGGTCAAAACAGGAAGGATGCAGCAAGGTTCTAGGGAGTAGCGCCCCTTAGTGTATGTCATTCCTTCTGGATAAAGGTGGTATCATGGTATGGAGCCCAGATACTTAACCTCTGTGGTTGCTGCAAATTTATTACTTTGTGGTTGTTGCGAATCGGGGATCCTCGGGAAGATCGGTGACGATCGGGGGATGGCATACGCGTGTCAGTAGTTACCTATTTTTGCAGAGGTAACCCGGCCTTGTGTTGGCAGAGATCCGGTTAGGTTCTCGGGTCGTCTATTCCACGGACGTACCCATCGTGGAAAAGGAAGTTCCTTAGCCTGACCATTTGTTGGAAATCCAAAGAAACAATACGAGCCTTTACGATTTCAATTGTATAACCTGTCTCCTCAGGAGGCAGCTATAGCAGGCATAATATAATGGTACCTATGCTGGCTAAGATTTATATTATACTTTCGAAATGTTTTCTACACTATGCACTAATAATAATATCAAAAATGATTTGATTTTGCGTAGTAAGCATCTTTGACTATCATAAGAAGAAATCTCCTCCAATTCTGCGTTTGCATTGTGTGTGTGGTGGGAGGTCTTATGGTAGTTTCATTTTCCAAAAAGCATTGCGAATTTGTTTTATTTTCTTTGTGAAAAATAACTGTTTTACGATCTCACACCAGTCACCATGACTGACTCGGAGTTTATTGTTCCCTTCTAAACTCTGGGTGCCCACCAATTTCCACACGGGTAGCCTAGAGTTATATTATCAGGATATTCTGGATATTCTGGAGCTTTGGAAGCAAGCTGGATGGAGAGACATAGTATTTGTATCTGATATATTTATTCCGCTGTGTATTCTGTATGAGGACAAGTTTATATAACTGTCCATTGTTGTATATTGACTCTGATGATTGATGTATGCATAAAAACTGATATAATTCTTTGTTTTAAAAAGGCTAGTAATTATCTATTGTATATTGTTCCGCTGCGATGTGTAAGATCATGATATTGTTTTCTGTTTCTGTTCTGATGTGTTGTTCTTCTTTTCTTTCTCTTCTCTCTTTTCTTCTGCTTTCTTCTTCTTCTACTTTTTTTTCTTTCTTTCTAAAACCCTCACTATTGGAGTTTCCGGCACTCGATTGCTCGACAGTCGATAAAGTGAGTATCGATGTCGAATTTTCGAAAGTCGAAAATTCCCGTACGTGACAATTCTGGTGATGAGCAGACTTTTGATAATAAGTGCTTTGTTGCAAGGTCGAATTTTGATAAGTCAATATGTTTCGATAAGGTGTTAGATTCATTAGATTCATTTGTGATGCAATCTCTAGTGATGGCGATAAACTCAGAGATATTGCATGAAGATATTTTAACTTTTAATACTTCAGTTTTGGATAATGTTTGCTTGGGTGAGCCAAAGTCTACTGCAGATATTTCTTTGATTGAAGATAATCCACTGGAGTGGTTTTCTGAATCTGTAGTAGATGTTGTTTTGATCGAGAAAGAGGTTTTTGTTCATTTTGACGAGTTGCTGGAGGTTAGAAATGTTAAGAGTATATCTTCAAATAAGGTTTCTATAGATATGCACACTTGTTCCGAGGATGTACATGCCTATTTCTCTGCTTCTAAAGATGACATTGATGAAGATAAGCAGTGTTCTCACTCAGAGCATTTGTTAGAGAATATTGATGGTGATAGAGAGTCAGGCAATTTTCCAGATTTGACATCAGGCAATATTGATATTTCTTTGAGTTCTTGTGTGATATTAGGAAGTAATGCTGTTAAGGTTTTGGAATCTTCGTCGAAGAAAGTTAAGTGTAAGAAAGCTGTAGCTGCTAGTGGCTCCATTCGCCGAAGTGCCAGGATTCGTAATTGTCAGTTACAGACTATGGATGAGTTACCTGGTTCGAGTGTCATCTTTGACACTACGAATCCAGGCACGGGTATGGTTTCTTTATTAGGTAGTTCGTATTCCACTTATGCATTAGGCAGTCTTTCGCCTGCTGAGTTTAGTCAGCTAGCTTTTGACACTTCTTTTATTTTTTCTGATATAGAGATAGATAGGGAGTATATTAGACGTAAGGAATTAGAGAGGGCTAATACAGTTAGCTTATGAGGATCATTAGTTGGAACATTAGAGGTTTGAACGATTTGAATAAGTGTGATAAGGTTAGAGCGTTCTTTAAAGACTATTCTATTGACATTGCTTTACTTCAGGAGACTAAAGTTAATTGTCCAGACTTTCGTTTTTTTAGAAGATTAGGCGGTTATCTTTTTAGAAAATGGGTTTTCCTACCTTCTGTGGGCTCTTCAGGGGGTTTAATGATAGGGTGGCAGGATAATTATTTTAAATTGCTTCAATGTATTACTAAACAACATTCTCTTCATATTATTTTAATTAATCTTTCTGATAACTTGATTTTAAACATTTCTAATGTATATGGGCCTAACTCAAAAATCAATCGGAGAATTTTATGGAAGGAGTGCCTAGATTTTAGTTCATTAGCTCCGGGTTCTAGGATTTTGGGGGGTGATTTTAATGTTACGCGTTTCATAGGTGAGCGTTCTCCCAGGGAAGGGGATTACTCTGCTATGGAGGAATTTGACCATTTTATTATTAATTCTAATTTGATTGAAATTCCCCTTTCAAATAGAGAGTTTACTTGGAGTAATGCAAGAGAGTCTCCTTCCATGGCTCTTCTTGATAGATTTTTTGTTAGTGATGAAATTGAAGATAATTTTCCAATCTGTAGTGTCACCGGTTTACCGTACACATACTCCGATCACTGTCCTATTATCCTCACTTGCCAGCATCATAGAATTGTTATTAATAATTTTAAATTTGAAAAGATGTGGCTTTTGGATTCTCATTTTGTGAACTTAATTAACGGTAAATGGATTTCTTTGAGTTATCATAATATTAGAAATAAGGAAAATTCTGCAAAATCTTTTGTTTCAAAACTTAGAGATCTTAGGATTTTTCTTAAAAATTGGAACAAAAATGTTTTTGGCAATTTAAAAATCAAAAAAGATAATATTCTTAATGAAATCCTTAAAATTAATAAGATTGAAGAATCTAGACAATTAAATCTAGGTGAACGTAATGTTCTTGCCAATTTAAAAGATGAACTAAATTCTATTTTAGAAAAGGAGGAGGTTATGTGGAAACAGAGATCCAGAATTCAATAGATAAATGAAGGTGACAATAACACTAAATTCTTTCACAATATAGCTAATGGTAGAAAATGTAGTAACACAATTAACTCCATTATTGTTAATAATGAAGAGTTAGTTGATCAAAGAGATCTTAATAAAGCTTTTACTGATTATTATAAGAGTATTTTTGGTTCTAAAATCAAACATAGAATCAATGTTAGATGGAAAGACCTGTATCCATCTGATTCTATTGTTGATTTATCTGATCTGGATAACCCTTTTACTGTAGAGGAGATTAGAAAAGCTATTAATGACATGCCAGGGGATAAATCCCCGGGACCGGATGGGTTTCCTATTTTATTTTATAAAACTTTTTGGGACGTTTTAAAATTTGACTTAGTTAATATGTTTAATGATTTTTATAATGGTAATTTGCAATTAGGGAGATTTAATTTTGCAAATGTTATTTTGTTACATAAAAAAGTTGGAGCTAAAAACTTAAAAGATTTTAGACCTATTTCTTTGATTAACTGTTCAGTAAAAATCATTTCTAAAGTTCTAGCTTATAGACTTAGTACAAGAATGAATGATTTAATTGATTGTTCACAATCGGCTTTTATTAAAGGGAGAAACATCACTGATAGTGTGGCTGTTGTTCAAGAATATATTAATTACTGTTGTAAGAATAACATAACCTGTGCGATTTTAAAACTTGATTTTGCTAAAGCTTTTGATTCGGTGGATTGGGATTTTCTTGTAGATATTTTTCAAGCCAGAGGTTTTGGTCATAGATGGATCACTTGGATAATGACTTTGCTTAGAACTGGAAACTCTAGTATTATGGTTAATGGTATATTAGGTAATAGAATTCAATCTAAGAGAGGTTTAAGGCAAGGGGATCCCTTATCGCCTTTATTATTTAACTTAGCTGCTGATGTTTTTGCTAAAATTATTAAAAGAGCAGTGGATAATGGATCTCTAGGATGTGTAGGCAATGACATATCGCGTAATGGTATATCGGTTCTTCAATTTGCCGATGATACCTTGCTTTTTTCTTCTTATCTTCCTAGACACATTATTACCCTCAAGTTTATCCTTTACAGTTTTGAACTTTTATCTGGTTTAAAAATTAATTTTGACAAAAGTTCCGTTTTAGTTTTAAATGATTTTAATAAAGTTGAAAATTTAGTTGCTAATACTCTAAATTGTAAATCTATGAAATTTCCTTTTGACTACCTTGGTTTTGTGATTAGACCCACCAAACTCAATCATGACGATTGTATTATTATCATTGATAAAATCAAAAATAAGATTTCTAACTGGAATGGTAGATTTTTATCTAGAGCAGGTAGGCTAGTTTTAATTAATTCGGTTTTATCAGCCCTTCCGATTTATTGGATGTCCATGCATCTGTTTCCAGATTGGGTTATCGATAAAATTGATAAAATTAGGAGAGATTTCTTATGGAGTGGGGATAATCCTAATAATAATATAAAATGTCTTGTTAATTGGGAAACCGTTTGTAAAGCCAAAAAGGATGGTGGTTTAGGAGTTATTAATTTGCGTAATATGAATTTGTCCTTACTAGGTAAATGGCTTTGGAAGTTTAAAGATATTAATGATAATGCTATTTGGAAAGAGATCATTTCTAAATATTATTACAATGGAAATAGTAATTTATCTCAAATTGCTTCTCCAGCAACTCAAAATATGTCTAATTTTTGGAAAAACATTTTAAAATGTCATGAGATTTTTTACTTAGGAATAAATACAATTGTTCATTCTGCTGATTGTACTTCTTTTTGGCATGATAGGTGGATTTCAGTCTTACCTCTTAAATTGGAATTTAAAGAGCTTTATGAAATCTGTAACTTTAAGTTTGCTTTAATTAATGAAGTTTATTCTTCTGAAAATAATCCTCCTTGGAATTTTAGTTTTAATAGAATTTTAGTTGGTTCAATTCTTAGACAACTTTTTTTGCTTTATGCAAGATTAAATCTTTATAATATTGATAATGATAATGATATTATTTATTGGGAATGGGATAATAGTAAGAAATATACCTCTAATTCTTTTTACAGATTTATTAATTTTTCGGGTACAATAAACAGCTCATTTAAATTTATTTGGAAATCTAATGCTCCTCCTAAATCTAAAATTCACATGTGGTTAATACTGCATGGAAAACTAAATACAATAGAATTCTTAAAAAGAAAAAACATTCAAAATGATAATAAATGCTATTTTTGTAATCTGCATCTTGAAGATATAAAACATATATACTATGATTGCTCGGATTCTTATTACATTCTTAATAATATTCTTAAAATTTTTAATTTTAATTTAACTACTAAAATTTCGGATTGTGACTTCTATTGGATTAATTTTAGATTCAGGTTCAAAAAGAATCTTAGATTTTTGCTTGACACTTTATTCATTATTATTAGTTGGTATATATGGTTTGAAAGAAATCAAAGAATTTTTAATAATAATAATAGTCATTTTAGCAAATTGATTTTAAAATTTCTTTATTTTGTTTTAATTGGATTTCTAATCCCAAATATAAATTAGCTAAAAATAATCTTTTTAAGGGGTATCTTAATAAGGTTAGTTATAATATTAACTTATTCAAACACAACAACTATATTTTTAACATTAACAGTATTAATATTAATAATTTTTCAAATTTTCATGATGACTTTAATGTTAATCATAACTTACTTAGGATTAAAGATTCATAAGTATTTTTTATGTTTTGTTTTCGTTTTTTGTTCTTGTTTTTTGGCGGTATTAATTTATAGGTATTTTAATTTTTTTTGGTTTTTTGTCCAGTTTTTTCTCATTTAGATTTTATTCCCATCTCATCTATACATATATATGTATATTAATTATATAAATATACATATACATGTATAATTCTTATTTTTTTCCATAGTCATTCTTCAGATACAGGTACGAGTGATAGGGTGGTAGGCTCTTTTTACAGGTCCTCATTTCTTCAGATTGTAGGATTACGGATTGTAGAGAGGCCATCATAGATGATCCATTCTTCTGCTTGGCACTTCTTCCTTTGTTAGTCTCCATAGCAGATTCTTCATTCAGCATCATATCCAGTTTCCTCTTCAGAGTGGATGCTTCTTTACTCCTTCCGATTCAGACACATAGATCTTTCTGTGTTGCTTAGAGCTCCTGCTTCAGAGTAGATGCTTCTTCATTCTGTATCATTTTCTTTTGTTTCTAGGTACTCCTAACACCTCGTATTGGGTGGTGGCCATGCCGGAACTCGATATCGGGGTGTGATGGGTGGTGGCCTTGCCGGAACTCATCTTAGGGGTACCTAATTTTTCTTTGATACTAGTATTTAGTTTTTGTTACCTGCCAGGCTTGTTGGCAGCACCTTATTTTTGTGATATATATAGTTGCATGTGTGCTCTCCTCTATTCACAGAGGATCACACATTTTTCTCAAAAAAAAATAAAATTAGTTCCACTTTTACTGTAATTCATTACTGCGTCTGTTATGGTTTTTCCACAGTGTCGTGATTTTTATACAGCTGTCAAGAAAAAAACAAAATTGATTATTAACAACCTAATGTTTTTAGGCTCTTACAACTACACTGTACTTAAGTCGGCCTTCTAAATGAAATTTTTTATTACTTCACAACTCACATTAGAGCTGTTATACACAATATTTGATCCTAAATTATAGGAATTTCACTACTTCACATATGACAGTTGCATAATAAGTTTTATAAAGGGGCCTAAAGTGGGAAAACAATCCTATTATAAAGGGTCATTTATTACTTTTAAAAGAGAGAAGATATGTTTGGGCCATCTTAACAAAATGATATGTTCAATCATGCCATTTCACCTATGGTAAATGTAGTTTTGTAAGGTAATAATTGTATTGTATTTGCCTAAGGACAGACTGGGACCAGAAAAACTTATACAATGGAAGGAGGGAAAACCAAATTGAGTACTTCACTAAAACTATTTTCCATAAAATTTATTAATTTTGTTGGGAATGATGTGAAATGCAACTTTTCTCTATCTATTAACCCAACTCCCAAGCAGTGGAAACCCCATAAAGTATGAAGAAACTGAACAGAAATAACTCAAAGTTGAGAATACATCAGCGTCTACAGCGAATTAATTGTTTGGGTTTCTCCTTCCTAATTTGATTTTGATTAGAGTTTTTTTTCCTATTCATTTGCATTTAGAGATTTCTACGATGACTACCATGATATTATTCTCCATGTTAATGCACTGTTTATGCTAACATGCACTGTTTATGCCTGTTTCTACTTTAGCATTTGTCGGTGCGTTTGCTTGCATTGTCGCTATTTCCATATGAATCTCTTTGCAGTATTCCTGTGTCCCACTCCTATCTTGACCAGTGGATATTTGATTGATAAATCTTCCATTAGACCCTATGGGTCACCTGAATACACTAGGTCAACTGGGCATTACGGTGCATGAATTGTTTAATCCATTGTATTTGTAGGTACTTTTTTTTTTGCTTTTGTTATGCTGTGATTATCGTACATTGTCATGGACTTACGGCCACAAGGGCAAAAGATGAGTTTTCACTGAAATGGAAGTGATATGTTATTGAATGTGTAGTTAATAATACTATCATTAAGTAGTTATTCATTTGTGAATAATAACCATTTACTTTTTCATAGGAATAATGGAGACGAGGATATCATATTGAAGATTGTTTATTGTGGAAATTGTCATTCCGACCCTCATTGCATTAAAAATAATTGGAAAAACACCAACTATTACATTCAAATCTTTATTTCATTTCCCATAGATAGTAAGAATTGCAATTGCAGTGGGTATTAATATGACCAAATGCAAGGTTGGTGATAAGACTGTAATTAGATGCATGGTGAACTCCTGCCTATCATGCAACAACTGATCGTCTTCTGAACTTTGGCACCGCATCCTTCATCCCTCCATGTATCTGGCCACCAATTATGCTAGAAAACTAGCTCGAGATACTCCATCAATGGCAGTCAGATCGTTCTCCGCCATTCACTTCCAAGCAAGGTGTCCAATGGATCTGGAACTATTTGAGATTGTTTCTGGAATAAGTAAGAGTTGGGTGTTTGCATTAATGAATGGTCTTTGCTGCAGTTTAGTCGATTTAATACTTGGCGTATGTTTGCATTAATGTGAGACCTAACTTGCTGAAGGACTTCAAATATTCACATGCAAATGCTTGAATGTATATTCACCAGGCCCAGTGGGATTGGTGCTGCAAGAAGAGAGGAAGACCATTTCATAGCAATAATTTTTCCTCAATATTTCACTATATTAAATGTTTGCATTTGTAAACTTAAATACTTATCTCTATATGTTTATGTTTCTTACTCTGCTCATATTTGGTAATTATGAATTATTTCTTCATCCATGGATACAAGCACTGCAAATACCATGTATGGATTTGTCCATACGTTACTCTTACTTTTCATACTAATTCAAGGGTTATAAATGGTAGAATACATGTGTGGGCATGTGTTATGTTCTTGGTAACTTACATGTGGGCAGGTGTTATGTTCTTGGTAATTTACGACTGGCTCCGTCAAAGTGATTTTGCTTTTCTATTGATTACAGCTTTTCAATGGTGAGTAGCGTGTAAATCAGCTCTGTTAAAGTGATTTTTGAACCCCCAAAAACAATTGCTTCGTAAAACCAACTTACCTTACTAATGCTACCATGTGCCTAAATATAAGGTTTGGAAAATACATTGGTAGTCATACTGAATAAATATATAGCACATGTGAGTAAGAATGTTTAATGCTTTATATTGCTGACTTTATGACCTTAAATATTAGACATTGCACCAAAATAATTCTACCTAATTATTGTTGCACATGATCAGGTCACGGTGAGTGTTCCAGTTAGCGTTTATTCTACCGGCCTCTGTGCTTATGTTTACAGCCGTACTTTGATGTTTATTGAGGCTTGATTACAAATCTAATTGCGTTTAACTGTTGGTTTTGACTGTGTTAGTTTCTGTTTGATTTCATTGATTATTGGTGATTAATTGGACTTCCACTTAAAGAAAAAAAAGTTTGTAAAGTGGAAGAACTGTATTACTCTTTCTATTTCAAAATATTATTTACTACCAAGGATATTCGAAAGTTACAATGTTTTGAATTTCAATTTAATTTTCATTTTATGTCTACGTTCATAAGTAGTTTACAATGAAGAAAAGCAATTATCATCCACTATACACAGCCTTCTAATATGTCACCATCCACTAGTTTTTGTCTTATATATTTTAACTCATTTTTCATACATCATATGTCTAACTTGAATGTTTCAGGTGCCAATTTTTTGCTGCAGTTTCTCATGGTTTCAGTTATGATCTCCAAGTTTTGGATTTGATGCTGCATCAAGTGATAAACGTTGCACGCTACCAATAGCTTTCCAAGACATAAGACAGAAGAAAAGGATTCATAAAAGCTTATATAAAACAAAAATTATAATTGAGTTTGTTCTGACAATGCATAATATGAATGCTTGCTGTAAATCCTTTTCCGTCTTATTTTTTCACAACCTGTAACTAACATTACCTTTTATGATATGCTTTTGATCCGCTTTATTTTTCTTTTTGGCTATGTAAGGTCGGTATAATTTAAAGTTTCTTTCCATGTTTGATACAAAATTTCATATACACGTCCATCGGACATGGATGCTTTCTGAAAGTCAGTATCCAAAAAATGCATTATTATAGGAACATGTCAAAGTCATTTTAGAAAATTTAAAAAACCTCACAAACATCGTTTCTTAATGCATGTTCCTTCTGCGCACGTGCATCGCACGTGCCAAAGTACTCCTACAAAGGTGCTTCTTCATTATCGGGTTTACCTATCGTATTTCTTACAACACCTTATTTCTGTTTATTTGTCATATCCTCTTTCTCTTTTTCCCCGTAATTAACGAAAACATTACTATAATCTCTCACAATATCATAATTGTAACAAAGACAAAATACGTCACTTCCTTCTTTGCACACGTCCAACGGACGTGCCACCATACTTGTATATATATATATATATGTATATATATATATATATATCTGTGTGTGCGCGTGCGCGTGTATGCATAGAAATTTTTAATATGGATGGTTGCCTTGTTTGAATGATTGAACATGTGCATGAAGTACACGAGCAATATGAGTGTATGAACAAAGAGTGAGCGTACATTATATTTTCCGTTCCTTTGAAATTCCGAGGATGAAATTCTTTTAAGGGGGGGGGGGAATGTAATACCCTAAAAATTTGTTCGAAACTTAAATGATGATAATTAATAATAATAAATAAATATAAAATTTATTTGGAGGGTATTTTAGTAAATTTTAACAGAAAGACAAAAAAGCAATCTTTACAAATGGTTAAATTAGTTGACGGGAGTCGCATTATTTTGTAGCTTTTGTTTTTTGGTCAAGATGGAGTATTCATTTGTTTAAATCAGACATCGCATGAGTGAGATATCGAGATTTTAGTGAAGCGAGCTGAATTGGGCCGGGTTTGAAATTCAAATTCAAAAATTTAAAACACCGTCTCAGCTTTGCCCTCCTAAAGCCTATTTTAGAACTATGTATATTCAATTCCCCTTTTTGTTTTCTCATTTCTGAAATTAGGGAATGGTCATCTATCTCCTCTCTTCAACCAAACACAAAATCCTAAATTTTAACGAAAATTGATGAGACAAAGTGAGTTGGAATCGTAGTAAGGCTCTCTATCATCTGGAGTAAGAATTAAATGCTAGTTCGAAGATTTGGGTTTTTGGAAATTCTGGACAGCGAGCGATTTCGAGTTTTTTGGGCTTGAATTAGTGAGTATGGCTTTTGCGATTCTCGTATAACGCTATGATATATAAGATACTTTAAGAGTGATTTAGGATTAAACTACAGTATAAATTGGCCTAAATGATAAAATTCGAAACACTGATATGAAATATATGTTTATTGATTTTAAGAAATTACAAAAACCATGTTTATCACTAACTCGAATCAAAATCGTGTGAAAACCTAGTTTAAATGTATATGGATATGGTAAGACACTTTTTAAATAGCATATATACATATATGTGATACATGATCACTGGGAACAAAGAAGAAAATCAAAATCTAGAACAAAGAAATAAAAATATAAGCAAAAATTTCCCTAACTGACCTGTACATCGATGCACCGATCGTGCACACTGGTCCACCGCTGGATGGGCCAGATTTGGCATTTTGGAGCCTGTATCGACGTATGTTTTTTTGATCTTTTGCGTGGTGTTCTCTATCAATTCCATGATGAAATTTTGATATGAATGGCTTCTGTTTGGATGCGTAGCTTGAGGGTAGTGTTGGGTTATGGACATTGTGTATATGGTTTTGGAATGATGGGCAAATACTCAGATCACATACATGTGCGTAACTTAGAACCGATGATGTTAGAATGTGATGTCTGCAGTTTCAGATAAACGGACGACTATGAAAAACCTTGACGATAAGGATGATATACGATTGTAGTGTGTATCGCTTTGGGTTGCTTTGTTTGGCGATGTGTAGTAAATAACTTTGGACGAAGAACGATACCTTATCTTGTAGCGCATGCTATGGGTTCTCGATTCATGGTATTAGCAAGTGGTCTCCTGTAAAGCAACGAGGGTGATCCAGGAGAGTTTTGATGTGGACAAAAGTCGACCTATATCGCATGTGGCGAGACTAGGCATGAGTTCGATACATTTAATTCTTTACTGTAGGCGGTGAGACCGTATTACATAGGCATAAACCCCTTTACCGTCGCTGGGGAGACTGTATTTCGTATAAGGGATCCTTTACCATAGGTGTTCGGGACCGGATCAAATTTAGGCAGTATAATATCATTTTGTAGCACACGCGGCAGAACTAGAAGGTATTATACTCTATGCTTAAGTCATTTTATATCACTTTCATAGTAGTATATATATATATATTAAATTAGCTTCACGCACTCAGACGTATGTCTAACCAACTCTTATATTTTTCTATCTATATTATTCAGGTTGATAGAGTCTGGAGACATGATGGACCAAAAGGCACAGATTTATACATATTTTATAAGTTAAATATATAAATGTTGTATATAATCTGTATTTTAAAGACATGATGTGACAATGTGTGTATTTGATTTAGTTTGGATTATACAGACTTACGAAGTGGTATTGGATATGAAATTATACATACATACATACATACATACATACATACATACATATATTTGTGTAATATGGTATTTTGTGTGACCATCCGCTGCGAGACTCTGAAAGTTAATAGTTAGTATAGTTATATCTTATGCTCTCTCTATATATCAATATGTATTATCCTCACATAACGACCCACCGTCTCATGACTTTGTTGTGTAGTTATGAGGTTCAGAAATGGCAGGTTGTTATAGTTAAGGCATCAAGGGATTACATATTTGTGATCATTAGATATTTACAAATGATTCAACCGAAAGTTTATGTAGGTTAAATATACCTAAGTTAGTTTATGATCTCACTGTGACAGTAAGCAGTAGTCTTTAGACTTGAAAATACCATATAGCTTAAACGAGGAGGCTATGATTTGATTTTAGTCAACTTGTGGTATTACTACCATGCTATGGCTCCTTTTAGTTACATGTCAAATCATTTACAGTGAAGCTCCCTTCTACAGTGGATTTGTCTCCTCCAATATAGGGTGTTAACATCACCTTAATTGGAAGTCAACTCAAAGTAAAAAATCTATGATTGTGGTACTTTCAGTTATTCAATAATTGTTATCATCTGAACCAAGGAGGTTGAAGTTTGTCTTCGCAATTAGTTACGTACAGATATTATTAGAGTTTCTTTGACCGTCGACCAAATTTTGAGATATATGAGTGCCATAGTGATGAACGCACAAACATCGTCGCTTAAGGGTGTATGTTTAATTGGATTAAAATATGATTTTCCTATACTATTTATAAGCAGCAAAACTTGTGCCTTAATGCTACACTAATAAAGCCAAAACTGATGTGGACTTCGATGTCAAATTATTTGATATTATTTGTTGACTGAGTTCTCGCCTATGAATAACATAACTGAAATTGTTTGACCGACTTCCGAAAGACCAATTTATTAATGTTATAAATAAAACGGGTAAATCAACATAGATTAATAAAATTTATTTGAGAGATTTCATATTATTGGATGGATTTAAATTAATTAAATAATATATGTAATGGTGTAAATATTTTTTAATTAATTAAAATAGCCAAATAATATTTATAATAATTAAAATGAGTACTTAAATTATTTAAAATTATTTTTAAATCACAGTCGAAGATTGATTTATCAATATATAGTCTGACCCCATTTCATAAAATACACAATGACGTAATTTCCTTTTTATTTTAAGGCTTGGATGTATCAATGTAGAGATAGATTTATATAGGCTCATTTAGATGGGATCTTCGCTACTATATATAATGTATTCATGAAACTTTAGCCACCACAATCATTTTTCTCCCTATGAAAACTCGTGTTTTAATATTTTCGAAGATTTAGTAATTAATTTAAATATTAATCAATTTAAACTGAACATTCAAAAAGAAAACGTTTGAAGGTGAACGAATTATGACTCATGACCTCTTCCATTGAGCCCAAGTTATTCGTTCAGGAGAGCATTGAGTACAAACATCTTTAGGTAGAATATTATGTTATTTTCAAGATTTATTATAGTTATATGTACTGTACGAATATTAGTTGGGCTTGATGGAATCCTGGTTGACCGTTCATGTTTCTAGAAAGAGAAAAACAATATGAGGTAAGCAGCCGAAGAGTTTCTAGAATCAGACGATCAGATGTTCTATATGACTTCAAAACACATGTATATAGAATCTAGAAATTCTATCACAAATGGTATTATATTATATGCTATCATGAAGAGAAAAATAAGACGAAGCGCGATGTCATAGAATCATTGTGATACGATGCTCCTACAAGTCGGACGAGCTCGAAACGTAAGAGAGAATTGTTTAACTAATCAAACAATGTAATATAACCCTAAATATAATATCTTTCTTTCTTAATAATATCTTCTTCCCTCCATCCTCAAAATATCCAAATAAAACAATCCACCTTGATATCTGAAATAGAAAGAGAAAGCATGCAACCATCCTCCCTCCTCAATCGGGGATCGTTAGAGCATCAACGCCTAAGGTATCAGCAAGGGCGTCAGTGTATGGGTGCTTCTATTTCAGCAACATTAAGGATGGGTTAGGGTTTTGGGTTTTGCCATTGCGACCGTATCGACATTTTCTAAGGCATGACATAGATTTTGTTAAGGTTTGGATAATTAAGAAATGCGGATGAGGTGAGTAGGAATAATTCTTCGTATTTCACATATATGTATAAATCCTCAAATTTACTTATATTGTATTGTAAGACAAGGATTATATATATAACATGTTTGGGTTTGGTATGGATTAATTAGACATAGGCTAGTTGCTTAGGATCTTAGGTAGATGTTGAATTATTTTTAGGATTGTTTGTGCGAATTGTTGTTGAAAATGATATGATGGATTTGTTACCTTGGTTGTTGGTCACATATGTATATGCATATTTGCACGATTCAAATTTATTTATTCAATATAGTGGATTAATTATTATATATATAATGGATACACGGTTTATGTAACTTATATATATTTATTGATATAATGTATAAGCAATACAAATAATTTGGTATACCTGACTTGGTGCAAAAGATTGGTGTAAAAAATATATTATACACTTTACTATTTATGCAGTTTACGCAATACACACACACACACACACACACACACACACACACTTTCAATATGCCTGACTTGAAGTTACCGATTGGTATATGGAATATATTATTTCAATTTATATAAATGTTGTTTAATTGATTTATATATACACTTTCAGTATGCCTAACTTAGGACTCTCAATTGGTGCATGAGATATTATACACACATACACTTATAGATATTGAGAGAGTTAAAGGTAAGCCCTAGAGACAATTATATAATTATTTACATATATCTAAATCTATAACCAATCTTGTTCATAATATATATGTTTATTTTCTATTTACACTTGTTATATTATGATATATTAATTAAGTAATTAATTTAAGTATATTAAATAGAAAATCCTTAAATGATATATTATGTGATAATAATTATAAGAAGTTGTAGTCAATGGAAAATTATCACAATATAAAGTAACATATTATTTTAAGTATTCCTGCTCAAGATGTCTTGAGAAAGGATACTGATACATCCGTTGAGATTAGAGTACATTACCCTCTCTAAATGTTGGAGAGTGTATTACTCAAGGCTATTGGGGCACCTAGAGGTTACGTACTGATAGTTATTGAATAACTATGGAATGACCCACTTAAGAGTTTCCTATTTGTTTATAACAACTAAATCAAACGAGAAATCTCGGAGTGACAATATCATACAGTTCTCAAGGCTTGAGAATACTGTTGAGCTTCAATTTGGATACTCCACTTTGATCATAGTTGGATTTGAGTTGAAGTATTGGAAGTGAAACATAATTCAATAGAGAGTTCGTTGACTTAGTTGTATGAGGTTGGTATCATGGTCAACTGTAGTTAACTCAAAGTCAAAATCTCTGGACAGAGTAGTACAATTAATAATAAATGTTATTATTGAACTAAGCACTTTATTTATGGTCTAACCAAGTTAATTTTGGATGATATTAAAATTTTGACTAAAACCAAATTCCGTAACTCCTAAAATGATATAGTATTGACGAAGAGAATTGGTGTAAATAATCGTTACTAAAAGGAACCGCTTAAGTTGTAAAATTGGATTTTACCCATAAAGACGCATAAGTGGTAAATTCGGTTAAAATGTCGCACCTCTAACAGAGATGATGTGTGAACATTAATACTCGAATTATTCGATATTAATCATTGACTGAGTTCGCACCCATGAGTCGCACAACCATATTAATGAATTCTCTTAAATACCACTTGATTTAATTGATTTATAAAGTTGCTATAAATTAATTAATATTTATGCAATTTTAATTATTTGATGTACCGTGTGCTTTTGGTAATTTTATAGGTGCCATAAGTAATTAATTAGGTGTGTATATAAAAGCTGTATATGTACGTATCGATATACGATATTGATATCTATTTAAATATGATTTAAATGACATTAGTTACTAAACAGGCTTTGTGGATTCATTGCCCATAGAAGCCTCAATCATGGTTGGACATATATTGATGAGATGGAGAGGAGTGGAGTTTTAATTTCCGATCTAGATCTGAATACTTAATAAAAGGAGAATGAGTAAAAGTTGGAAAATTAATCTCCCTTTTCTCTCTATTTAAACCAAGTTAGCCTCACATGTTTACTCTTACTTCCTTCTCTTACTTTTTAGCCATGAACAACCTTCCTCCCCTCCCCATTGCCAAAAATTCAATAGCCCAAATCACATCAAATCGAAATAATTTCAATGGTATACTTGATCGTTGCAATATTTAATGATCAATTTAAGGTGAATCTTGGAGATCCCACAAATTGACGTGCATTCAAAGGTTTCCACTTTAGGGTATAGTCTATTTTACACTTTATATTATATACATTATGTAGTAGCAGCTAAATTATATATAACAATTTTATATGCTCATTTATTGTCTCTTATTATTGTATGCTACATCACATTGAAGATCTTTGCTATTAAATATTATTGTTTAGACCTTTGGAAATTAAAAAATTATCTCATTTTAGCCAAGTTATATTCTATTTATATTTTAATTAATTTTAAATTGATTTTAATATTTTAAAAATATTGTTTATTGATTTTGAATTATACATATTATAATTTTAAAATGGTTATAAAATTTCACATACCCTAAAAATATATCTCGGCCTAAAAAATTAATTTCGAACTTATATATACTATTAATATATTGTTATATTTACATTTAACAATTTTAATAATGTTTATAGTACAATGTATATATAAATATGCAGTTTAATTTATTAAAAATATATATAATAAGTAGTTTTAGATTTTTATCAAAAAAACATGGCCGAAAAGAAATAAACATAAATAAAATATTTTAACATTTATTGTTGTAAATTACATACTTTGGTTATTTATAAAATTTAAATTGTTTATGTATTTAAAAAATATTCTTTTAATTTTCAACAAACTATTTTTATTCACAATATAAAATACTTATTTTAAATTAATTAAAAATATTTTAAATTAATTAAAAATATTTTAAATTAATTAAAAAGTATTTTAAATTAATTTTGTAGATCCAAATTTGAAATTTAAAATAGTTTACCTAGTCAAAATTAGATATTTTAGATAGTGAATTTTGAATTTAATTTTTACGACTTGACAAAATCTAATCGAATATTTTGAAATTTAATTTTATTTAATATTTAAATATATTTCAGTTATATATAAACATTTGTGTTTGTTTTTAAAATATATTTTGAGACAACCAATGTGTAAATGAATGGTGAATGTGTATGTTGTAGATATAAATCCCAATATTTGTGTACGTATATATTAACTATGTATGCATTATTATATTACACACGTACGTTATACACGTATAAGTATATAATACTCATAATATTATAGAAATCAATTTTGATTAAATCGTCAATTAATTGAATCACAAAATTAAATAAAATATGATTTTATTTAAAATAACTATATTTGATCTAGTGTAAACATTGGACTTCATAGTTACACTAAGAACCAATCTTTTTTTGTAATCTACCATTTTCACCTGCTGTAGATCAGCCACTTTCCAACAATGGTATCGCAACTTGCTCAAATGGTCTACACGGTCTAATTGGCAACTTTAGGGCCAATTAACTTAAGCTTATCTATCAGACCGGGTGTCTAGAAAAGTAGCTTATAGGTTTAAGGTTGAATAATCAAGTATTCTTCCTTCCTTGACTACAGGCCTGACCGGAATGAGTGAAGCAAGCCCAAAAGGTTGGCCCAGCTGTAATGGTCCAATTTGATTTGGGCCTTGGATTAATTTTCAAAATTAAGTTTGTGTGTGTGTGTATATATATATATATATTTTAAATTTAAAAGTTAAGTTTAAAATATAAAATAATTTTTTTTAAAATTATAAAATTATTTCAAAGTTGTTTTAAGAATTAATTTAATATTTTTGAAAATTATATTAATATTTAATTAATTGGATTAATTAAATAAATAAATAATTTAAATTTAATTAATTAAACTAACACACACGTGTGTGTATAAATGCACACACACTATAAGCATCATAGATCAATAAATATATTTATCTTAAATCGTTTAAGGTAAATTAAAAATAATTTTTTTGAGTTTATTTAAAATATTTAGTTAAAGTGTTTTAATCGAATAAGTTAATTAATATAAATGTATGCATATAAATATTGATAAATGCATGCAGCTATAAATTCTATAATTTTCAACTTCAAAAGCTTTTTTTTATGTCAACCTCCCCAATTCGTCTCGCCTCCACTCCCTGTCCTGTTCTTTCTAGTCCTTTTGTTCTTTCTATCCTCCCCTCCTCTTCTTCTAACTTGAGCTTGCCCCTTGTTCCTTCACCGCCCCCTCTTCCCAACTGTCCTCCTTGTCCTTACCCTAACATGTCCAATCCTCTAGGTCTGTCTTCTCATCCCACTGCTCTACCCTTAGCATATATTCTTCTTCTCAACGGGTAGGGACTTCCCTTTTCAAGCATAAGCCTCACAATGTTGGGAAGTACAAACCTATTGAGATGATGCCATCCTTCTCTGGTAATGCTCTTGTGCTTCCCTCTGAAGTTATAGCTGTAGGCAATGAAGTTTGGAGTGAGTATTTAGTCGAATTTTTCCTTGGTGAACCTCTAGCGCCTCAAAGGTTTTGTTAAAGTCAAATCTGATGGCTTCATATTATTTTTTATTCTCTCTTGTGAAGAAGATAGGAAGAAAATTGTTGAAGGGGACCATATTTTAATGAAAAATAATTTTTTTATTGTTAAGCCATGGGATCCTTCGGTTGGTAATGTGTGTGGCAGCATTTGATCTGTTCTGTTTGGGTTCAGATTTCCAGTATTCCCTTGTTTTCCTGGTCCCATTTAGGTATTAATTGGTTGTCCTGCAGACTTGGTAAGCTGCTTTGTATGGATTAGTTCACTGAAAAGCTGCAGCATATTGGATACATGAAATTATGATCGAAATTTCCCCAAATCAGGAAATTGTTGATAGTTTCCTATCAAGCTGTTGGATGGTAGAGAGTAAGTAATGCAAGTAAGATATCTTTGGAAGCCTCAGATATGTGTTAAATGCAAAGTGTTCGGCCATAGTTCGTGTGAGCTAGTAGTAGAAAAATAGGGTGATCAAAAGGATGGAGATGAAGGAACCAAGTTGAATACTGAGGTTGAAAATAGGAAAAGTGATTAGCAGATTAATGCAAATAAGAAATATTTTTGTAATAAGAAACAAAAGTGGCAGAAAATTATCAGAAAGAACAAACCAAATGATAGAGGTGTATTATTAGGGAGTCATGTTATCAAGGAAGCAAGAATCTTAAATAGAAAGGGAGATGAAGCTCAGGCTTCTAGACACGTTAATGCAAGAAATGGAAAGTT
Organism: Allium fistulosum; assembly: GCA_030737815.1. Classification (NCBI taxonomy): domain Eukaryota; kingdom Viridiplantae; phylum Streptophyta; class Magnoliopsida; order Asparagales; family Amaryllidaceae; genus Allium; species Allium fistulosum. Next base: position 531,309,798 of record CM060904.1, read on the forward strand.
TTAAGACCCAATTGTTGAAGGAAATCAAAATAATACAACTGGCTTAATTATGAATGATGTAGCAGGAGTTGGAACCAATAATAGTTTTCATGTTTTGATGGAGAAGGATCAACTACATAATGAAACTTTAGAGGATGGAGAAATTATTGTTGATAATGATTGTATAGTTATAGTTGATCCTGATGGTACTGATTTTGCACAAGTATGTGATGTAGCAAATCTATTTGAAAATGAAATTTTGGCCATTGTTCAAGAAGGGTTTGTTAGCTTAACCAACCTTGATCAGGTACAAGCTCTAGTTGTGCACATGCACAACTCTAGTGTGCACACAAACGAAGATAATGCTCTAATAAGTATCTCAGGAATTCATAGGCAAGTAACCTCACCTAATTCCTCTCCTCTCATAAATCCTATCAAGCAAAATTCCACGTCTGCTCATTCTGAGCCAAATATTAATTACAGGCCTTTTTCCATGCATGCAAATTCAATCTCAACAAATAAATCTCGTATCACTTCATCCAACCCAAACTACATTTCTCAATCCCATCTTTCCCTTCAGGCCAAATCCCACATTCCTCCATGCTCTCTGACAAATAAAACTTCATCCTTTGGCTTTCTTCCAAGTCAAACTAAGAGATTTCCCTTTCTTGATGACATAGTGCTTAATGTCAAAGAGACATCATCCCCTGATACCTATGACCACATACCTCCAGCCCTTGGCTGGATTGATTTCCATAGTAACCCATCTACTAATCTCACTTCATCTACTAAATTAGCCTCACAAACTCCTTCCTCTTCAGCAGTCTCAACCAGGGAAAGAAAAAGAAAAATAAACTCAGAAATACAAGCAAAGGTTCCTTTGCTGGACCTAAACAGTGGTAACGTCCTCCCTAACCTAAATACCGTCTCTAAACATTCCATCTCAAACTTTCCTACAACTAGGGGAAGTGGACAAGCTAACTTGAACACCTTAACCTAGTTTACTTAATGTATCACAACACTGGAGCTTGGAATATTCATGCTGCTCACAGTGATATTAAGATAGATCAAACAAAAGATGTAATTAAAGACAACAAGCTCTTTATGTTTGATGTACTTGAAACTAAGCTGAATGAAGATCTAACTAAGAGAGCTGCTTGACACATTAACCCCAAATAATGCCTTGACCATAACCTATCTACTGTTCCTTATGGTAGAATAATGATTCTCTATAACCCAATAGTTTTTCCCTCGTCTCCCATCATTTTCTCAAGCCAATTAATCCATTGTAAAGTCATCCACTTGCCATCTTCCTCTTCCTTTTGTGTGACCTGTATTTATGCTGATAACTCCCTTTCCTCAAGACAAACTATGTTAAACTTCCTTCCCCACTTCAGACAGGATATCCACCCTTAGCTTGTCTTAGGTGATTTAAACTGCATGTTAAAGACTAAATGATAGAAAGGGTGGTGCCCCTCTTAGCTTGAGAGATATCAAGCCCCTTAACGAAGCTATCTTTGATTCTCCTCTAATTGAAATTCCTTCTTCTGGAGCAAAATATTCTTGGAACAACAAAAGTAGGAGTGGATCTAGAACCTACAGTCTATTAGACTATGCTTTTTGCAATTCAAACTCTCTCATGACCTGGCCAAACATCTCCTCCTTCCTCCCTTTGCCTTTGCTTTCAGACCACTCTCCTCTAATTTTATCCCTTAGTGAAGTTGACATGAAAAAAGCTAAACCAAATTTTAATTTTTTTATTGCTTGGATCAATGATAGTTCTTTTTTACACGTTGTTCAATCTACTTGGTCTCATAATTGTTTTACTAACCCAATGTATATTTTTCAACTGAAACTAAAAGCTACCAAACGTGCTCTAAAGACCTGGTCCAAGCTCAAATTTGGTGATGGAACTCTTCAATCTATCGCTCTGAAGGAAAAGATAGCCATTGCACAGTCCCACATGATGGCTAACCCTGGTGATGTTGAAGCTTCTAGGTCTAAACATATATTAGTTTCTAATCTAAATGATGCCTTGTGTGTTGAAGGCTAGCATGAAGCATCACCAACTTAGACCAAGTTGGGATTCTTTTGGAGATAAAAACACTGAATTCTTCCACGCTGCTCTAAAAACAAAGAACTCTAGAGCTCACATTTCTAGAATATTAAATGAAAATGGAACCCTGCACAATACTCATGAAAAGGTTGATGAAGCTTTCCTCCGCTATTTCTTTGATCTGCTTGGAAATGCTGATAACTTCATTCCCTCCTTAGATGATCTGAATAATATACTCTTCCTTGCATTGGTATGGAGAACTTTAATTTTTTATCTGTTGCTATTACTCAGGAGGAAATCAAATCTGCTATTTTTGGTATGAATAAAATGACTTGTGGTGGGCCTGATGGCTTCAATGCTAATTTCTAGACATCTTACCGGAGCATCATTAGCTCTAACCTCTACAAAGCTGTCATCAATTTCTTTAGGCACTCAAAATTCCCTGTATAAATGATACTTTCTTGGCTCTCATTCCAAAACACAGTAATGCTAACTAAGTTTCTTCGTTCAGGCTTATATCTTGTTGTAATATTATCTATAGGTGTGTTTCTAAGATAATAGCTTCTAATCTTAAGATTGTTCTGCCTTCCCACATCTCCAACAACCAATCATCTTTCTTGCTTGATAGGTATATACTTCATAATGTTTTTCTTGCCTATGAGTTGCTTTGTGGTTATGGAAGGTCTAACGTCTCCCCCATGCTATGATCAAGCTGGATATTGAAAACGCCTATGATTCAATCCAGTGGAGTTCTTTTGTCAGGATACTTGCCAAGATGAATTTCCCAAGACACTTTGCTTCTTCTATTTATACACGTATATCAACTTCTCCCTTCTCTCTATGTTTCAATGGAAAAACCTAGGGTATTTCAAAAGTAAGCATGGAATTAGGCAAGGGACCTGCTATCATCCTATTTATTTCTATTGGTCATGGAAGTGTACTCTAGCCTGCTAAAAATTTATGTGACTTCCTATATAATAAAGATTCACCCCAAGTGTAAGAACCCATTGATGACATCGTTGATGTTTGTGGACGACCTTATAATTTTCACCAAACCTAAAGTTAGTTCTATCTCTAGGGTTAAGGATCCTCTTTCATATTTCTACAAGTTAACTGGTCTCTCCATCAACCTTCAAAAATTAAGCTTTTTAGCTGCTATGATTCCTAACCAGATTTATGAAGATATTCTGCTTAGCTCCGGTCTTCAGCCTATGCAAAAATTTATGTCACACCTTGGCATTCCCCTATCAACTACTAGAATTTCTATATCCCAATGCCTTCCTTTATTTATGAAGATTACTACTACAATGGAAAGTTGGACTACCAGATTGCTCGGACAAGCTGGAAGGCTAGTTTTAATCAATTACATTATTTTCTCTATGACTGTTTACTGGTATAGAACTTTCATACTTCCTAAAAAATTGCTCAGTATGATAAGGAAGGTAATGAATCAATTTCTTTAGTCAGGAAATATGCACTCCAACAAGCTTATTCCAATCTCCTTCTCTAAGATTGAGCTTCCTTATAAGTATGGGGGTCCGAGTATTAGAAACATGATTCATTGGAATAAGGCTGCTATTAGTAAGCATTTTGATGATCTAATTAGAAAGAAAAATAATAATTGCGTCATGTGGTCTTGGACTCATAATATAGGAAGGAAGGATTTTTGGATTATGGAGCCCCCCCCAGAGAACTACAGTTGGGTCTGACATATGATCTTAAAGCTTAGGGGTCCTCTTCTCCCTCATTTTCAAACCATAGCTTCTCAGGGTGGGTCCGTCTCTTTCTGGAATGAGCCTTGGTCTATGAAAGGCCTTATTTTAAGCAAGGTGTCGTCTTATTCTCAATAAATTCAATATCGAATTTCAATGAGAGCTAAAGCTTCTAATTAAATTCTAGATGGAAGGACATCTTTGCCATTTAGTAGCAATCAACTTATCAGAGAGCTTTGGAGCAAGTTACAACAAATAAACTACCCAACTACAGAGACAATCTTGTTTGTTTGGACTGCTAGTACCAAACCTCACTCCATCTCAACTGTTTATAAATCCTTTTGTAGTTTTGACGAGGAGCTTTATTTTGCATGGGTCCATAGGGTTTGGTTCCCTCTACATATGCCGAAGGATAACCTTCTGTTATGGAAGGTTACAAGAAATCCCCTCCATACTAAAGATAAGCTTGTTCAAAAGGGTATGTTGATTGATTATACCTACAACCTATGCATGTTACACAAGGATGATATATTACATTTATTTTTCAACTGTGACTTTTCTTTCTATCTCTGGGACAAATTCATGATTAGAATTGGAAGGACTAATCATTCTGCCAATAGTCAATGGAATGGAACATCATATACAAAGCTATAAGGTGGAGGAATAGCCAGAGTAATCAATTGTTAGTAATTCTTAAGAAATTTATTCTAGTGTTGTAGAAGGAAAGAAATAGTTGGGTTTTTATGAACAAGGCTAAGACTAGAATGGAAGTATTTAATCTGATGGAGAATGAGATTAAGAAAGGTCTTAAAGGCTCTATGGGTGCACATGACCCTATCTTGCTTCAGTGGTGCTGATGTTGTGGCTATGTTCTATTTGCATGTTTCTATTTTTTTTCCCCAGTTTTCCTTGTGTGTTTGTTTATTGCTTGTGCATTTGTATGCCACTATTTTCTTCTTTTGTTTTCTCTTTTAACTTTCAGATCATAGCATGTTATGATCTATTTTTATCTTATATTGTGCAATAATAAGATGGTAGGGGTTCATTCAACCCCGCTAGCTTTGCTTAAAATAACTATAACCATTAGAGTTGTATATGCATCTTAAAAGTTTAGGATGAATAAAATTAACTTTGAAATTTTAGTAATTTAATTAAATTGTTAACTAAATCAATAAATTGAAGTTAATTACTAAGATACATATGAATATTATATAAGTTGATTAAATTATAAATAGTTATAAATGAATTAAACTTATGACATAAATGTATAATCCTAATTGGAACCTAAACCCAACTTAGGTTTAAGGAATAAATACATACGTAGTGTACATATACTGTGATTTCTTATACATTCGGCACTTGAATCACGAGGGCATTGCATAAGAAATACATTATTTCCTAAATCGATACACTCCGTAAGAATATATTAAAGATTATGAATCTCTAATATATAAAGTTGTCCTCCTCCATTTTTATATTAGTAGATTACTTTCACTCTTCAGTTATTGTCCAAACTCAAGCTAGGGATGTTATCTGTAGTACTATAAATATATTGACTAGACGAGGTAAGATACATGCATGTATTTATTGAGCAAATTCAAGGTATGTATATTATGCTTTGGCCATCGTGAAATGGTAGATACGAGTGAATAATCTCTTTCGTTGTGTTGAGAAAACTCAAGGTCGAGATGAGATTAGGACAAAAACCACATGTTAGAATTTTTATATGATACAACCGATAAAAAGTAATCCATCACTTGCGGGCCTATGATTTACCGAGCAAACTCAAGGTTAGAGTCCTAAGGCAAGCGAGTCTTAACACTCAGAGAAGAATCAAAAGATTTCTATATTTTTCTTAGGCTTTTGAGTAATATAAACATCTAGTCGAAGCCCTATTAGAAACATGAAATGGACATATTTAATCTTTCTAATATTGTAAGCGCATATGCTATATAAAGCTAAAATAATCTACTCAATAAATTCATGCAATTAATATAATTGATAAAAAGTTTATCAGTTAAAGTATACAAATGAAACAAATTAAGATTGACATAGAAATGTTAAATAAACTTACCAATAAAACTTTTGGCATTTTGTCGCTTTAAAACTTATGTAAGAGCCAAAAAATACAACTACTAAACACATTCCTTGGTTGCTTAGGTGTTTTTTTGCCCAAATCTGTGTATTGTTCTCCATGAGTTTTGAACTTTAAAACAATGTAAGAATATGGATATTTGATCCATATTCAATCACATAAAAGTTGTATGGTGAACAATCACATTCGTAATATACGAAATCTCGATGAAATTGATTCAGTCAAAATAAACAATTAAACCATGATATGAAACCGTGTATTCAATGTGATTGATTGCAATAAGAATCTTATTGTGTTAGATGTAGCACTAGACCAAGGAATACAAGAAGGACTTGATCAGTTTACGTAAAGTGCGAATTATATTTGATATTCTTAAATGTCAAGGATGACCAAATGCACTTTTGTAAAGAGTTTAGTGCAATCTTATAATAAGGGTTCCCTTTGAATGATTCGACCATTTTTGAAAAGAAAGAGAGTGTACAAGAGTGGATGTAACTTTGACATGGTTAGGATAAAGAGAGTGAATGATCATCTTTGTTTCATGAAGAGACGTTGGAAATGAGAATTGTATAAAATACTAGTTGATACTTAATATGAAATGAGAAATGTGATTTCTATTTCAAAATATATATTTCTTATAGAAAATTGTTTTCTACGAGAGTTATTTCTTTAAGTTTAATATATTTGATCTGAAACTCTCGACTGTAAAGTCATTGCAGTAAATGAAATAAATAGCCCATATTAAATGGCTGAATGGAGCTTCGTATTTCATGTGCTGTTATAGTAATGGTGGAAATAGTGGGAGCATGCTTTATAACACTTATTAGTGCATGCATCTATATACAAAAATTGTTTTCGTAAATATACCAAGTATTATATTATTTATGAAATAATAACCATTTTTAGTATTGATTGAAAATAGATAGTTTTATTTTATTATGAATATTTTGAATATTGTTCGTTATGAAATAAGTCTATTATAATAACAATATTTGTATTAAAAAATTAGTGATGCATTAGTTATAAAAAATACAGAAGTATCTAATTTTTTTACAATTATTTTGGAATTATGGACTAAGCCATATCTTTGAGAAATAATTCTTTGATTATATGATTATGAATCATATGGTATTAGCGAATGGTATCTCAAATGACTAAGGGTGAAGCACCCATTCAGTGGGAGCAACTAAAGAGTTGGTAAACCCTTCGGATTGATATATATATATATATAATATGTATGTATGTAGTTTAAAGTCTAATGATACCAAAACAGATCCACTAACTTTGTCAAATTCATAGATGAATTGTCACAGAAACGAACATGTGTATTTGATACACAAGTAATGTATTTATGATAAGTTCATTGAATATAAGACGGAAGTAGAAAACATAACATGCAAAGGAAAGAATTAAATTTTATTGAATAAGTGAAGGTTCCAAAATAATCTAAAAAATAATAAGGTTCAACCTTAAAGTCACTCTTTCCTATGATACATAATGATGCATCGATAATGAGTAATCATAATTTGTTTGACATTGTATGATTGATGGTGAATGAAATTGAGTTAACTTTTTTCCATGTGTACTTAAGTGTAAATACATATATTTTAATTTCATCTAAAAGCATAGTTTACAAGATCATATACCTTTAAGATATGAATTGATAAGAAACCCTTATCTCAAATGGTTTGAGATATGTAATTGTCTAATTTATGTTATGAACGTACATTTCATGGACTTAAAACTAAATCAATTATTTGCAAACATAAAGGTAGTTTATAAATAGATTCTGAATGCCCGTTCCATTGTACTGAGAAACAACTGTTGTTCTAATAAACTTCATCCTCCTAACGAAGGAATTTTTTTTTGAAATTAGTGGTAGTATAATGGACTTGGATTTGATCTAAAGACTCGAACATAGAAATTGATTATATAAGTTGATAGTCGGTGTGAGTAGAGAGGCTGCATATAATATTTCTCATAAGAGATCGTATGTGAACCACTCCAAAGGAGTTTGAGACAAACCCATATTGGTTGACTAATTCATGTTATGAACATAGTTTGTGTAAACTCAAAACCAAATTAGTTTTATACGTATATAAAGGCAGTTCATAAAATGTTTCTGAGTGCCTATTTTGTCGTTTAGAGAGACAATTATTATTTCAAGAAGCACCAACTTCATGATGAAGACATTTATTTTAGAAATTATTGGTAGTAAAATTGATTTGGATATGGTTCAAAGATAAAACTGATTATGTAATATGAAATAAAATTAACCAAGTCGAAATAGATATAACTCGTTAGAATGTCTAATAAGAACACTCGCCGATTAAAGAGAAACTATGAGTTTCACACCGGCATCGAAAAAAACATTTCCTCAATTATCAATAAGCCATTAAGGGTATTGACTCTTCCATATGGCATAATGTACAAATCTAGATTGAATTCCAAGTACATTATCAGAATATGATTTTGATAGTTGTACCAAAGTGATATGATCCACCAGCTATAAATATGCTTTCGGGAAGAAGACCAAAGTTGTTGGAATAATGCAATGTTGATAAGAATAATATCTTAAATTTCAACAGTTAAAATTAATGTAACAGCTTCATCATTCAATATGCATAAGTTAATTCAGATTTTACCTGCAAGATTATTGCATGGTATGATTTTGAGTTTTGGGACACTTATGTTGAAATAAAACTCTAAATAATGATTTAGAATAGACTACTTGCAATCAAAGTGTCTCGAAGTTAGTGCGAGCGATAATTAAGTTTGTAAGCATCGGATAGGATCTAAGAACTAATACGAAAGTATCATTAGATAAGCATCAGAATTAAGCAAATATTTTGAAACATAAATCAAATGGTTTGATTTTCAGACAAAATGTAGAGGAAGAGTGTGTCTGTAAGAAAGAATAGTAAAGGGTACTAAAATATTTCTAAAACAATAAGTGAACAACGTACTACTTATTTTTAATGACGTACCCATGTTAAAATCAGCTCTAGGTTATTGTTTAATTCTTGATACAGGATTTGAAAAATGATATTTTTATAATCAATATAAAAGAATGTTAGGATTGACCCAAACGATATAAATAGACACCATATTAAAATGTTTAATGTGGGGTATATGAGATGAATTCCTTATGCATTGGCAATAGGAGTTATCATATTTGCATTGTTTTCTACTCTATCACATTTCGCTTATCTACCTGGTACATTAAGCAAATATCAAATTTGAATTTAGATCACTAAATGGAAGTTAAGAGTGTTCTTGAGTATTTAAGAAATGTTAGAGAACTGTTTATGCAAATAATGAGATTCTTGTAAAGGAGTATTCGAACTCGAACTTTAAAAGTGATATTGGGCATAGTATTTCAATCATAAATTCATATCCAACCTTAGTTATGGAGGTTTAAGTCGAAAATGTTCCAAACAAGATTATATGCCGATTCAACCGAGAGGTTAGGTACATCGCCTTGAATCGTGCCACAACAATATATATATATATATATATATCTTTTGCTGTGATATATATATATATATATATAATGCACAAATTTATAGCCAAGTTATGGATGATTCAAATGTTGAGAATCGCATAACATTGTTATGCGATAACAATACAGCGATACATATCGCAAAAGAACATAGAGTGTAATAGAAGTTGAAAAACATGCTCCATAAATTCCACATGATAAAGGCAATTTACCAGCATTGGAGGGATTTTATTAATAAGTATATAATTAAGAAAATATAACATAGCTGTTCACTAAGAGACTAGCTCGATCAGTTTTAAGAAAACCGACCAAAGAAATGAGAATACGATTCCATAATTGACCCCAAGTGCAAGTGTGAGATTGAGAGAGTTAAGAGTATGCTCCAGGGGCAATTATATAATTTGTTATATGTATCTAACTCTATAACCATCCTTGTTCGTAATAAAGGTGTTTATTTTCTATTATATACTTGTTATATTGTGATATATTAATTAAGTAATTAATTTGAGTATATTAAATAGAAAATCCTTAAATGATATTGTTGCTCAAATTTTTTGCAATTATAATTAGCCAGTCAATACAGCAAAGCCTAGCACAACTCAAGTCGCCCAAGTACCCCTAAGTTTGGCCCCATTCATGCCATCCTGCACTCAATTTGGTCCAATGCCGGCCAATCCACTCAGCACACTCTAGATTTGCAGCTGCCTGACTCAACCCAAGACAACTTCAACAGTTAACTCATATGACTAGGCCCGGCTGAAGTGCGATCCATCTTTGGTTCGGCTCCATCTCAGTCCGCTATTGATCGGTCCCAAGTAGTCCATCTTGTCATTAGATAATCAGCTCATCATGACTCTCGGCTTTGTCCTTAGGAATCTCCAGCATTATTCTCAACAAACGCCCATGACAAGCCGACCATCATCATAAGCCCTGCTCGATCACTATTGTCTTACACACTAACAACATATAAGCCAAATCTACAAAACAGGCCAGCTAGGTATTAGCCATCAAGCCCGTCTAGTCAACATGAGCTCATTTAGGCTCGTTATCTCTAGCCTCGGAAATATTCAAGCTTCAGTCATCAATCTTCGACAACAAGTAACCGATCGCCATTTTACGGAGGAAGATTCTCTCGCCATACTGTCTCCTATAAAAGCAAAGTAAATGACAAATAGTACACCTAGGTGCACTATTAACAGTAGCATACTTACCTACTCCTATAGCATGTTGTCTCATTATATGTGCATTAAATGCAAAACACATGTTTGGTACATTATGTTGGCAAGCATTAAGCCATGCGATCTCATCACCTTTTCAGCTGTCCTTCGTCAGCCCATGTGACAAGATCAACAACTAGCATTGTTTCCCTCCCATTTGACCGTGCAATCTTGACCGTCCACCATCCATATGAGCTGCTATAAATATCCCTTGCCATACGACATCAAAGGGATTGATTTTTATGCTCAAAATTCATTCACATAAAGCATTTCCTGCCAAGTTCTTTAAGTTAAGCACTATTGTAAGCTTAAGTGCTAATTCCTTATTATTCTCTTGTAATTCCTTGTAATTGTAACAGAGAATCATAATAAGGATCTTTATAGTAGCCATAGGCAACCTTAACCAGACCACTCTATATTATTGTGTCATTTATTTTAATTTGCTCATTTTATGCCTCATTTTGCATTTTTAAGACTAGAGTTAGCCAGTAATCTTTGCTAATACACTCGTATTATTTCAATTTCGAGGTTGACTAAATGTTTAGTCAATATTTTGATGCTAGAAGGAGGGCCTCCTCTAAAAGCCTCACCTTTCTTCTCTACACTCCCTTTTCATGTATTGTACTATTTCAAACACTGGCAAAAACAAATGTATTAACTCTTATGACTGTGATGTTAACGGAAACACCGTCACCAGCACCGCTTTCCCCATCTCTGGGCTTAGCAATGGCATTTGGCGAAGTGTGCTTTTGGTCTTAACTAATGTCGAAATGTTAGCCCATGAAGTGAATGACTTAAGGGCAAGATTGGATACTCAAATGACTTTGAACTTCAGTCCTCCACCCTCTCCCGTGGTTGATCTTACTCCAATCCAGCTTGTCCTTCCCAGTGCTTACAACTAGGGTTGTTATGGTAATGGTAAATCTATCATCACCATACCAATACCAAGAAATTGGTAACTAATATCGAGCTACATCAGTATATCGATGTTATTGGTATGGTATTAGTAAATTTACCATTGTTAATGGTAAATGTAACAACAACAAAAAGTCAAAACCAGTAGTAATTGTAAATCTACTAGTCATATTAATTTTTTCTTCACTACTTTAATTAGTTCCAACAATAATTTTTTTAAAGTTTATCATATTTTAAGCAGATGTTTGTAGTATTATATATGATGATAATTATTTTTGGCTTTGTTAACTTCAAATTTTAAGATTAGAAAAATTATTATCTTATATTGTTTTTAATAACTTGCAATAAACCAAGAAAATTTTCTATGTCAACTAAAATAAGTCAAAATATTTATATAAGCATTAATGGAGTTAGAATTAGTAATAAAATATTTAACTTTTTATCATTATCAAAATTTTAATGTAATAAAACTTTAATAACTTTATGTATCGATAATTTATCATTAGTAGTCAACGGTTTACCAATTTATCAGTATAGTAACGAACATTTTACCAATGCTAACGGTAAAGTATTGGTAGTCATATTTGACTACCAATATTATTAGTATGGTAACGGTTTTCTCGTATCAGTAACAGTTACCATTACCATAATAGCCATACTTACAACCTCATGAATACCATCCAGGAGAGGGTGGTATTTGAACCTTTGGTTGGAGTTACTCATGTTCACACTAGGAGAATGCACGCTGTGTATGGGCCAAGCCAAACTACTGATCTTGACCCAGAAGTGGCCATGCACAAGAACCAAGTGACCATCGTTCCCATTGGTGGAAGCGACTATCATCTTTCAAACGCCTTCGAGCGGCAGACGAAGCTTGAGATTTAAGATTCGAGCGTCTTATGGTGGCCCTCATGCCATCGATAGAAAGCTTAGGGCCCCATTGACACACTCCCGGTCCTATAGGGATGTGCCCAGGCCCAAATCAAGAGAAGGGCAGATCATACATTCATAGTTGCTTTCTATGCATAGGGAGAGGAGAACTCTACTCCAGTCCATCACCACCATCACTCTCCATCATATGATCATCGTCGATCCTCAACTCCATAAAGATGTTGGTTGAGTCCACATCGATCATATGCCAATCAATCCCAAAACAGGCCTATGTTAGCCTTAGGGAGGAGCTAGCCTCTGGGAGGAGATGAACCATTTTTATCACTGTCTTCACTAGCAACTAAACAGAATACAAACCCAAAATTTTTGGGGGAAAAGTGTTTTCAAATGATGAGAATAAAGAGCCATTTTCTGAAAAAATATATTAAACACTTATATCCACAGGTGATATGTATTGCCTCATATTGGCATGTACGACGGAAGTGCCGGCCCATTGGATCATGTTACACCTTTTAACTCCATCACTCATGCCGGCTAGCTTCCTTATTTGGCAAAGTGCTTGCTTCTCGTCTCCACCCTCATAGGACTAGCCTCTCGTTGGTTCCTACATCTACAACCGAGGAACATTCAGCCCTGGGCCTACCTCTGTGCAGACTTTAAGACTAGGTTCATTGCTTCGATGACTTATGTTATGATGGCTAGTAATCAAGGTGTGATGATCCAACTTTTTGACCCTTAGAAATTGATACTAATACATCAACGATATTCACATGCCGCAATCCCAAGTGCCGGAAAAGTAGATTGTCAATGGTAGAAAGAAAAAGAAGAAAGAACATAATCTTACTTGAATGGAATAACACATAGTATTTCAATATAAAATCTTTACAGCGGAAAATCTTTTAAAACATATATCAAAGTCTAACCTAGATTCAGCTTGGACAGTTATAATACATTTGTCCTTACATTTTCTAAAAACAAATAACACACAATGCAACATAAAATAGAATACGTCCATACGTTAATAAAGACCTCTAGCTCTTCTCTGGAAACTCCAAGTGTCTTCAGCTAATCCTGAAACTACTCGAATCTAACCTGAGCATAAAAATACCCGGATCAGTCTGGCAAACCAGCTGAGAAACACGAATCTTAAATGACAGTGTCATAGATAAGAGATTGGTGACAAAAACCTTTTGAAAAGAAGGAGTATCTCATAAGACCACCACGCACATAAACACGGACTGGTTTTTACTTTATGATAACTAAAACATTTTTATCAAATCATTTGATATTATTTTAAATGACATTCTTTGAAAACACTTTTCAAGTAAACATATTCAAATATCCAAAATTGTTACCATTATTAAATTCCAGCATACTAGGCTATACAACTAAAACTACAAGCTCGTATTGGAGAATGGATTTCCAACAAATGACCAGGTAAGGGACTACCTTCCGGCAGTACATCTCTAGAGGAATGTACCGAGGCCCAACTAATGGTCCTCTACCAAAACAAGATCGACCTATCACTAACTAGATAGTATTGAATATGTCATCACCTTGGTGGTTACCGACCTATCCGAGAGCTCTCTTCGCATACACCACATTAATTTAAAACCTGACGTCATAGCGGGAATAAATATATCTAGAAGGGGATGATCATATCCTAATGGTTGAGAACCACATAGCCTTGCTGCACCTATCATGTTTAGGCCATTTCTGGATTTAAGACCTGAGCTAATGATTACCTTTCGCATAGAACATCAACTTTCCACTTTGAATGCCACATTCTCATTCCTTAATCACACAACTAATTTCTACAAATGCATAACTTCTGAGCTCGTACGTATCAGGAAAGGGTGTTAATCTAAGAGAAATTGTCTTTTCCACCACCAAACAGATGATACGTTTTATGAAGATCAATCAATATGATTTAAAATGCAATTTCAGACATTCGTCCATACAAGTTATCCAGGAACAAGACAAACCGAAGGCACTTCTCCTACCACATCATGTTTTGGGAATTACTCCTAGGATTAGTAGCGATTAGTCCTTGCAAATCAAAGATTTTCATAACAGAGCACTACAGCCACCATAAGTATATGCAATGGAAATTTCCCCGAGGGTTTAGTGGAAAGCAGCCTTACATCATGAAGATCTTCGTCTTCAATTGTCTTTGTCTTTAACATGTTTTACTTTCAAATGCATAAATTGGTTTGAAGTGGTTTTCAAAGAGGAATCACCCAAATCCGACCTCGGTCTCTTCGAAATCCAATCATCGATAAAAATGTGAATATGTGTATACCGAATTGTTATGCCTCTTTTCATTTTAACTTTTTACTAGTTAATCAAAACCCTTTTAACTTTGGAAATCTTCAAGTCATTTACTTAGGAAAATTTAATTCCCAATCTAATAAAAATTTCATCTTTTTGAAACATTTCTTAAATGTGTTAAAATAATGTTACTTAAGACACCATTTACTGTAAACCCAAACTAGTTATATTGAGTAAAAGATTAGACTAATCATACCTAGATTAGTTTCCATATTCGACTCGTACTATTCGTGGAATAACGGTGAAAAAGCACCTTTTAAATTCACCTGGATAGTACAAATTCCCTCCTCATAACTTAATAAAGAGTTTGACTAGAACATTCTTTATACTACTAGAATCTTTTTTAACTCCTTTTATTTTTGAAAACATTAAATATGATATTTTCATTTAGAGCGTCCGGGCTTTCCTTTCGATTTGTTTCACCTCTTGCCTACAAAGAGAAACAGAGGCCATGTAAGTTCAGGGCACTGGTTGCTCCATTCCTAGCCTTGGTTACACACCTCATTTTACCTTTCTAGATCTCACAGGTGGGACAAATGTACTAGTCATTTCTGCATACTCAGTTTATTATTGCATTCCATACTTTTTAAGGAAAAATTCCAATTATTGTTTAAATGTTATAAACAATTTCTCTTAACCATTTATTTAAAATCTTATCAAAACTTCTAAATCATCTTTAAAATACCAAATTGTTTATTTAAAGACATTTATAAAAGATTTGGGAAATAATAACTAAGCTTAAATTTATATTTCTAAAGTTTATTAAAAATGATGTAGAAAAGTGCTACAAATAGTGTTTTAAAAGCTTATTTGATTAAAATGATATTTCTATCATTTGGAAATCCATATTTATAACGCAAATAAATTTTAAAACATTTTAACATATTTATCAAATTTATTTAGTATTTTTAAACATTTAAAAATATTCAGTTTAAAGAATTTTACACTTCGGTCACTTAACTTCAAATGTGCGATTTTCTTGAAAATTTGATTTGGTCATATCTTAAAATCTACAAGATGATATCTTGTTTTTTATTTTTCATTTGAAAACTATGGTTATAAGGATCCGAAAAATTCTTATTTTAAAGAATTCCATCTCTGTTTCTATCATGTACATTCATTTAACTTTTTCGGCACGAAATCGCGAACTATCGTTATGAGATGCGCCTTATTTTGACTTATTTTTCAATATTTGCCAAAACTTCTTTAAATTGAGTTTTATTATTTATAAAACAGTTATAAATCATTTTGTTTTAATATTTTACTAATTTATTTATTAAAAACCCATTTTCACTTTATTTCCAAAGTATTCCATATTTCATTATTTTAATATTCAACTTTCAATCTTTTAACTTCTTAAATCATAAGTTATTTTCTTTTTCCACATTCTAAAACTTTAGAATTCATTAACTTTAAAATCTTAAAAAACTAACTTCCATTTTCGAAATAATTTTAATACTTTATCTTTAACTTTTCGTTTTCAAATCAGATTTCTATCTTTTCTAAAACAAATTCTTTTTCTTTAGTAAATTTGAAATGAGACTTAACTATGTCAAGTATACCACATATGATTTCTAAACAAGTGTGGTCCCAAATGAACCATAATTAACTATGACTAATAATGTAGTCATAACTAACTTTAATTAAGGTGTTGATAAAATCAACATAAATAATCACATATTCATCCAAATTCATCCATACAACCAAATCTATTTCTAGCATCCATATCACAACTTATTAGTGTTAAATCAACATATTATCATAGGGTATAATCATGGTTATCATATCAACAAGCAAGAACAGAATTTAAATTAATGGAGCTCACTTTCATTTGACATGTTTAACTATATATATATATATATATTACTTCTTACTTCTTAAGTAACCATCAAATATCATTAGTTAACCAACCAATCATTATAACTACTTCTAATATTCATGCTAACCATTTTATAATTAATTTCAAATTATAAGAAGTATATATTTTAATCGAGTTCTCATCTTTATTCCCACACCTTCTAACTTTATCGAACTTTCTTGAATCGAATCCGACTGTATTCCGGCAACACTCCCTTCTACTATTTTCACTCCGAAGCTCCCCGAACTCCACTTCATCCAAAAATCATCTAAAACCATACTTCTTCCTCTTAAACCACTTGTCTATGACCTCCTTCCCTTTCCTTGCTCATGGTCACCTTCCTCCATTACCATTGCACATGCCAACACCTCCCTCACATCCATAGTGTTCAACCGCACCATGCTCCACCTCCCCCTCCATTATTTTTCAACTTTTTAGATGCTAAACCATGTTCTAATGGTATTCTAATGTCTTTGGCAAAGTTTGGTAGAGTTTGGAGTTGGTTTGATACGACTTTAAGAAAGTTAGTAAAGAAAGAGAAGCGAAGAAGCCATGGATTTCAAAAAGAAGAAGAAGAAGAGAAGAGAGTGATTTATGTGAGAATGGAAGTGGTATGCATGCTATTTATAGCCTTTAATCCCTTAATCCTTAAGCTTTGTGTTAGCACCAAAATTGGTCACTAACCTCATTGAGAAAGATTGTGTAGAGAGATTAATGAAGAAAGTAAATTTAAACAGAAGATTGTATGCTAAGTTAAATGCAAAGACAAGAACACTAGGTTTATAGTGGTTCGGCGTAACTGCCTACGTCCACTTTGAAGTTAGTCTTTATTGCTTTACTCGACGATTGATTACAAATACAATCCGTACATCAACTACTTGAATACAATTGCTAAGTAAAAAGAATGAGTCTTGAATGCGGTAGAGTCTCCCCAGTGTTCTCCCAAAAAAGCCCCCTTTTCATTGTGCCCCTGCCCTCTATTTATAGACGAAGCTGGGTTAGACTTCCCTAGTGGGCCTAGTAGTCAGATATCTCGGCCCAAAGTGAGTAACTTCTGCGTGCCGAACGACAAATGCCGAACGACAAAATGCCAAACGATATCTCTATGCCGATCGAGGTAATGTGTTGAGTGAAGAGTGCAGGCCAGACGAGAATCGATACCGGTCGAGGGGAGATGCCGATCGAGGCTGGAATGCCGAACGAGGCTGGAATGCCGAACGAGGTATGAATGTCGAACGAGGTATGAATGCCGAACGAGTTTCGAATGCCGGTCGATGCTGGGATGCCGAGCGACCTCTGAATGCCGGACGACCACTGAAATGCCGGACGACCTCTGCATGCCGAATGCCCTCCGAAATGCCGAACGACCATTGAATGCCGGACGACCTCTGAAATGCCGGACGACCTCTGAAATGTCGAGCGACCTCTGAATGCCGGACGACCCCTGAAATGCCGAACGACCATTGAAATGCCGACCGACCTAGTTGCCTGGTCAACCCTCCAGGTAACACTTGCCCCCCAAAGTGCATCAGGTGGTCGAACGTGATGCGCTTTGAATCACGAGTCCTCCGTGCTTTCCTTTAAGCCCTTGTTCTGTCTTTTCGATAGCGTCTTCCTGAATGCCGAGCGAGGCATTGGATGCCGAACGACATATGGATGTCGAACGAGATTGGATGTCGAACGACACATGGATGCCGAATGACATATGGATGCCGTATGACACATGGATGCCGAACGACATTGTGCCTTGACCGGTTCTACCGGTCTCTATCCCTTCACCTTCTTTCCTTCCTGCTATAAAGGCTGACACTACCTCTCTACTTCTCTTTTCTTACTTTTACCTCCGCTATTCTGTATTTACGAACCTTTCCTTTTAACAGACTTCAAAGAATTTACCACCCTTCCTTCCTTGAACATCGTACATCGTCTCCCTTCTTTCCCCAAATAAATCGAAACTAATTCACCTCGCGCTCCTTACTCCAGAATTCCTCCAAGTCTTGAGCCAATTACTAGGTAATGATCCGCCCTTTTAAATAGTTTTCCCTGGTTGATTAACTTAGCACGAGATTCAAGTTCGCGAATCTCTATACAACCGTGGCCAATAGGAGTCGTGTGGATGAGGAAATCGAAGTGTTAAGGATACGTTCTAAGGCTAGGCGATGAGGAGGAAAGAAAAGGAGGGTAGAGGTAGGTGAAGGAGGGAGTTAGTGGAAATGTATTGTTGTGGTTCGGCATGGTTCCTTCATGCCGAACGAGCTTGGAGGGAAGAGCATAGGTGGAGTAGAGATTGGCTAGAGTGCTGAACGAGGCAGCCCGGTATGACTTGCCGAACGAGTCGACCAAGTCGTTCGGTAGGGATGAAGGAGAAGGATGAAATTGTTGTAAAGTACGGGGTGCCGAGTGTTGCGGCTCGGCATGTAGGTGGTTCGGCATGTCTACCTTATGCCGAACAGTGGAGGAGTCAGATGGAGGTATGGAAGGCCGAGCGAGGCAGCTCGGCATGTTGTGGTTCGGCATGGTTCCCTTATGTCGAATGGTGGGAAAACAGTCGAAAGTGTGGAAGGCTGAGCGAGGCAGCTCAGTATGTTGTGGTTTGGCATGGCTCCCTTATGCCAAACGGTGGGAAAACAGTCGGAAGTGCGGAAGGCCGAGCGAGGCAGCTCGGCACGTTGTGGTTCGGCATGGCTCCCTTATGCCGAACGACAATGGTGGGTGATAGAGGAGTTGTGCACAACAGCAATGCTAGTCGAACCTAACGCACGGTTGACCTAACACATCCCATGCCCGAACATACGTTAATGAACAAGGACGAACTTAAACAACAAAGCATATCGAATAATCCGGGCTGATAACTTCTATGTTTTTATTATTGCTGAAAACTTGGACTTAATTCTGCTTAATAGTTCATAACCATCCAAATGCAGTGACGATGTTGAGTTCAAAATATAAACCGTCTTGCGACAAGCCTTCGTAGACGGTCAGCGATGACAGTCTTCGAAGACGACAATTTGAAGCTCAAACTTACTTTCTCAATCCAGTGTCTTTTTGTTCGCTTGGCACTTACACTTGAATAATCGCACTAGTTCACACACCACACGGGGGGAATATTCACGTTGTTAAGTCTAATGTTAATTGTTTTTCAAGTATAGTTTAAACAGGTGCTTTGTTGGATTCGATCTTCATTAGAGATGTCTAGGAAATCTAGCTCTGCTACGATCTCAGACAGACCTGGGCCATCCTCTCGACAAGAAGTTGTAGATACTTTGAATCCGTCAACTACCCCTGCTTAAAACTTACCGAGCGCCGCGATAGCCTCCGTCGACTTAGCTCCTGACGCTCTGGAGGCATCTATTTTCTTAGACGATCCAGCCGACTCACAGTTCTCAATGATTAACGAAAGTACACTCCGTCGGATATGCTCTGTTCACGGAATCCCTTTTGACGACGTGTTAGTTCCTTTGGGGAATGATCGTCCGCATTTGCCTCCAGCCGGGTATACAGCCTGCAATAAGTTTATGTGCTGGGTCGGCATCGTTCCACCCTTCCACTCCTTCCTTCGCGACTTATTGCAATATATCGAGATCGCTCCTTCACAACTGCCTCCGAACAGTCATGCTTTCTTATATGGCACTTGCATCCTCTTTATGAATGTCTTCTCCAGGCTTCCGACTCCAGGCGATATCCGTTATATTTATCGCTTCAAGAGACGGTCGGATAGCCCATCTTTCATATTTCTGGAGCCATATAGTAAATGCCAAATCCTGACTGGGGCATGGAGCAAATTTGCCTAGTACAAGCAAGAGTGGTTCTACGTTCGTTGTCCTTCCGGTTTCGCTAGGAGATGGGTGGAAGGGAGTAAGTTCGTTTTCTAGATCAACACTTGAATTTGGCGGAATCTGCATCTTTTCTTACTCTTTATCCACTTTTTCAGGTATCACTCCACGTCCCGAAGGCTCCGGATACTCTGAAGCAGTGACAACTATCCGAGCTCTCCCCGCAGAAGATCGGGACATCAAATCCCTCATTTTAAATGAGTCACTTGCGAGATTCGGGCTGCTGGCGGAAGGTCGCCGAATAAACCTTCCCCAAGGCGTCACTCTTTCCAGACCTGCTTCAGGCAAGGGAAAAAGGCAGGCTGGGCCTTCAACATGTAATGCCCCTGACATGCCAGAAGAGGGAGAAATTATAGAAGGCAAGACGCCCGAAGTACCGGGTGAAAATATTGGTCCCACTCAAGACCCGACGGTCGAAGTCTACGATATTGAGACGTCATCTTCCCCTTCAAAGGGAAAGAAGAAAATGACCTATAAGTTGAGGAGGAAGAAAGTAGGTGGAACTTCTAAAGTTACGCTTATTCCAGAGGAGAGAGAACCTTCCCCTCAACCCTTAGAAAGTTCACTGAAAGGTCTGTCAAACCTCACCATCCCTGACGATCTGCTCAATTATGGTTTCGACGACTCAGAGGCGCTTAAGCTTCATTCGCCCGCCAGAGGCAATGCAGACGCTCAAGCCCATGTCCAGGGAGATAAAACTCCTATTAGTAAAGATAAAGAAACTGGTCCGTCGGGGGGAACACTAGGACACACACGTACACGTGCACTTCACCCTACACTTCAATTTTCATCATCATCCCAATCTTTTCTAACTTGTCGTTATTCTCATTCTATGCAGGTGACATGGGACGCTCCCACAGATTCGATTGCACTACACCATTCTGCTCATTTTGCCACACCCCAACGCGGAAAAATTACCATGGTTTTGAGCCGTGGTAATTTTACCACGGTGTTGAGCGGGGTAAAATAAACTACCATGGTTACTGGCCGTGGCAATATTGAGACGGCTATGGACCGTTCTAATATTACCAAAAAAATAAATTAAAACCCCCTCCCCCCATTTCCATCTCTGTAACCCTACCGCTTCTAAAAAAAAGAACGCCAAAATTAGCCCGCTAGATTCCGCGCCCTAATTTCACCCAACCAAAATTAGCAGCAGTTCACTCTTCTTCTCACTCAAATCGCGTATAATCTCACTCAAAATAAAAGCAGCCGACGTTACTGGAGCAGTTTAATCATCGATTCTCCAATTGCCGTATCTCGATTGGCGCTGGAAAAAGGAGGTTGGGTTTTGATTATCTTTATCTATTTATTTTTCTAATCTGATTTCGACCATTTCAGTTATCGACTTGCTGTCATTTTGCTAAATAATTTTGTTTTAGCTATTAATGGGATGTAGAACACAATTTTGTGCACTGATTGTTCATTTCAAGCATAATAAATTTTTAACCTAATCCATACTTTCGGACCCATGATTTTGGCTCATTTTTTCTTTCTTGTATTCCTGACATACATTTCAATGGTAGAGTGTAATTTGTGGGAGTATTAGTAGAGATATGTTAATGTACTAATCATTTCTATCTGAGTTATGCACTACAAGAAAACTTAGTAACAATAGCTCCTTATATTAGCGTTTGAGCTGTTGACGCTATTGGAAGAAACATAAACCAAAAAACAAACGCTATTTAGTTGATTAGGTGTGACATTAATAAGTAACACGTGGAAGGCAGCATGTTAAAGTTTTTCCCATTATACCGCGCCACTCATCTCTTCCCGCTTCTCCCATCTCTCATGCCCTAATTCATGAAAATCAAACTTCCTCTCAATCCCGAAATCTCCTCTCAATCACTTCAAATCCAAATTCATTTCGTCGCTCTCCACTTTAACTCTCCCCTCAATCCCCATTCCTCCATAAATAGGTGGCTCCCTGCTCGATTTTTCATAATTCCGAATGTTAATCTGTTCACTGCGATTTCAGGTAGGCAGAACCCTATCTCAAAATATTTAGTTCAAGGTCCATCAATTTCTCACCATAACTCGAATTCTGAAACCATCGCCAAATTTTAACTGGAATTGGACCTATATTGTAATTCTCAATTATATCTTTTACATTTGAATTTGACTAAAAATATTTCTCTACTGACCTTTGTTTGCTTACGATTCTAGTCCATGAAAGCGTAGGGGCGAAGGATTTAGTTGATGGAAGAGATGAAAACTTAGGAGGTCAAGGAAAAGTCAGTCTTGGTGAGGTGATGGAAAAAACAACTGCAGATCAAGATCCTTCAATGCCTAAGTGGTAACTCTCCTGTATCCTTCTATTGCAGGTATTTTTAGTATCCTGCTATACTGAAAATAGCCACTTTTATATGTTATCATATTGATTCATACTTTGTAATATAACTAACAGAGGAGCAAAGGGGGAAATAAAGCCATGATGTTAAAGTTGAAATAATGCTAAAATAATGTATGATGGGTTAATATGTGCAGTTACAAATGGTGGAGTGCATGCATTTTTATTAATCAACCTAAACAGAAAGGAAATACTATTTAATTCATCAAATAATTAAATGCCTTCATTTCTTTATAAATATTGGAGAATGAGCTTCTCAAGAAGCGCAAGGCTGATAGCATTGGCAGGTACAAAAATACTTACAATCATATTGTTAATGAATTCCATTAATGAAATTATACTTTGAGATTCATACCAGAAACAAAAAATCATAGTCTGTTTAGCTCCATTAAGACATCTCCGAAAATGTTATGTGCACATCTCCCTTAGTTTTCCATTGGCATGTGGATATCTTTATTATTTACTTTCCTGTACTGAGAGTTGTACGTGACCATTTGTGTGTTTTTGTAATGTGTACATACAAGTGCTATTAGCATAAATCTATCAATATTTGGTGACCTTAGGCAGTGACTCAAGTTATTGACTATATGGCGAACTCGAAAACAACACTTTGATATATTAAATTTCTTAATTCTCATATGAGACATTATTGATTTGAATTGATGTTATGTAAATTTGCTGGATTTCTTATTTAGTTATACACTTGTGCAGTAGAACTTCAATCCTCCTTTGTTTTGTAACACGTAAGTTATGTGTTGTTGAGACTTGGTGAGCACATCAAAATCCCATATAGCTTTGTAGAGAAATATAAGAATTCTACCTTTACTACTAGTGTCATTATTATGAACTATATACCATGTATGGAACTTGTCGTTCAGATTTTCGATGGAAGTGGACGACGGTTGTCTCAACTAAACTTAGTAAGCTATGTTTGTGAGACTTAAGAAGTGTGAATACGTGACTAACTTTGTCATCCGTATTCATACCTCTAATGTTCCATGACATAATATTTATTTACCAACCGATGTTCTCCGAGTAGATCTTTTAGAAGGAGCATAAACTGATTTTTTAGGATTTGCAGTAGTTTCTTGCTTCTTCAAATACAATGGGTTCTTCGAAATTATGGGGAAAACATTTATGATTGGGTGTATTTTGTTTCCAGTTTCTTGTATTTGTTGTGCTATATTCTCTACGAAGTTTAGGTGGTCTTCAATATCTTCATTTTTATTTTCAGTTAGGTCTGGATTGGTTCCTAATATATCTTCTTCTGTTTCAGGTACACTTGGAGTTGGCTCTGGGATTATGGATGTAGAAGTAGTACAAGGTGCTTTAGGATCGCTTGTAGAAGGTTCCTCAGGTGCAGAGTCATCTAATAAAGCATCAAACGAGTTATGAAGGGGAATTGAGGTATGGTCAACTTTATCGACCCGGTTAACAAACTATACATCTGAAATACCAAATAATGAAACTTGATCCAAAATAAAACCATTTCAATATCAATATTTAAGAAATAAGAGAGATAAGAAATATGATAATAATATATTTGTGCATGATTTTACATAAAAGCAGTATTCACACCAACAATGATTTTGAACAGAATTTCTTACACATAAGTTATTTCCTGGAACGCTTTGATCATATATTCATCTTCAATATTTGTGCAGCATGCATAGAGCACTTATTAATTTGAGCATATTTCTTATTCCCTTTGCTCCTAATGGTCTTTCATTTTTGGTCATAAAAATGATCATGGGTAAATGTCAGTGGTTATTCAATAATTTTCTTTTCAAAGCTTTAGTAAAAGTTACTATTGAAATCATAGAAAGTAGAACCCTTATCATAAGCGTGATTGAGTACATATATATTTTATTTTCCTTATAAAAACATGTTGCCTAGTAATATATTTTTCATATTCATGAATGCATAAACATTAAGAACAAAATTAAGTAAATATGGGTTGTATTATGAGGATAAAAGCTCACATGAACACTGAACAAATTGCTCTACATTTTCCTTCATATTTTTTCTGTTTTGGTACTAGTTTATGAATCACATGCCGAGTTGCTGACTGATCACAACCCTCTGTTTTGGTGCTAGTTTGTCAATGATTGAGGGGAAATAAATCTCATTAAATGCCTATGAAGTTCGACCAGAGAACGTTAAGATAAAAATATATAGTTTTATCACTTTATTGATGATCATTGGTAGTTCTAATTAATTGTTACTTAAGCATGGTTGTTTGTTTGTATTAACTGGGTGTCCATGACTTGTAAGTCTAAACCGTTTGAATCAATAGTTGGATTATGTACATAAAGCTTTGTATGTGAAATAAAGTGAAAGATAATATCAAAACAAGATAAACAATGAGTCAATGTGAAGAAGAGTTCGTGACTTGACAAAGCAGAGCCAAATCACTCAAAACAAAGATGAGAATCTGTACAAAATCCCTAGTGAACTATTAAGCAAAAAGCCAAACAAATTTGACTGCTTTTTATGCTATTAACATTGTACATTTTAGAATTTTGTTTCATAATTTATGATAATGTACATCACACTGTTTATAAACTTTGTATACTTATCGCTTGGTCGTATTGCTTAAGATGAGTTATTGAATCCCTGTTAATTTAGTTTGGTAGCACTGCTGCAGCAAAGTTCTCTGGAGTGAAGAGCTATTGACATAAAGAGGTCCGAGGCAAGATCTTGCGGCTAGATGAAGATTGTCTGAGATGCTTTGTATGTTGGTAAATTCTCATAAATTTTGAATTCAAGTAGAGAAATCGAAGAAGAAAAATAGAAATTCAGCTCAAAACTACAGGTAACAAAATAATCTTTCTATATTTTCCTTTTTCTTTTTTGTAACCATGGAAATAGGCATCAATCTTAGCATGTAAACTAGATCATCATGTGCAAATAAATCAAAACGACACTGACAGTTTTCAAACCAATCATCGTTTATGAGAAACATTTATTTACTATTTTATCTTACCTTATGAAATCTTCCAGGTTTAATTAAAAAATTCCTTATAGTTGAACAATTTTGGCTTCACTATGATATTACTAGATATAAAATACTAATTATCTGAACGGATCTAGCAAAAGGCAGGATCTGAAGCCTTCCTTACTATACTATTCAACCAGTGAATAAAAAAAAGAGGTTTTAGACATTTCTTTTTTCCACCTGTCAGATCCTCCAGATAAGTAATTCATTATTTTATACATGTTTGATATTTGTTAAGCAACATATGTGGATAGTCAATGTGTATAGCATGGAAGAAAATGCAAAGGATGCATTAAATAAAAGAGTGAAATGTGATGAATGGAATTAGTTACTGTAAATTTAATTTTATGGCAGTTCTATTATTAGTGCAAATTGGAAGGAAGTAATTATACACAGATTAATTCCTTCATCATAATTTTAGATGGAAATAATGTAATTGCAATTTGTAGAAAAAGGTATAGTATAATAACTATGGTAGGTATTTATTTTGGCCAGTAATTTTAAATCAAGTAATGGCCAAAAAAGTGAAAAACCTTCTTAATCCACCCATTTCCAGATAAAAATCGTTAAACTAAGTTATTTCTCACGTTATCCAATTAATAGGACTTTTATTCATTAATTATGTTTTATTCTCATATTGTAAGCTATACTGTGGAGCATTTTCACTATCCATTTACGGTCCATATGGATAAGTATGTGGTTTTGTATCTAGCTCTAGAAAAATGAAAAGGAAAACATAAGATTAAGAACAAATGATTACCGTTGTTAAAATGTTTATTAAGGCAAATCAAAAGATTATGTTTTGTAGTTACCTGTGATTGATTATGTTTTGGTGTCGATGATATTTAACAGTAAATCAATAAATTTATAAAAATTAAATATCTAGAAATTAACTAAGTTTATAAAAATTAATTGTTTTATAAAGTTAACTAGTTAACTAAGTATTATAAAAAATAAATAAATTTATTAAATTAACTAAGTTAATTAAGATTTATAATAAATAGATAAATTTATAAAAATTAACTAAGTTAACTAAAATTATAAAAAATAAATAATTTAACTAAGTTTTATGAAAAATTAATTAATTTGACTAAGTTTTAAAAAATTAACTAAATTTATAAAAATTAACTAAGTTTATAAAAATTAATTAAATTTAAAAATATTAACCAAGTTCATAAAAATAAACTAAGTTAACCAAGTTTTATAAAAATTACATAAAAATAAGTTTTATAAAAATATAACTAAGTTCAAACTAAAGCATTATCAGCATTCAACTAAGTTAATCAACTAAATTTTATTAATAATAACTAAGTTAACCAAGTTATACATCGAATGTTAACTTTTCTTATATCCATCATTTGTTAAATCTGAAAAGCTTTAGCAGTATAGTTTTAATCTGATCTAAGGACATCACTATGCTACTTTGTGCAGACATTACTTCTGTAGTATGAGCAATTGGCATTACTTCCGTTGTATAGTTTTAATCGGAGGAGCACTGAAGTATTTGATGTTCAATGCAGCACAATTACACTAACAAATCTAAAAAATAATATCTTTAATCTAATGGTTTCACGTAATTGGGTTAACCCTGCATTATTAGAGCAGAGGTGATCCAAGACATTCATAACTCAGTTATAATTATCGATTAATATTAATCATCTGACAAACTACAAATAGTATATGCAGTTATATTATATATTCATACTCTACAAATAGTATGCAAGCTGTGTTTTATTTGCTGCTTAAATTATTTATGAATTGTCAGATTTTCCTGTATGACATTTATCTTGGATAAGGCTATTATCGTTTAGAATGTCCATTCTCATCTTGATTCATGTCTGTCCATGCCAACCGATGAGGCTAACATTTCTTTAGCTCATAATTCACATGGTATTCATTTCTTCAATGCAAATGCTCAAGAAGTATCACACTGTTTACTTGGTGCAGGGCTTTCTTTACCTTGCTAAAGTCTGCAGTGAACAAAGGCAGAGGCAGTTGGTTAAGTGGGTTGTTTCTAGATGGATACAATTTCTCGATATTTAAGTTGCTGATTTGGATGATGATGGCATAGTCAAGTAAACTTTTCAATTATCTTCATTCATCACAAAATAGTAATAGTAATAGTAATAATAACATGTGCTTTTGAATTTTCTATTTTTCATTTTTTACACCTTTACAGAGTTTGTGGTGTACAAGTTAAAGGAGATGAGGAAAATCAAATGGGAGGATATTACACTTCTAATGCAGGAATTTGAGAAACTTGATGTGGATCAGTCTGGTGCCATATGAGCCGCTGATGTTTTTGCACAATCTGAGGTTTCGTTCATGGTAATGAATTTGCACAGGTACGAGTAATACTGCAAGTTTGGCGAAACATCAAGCAAATCCTAAGGTATCTCATGTGATTGCAAAAATGATGGGAAAGATGGATGCCTGGGCTAAGTAATATGCTTATGTTTTCTTCATACTTGTATTAGCACATTATGCTAGATAATGTTGTTATTATGTAATGTTGGAGGCAAACTGCTAATTATGACCAAGACTGTTATTATGTAATGTTAGAGGCAAACTGCTAATTATGACCAAGACTGTTATTATGTAATGTAATGTTGTTATTATGTAATGTAATGTTGTATATACATATATCTATCTGTGTGCATATATATATATATATAATATAATATAAAAAAAAGAAAATTGAAACAAATGCTGAAAATTAATATTATATAGGATAGCGTTTGAAAAACGCTATTGATTCATCAAACGCTATAGTAGAAAATGAGATTTAAGATTTATGCATCAAAAACGCTATAGTAGAAAATAAAAAACGCTATACAAGAATGACAAAAAATGCTATCGAAAAACATTGTAACGCTATAACATAGTTTGATGAAACGCTATAAAATGTGCTAAAAAACGCTATAGAAGTTAAATGAAGGATTAAATTCCATATAGCGTTTAAGTTTAATAACAGAGAAAAAACGCTATGGTAGGGTGCAAACGCTATGCACTTTTGTAAACGCTATTAGTTATTATAGCGTTTTCCTTCCTGCTATGTAATGTTGCCGGCCTACCATAGCTTATGGTTCCACGGCGTTCTCTGAAACGCTATGGTAGCCTGTTATAGCGTTTTTAAAACGCTATGAAACCCATAAACTATTGTAGTGATGCTAGCTATTTTCATATGGCGATTACATGACAAAAGGTCATGCTCGAATTTCACATGAGTACACGCCAACCTGTAATGATGGTTGTAATAAAGTCACATAAAACTATGAACTAAATGAAAATCTGGCCCATCGTTTTTAATTGGTTATTCTGCCTACTGTTTACTCCTTTGATCTTTTGTATCTTGCAGGCCCCTATCCGTAGAAAAAGCAAACATTAAGGTACTAACACTACATTTTTTTAGGTTCATATAATGATGGTTAATTGGTATCTCACTTAATCACTCTTCTAGGGTTCTACTTTTATTTAGCGTTTCTAAAGTCCTAAATGAATCATTAGGATTCTACTTTTATTTTATTTTTCTTCAGATAATCCAATTCAACTCTATTAGAGTACTTGTCTAATGTTTTCTAGCCTAAATAAAAAATAAGCTGATGCAAAAGGAACTTCATGCGTGCCAACTTTTAACCATCCTACGTTTTAGGTTTCACTTGTTGTTTCAGTGAGATTTTGATTAGTATCATTTAGATTGGATATTGATTTCAGTTTGATTCCTGTTTTCTTAATTTTGCTTGCAGCACTAAAAATCAAGTTAATCTTTGGATTTTTGACAATTTCAAACATTTATAGAATGATGTCACTTTAATGTAGAAAAATATCTCCTGTTGAAGTTAATATTCGTGTTTTTTGTGTGGCCATTGAATATTTTATATTTTAAAAAACTGGAATGAGTCCTCTTTAACGTGCAATTATGTATGTTTATAGGTTGGATGT
Source organism: Allium fistulosum (assembly GCA_030737815.1). Taxonomy (NCBI): domain Eukaryota; kingdom Viridiplantae; phylum Streptophyta; class Magnoliopsida; order Asparagales; family Amaryllidaceae; genus Allium; species Allium fistulosum. The sequence continues at coordinate 531,339,477 of CM060904.1, forward strand.
AATTTGTTGGTGCTCTGAAGTCAAAAAAGCTAGATAATGCTGCTAGGGATAATATACAGCCATAGGTATTTCTTCATTGATTTATTCAACTATAATTTGTTGTAAAAACATAATAAGTTAACAATGTGTTGCATTTATTTGGGTTGTCATTTTGGAGCTACGTTGGATTTTTGAGTCTTTTGATCATATAATCATGGGAAGTGGTCGTAAAGATATTTATTGACCAGACTGTGTTTTTGACTTCGTTTTACCCAATTTCAGTTTGCATTATACTATTGGTCGAAATTTTGGTAATTTTTTCACCACCGCTGTCGTTGAATCATCATTAACATTGTATGTAATTCAAGAGAAGGCATCCGATTGCAATTATTTTAGCGATGCACATGTATGTAAATAACAGAACAACAACAATAAGAAATAGATCTGAAATGATCAACAAAATGGAGGTGTTGTTTTTTGGAATCAAGGCAAGATTTTTTTTATAGATTTGATGCCTCCAAGGAGAACATTAGTTTTAAAGAAGTAAAGGATGGCTTTGCAAAAAATAGGGGCAATGTGCATTCATGTATGTTTGAAAAAAATATGAGTTGTATCCATCAAGAACTCCTATACTTGTGGAGTTAAGGCTGAAAAGAGAAAGCTCTATTTCTTTATGAGTGATGGGGGCAATAATATGAATAGCTTCAGAGTTATTTATGGAAGGCGGGGCAATGTTTCTCAGTTTAAAAATGTCAATTTGTAGGTGCCTGTCATCATTAAGAGTGTAAGAGAAGTAACCAAGGAAAGCTTGATGAATTTTATAATGTTCTGCATGAGTAGCACCATGCTTGTCGCTTATAGAGATTTTTTTTATTTTGAGTATTTAACCTTGAAAGCATTATTGAAAAAAGAAGTGTCCTTATCACTAAGGAAGTGATAATCTTTTCCTAGATTATATTTATCCATGTCTAGTTCGCTCTATAGAGAAGTAAGGAGTTGCATGATGATATTATGCTCACTGTAGGAAAGAGTTTGGTTGTTTGGTGAAGCAATCTTAATATTTTATGCAACATCAAGTTTTGCCCTAAGCTCAATACTGACTTTTCTACATGTATCATGTATGTTACTTGCCCATTTTTTAAGAATCCTTTTATTGTTCTTCAATTTACTTTGCAAAACATACATAGGGTTCCCATGAGCTTTAATATTCCATTTCTATAAAATATGTCCAAAGTCACAATGATTAGTCCAACTGTTAATTTTTTTAAAGGAGGGTATGTATTCATGGGATCAACATTCCATTTCATGATGACAGGGCTATGGTCTAAAATACTAGGGTTATGAATGAAGCTATAAAGGTTAGGCCATGAGGAAATGGCAAGTAGGTTTTAAAAACTATGATCAAGGGTATAGAATGTTCTTCTACCATGGGACTTTTTTTGTTCCAAGTGTTGTTGCATCTAGCAATAGGGACATGGAAACGTGATGATGATTTTAGTGCTTGATTAAGGGGAGATAATTCTGAAATGCCGAGGCGAGGCGTATGACCCGTTTCGAACACTGAAAGTGATTGATTCTGTTTTTTTATTTAATATATTAAATGAACCTATATTTCACCCTTGACATTGTCACGGTATCCTCATCCAAGAAAAAACATATAGCATGCCTATTAACTTTAATATTATAATATCTGCAAACTTGCAATTTTACTTGCACTAGATTTACATTCAGCTGTTGATTTAACAGGTCAAGGTAAGGGATTTGATGTGGATTTGATCAAGCTTGTATCCGATGCTGTAAGCTTGCAAGCAGTGGTGCTTGTTCAGTAGAGCATTTTCCTGAGGTTTTTGAAAAAATAAATGCTTCTGCTGCCCTTGCTGCAGAAAAAGAGGCATTTTGCCATCTTAATTTACTCAACTAAAATTAAGCTGCAAAAGTTTAAGTATGTCATCACTAAACTAATAACGTTAATAAAAATGCAAATGCAGGTTCCAATCTTAGTTGTGACGGAGCATATGATGAAAGAAGGCATAGAGGTAAGACTGTGACGGTGATTACTGAGGGATTTCACAGGATGAATGTTGTACACATTTTGTCCTATGGTAAGTCCTTGTTTCAGTTGATATCCGGTCTTAGACTTTGTTTCCTTAAGTCTGAAATGTTTTGTAAGTTGGACTTTGTTGATCAGAGTCATTAGTGTGTTCTTATATGCTGAACTATTCGTACTTCACTTTGCTGATTCCTTTGAGTTTGTATGCCTGTTTGTATAAACATCTTCTCCTGGCCGTGGCTGTTCCTGTGTCTAGTGACAAGGTGATGTTTGATGCCTTGCTGTCTTCGAAATGTTTTAGCCCTGTTCCCCTCAATAATAATAATAATAATAATAATAATAATAATAATAATAATATCTGCCACATTTGTTTTGTCGTTTTATATTTATAGTTGGATATATATTAATTAAAGTGGAAAATAGGCTGTAGGACAAACAATTCGTTTTTTTGGACTAAAAAACGTCCGTACAAATTTTTGGGCTGAAGTCCAAACATTTTTATTTTATTTGTCGAGCAAACATTATTTCTTCCTCTTTACTTTCTTTTCGTTTTCCCTCGTTTCTTTCTCTTTCAAATCGTGATGCAAATTATAATTCTGAAATGTCGTTGAGTAACCAGTACCGATTTGCAAATTATAATTCTGAAATGCCGAGGCGAGGCGTTGCGGAGGGGTTTTGCTTGGAAAGAAAGGGGATTTGCATGGGTGGAGTTTGGATATGGGAAAAGAAAAAGGCTATGTAAACAAAATGAAAAGAATGAAATGGGCAGATATTTTTTCACCACCGCTGTCATTGAATCATCATTATTGGTAATCTTAGCATGGGTGCATTTAGAGTTATTATGGTAATATTAAATCTATCATTATTGCATCAATACTAATATTAAGCAATTAGTAACCGTGACAGACTTATTAATGCTGTATGTTTTTTTTTCACAAATTTTGACAGGTCTAAATCAACTAAGTTAGTTGATTATTATGAAATGGTATATATACTTGCCCAAAATTAATACGCTCACACGGACCTATTATTGGATTTGGTGCATCAGCGGAGCGTGAAAGGGCAATTTCAAAAAAAGGTATCCTTTTTATTTATCATGCACTAGAACTTTTAGGTGTGTTATCTTGAATAATAAAGTTCATTGCGTTATTTTACTAACTTATTTGCTTAAGTTATATTAGAGCATGGTGTTAGCTTAGAGGTTTCTAAATTCAGAGCACCATCAGTTAGTAAATTAACTTTTAACTTTCATCTCATTGATTATAAATCCTTGCGAATAAGATGTTACCTTCTAAAGGTGTCCGATATATTGCTGTCATCATTAGATGCAAACAAGTTGATGCAGGGATAAGGATATTTTAGTTATAGTTCACTTGTACTACCTGTTATTAATAAAGACATGAGCCATGGAATTCGAACTAAAAAATATGTTATTTATGGTATTATTTTGCTGTCTTCTCAGCTCTATGTAATTTTGTTGTTTGTCATCTTATAAGCTTCTGTAATATCAATATCTATATATTTATTTTTTTCGTGCATATGTGCTCCAAGTTTGACCTGTTTAGAGCATACCTTTCCCTTTGCTAACAAGTTCCACTTAGGATATAATTTGGAACAATTTATTTTTAATCTTAAAACATGCAGCATCAATTTTCTATGAATTATGTTATGAATATATTAATTACTTTCCTTTACTTGTCTTTGTAATGTACAGGTTCCAAGTGCAGTTCCTGCACTATAATCTACAAGTAAAGGAACAAGAAGGCTTTAACTATGTGCTACTGCTTTTTTGTGTATGTAACTATGTACTGAACTTTGTATTCAAGTATTGTAATTGTTGAATTGTTTGAACTTTGTATTCATGTATTATAGTGTAGGATGTTGTTGCATTTTTAACTAAGTCTATCTTGAATTAATGTTTGAGATAAGACACTATTGTGTTGTTTAATGTAAGCTGTTTTGAGTTTTAGGCGAGACGTTTTTAACCTATTTGTTTTGAGTTTAATGTATGCTGTTTTGTGATGTTTTTTTTGTAATGCAAATGCAGTATTTAGCCACGGCTCTAAGCCGTGGCTAATTTATATTTAACCACGGCTCAAAGCCGTGGCAAAATTTTATTCAGCCACGGCTCTGAGCCGTGGCTGAATATAAGTTTGCCATGGCTCAGAGCCGTGGCAAAAATTTTGCCACTCCCCATTTTGCCACGGCTCGGGACCGTGGCAAAATTATTTAGCCACGGCCTAGAGCCGTGGCAAAATGGTTTTTCTGGCTCATCAATTTTTCATCATTCTGGCTGGGATTCGGGCTCCGGCAAGCGCCGGGACAGAGACAACTCCAGAGACTGAGACAATCGTCTCCGAGAGTCGACTTATCGAAAGAAATCACATAGCCAACCTTCATACTCCCGCGATCTCCCTTCTCAAACAGAGTAAGACAGAGAGAAGCTTTTGCAGAAGGGGTCTCAACCTAATGTTTCCCATGATCAACATTCCGGTTCATCTAGTACACGACAGTCTCGGGAACATCGTAAGAGAACGGAACTTTCAAAGCCACCTCCCCTGTTCCCGCAGCAGACCCGACGATATCAGAGAAGCTGGCCGAGCTTAAAGTTAAATTTCCCAAAATCTGCTTTGACGGTCTGAAGTTCCTTCCAGAAATTCATCACATTCCAGGGCATGTCAAGCAGAGTGCCATCGCTTGCAACAACGACGTCTATGTTCAACATGACGCGTTTGTTCATTTAGTCGAAAAAGTCTCGGAAATATCTGTTGAGCGTCAACAAGAAATCGACCGCTTGAAGCTATTTTCGATAAAGACATTATCAAAAATCAGGATGAAGAGCTCACTTCATTCAAATCCCAACTCGAGGCCGCCGAACAAAGTGCTAAAGATACTACCGAGGCCATCACTCGTCTAAAGATGACTCATAAAAAGGAGATTGACGAAGCGGTCCAACGTTGTGGGGCCCTGGATTTAGAAAAAGATTCTATTCAGAAAGAAAGGGATGCACTCGCCCTGCAAGTCAAAGAGTTGAAAGAGCTATTCTCTAAGGAGAAGGAAGAGAAGATAGCTGCTCAAGAGGAGTCCCAACGATACTGCAACGAGATTGTTGCTACACGACTCTTGAAGGAAAAGCTCGACGATGAGCTTTCTAAGGTCGGGATGGTAAAGGATGAAGCCCGTGAGGAGGGCAAAAGGATAGCATCTGCGAAGATTGACTCTCGCCTTGAGGCGGCTATAGAGGCCGGCAGAGAGGGGATCAAGTGCATGTTCAACCCACTGATAGCTGAATATAACGCCCGAGTTCTCATGCATCGGGACTTAGCCTTTCTTGGCGAGGGCTACCTCGAATCTTTAGCCGAGGCATGGGAAACTCTAATAAAGATTAGAAAGGTGGAATCGGGTGTCGAGGAGGTCGATGAAGATGCTTTAGTGAAAGAATTTCTCAAGGGGAACGAGCCTTCAGACTCTGCAGCAATGGCCCTCTTTGGCAAAGGCTCTTCTCCACCAAAAGAGAAAAATGACATAGTTGGTTCATCTGGAACCGAAGCTGCGGCTCCTCCTTCTACTCAATCGGCCGATCGACCAGCACTTGATCCATTCGAGAAACACGTTGGTTACGATCCGGAAGATCCCGGCCTCGGCATTCACGTGCTATCCCCCATTCTAGAGGGTGAAACTCCTCGCACAGCTGAAAGCCAGCAAGAAACCGGTATAAAAACTCTTCTTCTTGAAGTTCAAAGATCTGTCGCTTCTGCAAGAGGTTATTGATTCTAACGTTCATTCTTTGTGTTTTTATGCAGGCCGCTCTGATCCAGAACCGACTCCAAGGAGCGATGACGCCAAGGAGGAGACGGGGAAAACGAGCGATGCTACTCACGCGGGAGTAACTCCCGGTCCTGTGCTTAGGTGATTTGGGCGCTTGACAATGATAAGTCTGAATCTTTGTCCCCCGTCGAAGGGAGTTACGAAATTGAAATTACGGGCGCCTCAGGACATACTTCTAAATTGAGCATGAAGGAACAACTTGAGGAAGAGAAAAGGAAGAAAGTTGAGGTCAAGATCGAGTCTCAAGTAGTAGAACTTGACGACCCGCTGAACAGGCCTCTGAAAGTCATCCTTCCTGGCAAATCCAAACCACTGGATGTTCCTCCTCCCACTCCTGACACCACTTCCTTGGCGAGCAAAACGTCCAAGAGAAAGCGTGTGGGGGAGGGGTCGTCCGAGGAAACAAAGGAGGAAAAGAAATTAAAGAAATCGAAGAAATAGCTGCTACACTCGTTCAACGAGGGTTAGCTTAGATCATGTAATTACTTTCATTTATTTACCTTCGTAGCCAAAGTAGACAGACTTTTGACTCTAAGTTTTAGAGGAGTGGATGTATAACCCATTTTGGATTAATAAATAAAGTTTAGTTTCTTCGTCTTTTAAATGACTCTTGTTTTTTAGCTTTCTGTATAACTGTGTTTGAAACTCAAGTTCTTGTGAGTCACATGAGCCTCCAATCCATTTTCATATTGCTTGGAGATTCTTTAGAATCGAACATCTCTTATTTTATATTTTTGGTACTTAGAATATTTTTTAATCCGCGTTCTGGGGACTTAAAGTACTCCAATCCGCTTTCAGGGGACTTGGAGGTTTACGTCGTCTATACTCTAGTCCGCACTCCGGGGACTTATAGTACTCCAGTCTGCATTCAGGGGACTCGGAGATTTACGTCGTTTATACTCTAGTCCGTGCTCCGGGGACTTAGAGTACTCCGGTCCGCACTCAGGGGACTCGGAGATTCACGTCGCTTATACTCTAGTCCGCGCTCCGGGGACTTAGAGTACTCTAGTCCGCACTCAGTGGACTCGGAGATTCAAGTCGCTTATACTCTAGTCCGCGCTCTGGGGACTTAGAGTACCGCGGTCCGCACTCAGGGGACTCGAAGATTTAAGTCGTTTATACTCTAGTCCACGTTCTGGGGACTTAGAGTACTCCGGTCCGCATTCAGGGGACTCGGAGATTCACGTCGTTTATACTCTAGTCCACGCTCCAGGGACTTAGAGTACTCCGGTCCGCACTTAGGGGACTCGGAGATTTACATCGTTTATACTCTAGTCCGCGCTCTGGGGACTTAGAGTACTCCGGTCCGCATTCAGGGGACTCAGAGATTCAAGTCGTTTATACTCTAGTCCGCGCTCTGGGGACTTAGAGTACTCCGGTCCGCACTCAGGGGACTCGGAGATTTAAGTCGTTTATACTCTAGTCCGCGCTCTGGGGACTTAGAGTACTCCGGTCCGCATTCAGGGGACTTGAAGATTTACGTCGTTTATGCGAATTCGTACGTCAGACAGAATAATGCAACTCCAGTTGTTTGTCACCAGACTATAAGGTACAGAAACATCGGTAATTCATAGAAAAGATGGCTTCGAGCCTTTATTAATGAAAAGAAACTAAATCATCTGACTATAGGCTTAAAAGGAAACTAAGAATCAATGGAATAAAAACATACGGGAAATAATTGCACCTAAAACATGAAAGAAATAGGCTAAACATAATAACGTCGCAAATGTTCACTGTTCCACGCTCGAGGGAGTGTCACGCCATCAACGGTCGCTAGCTTGAAAGTTCCCTCTCCAAGCTTCCGTTCAACGACATATGGACCTTCCCAGTTGGGATTCATACGTGATGGTACCGAGAAAAATCGTTTCAAAACGAGATCACCCACATCAAAGATTCTTGGGCAGACTTTTTCGTTGTAATATCGCTTGACTCGGTGCCTATATGCTGCCGCCCTTAACTCGGCTTCTTTACGTTTTTCATCAACGAAGTCCAGTGATTCCAACAGGAGATCCTGATTCGTCTTAGGATCATAATGTGTCACCCGATGTGATGGAACTTCAAGCTCCACGGGTATAACAGCTTCCGAGCCGTATGCCAATGCGAATGGAGTGTGGCCAGTCGCGGACTTGTGGGTAGTTCTATAAGCCCATAGCGCTGTTGGAAGTTCATCTACCCACTTGCCTCCAGCCTTTTCCAAACGCTTCTTCAATATGGACTTGATTATTTTGTTCACGGCTTCAACTTGTCCATTAGCCTTCTGATGAGCAACGGCGGTGAACTTTTTCTCAATGCCATACTTTAAACAGAAATCTTTGAATTCTCTACTTTCAAATTGAGTTCCGTTGTCTGTAATGATGGTTCGCGGGAGGCCAAAGAAGCATATAATGTTTTGTACAACGAAGTTAATGACCTTCTTGGAGGTGATTGTGGCTAAAGGCTCTGCCTCGGCCCATTTTGTGAAGTAGTTGACCGCAACTATCGCGTATTTTGCACCACCTTTGGATATAGGCAAAGAACTGATTATGTCGATTCCCCAGATCGAAAACGGCCAGGGACTAACCATTTGTGTGAGTTCCGTTGGTGGAGCTCTCAGGATTTTTGCGTGTCTTTGACACTTGTCACATTTTCTTACATAGTCTGCAGCATCCCGATTCACAGTCGGCCAATAGTACCCGTAGCGGAGGATCTTTTTTGCTAGTGTCTGCCCCCCCGTATGGTCGCCACATTCTCCTTCGTGAACCTCCTCCAAGACCCGCTTTATCTCATCATGGACAATGCACCGTAGTAAAGGGACCGGGAATCCCCTCCGATACATTACTCCTCCCTTCATCACATATCGCGCGACTTTGCGAATGACCTATCGTCTTTCGCTTCTTCTTTTGGGCAAAGTCCCGTTTAGCAGGTATTGTTTGAATGGGGTTATCCACGACTCCTTCTCGATTTCCGTTCCCAACACAAAATCGACTTCCATCACATCTATGCTTGGAGCATGTAAGGTTTCGATGGGAACCAATCCCATTTGCTGCGCATCGCCAGTGCTTGCGAATTTGGCCAACGAGTCGGCTTCCTTGTTCTGTTCACGCGGGACATGCGAAATGTCATAATGTTCGAAGTTCGCCAATAGTTCCTGAACCAGAGCAAGGTACGGAGCAAGCTTTTGTCCCCTTGCTTGGTAGTCTCCTCGCACTTGGTACACCACCAGCTGCGAGTCACAAAAGATTTCAACAGATTTTACCCCGAGTTCTCTAACAAGCTTTAAACCAGCAATCAATGCTTCATATTCTGCTTCATTATTCATAGCCGGGAAATTGAGCTTCAAAGCATAAAAAATCGATCGATTTTCTGGAGTCACAAGGACTACACCAGCCCCGGAGCAACGATCGTTTGATTCCCCATCGGTGTACAATTTCCATTGAATGGGGGGAATGACAATGTGACCATCTGGTTCGTCTGATACAGTAAACTCAGCGATGAAATCTGCTAATGCTTGCCCCTGTATGGCTCTTCATGGCAGGTAGGTAATATCGAACTGACTCAATTTGATATTCCATTTTAACATCCTTCCAGAAGTTTCTGGTCGTTGGAGTACCTGTCGCAAGGGTTGATCGGTATAAATACTGACTGAGTGTGCTTGAAAGTATGGACGCAGCTTGCGTGATGCAATCACCAAGCAATAGGCCAATTTCTCAATTTTAGGATAATTTCTTTCTGCCCCCGTTAAACGTTTACTAACGTAATACACCGGCTTTTGAACTCGGTCCTCCTCGCGGACCAAAGCCGCACTTATAGCATGTGGGGATATGGCGAAGTATACGTACAACATTTCGTGGTCTACTGGTTTCGACAGCACTGGAGGACTCTCCAAATGCCTCACCAGATCTCGAAACGCTTCCTCACAGTTGGATGTCCATTCGAAATTCCTCTTTCCTTTCTTTATTATATCGAAGAAGGGAATGCATTTGTCTTTGGCTCTGGATATAAATCGACTCAGTGCAGCCACCTTTCCATTCAAGCTTTGTACCTGTTTTATAGTTCTGGGCACTTGTACATCTCGAATAGCTTGAATCTTTTCCGGGTTAGCTTCAATTCCCCGGGCATTAATAATGAATCCCAAAAACTTGCCCGACGCAACACCGAAGGAACACTTCAGAGGGTTGATCTTCATCCCATAATATCTGAGTATGTCGAACATCTGTGCTAAGTCTCGAATGTGGTCGTTTGACTGTCGTGACTTCACGAGCATGTCATCCACATAGACTTCCATCATTCTACCAATCTGATCTTTGAACATTCGATTCACTAAACGCTGATAGGTCGCTCCCGCGTTTTTCAATCCAAAAGGCATTACTACATAACACTATAGCCCAACATCTGTGACGAAACTGGTGTGCTCCTGGTTCGGAATGTGCATCGGGATCTGATTGTATCCCGAGTACGCATCCATGAATGACAACAACTCGTGTCCTGCAGTGGAGTCGACCAACTGATCAATTCTAGGTAATGGGAAACTGTCCTTAGGGCACGCTTTGTTTAAATTGGAATAATCTACGCAAGTTCTCCACTTCCCATTTGCCTTTTTTACCAGCACGGGGTTTGATACCCATTCAGGGTAGAGGTCGTCGTGGACGAACCCATTCGTTTTGAGCTTGTCCACCTCCTCTTTGAGAGCAGCGGACCTCTCCGGGTCCATTCCTCTCCTTTTCTGCTTAACTGGGATGTACTTCGGGTCTATGTTCAACATGTGACTCGTAATAGTGGGAGAGATCCCGCACATGTCGGAATGTGTCCAAGCGAAAACATCGAGATTCGCTCGGAGGAAATCATTAAGGTCTTCGGTCATCGAGGGGCTGAGTTATGATCCAATCTTCAGCACTCGCGATGGATCGTCTCGGCTGACTGAAATGTCAATCGTCAGCTCAGCCGATGCTGCTTTTTCTTCCCTGGGTTCCTCATCGTCATCTCTCGGATCTATGTCTTTGAAGATCCGAGAATCATGCCCGAGCCAGGGCTCGGGCATTACTTGTGAATTGTCAGTATGTTGAATGCGAACGGAATTGTCCGCAACCTTTCCTTTCTCCCTCCGTTGGGCCTCTCGGAGATCAGCCACATAACATGCACGACCGGTCGCCTAGTCGCCATGAACAACACCTACTCCTTTGTCAATCGAAAATTTTAAAGTCAAACACCACGGGCCAATGCTGCCCTAAACTTAGCCAGGGCCGGTCGGCCCAAAAACACATTGTATGGAGAATCCACATCCAAAACTACGAAAGGTAGGATTCGCACCCTCCTACGCTCACCTTGTCCCAGTTCAACTAGCAACTCAACAAACCCCACTGCATCGGTCGCTGCGCCATTAAAGCCATGTATACGAGCTTTAGATGGCTTCAAATCCTTCGTCTCCATCTTCATCTGGTCATAAGCCTTCTTGAAGATGATATTGATAGAACTTCCACAATCAATCAAAATTCTTTTCGCAAAAGCCGGTTCGATTGTCGCAGATATGACCATCGGGTCAATGGTAGGAGCCTCCACCTGGTCAGCATCTCTGCTCCTGAACACTATATCGTCTGTCATCATGCGCAGCTATTTAGCAGGGGTCCCATCCTCTACGTTGGAACAACACTCAAAGTCTGCATGCCTCAAGGAATTAGCATACCGCTCCATTTCTTGCCAGTTCTTATCTGCAGGGTGAGGTTCGCCGATGATCGTGTTTATGACTAGTCTGCCCACTGTCCGAGCAGGCTTCTCGGGGTGACGTGGAGCTGGTGCACGACTGGGATTAGACGTTCCCTGTCCACCTTCTTGCGGATTCTTTACAAACTCCTGTAACTTTTTCTGCCTAATCAACTTCTCTATAGCGTCGTGTAGGTGTCTGCACTCTTCGGTATTGTGCCCATAAGTCTCATGAAAGCGGCAATACTTCCCGGTCCGCTTTTGTTTTTCGGTTGACTCCTTTGGGCGTGACTTTCTGTACTGAAAGGTATTGCAAGTTGATAGGTAAATATTTTCAAGAGATGCATTCAGTGGAGTGTACTCGTTGTAGGTTGGAATTCTCGGCTTCCATTTCCCCGCTTCTCTCTTTCTCCCCTGATTTCTTCCTCTGGATTCCTTAGATTGCCCGGGCTTGTTCTGGACATTGACCTGAACTTTCCCCGCGTTGTCTCCGGATTGTTTCACAGCAATGTTGCTTTTCACGGACTCCTGAACAGGCCCCGGTGCCTTATCCCGCCTTATCCACCTGGCTTCCTCTATTCTTTTGAACTGATGTGCCTTTGAGTAAAAACGCTCTAGCGTAGTTGGAGGTTTTCCTGCCAGCCAATCTCCAAACTCTGAATCCGGGTCCACACCTCGCATCATAGCCATAAGAATTGCGTGATCATTGGGATTACTGACTTCAGTAGCCACAACATGGAATCTCTGCAAATACTCCTTCAACGACTCCCCAGGAGCTTGGATTACACTTGATAGAGACATCACGTCCTTTGGACGAGTAGTATGTATTCTGAATTGTTCTATAAATTTCTTCGCCAACTCCTCAAAACTGGATACGGACCGCGAAGGAAGTCGGGTGAACCATATGGTAGCGATCCCAAATAGAGTTATTGGAAAGCACCTGCACTTGGTTGCATCATTCGCTATAGCTGAATCCATCATCCATTCGTACCTCATCACATGCTGCCTGGGATCAGTCTTTCCTTCATAAGCCGGGATAGTTGGCATGCTAAACTTCCTGGGGTACTCAGCCCGTAGGACAGTGTCTGTGAACGGAGTATGACTCCTGGATACCCCCCAATCATCATTCGACAAGCCTTGATTCTCTTTCATCAACCATTTGATCATAGCTGTTAGGTCTGGGGTTTGTATGGAAGATGGAAGGTTAGAGTCTGTCCTACGGGATTGACCAGGCTGATGCCTCCTCTGTTGGCGATCTGCCAAACGTGCATCTTGAGGTTCAGCATCATTGGCATCTTGGTGAGCCGGGCGTCCAGCCTCCACCTGCGCTCCAGCCCTTAAGTTTCCCGTTCCAGCTCGGTTGCGGTCTCCGAGGTGTAACTGATCCCCAGTTGTTTGATCGGCAGCGCCTGCCTGCGTAGTTTCAGTCTTGCGGCGTCTACGCCTAGGGGGTTCATCAGATGAAGTTGAGCTGTCAAATGAAGAGTAAGGAGCTGGACTGCCCCCAGCATTCTGATGATGTTGTTGAGTGAGCTGTGCCATAAGGTTGGCGTTGGCCTGCATCTGCTCTCCAAGTTGTCTCCTACTTTCCATGAGCTCTCTCATCAAGTCGTTGAACTCTGTTCTGGTGATAACTTGCATTTGGTCCTGGGCGGCAGTCCCTGCACCCAGATTTGCTTGCTGATTGCTAGGTCCTACTTGTTGTATGCTAGCGGTCTCATGGGCGTCCGTGTTATGAGAGGCTGATCTGGTGTGTGGTCTTCACATTGTAGAGTTATTGGTAGGAATTCTGAGTAGAATCAACGGACGTCTTATGAATGGCTCGGATCTCCTTCGGGGGATTTATTCAATCCAGTAGCTTCAAAGCAGATCCTTGTGGCCTGAGAATTCGATTCTCAGTAAAAGCACCAAAGTGTTAGCACCAAAATGGTCACTAACCTCGTTGAGAAAGATTGTGTAGAGAGATTAATGAAGAAAGTAAATTTAAACAGAAGATTGTATGCTAAGTTAAATGAAAAGACAAGAACACCAGGTTTATAGTGGTTCGGTGTAACTGCATACGTCCACTTTGAAGTTAGCCTTTATTGCTTTACTCGACGATTGATTACAGATACAATCCGTACATCAACTACTTGAATACAATTGCTAAGTAAAAAGAACGAGTCTTGAATGCGGCAGAGTCTCCCCAGTGTTCTCCCAAAAAAGCCCCCTTTTCACTGTGCCTCTGCCTCTCTATTTATAGACAAAGCTGGGTTAGACTTCCCTGGTGGGCTTAGTAGTCAGATATCTCGGCCCAAAGTGAGTAACTTTTGCGTGCCGAACGACAAATGCCGAACGGCAAATGCCGAACGATATCTCTAGGCCGATCGAGGTAATGTGTTGAGTGAAGAGTGCAAGCCGAATGAGAATCGATGCCGGTCGAGGGGAGATGCCGATCGAGGCTGGAATGCCGAACGAGGCTAGAATGCCGAACGAGGTATGAATGCCGAATGAGGTATGAATGCCGAACGAGGTTCGAATGCCGGTCAAGGCTGGGATGCCGAGCGACCTCTGAATGCCGGACGACCTCTGAAATGCCGAACGACCTATGAATGTCGAACGCCCTTCGAAATGCCGAACGACCACTGAATGCCGAACGACCTCTGAAATGTCGTCCGACCTCTGAAATGCCGAGCGACCTCTGAATGCCGGACGACCTCTGAATTGCCGAACGACCATTGAAATGTCGACCGGCCTAGTTGCCTGGTCAAACCTCCAGGTAACACTTTGTAAAATGACATAAATACCCTTCCTTATCCTTTAAGTAAACAGGCTTTTTCAACACTTGCCATCATCGCATTACTTCATTACTTTCTGTCATCTTTACTTAATACTTAGGGGATGTATTTGGATGAAAATGTGGATTAAAATGAAGATTTGTTTTGATTTTGATGTGATTTGCTTTGATATGTGTTGGATTTGGTGAAAATATCTTCTTTTTGTACTTTTCTTTACTTCATTAAATACTTAGCTTAATTAATCCTTAGTTAATATAAGTGAGGTGTTTATATCTTTGTGAATGTGTTTATATAATAACTATTCAAGTTGCAAAGCATTTACACAACTTATATTGAAAAAATGTTGATTTTTGACAAAACGTTTTCCGGTCACATTTTCTGTTTTTAATTAAACTATTTATTTATGTAAACAAAACTTGAAAATTGATTTTTTTATCATCTTTAAATAATTAAAACAAGAATATTTCAGTTATAAAACCATATTAAATAATATTAAAATCCAATTGTAAAAATACGACGTTGATTTGTCCAAGTGAGACGAAATTAGTCAATTGTTATAAAACAAGTATATATATAGTTATAAACTTTTATCAACCAATTATTATCGTTATATAATAATTTTAAAAGGAGTTATTTATCTTAAAACAATTTATCTTTTAAAATAATCATTGAATGTATATCCCGTTTTATCACAAACCGACTTTTGTCACTTTTCGTCGAAAATCCAAACTTCTTGATTTTGTAATCAAATTCTAAAAATAAGTATATCATTCTTATTTATCACATAAAAAATGATTGTTTAAGTTTGAAAATTTTATATCTAAATATTTAAAATAAATTAAATATTCCATTTTCAAAGTGGTAAAATTACGGGTCGTTACACTAAGTAACGTTACACATATGCCGACCGATAATCTTTGGTCATATGTGAATCGTTTCAACCAAGAATCCAGACGAGCTAGGAGTGTTGACAAGAATAATCTAGTTGTGGCCCTCTGTTTAGGGGTTAGGTATAAATCAGGAACATAGAAGGAACTACAAAAGTAGCCGGCTATGTCCCTAGTTGACTTTTATCAACCGACGAATGACGCTATGAAGATGGAGGACATTGATCTTTCTGATAGCAATAATGACACTAGGCAGACCGGCCAAGCAGGTCCTGTGAAACTACTGAGTGATGAGGCAATGATCAGAAAAACAATGCAGAAGGTGAGCAAACGATGGAACCTGATACAAGTCTAGGAACACCAACTATGCTACTTCGAACAGGGATATGGAAATGATCTATCTCATAATCAGGGATCGGGTGCAATTCCAAAGACCATTTGCCACTAGAGCTAGGAGAAGGGAGGTGCATCATAGTAATTAAAAATACTATGAGTTCCATCAAATGAATGGCCACTCCACGAACGAGTGACGTATACTGAAAGACAAAATCGAAAGTCTAATCCGGGAAGGGGCGCTTATAGAGTTATTTCGGCATCAATTGAACAAATGACAGTTCGTGATAACCAACCGACTCAACCCCAGCAACCCAATCAGGTTGAAGCAATAACTGAGATCTTGAACACCCGTGGAGGCCTACATATAACCAGAAGTAGCCATGGAGCTTGGTTCTAGTACCAAAGGGAAATGGGTTTGGCCGGATAGGTGTATTCATTAGAGTACCAAGCGTCAAAAGCACCCAAAATAGAAGTCGATCAGCCCATCACTCTTACAGTCGAAGATAGGGAATCCGTCTCTTACCCCATCATGATTCCATGGTCATTACTCCTTCAATGACCAACTCAAATTACATAGGGCATTCGTGGATGGAGGCATCTTAGTCATTGTTCATTCTCAGACATGTCTTCAAGGCATTTAAACTTCCTACCTCCAGCCTCACCTCTTGCGTCTTACTGCTTTGGAGGTGCTGGCGTTGTTCCCTAGGGACCGCATCTCTCATGACCATGTTCGTTCAAGATCCCTTTGCTGCAATGATATAGTGAACTTTGTAGTAGTGGATTTTTGATTTGAATATAACCTCTTGATAGGACGACCGATCCTTGCGGAGATGGATGCAGTCATCTCCTATAACTATCCGTCATGAAATTCCTTATATATGGCTGGGTCGGTGAAATCTATGGAAACTAATAGAAAGCTAGAGAATGTTACGAGACCTCCCTCAAGCAAAGAAGGGTGCCCTCATGCTTCAATAAGAGCTTGCAATCAACACTCGGGATCGTGCCGAGACTAACCCCAACTTCAAAATCGAGGCATCCACATCAACAACTCCCTCGTAAGGACACTTGAGCCTCTCAATGTTCTTATCTAAACCGAGAACCAACACATTCAGCTAGTGAAGTCATGGCAATTAACAATGTGTCACCAAGAAGAGCACTCGAGCCAGATAATGCTCACACTCATATTGGGATAGTCATTTTCCTTAAAGAAACTACTACCGACGATGTTTCACCTAGGAGTAACCATGAGCCTATCAATGCTCCAGTTCATACTGGGACCACCTGAGGTAGTGAAGCAACATCAACCAACTATATATCACCCGAGAGAACTCTTGAGCCAATCAACACTCTAGTTCATGCAGGGACCTCCACCTACCATGAAGACTTGGATGGAATGAATAAGTCACACCCCGTTGGAAAGCGGGAAAGTCCAGCATGGAAAATCCTACCCTTTCGACATCAGCAAACTCAAATATGAGAACCGGAGATGCATCAACCCTCTAGTTCAAGTAAAGACGTCTGTCTTAGTTGAGGTTGTCTTAGAGCACATGGTTTATGCACCGGACCATTGTGACTTAGAGCACATGGTTTATGCGCCGGACCAATGTGACTTAGAGACCAATTTAGATCTTAACGAAGACCCAATGGGAGACTCAAACATTGAAGGCAGACCAACCACTCCTCTTGAATTGATATCTATGAACAAGGCTGGCCCTAATAAAGTCATCTAAATTAACACCGAGTCAGCACATAGATTAGAAATGAGCTAGTCCAATTCTCACGATGAAGCAAAGATGTTTTTGCCTGGGGGCATGCCGGCATGACTATCATTGATCCCAAGATCATTTGTCATGCATTGAACTTTGACCCAATGACCACTCCCATCCATAAAAATGCAGATCACTCAACCCAGAAAAGTATTAAGCACTCAAGGAAGTGATAGATGATTTATTGTCTAATGACTTCATTTGAGAAGTAGAATATCCTATCTGGGTCGCCAACCCGGTACTAGTCAGGAAACCAAATGGGTCTTGGAGAACTTGCATTGACTTCTCTGATCTCAATAATGCCTGCCCTAAAGACAACTTTCCATTGCCTTGCATCAATTAGCTAGTAGATTCGACCAATGGAAAAAAGCACCTCACCTTTGTGGTTGCTTACTCTAGGTACAATCACATTGCCATGCCCGACTTAGACCAAAAGCACACTTCCTTCAACACCGACGTCGACCCATCTGCTATTGTGCCATGCCATTCAGGCTGAGAAATGCGGTCGCTACCTATCGGTGGCTCATCAATTACATGTTCTCAGAATAGATCAGCTTGTCTATGGAGGTATACGCGGATGACATGTCAGTAAAGTTTGAGAAGGCTGGGGGCATATTTTTAACCTAGCTGAGACTTTCAACATCCTTCTTCAATACAATATAAAGCTGAAATGCTTGTTTGTCTTTGGTCTAGAAAATTCCTTGCCTATATAGTAAGCACCAAGGGAATTGAAGCTAACCCCTATAAAATCCAAGCCATCCAATATATGCAAGTCCCTATATCTGTGAAGCAAGTGCAAAGTTTAAACGTGATGATTGCTGCTTTGAACTAGTTTGTGTTTAAGGCTATCGATTGGTGTCTCCCTTCTTTGACCTCGTTAAGAAAGGAAAGTCGTTTACTTGGAATGACGAGTGCACTAAGGCATTTAAAGAATTGAAGTAACACTTTGCTACTCCTTTGGTAACGACCAAACTCGTCGACAGGTAGGACTTATATCTATACCTTGTATTGTCCGACCAAGATAATAATCAATATTTCTCAGAGTTAAAGTTGGAGCAGATACCCAGGGAGCAAGTGCTAAGGCTGATCAGCTTACCAGGGCAACAAGAAACCCAGAAGAGGCCACTCCTTAGGTCCTATTGTAAATATGAGAAACCCCTTTCTATTAACCGAGGGCAACAACAATGGTGACTAACACCCCAACTATGGATAACTGGATGACTCCCTTGATCAAGTACTTAGTGAGTGAAGAGCTTCCAACCTACTATAAAGAAGCCCAAAAGGTACTCTACCCGGTTCCTAAGTACACAACCATGGACGGGAATCTCTACACATGGGGCTACTCAACACCACTTCAGTGGTGCATGTTTGAAGACGAAGTCGGCAAGGTACCGAAAGAGATGCATGAAGGATTCTGTGGGGACCATGATTGGTAGTAGAGCCTAGCAAAGAAGGACACCCGACAAGGCTATTTCTGGATCACTATGATCAAAGATTCAATGGACTTCATTAAGAAACGCAATCGGTGTCGGTAGTTCATTAAGATCCCCAGAGCCACTCTTACCCTCCTCACTCTATGTACTTCTCCTTGGTTATTCGACACTTGGGGAATTGACTAGATAGGAAAGTGACTACTTCACTAAATTGGTCGAGACTAGCCCCTTACTAGGGTCACCACCCCTAATATATTCAACTTTGTCATCAAGAATATCGTCTGCTGGTTTTGCCTGCCAAAGAAGACCATCACCGACAATATAACTCAATAAGTAGCCTCTTCTAGGACTTATGTGCAAGGAATGGGATCAAGAATTGCTTCTCTTCTGTTGCCCACCCTCAAGCAAACGGGCAAGTAGAGGCCATCAATAAAACCATCAAGTCCACACTTAAGAAGCATTTCATGAAAACTAATGGAAACTAGGCCGAAGAACTGCCATCATTCTTTGGTCCTATCGCACTTCCAATCCCACTTCAACTAGCCATACTCCTTTTCCACTTTCCTATAGGAATGAAGCAATGCTACCCATCAAGGTTGACTTCCCTTCTCCACGATATCTCATTTATGAGCCTGAGAAAAATGATGAGTTACTTAAGCCTGGGCTTGACACCTTTAAAGAACGAAGAGCTGAAGCCAAACTCTACACTGAAGCCTACAAGAGCAAGAAATCCAAACACTGCAATTCTGAGATAAAACTATAGCGATTCATTGTTGATAACCTTGTCTTACACCGGGTATTCACAAACACAAAGAATCCAGCTGAAGGAGTGCTTAGCCCGAATTAGGAGGAACTGTATGTTATCAGTGCCACCTTGTCAACTAGCACCTACCACTTCTATCACCTGGATGGGATGCATGTATCTTGTACTTGAAAACTATAACATCTCCGGGCCTACCACATATAAAAGATAGTCATAATTATAAGGCTGTGTAAACATCTTTTATGAAGAATACAATGAAGACTTCAGAGCCAACTGTCTGATACAATCTCCAAGGCTATCTAGTGTGGGTGATTTATTTTGTGCTCACATTTTTGTTTAGGGACGCCGACCTCTTCCACCATGGACCGCACAAGCCACTCAATACTCCTCTCCTGGCTGGCTGTTTATCCAACGAGTGTGAATTATCATAAATTCACTTCCTTGTTTGAGGACTTCCAATACTTAGGCTATTCAACGAGGATGAGTTTTTATGTGCTCATAACCTTATTTGGGGACTACCGGCCCTTGCCGCTAAGGATCGTGTGAGCTCACTCAACGCTGCCCTCCTTACTGGTCGGGTATCTAATGAGGGTGAATTCTCTTACATTTACCTCCTTATTTGGGGACTGCTAGGCTTTCCAACAAGATTGAATCACCATGCATTCACTTTCTTCCTTGAGAGTTGCCCATTTTCCTTATGAGTTTAGGTGACAATTCTTTCCCTTTTGTGTCAGGGTGCATTGACGAATGGAGATGCGAACCCGTATCCCTCGCCCTTGATGTTGCCCATGGGGCACTATTATTGTGGTTGGCGTTGTTACCCCGAGGGATGCCAATTTTTGACATCCATAGTGCACCCATATAAAAATGAGCTGACATCCATATCAACTGGTCGAGTGTCACCCAGGAGAAACTCGTGCCACTCACCACTTAGATTCGTGATGGGACCGCCCACTACTCCATCATCTGGCTGCGTGTCACCCAAAAGTACATCGAGCCACTCAATCTTGTAGCATGTCATCTAGGAGAATCCTCAAGCTACTCAGTGCTCTACTTCATGTCAGGACCGCCTAACACCACATAACACGAGCTGGCTTGGCCACCACGTGTTTGCCCCGGTCCTCAATCTCGACCGTCTACACAACATACTCTCGTAGCCGAGCCCATATGCTAGCCCGACAGATCGTACAGATAAGTCTTACTTTCAAACATTTAAGTACATGGATCGCATGAATGGGCTGCATTCACCACCCATCTCTTAACCATACAATGCTATTTTATCTATCTTAATAAATATTTAAGTGTAGACAATATAGGATTATGCTGACTACTCAAAGTATCCTACCTTACAAACCACACATAGACAAAAGAGAGAAGATACAATAAAGTAATTGGACAAAATTCATAGGAAATATTCTTTTTATTTATTCCAAAATGCAAGTCATACAACACGCCCAACTAGGCATTTACAAAAGATGAGAAAAATATCCACGTAGCTGGTTCATCAACTAACCAGTCAAAGAGTCTAACTGCTCCTATGTAAATATGGCCAACACGACCATCCTGGCCACCCTCTTCTCTGTGGCCACCTCCTCCTACGTCAGGGTAAGGGCCTTGGTTATAAAAACAAAGAAACTTGGAGTAAGGAGGGGTGACTTTAGGAGGCAAGGATGTGTCGACCACGTCTTTCTTCCTCGTTCTCCTATTGATGGAGTGCAGGTGAGACCGCTTGGGACTAGAGGTCAACTCGATGATCTCCTGACCTATTTTGGTGCTTTAGGCATATGAGTCATTGCAGTTTGAACAACAAAGTCAATGGTGTCGAGATCATCAAAAGTAAGCTTGTCGGCCACTAAAATAATAAAATTATGCAACTAATTTAATTGTAATAAAAAAAGATGGTGCGAATAAATTGACTACCATTTGAATTGGCCCGTCCTTGCCTTTTGACAAAGGGCTAGCATAATGAGACCGAACTGCCTTTACTAGATTGATCTATCCTAGCACAAGCCTCACCCGGTAGCATAACAATATTCGAGATACAAGAGATCCTAAGTAGGATATGGCTCGGAAGAGGGACCTACGTCCCTGTCAAAGACCGGTTCTTGTGACCCTCCCCTAAATAAATTTCCTCAGAGCTCTTCTCAGTATCCCAATCAACGACTGGTGTCCCAGGATGTAGAACTATGATGTTAAGAAGTTGTTGTTTGTTAAAGGATTCCCACTATGGCGTCGTCACTACATCAAATAGTTTATCAAGGTCAACTTGTCACCGCTCTCTAGGCTCCTTAATTATGTCATCATCATCATATCTTCGGTTCTTATCTGTAGCTGGGCCGAGCATAGGGTCTTTAAACTTATTCTTGGAACAATCACCTCTTGCCTTGGCTACCGTCCTTACTGGGGTGGCCCTACCTACAACCCTTGTATGAGTTTCCCTCATTAGGCCGACCGATGGAGGTTCCCATCAGTCACTGAGACTCTCAGATCTCAGATATTGGTAAAGGCCGTCTTCAATAGGTTCAAGTGCTCATTTAACATCCCAAAACTAATGCTGACATAGTCGAGGGAAGCCCTTGTCAAAGGAAAAATAAGCAATAGAAGGAAACGAAAAAGGCAAAGGAAAAAAAGAAGCTGGGAAAACTTACTTAGG
The DNA here is from genome assembly GCA_030737815.1 of Allium fistulosum. NCBI lineage: Eukaryota > Viridiplantae > Streptophyta > Magnoliopsida > Asparagales > Amaryllidaceae > Allium > Allium fistulosum. The sequence goes on from CM060904.1 coordinate 531,361,625, forward strand.
GTTTGGAACTTTGTGTTCCTTAGCTCTGGTTAACCCTATAAGGGACAAAAAATATTTTCCTATCTAGCCCGAGGAGGCTTTGTTGAGAACGCCCATGTAGCAGGCTTAGTGTTTACTTGAAAGTGGACATTGGTACAAATGTGATACCTAAATTCCTGCTCCAGCATGAAGATCATTTCTACAAGGTTAACATTTGGCTTAGGAAGATTTAGGTCTGAGCAGGCCATGTAAACCTCGCACAGAATCCGACAGCTATGGGGAGTCTGCTGACCAGAAGCAAGCTTGTAAGCATTCAAACTTAGAGACAAAGATGGGGTAGAGGGGTAGCATGACCATAACTTTGAAGTAGCTGAGAGACCTAGCAAAGAAGCCCAGAGTGGGACAATAGAATTGGTCAGCGGCTATGGGACACCTTACCATCCCAATGTTACATCCATGCCATGTTAGATTGTCCACAAGGTTCACTTTTCCCTCTATAAGTTTAGAAGCTTTGAGACCGGAGACGTTGGCTGAGGCAGATCCAGAGGTTGTCATCTGAAATACAAATGGCCCAGTTATGCTACAACAACCCCATAGATAAATCTAGCTAGACCCCAGGGTTAACTCCATAGTAGAAGACGGGACAATCGCCCTCATAACATGCCCAAGTTGGATATCTTATGAAGGCCAACTCAAGACTCAAGGTCCTAAGCTAAGTTACAGACCTCAGGGCCATATATGCTATTTTTGCATTTTATTTAAAGCCCGTGGCCATCAATTTAGGCCTAAATTATTGCCCAACACTAATATAATTTTTAGAAAACATAGGCCACTGGAAAGATCACCAACATCGATTGACCACCACTGACATGGAAGCGATGGTCGATCGACATCAAAAAGAAGAGCTAAAAAGTTTGGTTTCCGGCCAAGCAACAAAATTGAATCAAAACTCATCTGCAATGCTTCAAATAGTGAGGAAAAAAACCCAAACAACAAAAACACGTTATTCATGGACAAGCCACCATCAAAGGATCAACGTCGAAGACGAAGAAGGATGGAAAAGAAACTTACTGTTTTTCGAGAAGGACAAATTTGAAAAGTTCGGAGTTTTTTAATGGTTTTTAATGGCAGCAAATTCTTTTTAAGGCTTTGGTAAAGAATGAAAATAAAGAAGACGAAGGATATTAATAATACCTATCCCTTCAATCGCAGCTGCTGGGTTCGAAAGGTCATCCAATCTCAACCGTATAGGTATAATCAATACTAAAGACACTTCACACATATTGGAAACTTGAGTGCCCTTGCCATACTTGGAAAAGTGATCCATCTAGGCCAATGGTGTATCGTCACATGTGACACGCATTAGATGCAAAGCAAAAGAGCCAATCAACGTGATCTTTATGATTTGATAAGCTCGCCTTTGTTCGGAAATATAGGCTTGAGGGCAAAATGTTGTTTAAATTTATCATAAGTATAATTAGCCAATAAGCACACCAAACCCCGACCTAACTCAAGTTAACCAAGTACACCTAAGCGTGGCCCCATTCATGCCGACCTGCACTTAATATAACCCAATGTCGGCCAACACACAATTTTGAACAAACTATTTTAATATATTTTTTTGTAAATCACATACTTTGATTGTTTATAAATTTTAAATTATTTATGTATTTAAAAAATATTCTTCTTTTCCAAAGATTAATTTTATTCAAAATATAAAAAATTATTTTAATTAATTAAAAGATTTATTAAATGAATTTTGTAGATCTAAATTTGAAATTTAAAATAGTTTACCTAGTCATATTTAGATATTTTAGATATTAAATTTGAATTTAGATTTTATTGACTTTGTTAAAACCAAATCAAATATTTTAAAAGTTAATTTTATTTAATATGTAAATATATTTTAAAATTATATATAAACATTTATGTATATTTTTAAATAATATTTTGGGACAACCAATGCAAATATGAATGGAAAATATATACGTTATATATGCAAAACTCAATATCTATATACGTATACATTAACTATATGCATATTATTACGTCGCACATGAACGTTATACACATATAAGTATATAATGATATACTCATACATACTATATAAATCAATTTTAGTTAAATCATTAATATTATAGAATATTAAATAAAATATGATTTTATTTAAAATAACTAGACTAGATACATTGTAAATATCAGAGTTCATTGACCTACTAAGATCCAAATAGGAATTTTTCTTGATATCCACCCTTTTTACCTATTGCAGATCGACTTAGTTCCAATAGATGCATGGTTTAAACGATTTATATATAGTTTGGTATGCCTGACTTAGGGTTGCTGATTGGCGATATACATACACACACACACACATATACACACAGGCGTGTGTGCATAGTTTATACAATTTGTATATATAATTTTGGCATGCCTAATTTGGGGCTATCGATTAGTGCTAGATACTTCAAGAAATGAAACAATGATCCAAAACATGAATGACAATACTTCATTTTTTTGTATACACGTGGGAAAGTGTGTATGCGGATATAGGCGGTTACATACGGTTCCAGTTCGTCTGGTAGAGGCAACCGAAGAGGTACAACTATAGAAAAATGGAATCAATGTACTATGAGTGATGACATAACCTGGAGATGTGGTTCTGGATCAAGGGAGGAGAATGATTCATATGCCATTCTAAAGTATGTTGTAATGTCCATAGCACAATCAAGTGTTGCGATGGGACTTACAAGTCAACATCCCTGGGTGTTGACTCAGAGTCACAGGATATTTATGGCTCTAAATATGTCTCTCTTAATAGCTAATGACAATTCAGCACATGGCTAGAGGTAATGGGTATTCGAATAACACTAGCATAAGGTATTACTTATATACTATTCTTATGGGGGTTTTAGATATAAAGATGCTTGGATATTTAACATTGTTATATCGTTGTATTTGTTTTCACTTCAGGTTCTTCTGGATTGGAAGACACATATGTGTCGATCGAGATTGAAAGATGTAATTTATGGATGAAGTAATGTGATCAGAGTGGGATCCATCTATAACTTCAGTTAGAAGTTCTACCATTAAGATGTAATTTATTTTGGAGAAAGAGAATAAATTCTATATCTCTAAGTGGATGATTTATTGATCTTATAAGATGCTAAAAATATATTCTTAAATATTTCCATCGGGCTAGAGTTAATTTACTAATTATGTTCTATAATCCAATTAAATAATCAACCATTTAGCCATTATCTATATGGTTAACCTTCTAATTATTTATCAATAATGAAAATTTTACCATAAAAATTTATTTATTATCTAGTAAATATTACTTTAGCCTATTTAAATAATCAAATAAATATATAATAGATATATATTTCATTAATTATTTTTTCTAACCACTAATAATATTAAAAATAATAATAAATCAATTAGTATAACTATTATATTAATTTCTCCATAATAATAATTTATAACTTCTATAAATTATTTTAATAAATTATATTTGACCAAAAGCTGAAAGATGCGGTTGTGTGACTCCCAAGTGTAAGCTCAGTCTTTAGTAATATTTAACTAATTTATATAATAAAATATGTACGGACTTTACCGAAGCATGTTAGTGGACACAAGTTAAGTTGCTTACATATTATCTAGGTAAAATCCAATTTCTTATCATTTGAAGCGATCCTTTAAGCAACTATATATTATGCATGTTATCACTTCATTATCACTATATCACTTAGATATCTAATGCTCGATCAATGGTAAAAATCTATTAATATCCTTAGTTAATTGTGAAGTCCAACATTAAAGTCCATGGTTCAGTTCGATAATAATTATCGATTATTCGATTTGCTTTAGCCAAAGACTTTCACTTCATATTGATTATATATTATGCGAGACTAACATTCTATTGGAAGGAGACCGATCCTCTCTTAAATAATGTTTCACTTCAAGTAGTTTAACTTATACCCAACTATGGCCTTAATGTGATCATCGATTCCTGTGATTGACCATAATCAAAACTTAGTCTATACACTTAAGATACTCGGTATTCTTAAGTTAAAAAATTGTTGTACATTATCATTTAAGATCTTCTATTTGACTTTTGATCTATATAAGACTCTTTGTTAGTGATTAGTAATTATTCCAAATAACTACACGTTATACTGTCTTTTGACTAGGCAATATATCATAAAAGTTGGCTAAATGGCTTCTATGATCATCAAGGAAGGAAGCTCGAAGAGACGGTTATCGGGCTCAGAAATCGATTATATTAGGAACCGTAGGCAATAGTTGGGCGGATTCGGACTGGGTCCCAATCAAGGTGCAATTAATATGAAGTGACAAGGAAGGCCCCGTGATGCCACATTTCAAATTTCAAGTCAATCGAAGTTCGTATGCTCGAGTTATGGGCAAAGGAAGAATTTATATGGATAGATCGGGAACGATCCATAAAACAACGTAAATTGACGAAGATCGATCAATATCTCAAAATCTACAAAGTTAATGCACCTGAAACTTTCAAAGCATCACTATATTGAAGAGTGGAGCCCATGAAAACGATCGCATGACAAAACTCCCAAATCTTGGAAAAGAGGCCGATCGTTAATGGAACGATTGTACAAATCAGCCATAACGATCCATAGTTTTACGGAAAATGCGATATCTCACAAACGATACGTCGGAATTGCACGAAATTTGTAGGGCAAGTCTCTTACATCATGGAGCACCCCCATGATTGATCACAGCTCAGAAGGATAAAATCTTGGAAATTAGGTCGATCGTTATTGGAACGATCGTACAAATCAGCATAACGATCCATAGTTTAACGGAAAACGCGATATCTCACAAACGGTACATCGGAATTGCACAAAATTTGGTGGACAAGTCTCTTACATCATGGAGCACCCCTATTATTAATCGCAGCTCAAATGGATGAAATGTTAGAAATTAGGCTGTTCGTTATTGGAACGATCGTACAAATCAGCATAACGATCCATAGTTTTACAGAAAACGCGATATCTCATAAACCGTACGTTAGAATTGCACAAAATTTGGAGAGAAAGTAGCTAATATCATGGAAAACCCACATGATAGATCATAGCACAAAAGGATGAAGCATGAAATGATATCCTATGATCCAATTTCTAGTCAATACAGCAAAGATCGATATCTCACAAACGGTAAGTCGAAATGGTGCGAAACTTTGAAAGCATGGACTAGAGGCATAGGCGACCCAAAAAAATGATCATAGATCCATTGGAGTTAGTATGGAATGATCGGCTAAATTGTTTTTTGGTGTTCGATCGATCCCAAATTTTGTGGGTCGGGTCGTATGGGCCTGGAGGTTCTTCTGTCGAAATTTCAGCCCGATCCATTCACGCCTTCACTTATAAATACATCGGACTTGGCTCATTGCAGGGGTCTTTTTTTGGTAGGCACTCCTTCATCACTTCTTGCCTCTTCCTCCACTAATTTTCTAAGGCAAAAACAACTATACTTGTAATCTTATAGTATAAATAAAAGATTATTGGAGTGGACGTAGGCTGAAGTTTGCCGAACCACTATCAAACTCGTGTGTTCCTTTACTTTTTTTGCTATATATTCTGTGATCTACATGGTCATCTTTCTATTTGGATATTATTTTTAAAAACTGGTGCTTCCACATACAACTGGGTGTTTGTGACCATTTTTGACACAAAACTACACGTATGTAACCACCTGGTATCTCAACAGTTATGAGTAATTCACCGTCCATTTTATGGAGAGTGTCACATATACTAGTCTCAATAGATATACCTTAATACATCTTAACTAAGAAAACTTAAAGACAAGTATTTATTTACCAAGATTCAATACTCATGGTTACAAACTTCGTAATTGCAATCGATTAAGTACTTTTTCTAAGAATTTTATATTTTTTTATATTTAATGTGTTTAAAACAATAATTATATCCCAATATAACAATATGTACAATAGAAAATAAAACCAAAAGCTTATTTTTTTCTGAACAAGATTCTTTGTAAGAGTTAAGTTATATAAAAAAATTACATAATTGCCTCTAGGACACATCCTTATCTCTAGCAATGTTGTTGTTGTATGATTGTGATGATACGCATGATATGGTTAGTTAGTATAAGGTTCCTATTTTATCATGTAGGTTTGGTTGTTTAGATGTTTAATTAGTACATTTATCTATGTAATGGAATTTTGAGGGCGAAGCTTTTAGGAGGAGAAGAATGTAATGATTTGCATTTTAAGAGTAATATAAACCATATCCTTATCAATAATAAAAAGCATGTTTGATGTAATATAAACACTAATGAATTCACTTTATTAATCATTAAACCGTCATTAAAAATTGCATTGAAATAACAATCATCATAACTCATTAACTAAAATAATAATAGAGAATTTTGAATAAAAGAAAAGTTATCAATATTATTGTTATATTAAATTAGTGGTGATTTATATTAAAATAATGGAGATTGAAATGTATTCTCCTCAACAACCTTAGTTTTTAACAATTTTTAAATTAGGGGATTATGGTGAAAAAATGATTTTGGTAGTATATAAAAGTACATCAAAGAAGTGAACAAGATAATAATAAAAAAGTTAAATTGGTAACATTTATATATTTTCATAAGTGGAAAATCATTAATTTTTTCCCCTCTAAACAAAATTATCTAATCAAATATCACATATTCTTCACCCCACTTATCCAACTCATTTCTCCTTTTAACGGTCTTTTCAACAATTTGAGGCATTATTTGTTATGTAGGATTTTCAACAAGCAACAATTCGATGATACTAGACTTCAAAATAATGAAGGAATGGATGTTAGACTCAGAGAACATCGAGTACGAACCACAACAAGGAGAGAAATAGAAGAAATTGGATAAGTATATAAATCGGTGCCAATCCATGGATGGATCGTTACCGATCCATCAATTTCTTCCATTTTATCACCTTCCTTAATGAATATGACAAACATCTAGCTAAGAAGCATTAATAAAAGACTAATATATATAAAAAGACAATATTTCTTGAAGAAAGCAGAGGAAGAGCAAATTTTCTACAGATCGGTATGGTCCATGGATGGATTAGTACCAATCCATCGACTTACTCGTTTTTAGTCTGTTCTTCCTCCTAATTACCTGGATCTTGATATCTGGCATATTTTGATGGACGGTCAATGCAAATTTAGATACATGTCTACATGCAATAGAAAAGAGATCTGGGCAAATTGCTCTTACGTATCCTTGAGGAAGTGCTGTTATTGCAATTTCTAACTGAATTTTGAAATTGCAATAGTTATTTCTTTTGGATGTAGTGTGCAATCAGTAGTAAAATTCACTAAAGTGAATGTATACATAGCCGTACCACTATAAATCTCTTATGTCTTGCTTCCTTTCATATTCTTTATATTTCTATAATTATTCTATTGATTTTTTGCTATCTGATCTCATATAACGACTTACAATCATAATATTCTTGAAACCAATCAACTAGAGGAGTTAGGCCAATTTTTTAGCTAATACCATTCATCTCCACAACCAATAAAACATATTAGATATTCAATATGACTACTATGAATATATCTATAGAAAATTTGCTATTTTTTTGTACTCTTTGTCATATTTCTTGAAGAGGTTCAAATATTAATTTTTTTCTACTTTTTTGGAAAAAAACAGGGTCTATGAAGTAGAAAGAAGATGGGAGAAGAAGAAGAATAATGAGGACATTCTCCTTAACACACTTTATTTTGAGAACTTTAGACATAACATGGTATTTTTCTTTTATGTATTTTATTTTAAGAATTGTAAACATAGTAAGATATTTTCCTTTTACGTATTTTATTTTAAGAATTGTAAACACAATAAGGTATTTTTCTTAATTATTCTCCCAAGAAGTGAATCTATAATTAGATAACCATTCAATTTTTCTCGATATAAATGTCTTTCCAACCTTATAATGAGTCTATAAAACATAAACTTTTTTAACAAAATAAATTTTAGGGAACTTTTGGCTCACATCCCACTCTTTAAATAAAATTAGACCTACATCCCTCTATTCTTTGAAATACAAGTTACATCTCTGGAATTATTTACCATATTTAACGCTCTTTCGCATAGACAATTATGTGAAGTTAAATTGTAATATTAAAAAAGTGATATCTTTCAGTAGATTTATCGAATTTCAATTTCGTTTCCACCATTAAATCACAAATTTTATTATCTTTCTAATAAGATTCATATGTCATATGCTTTAACAATATTTTTACACGGGCGAATATTTGCCCGACAAATATTTGATTGGAGGAATTCAGGTTGCCTCCTAGACAAATATTTGCCCGGTAAATATTTGTCTTGGGAAGTTCAGGAAAATATTTGCTCCCCTAAGAAAATTTTGCCCAACAAATATTTGCCTGGGGAATTCAAGTTGCCTTCCAAGCAAATATTTGCCCGGCAAAGTTCAAGCAAATATTTACCCTCCCGGTAAATATTATCCTCACATATTCAGGAAAATATTTTCTAGGGTGCAAATATCTACTAGGCAAATGTGTTTTTTCCAATAAATATTTATAAAAAAATTTGTCAAAACATATCATAGATGAATCTTAATAGAAAGATATTAAAATTTGTGATTTAATGATAATAACGAAAATGAAATCCGATAAATCTACTAAAAAATATCATATCTTTAATATTGCAAATATTTATGCAACCATAATGTCCAGTTATGAAGATCCAGCGGTGACTAGGCTAAATAATTCTAGGGACGTAATTTGTATTTCAAAATGAAGAAGAATGTGGGCCTAATAAAGTTTAAAATAAGGATGTGTCCCTAATTTCCGCTAAATTATAACTAGTTACTATTAGTGTGCCCTCTCCATAAATTTCCACTAAATGGTAGTTAAGAACCAAAAAAGAGATGGTTGTTTCTTCTCTATTCCCCTAAAAGAAAGGAGGTCGTGAAAGAGAGAACTAATTTGGTTAAGGGGAAAGAGAAATAGAGGAAAAACTATAGAAAATGATAAAAACTTCATATACATGGAGAAAAATCCATCATATATTTAATTTTCTATATAAATTTAAAACCACTTTTCCACAAAAACCCTCTTTATTCACTCTATTCATTAAAAATATTACCCAACCATAGAAAAAATAACAAAATATATGAACAAGTTTGGCTCAATTAGTTGATAGTTCATACTACAAGATTAAAAGTTATGAGTTTGATCATTGAGATCGAACACATGTTGGCATAATGAATCATTTCAAAAAAAAATAGCGAAATTGGTAATTACATATCTTTGACAAACATATGATCATATAAACTCTTTAAAAAGTCATTGGAACTTTGAATAGAAAGAATATTCATATTCTTTTATATTGATGGAGATTTAGATGGAGAATAAGGTAACGAAGAGTTAGATGGAGATGGTTTCTCCTCCATGATAACAATTTTTTTAACTAGGAGATTAAGATTTAGAGTTTCAGAATGAAGAGACGAAGAAGAAAAACATTTGACAATAAAGAATATGTAGAAAGAAGAGAGAAAAAACCGATTACGAAGAGGTCAATTGAATCATTTTCTTTTATTTTTATAAGTGGAGAACCACAAATTTTATTCTTTCCTTGACAAAATCTTTTAAATAAAAAATTAACTTTTTTCACAACCTCAAACCAGAAAAATCTTCCTTTAACAATTCTCAAAAGAAATTCAGTTGGTTAAGGAATATTCCTTTAATCTTTACTAATTCAATGGTATTTAACTTCTCATCAATACAAAGTAACTTTGAACTTAGGAGACGCCTCAACTTTTCATAAAATCTTATGCAAACGAACTATAACTCCTCCAAAATTCCTAAGTTTATAAATAGTTACAACAGAAGAGCATCTCCAATAGTAAAGTTATACAGTAACAATATGTAATTTCAACCACAAGATAGTTTTCACGAATCAATTAAAATTACAATATTACATAATTCCAGATAAATCAGTTACAAATTTGTAATCAATGTTGGGCACCCGTTAAACATGTGTTCGCCTGAACCCATGTTTAATGTTGAAAATTACAAATTCTCAATATTTAAGACTCTGTTGAATAAATATTTAACATTTTGGTAGCTACTGAACAAACGTGTTGCAGTTGGATGTCTGTTTTATAGACGTTCAAATATTGGAGGTTTGTTGAAAAACTACCGAACTTAATATTTTGTAATGGTTTATAGAGAAAATTTTGTATTTATGGGTTTAATATTATGTAATCTGGTAATATGTGATCGAACCTCTTTTCAGAGACGTTCCATTTCTGTTCAAATCTCATTTATATAAATTAGCAGAATCATCACATAAAGAAACCGACTCCAAAAGTTCCATACAATATTACTTCTGCTTACCCAGAAAATTTTAATAGATATCAAATCTTTATATAAGCTACTTAATGCAGAATTCAATTTTTTCATTCAGTCCTAAATAACCGTGTACCTTTGATTCCAACGGCCATTTACTGTCGTACCGCAACAAACAGCCATGCAAGTTTGATTTTCAATGGTCGCTCCCATCGTACGATGATAACAACCGAATAATATTTGAGTATGTATTTGATAAAACAAAATAATGTATGATATTAGTAACCACGTCAACATAGTTTGTATGGTGGGCATGGTTTTTCATGTGCCTATTACGCGTAAGATTTTAACCCTTTAGGATTTTGTTAAAACAGGGTCTTGTTTAGTAACATTTTGAAAAATAAAGCCCACTAGCATAATCTTGGTTCGAACCCTGAAAAGTTAAGGAAATTCAATTCATAGAGGGATATCCGGATCTAAAGCTGTGGCCAAAAAGAATAGCATCACCTTTATGAATCTCAACCTTCAAAACCTGGTGAAGAACCCTAGTAAAGAACCTATGTTTATATTTACTTTTAAATTTAAAAAAAATCTCCAAACCATAGTGAATTAAATTCACCCCACCAGTTCAAAATGAACCGATCTAAACCATGTTAAACTCCCTTTTCAACCCCCAAAACAAGGACACCACCAATTCTTTTTCAAACCATTCAAATCTTCAACAATTTCTTCCATGGTTCAAAATTCCAACGGTTCACTTACTCCGTCAATTCCGTTCAGGTTGTTGTCATAATCGAAACAGAATCCTTTAAAAATTTCATATTTTCTCTTCAAACTCTGAAAATAATAGTAAAAGATTGTGGAACATAAAAAAAATACAATAAACATACGTAGGATTATAATAGAAAATGAATTCAAAAAGATAAATAGACGGACAAGAAAAAAATCTGTTATACATTTGTCAATTTATATCGGAATCTTAATAAAAAATTCAAAATTTTCGAAATTGATCGAAAATTTGAAAATTTCAAATGGACAAAACATAATTTTAAAAAAAATGTAATATAAATTTATGATAGTATTAGATATTTATTAGTGTATCTAGCAATTTAAGAAGAAAAATCTGTCGAAATTAGAAAACCGGAATTAAAGCGAAACTTTCGAAATATATGAAATGGAATCGGAAATTTTAAAATCACCAATGATCACACCAGAAACGAAAACCGAAAATTTGAAAATTGATTTCTTGCACCAACGGTTTTGCAAGTGAAATAAAGCCATTGTTGGTTATGCTATTCCTATTAGTCTATAAACACTTAACGTCAGAAGATTATCTCCAGCAAATAAATTATAGTGCATATGATATACATATAATACTACTAATGTGTATCCTTTTTAACATGCAAATGTAAGCATGAATATAGGAACAGAAGCACCAATTTTGCGATTGATTCATAAACTTCTCTATTATTCATTGACTCAACCAGGTAGCACATGACATAAAGAAATACATCAAATATTTTCGATCACGCCAACTACATATTTTCCCAAATTTAAAACTACGACCACTGTCATTTTCAACTATTCTTCATCCATACAATCACTCAGCGATGCTCCATCGGCGCTGACCAATGCATTAGTTGAAATCCCTGACACTGAATATCCTGTATTAATTTCAAGAAACGTTAACAATTTCATACATATCATAAACTTTACAATACATACATACATATGTACGTACGAATATACATATATATGTGTGTGTACGTATGTACGTATATATAAACTTACGAAAAACATCATGTTGCATTTTGTGTTCAGAACGAGCATGCACACATACATACGTATGTATGTATGAATGCATGTGTGTATGTATGTACCTATATATAAACTTACCGAAGCATAATGATTAACATCGCGATGATGTGCTTCATCAGCTCTAACAACCAAAACCACATCGCGAAGAGTAGCATCCTTAGGCAACTTCCAGTAATCAATAGCAATAGCAGGTGCAGCCGCATTTTCAATGCGCCCACTCTCGATCTCTTCCAAAAACGAAGTGTACGAGTAAATGGCTTCCTCTTCCAGATACCCAACGACGCGATGTGCGAATTTAGGAGATATTAAGTAACCGAGGAAGTAGAGGTTGAAGAATATTCCCTGTGTTACGATCACTAGAAGACGTTCGTACCATTGAGGTTGAGAAACTTCCATGAATGTCATCAGGTGCATTCGCTCGTTTTCTGCTTCTGCCATTAGAACTCGGATCCAGCCTCCGCTGTGCTCGAATCTTCGGAGGGAGCGGAGGTGGAGAAGCATTCCTCCTACCATTCCTGGTACGGCTGCTACTGTTTCTAGCATCACAGCGCGACATCCATACCGTTTCTGTTTTAAGGGAGCGATTTCAATAAAATTAGATGACTATTAGTGCAAACCCAATAATGATTTGTTCAGTTAAAAAAGTTTGCTAAACAGGGGACAGTGCGTCCAAATGTAGTGTGTTCAGTTGAAAAAAACAAAGCAGGGAGGCTTGATGTTGTGTTTGAACCAGATATTAAAACAACACAATCTTTGTCGTTTTAATGTAGTATGCATTGAAACGGCAAAGATTAATTTGCCGTTTTAGTGCATGCAGATTTATTTTAAAATCTGATTTTGTGGTTAATTCATGTGATTTTGGGCTTAATAGTTAATATTCTTATCAGACTTTTATTCTTATGAAGCGTTTTATAATGTGATAAGCAGCTTTGTTTGTGTCAGAAAAGAAGTGCTCAACGAGCACTCTCATGTGAATATCTTTTTAAACTATTAGAAGATGTTGAGCACCTTTAAGATATATTAGGGTTCTTGACTTCTTATTCCTTATATTTATGATTACAACTAACAATAAGAAATGTGATCAGATAAGTTACTAGGGTTTTCATTGGTAACAAACATTATCTAAAAAATTAGTCAGTGATACAAAAATGTTTAATGCTCAATAGTTAAATTCATTTAATTATAGATTAAACCTTACAGTTACGGATTTGAACATGGAAATACCTTAAAGAAAATATCAGTAGGGATACGAAGAGATTTAACAGCCCATAAGGCCAGTTTGTCCATCATTGTATTTGGCTTGTGACTCTTCTTCAGATCAACTGACAGGTCTCGCTTGTATGTGTCCGATGGCTGTACAAGTAGCAATAAAAATTTAATTATCAATGCCTAGCATCATTTTATAGCCCCTGATATCAATATCACCGTTTATCTAGCATCGTTTTATAGCCCTGATACCAGCCACAGGTTTCTATTTAAACTTTGATTTTTGTCCTGTCATATATATATATACACACAGACACTGTAATTTGTGAATTACCATAAAGCATTTCCATTTCCATTCTGCACCATCATCTCGTTTCAGAGGTTTAGAATCAGTGATCCCCCAATAACTTGCACTTGCTTGAACTGCACCAGTGCTTCTTCTCCCTTCTTCTTCTTCTTCTTTCTTTTCTTTTCGTGTAGTTACGTTTGAGTTGCTGCTTTTGAATCGCAGTGAAAAGAGACTACTATTTGATGATCCTGCAATTGTAATTCTTTGAAGTGCGTTACCTTGGATGAATAATGATTGAGATAAAATGCGAGTGATAATCATTTTTTTTTTTTTTGTAATTTATTTGTTTGTCTTACCTTATGTTCTTTCTAGGGAAATTTTAACTGAATGTCTTATAAAAGAAGATGAAGTTGGGTCCTTTTTTGTAGGAATTTTTTTGATTGTTAGAGCTACACGTTCTTGGCCTAATTCTTTTCTTTTTCCGCAAGAGTTTTTGGTTTATATTCTCGTTCACATTGAAGTTTGTATTCATGTTCGTAATTTCTTATTATTATTGGTTCATTCCACATTATAATTTTAGTAAATTAGCATCCAAATAATTTAGGCTATTTCTATTTTCATCCCACTTTTCTCCTTTCGCACCCCATTGGGTTACAAATAATCATTACACTTCACTTTTTTTCTTTCGTACCCCAATTGATTCCACAAATAATCATATTTTTTAAACCGTGTTCAGCTTTGACGTTGTTTATTCATGAACCACGTTCGGTCCGAACTAGGTTGTTACACAAACCTCACTCGATTCGAACTAGGTTGTTAAACAAACCTCGCTCGGTTCAAACTAAGTTGTTACACGAACCTCGCTTGGGCCGAGCGTGGTTTTACATAAACTTCGCTCCAGTTTTTTACGTAATTATTTTTTTTAAACTTTATCTGATGTGGTTCGAAGATATGAGCAATTTTGGAAAAATCTAAAAATTGATGAAGTAGCGGGGTGTGAAAGGAGGAAAATGGGGTGTGAATAGAATCAGCCAATAATGTATTCAATTGATACAATTAGGTCTGTCAATGGTTCGGTCTGGGTATTATAAAACCCGGATCCGAGTCCAATTACAATAATTTAAACCCGAGCCCGGCCCGAACTCGTAGGGTATTTCAACCCAATATCCGAGCCCGACCCGTCGGACTTTTTAAGCCCGCTGGGTAATAACTATATACCTAACTCAGAATATTTATGTTAAAACTATATTTTAAAACTACAACTTTGGTAAAATTTGTATACAAACAATGTTAACATATAAATTGGACGGTGATGTAGTCGAGCTTATAACAAAAGTATGCAAAAACATCTACATGTAAACAAACAAAATGGTAAATAAATAACATACGCACTCATGTTTTGATACGACGAAAAACTAATAGTCGGATTGGGCCCTAACCGGGCCGGGTTTTGATAAAACCGTACCCCACCCGGATCGGGCCTGAGTCGGGTTTGGGTAGTAAAAGGCAAAACCCGTACCCGCATAAATAGGTCGGGTTCGGGCCGGGCTTGGGCCGAAGCCCGTACCATTGGCAGGCCAAGATACAATGGTGCATTAAATAAGAACCTTTTTTCCACAGAGAAAAGTATTTCTTTAGAAAACACAATAATAATAAGGTTATTTCTTACCACAAATCTAGTAGAGGGCCAAAAAGTAAGAAGTAGAAAAACGAAAGAATTGGCCGTGACTGGTCAATGTTGCACCAAGTTCAAGAAGAGCAAATTAAATTCATATGACAAAAGCTAAGACTTTTGAGTTTTACTCAAAAGTTCACAAATGCTAGGATGTACCTTGCTAGTTAATCATTAATATATCAATCAATGGTTACCTTAATGTAGACAAAAAAAGTATTCAATGTTTCGATTATACGACCCTTAGACATAATTTAGTTAGCGATTAATATCGAACAATTCGAATATTGACGTTCGTCCTCACTTAGCAGGTGGTGTGACATTTTGATCAAATTTATCGCTTACTTGATTTTGATAAAAACCAATTTTACTTTATCAAGGGTTACCCTGTAGTGATGACTATTTATACTAATTTTCTTCGTCAAAACTATATCACTTTGAACTTATGAAATTTGGAAACGGTCAAAATTTCAATATCGTTCATATTCGACTGTATGGTTCAAACAAAAAGTCTTCGGTTCAATAATAACAATTATTATTAGCTGAACTACTCTACTCGGAGATTTTGACTTTAAGTTGATTTCAATTGGCCGTGATACTAACCCATAAACTAAGGAAATAAGTCATCTCTTGAATAGTATTTCATTTCCAATACTTCCATTCGACCCAATTATAGTCATTCGATGGACGTCGTATTATGATTTGACTATAATCAAAGCGGAGCTTTTATGTTGAAGATCGACAATATTCTCAAGTCAAGAGAACTATGTAAAATAGTCACATCGACATTTTCTATTTGACCTTAGTTATATCAACCAATATAAAACTATCGAGTGAGTCACTCATAGTTATCCAATAACAATCATTACGTAACCCCCTTGGTGCCTCCAGTAGGAGTAATACATTGTCCAACATTTTGAGAGCGTTACGTACTCCAGTCTCAATGAATGCATCGATCGTTATCAAATCTCGATATATCATGACTAAGAATGGTTAAAATGATGTGCTTATTGTAAATTATGATACAATACTTATGATTACAATTATTTGTAATTATTATCACAAGCATGCCATTTATGAATTTTCAGTTAAATATATTTAATAAACATTTAATTATTTATAACATATTATAAAAAATATATAACAGAAGAAAACACCTTTATTACCAACAAGAATTGATTACAGAGTTAATTAATTTACTATATCTTGTAGAATTGCCCCTAAGGCATACGCCTAACTCTATCAATCTTCTACTTGTACTTGGGGCCAATTATGGAATCTTAATATCATCTCTTCAATCAGCTTCTCGAGAGCCGATTGAGTTAGACCGTTAGTGGATGAATCTGCCATGTTGTCCTTGGTACCTACCCTTTGTATCACGACCTCTTTCTTCTTAATGAATTTTCTAATAAGGTGGAACTTCCAAAAAATATAGTGTGACTTCTTGTGTGCTATGGGCTCCTTAGTGATATGTATCGCCACATTGTTATCACAAAAAAAGGTCATAGGATTCTCGATATTAGGAATCACTTCGAGCTTACTTAAAAACTTGCACATCCATACGGCCTCTTTAGCTGCTTCATTTTAGGCGATGTACTCGTCCTCCATCATTGGATCAGCTAATGTTTCTTGTTTGGAACTTTTCCAATCGACAACCCTGACATTAATCGAAAGACATAACCAGACATCTGTTTACTATCATCAATATAAACTCTGAAAGCTCGAATCCATATACCCCTTTATAAGGAGGTCTCCATTCCAGTAAATGAGGAATAAATCCCGAGTATTTCTTAAATACTGCAGTATACATTTTATGGTCGTCCAATGGTTTTCTCCAGGATTAGACTGGTTTAGACTCACGCATCCTAATGCGTATGACACATCTGGTCTAGTATATAGCATAACATACATTATGGATCCTTTGGCTGAAACATAAAGAATCCTCTTCATATTCTCTTTCTTCTCATCAGTATGAGTAGCGTCCTTCTTAGAAAGGACGATTCTATACCGCATTGGAACATTTCCACGCTTAATGCTTTCCATACTAAACCTTTTCAGTATGGTATCTATGTACAGGGATTAGGATAATCACAGCAAGCTCTTAGATCTATCTCTATAGATTTTTATACCTAATATGTAGGCTGCTTCTCCCAAATTCTTCATGGAGAAGTTCTTGAAAAGCTAAACTTTCACTGGTTGCAACAATGAAATGTCATTGCCAATCAATAGCAGATCGTCAACATATAGCACTAAAAACACGATAGTGTTGCCTGTTCCTTTCTGTATACACATACTTTCTCTTTGTTTTGGTTAAAACCAAACTGTTTGATTACCTTATCAAAACACCTGTTCCAATTTCTTGAAGCTTGTTTAAGTTCATAAATGGACTATAACAACTTGCAAGCATTGCCTCACTCCTACTGACCACAAAATCCTCGGACTGCGACATATAGATGGATTCTTCTAAATGATCATTTAGAAATGTCTTCTTTATATCCATTTTCCATATTTCATAGTGAAAGAATGCAGCAATGGCTATCATAATCTGAATGGACTTAAGCATGGCTACGAATGAAAAGGTCTCGCCATAATCAACCCCTTGATTTGACAAATTCCTTTCGCAACTAGCCTATCCTTATAAATCTCTACATCCTCGTCTTTATTTAGTTTTCCTTAAAAGTCTGTTTGTTACGAATTGGTTTTATTCCTTCGGGTATGTCCGACAAAGTCCATACTTTGTTTTCGTATATTGAATCCATCTTGGATTTCATTGCTTTAAACTAGAGTGCTGATTCTTTACTCTATGGTGCTTATTAGAAAGATAGAGGAGTGTCGTTCTCTAAGACATTGTCCTCCTTCTCACCATCCATGAGAAAACTATAGTATCTCTCTGATGCGTGTGATTTCCAACTAGACCTTATAATAGGTTACATGTTTTCGTATACGGGTGAACTTGGTTTCCCACTGGTTCAACCTTAGTCTTTACTTCTTTGATATCATCCATGTAACATCCCGCCTTTTCGATCCGTAAAATTCGATACTAATACATCCACTATATTCACGTGCCGAGCAACCAAGTGCTGGAAAGACAGATAGTTGGAGAGAGAAAAGAAGAAAGAAGACAAGAAGAAACTAAACAACACAGAATCTCACAATGCAATGAAACTATATATATTAATTAACATAAAATTTTATATACTCATTTCCAAAATGATACATCAAAGTCACAATAGTACAATTTCTTCCATGGACAGTTATAACTACATATCCCAACTTAACTTATACAAAATACATAAGACACAGAGGAAACAAGATAAATAACTAGCTATCGATGAAACCACCTGCTCTAAGCTCCTCAAAATGCATCCGTGGAAAATCGGAACTACTGGCTGGTCATACAAATTTGAGCATCCAAGAGCTTTAGGGAAGGAAAATAAAACTCCAGGTCAGACATGGGTCTGGTGTGAGAAAAATCAAAGAACTAAATTATTACTGTTCAAAAACTCCTTTAAAAATCAAAGGTATCTCATAAGACCACGCCGCACATAAATGTAGACGAGTTTTTACCTTACGATAACTTAAACATTTCTATTATAAATCCAGTGATATTATAATAATGTCTAAGGTTTAAAAAACCAATAATTAAGCAGCTTTGATGTATGTACATGACAACAATAATAGGTATACAATAAAAAACCGAAGATGCTTATTGGAGAATGGATTTTCAAAAAATGGTAAGGTAACAGACTACCTTTCGTACAGTACACCTCTAGACAAAATGTACCGTGGGCTACAGTTACCTTTGCAACCCACATGACAAGACATGCCTACCTCTGACTGGATAGTACCGAATATGATCACCCCTGGTTGTGATCAACAACCAAAAATGGGCACCAAAGCATACATAGAGGTATCGACTCTAGATATGGGATGATCATACCCTAATGGAATCGACCCACGACAAATCTCGTTTTAACCATTTCCAGGGTATGAGGCTTGAGAGGCTACACTCTTACCATTTCCTCGTAGCAATCCACTTTGGAATGCTAACACTGTCCTCCAGGTAGAAATACAATGCTAGCATTCAACAATACAAGTTTGTTTTGGGTCTGAACGAAACCAAAGGCTCTTCGAGGAGCATCATCTTCAATCATCTTCAAGATGTCTTCAACGTGAACGCATATGCTGGTTTAGAGTGGTTTTCGGATAACATATTTGACTCGGTCTCTCCAAACCAACATCGATAATTTCTGGTTGACTCATTCCCGGTTCTTTTGGAGGTATACAATAAGTATTCGAGTCCTCACCAGGGAAATCGCATATACAATCATACTTCCTAAGTCAAAACTGGCTAAGATTTGATAGTCGGTCATTTAACTATCAAATGCACAACAAACAAAAATCTAGAGATTTAATTACCCATAACAACCACTAAACCTGAAAACAAATCTTCATTTATTAAATCTCTTTTCAAAACATTTATTAAAACATTCATATACTTATCTTACTGACATAAGTATATTTACAAACATTTGTGAAAGGTTTCTTATTTCAAAATATATTAAAAGGATCAAACAAATGTTATTTAAATTGGAGATAAAGAAAACCTTAAACAATATTTCTTCGGTGTTAAGTGTGGAACGAATGTCCATACCACCAGAGTTAAGAAGGTTAGTTAAAGGAAATCCAAATCACAAATTATTTTATAATGTACTTCGATAAATCCTTTAAATAAATCTCTTTTATTTATGAAATCTCCTTTACTTAAATTCCAAATCCATTTATAAACTCCAAGTTAATTTACAAAGCTCTTTTATAAATAACAAAACCATTTATAAATCTCCAAAATCGTCTATAAAACTTCTAATAAATATTCCTTATTTAAAACAAAACTCCTTAAATAAATCGCATTTAATAAAGTTCCTTTTGATAAAGAAAACGATTATTCAAAAGGAGGAATTAATTTAAAGAACAAAGATTTGTATATTTTTTGCCTCAAGGACACAACCTCAATATTTTTACCATAAGGACAAACATTTTTCTAAAAATTATTCATAAGGACAAATATTTTCCAAAATTAAGGACAACAAAACTGCTACCAAGCTAAAAACTGATACCTAAAAACTGCTACCGATAACTACAAATTGATACTATCAATGACTAAAAACTGATACCTAAAGAAAGTTGTCCTTCAAGATAAAATATTGAAGGCCTGTCCTTGAGGCAAAAACGCTGAAAAATTTTATCCTTGACAATAATTTCCTGTATTTAAAACACCTTTAAACAATAAGTTATTACTTAAAAATATCCTTCATTTAATTTTATTTAAACCATATTAACAAAGCAATGATTTTAAATAATCATTTAAAAAACATTCAATTGACTTCAAAAACACATTTAATAAAATCATTACTTAACTTGAAACCATTATCAAAAGGATAAATGAAATATTTGATTTCACAAATCCAGAAAGAGGCTTAGTGACCACAAAGGTTCTTATTTAATTGAGTTTAACTTATCCAAGTTATAACATGGATATTTACATAACAAGCAGACATGTAAAAGGGATTCAACCAATAACAACCAATCAACATATAAGTAAGTGTCCAAGATATCAAAATAGCAAAACTGGGTTTTGCTTCTACTTAAATAGATGTCATTATAATCTACCCAGGAAATTATTGCAGAACTGTGATTTATTCTGCCAAACAGATGTCCAGTAAATTTAATTAGCAAGACGGTGATTTATCCTTCTAAACAGATGTCATTGGGTTTCATATTCATTTAAGATAGCTTAAGAGTAGTCGACAAAGAAATTCCTTAGATTAAAATCTTTCTTTAAAAGAGAGTTGCTTTTAAAAACAAACCAATCTTAAGAAATAAAGTGGTTCAAAACTTTTAAACTTTTGTTCAATAATTAAATAACATTTAAACCTTTAATTATTAATTAAATGATAATTACATTTTAAATAAACAATTAAACCATAATTAATATTTAATTAATAATTAAATAATAGTTTAAACCTTCATTAATCAATCTTAATCAAGTCTTAATTAAATCTGAACTTAATTAGTAATTAATTAAATATTTAAACCCTTCCTTATAGGGGTGGGCACGGTCGGTTAACCGACCCGATCGGTTAAAAGTTTCGGTTAACCGTTTAACTAAGTCGGTTCGGTTAACCGATGTTCGGTTAATTGAGGTTGGATAATACCGACCGACCCGACAAATTTTTACCGCGGTTAACCGTTTAATTCAAACGGTTAACTGTTTGTCGGTTACCGATTACATTGAACGGTTAACGAATTAAATCAAATGATTAACCGTTTAAACAAGGGAACTATATACAATAATTTAATAACCGATTATAGTTTCGTACATATATGCACAACTAACTGATAATTTCATGCAATAAAGAGAGTAAACCTGCAGCCATTTATCTTATAAATAAATGTGCAACACGAAGTAGTTCATAGTTCACACATAAATGACGCAATAACAAAGTCCAAATATAAATAACAGTCCAAACATAAAATACAAATATACAATAACGCAACTACAAAGTCCATTGTCCAAGAGTCCAAAATCCAAATGACCTGAAGTCATAATTCACAAATATATACTACTATAGTAATACAAATGAAATGAAAACGAGATTGGGTTGCTGGCATTGCTCCAGGTCATGCAATAGTCTCCATTCTCATATCAGTCTCCAAGCTTGTCCAAAGGTAACCGAAGATAATAAGATATCTACTTACCTAGTACATGAATCTAAACAAGTATCACAATATTGCATAACTGAAGATATCAAGTAATAAGTACCAATAGTGGCATAAATGATAGTCTACATGCTTGTGAAATGTGAATAAAGTGATAACTAAACTAAACTAATATGAAGTAACATATGTGAAGTAACATATTAAGTAACTGAATGAAGTAAATATGAAGTAACCTAAGCTATATATGATGTAACATAAGCTATGCAGTATGAAGTATTAATAGTTGTAGAAATAAATATGAAGTAGAAATGCAACCCCAATCTAACTGCATCCCCTCAAATAACCCTGCCACATCAAGTTTATTATCTTTAACCTATGATATCAGTACTGCTATAAATAATATTTTGACACCATGAAAATTACTTCTTCTTGCCAAAATAAGGCAAAAGTT
Organism: Allium fistulosum; assembly: GCA_030737815.1. Taxonomy (NCBI): domain Eukaryota; kingdom Viridiplantae; phylum Streptophyta; class Magnoliopsida; order Asparagales; family Amaryllidaceae; genus Allium; species Allium fistulosum. Next base: position 531,384,127 of record CM060904.1, read on the forward strand.
TAAATTTGGCTTGTAGGTGAAAAAAGGAACGAATAAGTAGTACATCACATGTTTATCCAACTTGTGTACATAAAACCTTCAACGCATGATCCATTAAAACAGTTAATTTTCAGCTCATAAAACACGTACATAAAACCTTCAAAACTCTTCCATTAAAATTATATTCATATTACTTTACTCGATTAGGGTTTTATACTATATACAGATAACATAATCAAAATTAGGGATACTTAACAATTAAAACTAAGTACATACTACAATTATACATAATCAAAACTAGGGTTACTGACAACTCTTATCTTATACTCACTTGTTTACTTTTCTTGCTGTCGACCATTGTGATTGGAAATTTGAAGCGATTGCGAACCGAAATTGGAGGCTGGAGCAATTGCGATAGTGAAATATCGACTTGAGAGTAGAGGAAAAGAATTGGAAATGGTGAGTGCAAAACGAGAAGAGCTAGGGTTTTTACATTTTAGGAATTACCGATTTGAGTTCTGAGTTTGAGAAATAAGTGGGAGAGTGGGAGGCAGTGGATCAGGCATTAGGTAGATATCAATTATGCCGGGCTTTGATAGTGGGCTGGGCTACCCGAATTAAAAAAATAATTGTTTAGGTCGGTTAACGGTTAACCGAATGATCCAAAATCATTAACCGTTAACCGAACCGAAGTTAGGCGGTTATGGTCGATCGGTTAACCGAATAAGCGGTTAACCAAATCTAGCGGTTATGTCGGTTCGTGTAACGACCCGGTATTTTCAACCATTCGCATCCATTATAAGTGTATAGGTAGACACTCATGCCGGAATTGAATTGCTCAAAATACCGCGTTGTAAATAAAATTTGGCAAATCTCAGAATATACAGTAAATAAATATAATCACAGATCACAGACACAGAGTAAAATAATGCAGCAGAAGTAAAAGAAATAGTAGTTCATGAAGCTACTATGTAAATATATCAGAGTTACATAAGATACAACATAAGAAATAAAGTACAGCAAAAGTCTCAATACAATAACCAAGTACAGGCTGAATAGAACAACGGAACCGAAGTTGATAGAACAAGACTAGCAGATAATCTCCAGCGATTCAAATCTCCAAAAGGTGGAAATCCAAATCTGTGAATACTCAGGCTGACCCGAGCGTAAAGCAAAACACAAAACACTCGAGTCAGGACAATATATACTTATATAATGTAAACCAACTCAAGTGAACTGTAATAAAGGTACAAGTAACTTAGAAGATGCTTGGGACCGCCCATCCTCTAAGGATCCGTTAAAATATCTACTATGTAATAATATTCGCTATTATAATAATGTCTAATAAGTAAAGTATAATCATATAGAAAATAGCGTTAAGGGGATGGAGAACCTTAACGCGGTCGGATCTTAAAATCATAATCGTAGTGGGTTCGATATGGTAGGTGACACGGCACACAAGGCAATGCTAGGGTAGATATACCAATTACGCACACGGACTGATGGATACGCATAGCAGCCACTACCGTTCCATCTCGAACAACACTCCCAAATCAAGGGTGGCCACCAAAAATCACAAAGTAATAGAATAGTATCGAAGAAGTGTGTCCGATACGAGGTGCTACCTCACTGGCCCGAGATCGCTCCTGTTTTAGTCACCTTATGCCAACTCACGGGAGTTGGGTCCACGTATATACCTTAGGATCGTCGCCACCATCCTACTTCATTTTGGAAACTCCACCGCGTACACAGTTGTCAAAGTGGTTTTCGGTATCGACAGAGAGTATGTCCATATCCGATCCCGGTCTCTTTAACAACCAATCGTTATTATAACCCGTGGTTATAACTTTTATAACAATACTTTACTTCAAAATAAAATATCATTTCAAAACCATATATTTATCAAAATAAAGATTAAATCAATTCCAAACCATTTCCATATATTTAAAATATCATATCATTTCAAAACTTCATTTCAAATCATTTCAATATATCAAAATATCATATCTTTCCAAAACTTCATTTCAAATCATTTTAATATAAATAAAATATCCTATCAGTTCAAATCCAAATATTCAACTTTAAATACCTTTTAAATTCAAAGATATCGTTCATTTACTACCATTTCAAATCACCTTTAAATAGTTTATATTCCAATCAAAATAATTCATTTAAACCCTTTAAAAGTGTAGTTATTATATTTCCAAATCAAGCATTCAATTTCCAAAGTTTCAACCTATTCTGAGTTCGTTTACTAAGTCAAAAACCCTAATTATTAAAATTTCAGCATTTCACGGCATTTAAAAACAACTGCTATAAGTTATATTTGAAAACATTTTTAATTCAGCAAAGACAGCACTTAAAACTGCTGTTAAAACTCAGTTTTAGTTGAATTATAGTTCAAAACAGAAAAGACAGCATTTCAGAAGTGCTGCGGTAGTTCAGATTTTAAAACAAGGGTTAAATTTGGTTTCAGCAAAGACTGCAGACCATTATAGCTGGAAATGCTATAATAGGCCTGAGTTCAATATTAGCCTATAAGTTCCACTACAGCAACTACAGCATTTCAGAAATGCTGTAATAGCTCTTTTTACACAATTTTAGTTCAATTCAGAAACTATAGCATTTCTGAATGCTATTAAAAGTTAATTCCAGATTTTAGTGTATTTCCAGCAACTAAATAACTTTAATTTAAAACACATAAACATTTTAAAAATCATATTTTAACATTTAAAATGTTCATTTTCATATCATTTAACATATATCTTTTTCACAATAAATTTTTTATAATTAAATCCAATTTTCAACAATTTACTTAATAAATTTAAGTGTAAAAGTTTCCAATTCTTCACATTTCAACAAATAACTTAACACTTCAAATTTAAATTACCATTTCACAAATTTAACTAAATTTCCAATTTATTTAATTAACTTAAACCTTTAATTAAAACCAAATTTCACATTTCCAAGTCACGTTATATTTTAAAAGATCACTTTTAAACATTCATTTATTTAACCACTTAAACTCATAGAAAAATCAATAATACTTTAATAAATCGCTTAAATTCAAATTTAATCAAATTATCATATTTACCATTTTCCAAATATAATTAAATCTTCATTTTTATTCATATAACTTAAATATCATTTTTAACCAAAATTCCAAACTTAAGTTATATTTCAATAATCCAATTTAACCATTCATTAATTACATTTTTAACTCGTAGAAAAATCATAATTTCTTTATTTTAAAACATTTCAAAATCTATTTAAATCAAATTTCATAAATTTATATTTTTAAAATACTTAAAAATATCCCAAAACACTTTATAAAATAACCACGGGCCTGTATATAGTTTTCTAACCTAGGTCAAGTGATACAGATATATATCATTTCAATCCGCAATTTACAAAGAAAAACCGGGTTCTATCATTTCAAACCCGCAATCCCAAGTTAAAATAAGTTAAATAAAAACCATTCAGGCCTATCATTTCAGCCCATAATGATTTTTCCTTATTCTAAAGTCTGTTCGGGTATGTATCATTTCAACCCATAGTGATTCTAGTCTACAGGGAACTTGCAATGGTGATAACTGATATAAATAACAGAATAACATTAAATAACAGTAACATACGATATAACAGGTGTATAAACATCATATGATCATAACATAGTCAAGTATAACATGATAATATATTTCTACAAATTCACAGGGTGTCAATTTACTAGTTATATAAGTACATATTGTCTGGTGAGAATAACTCACTTGTTTGTGCTGGAGATATCAAAACCAATGACACAATGGAAACAAAAGCACGATGACAAGACTACGGACTTGAGTGGAGAGCGAATCCAATCTACAACTCTTGTGTACAACCCAAAACAAAAAAATCAAAACAGCAAAATTCAATACGACTTTAAAATGCAATAACATTGAAATAAAAGGAGATACGACTATGCAGTCTTTTGCTTTGCCTTCTCTATTGTTTGGTATGGCTTTGGGGTCTGATGTGGTTCAGATGTGGTCAAGTTTTGGGTCAGGTTTGGGCTAACATAGCTCGGGTTCAAGGCAAGACAAGGTGGAGTTTGTACATGAGGAGGTGATGTGGTTTTGAAGGCAACTAGGTGGTTTTTGTTCAAAACAAGGGCTCGGCCATGGGGATTGGGCTCGGCCTGTGGTGTGTCATGACTGGACAGAGGTGGGGAGGGGTGTGTCGAGGTCAGGTCAGGGGAGTGGTGGCGGCTATGGTGGTGGTTTGGGTGGTGGTTGAAGTGGATGAGCATGTAGAGGTGAAATAAGCATGGATCTAGGCATCTAGGTTGTAGTTTGAGGGGTTTGGCCATCAAGGGGGTTCGGCCATGGTCAGATCTGGTGGGGTAGATGGTGGTGGTGGTCTGGAAGAGATGGAAGGAGGTGGTGGCCGTGGAACAAGGGGGAGAGGCCGATCTAAACAAGGGAGAAAGCAAGGCAAAATTGCATAGAAAAAGTAAGAAAAACAAGTAGAAAGAAAAGAGGGATTTACCTTCTTTTTTTTTCAAGATGGAGGCCATGACTTTTTTTAGGGTTTTGGAGCTTGAAAATTCGTGAATAATATGGGGAAGTCGGCTGAAACAAAAATAATGAGGAATAGTAATGTCTAATTGATGATAAGTTAGGTTAAAACGTAAAGAAGGTGGACTATAAAAGCCCATAGGAAGATAGAAGGTTTAGGGCCTTTCATATTACTTTATTTTATTTTTATAACTTTATATTTCTGGGAAAAAAAATAATCCCAGATAAAATTTCGAAATCTTATCAAAATATAATAGTTTATATAAATATTTATCAATCATATAAAGTTAAATTAAGAAAATAGCTAAAAATAGTAAACTAGTCTAGAAAATTTGAAATTGAATAGAATAAATTTTAGAAAAATTCATATGAGCTTGTAATATATTTCTAAACATAAATAATAACATAAAATAAAAATATATTCACAAAATAAATATTTAAAATTTAATTTACATATAATTTTTAATGAAGAAAATAGCAGAAAATAGGGAAACAGCCTTTAAAAATAGGAAATCATCATAGTAAATTTTGGAAAAATTCTATTATTATTTTTGAAAATATTTAGAGATGAAAATATACATAAATTAACATATTGACACATATTAAAATAAAATATAACAAATAAAAAGTAATTTATACAATTTAAAATAGACAAAATTGTTAAATAAACAGTTTATACTCAAAATTGAAATGTACATAACTTTTACATTTTAACTCCGTTTTCAACGAAACGAAAAGCAGTATTCATGTTATTAAATCTATTTTCATAATAAAATATAATATTTATAATTTCAAATATTTAAAATTTAAATTTAAAAGTCAAAGTTTGACTATTGACCAAAATTCACATTTTCTGGAAATATTAAATTTAGTCATATTTGGAATTCTAATCCACATAAAAATCAAAGTTTATACTTAAAATAACAAAATTTATTCTTTTTCATAAATAAAGCTTTTGAATCTGAAAAAAATCAATATAAAAATATTTGTAAAATACAGGGTTGTTACAGTTCGGTTTTGATCGGTTAAGACGGTTACTTCGGTTAAATCGGTTAAATGCCCACCCCTACTTCCTTAATGGTTAAAACAATAATTAATCTTTAAAATAATAATTAAACACTAGTTAATCCTTTAATAAATTAATAATTAATAAGTAATCTTATATTGACTAACTAATTATAATTAACTTACTTAATTTATAATTAAATACAAATTTCCTTTATTAATAGTGATTAAGTACTAATTACCTTACTTAATCAATAAAATAATCATTAAATTAAATAAATAAAAATTAATCAAATAATTACTTATTATTACTTAAAATATGTTTGAAAATACTTGTCAAAAATATTCAAGTTGAAACAGGTTTAGATTTCCAAAAATAGTTCGTTTTACGAACTATATTTATAGCGATTATCGCTATAAGATACGAAATGTCAAAACTTTTTTTATATCCCAAATCACTTTCAAAACCTATCCTTTTATGTTTTAACTTACTTTATAATAGAAAAAAGTTTGAGAACACTTTCCAAAAATATTCAAGTTGGAACACCTTTAGAATAGAAAACATTTAAATGTTCAAAACTGCATTCATATCGAGTATCGCTATAGATGCCATAACTTAGAGTTAGTTTCTAAGTTAGCTTTCCTAACTTTACCTCTTAGATTTTACTTACTTTATAAAAGTAAATATAGCCTTTCGAAAATATAAACTCAAGTTTAAAATTTTAGAAACTTTCTAGGAAAAATCTATAATTAAGTAGCGAGTTAGGAAAACAAGGGATTTTCAATGTCGTATTAAAGCACAAATTCAAGCATCTACTACTAACCAATATACCACATACACAATATAGTTTCATGCTTAAACAAATGTCACCACTAACCTACATAAGCGTAGGTTATTAACTTGCAAACTTACTAACTTAAAATTTTATTTACAGGTTCATATTTCATAACAACCAAGCATATATGTATACATATAAAAACAACATCATATCCAAGCCATATATCTTTACATACACTTCAACATAATAACCAAAAATTCAAGTAATGATTTTTACAACAATGTACACATCAATATAAAATTAGTAACTTTAGATAAAAGGGGTAGTTTTCTCACCTTAAAGCCAACCAATTCTAAATTAAACTCTACTAACATTTACATACACCCTAGAGCATATCTTTGCCTTACTCAAAAATGGAGTTTTGGTGGCTTTATGCTGCTAAAACCATTCGACCATGGTAGGTTTTGAGGGGGATGAGCTTGGCTTTGGAAGGAGGAGGTGTAGGAAGAGGAGGAAGGTTTCTTAAATGAATCTAAAGGCTTTTAAAAATAGAAAAGATCATGGTTTTTAAATTTCAAACCAAGTGAAGCCAAGGAAAAGTTTTCAAGAGGTTAAGGAAAAAAGGGATAGTTTTTGAAATAAATGAAATAAGAATGAAAAAGAAAACTGGAAATTACTTCTATACAAATTGCAAAAGTCAAATTACCAAAAAACCCTTTGTACTTTACCCTCCACTACCTTGTGCCACCTCATCATGCTTGTCTCCCTCTCTTCCTACCTTGTTTCCCATGAAAATCAAGATCCCCTTGCCATGAAATAACATACCAACAACTTTTAGTCGACGAAAAGTCGAAAATTCCAACAGCTTTTAGTCGACGAAAATTCGAAAACTGGATTCCGGTCACATTTTCGATTTTCCTTCGAACTAAATACTTTTGTAAACAAATTTGGAAAACTATTTCACCATCACTACTTATTATTTAAAAGGGTTTTATTTTAAATATAAAACATATTATTTGAATATTTAAAATTAATTAAATATTCGTAATTCAAAGCGGTGGAATTCCAAGTCGTTATAATCCAAGTCTATAACTTCGTTGTTAATTTCCTTCAATGGAAATTCCTTTTCTAAAAAGATAGAATGCCGAGAAACAACATCATTTTTTTCCTCAGTATTGTAGAATACATATTTCATTGATTTTTTGGGATATCCTATAAATTTACATAGTACCGATCTTACGTCTAGTTTATTTGGACCAACGTTCTTAATGTAGGCCGGACAACCCCACACCTTCAAATGCTTAAGTTCGGGTTTCTTACCATACCACATCTCATATGGTATTTTAGGCATATATTTTATAGGCAACAAGTTCAACATATGTGTTGCGGTATCTAACGCATATCCCTAATAGAACAGAGACAACGCAGCTTTACTCATCATAGAACAAACCTTATCTAATGAGGTTCCTTTCCTTTGCTCCGACATGCTGTTGTGTTGCAGAGCATAAGGTGGATTAATCTGAGAGATAATTCCATTATCGTTTAAGTACTATTGGAATTCTTGTCTAACGTACTCACCTCCTCGATTAGATCAAAGAATCTTAATCTTACGGTCCGTTTGGTTTTCTACTACATTTTTATACTCAACAAATTTCTCATAGACATCGAATTTGTTCTTCATAAGATACATACAAGTCTTAAGAAATCATCAGCAAAGGTCTGGTGATTATATGCATTGGGCCACATACATCACTATGTACTAACCCTAAGAGTTCATCAACCATTTTGTTGCTCTCACCGAATGGGTGGTTGGTCATTTTACCTTTGAGACATGACTCATATGTGTCAAATGATTTAGAATTAAGTGATGGGAGAAAAACTTCGATTTTCTATATGTGTGCCTTGTAGTGTATAAATTTTCAAGCAAGACGAAAATGGAGCTGTGAAAACTTTTGTGTTTCATATGCCCTAAGCTCACTTTTTTGTTTCAAGAGGAGCAAAATAATGAAATGTGTCTATTTTGGTTTTTCCAGAGAATAAAACAACAAAAGAAAATGTGTTCAAGTGCACTAATATATAAAAGAAAATTACTTCATGTGTAGGAAACCAAAAGACACATATTTAATGCAAAAGGACAATCGTTTAATGTAAAGAAAACCAAGAACTGCGCACAAGGACAAGAAGAAGGATTGTGAAAGATTTTGGCCGGGTTGTTTTTAATTTTCTTTTAATTTTAAATGTTTTGGGGTACGTCGCTACACAATATCCTGTTCGCGTATGAGCCGCGAACGACAGAAATAAAAATACGATTGCGCACAACAATGTGACACGATTGTGAGAGGACCCGTTTCTTCGACTCTAGAAAATCGACACTAATACATCCTCGGTATTTACGTGTCGTAAATCCAAGTGCTGGAGAAGGGGATTCTCAAGGGTAAGAAAGGAAAATAAAGACAGAACAGAATCTCACATATGTTATTTAAACATAAACTTTACAGCGAAAATTAAAAATACATTTATCAGAGTTAATCGTGGACAGTTATAAACTTATGTCCTTACAAATGCGGAATACTATAGTACAAGAGTGTGGTGGAAATAGACAAAAAATTTAAGTAAAATATTCTGACTCCATGCTTCGAGCTCCCTCCAACTTTTCTTCTAAACTAAACCTGACTACTAGGCTGCCCAGGAAAATTATGGCACTCAGAGTTTAAGGAACGGGAAAAATAAACTCTGGGTCAGCATGGGACTGGTGTAAGAACTCAAAATACGCGTTTTGAAAACAAAATGATATCTCATAAGACCACGCCACACATAAACACGGAACGGGATTTTACCTTATGATAACCAAATCATTATTACGTAAAATCACTTAATATTATTTTTAATGACATATCTTTAAAACATTTTCAAGTAAACTTAATAATCTTAGCCAAAATTGTTACCATTATTAAATTCCAGCATACTAAGTTCTACAAACAAAATGGCATGCTCTTATTGGAGAATGGATTTCCATACAAATGACCGGGTGAAGGGACTACCTTCCGGTAGTACATCTCTAGAGGAATGTACCGAGGCCCAACTGATGGTCCTCTACCAACACAAGACCGGCCTAACTCTTCCTAGCTAGTATCGAAAATGTCATCACCCCGGTCGTTACCGACCTATCCGAGGACCCTCACAGCATACATCCACAATAATTTAAGTCCCGACTGTCATAGCGGATATAAATATATCTAGAAGGGGATGATCATATCCTAATGGTTGCGAACCACATAGCCTTGCCGCATCTACCCTGTTTTGGTCATTTCTGGGTGTCAGGCTTGAGGTAACGCTTACCTTTCACTTCGAATGACACAGTGCCATTCCATGGTTACACAATTGATTTCTACAAACGTATGACTCCTGAGCTCGTACATCTCAAGAAAGGGTGTTAAGCTAAAAGAAGTTGCCTTCTCTGCCACCAAAAAGATGATACATTTATAAAGATCACTTATGTAACTAGAAATGCAACGTCAGACATTCATCCATACAAGTTGTCCAGGAACAGGAAAAACCTAAGCCACTCTCCTACCACATCCTGTCGAGAGTTACCCCTAGGATTAGCAGTGAGAAATCCTTGCAACCCAAAGAGCTTTAGAAATGAAGGGATCATTGCTACTTTAGTATTTGGGAGCTAACCAGAATTATCAACAAGCAGTCTTTTCACCCTGAAAAACTCGGTCTTCATTCTTCATTTTCTTTATCAGGTCTTCATTTTTCGAACGCATACATTGGTTCGAAGTGGTTTTCGAATAGGCATTACCCAGATCCGACCCCAGTTCCTTCAATCAATCATCGATAAAAAGAGGTTCTATGAATAGGGAATCATTCTTTAATTGATTAGTCCTTTTTATCAAAATCTCTTCTGGAGATATATATTTCTAAAACATTCTTTCCGGTATATATGGAATCATTAAACCTCTCTTATCACAACCTTTGATTACTAATAACCCTTTTTAAATTTGGAATAATTTGAAATCATTCATTTTTCACTTAGGAAACTATTTCTAATTCATTTCATTTATTCTTAATAATCATTTCTTTAACTCAAAAATCATAATTTTGATTAAGTTAAAACCATGTTATCTAAGATGTTAATCCAAAACCAATGAATATTAAATAAGCAGAATCTATAGAAATCATCTAATTCTACCTAATATCAATTCCCATAGTCAACAAATACTATGGGCAGAATAACAGCGAAATCACCTTTTAAATTCCACGAATAGTACGAGTTCCGTCTTCGGGCTTTAACACTAAGTATAAGAAGATCATCTCTATAAAATCAAAGTTATATTTAATTTAAATTTGGAAAATTTAACCATTTTATACTTAACTCGTTTACAACATTTCGACCTTATCTATCCCTCGCCCAGGGAAGAGGCTAGGTGAGCCAAGGCACTGGTTGCTCCTGAACATTTCCTTAGTTTAAGCACATCACATCCGAATCTAACGAATAGAAAAATCCAGTCTACTAATCGGCTTTTAGAGCCAAGATTAAACCACTTAATTTGTAATAACTTTTCTTTAAACTTTTATTTAAAATCTCTTAATGTTATCCCTTCTTTTGGCAAGGCCATGACACAAAGGACTTGACTAGAAACAAAGGGTAATCTACCCCGGAGATCAGTTATCTACAGGTCCACGATGGATACAGGCAAACTTGGTCCAAGTCCAAATCGAGCTACAATTAACATGGTATGACAAGCAAAGCTACGAAAGGCAACATTCCAAATTTCAGGTCAATCGGAGTTCATATGCTCAAGTTATGGATCAATCGAGATCCATATGAAACATGTCTAGTTCGTATCCATCTACTTCGAATCCATTCCCTTTGTATCCATGTACTTTGTATCCATCCATTTCATACTCACCCATTTCATATCGATCCCACTTTAGCATGTTTCGTATCGATCGATACAAAGCAAGGAGCCAGGCATCGATACGAAGCCATAAACCAAGCATCGATAGAAGGTAAAGACGAAGCATTGATATGTAGGACAATGTGCCAGATGTATACGAAAGACGTGGTATAACCAAAGGTAGCAGCCTCTCAGCTTGAAATGTGGATCTCCCTAGGATTCTCGCTCCACGTCATCGATACGAAATCCATCGATACGCAAGCATCGATACGAATCCATCGGCCAACTAGCAAACTCAATCTTGGATCGATCATAACTCAAAAACTACAAGTCCAAATGCAACGAAATTTTCACAGAAGCTTGCTTATTCACTGAAGAACCACCATGATCGATCGCAGCGCCATTGGTCCATTCCTTGATCAATACGAAGTACGCATGGATCGATCAGGGATCGATCCCAAACAACCCCTGATCGATCTAGTGGGCCCACCCACGTGTGAGAAGAGGTATTCCGAAGTTTGAGGGAGATATTTTTAGATCTAGTCCTATAAATAGCACCCCTACGCCTACTGAAAAAGGACTTTTGGCTCTCTTACACTGTTACTCTACTGAAACTCCACTGTAACTTGAGTGCTAGTGATTTGTACTATTGTAATCAGTTGAGAATCATCAATAAACAACAAACTATTCAAAGTGGATGTAGGCTACAATGCCGAACCACTATAAAATCTTGTCTTTTTATATTTTTCATACTTTTATTATTGTGATTGTTAGATTATCCTCATTTTCCATTTAATTTCTTCATTCTAGTCTCTTAAATTACATCCGAAGAGTGTTGTGCCCAATTTTGGTACAAACACTTTGGTGCTTTCACTGAGAAAAAACTGTTTTTCTCTGATTCTATGGATCCCCAGTCGTTGTTGGATTGCTAAAATCTTAGGAGGAGATCCAGATCTGTCTTCCAGTAGTTCCTTCCATTCTACTCAGATTACTCCAAATCTAGGAAGACTTACATTCAACATGCTGCGCACTACCAGAACTGCTTCCAATGCTGCAGATCCAGAAGGAAAGGATAGGCAAAATCCCACACAGCTGACCACAGTAGACCAAACGTCAGTTGGAGCTCAAGATCCACTTGGTCCGGTGATTAGAGAGGAGTTCCAGACCCTTATGCAAGAGCTTACACAGAGCCGTCAGGAGCTCACTCGGTAGATCCACGCCAACACGAAGCTCGCAAACCAACTAAACGAGGAAAGGCAAAGGAGATCTAGAAGGGAGCATGCCTCTTATTCCTTGTCTGAAAGCTCAGCATCCTCTGACTTCAACCACAGATCTACACGTCGCAAATTGGATGGAAACTATGAAGATGCCTCAGGGCATTAGCATGTTGTGAATCTCGAACAAGCCAGGGTTGGTCCTTCTATAGGGCATCAAGCTAGATCCTCCTCCCGAGGACGAGCACTTCCTTATCATACCATTCATGACCACGTAGCTGCTGCTACTATAGATCTGGAAGCCGAGATCCAGAACCAACCAGATCCAGCCCCTCGTCAATGCGTTCATGCTCAAGATCCTCATTTTCCTAAAGAACGGGAGCTAAGAAGGCGTGGAACGGACCATAGACAGTGACTGACCATCCCCGTAACATGGAACCCGACCATGCCTTGGCCCCAAACAACTAGATGCTTGACATTCCAACCATGATATGCCAGATTATCAAAGAAAGTCAAGGCCTTACGAACGACGATTGGGGAATCTCCCGAAGTCACAATCCATTCACCAATGACATGCTCTATGCAGAGCCACCCCGTCAATTTAGGATGCCGACCTTGCCGGTGTACAAAGGAAATTCGGATCCTAACCAGCATATCTTGAAATATGAATGGATCATGAACGCCGCTCGAGCTAACGATGCGGTTAAGTGTAGAAGTTTCCCTATCTCCTTAGGAGGCATTGAAACTATATGGTTCACTCGTGTACCACCCAGATCCATCACATGTTTTGATCAATTGGCTACTAAGTTCGTCGAGTAGTTCTGTATGCATGCTACGAGACCGAAGGATGTCAATACCTTGTCCAGTGTTACTCAAGCTCCAAGAGAAACTCTTAGGCGTTATTTAGAAAGGTTCCATGTTGCTTATGCTGAGGTCAGCAACCCCAATGAAAACTCTATTCTGATGGCATTGACTAAAGGGATCGATCTTGAATCTGAATTTGGTGATTGGTTGGATGGGAAACCCCCCGCTTCGTTGGATCGTTTCTACGCAGAGGCAGCCCAGTTTTTGAAGAGAGAAGACGTTAGACGATCTAGGAAGCAGGACGTTGCGGGGGCCTAGTGGTGAAGGCATTCAGAGCATTGTTGAAGTAAAGCAGACCAGTGAGAATTCTAGTAAAGTACAATTGAACATACAAAACAAGCAAGGTCAGCAAAAGGTCAACGGAGGTTAGGGGAGGAAGAGAGACCCACATCGTAGGCCAAGACCCAGAGCTCCTGCGTTTGGCCGATACACTCCCTTAAACACGTCGCTGGAAAATGTTTACCTTCAGTCATATAATACTGGACAATATAAGAAGCCAGCTCCAAAACCATCATCTGAGAAACAAATCCAGACCGGGAAGTTCTGTAGATTCCACGATTGTTATAGCCATAACACTAGTAAGTGTCGTCATTTGCAAGATATCATCGAGAGGTTGATCAGAGAAATAAAGTTAGAACAGTTTGTTCGGGCACTGTAGGATGGAGGTGCGGTCCCATCTAATCCGAATTAAGATCAAGGCTAGGCTTGGCATGAAGAACCCGCGCGTACTCGCGGGAGGTTGATAATAAACACTATGAGTGGTGGTCCTCATCCAGCCGATCGAAGCTGGAAGGAAATGGAGTCATATGCCAGTTTGAATAGGCATGTCGACTTTGAATGTTGTAGTAATTCTGATGATGGGGCCCCGGCAAAACAATAGAGGACGAGACGGATGACATCATTTTCAGGAATCGTGATGCTAACAAAGTCGTGGCCCCTGCTATCGATCCATTGGTCATCTTAGCCCAAATAGGTCCTGCTTGGATGAAGAGGATCTTGGTTGACAGCGGAAGCTCTGTGAACATTCTTTTTAAGCGTGCTTATGACCAAATGAGGATGGAAGCGAAAGACTTGAAACCGTGTCAATCATGTATTCATGTTTTTAACGAAAGCGCGACTATGTCAGCTGGGATGGTGGAATTGCCCGTTGATTTGGGTATTGGAGATCCTGGAGAGTCCGGATGTTGCAGTTTGTTGTGTTAGACATACATTCCCCTTACAATGCTTTCTTAGGCCAACTGGCCCTTGCAGATTTCAGGGCAGCGATTGCCCCGTGGTGTTTAACTCTGAAGTTCCCCACTGATAATGGGGTCGGAGTAGTACATGGTGATCAGGCGGTTGGACGCCCCTTTTATGTTGCGGAGCTGTGGGATGCACAGCGGAAGGAGAAAGGAAAGGGCGTAGAGGAATCTCTCTGCGTCCGTTCTTTAGAAAATTGACAGCTAATACCTGGGCCTCGGCCCGGGCGCCACAACTAGTTCCTTAAAGACCTCGATCCCCGAGATAATAATAATGAGGAGGAAGTCAAATATTACCAGGCTTCCCTGGCAGAGTTGACAATCAATGTTCTGATCCACGACAATGATGATTCCAAGACAGTGAAGGTCAGATCTCAACTCAGCCCCCAAATGAGACAGAAATTGGTTGATTTTCTCCAGGCAAACCTTGATGTGTTTGCCTGGACTCATTCTGACATGATGGGATCTCGTTGAACATCACGAGCCATGCATTAAACATCGACCCATGGCATGTCCCGGTGAAACAAAAAAGGCGTGGTATGGATCCAGAGAGATCTGTCGCCCTGAAGGAAGAAGTAGATAAACTCAAGGCTAATGGGTTTATCCGTGATGCTTTATACCCGGAGTGGGTGTCAAATCCAGTGCTTGTCAGAAAATCAAATGGGAAATGGCGGACCTGTGTGGACTACTCAGATTTAAACAAAGCCTGCCCCAAAGACAGCTTCTCGCTTCCTAGAATTGAATAACTGGTGGACTCAACGGTCGGACACGAACTCTTATCTTTCATGAACGCATATTCTGGCTACAATCATATCCTAATGCATCTTCCCGATCAGGAGCATACTAGCTTCGTTACCGATCTAGGACTCTATTGCTACAAGGTGATGCCATTCGGACTCAAAAATGCTGGAGCAACTTATCAGAGGCTCGTGAACCGAATGTTCACTAACCAGATCGGAAAAACCATGGAGGTGTACATGGATGATATACTCAAGAAGTCACGACTGTCCATCAACCATGTCGGTGATTTGGAAACGATGTTTAACACACTCCGACAGTACAGAATGAAGCTCAATCCGTTGAAGTGTCATTTCGGAGTAGCGTCAGGAAAACTCCTTGGATTCATAGTCAACGCCAAAGGAATTGAAGCCAATCCTGAGAAAATCTACACGATTCGGAATCTCAAAACTCCCAGAACCATGAAGTAGGTGCAAAGCCTCTACAGGATGGCGGACAAGTGCATCCCTTTCTTCGATCTAATCAATAAAGGAAAATGAAATTTTGAGTGGATAGAGGAGTGCGAAGGCGCATTCCAAGCACTAGTTCAACATTTGGCAATCCCACCTATCTTGTCGAAGCCGGTTGATCACGAGAGATTATATATCTATATGGTGTTTTCGACAAACGCGATCAGTGCTGCATTGATTCGAGAAGAGGATCAGATCCAACGACTGGTCTATTATATCAGCAAAAGGCTAACGGGGGTAGAAAGAAACTACCCGAAGGTGGAAAAGCTGGCTTATTGTCTCGTCATAGCCTCAAGGAAGCTCCATCCGTATTTTCAGGCTCATCCGATCACAGTCTACACCAACCAGCCGTTGCGACATATCCTAACATGACCTGAGACGTCTGGTAGATTGCTCAAGTGGAACATCGAGTTGAGTCAATTTGACATCACTTATACACCAAGGCGAGCTACTCAAGAACAAGTTCTGGCGGACTTCATAGCTGAATTCACCATACCAGAGGATTTGCTCGAAGCCAGTGAATCTCCCAAATGCACATGGAAGCTATACACTGACGATGCATCAAACGACCATTGCTCAGGCGCTAGAGTGGTCCTCGAAACCCCAGGGTCGATCCATATGTTATGCTTTGAAGTTTGACTTCTGTGCAACTAACCACAAAGCCGAGTACGAAGCTTTGCTTGCTGGACTAAGGCTTTCCAAAGACTTAGGAGCTATCGTTGTGGAAATTTACTGTGATTCGCAATTGGTCGTATATTAGGTTCGAGGGGAGTATCAAGCCAGAGACCGAAGATTACCCACTTACCTTGCTTGGTTTCAAGAAGTGTTAAATCAGTTTGACTATTATGCTATTCATTGTATACCCCGAGAGCACAATCAGAAAATCGATTCTTTAGCGAAACTGGCCAGCACTGGCGAAGCACAACAGATGGGACTCATCCCCGTCGAGACACTTACCGCTCCGAGTATCGATCAAATAGAGACAGACTGGGTGTACGAGCCAATGCCCGAGAAGGAGTTGTGGATGACTCCATTCAGAAACTATATTGAGCACGGAGCTTTGAGCACAGAAGTAAGAAAAGACAGGTTCTCTGAAAAGATTCATGATTTATTACTTTACTCCCAAGTATCGCCCATGACGAGATCAAACGAGTGTTGCATGATGTGTATGAAGGAGAGTGTGGTGATCATACTGGAGGGCAAGCCCTTGCGAAGAAAATACTCAGATATGGATATTACTGGCTAACCATGAATCGAGACGCATCAGATTACACTAAAAAATGCGATAAGTTCCAGAAGTATGCTAGGATTCCAAGAACCCTGCCCACCGAAATTACTCAGATGGTCAGTCCATGGCCGTTTGCCACATGGCACATTGATATAATAGGGTATCTACCTTTAGCCAAGGGTGGTGCAAAGTACGCCATCGTTGCAGTTGACTACTTTACTAAATGGTGGAAGCTGAGCCCCTTGCCACTATCACGACGAAGAAAGTAATCAACTTTGTTGTGCACAATATCATCTGTTGCTTTGTCCTCCCACACACCATTGTAACTGATAACGGGACCCAATTCGATAGTGTCGTGTTCAAAGATTTCTGTCAATGCTACCGCATCCAGAAGAAGTTCTCAGCAATAGCTCACCCTCAAGCGAATGGGCAAGTCAAAGCTGTCAAGAAAGTTATCAAGTCCATTCTAAAGAAATGACTGGAAAAAGCTGGAGGTAAGTGGGTCGATGAGCTTCCCATGGCCCTATGGGCATATTGAACTACCCACAAGTCCACGACCGGCCATACTCCGTTTGCACATTCCTATGGCTCCGAAGCTGTTATTCCAGTTGAACTAGAAGTACCTTCTCAACGTGTGACCTATTACGATCCAAAGACGTACGCCATCCTACTTGCAAAATCTTTGGATTTACTGGATGAGAAGTGTGAAGAGGCTAATTTGAGGGCAGCCGCACATCGCCGTCGAGTCACCTGATTATACAACGCTAAGTTTCGATCCATAACCTTCGAAGTTGGCGATCTCGTACTTAAGTGAATTTATCCGGTCCCTTCACAAATGAAACCGACATGGGAAGGACCGTATGTCATCGAGCGGAGACTTGGAGATGGCACGTTCAAGCTATCAACTGTTGACGGTCTCACTTTACCGAGAGCATGGAACAACGAGAGTCTCCGCCGCTATTACACATAACTGGCTTTTATTCATTTAGTCTGCTTTTCTTTTGAAATTTGTTTATGCATTTTTTGAATTTGAACTTGTAATAAGGCAACTATCTTTGCCATACTTTCTTATTTTAGCAATATAATGCAGACTCATCAAGCCAGATTGGTGATTCTTGGAAGGCATCGTGCGACTGTCAAGATGTACGAAGAGCTAAGTTCCATCTTACGATGGGACTTATTCAAATAGGGAGTGACCGTGATCCGACCGGTCACTCGCTAAGTGAAACCCCGAGCTCGAGGGCAAGCAACGATAAAAGTAAAGAAGGATTGAAACACGATGATCCTCCAATGAACTCCAACTCCTAGAGTGCGAGCTGAAGTACAAACTCCAAAATATGGGCTCGAAGAGGGTGGATCTGTCCACCCACGACTTCGCCCTCATTCAATTTAGGCTCGAGGAGGATGGATCCGTCCGTCCATGACCTCGCCTTCATTTTTCCAAGCTCAAAGAGGATAGATCCATCCATCTACGAATTCGCTTGCCAAATCAAGGTGGATGTGATCCGACGGTCCACAACCTTGACCAACTTCTTGTTCCCGGAGTGTGAACGAGATTCTAATGCTTACACAGATGTGATTGACCGTCTGTCGACCAACTCCAAATTCCTAGAGTGCGAACTGGAGTATAAACATTAACGGGTGTAATTGACCACCCATCGTCCAACTCTGGTCCCTAGAGTGCGGAATGGAGTATAAGACACCAAATGGGTGTGACTGACCACCCATCGAATAACTCTAGTCTCGAGAATGCGGACTAGAGTACAAACGCCAAACGGGTGTGACCGACCACCCATAAATTAATTTATGTCTGCGGAGTGAGGATATAATTCTGAGCATCAAACGGGTGTGACCGACCGCCCGTAAATTAACTTGTATCCTCGGAGTGTGGATATAATCCTTAGCATTAAACGGGTGTGACCGACTACCTGTAAATTAACTTGTGTCCCCGAAGTGTGGATATAACCCTTAGCATTAAACGGGTGTGACCGACCGCCCATAAATTAACTTATGTCCTCGGAGCGCAGATATGATTCCAAACATTAAGCAGGCGTGACCGACCGTCGGCATACAAGTTTAATCCCAGAGTGTGGATGTAAATACCAGCAATTGGCGAGTGTGATCCGACCACTCAAACTCACTTCACTTTAACTTTGTTTCGACTAAGTTAAATTAAAGTCGGTAAAGGCGGAATATGACTGCCGACTAACTACTTCAATTCTCCCCATGACTGGGGGCATAACTCAAGTACCAGCCGTTGACCGTGACAATGCAACGTTGGGACTCAACTCAATGTTTGATTATGACCCGAAGCCATAGCTCCGGGACTTAACGGCGGGACTCAAGTTCGACTAGGAAACTGATACCTCAAAAGTACATTGTATGGAACCACGTGTGCTAAAATACTTAGACAAATGAACACAAAGCTGTGCTGAAAACAAAACGAAATTTTATTTCCACTATTCTTTGAGAAAGTAAGTACAAAATCTGTTCCAAGAATTCCTATAAGTAGGGGCCAACCTGCATCTATACATGGCCTACAGAAAATGAAAGAAAAGCCTATTCTAGTTGTCTACCAAAAAGAGAACAAGAAAAAATGCGAATCTACGCCTTTAGTTTTTTATCCTTCTTGCTTTTCTTCAGCGTAGACCCGGTCGAACTGCCGCTTAGATGTCTCTTTGAGCCTTTGCCTCCCCGACTTGCTCCAGCTGGCTTGTCTCCGGCCGGGGGAATTGAAGCAGTCTCCTCCTCGGAACTCACAGGGACTAGAATATCCTCTGTGGGTGGAACTGGAGGAATGGTGGCACCCTCAATACTAGAAGAATGAGGAACAATGGTATCGATGACGGTGCCACCCGGAGAAACAACAATTATAGGGACCATACCGGGACCTGCCATGCCTTCATTAGCACTACGAGCCTACTCGGCTTGCTCCATTACAGCTTTGATTTCCTCCATTATCTGCTCAGCCCGGTCCGCATGTATACCCATTGGAATACTATTGGTCGAGCCCGAGGAGCCCGTGATGATCACGTCTTCATCAATATTAAAGGGCACTTCGATACTTGGATCACTTTGATGGCTGAAAGAGTGCTTCCATCAATTGTTCATCAAGCATGCAGCTGTTATCGTGCATCTCCCCAACCGAAGTGGTGACTGTTACAATTGTAGCATCTGTTGTAAGGGCCTCCTGCTTGTGATGAATTTCTTGAGTTGTAGGAGGATCGGCCGGTGCTGAATCTAAGACTGAATGAAGATAAGAGAATATATTAGTAATATCATCTGATAGTGCTCCTGCATTTTGAGGAATAGGAGAAGTGTCCAGCATACCTTCCTCAAGTTGGCTCCCAGGTTGGGCCGACGGGCCTTCCGAACTGCGCTCGGTGATCGGAGAGAGATGCAGCCTATCAGGATCATATTCTGGAACAACTGGAGGATCGATAGAAGAAGTAGTCTCAAATTGGAACGCTGTAGGCACTTTGGAACTTACTTCATGATGTTCGATCCCAGATCCTTCCCCAGCTTCCGGATACGTGGTGGCCAATTTTTCTTTCTCAAGAGAAATGATTATATCGTGGAGGACTTTAGGCTCATCTCCGACTAGCACTTGAGCTTCAAGTTGGAACTCATCGATAGTTGCAGCATTGCAGATCACCTTTTCGTCCTCTACCAAGTGACTTCAGGCTTTGTATGGTTGGAAAGGATAATCTTTGCCGAGCCAGTTTAAGTTGCGGTTTCTTAAGACATTGGCATTGTACGTGACCAGGAGATATTCGAATTCACCGTCCATCCTGCCCTCGACCGCTTTAATTTCTCTCTCAATCCTGGCATCAGTCTCCTTGGCCTTTAGATTCGATGCATCCCTCTCCTCCTTAAGTCTCACCGCATGTTCACATGCCTCTTGGGCGGCTTTGTTGGCCTTATCTTTTTCCTTGATGGCCTCAGCTAGCTACGCCCTTATCTCCTCAATCTCTTTTCGTGCAAAGTCCCTTTCCTGAGTAATGACGGTGTTATGGTGACCCATCTCCTGCACTAAGTCCATATGAGTCTTCCTCATATTTTCCATGGACTTCCTGGCCTCCTCAGCATTTTGTTCGGCCTCCACCTCGGTTCTCCTTGAAGATTCGAGCTCATTGGTGAGCGCCGTTATTATTCTACCTTTTTGAGAAAGGTCGCTCTCCAATTTTTCAATCATTTTAGCCCGCTCGAAAGATACTACCGACACCCTCTCAACCGTCTTAACACATTCCATGTACTAGTTGTATGCATCGTGCACGTAATCTTGTACCAGTTTTTCTATGTCGTTGGGGATTCTTTTCAAGTTTGGAGGGAAGGAAGCCATCGAAACAAATATTCGGGAAGTGTTTCTTTAACTTGGCGATTCGGCTGGCTCCCTCTCCTGTGGGCTCTATAATAGTTTGTTCGGTATGATAGGAACTTCCATTTCAGTTCTACAGCATTGATCGCCAGTTTCAAAGTGTAAGGTGGCATTATTTGGTGTGCAGTTTCAGAAGATTGCCTGCCAGAGCCGGATGGTTTTGAGGGTCCTTTAGATGGTGGAGATCGCGACCAAGAGCGGTGCCTACTTTGATGTGACCTTTCCTTCTCCCTATCATAACGCTCGCACTCTTGGCTAGAGTGATAACCATAATTATAGTCTCTATCACTATCCCGCCTATGTGCTTCAGAGTATGAGCTGGAAGAATGGCGTGAAGAGCGAAGCTTGCTGAGCATAGACCCCTGTTTCACCATCATGTCTAAAAAATGAAAAGAGAAGCAGAATTTTTCATCTCCAGAGATTAGAAAACATGTCATTAGAAGTTGTGTGGTGCCGTGAAGTGTGTGTTGCGTGTGCAAACCACCCAACCGACCGATTGTGGTAGCCTTACTCGTAGGAGTTGGCTCCCCTATGTCTAAAAAAGTTAGGCTTGCGCCAGTTCGCGGTGGGTAAGGGAGCCCCTCTAATCCAAGATCCTGGAATGAAGCTATGTCATCTAGAATAGGAATATCTGACAATCCTCTAAATGAACCTTCTGTTTGTGGAGAAGAGGTCTCCAGACCTGTAGAAGTTGCCACGGGCAGAGTTATTACAACAGTCTTATGCCTCTTGGCTTTGTGGGCGAGAGTTTTTCCCTTTCTTTTTTATTCTAATAATCGAAGGCCCCGCGGAGGCACAACTGCGGGCTCATGCCTAGCTGTCGTACTCTCATCATCACCCAATTCGGTAATTATAATTCCAGGTGCATTTTGAGCACCCCCGACCGGGGGCACAATAGGAGCCCTTCTTCCTCCTTGCCTTACCGGAGCTACCCTGGGAACTCTTGTTAGCCCAATGCTTTGACCTCTCTCCATGAGCCCCATGACGATTAAGTTTTCGTCAGTAAAGACTTCATCTATTTCCCTAAGCTCAACCGGCACTGCCTGAAGCATTCTCACTATCTCCTTGAACTGTGTTCCTTCGGGCCGTGGAAGTGAAGCTGTAAAAAGAAATGCAATATTTGATTCAGCGTCAACTTATACTACCCAATTAATTGACGAAGAAGTTAAAGCACTTACGTCTGACTAACCACCGTCTAGCAAATCCTGGTGGACACCTAACAAAGAACCATTCTGTCTTGAAGCAGCTTAACTTACTCCAAGCACCTGCCATGACTTGGCAGTTCCTCACTGCTTCTAGGAAAGTAAACGAAGGGTTATCCCCGC
The DNA here is from genome assembly GCA_030737815.1 of Allium fistulosum. Lineage (NCBI taxonomy): Eukaryota > Viridiplantae > Streptophyta > Magnoliopsida > Asparagales > Amaryllidaceae > Allium > Allium fistulosum. The sequence continues at coordinate 531,406,841 of CM060904.1, forward strand.
GACTTTTGACATTGAATAAGTATCTGATTTCATCAACGGTCGGGGGTTGGAGAAGATGCTTCATAGAGATGATATATAAGTTGTTGAGAAGTGCATATCCGTTCGGATGCGATTGAGACGGTGCAATCCTCAAGAAGAACAGCACATCCCGAATAAATTGGTTGAACGGGGGCAACGTTCCAGCTACACAAATAAATCTGTTACAAGCAGTAAACCCTTCTGGGGGATTGTGCGCTCTGTCTTTCGGCCCCGGTAATAGAACGTCTTCTAGAGATAGACCATGTTTGAAACAAATTCTGCCTAGCATATCTTCAGAGATCTAGGAACGGACTGAGTCTTCCGGATTCAAAACCAACGCTACACCCGGCAGTTCATCCGGAGCAGGACTTACTACATCTGCCGCGATGTTTGGCACTTTGATTCTAAGAAATGGAGGACTCTGAACTCCCTGTTGCTCAGAGCTTTCGGAATCCATAGCTATTAAACTTAGTAAAAACCATTATTAGATGGTAAGGAACCCATGTTCCCCCCGGTGTAAAGTGAGTGATCGTGTTGTGTAGTGAAGTGCTACATAAAACTTTAAATTTCTATAAGTTTAAAAGATGGTAAAGCGACGAGACTTCAAGATTCGACCGGAGTGACCGTCATCGCTGACCATCTCAACCGTGCCATCCTGACTTTGGAGAACGGTCCATGTTATAGTTTATTATGTTTATCAAATTATAGTTCCATCGACGAGCTTTGAAGGGTGGTCATATATGCAGTTTTTCAATCAAGTACAATTATGTAAGGCTAAAGCTCGTCAGAGTTAAGTGTTCGAGTATGCAAAAGGCTATGTTTTATATCCATCAAGGTTCAACTTGGATTATTCCTCTAAAAGCCTATGTTCGTATCGATCTGAGGAGTTAGGTTTCATATCGATCAATTCATGCATCACTGCACTTCATATCAATCCAAAGACCTTGGCTTCATATCGATCACTCTAAGCATCGACGCTCTGCGTATCGATCTAAAGACCCTAGCTTCAGATTGATCACCGCGCCTCTTCCATCGATACGAGTTGCTTTATCCTTAATTGATCAGCAAACTGCTCTATCTACAAACTACTTCACAGTATTTGATCGATCCACGTCTTGTATCGATGCGAGTTCGACGGAGAGATTTGGAGTAAGTGACTCAATCGATCGCCCTCCTTCTTCCTCAAGCCTCCAAGATGCCATTAAAGCACTTTCTCGACCTCACTCTAGCCATGCTCTGGCACCAACAATGCCAGAGTTGGCCATAGCTCTGGAAGGAATGGCATGATGGCTCGAGTCTCATCAATTTAGGGATGGTTTTAGCCCATCATTTACCTAGATTAAAGGAATTGAATTAAAAGTTAATGGATTTGTTGATTGAAGACGAAAGCTTCTACAGTTTTTTCGTGTTTCCGATCGATACGAGGTGATTATAAAATTGGAAGCAAGTGAAAAATTTGTCCGAGTAAAAAAATTATTTATATTGGTTCGTATCCAAAAGAAAACGCTTCGTATCCCAGTCACTAAACCAAGAGAAACGGTCAACATCCATCGATACGAAGGTTGGATTTCATATCCACCAACGCAAGGAAGTCCAAAGATTTACTTTCATATCCATCGGCGTTTCGTATCCATCAATACTGATCGATCCGAAACCCACTGTTTCGTAACCATCGGTACAAAAGTCACTACAAGATCATGTCTGGACCATTCAACTCCATCGATACGAAACGTCAATTTTGTATCTATCTATTCAAGACCCAAAACTTCATGTCCATCGATATGAAGCACTCCTAGAGACCATCTATCTCGTATCGATAGACATCGATACGAAGCCTACATTCATACATCCCAGATCGATCCAGGAGAGGATCGATACTGGATCAATACGAAGGAGTGAATCAATTCGACTATCAATCGTTGTTACAACTCGAATTTCATATCGATCTAGGAGGGGATCGATACGAAACTTGATCCAAACAAGAACAAAGAAACTTGACAACGACCCATGAACGTGCAAACATGAACGGGAGTCAGGTTAACATACATGCATGTATGTCATATTATTATTTTATTTTCAAAGTTAGCAGGAATTGAATGCTTACCTAGTGACAACCAGAACAACGGACAACAAATTGCTAGCACTCGACCTTTAGTTAGAACATAAAACTGCATGATCATTGGCAGTCTACGACTCGACATTTATATTATTGGAAATTAATCAAAGGTTACATCTCCTGATGAAAAGACAACAACTGTTCAACGAAACGGATAGAACTTTTTTAGAATAAAGATTGCAGCTTTTCAAAGCACGCCATGTTCAAACAGGACGTACTTTGGGGGGCAAATGTTATCCCGCCTTTTGGAAAGGCCGTGACACCAAGGGCTTGACTAGAAACTAAGGGTAATCTACCCCGGAGATCAGTTATCTACAGGTCCACGATGGATACAGGCAAACTTGGTCCGAGTCCGGATCGAGCTACAATTAGCATGGTATGACAAGCAAAGCTACGAAAGGCAACATTCCAAAATTTCAGGCAATCGGAGTTCGTATGCTCAAGTTATGGATCGATCGAGATCCATATGAAACATGTCTAGTTCGTATCCATCTACTTCGAATCCATTCCCTTCGTATCCATGTACTTCGTATCCATCTACTTCGAATCCATTCCCTTCGTATCCATGTACTTTGTATCCATCTACTTCGAATCCGTTCCCTTCGTATCCATGTACTTCGTATCCATCCATTTCATACTCACCCATTTCGTATCGATTCCACTTCAGCATGTTTCGTATCGATCAGCCAATCGATCGATATGAAGCAAGGAGCTAGGCATCGATACGAAGCCATAAACCAAGCATCGATACAAAGGCAAAGACGAAGCATCGATACGAAGGACAATGTGCCAGATGGATACGAAAGACATGGTCTAACCAAAGGAAGCGGCCTCTCAGGATGAAATGTGGATCTCCCCAGGATTCTCGCTCCACGTCATCGATACGAAATCCATCGATACGCAAGCATCGATACGGATCCATTAGCCAACTTGCAAACTCAATCTTGGATCGATCATAACTCAAAAACTACAAGTCCAAATGCCATGAAATTTTCGCCGAAGCTTGCTTATTCATTGGAGAACCACCATGATCGATCGTAGCTCCATTGGCATTCCTTGATCGATACGAAGTACACATGGATCGATCAGGGATCGATCCCAAACAACCCCTGATCGATCTGGTGGGCCCACCCACGTGTGAGAAGAGGTATTCCGAGGTTTGAGGGAGATATCAGATCTACTCCTATAAATAGCACCCCTATGCCTACTGAAAAATAACTTTTGGCTCTCTTACGCCGTTACTCTGTTGAAACTTCATTATAACTTGAGTGTTAGTGATTTGTACTGTTGTAATCAGTTGAGAATCATCAACAAATAGCAAACTATTCAAAGTGGACGTAGGCTACAACACTGAACCACTATAAACTCTTGTTTTTTCTATTTTTGCATACTTTTATTGGTGTGATTGTTAGATTAGCCTCTTTTTCCATTTAATTTCTTCATTCTAATCTCTTCAATTACATCCGAAGAGTGTCGTGCCCAATTTTGGCACAAACACTTAAATAAGCTAGAAAACATCCAATCATTATTAAAACAGTTAATTATCCTTTTGAAAACATTTATAAAATATTTGGAAAAGAATCGATATGTTTAAAACTATATTTCAAAGCTTTTAGAAAAGTGCTGCGGAAAGTACCTTTTTAAGCTATATTGATCAAAACGACTTTTTATTTTTTTTAAATTAATTTTTATTACTCAAATCACTTTTAAAACATTTTAAAAGATTTATAAGGTTTATTCCACATTTTTAAACAATTTTAAAATATTATTTTCAATGAAATCCAATTATGGATCCGAAGGGCAAAACCGCGATTTTTCAAAAATTTTGTTTTACTCATATTTCAAAATCTACCTATCGAAATCTAGATTTTCTTTCTTCGTTGGAAAATTATGGATATAATAGTTCAGAAAATTCTTATCTTGATGAATTCCGAGGTATATTCCATTCTTTACACTCATATGACTTTTATGGCGCGAAATTGTGAACTGTCGTTACGCGACGCGCCAATTTTTGACTAAATTTTCCATTATCGTTCAAACTTCATCAAAAAACTTTTAAATGTTTATAACACATTTAAAAATCATTTTAAACCATTTTTAAAGAGGTTTTACATTCCATTCACATCATTTCATTAAGTCAAGGAAAGCGATTTCCTTTGTGCTTATCGACATGTATTTCCATGACTTGCATATATATTCAAAATTCATATTTAAACAACCAAACTTGATGATCAAAGCATCATAAACATCCATTGCAAACATCATATCATCATCCAAAATATAATATAATAGTTTTAGGAGTTCTCACCCTCATTTTCGCTTTGAGCTAATAGAAAATCGGCTATAGCTCCGCTGCGATCAAACCAAAGCAACAAAACCAAGACTATGACCTAAGAGAGAGCTCGGCCTAGCCTTGATGGTGATGGTGCTCACGGCCTAGGTGGAGTGGGGTGGTGGCCATGGACTTTGGAAGAGTAAAGGAGGTGTTTAGAACTAGTTTTGAAGTGGATTGATATTATAAACTAGTGTATACATTTTCCTCTTTGATTTGATATATTTTTTAACTTTTCTAAAATATGTTATTTTATGAATAAGAAGCCATTAAAGAGGCTCTTAGAAAGCTTGAAATGAATAGGAAGAAGAAGTGGAATGGTATTAGGATTTTTGTGAGAAGATGGGTGGTATTTATAGAAAAAACCTAAGAATAAAATATTAAGTTGCATAATTATCTAAATACCCCTAGCCCATACCCCTCCCCTAGACCCTAGCGCATGGCTCCCACCCCCCAAAGCCATGTGATGGTTGATGTGAGGTGATGGTGTGGTACAATGAAGTGATGTTTGCTTTATGGTTACTTAAAGGTTAAGCTTAGAAATTATTAAATCGTTTGTATAATATTTATATATGTATTTATGTATGTATGTACATGTTATCATGTGCATGTGACATATATATGTATATACATGTAGGTGCATAACACTTCGAACATCTTCGAACAACCTTTGTTCGTTGAATCGTCGAAATCCTGAGAATCGATTATCGGTCACATTTTCACTTATTTATTAACGTACATATATTTGTAAAAAAATTCAAAAATAAATTTCTTATCATTTTAAACTAATTAAAATGATCACATTTGAATTATAAAACCATATAAATTATTATTAAAAATTATTTACAATAATCGCCATTATACCGATAAAACATTATCGATTTTTCCTTATATTTTCAAATCAAATATATATCTTTATAAAACTATTATAAATGATTTATTATCACTTTATAACTATTCAAAATGAATTATCATCATTTAAAATAATTATTTGGATAATTGAAATAATTATTAAATCATTAATCTTAATTTAAATTCATAAATTTTTATTTAAATATGATCCAATTTTATCAATATAAATTTCGAAGAAAATATTTTTGTAAATATTTATTCAAAACAAGATTGCTATTACTTATTATAATTTAAAACAATATCATTTTATTATCATCCTTTTATTTGCATAAATTTAAAAATAAATACAATTTATCAAAGTGATAAATTGGTAGATCGTTACAGACTCCCCCCTTAAAAGAATTTCATCCCTGAAATTACCCAAGACAAAAACTCAAAGGTTTTGCCCAAAATATTTATTTTTAAATTTATACATGTATGATGTATATAGATCATCCGTACGCAATATCTGATTCGATCTTCTACTCGAATTCACAACTTTACTTCCGAACTAGCATTGATCCCTCGATCCTCTAGTGCGGATTCTGACCAGGCTTTCTGATCAAAACACTACAACAAAACAGCCTTTTTACAACGGGCAATGCCCGTTGTAATATGGGTTTCGCAACGGGCATACGCCCGTTGTATTAGGCCTCGTTGTAATAGGTCAACCGTATTTTACAACGGACAATAAACGTTGTAAAACGTTAAACTTGGAAAGGATTCTGACCGTTGTAATAGCCTATAATACAAGTGGCATAACCCGTTGTAATAGACTATAATACAACTGGCATAGCCCGTTGTAATACACGATATTGCAACGATTTCTGACTGTTGCAAAATAAATGCAAATTTTAAAAAAAAAATCACAGCTACAAATAATAAATAATTTAACGAGTAATAAATATTATCATAAAACAACCAAAATCACATACGAAAAAACTAAAAGCTAGAATCATAAAATTCCAACACATTCCAAAAAATCATATAAGTTTACATTGACATAGTTCTAACATACACATGACAACTAGTTTCATAACGTCATAACAGCCAAATACATAAAGCATTAACACATAAGCATAAAGCTTTTGTCAACAAACTCATCTTTTTTTTATTGTCGCTCTCTCTTTTCAGACTCTCTTTCTCTTTTCCTCGTATCAATCATCCACAACAAAGCAGCTCCGTCACCTTGTATAGAAATAGTGCTGCTGAAAGCCTTATACCAAAAATAGAATAGGGACACTTAAGAACATTTGCTGGAATGAAACTACATCTAGTTGATGCTGAAACTGCTCATGCGAATCCTTGAGATTAAATGTCTATTCAAAATTCTCATGCCTAAAACTGCATCTTTTCTAATCCAATATATATAGGAACATGATCATTTCGCAGATGTACATTATTCTCAACATGTTACTTCTATTTCGTAATTATCAAATTTTAATATCACAAGACACTCCATTGAAGGTACAACCTTCTAAGTGGCAGCTGGAGTAAACTATACAACTTTACTCCCACATAACCTAAAACTCAGATATCAAGGCTTCATTGAGGAAACCGCTTTATAAAACTTGGTCAATATTTTCAAAATGATCTAACTATCTTGGCGAACACAATATGCCATATTTTATGAACTATTTTTTTTTATTCAAATAGCAAACAGTAGAAAAAAGGCAAAAGATCATATGATTCTAAAAAGCCAAACACACACACATATATCTGTGTGTGTAAGATCTATATACTTCTAGAGGTGTAATGTGCACACTTGAAGCCATTTATACATGGATATACACTTCAAAACAGAGATATACATACTTAAAATTTACTGAAATGCACTTGGTAAGCACTTTGAAAAGTATACACATTCAAAAAAATTTACTTGCTCAAAATATGATACGCTTAACACAGCTACATGTGCAAACATATATATTCAAAATTTACTTATATAAGTGTGAATAGAATATCATTCTAATTGGTGAATAAACCCAAAATTAATAACCAATGAGAGATACATGCAAAAATCAATTCAGCAATGTCAACTAAGATCATTTAGCATCCGAACCAAAAAATTAAAACAACGAAAATGGTTTGTTATGATCTTTTAAAATCCTCTTACCTTTTCAAAAAATTTAAAAAAGTGACGCCGAATAGCTCTCTGAAGATCCTCGGGCAAATTTTCAAGAAGCTCTTCCTCATTTACACCCCAAGTGGCAGCCCAACTAAATCTCTCTACTTTTCTTACCTGCCTATTGTATAATTTGATTGATCAGAGAGAAGGGAATCTGATATAAAAGATAAGGAAGATGAGATCAATCATGCAACAAAGTTGACAGCTACTTAATCAAATATATTATTTTTACAACTTTTGTTAACAATGGTGAATACACTACGTGTTATTCTAGTTAACTTATCCAACCCATTCACACCATTGGATTACAGATGGCATTGAGTGTGATATGCTCCCCATCTCCTTTTGTCAAATAAATACAATCAATATCAAATATCTATATTATTTAAATTGATCTTGCCTTCACATTAGTTTGCTGTGAGTAAAAATCATGAAATTGATTGTCCAATTTTTTATAGTGCTGTTCCTGTCAGGCCTTTACATTTTGTTCTTTTGCCACAAAAAATTGACTAACTCTGGTAAACTAGTAAAGGTTATAAATGTGTGCACATCAGTTGTAAAATATAGCAATTTTAGTCAGATAACATAGGATGGTAGTTAAGTGTTCATATATTTAGAGTAACCTCATTTATGCCTAGTCAACACAATCAGATGATACTTTCATATAGCTTTGTTACACTTACCCAGGAGAATGCCCATAAATTTACTAGACATTTTCAGGTTTTTCCAACTGGGCAGTTTTTTATTTTATTTGTGTCAGTACAATGTATTGTTGTGACTTGTAAGTTTCTTTTCTGTGGATTAAGCAAACTCATAAACTATACAATGAATAAAGCAATACTGTATTTATGTATACCTCTTGTTGCATCTGGTGGTCTGCGAATTCTCCACCAAAGTCATACAAAACGGGATCTACGGAGGCAAGCTTCATAGAAAGAAACTTCAAAATGCAAAAAAGTAAAATTATACACTAAAAAAATGTGATAAAAAATAAAATGTGGAAATGAATAACTGCAAAACAATATATGCATATATTTTGTTTCTTTCTTATGTACCTCAACTTGGTTCTGCAATGACTGCACATAATTGATTATTTCATCCAAAACAAGCGCCTTTCCGATAACCTATATAGCCAACAAAACCACATTTTATATACTCCTTGCATTTTATCATGACCCTTCTAATCCATACGATCATGTAAGGAAATACGAATATTCTATGACAAAGGATAAGGCTCACCTTATCACAACCTGGGACAAGGTCTTGCAATTTTTTCATCCTGTCACTTATCCTCTCTCTTCTCACCTAAACTTATGGCACAGTTAATTAGTTAGTTATGATCTACTAATTATTATTTACATTTTTCAGGTTAATTTAAAGTATTATTATAGATGAAGTTACCCTCTCGGCTAGGCTATGGCTGTCTGTTGCAAAACTCATACAAGTTTTTTTAAAAACAAAATATATTTGGGACTTTAAAGCCACATATATACATATACACAAAAACTTACATATTTCGAAACCTGACACTAACATTTCTAAAAATCTGCCATATTCAAGACTTTTATATACTCAATATGTGCAAAACTAATACACTTAAAAATCAAATACGTATGCAAGATCTATTGATAAACATATATAAGTGAAATTCTTCTAATAAATGTGAAACCACGTACTTGAAACGTCGCTCCTCTTCAACGCTCCTCTTCAACGCTCACGATGTTGAATACTCGCGACATTGAGATGTTGGCGGCAATGATTACTCTTGGCGCTAATCATTAGCTTCGGCACCAGTTATCAACCTCGATGTCAACTACGGATCTAAGCGCTAACCATTAATCTCGATGTCATCTATGAACCTCGTCGCTAATCATTAGCTTCGGCATCATCATTGAGATGTGGGCGGCAGTAGATGACTCACGACGTTGACTGCTTTTGGTGTTGAGATGTAGCCTACTTCGATTACCTTCAACATCGTTTTTCTGTTGGATACAGAAAAGAAGGCGTAGTTAAATTTATGGGTATGGATTTAGATCTAGGTTTAGAGCAGAGGAATGAAAATTTGGTAACGCGTGGATTTTGATTTTTTCTTAATGTTTAAGTTAGAGCGTAGGGAATGTAGAATTTTAACCGAAGAACGAAAATAGAAAGGAATTTTAGGCGGTAGAATGAAAAAAATGGAGCCAAAATTTCGCTGTTCAGACCAAAAAGAAACTTGTTTATAATTACTAATTTAATTATCTAATATTGAATATTAAATACTGAATATTAAATATAATTACTAAATAATTGAATATTAATTATAATAATTAAATATTAGGGAATTTTTACTATAAGGGCCTCTTAGCATCAACTAATTATTTTCTAGGACACCTGTTCAAAATAATTAGTTTCCAGGACACGGGTCGAAAATAAACCCGCTACTTTTCATTAATCCATACCTGCCGTCAGTTCAAAACAAAAATAGGGCTTAAAAACAAAATCGATTTCTTCTGTACCAATTTCCATTCCATTTTCTCTTCCCGATTTTTCTATTTCAGCATCATCGATTTCAGGTTAAACTATAACGCTTTCATCGAGCAATTTCTACAAGTAAGTTAAACTTAAACTTAAATGCGGAACAAGTAAGTTGTATTTTATTTTGATGTAAATGTTTTAGTTATATGATAAATCGTACTTAAATATTCATTGTTACTGATGCTGATAATAACCTTTATAATGGATTTAAGGTATTTTAGTTCTTGTTATAATTTAACATAATCGACATTTGTTTAATCAAGCATGCCTAAATATTCAATTGCAGATGATACTAAACCCTAGTTGTTAAACTGAACAAGTAATTGTTTAGTTGTTAAGAAAGATAAATGTATCTATCTATTAATGTAAAATATTTAGACTACATGCTAAACCCTAGTTGTGTCCGATATTTACAATTATTTGTTAGATAGGATTTGGTTTTTACAATGATTTCAAGTTATTAGAAAAAAATATAAATCTAATTTAAACCCTAGTTGGAAAAGATAAAAGCATTTATGTTTTTATGTCGAACATTAAAATACAGAATAAATCCTAGATAAATTATTATATCAGCTACTACATATAACATCATAAATACTGAATTTAAGTCAATTGCAATTGTCCTGAAGGATTTATGCGAAATAAATATACTTAATCAACTTTTAAGTACAAAAATATTATTCTTCACTCTTTCTAACATTTCATTATATATGACAATTTTTATGCAGCGTAAAAATGCATACAAGGTCTTCTAAGTCGAAGATATTCATTCGAAAAACAACTTGCATATTCATAAACGAAGGTGGAACGCAATGCATAAATATAAGACCTATTTCCGGTCCATTTTGTGATGAACACAGCCAAAGACCATCACCATTTACAACTCCATTGGTAATTGTTTTCATACTTATGTTTCACATAATATTTAATTCTAATCTTCATTTTGTATATACGTAATAAATTGAAATCTAGATTCCATATTTTAAATAAAAAAATACCTAAATTTTTTGACCTTACATTGTTTACCTTGGTTAGTCTGCTATTCTGTCACTACATTTACATATACATGCGGGTGTGTGTGTGTGTGTGTTTCTGCATTCACTTCATATATTTTGTATTGGGTTGATGTGCATTGACTTGACTTGTTGCTTTATTTGCAGTCAGTTATCATCTAGCTTGTCTGCACTTGCATTCTCATCTTGTCGACATGTCTGCATTGGACTCTGGTTTCAATGTGTATGATGTTGCAAATTCACTTGATGTTTCATACATGTATATATGTAATGTTTGAACACTTCAATCATGTTTGGTTACTTCATTTTCATTGATGTTGAGTTGTTTTTATGGTGCATTTGTTTGTGTATGCTGTGCACTTGTTTGCACTGTCACTTTTGAATCTGAATATTCATTGATGTTGTAGCTTTCATGTTGCATTCATACATGTTGTACATGTAATTACTTCAAGGGTATTGTGATGATGAAGATAAAACACATTATCTTTTATCTTTATATACTTTGAAACTTTCTAATTGTAAATTTTCATTTCATCAAATAAATCTTGTTGGTTTTCAGTTGTGAATGTTCATTTATCTTTCATTGGTCTAAATTATAAATTAGAGAATGCGAAATTTTCAAACTGTGATGATTGAAATAGGTCTAAAAAAATTCAAACATTTGTTCTTTACAACAAAACCTATTGGATTTAATTTATACTTTTGTTTTTTTTAAAAAAAAACTTTATATACTAAAAAAGTGCTTTATCTTTTATTTTTTTAAATAGAGGTACTTTATGTACTAAAAATTACCTTAACCTCAAAAAAATACAAAATAATGTAAATGATAAAACATATTATCATTTTATTCAAATTTTTGTGTAGTAGGATATTTTTTTGATAATCTTGTTATTTTTACCTTCTAATTTATTTTTTGATTTTCCTAAATATAGAATCAAAGTGCACCAACACAAGAATTACCTGATGTGAATGAAAAAGAAGACTTCATATCTGATGATGAAAAAACGTTTTCACAGCAACTAGCAGAAGACAGTACTGATTTGGATGATATAGATCAGTATGAAATTAAGAAAATAGATAAGAAGCAAAAAAGGCAGTACACAGGTACTTATAGATGTAATTTGGATGCAGTCTATAAGGTAATGTCAATTATAAAGAAGAAACACATTCTTTCACCGGAAGCAAAAGCTTTTTTAGAAAAAACACCTTTCAAAAACCTCTTCAACGTTTTTCTTAGTGATTCAATAACAAGACAAGATTTGAGGAAAAGTGCTTCAAATTTAGATGATATCATTACTTCTTTTGATGAAAAAGAAAATGCTTTCACAATTGGAAACAAATTACTCAAAATTACTCCTGAAGAAGTCAGTCTAATTTTTGGAACGCCAATAGCTAGAGAAGACTTGTTTCCTATACCAGCTTCTAACAAAGCCTTAGCCATGGAAAGTTTCTCTAATTTTTTAACTGCCAATTTTGAAGAAGAAGACATAATTAGCCAAAAAACAGTAACTAAAAAACTGAATACACTGTTAGAAGAAGAAAAAGGAAATGAAGATATAGTGAAATTGTTGTTGTTGCTGCTAGTTATAACTTTCCTATTTCCAAACAACCAAAGCTACATGCAATGGGGATTCTTGCCGAAGTTGCTGAACTTAAAAAAATTAAATTCAATTTCTTGGCCGCGAGCAATATGTGAAAATGTGTTGAAAAATGTTAAAAAGTATCATGCTGACCCTAGAAGTACACCAGGCTGTACTATGGTGTTACTGGTATGCTTTCATAATTTTAACTAAATGTAAATATATTCAAATTTATATTTAATACAAAAATATAAATGCTTTTATCTTTTTCTTGCAGTACTGGATTTGTGAACGAACACAAATAGTTGCTGAGAAGGAAAATCTGCAAACAAAAATCCCAAGAATGGGAAAATGGGATTTATCGAAATTGAAAGATTTGGACCTCACTGAGGTTGACAATGACAAAGTATGCTATTTTTAACTGTACATTTTTTTTGATTTTTTCGAAAGCAATTTTGTAGAATGTTAGTAGTCATATGTTTAATGTGCAAGCTTAACTTGTCTAGTACTTCAATGACAATATATATGAAAGCTTAACTTTAAATTTATTCATTGCAGATTTTAAAAAAATTTGCAGATGTAACAAAAGAAGAAAAAAAATTTCTTTCCAAAAAAATAAAAGCTATTGAAGTGGAAGTAGACCGAAACAACAAAAGGAAATTAGATGAGTACCAGGAAGACACAAGTTTGAGAAAATCTGAAAAGGAACCTACTGATAACATAATGGAGCTAATATCAAAAGTCAATTTTTTGTGCTCTGAGATGAAAAATGTTGAAGAACAATTAAAGGAGGAAAGATGTTTAAGAGAAGCAGCTGAAAATAGAATCCAAATTCTTGAAATGAAGCTTCAGAAATTGGAAATTTTAAAAAAGCATGAAGTGGAGGAAAAAGATAATTTCAACAAAAAAACTGAAGCTCAAAAAGGTAAAAAAAATTGTTGGTATGATTCACATAAACAGTTCTGCTAATTTTCCAACTTTTGATATTATGCAAACTCAAGATTTCATACTAGAAAAGCAGACACAAGATAGTTTAAAATCTGACAATCTGAAAGAGCCTGCTCAAGAAAATGTTTCTGAAAATCCAATTGTTGTTGAAGATATTGTCCTAAAAGAACCAAAAAAGAAGAAGAAGCCAAAGAATGTTGACAAATGTCCACTACTCGAATATCTTACCGAAGAAAAAAAAGAAATTGTCAAAAAAAATTTCAAAATTCTTGGACGAAACAAGTAAGTAACTAAACTACTTTTGACTCAATTGAATTATGTTATGGTAGAAGTTCCACTCACGGCGATCTGGTTGAATTGGGGGAAGATGTAGGTATTATTGCGGGGCAATCAATTGGGGAACCTGGGACTCAAGTTGAAACTAATTATTTTTAAGGACAAAACTGGGCCATTAGCATTTCTCTTTTCTTTTTAATGCACTGTCAGCTGTTTTATGTAAAATTCATAAAATTCCTGTAGAGTATGACAATATATTTTTGTTAAACCTGTTATTAATATTTGGTTAACTTATGGTAGATCTGTACCATCCTTTAGTTAATATTGAAGGTGACAATTAAAAAAAGATAAAACTGATTATCTTTTGTATGTACTGTGATATGTTTAATGTACAAGTCACAAATTTGTCAACCATTTTAACCATGTCATAATATGCAAACATTTTAACATTGTCATGTTTGGTAGTGCCATTCAATAAACATCTGATAATGTGTAAACTTTTTAAGTTATGGTTTAATCAGAGTTAATAAACAATTTGTCACTTGTGCCATTCAATAAACAACCTTGTATTGTTGGTGTACTACACAGCGACTTGATGGATTGACTCAGTTTAACTTAAAAATTGCCAAATTGAGTCATTATATCAAGTAGTTGGGTTGTATCATCGACAATCCAAGGCTGTTGAAATTTATTAAAATCTAAAGAAAAAAAAGAAATTTTTGGTGATGAATAGTTTGCTGGTTGATGTTCATGAAGATAAAAAAAGTTATTTAAGCACCTATTATTGTAAGCACCAAGTATTTTTATTTGCAACCTTACTTTTTTTAATGCACTGTACTTTAGTTAATAATCCAAGTGACAACTAAAAAAAGATAAAACAAAATATCTTTTTAATGCACTGTCAGCTGTTTTATGTACAATTCATATAATTCCTGTAGAGTATGACAATATATTTTTCTTAAACCTGTTATTAATATTTGGTTAACTTATGGTAGATCTGTACCATCCTTTAATTAATATTGAAGGTGACAATTAAAATAAGATAAAACTGATTATCTTTTGTATGTACTGTTATATGTTTAATGTACAAGTCACAAATTTGTCAACCATTTTAACCATGTCATAATATGCAAACATTTTAACATTGTCATGTTTGGTAGTGCCATTCAATAAACATCCGATAATGTGTAAACTTTTTAAGTTATGGTTTAATCAGAGTTAATAACAATTTGTCACTTGTGCCATTCAATAAACAACCTTGTATTGTTGGTGTACTACACAGCGATTTGATGGATTGACTCAGTTTAACTTAAAAATTGCCAAATTGAGTCATTCTATCAAGTAGTTGGGTTGTATCATCGACAATCCAAGGCTGTTGAAATTTATTAAAATCTGAAGAAAAAAAAGAAATTTTTGATGATGAATAGTTTGCTGGTTGATGTTCATGAAGATAAAAAAAGTTATTTAAGCACCTATTATTGTCAGCACCAAGTATTTTTATTTGCAACCTTACTTTTTTTAATGCACTGTATTTTAGTTAATAATCCAAGTGACAACTAAAAAAAGATAAAACAAAATAACTTTTTAATGTACTGTCAGCTGTTTTATGTACAATTCATAAAATTCCTGTACAGTATGACAGTATGACAATTCATAAAATTCCTGTACAGTATGTACTATTGTTATTTTCTTTTGTTAAAAAATATTTCATTACATACTAATCTTACTTTTTCAGTATACCAATCTTAATTAATTTTCTTTTATACTATAAGTGCCATACAACACAGAACATACTAACCTTAATTTTTTAGTGATGAAGCATTTACTTGTGACGATGAAAACTTCATCACCATCACAAAAAGTATGATAGAAGAACTTCTCTATGGAGAATATATTTCTGGTCAAGTAAGTACAAAAAACTATATTTTGCGTCATTATAAATTCTTTTCTTTGCTTCATTATAAAATCTATTCTTAATCCATTTTTTTTTTTGGAAATGTAGGTTATTGATTGGTTTTGGTTCAGAAAAACAAAATTTTTAGAACAAAGTTCTAGCATTATATATGTGAACACAACAATGACAGTAAGTGTACTATAATGTAAAATTTAATTTGTTTCTAAGATAAATTTTTTGAAATTATTTTTTAACAGAAAAGCGCAACAGATGGAAACCTGGAAAAGATCAAAAAAAATATGTTTAATCCTTTTATTAAACAAGCACTTCTAAATCCATTATGTTGCAATATATTATTTCCTATACATGGCAACGGACATTGGAGCTTGCTAGAGCTAGTAGTGGAATCATGTTCATGGAACCATTATGATTCTCTACACTTGACCATAAGATCTAAGACATTAAGAAGTGGACATTCAAGGTTTGCTATTAATGTGGTAAGTAAAATACACTGAAAGTAAAAAAGATAAATAGATTTATCATTATTATTAAAAAAAATTATATATATATATATATATATATATATATTTGGCAGAAAGCAGCGGTAAACAAAATCAATAAAGACTTATAGGACGCAGGCGAGAAAAAAATTCTAGGAAAGTCTTCATTGATTAAAAATATTAACTGTGCTCAACAAAGCAACGGGTAATTTTCATAATCACTGATTAAAAATGTTTACCTAGGATTTAAGTACATTTTCAGTTATATTTTCATAATCACTGATACAAATGGTACATTATCTAATGCATTCAAGGTATTTGATGTTTTTCTCATGATATTAGTTATTACATAGAAAAGATAAAAGCATTTATGTTTTTATGTAAATGATATAAGTTGTTTGTTGTTTTGGAGCTGGTTTATTGTTAAATGAAATTAATTAAAGAGTTCTTCATAAAATATTAAGTGTCAGATCTTACTTTATTCAACTATTAAAAAAGATAGAAGCATTTATCTTTTGATGTAATGGATATAAGTACATGTTTAGTTATATTTTCATAATCACTGATACTGGAGATTTTTATACAACGATGAATGTTACACAATAACTAAAATTTTAACAAATGCAGATTCGACTGTGGAATTTTCGTAATGATGTTTATCCAAAAGTTAGCACAAGGAATGGACACAACATCAAAAATCAGTCTAGAACAAGTAAACGCATTTAGAGCACAGATAACTGCACAAATTCTCTCTGATGAACCATACTGCTGGACAATTGAAAAATTCTGCAGTTTAGCTTCAGCAACAAAAGATGTGAACTGACAATGATAGCAACAAATTCTTTGATGTCTAACAGTCCTTTTATCATACATTTGTTAAAATTTTATTTGACTGATGAATTTGTAATGGTTGACTTAGGCCATATTATTTGAATTGTAAAACCTACTTACAGATGTTGTAGACTTGAGTTTGTTTATGTGTATGCTGTGCACTTGTTTGCACTGTCACCTTTTAATCTGACCATACATTCATGTTGTGTCCTAGAAAAAAATTGGGCCGTATAATACAGAGTGTGTTGTGTAATGTGAAGGTTACTGTGATGTTAAGTAATTTGCTAGGATGAGGAAGATAGTGTGGATGGAAGTGCTATGTAGTTAGTGTTGATGGTTGCTGTGAATTTCAGGTTATAAAGGTCATTTCTGTTGGTGTTGAGGATGTTTTATGTCAAATGACAGAAGTTTGAAGATAGTGATTGGAGTTGCAGTGCAGTGAGAGGTGATGGAAGTCCTGTGAGCTATTTTAGGTTGTGGAAAGTGCAAGGTTGGTCAGTTGTAGGCATAAGGGTAGATGTTAGTGGAAATGAATGATGAAAGTGATGATGCGTGAGAATGGGAAGAAGGAATGCTGGTTGAATACTGCTCTCTTGAAAAAAGAAGTTATTACAAAAAGATAAATAACTATTGGAGATGGATAGGTATTCCACCGTTATGAAAAATCAACAAATATTTCTGCACAAACAAAATTGAACAAATATTTATGCACAAAGAAAATTTAAATCAATGACCGCAAATATACTTAAGTCCTAAGCTTGTTTGAGGCCAATGATATATCAATTTATCTTTTTAAACAGAACAATTGCAAACAATAGTTCTTCCATACTTTCCATTTCCTGTTAGAAGAGTAACTACCACCTTCATCATTCACAACTTCAAGTGCCTCTGACTACTACTTACTTCACTGCCAACCTCCACTGCCTCACTTCTTAACTACAACACCTCCTCCTTCACAAAAGTCCAGATACCACTCTGTCATACTTCACTTACTAACCATACTTCCATCCCAAACCATTCACAACCTATAAACTTCACAGTTCTCTGACCATACAAGCAAATACTACTACACCACTGTTTCATTCAATACAAACTGCAGCAACATTCCACACTCAACACTGTCAAAGAAGCCACAACCCACAATTCTTCTTCACTAACCATCATCTTACCAATTCCACACTGACTACCTACCGACAACCATCACAGTGCCTACCAGAAAAGCAGAAACTCATAAACAATTGCATACAACCAAAAGTAATCAAAATCAGATTATATCCAATTCAACATATGCAATAATCCAAATATTCAAGTCAAAGTATTCATAGAACAACCAATCAATCAAATACACTGGACTAATACAATCAACTCAATTATTCAAGTCAAAGTATTCATAGAACAACCAATCAATCAAATACACTGGACTAATACAATCAACTCAATTATTCAAGTCAGAGTATTTATAGAACAACCAATCAAATACATTGGACTAAAACAATCAACTCAAATATTCAAAGAACATCCTCTTCTATTATGTCCTTGTTTTTTACACTTTCCACATCTGTTTTGCTTAGCATGAAAGTCAGCCCCTCCAATCCTATTCATCCTAGGCCTACCAGCTCCACGAACAGGCTTAGGAGGAAGAACAATAGATGATTCTTCAGCTTCAATTGCTTCCTTATCAAAAGTTGGAATAGGATTGATCAAATGTGAATATGAAGCTCGATAATACTCAGTAGTAAAGTAATTCTCAATATATTCATAAACAGAATTTCTGGTTAAAGAAATACACTTCAAAGCATGCGCACAAGGAAAACCTATCACTTTCCATTGATTGCAACTGCAAATGCGATTTTTAAGATCAACCTTTTGAGCTGTTGGAGAATGAACTTCAAAAATATACCTACAAAATGTAAAATTAAAAACAGTTAAAATATGTACACAGATTTCATTTCCAAAAAATGATTATTAGCACTATATATATTCTCTCTAATCTATCTAATAAATAAGACCCAATTCATGTGCATAGAACTAATAGTGAAAAATAAGACTCATAAACCAAAACAAATAACAACAGGCATACTGTTCATATTCTTTAGAGAAAGTATATCTTATGTAAATTTTGATTTTGACTTTCTTTTTAAAAAAAATGATAACCAATCTAGAAAAAAGAAAGCATAAAGGTTATAGTAAGAATTAAAACCAGTAAACCTTGACAGTGATTTCAATGGGTAAGGCATCCACTGATTAAGTGGAATTGACTAAAAACATTCCCTTGATGCACCAGATTTGACTTTTCCAAAAATATCAACAGGATTGTCCAAGTCAAGAACTAATATACCATAAGTAAAATGTACAGACTCATCCAGACGAAAATAATGAAAGAGCTAAGAATTACATACAGTGTTAATTACAATGCCGCGACTGTCAAGATTAAAAAGATCCAGAGGGGTTTAAAATTTATAAATACCAACAAAATGAAATCATAACACAGGCTACATAGCAAGTTGAAAAAAGATAAATGCATTTATTATTATTTTCAGAAACTATGAACATCATGTAAAAATATAGAAATAAATACCTAGATGATTTAGAAACACTCCACCCAAATCCTTCTTCCTTCAATTTCAACAAACGAGCTTCCATTTTTGGACATAGCACACTAGTCCACTTTGATGCCTCTTCTCTACGATTAGACATTTGCATCATCAGTTTTACCCTAATTCCATCAAGACAAGCAGTAACAGGCAAACTTCTTTCATCCAAAATCCAAGAATTAAAACTCTCAGCTACATTGGACTTATTTTCCCCATATCGCTTCCCCGGAAAAAACAAATCAGCCCAATGATCATATGGTTTATCATTCAAGTACTGTATAGCTTTGGCACCTCCAATTTCTTTGTACTTGGACATGGCTTTTTCAAACTCATGATGATTAGAAGCTATAGCACAACGCTCAAGTAAATGAGCTACCCAAACACCCCTTCCACTTTTCACAATGCTAGCAATATTATTTTGCATATGATGCAAACAATAAGAATGATGACTATTTGGAAAAAAAATTGGAATACTTAACAATAAACCCCAGTGTCTATCACTTAAAAAAGTTAATATTCTATCACAACTGAGAGCATTCTTTAGGTGTTTTAAAAACCAACTCCAACACTCTTCATTTTCTTTGGGAACAAGAGCCATTGCTAATGGGAAAAAACCTGGAAAAAAAACAAAAAAAATAATAATTCACTGTTTATGTATTACATTTGAAACAACAAAAAATTAATTCACTTTTTGTGTAAAAAAAATTATATTTGAAACAGTATTATCTAATAGTAGACAATCACATGTGTAGTCTACGTAGAAAGGGTAGAAATTGCAAAGATATGATACATAATTCATGCATACAATACAAAGAATAATATTCAAACATCTAAAACATATATGCTTTTATCTTTTCTATATGCTGTTTAAATCATTTATATACCTTATGTAAGAACTTCAAATAAAGAGAAAAATGATAAATATGTTCAACATGTAGTAGTATCTATGATATATAATGACGGCTTAATATGTTATTTAATTCTTTATATTAAAAGATAAATGCCTTTATCCTTTTTAACTCCTGTATACAGTAACATTTTGTATATCAAATTAAAGAACATTATATCTTTTACAGTATTTGTTTTGGATCAAATTTACAATAAGAAGAGCATGGCTGTCCATTGAACAATTGTACCTACTTTGTAACTAGTGCAACTAGATTGAAGATGTTAGAGATAAAAACATATATGCATTTATTGTTTGAAATATGACAGATTCTGGTAAATCCAGCATAAGCAGTAGGTATCATGATAAACTGAAAAAAATAAAACATCTAGATTATGTACCTATCAAAATAAAAATAAAAAAACAACCAACATTAATCATCATTAATTTTCAGTTGAATTAAATTGTCAGTTTGAATTCATTTTTGAAATAACCAAATGCACTATATTTGAAACAGTACTATATAACAGTAGACTAATCACTTGAACAAAATGTAGTATGTACACAACAAAATTCACTAGAACAATAACTTAAAGAAACAGTACTATGTAACATAAATACAACAGCAAAAAAAAATTCAGTACCTTGATTCCCATTTTTCGCAGTGGCAGCCATCAAAATACCACTTCGCCCTTTCAAAAAGGTAGCATCCAAAAACACCATAGGACGACAATAGTTAAATCCAAATATACATGCCTCATAACATACAAAAACTCTCTCAAATTGATTTGTTTCAGAATCCACATCCATACTTGAATAACTATTTGGGTTATTTCTTTCCAATGCCTTCAAATACCAAACTAATTCATTGTAAGATTTCTTTTCATCACCAAAAATATCATTCATAGCCAATTTCTTACCCTTATAAGCAAAGTAATAGCTTAGCTCCACATCATAATCTCTTCTAAAACTTTTAATAATATCCTTGGTTTTTCTTTTTGGCTCATCACGAATTTGATTGACGATTAAACTTTTCACAAGATCACTATTAATGGTTGGACTACTAAGGGAACGAAATCCACCACCACAAGTATGAATCAAGTTAATGTTTTTAACAAATAGTTGGTCCAATTGCTTCAGTTTGCAAGAAGCATGAATCCTAAAAGGACAGCTAGCTACAGCACATCGAACTGTCAATCGTTCTTTACAATTCTTAATATACTGTACTTTAAATCCATTCTTCAAACAATAAGCACTAACTATTCTACGGAATCCAATAGCAGAATCAAACTATTGACCAACGCCAGTAAAAAATTCCATATTTGAATTCTTCTTCAACAACTCATGTAAATCCTTTTGTTGAGTAAAACCAGAATCTAAATCATCATCATAACCTAACATATTATTACTTGACTCAACACCAACAACTGAACCAGACTTGCTACTTTCACCAACAAAATTATCCATTGAATCATTCTTCAGCCGTAGAAAAAAAACCAAAAATTCTTCCTTTTTAAACCAAGACAAACACAATATAGCTTGAAGATCACTATCCGTTTCAATAAAGGTAGTCTTTGATTCTCGAATATAAAAAATATCAAAGCATAATGGAGTAAAATTATTCCACTGCTCCCAAATCCTATTCCTAACATAAGAAATAGAAGCATCCAATCCAAAACGAGCACTAAAACAATTGTTATTGAAATCAAACACAACTATAACAGATGAATCACACCTGCAAAAAAAAATGTAAAAAAAATATAACTATGTGAAACTGATCTTAAATAAAAACTAATAGCATAAGACTATTTAAATCATTTTTTATACCACTTTTTGAAAAAGATAAAACAATTTATCTTTTAGAGATCACTATCACTCTTTGGGATAACCTGATTACAATAGTGGAAAATATAACTATGTGAAACTGATCTTAAATAAAAACTAATAGCATAAGACCATTTAAATCATTTTATATACCACTTTTTGAAAAAAGATAAAACAATTTATCTTTTATAGATCACTATCACTCTTTAGGATAACCTGATTACAACAGTGGAACATGTGGAAGAAAAACATTCATTGTGATTGTACCTATTCAAGTTTACATTGTTGAAAAATCATAGGTGAAAAAGATGATCTGCAAAAATATACTTAATGGTGAAAAAGAAGAGCTAAAAAATTATCATAACAAACACACACTAAGATCAATATGGTCTTTAAAACACATAATCACATTCAATGGCTGCCAAATTATTACTAGAGCCAGAATGGAATTTTGATACACCATTCTTAAACATCTAAACAATCAGAGTTTAATTGCAAACTAAAGAACAAACGAAGCTAAATACACAGTGATTGTGTTATAAGAATAAAACAATACCATTCAGAAGCCATTATTCCAACTACATCAAACAAAACCTTCCTCCAATAGATGAAAACAGCCTCCTGTGAAAAGAAACATACAATAACATCATAAAAAATAGAATTGAGAATGAAAAACAGCAAATAAAAAAGAGACTCACCAAATGAAGAAAATCGCCTCACGATTTCCCACAATTAAAGTCGATTTTGATTTGAGAAGAAACTAACGCCTCACGACCGCTTCAATTGCACAAGAAACGACCGCTTTGATTGAACAAGATACGTCTAATTTTCACGACCGCCTAATTTGCAAGATCGGTAGATTTCAGAAGGTATGTAGTTCTTTGAGAAGATAAAGACGCACGCGCCTAATTTTCACGATCGGTAGATTTCAGAAGATACGTACTTGTTTGAGAAGATGAAGACGCACGCGCCTAATTTCCAAGATCGGCAGATTTCAGAATATACGTAGTTGTTTGAGAAGATGAAGACGAACGCGCCTAATTTCCACGATCGATTTCAGAAGATATTTAGATGTTTGAGAAGATGAAGACGCACGCCGTACATAATTGTCCTCGAAAATAATAATTTCAAACCCGTGTCCTGGAAAAAAAATGGGCCATATAATTAGGCCCTTCGTACCAATTTCCACTAAATATTAAGTGTAATTAATAAATATTAATAATAATTTACTAATTATTAACAATTAATTATAACAAATTATTAAATATAAAAAATAATGATTGATTAAAGATAATATTTAGTTATTATGAATTATTGATTGTTGTTAATTATTAATTTTTTAATAGTCATTATTATATAATAATTATTTAAAATTGGCATCTATTACAACGGGCATTTTTAACCCGTTGTAAAATTGGCACCTATTACAACGGGCGTTTTGAGCATTGTAAAATTGGCACCTCTTACAACGGGCATTTTGTGATCGTTGTAAAATTGGCATCTATTACAACGGGCATTTTGTGAACGTTATAAAATTGTCATCTATTACAACGGGCATGAAAGGACCGTTGTAATACTATTCTATTACAACGAGCAGTCATTGTCTATTGTAAAAAGAGCGTTGTATAGGGCATCTATTACAACGGTCCTGAGTGGACCGTTGTAATAGCCTTCTATTACAACGGGCAGCATGTGCCCGTTGTAGAAAGGGCATTGTAATAGAGTATTTTTGTTGTAGTGAAACTTTAATTTTCCTTGCATAGCTCTCAACTATAATAGAAAGCCCAATTATCTAACCACAAACCCTCATCAATGTTCGTCGTCAAGAATCGAGTGACAAATCCTCTTTTGGACAAGTGCCAAACACGTCAAAGTTCTCCACTCGAATCTTAGATTAAATCGTGCGACAAAATAATCCACAGACTTCATATGTATTGATTAATATTTCCAAAATTCTTATGAAAACAATTCATAAAACTTTCATTCTTTATTCTAACATTTATAAAGATACTTCTTTATACATAACCATTTTACATTTTTTCATTTTCGAATATTTTTACTTAAAGAAAACATTTTTTTCAAAAGATAAATATCTTTTTATTATAATACATTTCTAAACATATATTAGTGGTTTTTTGGAAAAAAATATAATTCATTAAATTGATAAATCACCATAAACTTCCTTTAACCAATATCAAATGCGAAAACTTACTTTATTAATTAATACTCCTTTAATAATTAAAACCTCCTTTATATATGTATATGTACATGCATTCTTTACTTATACCAGCTTTAATACTTAAAAGTATTTGTATACTTATTTAAATGTTATAAGTACATTTAACAAGTTTTTCTTACATCAAAATACAATCAAAGAGATTAAAACAATTACTATCAAAACTTCCTTATAATGAACTCCTTTTCTTTTATAAATTTGAACTTATAACGTTTCTATCTTTATATAAAAGATTCCAATATTTGTTATTATCTTTATAATGGGTCTTTATATAAAAGATTCCAATATTTGTTATTATCTTTAAAATCCCATCATTAAAGATTTAAATATACCTTTAAAATTTCTTCCAAAGTGTTATTTAAGGGTTTAAAAACAAATGTTGCTAAAACATCGTCTACTACAAACCCAAAATCATTCATTAATAACTTTGAATATTTATTTTAAAGATCAATACTAAGGACAACATCTATTATAAATTCTCACATGCTTACATTACTAAAAAGTTTCGAAGCTTGGGTCCGAAAAGAAAATTCCCCTTCCTTCCTTACTCTAATACAATTCAAAACACTAATTCAAAAATAAACATCCCATCCATACATATTAGAATTATCCTCAATTGCCCAAACGCCATTCTTATTTTTCTGAGTCTGAAGATAATGGTGGACTCCAACATCTCAAGCCAATCATCACTTCACCTTCTCTTTTTTTATCGCTATCCAGTTCGTCGTCGACCTCATTGTCGTCTCCCTCATGTACCTCTCCCATTCCCTGGGGTAGCCATGGATGGTTCCATAGGACATGTCCCATGCCTACTGGTATTCCAGGAATGACTCCTCCTTCTTCTAACTCCTCTAAGCTTTGCGCGTTTTCCTCCCAAGGGTTCTCAAATTCTTCGACCCCCTCCTCTTCTTCTTTTGTTGCTTCTTCGTTGTTGCTTTCTATCGTTCCAGCTTATGTAAGAACTGGATGATCCCTCCTTCCATACGACACGCTCCCCGTCCATATCCCATACTACATTGCTACATTTGTTTGATATGATAGCATCAGGGTCTTCCATCGGCTCTAATTCTTCCTCTATTGGCTCTATTTCCTTTTCCTCGGCTTCTGATTCTTCTTCCATTGGCTCAATTTCTTCTATTGGTTCCAAAACGGAGCTAGCGGGATCTGCTATCCATTTTCCCGCCGAGGCCTGCCTGGTTTCATTATCGCTAGAAATCATAATTACTTCTGGAGCTGGAGGCGGTATAAGCATTCCGGCCATGAGGTATCCATCTTCACCCCTTCGAGTGTTTGGGGCATATTCTTCCTCGACTTGAAACCAACCATTGCTAGGCGGATATTCTGGTTGCTCTTGTTCATCGCTAGAGAGAACAATGAGGCTATCCTTCTTGCCTCAATTCTCCCTAGAAGACTCCCCTTTCGCATAACTTCCCCCTTACGGTTTCTACAAGGCAAACAATTATTCTTTTAGACACTAGTAGTAGGTAATTGATAGCGTATTCTTAGGTAGAGAGTTTGATCAATACTCAAAAAATGTTTCGAGATTTATTCTAAAGATGTATTTTAAGATTATTTGTACAAAATGTTTATAATTTCAAAAACTCTTTGAAAATTTTACCAAAATATTCTTTTTTTTTTAAATATATATATATATATATATTAGGTAAAAAAATTCATATAAAACCAAATTCATATGTATACGATATTAACAAATACACGCTTATATATATATACACACACACTCTCAAACTCATTCTAGGGCGTTACTAACCCTATCTCTAATGAGTTACCAATCATAGGGTATTACTGACCCTATCTCTAATGAGTCTTTTACCTTTACCAGGCTTAGGTATTCTCTCAACCTAAGCTCTGATACCATGATGTGAGGACCCATTTCGTCGACTCTCGAAAATCGACACTAATACATCCTTGGTATTCACGTGCCGTAAATCCAAGTGCCAAAGAAGCAGATTCTTAAGGATAAGAAAGAAAAATAAAGACGAGACAGAATCTCACATATGTTATTTCAACATAAACTTTACAGTGGAAATTAAAAATACATTTATCAGAGTTAAACATGGACAGTTATAAACTTCTGACCTTACAAATGCGGAATACCATAGTACAAGAGTGTGGTGGAAATAGACAAAAAATTTCAGTAAAATCTTCTGACTCCATGCTTCGAGCTCCCTCCAGCTTTTCTTCTAAACTAAACATGACTACTAGGCTGCTCGGGAAAATTAGGGCACCCGAAGTTTAAGGAAATGGAAAAATAAACTCCGGGTCAGTCATGGGACTGGTGTAAGAACTCAAAATACGCGTTTTGAAAACAAAATGATATCTCATAAGACCACGCCACACATAAACACGGAACAGGATTTTACCTTATGATAACCAAATCATATTACGTAAAATCACTTGATATTATTTTTAATGACATATCTTTAAAACATTTGCAAGAAAACTTATTAATCTTAGCCAAAACTTTATCGTTATTAAATTCCAGCATACTAGGTTCTACAAACAAAATGCTAAGCTCTTATTGGAGAATGGATTTCCATACAAATGACCAGGTGAAGGGACTTCCTTCCGGCAGTTCATCTCTAGAGGAATGTACCAAGGCCCAACTGATGGTCCTTTACCAACACAAGACCGACTTACCTCTTCCTACATAGTACCGAATACGTCATCAACCCGGTCGTTACCGACCTATCCGAGGGCCCTCATAGCATACATGCACAATAATTTAAGTCACGAACATCATAGCGGAAAAAATATATCTAGAAGGGGATGATCATATCCTAATGGTTACGAACGACATAGTCTTGCCGCATCTACCTAATTTCAATCATTTCTGGATATGAGGCTTGAGGTAACGATTACCTTTCACTTTGCACATTTCACTTCGAATGCCACACTGCCATTCCATGGTTACAAAACTGATTTCTACAAACATATAACTCCTGAGCTCATATGTCTCAGGAAAGGGTGTTAAGCTAAGAGAAGTTGCCTTCTTCGCCACCAAACAGATGATACATTTATAAAGATCGCTTATGTAACTAGAAAAGAAACATCGGACATTCATCCATAAAAGTTTTCCAGGAACAGGACAAACCGAAGGCACTCTTCTATCATATCCTGTCAGGAGTTACCCCTAGGATTAGTAGTAAGAAGTCCTTGCAACCCGAAGAGTTTCAAAGATGAAGGGACCACTGCTACTTTAGTATTTGGGAGCTAACCAAAATTATCAACAAGTAGTCCTTTCACCCCTAAAATCCTTGTTCTTCATTCTACACTTTCTTTATCAGGTCTTTATTTTTCGAACGCATACATTTGTCCGGAGTGGTTTTTGGATAGGCGTTACCTAGATCCGACCCCGGTTCCTTCGATCCAATCATCGATAAAAGAGGTTCTATGAATAAGAAATCATTCTTTATAAGTTCTTTTTATCAAAATCTCTCTTGGAGATATATATTTCTAAAACATTCTTTCTGGTATATACGGAATCATTAAACCTCTCTTATCACATCCTTTGATTACTTATAACCCTTTTTAAATTTGGATTAATTCGAAATCATTCATTTTTCACTTAGGAAATATTTCAATTCATTTCATTTAAATCATAATAATGATTTCTTAATTCAAAACTCATAATTTTGATTGAGTTAAAACCATGTTATCTGGGATGTTAATCCAAAACCAATGAATATTCAATAAGCAGAATCTATATAAATCATCTAATTATACTCAATATCAGGGCAGAATAACGGTGAAATCACCTTTTAAATTCCACGAATAGTACGAGTTCCCTCTTTGGGCTTTAACACTAAGTATAATAAGATCATCCCTATAAAATCAAAGTTATATTTAATTTAAATTTGGAAAATATAATCTTTTTATACTTAATTCGTTTCCAACATTTCGACATTATCTATCCCTCGCCCAGGGAAGAGGCCAGGTAAGCCAGGGCACAGGTTGCTCCTGAGCATCTCCTTAGTTTAAGCACCTCACATTCGGACCTCACGGATAGAAAAATCCAGTCTACTCGTCGGCATTTAGAGCCAAGATTAAACCACTTAATTTGTAATAGCTTTTATTTAAACATTTATTTTACTCTCTTAAGTAAGCTAGAAAACCTCCAATAATTATTAAAACACTTAATTATCCTTTTGAAAACATTTATAAGAGATTTGGAAAAGAATCGTTAAGTTTAAAACTATATTTCAAAGGTTATAGAGAAGTGCTGCGGAAAGTGCTTTTTAAGCTATATTGATCAAAACGACTTTCTATTATTTGAAAATTCATTTTTATTACTCAAATCATTTTTAAAACATTTTAAAAGATTTATTCCACATTTTTAAATAATTTTAAAATATCATTTTCAAAGAAATCCAGTTTTGGATTCCGAACTGCAAAACCGTGATTTTTCCAAAAACTTGTTTTACTCATATTTTAAAATCTACTTATCGAAATCTCAATTTTATTTCTTCGTTGAAAAGTTATGGATATAATAGTTCAAAAAATTCTCACCATGACAAATTCCAAGCTATATTCCATTCTTTGCATTCGTTTGACTTTTATGGCGCGAACTACCGTTACACGACGTGCCTATTTTTGACTAAATTTTCCATTCTCATTCAAACTTCACCAAAACACTTTTAAATGTTTATAAAACATTTAAAACTCATTTTAAACCATTTTAAAGAGGTTTAACATTTCATACACACCATTTCATTAATTAAGGAAAGTGATTTCCTTTGTGCTTATCGACGTGTATTTCCATAACTTGCATATATATTCAACATTCATATTTAAACACCCAAACTTGATAATCAAAGCATAATAAATAATCATTACAAACATCATATGATCATCCAAAATATAATATAATAGTTTTAGGAGTTCTCACCTTCATTTCCCCTTTGAGCTAATAGAA
Organism: Allium fistulosum; assembly: GCA_030737815.1. Taxonomy (NCBI): domain Eukaryota; kingdom Viridiplantae; phylum Streptophyta; class Magnoliopsida; order Asparagales; family Amaryllidaceae; genus Allium; species Allium fistulosum. The sequence continues at coordinate 531,436,361 of CM060904.1, forward strand.
AATCGGTTATAGCTCCGCCACGATCGAACCAAATCAACGAAACCAAGCCTACGATGTAAGAGAGAGCTTGGCCTAGCCTTGATGGTGATGATGCTCATGGCTTATGTGGTGTGGGGTGGTGACCATGGACTTTGGAAGAGTAAAGGAGGTGTTTAGAACTATATTTGAAGTGGATCGATATTATAAACTAGTGCATACATTTTCCTCTTTGATTTGATATATTTTTTCTAACTTTTCTAAAATATATTTTTTTATGAATAAGAAGCCATTAAAGAGGCTCTTAGAAATCTTGAAAAGAAGATGAAGAAGAAGTGGAATGGTATTAGGATTTTTGTGAGAAGAGGGGTGGTATTTATAGAAAAAAACCTTAGAATAAAATATTAAATTGCATAATTACCTAAAGACCCCTAGCCCACACCCCTCCCATGGCCCCTAGCGCACGACTCTCCGCCCCTAAAGCCATGTGATGGTTGATGTGAGGTGATGGTGTGGTACAATGAATTGATGTTTGCTTTATGGTTACTTAAAGGTTAAGCTTAGGATTATTATTAAATCATTTTTGTAATATATATATGTATATGTATATGTATATATATATGTATGTATGTATGTGCATGTGACATATATATGTATGTACATGTATGTGCATAACACTTTGAACGTCTTCGAACAACTTTTGTTCGTTAAATCGTTGAAATTCGAAGAACCGATTATCGGTTACATTTTCACTTATTTATTAACATACATATATTTGTAAACAAAATTCAAAAATAAATTTCTTATCATTTTAAACAGATAAAAATGATCGCATTTGAATTATAAAACAATATAAATTATTATTAAAAATTATTTACAATAATTGCCATTATACCAATAAAGCATTATCGATTTTTCAATATATTTTCAAATCAAATATATATCGTTATAAAATTATTATAATGATTATTTATCACTTTATAACTATTCAAAATGAAGTATCATCATTTAGAACAATTAATTGGATAATTAAAATAATTATTAAATCATTAAATCTTAATTTAAATTCATAAATCTTTATTTTAATATGATGCCATTTTATCGATATAAATTTCGAGGAAAATATTTTTGTAAATATTTATTCAAAACAAGATTACTATTATTTATTATCATTTAAAACAACATCATTTGTATTATCATCCTTTTATTTGCATAAATTTAAAAATAAATATAATTTATCAAAGTGATAAATTGGCGGGTCGTTACAACGATCCCAAAATAACAATAAAATAAACAGGTTATCTTATTTTGTAAAGGTTCAAAAATGCCCACATTTGTCGTAAAAACGTCAAACGAAAATTTAATTATTTTCCAAATTAAAAATTATGAAAAAATTCTATAAATTATATTAAAAATACGTCATCCAAATCGAACAAGTATTTGAAATATAGATTTTATTATATATAAAAATCCCAAATCAAATATATAAAATTAATTAAATATTCCAAAATCAAAGTGATAAAATTCCGGGTCGTTACACTCTCCCCCCATTAAAAAGAATTTCGACCTCGAAATTTCACCACATGAACACCTAATACTACTCATAGGTTTGCATGATGTTCATAGATCATCTATATACAAAATTTGATTCGATCATTACTCGAACACATAACTCCACTTCCAACTATCATCGCTCACCCGATTTACTAGTGCGGACCCTAATCAGACTTCATAATTAGAAACCTCTGTTCTCCTTACATAGCCATAAACTATTATAGAAAAGTTTTGGTTCCATATTAAGAATCATCACCAAGTGTTCGCCATTAAAAATCGAGTGATAGATCCTTATTCGGATCGGTGTGAGACACCTCAAGTCATCTACTCAAATCTTGAATCGAAAACTATATGAGAAGGGGAAATGATCTACGTACAACCTACATACTCATCTAAAGGTTCTCACTAACCCAATTTCTTTTAACTCTCTCAAATTAATGAAAATATTTTACAAATTTCCAATTTAGATTCAACATTTTAGATGATACAACTGTATTTATGAAACTCTTTCATAAGATCACTTTACTTTATTAACTTGTATAATATTCTCCTACATCCTAAGAGTATATACAAAACATATAATTTTTAATTTTGTTCACATTTAACTATGTAGACGGAGGCACAAAATAATTTAGGTCTTAAAACTGAGTTGACTAATACAACCTCTTTACCCATTCTATTTGGTAAGTAGCTAAGAAGAGTAGGATGTTGGTATCTAAACTCCATCCTAGAATCTACTTTTCTTTGGATACAGGGGTAAAAATGTTCAGTAGGCGGCTGTTAACTGGGTTTTTAACCTAGCATAATACAACAGGAGTTAGAACATCCAAACTAATCCAGAATGACTTGAAACTTGAACAAGGCATCTAAAAGAACAAACCAATGGAACTTAAGAGAAACAAGCCAAAAATCCACTAAGTAGATGGATTGTTGGCAATCCATCATCCATGGATCGCTAGCGATCCGAAAGAAAGCATTACGAGTTATCAAAACCTCTTGCATCATGATCTATTACTTCTTCTAAGAATATTTACCAAATTTCATAGCATTCCAAGTTGCGTAGCTCAAGAAGTAAAGACTCATCTGATTCAAGCTGTTGCTTTTTGATCAAAGTAGCTAACTTAAAACAGACCTAGAGAACTCATACTAAATCGGATTGACTTGATATTTTGAGAGAAAACTTAGAAGATATAATAGAAAGCACTCATCAGAAATGAGCTTGATTGGATAAGGCTAGATAGGTCGCAAGCAACCTAACTATATGGATCGCTAGCGACCCATATAGATTGGGCCCTACCACTTGAAATTTTTATGGTAGGACCCTGACACTCTCTAGAGTGTACCTGCAAAATTTCAACTATTAAGTTTCGAGTGAATTATGGATGATTCTTCTGGACAAGATGACCCATGAAAATGGATGATCAAACAAACTCCAAACCACTTGATATTTGGACACACTTAAATAGAAGATAGAAAGACAACCAAACTAAGATCACTCAATAACATGCTAAGTGGATGGATGGATAGCGATCCATCCCCTATAGATAGCTAGCGACCCATCCCCTATGGATAGCTAGCGATCCATCAAGATAGGTCGGGTCGCCCTCAAACTTTTTGAGCTCCGTCATAGCACTAAATAAAGGCTTAGTAGAAAAATATGCTAAGTTGATGGATAGCTAGTGATCCATCCCCTATGGATATCTAACGATCCATCCCCTATCAATAGCTAGCGATCCATCAAGATAGGTCGGTTCGCCCTCAAACTTTCCGAGCTCCTTCGTAGCACTAAGTAAAGGCTTCTGGTAGAAAAATATGCTAAGTTGATGGATAGCTAGCGATCCATCCCCTATGGATATCTAGCGATCCATAGAAATGACTCAGATTGATTTGAGATTTTCGGTGATGACTTGGCATAACAACTGGACTCTTCTGCACTTAAACTTCTGGCCCAAGTGCTCTCCAACCCCTATAAATACAATCCTACCTGCAACATAAACAGGATCTTCTGGACTGGCTGCTGGAATGCTGCAGAGATTATTCTTCACTTTTCTCCTTCCACACAATAGTCATATAAGGGTTCACTGTGATTCTCCAATGAACTCTTGTACTTGTAACTTGATCTAACTTAGAAGATTCAATCATATTGTTATCCAAGCCAACTTATAGCAGCAGACAGTTAATAGAAAGTTATAAAGTGGACGTAGGCTTCATTAACAACCGAACCACTATAAAAATATTCTTTCTTTTTACTATTTCAGCTCATTTTCCATTTCTTCTCTATATTATTGCTCTGTAAGAACAGAGCTGGTGTTTTTAAACTCAATCCAGGGTGTTGATCCATTTTTTGGGTTAACTGTAGCTAATAACATCAAATAATTTTTAACTTCCTAGATGTTAAAAATCAAAAGACATGTTTTAATAAAACAAAGTTTTTTAAACCTTCTTAATAAATTTGACCCAATTAAAACTTCATTAATTAGCTCATTTTAAATCAAGATACCTTTATATTTTGGAAACTTAAGAGTCAATCGCCTGTAAATTTATTTCAAAAACTTTTGAAATGATACTATATATATATTTTAATCCACAACAAATATATATAGCCCAAGTAACCCCAAAATGAAACCAAGGAACTGGGTACTACCAAAAAGTATTATATATTCCCTTACTAGAAGGGTAATACTTAAGAGAAGTGTCTACCATATGGATACATCCCCTGCCCATTTTTAGTTATTTTCAAGCCACTCGAACTAGTTAATTAAAACACTTTTCTTCTTTCTCAAACCCATATTAGAACAACACTATATATATTTCCAAATAAATAGTTTTACCAAAAATATCAATTTTCAACTTGCTTTGGGTTCGTTTGGATTTGAACTCGTTCCGACCGTACAATGACAAAGAGAATAATTTACTAAGTGCACAATACCATTCGTTGAAGCAAACATCCGATCATCACTTAGAAGATTATTTTGATCACCATAAAACAAATTGGGACTCATTCCCTGAATCAATCCAAAGAAAATATACATTTCTTCAAAATTTTCTCTATAAAATTTCCTTTTCAAAAGTATTTATACTTAAAAATACTTTTAAATATCTATTCCTACAATTTCCAAAATTATCTGAAATAACAAGGTACATATTTACCTAAAAATAAATCCCTTTTTGAATTATTTCTATTCATATAATATCTTCAAATAATACTATGGTTATTTCTTCCAAAGCTAGAAAACCATTTTCCACAAATATCGAGATTTAAATACTCAAATTCCTTTTATTTATAAAATCACATTTTTATAAATCCATTTCTTGTAAATTCAGCTCCTTATATTTCTTTCAGTAATAGTTCAGTTTTCTTTCATTAGACTTATTTTATAAAAACCCAATTTTATAAAATCAACTCTAAAATATTTATTTTGCAATATTCTAAATTTTCTTTTAATAAACGACTTTTATCGAAACCAAAATTTTTAACCCAACATTATCAACGAATGGCTTAAAGTCATATTGTGAAACTTAATTCACAAGATGTCCGTTTAAATGTTCCCAAAATTCCTACCTACCCAACCCAAGTTCAAAAAGGAAAATTTCAAACAGATTGATAAACAATAGTCAATGCTTGGAACTTGATGAGCATGACTAATCAAATCTTAGATGATACTGATGGAATATTACCATTTCCTATCAAACAAGCACCACCAAGAATGACTGTAATAAATTTTTGAAGAATTATCCTTTTATATATAAAATGTAATCCCAGGTAAAATTATTTCATTTACCAATTTAAAACCATATTGTTTCGGTTGGCCTTGTTCAGTGTTTAGAAATTCCTATCGATAACGTAGGCTAGACGCATCGACCAGAATTCATAAACTACTCAACGGATCAAACAATACAATATAAACCATTTTTATAAAAATAACAAATACGCACTCTTATATATACACACTCTAACCCATTCTAGGATATTAATAATTCTATCTCGCATCAGCTACTTATTCTAGGGCATTACTAACCATATCTATAATGAGTTTACCCCACCAAGGCCTAGGTGTTCGCTCAACCTATGCACCGATACCAACTATAACGGCCCCCCTTTTCGACCCTTATAAATCGACACTAGTACATCCACGGTATTCACGTGCCTAATATCCAAGCGCCAGAAAGACAGATTGTTGGGGTGAAAGAAAGAAAAGAAATAACAGAATCTCACATCTCGACGAGATAAAATATAATATACACAAGATCTTTACAAAAAGAAATCATCTTACATAACTAACACAAATCAGAGCACACTAAACTATTTAAGCCCGGACAGTTATAACATCATGTCCTTACAATTGCTAATGAATGCATACATATATCAAGATACAACAAAACAGCGGAAATTAAAATATACGTGAATACGTCTTGGAGAATCCAGCTCATCTCCTGAAAGCTCCAAAGTATCCAGCTAACTTTGGAAAATATGCTTGGGCTGGCCCAAGCATTATAGAAAACAATGTCGGGGTCGGTCTGGTAAAACCAGCATGAGGAACTCAAATCACAAGGAATTTTATATATCATAACTTGTAAAATTCTTTAAAATCAAAGGTATCTCATAAGACCACGCCACATATAAACACGGAGGGTTTTTACCTTACGATAACCCAAACATTTATATCAGAAAATCTAATGATATTATAATACTGTTTAAGGGTGAAAATAATAATAACCAAGTAGCGATGAAGCTTGTGAGTGTACATCACAACAATAGTAGGCCTATAATCAAAAACTGATAAGGCAGGTTCGCTAATTGTGTAGGATTCCATGGAGGTGCCCTCAGTACTTCGAAAATGGTCCTCCTGCACAGGGAACAGAGATATCCTTCCAAAGCAGCATACATCCCTAGTGATGTACCATAGGAAAAACATAACTGGTCTCGGTAAGACCGAATGCATCGCTTCATGCATGCGTAACAACTGTAGGTAACGTCTAGGTGGAGCCGACTGCACCCTACAGGTTTTCCAACCCTACTAGCCATGCCTCCTATCTTTGATTTTAGTCATTACCGATGGTGATGCTACGTCCGGTGTTCCAGCTCACGCACCACAATCCAAATAGATTATGGAACCCCATATGGATTCCAATACCCTAACGGGTCACAGAATCATACATGGATCCCCATAGCTCGAATAGATCTTGAAATCGCACATGAACTCCCATACCCCAACAGGTCTTAGAACCACACATGGATTCCAACACCTCAATTCACGAAACTCCTCCATATAACCGTATATGCTTATTGGAGTGGTTATGGTACGAGTCATCTCTTACGAGTACCCTTTCCCACTTATTGGGTGCCATAAAAACCAATCATCGATTTTCCAGAATGCTCAATATTGGTTCTTTAGGAAATAATCAAACAATACATAAGAGCGGGGATCACCCCCTAACCATTTAAGTGGACGGATCTCTTTATCATTTGTCCTAGAAGAACAAAATGAGTTTATACGTACAGTATAACACCATCAACGGTAACTGTGCCATACAATCCCCGTGTTTCTCCTAGATATTTCCAGAGTTAAATTCCTTTGGGGTTAAGTAAGGAATATTTCCATACCACCAAAATTAAGAAGGATTACATATGTAGGCAAAGATTTGATATTCGGTTATTTAACCATCAATACACAGACATTCAAACAGAGATTACATTTCCCATGGCAACCACTAAGCTTCTTATATTAATCTTTCATAAATTAATTCTCTTTCCAAAATATTTATAAAAATATTCATATACTTATCTCACTAGTATAAGTATATTCACAAACATTCCTTTCGAAACTTGGAAAAGCTTTTTCATATACTCATAAAATGGTATAAGTATATTCTAAAAAAAATTAGAAAGATTTTCAATTTTAAAAATCACATTAAAATGATCAAACTCAAACGTTGTTTAAACAGAGATATAAATAACCCATAACACTGTTTTCTTTTTATAAATCTCCTTTATTTTATGAATATCTCCTTTATAAATCCTTAATTCTCTTTATAAACTTTCTTTTATAAATCTTCAAGTTTATTTTATAAAACTCTATTTATAAATCTCCAAAATTATTTATAAAACTCCTTTTATAAGTCTCAAATACCATTAAACCAAACTTCTATCCAATTTCCAAAATCTCTTTCCAAATTTAATAGATCCTTAAATGAATTTTTTCATTAAATAAAACATTTATACATGTCTTTTATTTAAAATGATTCCTTTTTAAATAAATAGTTTATTATTCTTAAATACCATTTTATAAAACAACTTATTAACTAAAAACATCTTAAATAAATAATCAATTACCTTTATAACATATTTAAAACATCATTAAGTAACTTTAAAGAATATTTAAAATATACTTAAATAACTTTAAAACAACATTAATATGTTAATAAATTAATTTTTTATACAATATTAACATGATAATAAATTAACTTTAAAACGATATTATTTTAATAATAAAAACAAAATTTTAAAATATTGATAATATAACCAATAACTTTGAAATAAAAAAATAGACTTTAAAATAAAATAATAATTAACTTTACATAATTAATTTAAATAATTAATTTTAAATAAATAATTAAAATATAAATAACTTTAAAATAATGATTAAATATTCTTAAATATATTTAAGAAATAACTTTTAATGATCATATTAATAAAATAATTAACTTAAATCATTATTAAAAACAATTATTAATTGTCTTTAAAACACTACTAATAAATAGTTGTTACCTTTTAAATCTTATTACTAAATAATAATAATCTTTAAAACCTTATAATAGATAATAATTATTCTTCAAATAACTTTCAAATCAATAATTAACTTTTCAAATTTGAAAGAGGCTTAACGATCACAATGGTACTTAAGCAAGGTACCATATCATTCAATTTAACAGTCCAAATTTATAACTGATATTTACATTACCAACGACTATATAAATAAACTCAACACTTAACGTCATTGTTTAACATATCACTTATTCAAAGTGGCATATCAATTAACGATATATAATTGGATGTCCAAATCTATAAATTAGTAGAACGGTGATTTATTCTGCTAATTAGATGTCCAATTAATTTAATTAGCGGAATGGTGCTTTATTTCACTAAACAGGCGTTCAAATTACTCTATTCAATTTACTTTAATAAAACGGTGTTTATTTGGCTAAATAGATAGCACTCATTAAGTATAATTAATTTAAGTACCTAATTATCCAATTAACGTAATTAACGTAATTAACGCCAACCAGTATTAATTTATCATTAAATTGTACTACACCAAACCAACAACTATATATATCCTAATGTTGTATTCGTCAATACGAACCCAACGCAAAAATCCATGGGTTAAACGGATTTAATATGGACGAAATATCATCATTTAAAGCTAACACACTAATTTATAAAATTTAAATCAAGTTAAACAAATTCCTTACCCAAACACTCCTTTGACCCCAAACCCACCTCCACCTTTCCAAGCGTGCAAATCCAAGGCCAAATTCCCCACACAATAGCCCAATATGAATGCGCCTACACCCAAGCAAAACTGCTAGCCTTCCTTCTTCCTTAAAGCCCAAAACGCACAGTACCCCTCCCACTTCAATGCCATGCACCTGCAACGTTCACCAACCAAGATTCCCCTCCACTCTTCCTTTATCACGCAACACATAACCCATATATTTGCACGCAAGCTACTGCACTCCTCGCTACTCCACGTTCACGGCCATGTACCGACACACACACACTAACTTATGCACCCAAAAACACACACACTCATTTATATTCACACAACACGCATCCACCCACACATATATACACAGTACTACAATAAAAATGTGTGTTCCTTGCAGTGTATAAATTTTCATGCAAGAAGAAAATGTAGTTGTGAAAACTTTTGTGTTTTATGCGTGTTGTGCTTACGTTTTGGTTTCTAGTGGAGCAAAATAATGAAATGTGTCTCTTTTGGTTTTTCTAGAGAATAAAACAACAAAAGAAAATGTGTTCAGGTGCACTTATATATAAAAGAAAATTACTTCATAGGTAGAGAACCAAAAGACACACATTTAATGCAAAAGGACAAGAATTTAATGCAAAGGAAACCAAGACCTGGGCACAAGGACAAGAAGAAGGATTGTGAAATATTTTGGTGGGTTGTTTCAGCTATTTTAATTTTTATTTTATTTTAAATGTTTTGGAGCACGTCACTACACAATATCCCATTCGCGTACGAGCCATGAATGACATAAATAAAAATACGATTGCACACAACAATGTGACACGATCCTAAAATAACAATAAAATAAACAGATTATCTTATTATGTAAAGGTTCAAAAATGCCCACGTTTGCCTTAAAAACGTCAAACAAAAATTTAGTTATATCCAAATTAAAAATTATGGAAAATTTCTATAAATTATATTAAAAACACGTCATCCAAATCGGACATTTATTTGAAACACGGATTTTGTTATATATAAAAATCCCAAATCAAATATTTAAAACTAACCACATATTCCAAAATCAAAGTGATAAAATTCTGAGTCGTTACAGAGCCAAATCCAACAGACTTCGCCTTTATCATCCTTCGGCTTAAGTTTTCTTTTCTTCATACTATTCAAAGAAAAAATACCCTTAATTGTTAGCATAAAAACCAATTCCTTCGTGAATGTACTCTTGATGATCCTTAACATATTAAGAAGGTTAACGACAATATGCATCTATGAATTCATATTGAAGTTCAACATGAACGATCAAACTACGAAATTGGTAATCCAAATATCAAGTTGATCTGTAATTCTTGATCAAGGGTGGCTCCTAACTCAACCAATCCTCTATGTTCCCAAACTTATTGAGTATATTATCTTAAGCCAGAGTTTTGTTTCTCATCTTTGCATAAAACAATTTCATGAGATCTTGTACCTTGCAAAATGATATTGCTCACTATGCAACTTTTCTAAATGATCAAATATGGAACAAATTTCCATATTCTCGTGTTGTCTTTGAAACTCGGTTCTTATTGTAGATAGGACATAGAATTGTGAAAATTCACTATTTAACGACCATAATTAGTAACCCGAATTTTGCTTGGTTAGCCTTATTATCAGTTTTAGCCAAGGTTTCATTAGCGACCATATGTTAGAGTTTTCATAAGTGAGTGTGATTTTAGTATTCCTTAACTAGTAATTGTAATTTGTGGCGTTCAATATGTTTTTCCCTAAGAATAGTTCCATAGTTGCCATTTTGTCTATGCAGATTATTAGGAGTAAATCGCATAACATCGCATATGTTCTTATACTTATTAGATTTGTTTATTATATTTATCTAATAAGGGTCCCACTGGATTTTACATCTCATGAAAATCATGAAAGAGATGCAGTAATTTGTTAAATTCCTCTAATGCTAATCAGTTTACCATGTTATTACAACCTTAAGACTTGTCAACAAGCTATTGTTCACATAAATGGAAACAGTCACATTATTAAATATATCCCATATATAACTCCTAACCATATATATTTTCTCAAAGTATTATTTATAACCAACTCAACAAACATAAAGCACATTGATAATCATTGTTATACCACAATTTTTGCTCAGTTATATCCCACTTTTAAAACATATAAGCTGTACTCAAAATTAAGCATTCCATGAATATCAAACATCAATGAACATCGTGTATGTATCTTCTTATAGCCTCCACTGGCTCATCAACAAAGGGTAAGTCCTTATGTTAAAGTATAAACAAGTATCCAAGAGGAATGGTCACTAGACTAACCGAAAACCGACAAACTAGAACGTCAAGGATGAACCAAATGAAAGCTAACACCAAGACGAAACTTTAATGCCGACGATCATCTAGAAAGCAATAATGATCAACGACTAAGATAACCTTGGATGCATTATTTGCTAAGATAATACAAGGCATATGCAGCATGTATAGGTTTCCACATCTCTGTACCTATATATAAAAGGCTAGGTCAGCAATCCACGTTAATTGACAAGAAATTCATATATCAACACGTGTTTCAATCTCAGCCCATAGGTAGGCCCAGTCATCAATCCAAGAAGAAAGTACTTCACTAATGAAAGCACAACAAGGTTCCTATAAATAGGTATTGATTCCAATGCACCAGAGTTCCATTTTTAGTGCTTGAATAATTTAGAAACTAAATAAATTGTACTTTCCTATATTGGAGCTCATACCAAAACTCATTATTGGCTCACTTGCCTAACTCATCATTGTAATAGCCACTTGGCTATATAGAAGAACTAAAAAAAGGAAAGGACAATAGATTTAGGGATTTTAGCCCGAACCATTATAACTCTCGATATCATTACTTTCACTCTTTTTCTTTCAACTTTATTTACCTCACTCGGTTTTGACTCAGGATGATACTTGTTCCCTTCAGAATCAACCCATGTAAATTCTACTTAATTTTCAACATTCATATAAAACTTTCAGTACCTACCATATCGAACAATTTATAAGATAAGATAATTGAAGTTTATCTTTTGGTCTTCGGAGTGTTGGTGCGTGGCAAAAACCCACCAACATTTTTGGCGCCAGAAGGAGTGCCTAACCTCCAATCCTTTATTTACTTATTTCATAAATCAAACCATTCTTCCTAAACAGCAATGTCCAACTCCAGCACAAATAGTAATATTGCAAAATTTAATTCATAATTGCCTGTAAACCTTTGGATTCAGCTTATTGAAGAAGTCAACAATGAGCATCTCGTCACTTTAATTGTGGAAAAAGACAAAGGTGGGGAATATGACCCTATGTATGAACTTCATGCTCTAGAAATTAGGAAGCTTTCGGGATATCTTCACCAATCCCTTTAGGAATCAGCTCGACTTCTGATAATGATTAAAGCCATGAACGATGAAGTTAAAGAACTAAGTGTCAAGCTGATTGAATACAAAAACTCTGTCTAAACTACTTAAAGGCCTTTCCCCACTACTCCAACTAATGAACATCGAAAGAAGCTCAACAATGATAACAGTCTTACCTCACTCAATAAAAGCTTAACTCTGATCTTTTGAAAGACTAAAAAAGCCTTTCCTACCTAAATTATCGCCATCCAAAAAGTGAAAGTCAGATGGGAGAACAGTATTGCATTTATCATCTCATAAATGGACACAAGACTGATGCCGGAAGCTATCTTATGCCATCAAAAGAAGATTAAAAGGAAGGAAATCTATGAGTTTATTAAGAAGTATTTTTTATATTTTGTTTTAATACAGTGTTTAATCTCATTGTCCTTTTCTTTCTAGGAGATATTTATGCTAAACTCAAATATTTTGGCCAATAAATGGAATATATCTTCTATATTTCAGCCAATACAAGGTTTATTTCTTAAGACCTGGACTCGAAACTAAGGTAAAGAATTAAGTTCCTTAGGAAAAATTTTAAGCCTTCGAAAAATAATCATTTAGTTTCAGCGTCCTAAACATCCTTCAGTTTATGTGAAGATTTTCTGAAGTAGGGTTTCAGTATTCTTGGGTTTCTGACTATCATCCTTCAGCAATTGCCTTTTCTGCGAAGTTTATACTTGGAGGCATTTATTGGATTTTTTTATCGGTCTTCAGAATCCTTAGACTTCTGATGTTGATCTTCGACTATTACCCCTTCTACCAAGTTCATACTTGGGGGACATCTATTGAATTTCTTATATTGGTCTTTGGAATTTTTGGACTTTTAATACTGCTCTTCGACTATTACCCCTTCTACCAAGTTCATGCTTACGGAGCATTTATTGGATTTCTTATATTGGTCTTCAGAATTCTTGGATTTCTATATATTTTGCCTTGTATAATCGCCCTTTCTACTAAGTTTATACTTCAAGGGGATTATTAGAGTTTTTTCATCAATCCTTCGGATTTTTTGAAGGTATCATTTCCTACTTTCAAACGAAATGGGCACTATCCCACATTCCAAACCCCGTTATTTTCCCTTATGGTTAGCCATGGGCTTTGTTTTATGCAACTATTTTATAAAACTTCTTGTAAAATGAAAGCTTTGATCTTGATTAAAGGTCATACACCAAAATAGCCTGAAATCAAAAAGTTTTTAGAAAATAAAAATGTTTCAAAAGTATTACACATAAGTACTACTTGTAGGACTTTTTCTAAAAGAAAAGGAAAAACCAATATATGGCTTCTCTACCGAAGGTATGTTTCTTTAAAAAAGGAAAAAAAATTCATTATGGTGCATCGTGGTAGCGAAATTGCATTAACCCGCACAATATAATACATAGTAAACAAAAATTATTTCAAAGGTTAATTTCCACCATAAGTGGATGTCTTCAATTGACATAATATTTTCATAATGGCCCCAACCCTTTTTACTCAGTGATAAAATCGATTAGTGACCTCGATGAAGAGAGGAACACCTATGGAGGGATCATTTTCCTACATACCCCAACATTGATGCGCCCTAGCAACACTCTTACTACCACCCTGTGTAGTTAATGCCTCGCTATTACCCCGCTATAACCCCGCTATATCTCATAGCGGATTTCTACCGCTACGATTTTTCCATATAGCCCCCAAATATAGCCTTTCCGCTTTAAGCCCCGCTATTTCCGCTATATCTCATTATTCCCGCGATATTCCGCTATGTCCGCTATATCTTCTTTAAAAAATGAATTGAGAAATGAGATTTATACATTATAAAATTATGAAATTAATTTATTTGATTTAATTTCTAATATATTTTTAGAAATGAAAATACTCTAATATTCTACTAAATTCAATTATGTTATATAATAGTTTTACCTTTATTTAAAGTATATTCGCACACGTTCTTATTTAAAATTATTTATGTATTAACTATAATTCAATTGAATGTTAATTTTTCATTTAATTACCATTTATATATTTGTAAAAACATTAAGTACGAGCCTTATATGCTATTTTAGAGTTATCCCGCTATATCCTCGCTGCATCCCCGCTATGACTTTTTGCATCTCCACCGCATTGAATCCGCCGAGCGCTTTAACTGCACAGCTACCACCTCTAATAGATGGCCATGGTTTCATGAATGGCAAACAATGCATGTAATAGAGAGTCATGATCAAGTAGTACCATGCACTAAGATAAGTCTAGTGGAGAAGACTTCCTACCAAAACTCCTAGCAAAATATTAGGTACTTAGCGGAGATGACTTCCACCGAAACTCCTAGCAAATGACTAGGTACTTAGCGGATAAGATTTCCATCAAAACTCCTAGTAAAAGATTAGATACTTGGCGAATAGATTCCCACCAAAACTCCTAGAAAAAGTCTAGGTACTTAGCACATAGATTCCCCTCAACATAGAAAAGTCTTAGATAGCAGCCCTAAAGCCCTAGAAGCATTGGGTAGACCCCCAATTTAGGCCATAAACAAAAATACAAGAAAAGGCTTGGTAAAACCCATGACCTTACTAAGACACAGCTAAGACTCCAACTAGTGAATGCCATAAACATACCTAAATAGGTAACGACAATATCCAAAATCTTATCAGTTTATACTATCGTAATATGCTAAGACACCAACTGACGAATGTCATAAACCTACTTAAATAGGCAATGGCAATATCCAAGACATTATCAGATTATACTATCAAAATATATCTAAGACGCTAACTAAAAAGCACCATAACCTACGTAAATAGGTAACGGTGATATCTGAAACCTTATCAGATTATACTAATCAAAATAATACTGAATATTCTCAAAATAATAAATGCTATAAACCTTTCTAAATAAGTAAAGGCAATATTTGAAACCTTATCAGGCTACATTATCACAAAAATAGTTAAACAATAGGGGGCATAAATCACCCTATGCTAATGTAACGGTCTCATTTAGACAAAAAATGATAGCTACGATGCCTTTGAAATTAAACCAATACACGATGTTAAAAGGACAAGAACTTCTTAGTATTATATGATATATATGTACATATATTAAATATTTTTAATACCAAAGTGGAAAGATCATATTAATACATCCCAATAGGCATCATATATAAGTAAAAGAATGAAGCCAAGGTAGACTTATACATCCGGGGAAGAACGTCCTGGAACATAGACCTCCCTAAGGTCTTGAATGATCATTGTTTTGCTCACCCTTCAGGGACCCGACATAATTGAAAAAGGAGTGAGGGTTGATGTGGTACATTGACTCACCTAACGAATTATTCTCATGATACGGTTAAGGTCTCCTTCTGAAACAAAAGAAAGGTCCAAGGGAACTCAATAAGCCACTAGTGACTCAAGCACATATTTATAATAACCCTTAAGCCTAAGGTATCGATCGAGCATTTGATTCATTTGACTTTCAGCTTGGGCAATGTCCTACTTGAAAACCTTTCGTAATGTTTTTCTAAGTAATTTTATGTGTTTTTAACCAATTTTGCCTTATAATCTTTAAAAGGAACAACTCTTCCATCTTTTAATTCAACCATAATTAGATTCGGTTTTGTGAGGAGAGATGAGGATGAACTCCCTTCATCTTGATTTGACTCTTGAAACCAAGCTATAGACTTGTGTAACAATCATGGTGGAATAAGAACAAGGAAGTTCTAATGAACCTGTCACGACCACCCTACACCTCTGATATCCAATATACCTAAATAATGCGCTATGGAGGTACCCGGCTGATGCAGGACAATAGCTAAGGGTGAAAAGCAAAGAAAAATCCAAATACATAACCTATAGAATTTATCACAGCGCATAGACGAAATATAATATGATAACATAGATGTAAAATAAGCGAGACAACGATATAATCAAATGAACCATATATAAGAACATCGGTTTACAGACTATACAAAAACTGAAATAAAGAGCTTATACATCCCAAATGTCCAAAATAAACTCTATAACCGTCTCTTAAAATACAAATACGACATAGCTCCACGGCACTGTATAGCGGAATACAAGTGATAATAAGCTCCAAAGTATAGATATATGAAAGCATAACCTTCTTCTCATACTCCATACAGCTCCTGTGGTATCTAGACCTATTATCCCTAATCTACTCATTTAAGAGTACCCGAGATAAGAAGAAGCAAAACATAAGACCTCGACTTAGACAACAGTCTAGTGTGAGTGATGCATCATCTTAAAAATACTATAAAAATTGTATATAGTAAATAAGGGTATAGGATATGAAGAACCATAGATGACCTTGACCCTACATCCAAAGAGTTAGCACATAATAGTCGATATATGCTAATCTACTATCACAACCATATGAATGTACTATATTCAAAGTACAATGTATAGTTTTAGGTATGTAGTCAAAAAATGCCTACATCGTGTAACCCTCTAGAGTGATACCAACCAAGGAAAACATAGCTTCCATCAAACAATTCTTACCATCACTCGTGTGCCTTGGATGCATGATAACTCATGTAACCCTCTAGAGTGATACAGTTTCATTGATGCTCGAATCCATGCCACTTTGAAAGGCTAGAACTATATCCACAATCGCCAAGCCTAAGGTAATCTACTATTGCAAGATCTGTTCACAATCACAAATCGAGGTGGGCATCCCTACATACCTCTTCTTTATGAGCACATTAAAAGGCTTCAAGTTATCAAAAATCCCTTTGCACCCATCTCCATAATAGAACTCAATCGTTATTCCATCATGGCTATCTCCATGGTAGGACACAGTCGCAATCCCACTCGCAAGCCCTTTTTGTTAATCTTGCCCTTATGATTCACCATCATGACTTCATCGTTAAGTCGTCATCTCTAGAACGCTTCTAGACACCTATCGTAAGTCGTAGAGCCATCGTATCAAGGTTCTAAAGTCATCAATGTCGTCATCAGTGTCATCATGTCGAAGCATCTTGCCATCACCTTGCTAATTTCCACACATGATCCAAGGTCATCCCGGGTCATTTAAAGTCGCCTACTTCACTCCATATCACCCTTAAGAACCATGGAGCATGCGACAAAGAAGTTCCCGAAGTACCGCCATGCCACGATGAGAATTGCTTATTTCCATACTCTATTCGGTATTGCCGAACCAAGCTCAAAAATGCTAAAGCAAAAGCCCGAAGCACCACCAGAAGCATCAAACCACATTTTCTGTTTGGGCCCGGACCGCGTCCATCCTCGAACAAAACATGAGAACACACACCAGAAAGAAAATTCTACCAAGTCCCCCACACCATAACATCAACGGACAACATTTATTGTCCGGACTTTTACATTGCTGAACCGAAGCAAACCTGAGCCAAACCACCCCAAACACCGAGCCTATCCCAGCACCAAATAAACCACCCCCCCATCCCCCATCCGTCCCATGAGCCATGGTGCTGCAGAAACTCCAACTTCCACTTTTACGTTGATTTAACAGCTACGCTCTGTCCTTCGATCTGTGTGCCACATGCATCGATACGACTCTGAACACACCAGAGCCCATCTGTTAAAGTCCATTTTCATGGTTCCTATCTTTAGTTTGGTTCGACAAGCATTTTAAACCATACAATCATACAAACAAACACCAAACGCACACCAAACAACATTAAAACATGCAAACATACAACAATTCATGGCAAATCATCCTATAACATGTCTCTAACCTAGCCTAACATACATCAAGGCAACCAAACATCAAATTAGTATGACTAGAACACTTTAAATATTTTAAATTCATTTTTACTTCACGTTTCAGTTTAAAACTGTCCCCAAAATATGATTTTGACTTTAAAAATGAGTTTAAATCGTGTCAAACCTGTAGATACATATATAATAAGGTGAGAGATGATAAATCACTCACCAAAACCTCCAAACCCCAAGTTTTGCAATTGAAGTCTCTAATGAATCCCATTTCTAATCTACCCTTAATCTATGATTTAGACAAGTCCAAATCACTATTATGACCACTCTACGAAAATGGAAACCATCGTATCTTTCTAATGGATGAGGTCTCAGATGCTAATTCGGCTACTATCAAAAGTTATAGCCATTACAAGTTTTCAGGGATAAAATTGTCAGGAAAATTCTAAGTACAAAGAATGTCACTAGTAGGCATTTCCCAAAGTTATAGAGCCATGCGACCTCATATGAATTTAAAAATAATATTTTACATTCCTCCGATATGTAAAATATAGGTCGCTACACTCTCCTCCACTTTAGGAATTTCATCCTCAAAATTCCAATACAAACAAGATAAAGTCAAACAAAGCTACCATGCATGCCTAACATTCACGACCAAACATATCAAACATCAAACATGCACACAAAAGCTGGTAATGATAACTACGCTTAACCTAGCATGTAGGATACTAAACTACCCTATATAATATCGAAAGTGAAAGTAAATGCGATAAACAGAAGTCTGACCAAGTAAAGAGCTCCGGATAAGCGATCATCATGCTCTCCTCGGTCTTCTAAGTACAATCACCTTCGCTTTTACCCTACTGAACCTTCACCAGTTTATTGTCATCCTCCTAAGCTGCTTCGTATCACGTCCAATGATATGGATAGGCCTACGAGGTCTTGGTGTGTAATGATCCAAAATTTTACCACTTTGATTCGCAAATATTTAATAAATTTTAAATAACAAATAATAGGTTTTACAATAAAAATAATATGACTGTATTAAATAATAAAAAATGATGGTAAAATAGATTTGTAACGACCCAAGATTTTATCACTTTGAAATAGGTTATTTAAAATATATTTTGTATAATCAATAAATGGATTAATTAGCAAATAACCTATTATAATTATTTAATAATGGAGATAAAATAGTTTTCAAATTTTTTTTACCAAAATAGATAGTTCAAATAAAAATTGAAAATGTGACCAAAAAGCGTTTTCCGAAAGTTCGCCTTTTCGACACTCAGAAGTCATTGGAAACGTTGTGCATGTTTTTGCACCATGTGCACACATATTGATGTTAGGGTTAGCATTAATAAACACACTTATATATGTTAACTTATATTTACATACATATAATTAGTGATGTGACTAATTATGAAAAAGTTTAAAAGGAAGTAAAATTAAATAAAATGTTATCATGTTAAGACATACCTTAAAGTCATCACAAGTACACACAACATGGCTAGCATGATTTAGGGGTATGGGGGTGCATGCATGTGTATATTTTTAATTCAAGCCACTTTACATATTTTAGTTACTTTTCTAAGCTTATAAATACCAATTCCCTTTCATATTTCTTATTTTACAATCCACTTCTTCATTTCTAAAATTCATAAGAGCTTGAGAAAATATATTCATGGTTTCTCTTCATATTTTCTAATTTGAGAAAACCATTTCTTTTCTACTTAGAACACTTCAAAATTCTTGTTAAAAACACTTCTACATGTACTACAACTCTTCTCTTCACAAAGTAACCACACCTCTCCCTAAACAATTCAAGGACGAGCCCAATAACAACCCGGGCCGAGCCACTTCAAGCCCTCCAAGCCTATAAAGATCCATAATTTTCAAGGCTAGGTTAAAGCTCTAAGTCTAGTGCAAGTTCACGTGGAGTTTAGCTTAGTTTCAAGCAAGTTTGTGAGTAAAGTTCACGTTTTTAAAACTCAAGTTACTAACTTTTTAAAGTTGTAAAATTTATGCATTAAAATGTTGCTTAAGTATGCGATGATATTATGTGTTCTGTATGCAAGCATATATGTTGATTTGGTGTCGATTGCTTATGCTGAAGTTTGAGTATGCGATAAAGATTATAACTTGAATATTGGAAAAGTTAGTTAGTATTGTGAATTAATACTTTGTTTATAATGGTGCTATAATGTTATGATGTGATATTATGTTGAAATATTGTGTGTTGTATGTGAGTTCATGACACAAAGGTAGCGATTCGCTAACCAAAAGCGACGTAGAAATCCGCTTTTTGTCGGAAGTTTGATTTTTGTTTCAAAGTGAAAAAATTTCAAGTTTAAAACTTTGATTTTGGTTTCAAAGTTTATTTTCATGTTTTAAAGAAGACAAGAGTTCAAAGTTGAAGTTTTAAAAGTTAGAAAATCAAAATATCAACTTTGAAAATTACGGGTTCGTATAGTGATAGACGCTATACGCGCAGTTTGCAAAAACAAAACTATTTCCAAATCCGAAACTTTTTTCCACCTAGAAACTTTTTGAAAAATGTTTTCAAACTTTGTTATAAGTTTTGAAGTGTGAAAATATAGTTTTGAAGTTAATTTGCTTAAAAACCAAGTTTTGAAAATTAATGCCCGTATAGCGATAGTCGCTATACACGCCGTTCAAAAACTCTAACTATTTTTCTAATCTAAACTTGTTTTAACTTCAAAATCATTTTAGAAAATGTTTTCTAACTTTAATTTAGAGAACAATTATTTATTTATTTAATTGATTAATAAATTAATAAAGGTAATCAGTACTTAACATGTGTTAGTAATGATTTTTTAAACTTAAATGTTAATCAATAAGTTAATCATGATTTGTTACTTAATTAAAGTTAATTATTAATTAAGGATTTATTTATTATTTAATTATTTATTTAAGATAATTATTAATTAATTATTATTTTTAAAAGGGGTTTATTTAACTAAGTTTTGATTAAAGTTAATTACGTTTTAATAAGTTTTAATTAAGATTTAATTACCTTAATTAGAGCTTAATTACTATTTAACAAGGATTTGATTCTCATTTACAAGAGTTTTAATTTATTTTAAAATCGCTTTGAGTTTAAGTAATTAGTTTTGTTTTAAACTGTTTTTTTTTCAAATTTGTTTTAAATCAAGGGATTTCTATGTCACTTACCCTTAAGTAACCCATATGATTAGGAAAACTAAATAACACCAATTAGCATAGCAAAACATCATTTTGTTATCACAATTGGCTTGGACATTTACTTGTATTGATTGATTGTTATGTGTTGATCTCTTACATACCTGTTATTGTGTAATACCCATGTTAAACTGGATAAGTAAAACCAAATTAAAAGCACCATTGTGGTCATTAAGCCTCCGTTTGATTTTGTAAAGGTAAATAGTTTATTTCCTTTTGAAATGGTTTCAAAGTTATTTCAATTTGAATAAGATATTTGAAGGATATTTGGGGGATGGTTTTATTAAAGATGTTTTTAACTAATGGAAATGGTTTTCCATGTTATAATAAGAAGTTTTTATAAAGAGTACTTTCTCTCCGAATGTGATATCCCGGGATTTCGAGAAGTTTAAAATGTGATAATCTCTTAATTTAAATTATTTTAAATTGGATTTTTAAAGGTAAAATTTGAATTTGAATCTTTAAAAGATAATTATTTTAATATATTTGGGTATAAGAATATACGAACAAGACTTTTATTTAAAATAAGGCTTTTGTTTTATTTTTGTCTTCCTTAAAGAGATTTTGTATATAAATTTAGAAAGTATTTATTTAATAGTAAATAAATACAAAAGATATTTTTACACTTAAAAATGAATGAAATACATTGTATATGATTTTTAGAATATAAATGGGTTTTTATTTTATTTTTCTTTCAAAGGTTTCATTTATGTATAATATAGAAAAGCATTTATAATTAAGAAATGTGTTTATTAATTAAGAAATTTATATAAAAGCTTTAAAAACTCTTTTTAAAATAATATAAAAATGGAAAATTACAAGTGTTAGTTTTATATGCATCATAAATACATGTGTAAGGTAATTAAGAATGGATGAAGACAAGTGTCAATTTTCTTTCCATTTTCCTTGATTTTTAATAAACCATAAATTAAGTTTATAAAAGCCTACCTTTCCATTCCCTTTTTCTTTTCTAATCTCATTTTCTTCAAAAGACAAAACCAAAACCAGAAATGAAAACCGTAATCATCTTCAAACCAAAAGCTAAGAAAGAAAACTCAAACCAGATCAAATCTGAAATTCCTCTCAAACCAAAATCAAATCTCCTCTAACAATTTACTCTGAAATCATTTATCCTCAAATCTGAAATTACCTGAATTCATCTTAAACCAAGAATCTAAAACCTGGAATCATTTCAAAGGCTTAATTCTCAAATTCAATAGCCTGTAACCATTGTTTTCAAGACCTGTTAACATTCTCCTGTTTCAAAGATTCAAGTCTGAATTATTCCAAGTTCATGCAATATAATTTAAGGCAGAAGCAAGTGTCAAAAGCTTTTCAAATCTTTTAAAGGAATCAAAGCAAAGTTTCCAAAGCAAGTTTCCAATTTTCAAAAACAAGCAGATGAAGTTTCAAAGCAATTCTGGTTCAAAACTTCTAGTTTCTCTGTTCAACATTATTTAGGTGAGTAAACATTCTTTTTTTCAAAAGTTAAAATGAATTTAAATTTGCTTTCTAATGATTTCTAAATGAAGTATCTTTGCATGTCTGAAATTATGAAAACCCTTATATATTTTTAAGATGTGAATATCTGTTATTTTTAAAACATCTTATGGTTGTCAAAATCCTCTGCCTATTAACTGTGAATAATAAATCCCCTATAGATTTGATGCAGATATTATATGTTGGAAATAATTTGGAATGTATGTTTGAAATATATAATGCATGTTGTTTTTAATACATGTAAATGAATTGTAGAAACCATGTGTGCATGTTAGTTGCTAGAGTATATCTCTGTTTATGGTTCACAGTTTAAAGTTGTGATTAAAATTCAAAAATCATTTCATCTATTCTCTGTTAGGCTTTAGGATTCAAGTAAGATTGTTTGTTAAATCCTAGTCTACGTTCTGAAAATAAAATTTAGTAAGGAAATTTTAAATACTACCTGGAAAAGAAAGTGACAGTAGGAATTTTAATATATGTTAAAATTCAAACTATATAATCTTGTGATTTTCTTTTATAATCTGAATCCTTGTCTTAGATAATGATTTTTAAGAGTTAAATCAAAAATTTTAAGTTTGAGATGGTAGAGAAATTGTAAGATGAACAGAAATGACATTTTCGTCATTTTCAGACGAACGATGGGGCTGGGTTCATCGTGATTGATGTCGGAGGTAGTTGAATGTCTGTGGATCACAGGAAAAATGTTCATAGGATTTCTCGACCACCAGAGTGATCGAACGACAAGGATTTAGGGTTTAGTGATGATGTTGGGCATGATTGATTCGCGATTTTTTCCTGACGTCGTGGGTGAACTGGAGGCTACCGCACGTGGGGGAATGGAAGCATGGGTCGGAGGTGAAGCTCTGGTCGAAGGCGTGGGGGTTCTGGTGGTCAGAAGTAGTCTGACGAGGTGGTTCTTGTTCGGAGTGTTGTCCCAGGAAGTGGTCGAGATGGTTCAAATTTGATTTTCGACATTGCTCGATGAACGGAGTTGACGTGGTGGTCGAGAGGAAGAATCGCGACTTGATGATGGTCAGAACTTTGGTCGGAGGTGGGGCGTTCGGTGGTGCACGTGCACGAAGATAACGTGTATCTGTGGGTTTCTTTTTTTTAGTTTGGGAAGATGGAGTTTCTCGAGTTCGTTCTCGAGAAGGGACTCGGGTAAACTAAGTTTTGGCTCGGGGATTTTTAGGGAGGTACGCGAGTGTTTAAGTGGTAATTGTTTTAACAGTTTTAAGTTGCAAACAAACAGTTTTAAATTTACTCGAGAGGAACTCGGGGAAAAGGGACTTGGGCTCGGGTTTGACTTCGAGTCGTTTGCAGGTGGAGTGAAAACCAGGTTTTGACAATTTAAAATTCTTAAAACCAAACTGTTTTAAGTTAGATCAAACTCTGTTTAAAAGTGAAGATGTATTTGTTTATTCCAAGTATATATGAGTTAAAAACCAAAGTAAAAGTTTAAACCAGTTTTTAAAATTTAAATAAGTTTTAAAAACTTTAAACAATTAAGTTAAATCTATTATCTTGAAATTTCATTTCTTTGTAATGGATAAAATTAATTTGTATAATTTGTCTAAATTAATTGTATAAATTGAAAACCTTAAGTTATTTTCAAACTTAATTTGAAAATAAGGTTAATTAATAAGGAAAGGTTTTATTTTAAATTTATTAAAAGTTTGATAGTTAATGAGATAAATAAAGAGTGATTTATTTAATTAGTTAATGGTTGAGGATGAGTAAATTAACAATTAGTTTTCAAGTGATTAGTAACTTGGTAATTAAGAATTGTTAATTAATAATTATAGATAAGTAATTAATGATTATTTTAAAACTTAATTAATAACTTAATTTAGAAGTTAATTTATAAGATCAAATGTTTTTTAATGATAATGTTTTTATCTTAAGATTAATTAAGATTTTTTTAAAAAAGTTGAAATTAATTAGTTAATTAAGTTTAATTAATTAATTATAAAAGTAATTAAGGATTGATTACTTTGTATTAAAGGATATTGATTAATAATTAAGGTTTATTAATTAATAGTTAAAGAATAATTAATCAAGGATTAATTAATTTGTTTAAAAGGTAATTAAGGATGAGTTACTCAGTTATGATTTAAGAAATGAATGTGATTTATTTAAGTTAATTAATTTGTTAATTAATTAAGGATAGTCACTTAGTAATTGATTAAGTATAATTACTTAATAAGATTGGTTAAGTGTAATTACTTAGTGTAAGTAATTGGTAAAAGGAATTACTGGATGTAATTGGTAAAAGTAATCAAAAAGGATTTATGAAGTAAATGATAAATAATTAAGAAGTAATTAAGATTAGTTAATTACTGTTAATAATTATTTAAGGTTGATTAATTAATGTAATTAATTATAGTTAATTAATTAATTAATCTAATTAATTAAGGATATTAATTATTATAATTAATGAGAGTAATTAAAGGTTAATTACTATAAATGATTAAGGATAATTAATTTGTAAAATTAATTAAAGGATAATTACTTTATGTAATTAATAATTAATCAAGAGTGATTAATATTTAGTGATTAATTAATTAAATGGATAAGTAATTAATTAATGATTGATTAAGCAAGGTTTGGAATTAATTCTTAAGTAATTAATTTAATTTAAGTGGATTAAATTAATTATAATAGAGATTAATAAATGGTTGCTTATGAATGATGGTTGAGTAGAATGTCTGATTTGGTTGATATCTATTAGATGATATACTATGATATTCTGTGATATGATATTGGATATATCTGTGATAAATATGTGATATTTATCTATGTTAATGCTATGTGAATTCAAGTATTGAATTGAATTGTTTAAACCTTTAAACAACTTGGCCTTAAAAGATACGTTTTGGATTTCGATGAGACCGGGATCGGGTTTCCGTATACCGGATTTCCAGGTCTGGAGACCCGAATACCACATCGATCCAAATTAACGATAGGTCGTGAATCTCAAGTGAAGATGAAGATTTAGAGTGCAAGGGTTATTGTCGTTAACTCTGAGGGTGATTCCAAAACGAGTGTAACGAGATAATGCCTTCGGTTTCGTTCGAACCCGGAACGAACTTGTATGGATTGAATGCTTTCAGCACATCGTCAGGCGGACGATGAGCATTCTAAGTGATATGTTCTGATTAAAGGTAATCGTAACCTCAAGCCTCATCAACCGGGAATGGCTAAAACAGGGGAGGTGCAGCAAAGCTTCGTGGGTAGCACCCACTGAGAGCAAGATAGATCCCTGTCTAGAGGTCCCTTTTCTTTTATTCGGCTTAGTGTGTGGTTGGTCGCGCCAACTACGGGATTATCTTGTTCGGGATTATCCAGTAAGGGATGGTTCCGGCTTTGTGTTGCAGGGGAGCGGGCGTACTCCTCGGTACGGTGATCTAAGCCACGTACTGTGACGGGTGATACCCCAGTAGCCCTGCCATTGTATGGAATCCAAACTCCAATAAGTGCCGTACGTATTAGTTGTGCCCAACTATGTTGGAATGTGAGATGTAAGCATTTCAGCTATTTCTGTATTTTACTTGAAAACCCTAGACCCTATTATAATATAACTGGATTTTCTATCAAATGTTTTGGTTAGCGTAAGGTAAAAACTTTTCCATGTTTATGTGTGGGAAGTCTTACGTGATACCTTTGTTTTCAAAAGGTTTTGAAGTTAAACAATTTTAACCCGTTTACTCACACCAGACCCATGTCTGACCCAAGTGTTTATTTCTGTTTTATAAACTCTTGGGTACTCAAATTTTTACGAGTAGCCAAGGGATTCAGGTTTAGCTTTGACGAATATTCTGGAGGAGCAATGGAGCAGGAGGCTTCGGCGTTCGTAGATATAGTATTCCGCTGTGTTGATATCTGTGATAGTGTCTTGTCTTGTATTTGAGTTGTAATGTCTAGACAGATGTTTATAACTGTCTAGTATGTGTTGTATAGTTGTGTAAACTCTGATAAGTGTTGTATACTATGTAATAGTTTATGTTATTAATATAATTTATTCGTTCCGCTGTGAGATCGTTGTTGTTGTTTCTTTCTTTCTTCTTTTCTTTTCTTCTTCTATCCCTTTCTTTCTTAATTCATGATACGTCTTTCTGGTGGTAGAAAGCCGGGTCGTCACATATGGTATCAGAGCATAGGTTGAGCGAATGCCTAAGCTTTTGGTTAAGTGAATATCAGAACACTAGGTTGAGTGAATACCTAGGTTCGGAAGGATTGTTCATTAGAGATAGGATCTGTAGCAACCTGATTGAGTCTGAGTATATATATACGAGAGCGCGTATTTGTTAGTTATATAAAATGGTTTTATATTGTGTTAATTGATCGGTTGAGTGGTATATGGATTCTGGTCAATACGAGTAGCTAACGTTATTGATAGGGATCTCTAAACACTTGGACCAGGCCAACGGACACAATATTGTTTTAAAAAGGTAGATGAAATAATTTTACCCAGATATAATTTCTATATAAAAAAGTATCATTTTAAATGTATATGGTATTTGTAATGATTGGTTGAGATGATAATAATTTATCATCTAGGATTAGGAGTCTGAGTGTTAAGGTTGGAAGAGTATCTGTCGAGACTGTAAACCTAATACCGTCTCGAGTGAACTTTACAGTTGTGTAAGGATTTCACAATCTCTGAAGGAAACCTGTTAAGGTTCGGAGTTCATCTTTGGAGTTGGATGAGTAGAGTTGGATCTGTCGGAGAACAGAAGTGAGTGATGGTATCTCAGGTAATAGTAGCTGTGTGATGAGATGCAGTGACTATGGATGTTCCCGAAGATGTTTTCTTTGGAACAAGTTAATGAAGTGTGTCTGCTTCAGTGTTGTGGTTGAGTTCAGCATGGTGTTTCTATTTGGTTTGGGTTCGAGTTTCTCGAAGAGCTTTGGAAAAGGAAGTCTTTGGCATTTGTGGCAGCAGTGCAGCTCGGAGTATTCTGTGTTGGCAGAAAGTTTCTGGCTGAGCAGTTTTTCTGAAGGTGAAGTTCAGAAGCAGTAGAGTGAATCCATTTCTTCGATGGATTGGTTAGTCAAATATAAGCTGTTCTGATTAGTGAAGAGAGAACAGTTATCTTTGGAAATTAGGCCGAGCTGATCGCAAAAGTGACTTGCGATTGTTTAAGTATTCTCTTGGGATTATTGGAGATTGAGATTCCGTATCGACTTGATTAGTGGAGTTACCAGAAGTTCAGCTTAGTAGAAGGATGTCTCCTAGAGAATAATTTGGTGAAGCAGCTCAGGATTCTTTGGAGAGGGATTGACCACACCTAATTTTCTGGTGAGGATTCTGTTAAGGTGTTTTAACCAAGTAGAATGGTTCACTAAGATTTTATAGATATGGTGAACTGTGGATGATCAAGTTTGTGCTCGAGTTTCTCCGATGGCATTCTCATCTGTTCAAGATCAGAATTGTGCAGCGAAAGCAAGATAGCAGCTATTCTAGAGTGGAAGCAACCGAGAGTTGTAATTTTCTTGGAGTAGAGAATTTCTATAGGAAATTCAAGTGTATCTCTAAGTGTGAAGAAATTTTCAGGATTTAGAGATAAGGTTGTCAAGTGAAACTGTTTGGCTATTCCAGATAGGAGAAGTAGTTCGAAGTGCTCTAATGTTGTGGAGTAGAGTTGTGTTCTGGATTTCGGTGACTTTTGGGAAACCATTTTGTTGAGAAGGATCCGGAAATTGGTTTGATGTTGGTCTAGATTATTTCAGGAAGCATCAGCAAGAGTTAAGCTGATCAGGGAAGGTGAAGGCAGCCCAGAATCGTCAGAAGAGTTCTGTGGATTAGAGATGGAGAATTTTGGAATTCGAAGTTGGAGACTTCATTGTTATTTCTCCAGTAAAAGGGAGCAAATAAGATTGGGTAAGACTAGGAAGATAGCTTCGAGTATATTAGATCTTTCTGAGTTTTTGTGAGGATATGTGTTTTGGTTTCGGTATTTAATTACCAGTTTGGATTTAATAGAGCGAGTAACCCAGTATCTGTATCAGGAAACTCGGGATAATTTTAGGTAGTTTATCCGGATCTATGTTCGGATAGCTAGAGTTGTTTGATTAGATAAAATTGTTTGTTTGGATGAATGGTTGTTTGATTGATAGTATATGGCTGTTAAGTATAATTGAATTGTTTTAAAATTGGTTGAAATAAATATAAAAATCTTTGGATTATCTTTTGTTTTAAATTTCGAGGACGAAATTCTTTTAAGGGGGAAGGAATGTGATATCCCGGGATTTCGAGAAGTTTAAAATGTGATAATCTCTTAATTTAAATTATTTTAAATTGGATTTTTAAAGGTAAAATTTGAATTTGAATCTTTAAAAGATAATTATTTTAATATATTTGGGTATAAGAATATACGAACAAGACTTTTATTTAAAATAAGGCTTTTGTTTTATTTTTGTCTTCCTTAAAGAGATTTTGTATATAAATTTAGAAAGTATTTATTTAATAGTAAATAAATACAAAAGATATTTTTACACTTAAAAATGAATGAAATACATTATATATGATTTTTAGAATATAAATGGGTTTTTATTTTATTTTTCTTTCAAAGGTTTCATTTATGTATAATATAGAAAAGCATTTATAATTAAGAAATGTGTTTATTAATTAAGAAATTTATATAAAAGCTTTAAAAACTCTTTTTAAAATAATATAAAAATGGAAAATTACAAGTGTTAGTTTTATATGCATCATAAATACATGTGTAAGGTAATTAAGAATGGATGAAGACAAGTGTCAATTTTCTTTCCATTTTCCTTGATTTTTAATAAACCATAAATTAAGTTTATAAAAGCCTACCTTTCCATTCCCTTTTTCTTTTCTAATCTCATTTTCTTCAAAAGACAAAACCAAAACCAGAAATGAAAACCGTAATCATCTTCAAACCAAAAGCTAAGAAAGAAAACTCAAACCAGATCAAATCTGAAATTCCTCTCAAACCAAAATCAAATCTCCTCTAACAATTTACTCTGAAATCATTTATCCTCAAATCTGAAATTACCTGAATTCATCTTAAACCAAGAATCTAAAACCTGGAATCATTTCAAAGGCTTAATTCTCAAATTCAATAGCCTGTAACCATTGTTTTCAAGACCTGTTAACATTCTCCTGTTTCAAAGATTCAAGTCTGAATTATTCCAAGTTCATGCAATATAATTTAAGGCAGAAGCAAGTGTCAAAAGCTTTTCAAATCTTTTAAAGGAATCAAAGCAAAGTTTCCAAAGCAAGTTTCCAATTTTCAAAAACAAGCAGATGAAGTTTCAAAGCAATTCTGGTTCAAAACTTCTAGTTTCTCTGTTCAACATTATTTAGGTGAGTAAACATTCTTTTTTTCAAAAGTTAAAATGAATTTAAATTTGCTTTCTAATGATTTCTGAATGAAGTATCTTTGCATGTCTGAAATTATGAAAACCCTTATATATTTTTAAGATGTGAATATCTGTTATTTTTAAAACATCTTATGGTTGTCAAAATCCTCTGCCTATTAACTGTGAATAATAAATCCCCTATAGATTTGATGCAGATATTATATGTTGGAAATAATTTGGAATGTATGTTTGAAATATATAATGCATGTTGTTTTTAATACATGTAAATGAATTGTAGAAACCATGTGTGCATGTTAGTTGCTAGAGTATATCTCTGTTTATGGTTCACAGTTTAAAGTTGTGATTAAAATTCAAAAATCATTTCATCTATTCTCTGTTAGGCTTTAGGATTCAAGTAAGATTGTTTGTTAAATCCTAGTCTACGTTCTGAAAATAAAATTTAGTAAGGAAATTTTAAATACTACCTGGAAAAGAAAGTGACAGTAGGAATTTTAATATATGTTAAAATTCAAACTATATAATCTTGTGATTTTCTTTTATAATCTGAATCCTTGTCTTAGATAATGATTTTTAAGAGTTAAATCAAAAATTTTAAGTTTGAGATGGTAGAGAAATTGTAAGATGAACAGAAATGACATTTTCGTCATTTTCAGACGAACGATGGGGCTGGGTTCATCGTGATTGATGTCGGAGGTAGTTGAATGTCTGTGGATCACAGGAAAAATGTTCATAGGATTTCTCGACCACCAGAGTGATCGAACGACAAGGATTTAGGGTTTAGTGATGATGTTGGGCATGATTGATTCGCGATTTTTTCCTGACGTCGTGGGTGAACTGGAGGCTACCGCACGTGGGGGAATGGAAGCATGGGTCGGAGGTGAAGCTCTGGTCGAAGGCGTGGGGGTTCTGGTGGTCAGAAGTAGTCTGACGAGGTGGTTCTTGTTCGGAGTGTTGTCCCAGGAAGTGGTCGAGATGGTTCAAATTTGATTTTCGACATTGCTCGATGAACGGAGTTGACGTGGTGGTCGAGAGGAAGAATCGCGACTTGATGATGGTCAGAACTTTGGTCGGAGGTGGGCCGTTCGGTGGTGCACGTGCACGAAGATAACGTGTATCTGTGGGTTTCTTTTTTTAGTTTGGGAAGATGGAGTTTCTCGAGTTCGTTCTCGAGAAGGGACTCGGGTAAACTAAGTTTTGGCTCGGGGATTTTTAGGGAGGTACGCGAGTGTTTAAGTGGTAATTGTTTTAACAGTTTTAAGTTGCAAACAAACAGTTTTAAATTTACTCGAGAGGAACTCGGGGAAAAGGGACTTGGGCTCGGGTTTGACTTCGAGTCGTTTGCAGGTGGAGTGAAAACCAGGTTTTGACAATTTAAAATTCTTAAAACCAAACTGTTTTAAGTTAGATCAAACTCTGTTTAAAAGTGAAGATGTATTTGTTTATTCCAAGTATATATGAGTTAAAAACCAAAGTAAAAGTTTAAACCAGTTTTTAAAATTTAAATAAGTTTTAAAAACTTTAAACAATTAAGTTAAATCTATTATCTTGAAATTTCATTTCTTTGTAATGGATAAAATTAATTTGTATAATTTGTCTAAATTAATTGTATAAATTGAAAACCTTAAGTTATTTTCAAACTTAATTTGAAAATAAGGTTAATTAATAAGGAAAGGTTTTATTTTAAATTTATTAAAAGTTTGATAGTTAATGAGATAAATAAAGAGTGATTTATTTAATTAGTTAATGGTTGAGGATGAGTAAATTAACAATTAGTTTTCAAGTGATTAGTAACTTGGTAATTAAGAATTGTTAATTAATAATTATAGATAAGTAATTAATGATTATTTTAAAACTTAATTAATAACTTAATTTAGAAGTTAATTTATAAGATCAAATGTTTTTTAATGATAATGTTTTTATCTTAAGATTAATTAAGATTTTTTTAAAAAGTTGAAATTAATTAGTTAATTAAGTTTAATTAATTAATTATAAAAGTAATTAAGGATTGATTACTTTGTATTAAAGGATATTGATTAATAATTAAGGTTTATTAATTAATAGTTAAAGAATAATTAATCAAGGATTAATTAATTTGTTTAAAAGGTAATTAAGGATGAGTTACTCAGTTATGATTTAAGAAATGAATGTGATTTATTTAAGTTAATTAATTTGTTAATTAATTAAGGATAGTCACTTAGTAATTGATTAAGTATAATTACTTAATAAGATTGGTTAAGTGTAATTACTTAGTGTAAGTAATTGGTAAAAGGAATTACTGGATGTAATTGGTAAAATTAATCAAAAAGGATTTATGAAGTAAATGATAAATAATTAAGAAGTAATTAAGATTAGTTAATTACTGTTAATAATTATTTAAGGTTGATTAATTAATGTAATTAATTATAGTTAATTAATTAATTAATCTAATTAATTAAGGATATTAATTATTATAATTAATGAGAGTAATTAAAGGTTAATTACTATAAATGATTAAGGATAATTAATTTGTAAAATTAATTAAAGGATAATTACTTTATGTAATTAATAATTAATCAAGAGTGATTAATATTTAATGATTAATTAATTAAATGGATAAGTAATTAATTAATGATTGATTAAGCAAGGTTTGGAATTAATTCTTAAGTAATTAATTTAATTTAAGTGGATTAAATTAATTATAATAGAGATTAATAAATGGTTGCTTATGAATGATGGTTGAGTAGAATGTCTGATTTGGTTGATATCTATTAGATGATATACTATGATATTCTGTGATATGATATTGGATATATCTGTGATAAATATGTGATATTTATCTATGTTAATGCTATGTGAATTCAAGTATTGAATTGAATTGTTTAAACCTTTAAACAACTTGGCCTTAAAAGATACGTTTTGGATTTCGATGAGACCGGGATCGGGTTTCCGTATACCGGATTTCCAGGTCTGGAGACCCGAATACCACATCGATCCAAATTAACGATAGGTCGTGAATCTCAAGTGAAGATGAAGATTTAGAGTGCAAGGGTTATTGTCGTTAACTCTGAGGGTGATTCCAAAACGAGTGTAACGAGATAATGCCTTCGGTTTCGTTCGAACCCGGAACGAACTTGTATGGATTGAATGCTTTCAGCACATCGTCAGGCGGACGATGAGCATTCTAAGTGATATGTTCTGATTAAAGGTAATCGTAACCTCAAGCCTCATCAACCGGGAATGGCTAAAACAGGGGAGGTGCAGCAAAGCTTCGTGGGTAGCACCCACTGAGAGCAAGATAGATCCCTGTCTAGAGGTCCCTTTTCTTTTATTCGGCTTAGTGTGTGGTTGGTCGCGCCAACTACGGGATTATCTTGTTCGGGATTATCCAGTAAGGGATGGTTCCGGCTTTGTGTTGCAGGGGAGCGGGCGTACTCCTCGGTACGGTGATCTAGGCCACGTACTGTGACGGGTGATACCCCAGTAGCCCTGCCATTGTATGGAATCCAAACTCCAATAAGTGCCGTACGTATTAGTTGTGCCCAACTATGTTGGAATGTGAGATGTAAGCATTTCAGCTATTTCTGTATTTTACTTGAAAACCCTAGACCCTATTATAATATAACTGGATTTTCTATCAAATGTTTTGGTTAGCGTAAGGTAAAAACTTTTCCATGTTTATGTGTGGGAAGTCTTACGTGATACCTTTGTTTTCAAAAGGTTTTGAAGTTAAACAATTTTAACCCGTTTACTCACACCAGACCCATGTCTGACCCAAGTGTTTATTTCTGTTTTATAAACTCTTGGGTACTCAAATTTTTACGAGTAGCCAAGGGATTCAGGTTTAGCTTTGACGAATATTCTGGAGGAGCAATGGAGCAGGAGGCTTCGGCGTTCGTAGATATAGTATTCCGCTGTGTTGATATCTGTGATAGTGTCTTGTCTTGTATTTGAGTTGTAATGTCTAGACAGATGTTTATAACTGTCTAGTATGTGTTGTATAGTTGTGTAAACTCTGATAAGTGTTGTATACTATGTAATAGTTTATGTTATTAATATAATTTATTCGTTCCGCTGTGAGATCGTTGTTGTTGTTTCTTTCTTTCTTCTTTTCTTTTCTTCTTCTATCCCTTTCTTTCTTAATTCATGATACGTCTTTCTGGTGGTAGAAAGCCGGGTCGTCACACCGAAATCATCGGAGCCATCACCATGCCTTAATAATATGGCATACAATAAAGTTGGTGATGAATATTGGCTAAAATCTTATCGTAAATCATTGATTAAGATCATATTTCATGTCGCACCACATCTATACTATAAGATGTTGGAGATCATGCAACGAGAGAAGAATTAGGGCCATCCATAAAGTAAATTCTAGAGGAATTGGATCATTTTCGTTCACATTCCTTCACCACTTCCACGGCACCAAAAGTTCCATATTGCCGACTAACACAAGCATGCCTCCTTCCTACCTCTATATATAAAGAAGCATCCCCTCACAAAAAGAGGCTTTTAATTTCTCTCCCTCTCTCTTATGACTCCTCGTGTAATAAAATCATATTTGAACAAAGTGGATGGCTTGAGCATATTGAACATTACTCTACGTTGTTCTTTTGAGCTTATGTATTTAAATTCAAACGAATTTGTGATTTATCACAAATCCAAAAGACATTTTTGGAACTTCTATAAATACATCACATTGTAGATTCATTCAAATGTTAACGGATTTATTCGTTAACATATTTGACGCTAGAAGGAGTGCTTGAACATCCGAGTATTCAAAAATGATCGAAATATCCCTTTATTTCGAAAATTATTAAATTCAAATTTATCCTTTGATTTTAAAATCTGGAGAGTAATCACCGCCTATGTTTGAACATATGCAGGAAATAAACAAGAGAGAGACCACTTCGCCTCTCATTAAATGGTTCTGCACTTCGTATCAAGATTCACAAAAACATCAGCTTGTCACGTGATGTTCTCAGAAATACACTACTTCGTCTTGCCTCTTAGATCTCAGTTCAATTCCAATTTCAATTTATTCAAAGAGAAATCAAAATAGATTTAGAGAAACCAAAATTGATTTGGACAATCTCAAAGTAGATCCAAACTTCGTCTTGAATTCCAAGAATCTAAGGCT
This sequence comes from Allium fistulosum, assembly GCA_030737815.1. Classification (NCBI taxonomy): domain Eukaryota; kingdom Viridiplantae; phylum Streptophyta; class Magnoliopsida; order Asparagales; family Amaryllidaceae; genus Allium; species Allium fistulosum. The sequence continues at coordinate 531,471,680 of CM060904.1, forward strand.
CCGTTTGGCTTGTCGTTTTTAATTTTGTATTTTCGTCTATACAAAAATGTGTCTGTTGTATGTACTGTTGAAAAACAAACAATTTTGAAAAATGAAATTAACATATAAAATAGAAACCAAGTTTATTTTGTTTTTCGTGTTTCGAGGGATAACAAAAACACGGAAAACAATCCAACTCTTTCGTTATCCGTTGGTCGTCGCAATGGCTAAGAATTATAAATCTTCTTTTCTTATTTCTTGCTATTTCTTAGTGCAAGTTGAAAACACAAAATTTAAAATACAAAATGAAACCAAACGGACCCTAAATAGTGAACAGCTTGAATTTATAGATGAAAGTAACGGCTTCGATAACCACTGATTGTGTAAGGCGCTGGTGGGTTAGCTTCTTTGTTCATAGTGGAGGAAAGGTTCTCTGATGATGTTTGAAGATGATTTGATGAAATGGGGTAATGAAGTTTGGGAAAAAAATGGGGTTTGCAGATGTCAGATAGGCACAGAGAAGTGATAAATATGAGTTTCCTTGTTCTACAAGAAATGGTATGGAGGCAAATTTGAACTGGGAGGCTTTGCACTTGAAAATAGCAGTGATAGGAACACATATAAATGCACAGAAGAATATGTACACAGTACACAAGAATTGCAATGCATCCCGAGAATGAATAAATAGATTAATGGACAAGTGCACTGAAATGATAACCAAGAAACTGGGACAAGTATATAAGGTTCAAGATGATTTTACAAGAATTGTAACTAAGTCTTGCAATAAGAAGAACAGGAAATCACAAAGTGAAACAAAAAATTTGTGGTATTTAAGGTCAGAGCTTTGATTTAATATAGCAGTTAACTTGAAAGTTAGATTGCAAAAGTTGGACACATATAGAAATGTATAACAAGAATGAAATGCAGTAATGATAAAGAACAGAACTGATACTAGAAAGCAAAAGAACAGAAACTAAAGCAAGCAAATGAACTGTATATAAAATGAACAAAAGAACTGGATGTTGTAATAACAGGGATTTTAACAAACAGAGATTGAGAATAGTAAACAAAATTGGAACAAGATTAAACTGAAATGGTAATAACTACAGGAATATAATGAACATGGAAAAGTAATTGCATATAAGATTGAACAAGAAGAACAGTATATAAACTAAGATTAAATCTAACAATGATTAAACTAAGTACAATATTTAATGGCAGGTATTAACAAGAACAGAATATAGGAAGGCTACTGATAATAAGAACATGAATTGAAAAGCAAGAGTTAACACGAAGAAATGAAAATGAATTAAGATTTGCAATTGGAATTATGTAAACTTACAGAGCAATGTACCAGAACAACAAGAAAATGAACTAAACTTGTAATTGGAAAATGGAAATGATGATAATTACATTTAGATTTTTCTCGCATACATTACATTGCCTCTTTGACTCAGCCTAACCACTAGCACACATCAACTGGATTCAACTGAAAAGGGTTCAACCCATTTACAAGCCTAAAACAGGATACAACACTTAACACTACATTTATATACAAACACACACACCATCAACAAACTGAAAATGTCATGTATTAATTGTGCACTTGCACACACTGATACACACAAATAACTTCCACCTCAGGTCCTGTCTTCACCTAGTGGTGCACCTGACACCTTTTTGCTACCTCCAACCACCAACTCCGACGATCCCCAGCCTTTCTCTGGTGAACTGGGCCGGAAATGGCCTTCACTTGAATTTCTGCCTGCAAGAACAGTGGTCTTTCTCCTACAAGATCATGGCAATCAATTCATGGTCGTTACAGATTGGCGAAGGTAATTTGATTAGTTTAGATTTTTTTTCCTTCGCCCTTATCAAAGTCAGATATTGACGAAGTAGTTTGGGTTTATTTCTTCCGATGTTGTCGAAGTCAGAGATTGGTAGAAGCAAATCGAAGTAGTTTTTGTTAGTGTGAGTTATTTCCTCCGACTCCGGCGAACCCAGATGGTGGCGAAAGAAATTTGGTTTTGTTATCTCCGATATTGACGAAGCCAGATAATGGCGAAGGAAATTGGATTTGTTGTCTCCGATACTGGCGAAGCCAGATAGTGGTGAAGGAAAATTGGATTTGGTGTCTCCGATATTGGCGAAGCCAGATAATGGCGAAGGAAATTTAGTTTTGTTGTCACTGATATTGGCATTTTACTTAGCTCTGGCGAAGTCAGAAAGGGGTGAAGTTGATCCATGAAGTATGGATTATCAGCAAAATAAGGACTTAAATCTTATTGAAGCTGTAGAAGGTCTATGATCGTTAATTTGGGGACATCGCTTCTTTAACTTTATCAAATGTTCAGTGGCGAAGAGGCCTTGCCATGATTTATCGCAAAAACAGGAACCTCCATGATCCTACTTTTATGTTAAAAAAATTAAATTTTCTAAAATATTCACTGATGTCGATTTCAAATCTTATACATACTAGACATTTAAATCGAAAGTTTCCAAAAGCTTATATATAATAAAAGAATTTCAAATTAATATATGTATTTAAGTTTAAATATATATATATATATATATATATATATATATATATATATATATATATTTGACTTCATAAGAGCAAAGATTCAAATATTATATGGTGTGGAATAATATAAAAGGTTTTAAATGTATATAATTCCAATACACATTATGTTTATACCAGAAGATTTTAAATATACAAATCACAGCATCTTAAGTGTGTGTTGTTTGCATCAAAAATGATCACAAACTCCGAATCTAATGAAAGTACCAGTGTTTACACACAAATCCTTAGTATCCAGTCACAGAGCTCAGATACACATGATGTAGAGAGTAAAAATGAAGAAATAACAAAATTAAATTGAAAGAAAGTAAGAGAAGACACAAGATTTATAGTGGTTCGGCTATCTCCGACCTACGTCTACTTTGAATTGATCTTTTTTATTCCTTTTATATTGTAGATACATTTACAATCCTTTGAATAACCAAAATGACAGAGTTTTGTCAAAAGAGAAAAAGATCTATTTCTAGTTGCAATGGAGGCGCTGTTTATAGGTGTGGAGCTGGAAATATCTACCTCGAATTCCGGAATACCCTTTCTTATGCGTAGGTGGACCCACATAATCGATCCAAAGTGGTTTGGGATCGATCCATATCGATTTCGTATCGACCAGGAATCGCTCCAATCGAGCTGAGATCGATCATGGTGAAAGATGATAGTGCAAAGTCCTTGCTCTCCAAATTTCATAAAATTTCAATGTATAGTTTTTGAGATATGATCAATCCAAGTTTTCCTTTGCAAATGCAGGCTAGAGCCTTCATATCGATGGATTTCGTATCCATCAGCTCGTGTCCATCAATTACGTATCCATCTCTTTTGCATCGATCTGTGTCCTGTGCCATGGTCCATACTAAGCGCTCCTGTCCTTGACCATTCCTTCGTATCGATCAATATGAACGCGATCGATACGAAATGGCTTCGAATGCTTTTTGTATCCATCCAGCATCCTTCCTCCGTGTGTGTCCTTCATATCGATCGAAAGTGATCGATATGAAATACGCTTCCAAACCTCCGTAACCATTACCTCATATCAATCCAATCGATACACGTGTATCGATACGAAGTCCACATCCATTAACCTGTACCCATCCTGGAGCCGCCTAATAGATACGAATTGTATCGATACGAATGTCGATCGATCCAAACTAAACGCCACAATGATGCATACGAAAGTATCGATACGAAACCATTTTTCACCAATATTGATCCATCCATAACTTGAGCGTATGAACTTCGATTGACCTGAAATTCGAAGTGTAGTCTCATCATGCCTTGTTTATCATTCATGATCTATCCCATCTTGATTAGAACTTTGTCCAATTTTGACGGTATCGATCAAAGTCTTGTTTTCAATCGATCTACAATCCTGATATTTATCCTTTTTAGCCAATTTGTTGATATCCCGGCCTTGACCAAAAGTTGGTCAAGGCGGGATAACACGTGCAGTCTGAAATGTATACAATTTCCAGTACATACAACTTTGAATAAGCAAACTTTGAATATACTTAACTCCATATACAACAACCCGACACATATCATTTTCGTGTACATAAAATTTCGTTTATAGTTTTGAATATACCAGTTTTATAATGTATGCGGTTTACATATGTGAACCAAGTCTTCAAAAATGAAAGGCCTCGTACATACATGAATTTTTAAATATTGGTTCTTAAACATAAAGTTTCTCATGTACATATGATTTTGAAGGAAAAATTTTCAAATACATGATGGAGTTTGGAAAACATGAAGTTTAAGTGCATATTTGATTATGTGAATATAAAACTTCTTGTGAATGTCATAATTCGAATATACAAACAGTTTATTATATGTGGATCTCATGTATATGATAGTTTTTAAGTATATAAAGCTTTAAGTGCATTGATTTTATGAGTAAAGGTGTTGAAATATATTAGTTCCAGATGTAATACATGAAGTTACAACAAAATTTTGTAAACAGTGTCAAGTATATGCATCTAAGTTTCCGAGTATATAGGTTTTGAAAATGTTAAGCCCTGGTTATGAAAATTGTTTTATAAGTATATGGTTTCAACAATATAAGGTTTCATATATATTAATTTCGTCTAACATAAGGTTTCAAATAATTAAGGTTTTTTAAGTAAATTGACTTCAAATTATGAACAGTTTTCAATACATATGGTTTCGTGGAGAGATGTGCTTCATTAATAGTTGGAATAGAAACATATATTTTGGTCCGACCGTGAAGTTTCAAAAATACTTTTATATATATTTCTTTATTAAATGTTGTAACACATTTGGTATCACACTCTTTTGATATCGATGTAAAATACAAAAAATATCTCTCTCTATAGATATTATTAAAATTTAGTATAACTCAAAAATAAGATCTGACAATTAAGCTCTCTTTACAAATTCAAATTTCCTTCTATAAATATTTACCAAGTCTTCATATTACTTAAAATTAGGATCTAACAAATAAACTACTTACAAATTTGTTTTTTTATAAATTGATAATATAAATAAAATTTTAAACTAACAAAAAATTAGATATTGCAACATAGAAATAAAAATTCAAATTAACTACTTATGATTCAACACAAACATATGACTAAATATTTATGGAAAACATGAAGTTTAAGTGCATATTTGATTATGTGAATATAATACTTCTTGTGAATCTCATAATTCAAATATACAAGCAGTTTATTTTACGTGGATCTCAAGTATATGGCAGTTTTTAAGCATATAAAGCTTTTAAGTGCATTGATTTCATGAGTAAAGGTGTTGCAATATATTAGTCTCAGATGTAATACATGAAGTTACTACAAAATTTTGTAAACAGTATTAAGCATGTGTATAAGTTTCCGAGTATATAGGTTTTGAAAATGTGAAGCCTTGGATATGAAAATTGTTTTATAAGTATATGGTTTCAACAATATAAGGTTTCATATATATTAATTTCGTCTAACATAAGGTTTCAAGGAATAAAGGTTTTTAAGTAAATTGAGTTCAAAATATGAACGGTTTTGAATACATACGGTTTCGTGCACAGATGTGCATACATATTAATTTTAAAATAAATCCAGTTTCCCACATGTTTAAGATTTTCAAACAAGCATAATTTCATATATACAAGTTTTGGGCACATACCAATTTTGTATGCATATTAAGTGCAAAATATATACAGTTTTCATGGATACATGATTTTGTATACACGTATTGATTTCAATGTCTCATAACACTTTACGTTCATTATACATTAGTTTTCCAAATACATTGGATTTCTTATAAGCATGAGTTCCAAATGGATACATGGGTTTTCAAAGATAATATATGAAGTCAGATGTGTTTAAGCAAAGTGCAGGTGATTCATGACTAAGTTTCGGACGAATGCCGAATTTTGGAAGAAAAATGTATACAAGACCTCAAGATTCCAAGTTTTAGAATGGATAAGATGGATTAATATTGCAAGCAACAAATAACTCCAATTACATTAGAAAACACCATGAAATTTTTTCCTAAATTACCCCCGCTCTTCAAAGTTGAGCCGCGGTTCTTTTTCTTCAGTTTTTTCTGATCAAATTGAAAACCGAGCTGAGTTTTCTTCAGATAAGTGTTTATTTCTCGATTTCAATGAAAAACTTCAACTATTTGAAGACAAATCAATCTTTTTTGGAAAAATATGAATTGTTGTTGATTTTTTATGGATTGTTGGTGTTGTATTGATGTTTAAATTCATAATGATAATGAGAAATGATTGTAGCAGTTTTATGTTTGAAGTTAGGTGCATAAATACTGAAATATTTTAATTTTTGTAGTTTTTTCTGCAATTATTCTCAATATTTGTAGAAAACTCTGTGGATATTGAGAATACGTGCATAAAATACTACAAATATTGTCAATATTTGTAGAAAAACATCAAATTATACAAATAAAAATATAAAAGAATTTTCAGCAAATAATTGCTCATTTTTATGCAAAGATTCTGAATACTTGCAGTTATTGCTGCAATTATTTTAATAATTGAAGAAAACTCTACAATTATTGTAACAACCCGCATATTTATCAATTTATCATTTAAATATTTTATTTAAATATTTTATCGTTAATCGGATTTTGGTCCGAAAAACTACTTTTTGCATACGGTCAAATTAGGACTCGAGACCACTCCCATTGAGTTCAAAATGACGTTTGCGATCTTTTTGAGTGTAAACTTCGATACGTTTGGAGATAGTGAAATTTTCGACACTTTTTCCCACCTGTGACTTTGGTTTGGACTGCACCTTCTTTAGTTCAGCCCAACCCTCTTCCTCACTTGATCAAAAGACTTCAAGCTTTGTCAAAAATGGTGGTGGGAAAGGAAAATTAAAACTCCAAGCTCAAATTCAAGTGCAAATCCGAGATTCAACTCCAAATTCATAGTGGATTCAAGCTTTGGATTGCTTCTCCTTGTCTTCAATCTCCATCTTCATCCATTTTAATGAAAAGGTGAGATTTTTATCTCACACTCTTGCTTAGAACTATCTTGGACTATTGGGAATGGTTCCCTATCACTTTAGCATGCTCATTTGCATTTGGTTTGGATTGAATTGGCGAGAAACTCCAATTTTTAGCATTTTTGGTGAGTTCCAGCCCTTAGGTCGTTCTACCCAGGTTAAGTCGTCCAGGCTGCTAGCTCACGCGCGTTGAAAAGTCACCGCCTTCTTAGGTCGTTCACGAGTTAAAGGCTTAGATCGTTCACAAGTTAAAGGCTTAGGTCGTTCACGAGTTAAAGGCTTAGGTCGTTCGTGAGTTAAAGAGTTAGGTCGTTCGCGAGTTAACTCCTTGGGTCGTTTAAGGCTTAGGTCTTAGGTCGTTTGGCTTAATCACTCACCGTACTGTTAGGTCATAAGACCTTTTTAGGTCGTAAGACCTTTTTAGGTTGTAAGACCTTAGGTCGTGCACCTTTAGGTCGCGAACTTCTTTAGGTCGCCTGACCTTGTTTCCTGTTAGGTCGCGTGACCCTGTTTTCGATCTTAGGTAGTTTCATCTTAGGTCGCTGGACCATAAGTCGCTCGCCACTTCTTTTCCATAAGTCGCTCGCGAGTCAAGTGATAGGTCGTCTCCGACCTAACGTCCCTCGTCACTTTAGGTCGTAGCTCGTAAGTCGCTCGACCATTTCCACTAGGTCGTCTCCGACCTATCCTCCAGTTAAGTCGTTAGACCCTCTAGGTCGTTCGTGTTAGGTCGTTGGACCATTCACCTTAGGTCGCTCGTCTACTAAGTCGACCTAGTTTACCTCGTAGGTCGTCTCCGACCTAAGCCCCACTAGGTCGCGCCACTTAGGTCATATCCCTTAGGTCGCGAACTCTTTAGGTCGTTAGACCTCATTTTGCTTTAAGTCGTAGGCCGCTTGCCTTCGTAGGGGATCTTATCTGAAAAACATTCAACAGAACTTCCTACTTTGATGGTTTTGGGAATTGATTTCTTTGGATTTTTCTCACGTCTTCGAATGTGAATTTATGTGATTCGATTTGTTTCAACAATCGTTTTGTGACTTGTCACTTTAAAGATATGAAGGTTTTAATACTAGTAGTAAATATCAAAACTCTTTCATCAAATCGATTTCAACACTATTTTAAATATCAAAAGTTTGTTTTCTCAAACCGATTTCCAATCTACTAATATATACAAGCCTTTACTTCACTCGGATGAGAAATCGACTTAAACGACTTAGTAAAACGAGTGGTATGAAACGCTTGCGTTCACTTTGTCGGTTAGCTCTTGGACTTGTTCGATTGAACCCTTTTGTGATAATTTCCTAGTGAAGATTTACAGCTTGTTCGTAAATATTTAAGTTAAGCAAGTGGTTATGGGACATGAAGCTAAACTCATATATTTACTAGCTTGGTGTGATTGACACTTCCTTATGATCATGATGATCATTTTTGTGATTTAGACTAGCGATTGAGCGATGTCTCTTTGTCTGCGAGGGAGACTAGACCCCGCTTTTGTGATGTTTCGCCATCACTTATATGGGGTAGCACCCCATGGTCTTCAGGCCATTTTTGTGTGGAAATTTAATGGATAGCTTCCATGAGATAGCTTCTCGTTCATGTGTTTACGCGTAGGTGAGTTTTCATGCTCCCATTCATGTGTTAGGCCTCCCCCCCCTTTTTATGTGTTTTCTGGATTTCTGGTGATGATTTCTGGAATTTTGTGCTTCACCAATTTTCATGATTTTCATTGATATGAAATCAGATTTTGTGCATTGGTGAATTTATGTGTTATTGACTTGTTATGAATACAAGTTTAGGGTATGATACCCTATTTCATCTTTGAGAAGATTCTTGTGATATTGATTGATCTTTTATTGATTATCATTTACATACTTATAGTAGTATGCCGTTATGGTTGTTACATGTTCACGCCATATTATTTATCCTATACCTTATCATCTGATATTTATAGCTAGACTGATCCGTTTATTATTTTCTTATAAATAATACTCGGGTCAGACCGAGATGTTACAGGTGCTTTTGCTTGACTTCTCTTCAGGATTATTCTGACTTTTGGCACTACTTAGATTAGTAGTTTTTGGATGTACGCATTTGAGATATAGACTCTATGTTGTGTACTTATTCTTTTGTATAGCATGTGTTGCTATTCTTTTGTATTATCGTGGATCTTTCTGACCCCTACTCTGATGTACACTTTCACGTGTTATATATATATATTCATATCTTCTTCCGCCTTTGTGATATGGATGTCTGTGACTGATTTATGTTATGATTACTTCTATGTTTTGTTTCCCAAGATTATATATAGCCACCGTGTGATAGCTTTGAGTTTGTATCGGTATGTCGGACTTCCTCCTTAAAAGATATGCATTCTATTCTATCTGACATATCGGTGCTCGCACAAAGAAGTTACATGGATGGTCGCTCCTCAACAGCCTTATTCTCCGCGCTAGTTGACAACATTACACCGTAGTGTTCTTGGCTTGCGTGGGTATAGAGGTGGGGCGTCATAATTATTGAGAAATTTTGTTTAAAATACTGCAAATATGATCAATATTTGAAGTGAAAAATGTAATAATATATGCAAATATTCTTAATTATACTGAGAAATAATTTGCTAGAGTTTTCCATCAAATACACATAATCTTTGCATTTTTCTGCAAAAATTGAGTATAATTGCTGAAAATTCTGCAATTATTTTCAATATTTGCAGAAATTGATGCAAATATTGAGTCTTTTTGTAGAAAATACATCAAATATTGTTATTATTAACAACAAGAAATGTAATACCCAAATATACGTAATATTTGAATTTTTAGTTCAGTAAAGAAGATTATATTTATCTTTATGCAGTTATTCATAATAATTGCAGAGATGTATGAATTATCATGAATAATTGCATGTATGTCTCCAATTCTTATGAATATTTGAATTATTTTGAATAATTGAAGAAGTGTATGCAAATGTTGTGAATAACAACATAAAATACATCAACTAATGTTTGTTCTTATAGTAAAAATTATAGTAATCTATAATAACATTCATATAGTTTTTTCATGCAAATATTTTTAATAGTTGCTGGAAAATCAGCAATTTTTAAGATTATTTGCAGACATTGGTGTAAATTTTCATAATAATTGCAAAAAAGTCAACAAATATTGGGAATATTTGCATATAAATATGCATTTATTTAGGAATTTTCCTCTGCAATTATTCACTTAAAATTTAGCAAATATTCATAATATATACTTGCTAAAAAATCAGTAATCATTCCCTTAAAATCATTTGTATTCATCTTTGTATGCAATTATTCAAAATAATTGCACAGATGTATGCAATTATTATGTATAATTGCATGTATGTCTGCAATTCTTCTGAATAATTTGCATGTATATCTAAAAATCTGCAATTATTCTCAATAATTGTAGAAGTTGGTGCAATATTATGACTAACAATAGAAAATAACTGCTAAAAAATCTGCAATTTTTAAGAATATTTGCAGACATTGGTGCAAATATTCAGAATAATAGCAGAAAAGTCAGTAAATATTGGAAATTTTTGCATATAAATAAGCATTTCTGTAGGAATTTTTCTCTGCAATTAATTTCAAATTCAGCAAATATTCGTAATATTTGCAGCTCCAACATATATTATTGCATTAGGAAGATGAATTTTATCTTCATAATTAAGAATACATGCATAAAAACTGCATTTATTGAGAATACTTGCAAATATGTGCATTAAAAACTAGGGGTGTTACGGTTGCGGCAACCGTCGTTATTACCACCAACCGTAACCGTAACCGTTGTTGACGGTTATAAATTCTTATAACCGTTACCGCAACCGTCTAACCGTTACCGTAACCGTTGAAGCATGTCGTACATATATTTTCAATTATATGCATTATTGATGATAAATTGATATAGCTCTAACTGTTTTTTGCAAATTTATTTATTTGTTTATAAAACGACAAATATGCATGCACATGTTATTAGTTCATTAAGATACATATTGTTAATTTACAAGCTATTCCTTTAACTTAATTACTAATTTTTATACTTTAATGTTAAATATTACACAAAACAATCATGTACGGTTGGTACGGTTAACCGCGGTTTTCAAATTCTTCAACCATCACCGTAACCGTTACCGTTATAGATGGTAACCGCATGAACGGTTGGTACGGTTGAACGGTTGAGCGATTCAACCGTAACAGCCCTATTAAAAACTACAATTACTGAGAATACATGCCTAAAAATCTATAGATATTCCAATATTTGCAATTTTTCTGCAAGTATTCTCAACATTTGCAGAAAAATATGCAAATATTGAGAATACTTGCATAAAAAACTTCAAATATTGTCAATTTTTGCATTAAAAAATCTAATGCAAATATTATGAATATTTTTTACTTTTTTCTGCAAATATTATGAATAATTGCAGTTATGGTTGCAATTATTCTTAATAATTACAGAAAAATCTCCAAAATTTAAGAATATTTGTTTATAATACTACAAATATGTTCAGTATTTTTGCAAAAAAATATAATAATATATGTTGAAGCTGCAAGAGTTTTTTAGCAAGTATTCATAATTTTTACTTTTTTATGCCATTATTATGAATGCTTGCGGATATTGCTACAATTATTCGGAATAATTGCAGAAAAATCAGCAAATATTGTGAATTTTTTCTTACAATACCGTAAATATGTACAATTTTTGTAGTAAAACATGTAATAACATATGTTGGAGTGGTAAGAGTGTTTTATCAAGTAATCAAATTTTTTACTAGCAAATTTTTTATGTATTTGCAACTAAAATTGCAAATATTAAGAATATTTGCAGAAAAAACTACAAATATTGTCAATATTTGCAATTTTAGCTGCAAATATTTAAAATTGTTGCTGATATATTATAAATTTTTAATTTTATGAAGAACGAATTCGTTTTCTTATAAATTATTGTTTTCTTTTGCTATTTCAATTTTACTGTTTGATTTTGATGTTCTAATTGATTATACTTTTCGTTATTTGATTTTAGATTCTTCTCGATTAATTAAAATGAGTATTTGGTTTCGTTTTCCTTCTAAATCAATCTTCTAGTCACCTTGGTTTCAGTTTATTCGCTAGATTATAATTTGATTTTTTTATTGATTTCATTTTTGCAGAAACGATGAAGTGGAGAGAGAAATTACAATGGGAGGGTATTTTTGTCTTTTAGATGGTCGGATTTTAAAAACAAGGACTGGAAACTTATTAAAAAAACGGAGGGTTGTTTTGTGTATTTGCAAACTTATCAGGGATGTATGCCAAACGTACGCGATTTCTTATGTATAGATTTGTAAAATATAGTTTTATATATTCAAATCCCTATAACTCAAACTTTCAGTGCTAGTATATTTCTTAAAGTATAAAGCTCTAATTCTTCATATAATAGTAATCTTTTAGAAAAGATTGTTTTACAAAAAGGAATTCTTATAGAAAGTATGTTCTTGTCTATAGAATATATCAGTTCATGAATCGTGACTTTTCATACTCGTAAACAAGATGTCTCTTTTCATTAAGCAAGACCTGATGGGGTATAATTTTACGACTTACAAAAGTTTGATGATATATGCCTATATCAATTTTAACAAGCGGTCTTGCTCAAATAATTTTACCATACCAATCTTTGAGAAAAATATTCTTTGTAAATCAAGAAGAATTATACTGACCATATGACCATCTATTTCGAAAAGGAGTTTACAAAATCTCTAAAAGTATAAATAGTTGAAAACTATGCTTTCCAAAACATTTTTACCAAGGTCCATATGCGCCACTACTACACCAATCCAAAGAGTCTACATTCGGTTGAAGAACTATTAACTCAAAATCATAACCATTAAATCCCCTATTCGGAGTTCACATTTCTCTTATGAAGATATAAGCCCCATAAAAGTCTCCTTCGAACATCGAAAATAGAATCTTCTACCCAAACCATAACAACGCTCTAAGAAACTATCAAAGAATCCATAAAAAGTTATGATCACAAACAGTCAAAAGGGGACAAGTTAACTAAGTGAATGGTTGATCCAAAAAGGAAGAGGAATCTTAAAAGGAGTTACCCTCAGTCCAAACAAAGAAGTAGTTAAGAAAGGATTTTTATGAATCTTCTTAGTCGAGAAGAGCCAAGGAAAAGGAACCATTAACTGGATGATCAATATACTGAGACAAAACAAGAAAGCAACCCAAGAACTCAAAACTAAAAACGTAATTCTCAAGCTACAAGGTCTAGACTATACCTACATGGATCATCTGAAAAGGAATAATAAAATTACATACCGGTAAAAGATATCTCAAATTACGACTTTATCACAACTTGATCAAGGTTCCAAAACACTCGTAATTTCAATAGAGAATATCCAGGATAATTATGGGATTTTATCAATAAGGAAAAAAAAGTCAACTACCAATGAAATCATAAAGTGCAATGAAAGAAAAATTACCCCACAAAAGGCATGAATTCACTAAAAGAAGAACTTCCAAACACTTATTGAAAAGCGCATTGGTTGAGAACTACTATTCATACTTTGGACATATTAAGCCACTACAAGATGAATTTCCCATGCATAATAAACAATGCTTTCATTAAAGTTAAGATTGAATCCCATCCGGGAATAAAAGATAAGAGGAAATCTCTAAATGTAATCAATGAGCTAAGAATCAAATAGCCAAATAAGGGTCCAAGTATTGACAAAGGATGTAGAGATGCAATGACCACAAATTCGAAAAAGACTATACTAAAAGGAAATTGGATACTCCAAAATTTGTACTTGGAATAATCTCATCGAAAATCCACCAACTACTCTAATGTGAAGGTAATATTATAATAAAAAGAGATGCCAAATGTTTGCGACCATATTTCCCAACAGTGGATGAATAAAGAGAAGATTCTCAAGTGTATCTATATGGTTGGGAGTAAAATTCTCCTTAAACAATGGAACTCCTAAGATGGTAGAAAGCCTTTGTCTGTGCCAAGATGGCCAGGTCAAAGCGCCTTCTAGAGGGAGATTAAAGTAAGCCTTTAGTCGCACCAGAAATGGCCATGCTAAATAATCTGCAAGCCCTTGATCACGCCTACATGGTCAGGTCAAGGCACCTCCTAAAGAGAGAACGGAGTAAGCCTTTGGTCCCTGCCTAAGATGGTCTGGTCAAAGCACTGACCAACCTTTATTCCCGCCTATAAGGCATGTCTGAAGCACCACCTAGAGGGAGGACGGAGTAAGCTTTGGTCCCCGCCTAAGATGACCAGGTCAAAGCACCGAACCAACCTTTATTCCCGCCTATAAGGCCTGTTTGAAGCGTCTTCTAGAGGGGGTCGAGTAAGTCTTTGGTCTTGCTTGATGAAAGCTAACCAAACACACCTGACGACCTGATGCATCACCTAAGATGCTGGTAATGGATCAAATTAAAGGATTAAGACAACCAATGCCCAAAGGGTGCGAACAGATCGAGGAGGGGATTCGGAGTCCCAGAATTCATTACTGCTTCTAAATGCGGTATTTTCGATTATTTGAGGGTGTTTTGGCTCGCAATAGACGGTCCTAATCGAGCAAGACGTAGTCCTATCTATCTACCTCTCCAAACATAGTATTTTGAGTACCTATGATGGTGACTACATCTGCTAGCATGTGATGTTTGGATATAGAATCGAGTCCTGACATTCAAAACCCGGAGAGTGGCGCAAAATCAAGAATTCAAACATTCTAAGGCCCGAAGGGTGGCACAAGATAAAAGATCTCTTATTTTTTCCAGATGATGATTTCTGGACTTCTCTTATTATTTCCAAATGATGATTTCTGGATTTCTCTTATTATTTTCGGATAATGATTTCTAGACTTCTCTTATTATTGCCAGAGAGGAATTTCTGGTCTTCTATTATTATATCCAAATAAAGGATATATGGACTTTTATTATTACTGGATAGGGATTTCCGATCTTCTATTAATTCCAGATAAGAACTTTTGGACTTCTATTATTTTCGAAGGGTGATTTTGAGACTTCTTCTATTATTGCCAGATATGGATTTCTGGTCTTCTATTATTCAGATATGGTTTTCTGGACTTCTTCTATTACTGTCAGATATGGATTTCTGGTCTTCTATTATTCAGATATAGATTTATGGTCTTCAATTATTACCAAATGCGGATTTCTGTTGTCCTATAATTTGGGATTTCTGGTCTTCTATTATTACCTCCGGAAAGGGGTTTCTGGACTTCTATAATTATCTCCTGATCCAAATCTATGGTTTTCTATTATCATATTCAGCTAATGATTTCTAAGCTTCCATCACCATATATGGATTTTCAGTCTTCTATTATTACTTCCAGTTGTAGATTACTAATTATCTACTATTATTTCAGAGTTGTGATCTCTAAACTTCCGTTATTCTCAGGTTTGGATTTTCGGATATATATTATTTTCGGCTTTGGGTTCTCGAACTTCTATCATCAGGAACTTCTAATGATATTACTAAACACATTTTTATATAGATTCGAAAACTAATAACAAGAAATATTATTCGCATTATGTTTTGCAGGAAAACAGCAAAGAAATTCTTGGATTTTTGTCCTAAAGAACAAATGCTTCTTCCATACAAAGGGGGGAAAAATGTTATCCACAAAATCCTCTTAGGAGTAAAAGTATGAAAGAAGAAACTATAATATGAGAGTTGGTTCCTTCCACAGGCATCGAAGGAGATGCTTCCGTTAGGGTTGAAGAGTCGCTTCCGTAAAGCATCGAAGGAGATGCTTCCACCAAGGTTGAAGAGATGCTTCCGCAAGCATCATAGGAGATGCTTTCATAAAGCATCAAAGGAGATGCTTCCGCAAGATTTAATTCTTTTACTGAAGCCGTCTCTTCCGCAAGTGTTCAAAGATTCCCTTCCGCGAGTGTTGCCAAAGTCTTCCCTGCCGCAACCATTAAACATTCGAAACAGTCATCCTTCCGCAAGCAAGTATCGTCCTCCCGTAGGCACCAGGTTGCCACCCTCCGCAAGCATTGTTTCTTCGCTCTTCACAAGTGTCACTCCGCATGCATTATTCCTCTGCTCTCTAGAAGCGTCCCTCCGCAATAGATGATCCTTCCGCCAACATATCTTTTCCGCCATTCTTCAAACAAGCCCCTCTGCAGGTCTTCGAATGCGCCTCTTTTCATCAATGACAAAGAGACCTAAAATGACTTCGTTGTCCTTTAGCACTTGAGTTCTCCATCGGGATTCAATTCCTCACCGACATCAATACGAAGAGGTGTTGATGGTGAACACCATCAACACCCATGGAAGCATTAATAATTACGGAGACATCAACATTAGCAGAAATCAAAGAGTACTTTCTCTTCGAAATCATCGAAGCCATCACCATGCCTTAATAATATTGCATACTATCAAGTTGGTGATGAATATTGGCTAAAATCTTGTTGTAAATCATTAGTTAAGATCATATTTCATGTCGCACCACATTTATATTATAAGATGTTGGAGATCATGCAAAGAGAGAAGAATTAGAGCCATATACATAGTAAATTCCAGAGGAATTGGATCATTTTCCCTTACAAAACTCTTCATTCCTTCACAACTTAGATGGCACCATAAGTCCCACATCGCCAATTAACACAAGCATGCCTCCTCCCTACCTCTATATATAAAGACGTACCGCCTCACAAAAAGGGGCTTTTAATTTCTCTCCCTCTCTCTTATGACTCTTCTTGTAATAAAATCATATTTGAATAAAAAGGATGGCTTGAGAATATTGAATATTAGTCTACTTTGTTCTTTTGAGCTTATGTATTTTAATTCAAACAGATTTGTGATTTATCACAAATCCTAAAGCATTCTTGGAACTTATACAAATACATCACATTGCAAATTCATTCGGGTGTTGACGGATTTATTCGTTAACATGACCTAGATGTTATCGTACCCTCCTCTGATCCCCGGCAATCCAGTGATGAATTTCATCAAAAAAATTCCCATTTCCACTCTGGAACCTCGATGGTTGCAGCAAAACACTCGACTTCTTGTACTTTGCCTTTACCAATCAGTAGTTCATGCACTTTGAGATGAATGCCCCCACGTCCTTCTTTATCCCTTCCCAATAAAATGTCTGCCTCATATCATGGTGCATTTTATTGCCACCAGGATGTATAGTCAATCTCGAATAATGGAACTCGCATATCACCTCATTTCTCAACCCATCGACATCGAGAATAAATAATCTTCCACCCTTACGGAACCAAACATCATGGTCGATTTCGTACTGCTTCATCTCCTCAAACTTTACTCCTTCCTCTATCTTCGCCATGATCTCTGCTAGTCTAGCGTCTCACTTCTGGCTAGCACCGATTCACTCAATCAAGGTAGGTTTGATCATTAGGCTGGCCAACACTTCCGACTCTAGCTCACATTGAGGTCTAAAATCAGAGCCAGTGATAAACTCTAACTGCTTTCACTCTAAGAACATCAGTCCCTAGCTTGCATGACTCCTACATAAATCATCGACGACTATATTTCCCTTACCAGGTTTATAAAAAAATTTAAAGTCATAGAAGGCTAGGAACCCTAACCATCACTGTTGATGAAGGTTAAGGTCCTTCTGGGGGAATAGATACTTCAATAACTTGTGGTCCGTATACAACTCGAACCTTTCCCCAAGCAAATAATGCCTCCATATCTTCAACATAAATACTATCACCGCTAACTCCAAATCGTGAGTTGGATACTTCCTCTCATGCGATTTCAACCATCGACTAGCATAGGCAACAACCTTTCCCCTTTGCATCAACACCGCACCAAGTCCAGTACCACAGGCGTCTGTGTATATTGTCAGCTCCTAAATCCCGCACTGAATGACAAACACCGGTGTGCTCATCAACCTATCCATTAAACCAACGAACATGTGATCGCACCTCGCATCCCACATAAAAGTCTGATTCTTCTTCATCAAGTTGGTTAATGGTGCTGCTACCTTAGAGAAGTCCTTGATAAAACCTCTATAGTATCCCGCCAATCCAAGGAAACTTCTCATGTCTCTAGCAGTCTTGGGTCGATCCCAGTCCTGTACTGGTGCCACCTACATAGGATCTACAGCTATACCCTGCTCAAAAACAATGTGACCCAAAAATCACACTTCCCTCCTCCAAAAGTGATACTTCGAAAACTTCGCCTTTTATTGGTGCTTCCTCAGCACCTCAAGCACAATCCTTAAATCCTCCTTGTGTTCTTCCTCCATCCTTGAATAAACAAGGATATCGTCCATGAACACAAGTACAAACTTATTTAGCTGATCCTTAAAACATGGTTCATAAGGTCACAAAGTATGTTGGCACATTGGTTAGCCTGAACGACATACCAACCACTCATAGAATCCAAACGGCGTGCGAAACAATGTAATTCGAACACTCTCCTTCGCCACTCTAAGTAGATGAAACCCTATCGCAAGGTCCAACTGAGAGAACACGCTAGCACTATGGAGCTAATCAAACAGGTCATCAACATGTGGGAGTGGATACTTGTTTTTCTTCATCACCTTGTTCGGCTCACGATAATCAACCTTAATGGCGAATACTATAGTTGTACCTCACTCAGATATGCTCCTACGAATGAACCCTCGCCTTAATAGGTCATTCACTTACACCTCCAACTCATTCTTCTCCCTGGATGCCATATGCCTCAAAGGCATAACTATCGGTCTGGCATCCTTCACCAATTCTACATGGAACTCTATCTCCTCATGCGGTGATAATCTGATCATCTCCTCAAATATGTCTAGATACTCCCACGCTATAAGCACAGATGACAACTCATCATGTTGGATCTCGAGTGAGTACAGAAAGATAACCATCACCTCATCATCAGGTAGACAACCTATCTCCAACCTACGCCCATTATCCATCCATATCGTCACCAACAACCTCTCACAATCCACTACCACACCATACTTCTACAGCCAATCCATCCTCAGAATAATACCAAACCCCACGAAACCCAAAATAAAGCAATCATAAGCAAACAAACATCCATGACTTGATTAGGCTAAGTCTCGACTAACCTTACAAAGGCTGGTCGATCCTCTAACATGGTTGTGAGTATCGAAGATCGATCAACTATTTTGGCTTTTAATCCCAAACTATCTACCAAATCACTATATATGAAGGAATGTAAGGCCCTGATATCGAATAAAACACGTCCAAGTGTATCAGAAATAGAAAGGATACCCTGTATAATGACGCTCTTCCCCTTCTCCTTTACCGATGGAGCACTTGACGAAGCTGGAACAACGTTCAGAGCGTAAGCCGACACAACTTGTTTATTCCTTGGTGGTTCTGACAATCCTTCTTGATATGCCTCGACTTGTTGCAGTTGTAGCACTTCTTGCCTTCTTCCTTATAGTTTCTGATAAGATAGCTCTTCTCTTCACAATTATAGCAAGTAGGCCCCCACTTGCCCTTCTTCTGACCACTCTTCTGAAACTGCTTCTTCTACTTGTTGTTGTCCTACTTCCTCTTACCTCCTCCATCGGCTTGTGGCTTTGGCTCATCCTTTGGAGCAATAATCGGCTTAGGCTTAGGATATAGACTCTCATGTCGAAAGAGCTTTCTCCACCAGCCTCTCGAAGGTCTCATCGATATGAATCGCGAGTTTTTCTCCAAGATAATCGTCCAAGCCTATAATGAACTTCTCATTCTTCTTAAGCAAAATATCGATTAAAGATAGGTCATAATTCGACAGTGTGTTGAACTCAACTACGTACTCTAACACAGACATATCCCCTTGACTCCAGCAAATTTTTGGAAGAGCACCGACTTTTGAGCAACTGTTATATAGTTTTCTTCAAACATCATCTTAAACTGCTCCCAAGTAATCTGATCCTCAAGAGTAGTAATCTTAATGGTGTTCCACCACCCCATATGTGATAACTGACACCTCCCAACATAAAAATCCAAAGCCTAATGTGACTTTCGAACTCACACTGTGCTGACAAATGCGAGCTTTTATATTTTTATAAAATTATAGAGACTAATACAAACAGATATAATATAAGATATACTATACTTAGATAATACATGGAGAGCAAATATGGTAAAAAAGCAGTTTCCAAAGGTAAGCTCGACTCTCTAAGTATCAAGAATGAGGAAATCACCTGTTGCCATGTCCACCTATGGTAGGGAAAAGAAGGGAAAAGAGCGGGTCAAACAAAATTATGGTGAATGAGTACGAGTTTAATATGTGATGATCATGTGCAGTTACTTTAATGCTACTCTAGATGACATAAGGTGTGATACAAGTGTCTGTGAATTCCTAAGGTAAATTACCTAAAGATTCATGTCTTATACATACCAACACTATAATTTATGTAGGCTACCACAAGGATCGAACTACGGATCAAACCTTACAGCTAACGATCGGCCACCGCTCCTAGAGCTACTCAATATGCAAAACATCGCCCTCTTGGCTATTAACTATGGAAACACCACCCCTAGGCTACTGTGGCGATACGTTCCCACAACTATCACTGCTACTAGGCTATTGGAGAATTGATTTTTCCCTAACTATAACTACCCATTTCTCACTACACTTAGAGAGGAAGAACCCAAAATGTTGACTTGCCAATGCATCTCATCGTCCGCACCTACTTCCACCTCTCGATCGTAGTGTTGGTCGCTTATTGCATGTGCTGGGATCCTCCATCTGAACTGTACCACGTTGCATCAGAAATAGTGCATGCTAGGATTCTCATTATGTCAGACCCACTCCATCTGGCATCCTCATCAGTGGTACTCATCCACCGTAGAACCTCATGTGAGTGCCATTTGCAAAAATACATTGCCTCCAATCGATTACTCGATCTCAAATTAGATAAAGAACATTTACTCAACAGCGCAATAACCTAGCATCCTCTCATAGGGAACTAGTGTCCCTACTACTTATAACATACATTTAAATGCCTTTAAATGGGCCCATAAAAAATCATCGTTTATGTTAATTTTTATTATTAAATTTGGACCTTAGATCGAGGTTTAGTTTCTGCAGTTTATAGTCTTACCAATCAACCGCTAACCCTAATCTGTCGACCTCTAGCGGTCGACCGCCAAGGATCAAGTGTCGACCGGTCAACGGCTAAATTATAGGGCTCATTATTTATTTAATGTCGATTTCTATTTATTTACTTTCAATCAATTTTAGTTTCTAGTGAAACCTAAACACTAAATTAACCAGTCCATATTTTTCAATTCCAATATCAATTTGTTCAATTTAGAGTTTACAGATTTAGGGATTACTGAGTTTAGGGTTCACAGTTTAAATAAAAAGAAAGTGTGCTAGTTACAACTTAGGTTTAACAATTTACAGTACTTTCAATTCCTAAATTATAGGTTTCAATTTAGGATTTCTAGCATCATCCTAGATCATAGAGAATAAATTAATTTTAACTGTAAATAATCACCTAATTAAAATAGTTCCCACTCACCTCAAGCCTAAGCTCTTCCTATTAGCCTTGCTTGAGAATCGCGCCCCCGTATGCTAGCTCCGCTTACTCCATCTAGATTCAATTAATTATGTTCTTCTAGGTTGATTTTATATTGATTTTTTAAGAATTATAGGTTTAGAGGAGAGATTAGAATTGGACAAAGTTCAGATATTGCAAACTGTTATGTGAATTTTAAGGTTAGGTTAAGCTTGAATTTATAGGGGTTGGCAAATATTTTAGGCCATTGGATTTAACTTGGAGATTATTCAGGGCTATCAGCTACGCACATCTCAACTTGGCTATAAAGCAATGAATCTTGGCCACTGGAACACATCATGCAATGCTCAATTTTACCCAGACTACGGGCGATCGCCTTGGCACCTAGGTCGACTGCTACCGGTCGACCATTGACCATCTTGAGTCAACCGATCATGATGTATTTTTGTGATGTCTTTATTTTAAAATTTCTATTCTATTTTCAATCCTTCCAACGCCTGTAACTTCTCCATACTAACTCCAATTTTGAAGTGTTACATATGAAAATCGCCATGAATGCCATGGTGCAAGTTTATCCAAGGTCTGTGAAAATTTTCTTTTAGTCCTTGATTTATTTAAATTTTATATCCTGTTAAATTTTCGTTAAATTTTCAAAGTGTTACACCATAGCTCTTCCCTGAAGCTGTCTAGAGGCCAGCTTCCTCTTTATCACATCCTCTAACTCCATATCCTCGAAGAATCATTCATAGGTATCTAATCAATCCTGCACATCGATGGTTGATTCCGTTTTGAGGAATGGTTTCCCTCCCAAAGTAGAATAATCCTTATTTAGTTTGGCAAAGTCAACCCTCGACGCTTGCATTGGAGCACCACCAACAACAACCATAGTAGGTGCAAATTGGGAATTCCGAACAATGTTGCACACCATCTCAGTGAATATGTTCTGCAAGTCTGGGTTAGCAGCCCCTAATCCTACCCCTCCTCAACTCCAGAAGCGGAGTTCTTAACAGCATTCCTTATAAGTTGATTTATCCTCACAAGCTGTAATAAGAATGGTCAATCACTCTAAAAGGAATAAGTGGTGTCCACGAATGCAATTCGACTTATGTACTACACACACACACACTACAATATAGTTTTGGAAACCAAAATATAACAAGTACGGTCTCTCATATATCGCTCGATCCATTCTTAGGCAATAGCTCCTTCCTTGTCTATAGTGGATTCAAGTATCAATTTAGGTCATCCATGCAACCTAAGCTCTAATACCAAATGTGACCATTTCCCTACACCTTCAATATCCAATATACTTGTATAATGCGTTGTAGAGGTACCCGGCTGATGTAGGATGATAGCCAAGGGTGAAAAGCAAAGAAAAATCTAAACCCAGAACCTATAGAACATCTTACACCGCAAAGACAAAATATAATATAATAACATATGTAAAATAGGAGAGACAGTGATATAATCAAATGAATAATAGATAAGAACATTAGAGTGCATCAGGTTCACGGACTATACAAAAACCAAAATAAAGAGTTTATATATCCCAAATCTCCAAAATAAACTCTATAACTGTCTCTTAAAATACAAGTACTAACATAGCTCAATAGTATCGCATAGTAGAATATAAGCGATAGTAAGCTCCAATGTACAGATATATGAAAGCATAGCCTCCTACTTGTACTCCATACAGCTTTATAGGCTATCCAGACCTGTTATCCTTAATCTACTCATTTAAGAGTAGATGTGATAATAAAAAGAAAAGAACAAAATATCGGGTCGACCCTTACTATTTATCTTTTCTGTGGCATCACGAATAAAATCTGGACCTAAAACCAGCCTCTCACCGACTTCAAGCCAACACAAAGGATATCGGCATGGCCTTCTGTAGAGTGCCTCGAAAGGTGCCATACAAATACTAGACTAGAAGCTATTATTGTAAGAAAACTCAACAAGAGAAATATGATCTTCCCAACTTCCACCAAAATCAAGAACAAATGCACGAAGGAGATCTTCAAGAGTTTGATTCACACACTCGGTTTGTCCGTCTGATTGAGGATGATAAGCGGTGCTAACATTAAGTTTCGTTCCCAAAGCTTTTTGAAGACCCTTCCAAAATTCACTAGTAAATAATGGATCACGATCGCTAACAATAGAAGTAGGAACTCCATGCAATTTAACAATTTATTTAACAGAGTTTGGCCAAAAGAGGTACGGTCCGGTTGGACTGAACGGAAAGAAAATGGGCGAATTTTGTAAGTCTATCTACTATCACCCATAGACTATCATGACACGAACGAGATTGGGGAAGACCGTCAATAAAGTCCATGGAAATTTGATCCCACTTCCAAACGGGAATGTCCAAAGGTTGCAATAACCCACCGGGTCTTTGATGCTCGGCCTTTACGAGTTGTCAAGTCATGCAACGCTTAATAAAGTTAGCAATATCAGATTTCATTCCATCCCAATAATAAAGTCGCTTCATGTCCACGTACATTTTACTACTACCGGGATGAATGGTAAATTTAGAACGATGAGAATCTTCTAAAATATCCTTACGGAGATCACTAATATTAGGCACAATAAGTTTACCAAATTTTCGAATGCTTCCGCGAGCATCAATATCAAAGTCTTTCAAACCATCAACCTTATATTTATCCCTACAACTTTGGCTAAGAAGAGCCAATTCGGGATCGTGCTTTTGAGCTTTAAGGATGCAGTCTAAAAGAGAAGGATGAGCCTCAAGGCTACATAAAACAAGAGATGAACACGAATTGGATTCACGATCTCGAATCTCACAAGTGGACAAAGTCTCGAGATCATTCCATTTAGATACCATAATGGAAACAACCACTTGTTGCTTACGACTAAGTGCATTGGCAACATGATTTCCCCTTCTGGGAGTATAAAGAATATCAAGGTCATAAGATGTAAGGAATTCGAGCCAACGTTGTTGACGCAAATTAAGTCCCTTTTGAGAGAACAAATACTTCAAAGATTTATGATCGGTGTAGAGAACAAATTTCTCTCCCGAAAGATAATGACGCCAAATTCTATGGGCGAAAATAATGGCCGCGAGCTCTAAATCATGAGTGGCATATCTAGTCTCGGCAGACTTTAATTGCCTAGAAGCATAAGCGATAGCACGTTCCCTTTGCATGAGAACGGCTCCCAAACCAACACGACTAGCATCGGTATAAACAATCAAGTCTTGGTTCCCTTCGGGAATCACAAGGATAGGAGCATCGGAAAGGAGTTCTTTTAATATCTGAAAAGCAGCTTCACATTTGTCTGACCAAATGTACTTAATACTTTCTTTGTCAAACTAGTAAGAGGTATGGAAATTTTAGAAAATTCTTTTATGAACCGACGGTAATAGCCCGCCAATCCAAGAAAGCTACGAATTTCCTTCACACTCTCCGGTCTCTTCCAATTTTGAATCGCCTCAATCTTTGAAGGATCCATGAAAATTTCAGATTCAGAAATAATATGTCCTAAAAATTTCACACGGGATTGCCAAAATGGCACTTAGACAATTTTGCTTTCAATTGATTTCTCCTAAGGGTTTCCAACACAGTTCGAAGATGTTTTTCATGCTCTTCCTCGATTTTAGAATAAACAGGAATATAATCTATAAAGATGAGAACAAATCGATCGAGGAAGTCTTTGAAAACTCGATTCATAAGGTCAACGAAATAAGCTGGAGCGTTCGTTAAACCAAATGGCATAACAAGCCATTCATAAGATCCATAATGAGTACGGAACGATGTCAAAGTAATGCTATCCTTTACAATTCAAAGCTGATGAAAACCGGTTTCTAAGTCTAACTGTGAAAAGACTCTAGCACCGCAAAGTTGATCGAATAGATCATCAATCCGAGGTAAGGGATATTTATTCTTGATGGTAAGATCATTAAGCTTACAGTAGTCAACGCAAAGCCTAAGTGTACCATCATATTTCTTCACAAAGATAGCTGAAGCTCCCCAAAGAGAGGAAGTAGAATGAATAAACTATTTTGCTTCCAATTCGGATAATTGTTTACGCATCTCCTCATTTTCCTTATTGGACATAGATAAGGAGGACGAGTGATAGGTAGAGCTCCAGGGATTAGATTAATTCTGAACTCAATTGCTCGCTTATGTGGTAATCCTAAAATGGGCTCAAAGATGTCGGGAAATTCACAAACAATGTGAATGAGGGAAATGATATCTTCCTCATCATCATTATCGTCATCATTTGGATTTAGAGAATATAAGGATGCCACCAAATTAGAATCTGAATCTTTAAGAACAATAGATATCTGCTTAACAGATTGAGGATGTTGAAGATGGATAGTCCTCTTGGGACATAGGATGTGGGCTTTGTAACGGTTAAGCCAATCCATTCACAAAATCATTTCGAAACCTAGGTAATGCATAACATGCAAATCGGCTCGGAAAGCATAATCACATAAAATAATCTCGATATCTTTACAAAACAAACTGAGTGTTGTAGATCCAACAACCGGATTCGCAATTCTTAGCAAAGTCAGTAAGCCCATAACATTTAAAGACAAAGTATCAACAAGTTCCTTTGATATAAAAGAGTGACATGCACCCGTACCAAAAAGAACTTGAATAGGATGATCACGGAACATAATAATGCCATCAAGGACAGAATGAGAAATACCTTGACCAAGAGAAGTGTTACTAGGGGCTTGCACTACATTCAGCTTTCCCTCATTCTTGCTTTGAAGTTTAGGACATGAATATATAAGATGACCCGAACTTTCAATAGCGACAATAAAGGGGTTTCGGACACCTATTTGCATAATGGTCCTTAGAACCACAATTGTAGCATTCTCCACGACTAGAGGTAGGAGTCTTCGCTACCAAAGTTGCTTGTTTCCCTTTCTTGTTGGGATTAGGGCCTTTGAACTTACTATCGAGATGCCTCTTCTTGTTGTTGTTGAAGTTCTTCTTGACACCCACAACTTCAACATCACTTTTTTTATCGGCATCTTCAAGTCGAAGAGCGATATCTACAACCCAATCAAAAGGAACTTCTAGTTTCAAAAGTAAAGCCTTTTTGAGATTATTATTCAACCATAGATAAACCTCTGATTTTTCTTCAATGGGGTATTAATATACTCGACCCCGTATTTAGAGAGGGATTCAAATGATGCGACATAATCCATCACAGAAGATTCACCTTGAACAAGGTCAATAAAGCATCGGGTTAAAGTTACTTTTTCAGCTTCCGGCACAAACTTTAACTCAAACCTTTCCCAGAATTGCTCCCAAGTAAGATCTGCTTCAACAATTTTCGAAACCAAAAGCTCATACCAATCTAATGCTCTCTCTTGGAGCATGCTAGAAGCCACTTGGACTCAGTGTAGATCCACAAGGTTCATGCGAGAAAATATGCGGTCACATGTTCTAAGCCAAGCCTGGACTTCTATAACGCTTTCGAACCCTTTGAATGGCTTTCCACCTAAATTGTTGTAATCACTACACAAGCATGCAAACCAGGATTTAGGATGAGTAGGCTCTGGAATGGGTCCGGTAGCTTGGGCATTCTTTACAAGATCCAAAAGCTATTGGGCAGACATGAATACGCCATCCTGAGGAGTAGCACTGGATTGACCGGCGCTAGGATGGCCAGGTCTAACTATTTCTCTTCTTTAAGAAAGAAAGAAAGAAGAGGAAAAGGTTATTCTCGGAATGAATTCAAATAAACTAGATTGATAAACAAGGCATCATAAAAGGAAACAGGATAGAACGGGTCCGAAGACTCGAATTAAATCCTAAGGCACGATTCCTAAGGGAGACTTAGGACAATGATCCTTGTCATAATATCCTATATTCCAAAGTTTGGCTCTGATACCAAGCTGTGACACCCCACTTCTATACTCACACTAGCCAAGGACACTACGGGGTAATGCCATCGACTAGCACGAAGAATAAGTATGTTGAGGAGTGACCATCTGTGTAATTGGTTTGAGCGAGAACCGATACGTCAGATAGTATATCAGGCATTTCATTCCAAGAGGAAATCCGACATATCCAATCCAAACTCAAATTTACTACACAGTGGCTAAGTGACCTTCGGAATCAATATAAAATAAACACAATATAAAATTAGTCACAGATATTCATATCACTCAGGCGGAAAGAGATATGAATATATCACATAGAAATGAACACCATAGTAGTGGTCATATACGATCCACTACAAGCCAAAATAATAGGTATGTGTACTACACAAAAGAATAAGTATACATCAAAGAGTCTCTATCTCGTATACATGAAAGACAAAAACTACTAAGCTAAAGTAGTTAGCCAAAAGTCAGAAGATAGTTTAGTGTTAATTTAATGTCATTACTTATATAGGTCCATCACGTAGTTATGCGAGGTAGTCGGCAAAAGTGCATTACTGAGTACTTTGGCACATTATCCCAATCGATTAAGGATAGATTATATGCATCATATTTCGGTGATTTTCTTCAGCTACCTACATTTGCATACGTACATCGTTGTGTAATAGAGGCTCATATAGAGAGATGATGACCTACTATACATATGTTTAACTATTCTGATTTCGAGTTAGGCACGAGTGACACCTTTTGACTTTTATATGCTCATTATTATTAAGGTTGGTAGACTAAACCGTGATCCTATGCCTTTTAATGGTGGTTATGAGGAGTTTGCATCTTATTATAATACTCGGGTCAGACCGAGATGTTTCAGGTGCTTCCACTTGACTTCTTAGCAGGTGCTAAGGGTGCTTATTTATAAGCTTTAGAAAGTGGGTAAATAACCTCTCTTACTCCCAAATGGGCTGCCAAAGAGTGATGGGCAACCATACTCTTTTGATGTAACGACCCACCTTTTTGGACGGTTCAAATCGACAATAAACCACACATGTCAGACTCAAACCATTCAAAAGGGAGGATTGTTAATGGGGTAAATAAGAAAATAAAAGAAAAAAGAAGGAAAACAAAACATAGAATCTCGCAGCAGAACGACAAAATATAATAATCAAATAAACAGTTCATGAAGCTGTTTTACAAATAACATTTGATTACACTTTTACAATTCAAATCAGAGTTATACATACATCAGAAATAAACAAATAATGTAGTGGAACACAAAATGCAGTGGAATAATAAATAGCAATAATATACTGAATCTTCGTCTTCGTCCTCCAAAAAATAGTCTTCAATACACTGAAAAGCTCAGACTGACACGAGCGTAATGAAAAGACAAAACACTCGAGTCAGAACTAAAAGGTCTTATGTAAGTTAGATCAAAATAAGTAAAATAGAAATATTAGTGCAATGGTTTCATAGATGTTACGGGATTTCATCTCCTATCAAATGTACAACATGAATATAATTATTTAAAGGGTTTCAAATAATTCGAAATATCAATCTTAATCATCTAATTAAAATAAATCCAAAGTTTGAATTAACTTAAACCCTTTAAATAATTCAATTCCAAATAAAAATCCAAATTCAAGAAATTATATGGGTATATGTCATTTCAACTAGTATCAAAATCAACATTTCCAAATCAATGAAAACCGCTCGGGTTTATCATTTCAATCCATAATGATTTTCCCCTAATATATAAGATCGTTCAGGTATGTATCATTTCAACCCATAGGGATAACAGAGATATAGACATAAATAGCATCCAATCATTCAAAATGTCAACCAATATCATCCATCGTATATTCAACATCCAGATATCAACAATTGAACATACAGCACAATCATAATTGAAATCAACCAATAACTACCAACAATTTACTGGTTATCATTAACAAGTATTTAACTGGCAATTTAAATTTTAATATTAAATTAAATGGCAATTAAATTCAATAAAAGTCAGATTCAACTGGAATAACAATTTAAAATATACTAAACAACAACCAATCAATTTCTAATCAGATCATAAATTCAATTTAACTAACATAAGAAAATCTAGTAGTTGTGAGTGTTTGCTCACCTTTCGTGGCTACAAAGGTGATGATAAAAATGGAGCAATATGGAGATTCCTAGTAAAGATCCAAATGCAAACCTAATCCAACAAAGCTTAGACACGAACACGAATCAATAAACAAATTTCAACTACTTCCAACTTCCAAACAACCCAATATCCAAACTACGGACAAACCTAAAACTAGGTCATATTTAAGAAAATATTCGGACTAGAATATTACTGAATCTGTAAAAGTGAATAACTAGAAAGTTATTGAATATTCTTTTTTCTCCACTTTCAAAAATATAATCACTCAAAAAGCTTATGTCTTGAGGAAGTTATGGTCAAAACAAACAGAGGTGTTTTCTGAGTTGAAAATCTGAGTTCAAAAATACTTCGAAAAGATTTGAGTTTTTGGCATAGCAAATTAAGGAATTTGAAGAACTAATCTAAAAGAAAGTTCAAGCCACTGGAAAAATAAATGGTTTAAAAAAATAATCACATAATTTGGTTCATTCCTGAAGTAGATATGATTGATACAATATGGGGTATTTTCGGTCAAAACTGGACCCGAGAAAGGACATGAAAATTTGAGTTTTTGATACAGAAATATTCAGAATGAGAAGAAGGGTTCAACAACAAAGTTGTTGCAACTGAAATTATACACCATTTCAAAAAAAATTATTTGATTGGAGTGGTTTAGTGCAATATAGAAGCCATGGAAATAAGAGGAAGAAAGAAGGAAAATAAGGAAGGGGAAAAGAAAGGAAAAAGGAGAAAGAAGAGGAGAGGGAAGGTGGAAGGAGATGGGCTTGGAGATGGTGGAGAGGCCGACGGCTATAGGGGAGGAAGGAAGGGCTGAAGGAGAGGAGGAAAGGAGTTTTGATTTGTGAGGTTTTTGGAGTTTTAGATCTAGAGTTTTCTCTAGATTTTGAGGAGGAAGAAGAAGTGTGAAGAGAAAGTTTCTCAGGAAAAAAATTGTGTACGTAAATGTTATCAGATAAGAAACATAAGGTCGTAGGCAAAGGAATGGTCACATGACTGACTAGAGTCTCTTGGTTAACCAAGGCCCATTTGACCAAACCAACCCAATATGCCTTAGCCAAATAAAACACAACTAAACACTACCAATTCATGTTAATTTTTCATGGTAATTCAAATTTTTAGAGCAATAGGAATTTGATTTTGATGAAACGAAAGGTAGAGGGAAGATCAGAATTCAGTCTAGTATCATATAAAAAGAATAAAATTTTAAAATTCAAATTTAAATTTTTCAACCAAAAGTCAAACTTTGACTAAGTTAGACCAAAATTTGAAATTTCACAAAAATTTTATTCTATTAAATTTGGTCAAATAAAACACTCAACGTCACAAATTCAAAAAAAAATTATTTAATTTTTATTTAAATTCAAAATACTGCCATTTAAAGTTGTTAAAAGTCACGGATCGTTACACTTTATCTTAATTAAAAGATGTAATATCAATTAATGCAATATTAATTTGTTTCCCCTTATCATATTTAAAAGGTTAAACGCCATTAACTACGCATCCAATTCTCATCCAATTACATTCAAACCTATGTTATCATCCTTATTATTCAATCAACGATACCCTATGAATTATATTAACATAAGTTTACATTTTATTACATTCATTATTTTACCGTTAACATCTTCAGGAAATTTTTGTCAAGGACAAAATTTCTCAGCGTTTTTGCCTCAATGATAGACCTTTAATATTTTATCCTGAAGAACAACTTTCTTTAAGTATCAGTTTTTAGTCATTGATAGCAGTTTTTAGGTATCAGTTTGTAGTTATCGGTAGCAGTTTTTAGGTATCAGTTTTTAGCTTGGTAGCAGTTTTGTTGTCCTTATGAATAATTTTGAAAAATGTTTGTCCTTATGAATAATTTTTAGAATAATGTTTGTCCTTATGGTAAAAATATTGAGGTTGTGTCCTTGAGGCAAAAAATATATAAATCTTTGTCCTTTAAATTAATTCCCCCTAACATCTTTTGCCATATTAACTTCAATAATTAATTACATAAATTTTCATTGATTTCCAAATTAATTCCAAACATATTAAATAATGAGATGATAAATGAATAATTGTTACATTTAAGTAATTTAATCATATTTATAAGTTTATTATCTACAACAAATGTTATGACTACTTACACATCACTGATTATAATCAATTTCAATTAACAACATATAATTCCAACATTCAATTGCCTTAATTCCATTAATTACCCATTTAATATTCAAACAGACAAATTAATGAGAAGATAATTACAACCATCGTTTATAAGAATAGTTCATATCCATTATCTTATCATTTACCACCAAGGGTTATAACAAATTGATTTTATATTCTATATTAACATATTCCAATCAATTACATACAATCTCATCATTAAATGCATCATTTAATTTATTTCATTATTTACAATTATAACCAAATAACCTTACAATTATATCCATTAACTGAAATTGGATTAAATTGTTATCAATTACATTAAATCAACATTACTATATTACATTTTAATTGTTTTATGATTACAAATCATAAAATTTAATTTCTTACAATATTAATATTTCAAAATCTTGTTAAATTTAATATTTTAATTACCGATACATAGGGGTCGTTACACTCTCCCCCACTCAAAACTTTTCGCCCTCGAAAAGGGAAAAGGAGAAATTAAGGGATTGATATATTTTATTCAGAGTATTCAATTTATAAACAATTAATTTACATAATTAAGTATTTTAAATAAAATATACAATTTATAACCAATTAAATTCTATATAATCAAGTAAACAAAAGTTTGAAAATATCTTACTTTCACAAAAAATTTCTAAGTCAATATCTTACTTTCACAAAAAATTTCAAAGTCAAAAATTCACGGAAAAATTTCGACAGAGTCTCCTTTGTACGGAAAGGTCCGAAAAAATGATAATATCAATAATAACCATATATATATATCATATTTCAAAATAAAATATCCCAAACCATGGGAAAACAATATAATATCGCTAGAAAACCGTAATCCGAAAACGTACCTATTTGTCGGGCAAACGACGTTTATTTATGAAACCAAAAGCAGTTCCTATTGCTTCCATAAACCTGTTTTTCACTTATATAATCCAAAATAGTGAGAATTGTGTTTAAGAGAGATATTTAAGTTGTTTTAATTTGCAACAAAAGCAAATCAATATAAAACATAATCAAACAAACAATACAACCATTTATGCAACCAAAGAATCCATCATACATCCATAGCCACCAAAATCAGTGGTTTGTTTAGTTCAGAAACTATTAATTGTGCAAGGTGATAAATAAACTATCAAGTGTACCATACGCTCAACAGCCTTGGATTTCTAAATAGACTATCCATACAACCTTAAACAACTAGAACTTTCCTTTTCCAAACATCCCATAAGCCAAAACAACCAAGAATTTCAACACATTATTTAAGTTTATTCAATTCGTTTCTTTTCACATCATTATTTACTTTTTATTTATTTCCATTCATTCATACAATGTCCTTTTTCTTTTTCTTTCATGTACTTACACAAATATTTCATATTTATTATCTAAAATAATCAATGAATTCATTATTTAAGTATTACATACGTTTTATTGCAGTTTATTTCACATTATTCTTACGTTTATACCATTTCTTGTACATCAAAATACTTATTTATAGAAATAATTCCATTGAACACTTCCATTAGTTAAGTTTTACTTGTAAAATATTCTATTACATATTCCTATTTAACATTTCAACTTTTTAAACATTTCAGGTAAGTTATATATATGTTTATAGAATGTAATTGAATGTTACAAAAGTTTATCTTATTCATTTTAGTTAACAAAATGTTCAATATTTCATATCTTCCGATTTACAAGTTATAAATTTCCAATTTCTTATATATTTCACTAATCACATAGCATCTAATTTTCTTATTTCTCATTTTAGAAGTTTCCAATTATTAATATAGTTGAGATTTCATTCATTAGCATAATTGAATTCTATAATTTATAGAAACTTAAGAACTATATACCGGGTTTATTTCAAATCATATGAAATAATACACACACACACACACACACTTATAGCTTTATATATCCAAACATATTTTTAAATTAAAATTAAGATTTGTTTATCAAAACAAAGGTGTAGTAAAACTACTATAGTGGCCTTCCCACTTTGAAACTCGAAAATGAACGTCGATGATGCATGCGCTCATCACCGAAATTGCTCTCCAACGACAAAAGAGGGAAATACAGAACTTATTTTCTTTTATAAATTCTTTTAAAACATTTTTTTTCCAAATCGCATTTGAGAACATTTATCCAAAATACTTCCAAGTAATACTAGTATTATATTCCAATAATCACTTGAAAACAAATTTCAACCCCGGAACTTAAGTTCTCAAATTTCCAATTAAATTAATTTTATTTATAAATCTTATTTTTAAATCAATTATTTTTAAAATTTCACTTCTATCAAACAAATATATCACATACAACTATTAGTACTTCGAAATCAAGTAAATGTTGCAAACCATACATCAAAAATGGCAATTCTAATTTATTTTCAAGCATATTACCAAATAAATTCCCAAAGCATTTATTTTCTTATTTATACAGTCCATTTATATAATATCTTTAAAATTATACATTCAAAGAAACTTATATAAATTTTAATTGAAATATTCCTTTGAAAACTTCATTTGCAAATCAATCCTCTTTAATACTTTAACACTTTACAAAAAAATTCATCCGTAAAATTCCTTGCTTCATTTATAAGTACCATTTTAAAATCTTAAATAACACCTTTATAAATATATGTAACTATTTGAAAATAATTATTTACATCATTACTTATATTTAAAAAGGAGTTAATGAAAACCTTAAATCCATTATTTATAAATTTATTAGTTTTAAATCTCAAAATATTTTTCAAACATCTTTAATAAATCAATAATCATTAACTTTAAATATGTTTTATTGAATTAATAACTCCTCACAATATTTACAACATTGATAATTACTATTAAACCAGGTTGTAAATGAATAAACAATATTTTACACCTTTTAAATATTTAGAAAGAAAAAAATGACCAAAATATCTTTTATATTTATATAATACTTTATCAAAATACTTTTATAACTCGATGTTTCACAAGTTTATCCTCATTCTTGCAGACTTTAGCTATGCGTTGATCAAGTGCAAGGATAGACTTCTACAAGTACTTAGTAGAGTTGTTTCAACACCCAGTGAAAATACTTAAAAACATGTATGAAAAGTACCGCTCAAATCTGATGTCAAATGATGATGATACGATAGCAGTGACCATCTGCTGATCTAGTGTTTACGCAATGGACACAAAACCTTCTAGAAGATCCTTCCACCTTCCGGATTCTAGAAAAATATCGTAGCTATTTCGTAAACAATGGACCATCGACCTCTACAACAATGGTAACTGCTGATTCAATGATTTATTCGGACCAGAATATTACTGAATCTGTAAAAGTGAATAACTAGAAAGTTATTGAAAATTCTTTTCTCTCCACTTTCAAAAAAATAATCACTCAAAAAGCTTATGTCTTGAGGAAGTTATGGTCAAAACAAACAGAGGTGTTTTCTGAGTTGAAAATCTGAGTTCAAAAATACTTCGAAAAGGTTTGAGTTTTTGGCATAGCAAATTAAGGAATTTGAAGAACTAATCTAAAAAAAAGTTCAAGCCACTGGAAAAATAAATGGTTTAAAAAAATAATCACATAATTTGGTTCATTCCTGAAGTAGATATGATTGATACAATATGGGGTATTTTCGGTCAAAACTGGACCCGAGAAAGGACATGAAAATTTGAGTTTTTGATACAGAAATATTCAGAATGAGAAGAAGGGTTCAACAACAAAGTTGTTGCAACTGAAATTATACACCATTTCAAAAAAAATTATTTGATTGGAGTGGTTTAGTGCAATATAGAAGCCATGGAAATAAGAGGAAGAAAGAAGGAAAATAAGGAAGGGGAAAAGAAAGGAAAAAGGAGAAAGAAGAGGAGAGGGAAGGTGGAAGGAGATGGGCTTGGAGATGGTGGAGAGGCCGACGGCTATAGGGGAGGAAGGAAGGGCTGAAGGAGAGGAGGAAAGGAGTTTTGATTTGTGAGGTTTTTGGAGTTTTAGATCTAGAGTTTTCTCTAGATTTTGAGGAGGAAGAAGAAGTGTGAAGAGAAAGTTTCTCAGGAAAAAAATTGTGTACGCAGATGTTATCAGATAAGAAACATAAGGTCGTAGGCAAAGGAATGGTCACATGACTGACTAGAGTCTCTTGGTTAACCAAGGCCCATTAAACCAAACCAACCCAATATGCCTTAGCCAAATAAAACACAACTAAACACTACCAATTCATGTTAATTTTTCATGGTAATTCAAATTTTTAGAGCAATAGGAATTTGATTTTGACGAAACGAAAGGTAGAGGGAAGATCAGAATTCAGTCTAGTATCATATAAGAAGAATAAAATTTTAAAATTCAAATTT
Source organism: Allium fistulosum (assembly GCA_030737815.1). NCBI lineage: Eukaryota > Viridiplantae > Streptophyta > Magnoliopsida > Asparagales > Amaryllidaceae > Allium > Allium fistulosum. Next base: position 531,507,735 of record CM060904.1, read on the forward strand.
AAATTTTTCAACCAAAAGTCAAACTTTGACTAAGTTTGACCAAAATTTGAAATTTCCCAAAAAAATTTTCTATTAAATTTGGTCAAATAAAACACTCAACGTCACAAATTAAATTTTTTTATTTAATTTTTATTTAAATTCAAAATACTGCCATTTAAAGTTGTTAAAAGTCACGGATCGTTGCACTTTATCTTAATTAAAAGATGTAATATCAATTAATGCAATATTAATTTGTTTCCCCTTATCATATTTAAAAGGTTCAACGCCATTAACTACGCATCTAATTCTCATCCAATTACATTCAAACCCATGTTATCATCCTTATTATTCAATTAACAATACCCTATGAATTATATTAACATAAGTTTACATTTTATTACATTCATTATTTTACCGTTAACATCTTTTGCCATATTAACTGCAATAATTAATTACATAAATTTTCATTGATTTCCAAATTAATTCCAAACATATTAAATAATGAGATGATAAATGAATAATTGTTACATTTAAGTAATTTAATCATATTTATAAGTTTATTATCTACAACAAATGTTATGACTACTTACACATCATTGATTATAATCAATTTCAATTAACAACATATAATTCCAACATTCAATTGCCTTAATTCCATTAATTACCCATTTAATATTCAAACGGACAAATTAATGAGAAGATAATTACAACCATCGTTTATAATAATAGTTCATATCCATTATCTTATCATTTACCACCAAGAGTTATAAAAAATTGATTTTATATTCTATATTAACCTATTCCAATCAATTACATACAATCTCATCATTAAATGCATCATTTAATTTATTTCATTATTTACAATTATAACCAAATAACCATACAATTATATCCATTGATTGAAATTGGATTAAATGGTTATCAATTACATTAAATCAACATTACTATATTACATTTTAATTGTTTTATCATTACAAATCATAAAATTTAATATCTTACAATATTAATATTTCAAAACAAGGAATCGCTGTCAAGTCCGTGGAATTGAAAGATGATGTAAGAAAAGTCCCTCCCGAATAAGTTATGAAAATTAGGTCCCTATTTTTAGATTTTGGCTAATTTATACCGCTTTTACCCCTGAAAAGAATGCTAAGTCGATTTTCTAAAAGAGGACAGTTTGGTAAAAAATAACAAAATAGGGACCTAATTTACATGTGTTTATGAGCAGAGACTTTTTGTGCATGAGATTTGAAAATAGGGACCTTTGGTCCAAAACCCCATTTCAAAATCTTGTTAAATTTAATATTTTAATTACCGAAAAATATGGGTCGTTACACTCTCCCCCACTCAAAACTTTTCGCCCTCGAAAAGGGAAAAGGAGAAATTAAGGGATTAATATATTTTATTCAAAGTATTCAGTTTATAAACAATTAATTTACATAATTAAGTATTTTAAATAAAATATACAATTTATAACCAATTAAATTCTATATAATCAAGTAAACAAAAGTTTGAAAATATCTTACTTTCACAAAATATTTCTAAGTCAATATCTTACTTTCACAAAAAAATTCTAAGTCAAAAATTCACGGAAAAATTTCGACAGAGTCTCCTTTGTACGGAAAGGTCCGAAAAAATGATAATATCAATAATAACCATATATATATCATATTTCAAAATAAAATATCCCAAACCATGGGAAAACAATATAATATCGCTAGAAAACCGTAATCTGAAAACGTACCTATTTGTCGGGCAAACGACGTTTATTTATGAAACCAAAAGCAGTGCCTATTGCTTCCATAAACCTGTTTTTCACTTGTATAATCCAAAATAGTGAGAATTATGTTTAAGAGAGATATTTAAGTTGTTTTAATTTGCAACAAAAGCAAATTAATATAAAACATAATCAAACAAACAATACAACCATTTATGCAACCAAAGAATCCATCATACATCCATAGCAACCAAAACCAATGGTTTGTTTAGTTCAGAAACTATTAATTGTGCAAGGTGATAAATAAACTATCAAGTGTACCATACGCTCAACAGCCTTGGCTAATTTCTAAATAAACTATCCATACAACCTTAAACAACTAGAATTATCCTTTTCCAAACATCCCATAAGCCAAAACAACCAAGAATTTCAACACATTATTTAAGTTTATTCAATTAGTTCCTTTTCACATCATTATTTACTTTTTATTTATTTCCATTCATTCATACAATGTCCTTTTTCTTTTTCTTTCATGTACTTACACAAATATTTCACATTTATTATCTAAAATAATCAATGAATTCTTTATTTAAGTATTACATACGTTTTATTGCAGTTTATTTCACATTATTCTTACGTTTATACCATTTCTTGTACATCAAAATACTTATTTATAGAAATAATTCCATTGAACACTTCCATTAGTTAAGTTTTACTTGTAAAATATTCTATTACATATTCCTATTTAACATTTCAACCTTTTAAACATTTCAGGTAAGTTATATATATGTTTATAGAATGTAATTGAATGTTACAAAAGTTTATCTTATTCATTTTAGTTAACAAAATGTTCAATATTTCATATCTTTCGATTTACAAGTTATAAATTTCCAATTTCTTATATATTTCACTAATCACATAGCATCTAATTTTCTTATTTCTCATTTTAGAAGTTTCCAATTATTAATATAGTCGAGATTTCATTCATTAGCATAATTGAATTCTATAATTTATAGAAACTTAAGAACTAATGTAATATCCCGGAAATTTTAACAATATCAATTTAATAATCTGTTGAATAATTAAATTGATATGGATAATCTTTGATAATAAGATTTGAATTTAATTTAATAATCTGATTAAATTAGTATTAATTGATGATTTTATCTTTTAAAAGTTAATAAGATATTTCTATTTGAATATATATATTTATTTATATATATTGTAAATAGAAGCTTTGATAAATTGGGAATTTATATTTAATTTAATCTGGACTTTTCAAAGATATTTAAATAAGTAATTTTATAGTTTTAAAATACTTCAGGTAAATATTTAATTGGTTTAAGATATTTTTACTTAAGCTTAAATATAAATAAGATTTACAAAATTGGTTTGTTTTATTTCTTTTTAAATATTTCTTGATAATATAATCTCTTGTTTAAATTATAAAATATGTTAATTTCAAATAATAAGTATAATGTATTATTTTTAATATGTATGAATTTTAAAAGACTATAGAATTGTTATTTTTAAATTGATAAATAATTGTATATTTTAATTGAATCTTAGGATCTAATTTAACTTGAATTTGAATTTAAGTTTTGAAATTCAAAAGAATAGATATTTAAATTGTTTTGGATTTTAGAATATTTGTATAAACTTTTATGTATAAAATGTAATTAGTTTTTGTTTCTCTTTAAAAAGTAATATATATATATATATAGATAAGTGTTTAATAAATTAAGAAAAAGACTTTTATTTACTTTTAAAATAATAAAAAATATGAATAATTACTTAAAAGACATGTGTCTTTATCTAAAGCTTTATTTTAACACTTGTAATTTAAGTAACAAGTATATGTGACAAGTGTCTTAATTATGTTCATTTTTTTTTTAAAATCATAAATTTATTTATATAAACATATACATTTCCTTTACTTCATTCTTTCAAATTTCTTTTCAAAACAAGGAACTCAAAACCTTTTTCTCTAATAAAAATCTGAAAACCAAATCAGTACCACTTCTCAAAACATTCTCTAGTCTAAAATCTGAAATACAAATCAGTAATCAAATGCTTCAAACCAAATCAAAGAAACCAGTCTGCAATTTTCGAATTCAAGGGAAATCAAATCCCTGTAACCAAGTTAAAAATCTGAAATCAAAAGGTCTACATTCTTTTCATCTCTGGAATCAACTCAAGAAAAACAGTCTGCATTCATTTTCAATCTGGATTCATCTCAAGTCTGTTTGCCTTCATTTCTTCAACCTGGAGCAAGCATGCATGTAGATTTAAAGCAATTTAAAATCTAGCAGTTCAAGTTTTAAATCAAATAAGCAAAAAGCAAAAGCATTCAAGCTCTCAGTTTCAAGTTTTAAGTTCAAAAGCTTTTCCAAAAGAGATTAAACTGCCTCTGTCATCTTTAAACAGGTGAGTAACATTTTTACTTAAATTAAATTAGGAAATCATGATGCATGTTTAACCCGGTGATAAATATTGTTTGGATGTGAATGTTTGTTGATGATTTTGTATATACATGAATGTATATAAGTGTGCATGTATGATATTGTTCTTTGATCTGTTTATTGCCAGACTCCAGAATTCTCCTTTAAATCTCTTTCTACTTGATTTAGTTTTTATTAGGATTTAACTTATAAGTAAGTATTGTTTAATTATCATATACTAAGGTTTAAAAAGCCTAGTTAAGTCAAAATTCATACCTGGTTGCCCCTGTAATCTAAAACAACAGAGGCATGTTATATTAAAGTGAAAATTTGAACTTTGTAATTTATAAATTCAAATCTATAAATTGAAAACATAGATGATAATATGATTTTTAGCATGAATATCATAGTTTTTAGTCTAGTATAATAAGAGCAGTTCTGGTTTAAGTCAGAAATGAAATTTTGGTGATTTTGATCATCTCATTGAAATTGGAAGTTTGAAATCTTTAATAGTTGTAGAGTAATGATCAAGGATACCAGGAAAAATTACTGGAAATCGAATTAAACATTGAGGGATTTGGAATCGAGAGTTAAATTTTGTAAACCTAATTTGTCTGGGTTTCGAGTTTTAGTTTGGATCGACAAATTGAGTTGATCGAGCTTTGAGATATTTTGGGAAATTGAAGCTTTGAGGTAGTTGAAGTGATGACCGGAGTTGGAGGAGTTCTGGTGGGCGGCTTTGCAAAGACGAGGCGATGACAGGTGGTTGGTTGGTCGCGAGTCAGTGTTGCCAGGTTTTGATTTAGTCGAATTCGAGTTCGAGCAGTGATCGAATTAGTGATGGTAGTTTTCTGGTAGGTGGATGATCGTCAATGGGCGGAGATACTCGGTGATGGCCGGAGGCGTCGATCTTGGCTGTGCACGTGCACGCTTGAGTGTTTGTTCTGGTAGCAGTTTCTTTGGGGATGGAAGAAGCGAACTCGAGAATATCGTTGTTTGGCCCGGGAGATTGCTCGTGTGTTTAAGGGTTTGTCTCGAAGTAATTAGGGTGGAGCTCGAGTACATTAGTGTTGCCAGGTTTTTAAAAACCTGTTTGTTTAAATTTAAACTGAATTTAAATTTGTGAAGAAATATAAAAACAGGAATTTAAATCAAAGTTTAAATATATGGATTCAGGTTTAGTTTAAATCTTAGATTGGAAATAAATAAGTTTATAAATTTAAATGTTGTAAATAAGTTAAAATGTTAATTTATTTAAATGTTTTAAATTTAAAAAGGAATTTGATTTAAGCTCTTTTAGAAATTCTTTTATAAGATATAGGAATTCTTTAACATATAAAGGTTTTTAAAAATTGGTTTTAACTTTGTTAAAGACGAAATTGATATTCATTTTAAATCCAGAATTTAAAATGAAATTTATAAGTAAATTTGAAAATGGATGTTTCAAATGTTTTGTGAATAAGGAATTTTAAACTTGGATAAGTAAATATTTTATCTTAAAGTTAAAAACATTATTAAATCTTTAAGGTAAATTAAAATGGTTTAAATAATCAAATTAATTAATCATTTGGATTAATTAATAGATAATTAAAGGTTTAAACTAATTAATTTATGATTAAGATAAATTAATTAGGGATGATTAATTTGTAGTTAGGGATTATAAATTAAAGTATTAATTAATGGTTAGGAATTAATTTATAAGTAATTAAATATTAATTAAGTTATGGTTAACACTTAATTAATTTAGTAATTAGAGATTAATAAATTGGTTATTAAGATTTATTAATTTAAGAATTAATAATTAGTATAAGTTAATTACTTAAGGAAAGTAATTAAATAGTAGTTAATGAAGTCATTAACTATGGATTATTAAATAATAAATTAATAAGATTAATTTAATAGTTAATTAGATTAATTAATTTAAAGATAATCAATTATAGAATTTGTTTAAATGTAATCACTTATTGGAAGTAATTAAGAATTAATTACTTATTGTAATTAATTGAAGTTATTTGATTTAGTTAAATTAATTAATTAAGTTTAATTAATTTAGAATAATCAAGAGATGATTTGATAATAATTACTTAATGTAATTATTAAGGTAAGATTATTTAGAGAAGTAAATAATAAGATAATTACTGGAAGTAATTAGTTGCATAATGATTTTATTAATAGAAGTAATTTGAGTTTATTACTTTGAATAATTAATCAAGGGATTAATTAAGAAATTAATTAAGGAAGTAATTAATTTAGTTAATGAAAGTAATTAAGGGGAGTTAATTACTAGATGAGATTAATCAAGAGTGATTAATAAATGTTGTTTAAATAAAGATTAATTACTTAATGTAATTAATTTAATTAAGTAATTAATAATTAAGTTGTAATTAAGGATCATTAATTAATATAATTAATGATGTAATTAAGATTGGTTAATTAAGTAATAATTAATAAATGAAGTAATTAATCAATGTAATTAATTAAGGATTAATGTAATTAATTATAGTTGATTAAGTTAATTAATTTTAGTAAATTAATTAATGAAGTAATTAAAGGTTAATTACTATAAGTGGTTAAGGATAATTAATTTAAGTAATTAATTAAAGATAAATTACCTGAATGGAATTAAAGGGTAATTAAAGGATAATTAATTAATTTGTAATTAATTAATGATTAAGTAAGCAGGATTTATAGAATGAAGTAATTAATTTAATTCATTTTAAATTAATTAGAAATGGTATAAATCATTACTTAAGAATGGATGATAATATTGAATGCTTTGCATTGATTGATATCTCTGATGAGATATATGCTGTGTGATATGGATGTTTAGTTGAATTGTGATGATAATATGGATTATCTGATAATGTTGATTATCTATTGTGAATTATCCTTCTATGTGTATAAAGATAATTGAATTGAATTGTTTTAACTTTAAAACAACTTGGCCTTAAAAGATACGCTTTGGATTTCGATGAGACCGGGATCGGGTTTCCGTATACCGGATTTCCAGGTCTGGAGACCCGAATACCACATCGATCCAAATTAACGATAGGTCGTGAATCAAGTGAAGATGAAGATTCAGAGTGCAAGGGTTATTGTCGTTAACTCTGAGGGTGATTCCAAAACGAGTGTAACGAGATAATGCCTTCGGTTTCGTTCGAACCCGGAACGAACTTGTATGGATTGAATGCTTTCAGAACATCGTCAGGTGGACGATGAGCATTCTAAGTGATGTGTTCTTTTCTAAGGTAATCGTGACCTCAAGCCTCACAAACCGGGAATGGCTAAAACAGGGGAGGTGCAGCAAGGTTAGTGGGTAGCACCCAAGTAGGACAAGGTTACCTCTGTCTAGATGTCCCTTTCTATTTTCGACTTAGTGGTGCGGTTGCTGATCCCAACCGTGAGGTATCTTGTGCGGGAATTATCCAGTAAGGGATGTTCCGACCTTGTGTTGCAGGGGATTGGGAGTGATCCTCGGTACGGTGATCTAGGCCACGTACTGTGACGGGCGGTACCCCAGTAGCCCTGCCATTGTATGGAATCCAAACTCCAATAAGTGCCGTACGTATTAGTTGTGCCCAACTATGTTGGAATGTGAGATGTAAGCATTTCAGCTATTTCTGTATTTTACTTGAAAACCCTAGACCCTATTATAATACAATCGAATTTCCTATCAAATGTTTTGGTTAGCGTAAGGTAAAAACTTACCCATGTTTATTTGTGGGGAGTCTTACGTGATACCTTTTCTTTCAAAAGGTTTTGAAGTTAAACAAGTTTAACCTGTTACTCACACCAGACCCATGTCTGACCCAAGTTGTTTATTTCTGTTTTATAAACTCTTGGGTACTCAAATTTTTACGAGTAGCCAAGGGAATTCAGGTTTAGCCTTGACGAATTGTGGAGGAGCAATGGAGCAGGAGGCTTCAGCGTTGTAGATATAGATAGTAGTTTCCGCTGTGTTGATCTTTGTTTAGATCTTTGTTTTGTATTGAGATGTAATAACTAGACAGATGTTTATAACTGTCTAGTATATGATATGTAATCTATGTAACTCTGATAAGTGTTGTATATGATACTATGTAATATTTATGTGATATAATATATTTTGTTCGTTTCCGCTGTGAGTATTTGTGTTTGTTTTCTTTCTCTTCTTTTCTTTTCTACTTCTCACCCCTTTCTTTCTTATTAGCGATACGACTTTCTATGGAGAGAAAGTCGTTGGTCGTTACAACTAAATACCGGGTTTATTTCAAATCATATGAAATAATATATATATACACACACTTATAGCTTTATATATCCAAACATATTTTTAAATTAAAATTAAGATTTGTTTATCAAAACAAAGGTGTAGTAAAACTACTACAGTGGCCTTCCCACTTTGAAACTCGAAAATGAACGTCGATGATGCGTGCGCTCATCACTGAAATTACTCTCCAGCAACAAAAGAGAGAAATACATAACTTATTTCCTTTTTACAAATTCTTTTAAAACGTTTTTTTTCCAAATCGCATTTGAGAACATTTATCCAAAAAACTTCATGTAATACTAGTATTATATTCCAATAATCACTTGAAAACAAATTTCAACCCCGGAACTTAAGTTCTCAAATTTCCAATTAAATTAATTTTATTTATAAATCTTATTTTGAAATCAATTATTTGTAAAATTTCACTTCTATCAGACAAATATATCACATACAACTATTAGTACTTCGAAATCAAGTAAATGTTGCAAACCATACTTCAAAAATGGCAATTCCAATTTATTTTCAAGCATATTACCAAATAAATTTCCCAAAGCATTTATTTTCTTATTTATACAGTCCATTTATATAATATCTTTAAAATTATACATTCAAGAAACTTATATAAATTTTACTTGAAATATTCCTTTGAAAACTTCATTTGCAAATCGATCCTCTTTAATACTTTAACACTTTACAAAAAATTCATCCGTAAAATTCCTTGCTTCATTTATAAGTACCATTTTAAAATCTTAAATAACACCTTTAAAAATATATGTAACTATTTGAAAATAATTATTTACATCATTACTTATATTTAAAAAGGAGTTATTGAAAACCTTAAATCCATTATTTATAAATTTATTAGTTTTAAATCTCAAAATATTTTTCAAACATCTTTAATAAATCAATAATCATTAACTTTAAATAGGTTTTATTGAATTAATAACTCCTCATAATATTTACAACATTGATAATTACTATTAAACCAAGTTGCACATAAATAAACAATATTTTAAACCTTTTAAATATTTAGAAAGAAACAAATGACCAAAATATCTTTTATATTTATTTAATACTTTATCAAAATACTTTTATAACTCGATGTTTCACAAGTTTATCCTCGTTCTTGCAGACTCTAGTTATGCGTTGATCAGGTGCAAGGCTAGACTTCTCCAAGTACTTAGTAGACCTGTTTCAACACCTAGTGAAAATACTTAAAAATAGGTATGAAAAGTACCGCTCAAAATCTGATGTTAAATGATGATGTTACGATGGTAGTGACCAGCTGTAGATCCAGTGTTAACGCAATGGACACAAAACCTTCTAGAAGATCCTTCCTCCTTTCGGATTCTAGAAAAATATCGTAGCTATTTCGTAAACAAGGGACCATCGACCCCTACTACAATGGTAACTACTGATCCAATGATTTACGCAATGGATGCACTTCCTTCTCGGAAGATCCACAAACAACAGATCCCAGGATCGAAAGCGCCTCCATTGGGTAAACTAAAGAACCATCTACCTTGAAAAAAATCAAGGAACTCATGAGTTTAAGACCGAACAACCATATCGGTTCGAATCCATTTCTGAATTCACTCAAGTATATTAGGGTTTATCGGTCGAATCCATTCCTGGATTCCCCAAGTCCATCTGTTGTTAGTCCTTGAGATGATGGTTTTGATGACAACAACCTTAGAATAGATTATAAAATAGAAATACTAACATTACAAGTTTAGATATATATGTATTTGCAGGATCTAACCATGCAGGTATCAAGAATGAAGACTGTACAGTATAGAGATTCAAGATACAGAGATAGAAGACTCATGAGTATCAAGATTATCAAGAGTTCAAGGTTAAGTTTGTTTTATTAGGAATATTTGTTAAAACTCGTAGAAAAGCACTGGCATCTTAATATCCAATTTATTCGTGGAATGGAATCCACTTCGAGCCCGTTAAAGGGATGGAACCCTAAGTAGGATGAAACCTACGAAAATCTAGTGGGACATTGTTTTGTATCCACTAATTTTAATTCAAATGATTTTACAAAATTATCTTGTTTTCAAAATGGTTTCAAAACTTTCCTTTTAAAAGATTCAAAACTCTCTATCCTGATTTTAAATAATTTTAGCCTCAAAACATCTTTAATTTCAAAGTCAAAATACTCCTGATTTTAAATGTCTTTTCAAATAATATATTTAACTTTTAAATATTTATACTTAGATTTAAATATAAAATTATAGTTAAATTATGTATATATTGATTCTTTATATTTACTTATGAATTTCAACTATATTCAAGTATATTTATAAAGTTTTAGATAGTTTTTATATAAGATAAATATTGTTTTTATAGAAATTCAAATTATCATTTTTGGCTGAGGGATGTCGACATGCCCCTAGGTAGTATGTCGACATAGTGACGGTTGAAGTTCAAATTCAAATTTCAAAAGAAGTGTCTATTCGCCATAACTCTTCATGAATGGTCATGGTTGTTGGTTTTCTATAAATAGGGGTCAGTTTCAACGAATTTTAAATCATATTTTTTCTGATTTTCACTCCTCTTCATCTTCCTCATTTCTTATTACAAATTCATACCATTACTCTGCCGAAATCAACATCGAATCATACTCGATTACTTCTAGTTTGATTCTACATCACTATCTCTACAAGGTTCTCAGTGCTATTCAGAGTTATAGACTTCTTTGTAATATATTAGCGAGAAAAGGTGTGATTGTAGCCTTTGAAATCAATCAAGCGAGAAAAGGTGTGATTGTAGCCTTGGAAATCAATTGGGTGAACTTGTTGCCTGGTAAATCAAGTATCCCTACCCAGAGGATTGGTATTCTGGAGGGTGTACCTCGTAGCCTTGAAATCGAGGGTTGTAATTGTTGAATTGCTTTTGAAAGGAAATCTGTACTTAGTTGTGCGGGACTGGATGTAGGGTAACTCCGAACCAGTATAAAATCCGGTGTGTTCTTTCCTTTACTGCTTTTACTTTATATTTGCATCTGTGTTTGATTCTGTGTTCATATCTGTGTCTAATTAGTGTATACATTGTTAATAAAGTTAGATAAACTCAAAATGATTAACAAATTTCTTTAAACACTATTCACCCCCCCCTCTAGTGTTAATTCTAGCCTTAAGATCCTTAATCCGCATTTCTCACATTTGGTATCAAAGCATTGGATTTCAAAAGTTTCATAATCTGATTTTTTTAAAAGTTTTCAAAATGGCTACCAACACTGGTATTGTTTCTAACACTAGTTCATTTGTAGAAGGTCAGTCTACTGCCATACCACCATTTTTAAATGGCAGTAACTATGCATATTGGGCATGTAGGATGAGAATATATTTACAATCTGTAGGATTAGATACTTGGAATATCACACAAACTGAATATTCTGAACCCACAACTAATTTTGCACAATGGACCACTAAGCAAAAGACTGTTGCACAAAATAATTCTAAGGCAATGAATATTTTGTTTTGTTCACTTGAAAGAAATGAATTTAATAGAGTGTCAGTTTGTAAGTCTGCATATGAAATCTGGAAAACTTTGCAAGTAACTCACGAAGGAACAAGCAAAGTTAAACATACCAAAATTTCCATGCTCACAAATCAGTTTCAGTTATTTAAAATGAATACTAATGAGTCTATTTCAGATATGTATAGTCGATTTCAAGATATTGTGCATTCTTTAATATCTTTGGGAAAGGAATTTTCGGAAGAAGATCAAGTCAGAAAAATTTTAAATTCTCTCACTCCAGAATGGGATCAAAAGACACTTGCAATTGAAGAGGCAAATGACATCGGTACTTTAAAGATAGAAGAATTGATTGAAAATCTAATGTCGTTTGAAGTTCAAATGATCGGGAGAAGAGAAAGCAAAGCATCTGAAAAGAAATCAATGGCATTCAATGCATTGACAGATAGATCAGACTCAAACAGTGATAATGATGAAGAGATAGCATTTATGACCAGAAATTTTAGGAAATTTGTAACGACCCGCCATTTTGGACCATTCGCATCCATTATAAGTGTATAGGTAGACACTCATGCCAGAGTTGAATTGCTCAAAATACCGCGTTGTTAATTTAAATTTGGCAAAACTGAACATATACAGTAAATAAATAATCACAGATCATAGACACAGAGTAATAAGTGCAGCGGAAATAAAAGAGATAGTAGTTCATGAAGCTACTATATGAATATATAAAATACATCAGAGTTTACAACAGAAGAGTAATACGATACATCAGAGTTAAACCAGATACAACGGAAGAGTAACACGATACATCAGATACAAATCAGAATGCATCACTGGAATCATCGAATACTGAAAGCAGAATAGATGGCTGGATCTTCAATCAAAGCTCCAACTTCAAAGGTGAGTCCCGAATACTGGTTCAGTCTGACCCGAGCGTAAAGCAAAAACACAAGACACTCGAGTCAGGATTAACATTCTTATATTAATAAATCCAACTCAAGTGAAATAGCAATTGAAATACAAGTAACTCAAAGGATGTTTGGAATAACCATCCTTTAAGGATCCGTCAAACTATCTACTATGTAGTAATGTACGATAAGTAGATAATGTCTATCAGTAATAATAAGATATCAAAATAGCGTTAAGTCATGGCCCATTCCACCCTTAACACATTTTTATTCCCAAAAGCATATACAAGACCGTAGTTTCCCCAAAACCGGAAGTCACCAGAGGGCAATCCATATACTAAAGGTACAAATCAAAATCGTAGTGGTCGTGCATAAATGGAATACAAGTATGACAAGGCACATGAGGCAATACCCAAGGTAGTGATACTACCGTTCGCCTGATCCGGACTGGTGAGAACGCAACGCCGCAGCGCCCGCAACACCGTGAAACAACACTCCCAAAATCAAGGGTGCACCAATCGACAACAAGTAATAAGTAGTTCGAAGAAGTGTGTCCACTTGAGGTAGCTAATCCTCCATTGGCCCGGCACAGCTCCTGTTTTAGTCATTTCCAATTTGACACAAGTGTCAAGGCTATCCATTATCGTTCTCTTTCTTCAGTCATCATGTACATCATTCCAACCACTTCATTCTGGATCATCACTCCGCGTATATTTATTAAAGTGGTTTTCGGTTTAGATAGAGAGTATATCCATAACCGAATTCCGGTCTCTTTAACAACTTCCGTAATTATTACACCGATTGGTCGTTTATTTATTTCAAAACCAAATCAATTTCAATTTCAATTCGTAAATCAACATTTCATTTGTCTTTCGAAATCAATTTCCAAAATTTTCGTTTCAAAACTTCAATTTACCATTTCAAAATCTTATAATTCAATTTAAATATCTTTATTTAAAACCATTCAAATATTGATTCAAGCTCGTATAAGTTTCATTCCAAATCATTTAAATTAATTAAATTTAACATTCAAATTAATTTAAATTCATTTATCGATTTCATTCAATATTCATTAAGTAAATTTATCATTCAAAACAATTTCTATTAAACTTCCAATTCATTAAATCAATTTCTTAAGTTCAACTTCATTATATCAAAACTTACAAATTGAATTAAATTAAATTCGTCAAATCAAATTCTTCAACTTTCAAGTCTTACATTAATTTCAATAAATCACATTTTATTTCTTGTTAAAGAAATTCAATCTCACTTATTTACTTACTTAAATAATTTTCCAAAACTTAATTAATAAAGAAAACTCAATTTCAATTATTTACAAAGTAAATTCACTTATTCAAAAGTTCAATTTTACTTATTAAAGAATTCAATTAAATTTAATCATTAAATAATTCAATCTCATTTAATTATTAAATAATTCAAAACTTAATTATTAAATAATTTCAAAGTTTAATAATTTCAAACTTAATTATAATTTCAAACTCAATTATTAAATCATTTCAACTTTAATAATTTCAAACTTAATTATAATTTCAAACTCAATTATTAAATCATTTCAACTTTAATAATTTCAAACTTAATTCAATCATTTCTCAAATTAAACAACATTCTTTCATCAATTACATTGTTAATATTTTGTTTCAGATTATTAAATATTAACATTTTCCTTTCATTAAAAATTCAAATTTCAACTTCATTTCAAAACCATATTGTTTATTCAAATAAAATCTTCATTTTATTTTTAAATCAAATTATTGACCAATCGGGTTTTATTTAATTTCCTATCCTAGGTCAAAGTTCAATTTGGGTATTTATCATTTCAACCCGATTCCAATTCAATTCAAAAATCAAAGCATAACAAAGGAAACTTGCAGTGTGATAACTGGGATGGTGTCAAAGTAAATAAACAAGCAATAACAACAATCAATAACAATCCAATAATCAATTCAAATAATCCCGAAATAATCGTATTAATTCGCATTGTTATTTGTACGAATTAATATAATTAATTCTAGAATCTACACTATCATTTCATGTAGATTAAAGATTATTACATTACGGTTTTCGCTTGTCATCTATTACAATTTCATCCATCATCAATTTAACAACATACATTCAGTGGTTCAAAGTGTAATTAAACAAATCCTACGTGTCAATAAATTTAACAGTTAAAAGAGGTCATATTATACAAATGTCATTTAATCAATTTTAACACATATATCAAATCTAACTATCCTTCATCAATTTCAATTTCAAATTATTCACTTACATCATTAACAATTTAACGTCCAATATAAACATCAAACAATCAATCATTTAACAACCAAACTGGATTATCATTGCATATATAACAGATAATGGTGTCAGATATCACAGGTGAACTGATACGGGCAATAGCATATATAACAGTGTAATTAACTAACAGCAGCATATTTCAATTGTCGTTTCAATTGAAATCAAATTTAATAAATAAAAGAACGTTAATCGTGAGTGAGTGCTCACCTTTCGAGGTTAGAGATATAGGCAATGAAGTTGAGTTACGAAATCCAAGAATGAATCTCAAAACAAAGCTAATCGGCACGAATTTGACGGATAAGCTGATAATAAAAATAGATGGAATAATTAGAACTGGGTCGATGCAAATATTGATATATAAGTGGACATATATAAAACTTTATATAACTATATATGTAGTCATATTTAAATATTTATTACTTTAATATATATTTACATGTATTTATCTATTTTAAAAAAAATTATTGCCTTAAATTAAACACACGTGATATATATACCGTATACATATTGTAACAACCCGAGTTTTTCTAACACGAAAAACAGGACCATTTTAGTTAAGAAGAAGAGGTAGAAGAAGAAAAATAGAAAACAACAGCAGAATCTCACATACGCAGCGGAATAAAATATAATATATATCAACAGATCTTTACACAAATCAAACTGTATCTGTATATATATATATACATCCAAATACATCATCAGAGTACATCACATCAATATCATACAACTGAATACACAGCGGAAAAATAATAGCAAGTACGAGAGTACGTATCGACATCCAGCTCGTCTCCTGAGCTCCACAGCATCATATCCTGAACCTGTTTATCTCGGTCTGACCCGAGCATCATATAAAACAATACCCGAGTCAGTCTGGAAAACCAGCGTGAGAAAATCACACTCAAATTGATTATTAAAGTTTCAAGATCTTTTGAAAACAAAAGCATCTCGTAAGACCACGCCACAAATAAACATGTCGGGTTTTTACCTTACGATAGCTAAAACACTTTATATCAAAATCCTCTGATATTATAATAGTGTCTACAGAAAGTAAAATATAATCTAGCTGAAATGCTTGCATCTCACATTTCAACAATAGTTGGGCACAATCAAAACCGTATAGGCACGTAGGGAGAATGGATTTCCAACGAATGACTAGGCACTGGGGTACCACCTATCACAGTACGTGGCCTAGATCACCGTACCGAGGAGTACGCCCGCTCCCCTGCAACACAAGGCCGGAACCATCCCTTACTGGATGATCCCGAATAAAATCACCCCACGGTTGGGATCAGCAACCGCACCACTAAGCCGAAATAAAAAGGGACATCTAGACAGGGATGACCTTACCCTCCAGTGGGAGCTACCCACGAAGCCTTGCTGCATAACCCCTGATTTTCAGTCATTCCCGGTTGATGAGGTTCGAGGCTAAACGATACCTTTTAGAGAACATATCCCTTAGAATGCCCATCGTCCGCTGACGATGTTTCGCAAGCATTCGTCCATACAAGTCCGTCCCGGGTTCGAACGGAACCGAAGGCACTATTCCTACTACATCCATTTTGGAAATATCCTCAGGATTAGTAGCGACTAGCCCTTGCACTTCACTGCTCCATCTTCGACTCCGAAATCGTTACACGAAACGTACAAACCGGATCGAAGTGGTATTCGAGTCTCCAGACCTAGAATCCCGGTATACGAAAACCCGATCCCGGTCTCTTCGAAACGATCAGCGCATTTAGCCAATATTGATAGTCGGTTATTTAACTATCAATTAACATCCACAAGCAACCATCACACAATTAAATAATTTCCCACATTATTTATTTACCCAAATATCTTTCCAAGATATATTTCCAAATTTTCAAACTCCTTTTGAAAACAATTTCAAAACAGTTTCCGCTTACGGAAAACATTTCCCAAATAATTATTTCCACTGAATCACCAAGTACAAAATACTTTTATTTTTAAAATAATTTAAAAACACTTTATTTTAAATATATTTTATAACATTGAAATCAAACTACTTTAATACTTTATTAAAAATATATACTTTAAAATAAACCACTTTATAAATATAAACTAAATTTCTCTTTTTAAAACAGAATAGCAATTCACTTTTATATAATTACTACAATAATAGATTTTTAAAAATACCTACTTTTAAAATTAACATTTAGAAATAATCAATTTCCTAAAACATGCTTTTAGGAACATACTTAAAACTTTTAACTTATATTTAAAATTGCTTTGAAAACGTACTTGGCTATCCAGAGAAATACACTTCTCATTTCCATCTTTTAAAAATAAATCAACATTTATTTTTAAACCAAACCATATCTTTTTATAAATCCCCACCTTGAATTTATATTCAAATATCCACTGATATTTTATTTTACTTTATAAACCCAGTTTATATCTCCAAAATCTCACTTCTCTTTTAAAATTCCAAATTTAAACAACTAAATCAATTTCCAATTGATTACCCAATTTACTTTACTTTACTTTGAAATAAATTTCCTTTACTACTTCATTTATTTCAAAATACATTAACTTTTAGATTTATTCCTTTATTTGAGTTAAAACCCTTTTTAACTGAAAATACCAATTTTAAACTTCCAAAATTCCTTCTTTAGCCTTTAATTAAATTTAATCCTTACATTCAAAATAAATCCTTTATTCTTTAAATTTAATATCACTTTAGTTAAAAGTTAATATTTCTCTTGTTATTTCGAAATTCCCTTATCCCAATTCACTTGAATTATTTACTTAAAATTTACTCTTTTGTTTCTTTCAAAATCCAATTCAATATATTTTGATAACTCCTTTTATTGAAATATTCAAGCCAACCATATCATTCAATATTTCAATCATCAATAAAATCATCACAGGATATCAATATTCATAGAACAGAATATCAAATAATCTAAATAATTTTGAGGAATCCAGTTGGATCCCTCCAACCTGTTTCCCTGCATCCACAAACGTTAGCACAATACCAATTCCACTTCAAAATGGAATATCGCGGTATATGGGATTTATATAAATCATCCGCTATTATGCGGCGCATAGGGTCTCATCCGCTATATAAATGCGGGAATATCAACAACTCAAATATATACATATGCCAATATGTATATATTGCTATATACTACTATATATATAATATAGCATATTCAATCAATGCAATCATCCAATCAATTATTTAAATTTAACCATTTAAATTTAAAATAAAATTCAACTGAGTGAGATTAACTCACCTTTGCTTTTAGTTTGCCGTTATTCCCATCCGGCTTGCTTCCTTTCATATTATGACCTTGTATAACAATTTTACGACTAATTAATACTTTGAAATAAGTTGAACAATTTATTTTCATTTAACAAATTTTATCAACCAGTGATTCTATTTCTTTTAATTTTAAACTAACTCCTTTTTAAATAAATTAAATGAACTGACCAGTTGACTTTAACTAAAATAAATTTAATAAGTTAATAAAAACGGTTAATTATCAACCCTTTCCTTAAATAAAATAATCTACTAGGGAGAATAAAATCCTTTATATCTGTATATCATTTTACCTTTGAAACAACCTACAAATGTATAAAATAATCCATAGTGATTCCAAAATCAATGTTATATAAAAATTTCTATTTTTCTTTTTTCTTTTTTTTCATTTAATCTGTTTTATTTACAGTAAGCTAATCATTAATATATATATAGACATTAATTTTAAATACCTGTAATTCCTAAATATATACACACGCGATCATATCGAATACGAGAAATCAGTTCGAATATTACCTCCTGGAAATTCAAGCTTGGCTTCGACAGACTCTACCCAACCTTATCACTGACTCCTCTGACCACATCGAAGTCGCAACCCTAGCCGCCCCTTCGATTCGCCATCTCACCGAACCACAGGCCAACCCCCCCCCGAGGACCCCTGCTGTCGATTCCTCAACTGCGGTCGCGATTCGATCGCGAGTCCCATCCCAAGCCATGCCCAAAAGCCTCGCGATCCCATGCTATAGCCCAAATTCGTGGTTCCATCGCCACCTCGACATCGCCGCTCACCACCGTTCCCATTCGCCAGTCGAGTTTCCCCCTGTCGATGCCTGCCGCGACCCTAAATCGCTCGATGTCGCACGCGCCCCCCTCCCTAAGCCACGACGTTGACAAAATCATCGAACGCGAATCGTTCGAACTCGAAGGGAAAACTGCCTTCATTCTATCTCTCTGATTTGGTTTTGATTTTTGTCTTCGAAATAGAAAGAGGAGTTCGGTTGTTTACTTTTAAGGGGGACGCGTGTTCTACTAGGTGAACACGTGTTCTAAAATTTTCTTTCGTTATCTGGCTTGAGAATGAAGAAAGAAAGAGATAAGGTCGGGTACTTGAATAGCGGTTTGATTTTGAATAGCAACCATGATTTTCTTACATATTAAGGAACGAACGAGATTTGGATTCTCGCGGAAGCTTCGTTTTGTTTTCTAAACGAAGAAAAATATCTACCCCTTTTTAAATTATTAAACGAAGAAGCGTATTGGAGAAGGATCAGGAAGGCTCTAATGTGAAGAAATCTAGACCAGTCAACAATACAGATTATATTTTGAATTCTCGAATAAATTCCAACGCGTTTACATATCGTATGCTCACACAACACTTCTGATCACTATGAAATTTGAAATCCGGTAATAATACAATATTACGGACCCAATGGAACTGGTTTCGTCGCATTTCGAGACTGTGCCTCAGACGGTTATTTTTAAATTCCATTTCAACGATATATTTTTAAAACTGAACAAAACTCTTTAAAATTCCATTTTAAAAGTTATATCATCTTCAGTATTAACAATATAAATTTTCTGAACCTTTGAACTATTTTTAACAGGCTAAAAATCAAGATTCAATATTTTACCCAATCCCGATAATTAAATTTAATAATTAATTATTCAAATAAATACTGTATAATTGAAATTAAAGTTAAAATTTAACCTTCGAATATTTAAAATAAATTAAATATTCACATTTCAAATATACAAAAATTCCGGGTCGTCACATTCCTCCCCCCTTAAAAGAATTTCGTCCCCGAAATTACTAGTTAGAAAGAATGATCCAATACCCATTACTATTTCCCAAGTTCAAACAGTTTTAACAATACCCAAACAATCTTTTATTAATGATACATTAATCATCTTTTAACTTCCCAAACTTATTCATAAGTTCAACCCATACCACCTGCTTATCCATTCAAATTTAAATTTGAATTCAAATTTTAACTTATCAAAATTTTCCAAAATTTTTCTAACTCCCTAAATTTCCGAAAAATTTCGCCAGCGTCTCCTTTGCGCGGCTAACTCGGCACTACTACAAAATGGCTCTACGGCCTCCCAATCTCAAAAAGAAAACAAAAAGCCAAGTGGCTGGATCCAAAACCCAATCAAATTTCATACAGAAATTCAAATACATACCTTTTTGTCGGGCCATTAAATTTTATCTTCTAAAATCAAAAATCCCAATTATCCATTGCTTTTATACACCTGTATATCCTATTAAGCAATAATATCCACTCACAATTCCAAAGTCATTTTATCGACTTCTTTACAAATTTCCAATATTTGTTTTACTTAAGCCCGTACGATGCACATATATCATCCGTATGCAATATCACATTCGATCGCTCAATCGATCACACAATTCCACTTCCGAACTAGTATCGTCCACCTGACTTCCTAGTGCGGACTCAGATTTGGTTCCTTGATCAGAAACCGTCATTCTCCTTGCATAGCCACAAACTATGATAGAGAATATCCAGAATCAATCAACAATCCATATCCAGGTTCGCCGTTGAAAATCGAGTGAAAAATCCTGATTCGGATCGATAAAACTATCTCGAAATTCTGTGTTCGACATCTGGACCAAATAGCTATGCGAATAAAATAATATACGTACATCTTACGTATAAATTCCAATTGATTATCAATTATATCAATTTTCTTTTATTCACATTCATTTTGATTGTTATCCCCTTATTCACAACTATCCCATTTCACAACTTCAGTTTTAGTCTTCATTCAACTATTCACTTAGTATATATAAATTTTTTTATTTTTTTCCATTTCAAAATTACTAAGTATACCTCCAATACAAATTTTCTTAAGAATTTCATTCTTCAATTTTTAAGTTCATATAAATTTTCTTATACTTATTTACTACTTCACTTCCAATTTTTTTCCTTAAATTCAATTCATCTCCAA
Organism: Allium fistulosum; assembly: GCA_030737815.1. Classification (NCBI taxonomy): domain Eukaryota; kingdom Viridiplantae; phylum Streptophyta; class Magnoliopsida; order Asparagales; family Amaryllidaceae; genus Allium; species Allium fistulosum. The sequence goes on from CM060904.1 coordinate 531,529,084, forward strand.
CTTCCAAAAATGAATTTTATTTAGCTCGAAAACAATCCAAGTTAATTCATTCAATAACTATTTCTCAACTTATTTAAACCACTCTTCTGTTTGAGTTCAGTTTCCATTCCACATTTACTTAAGTCAATAACTTAAGTTTATTTTCCATTTAACCAACCCTTTAAAATTTTATTTCCATCTTTTCATTTGATTCTTATTTAATCAAATTCCATCCATTTATTTATTTTCACTTATTCGGATTCCATTCGTAATCCCAACCATTACTATTTTAATCCAATTTCATTAATTCCCAATTCCATTTCATTAACTAATTTATTATCTCATTAGTTCCTCCACTGGTTAAGATTAAATACTTGCTTTTTAATTCCAAATATCACTTCACTTAATTTTCTTAAGTTCAATTTATTTTATAATTCAAGTTTGGATTTATTTAAAAATTAAGATTGCTCATCTTAGTCGTTTCCATTTGATAATTACAATTTCAAATTATAACTCTTAATGATTCAAAGTAATGAATTCCCATTTATGACTTACAATTTCATTTCTATTCATAAGTTTTAACTTACATGCTTAAGATCCGGGACTATTCATTTAAGTCCATTTTCAACTTTACAATCAAATCTCAAATTATTACACTTAAGAACTTAAGAATATGAATTTCTTTACACAATTATAAGCATTTTACATTACCTTTATATCCAATTCAATTCAACTTCAACTTATTTACATTTAATTCAATTCCAATTCTCAATTTTATTTAACTTATCTTAAGTTAAATTCAAATATATTTTTTCACCTTCATATACTCGAATTAAATTTTAATTCTAGGATACAATTTTATACAAGTTTTACAATTCATTCACCTTCAAGTTCTCTAACTCTTTTATCTACCAACTTATATTACTCATTGAGTTATTTTCATCTCATAATTATAATCCAAGAATTTAACTTTCATTCCTTTCTTATTTCAATCAACTTCATTCTATACTTTATATTGTTGATTCATTTAAATTTCCACATTTATATTTTAAATAGAATTCCCAGAATTCAATTGCCCGGTTTTATTTCAAAAACCATTTTGAACCCAGAAATAACTCATACATATCTGGTATATCACCTCAAATCCCAATTTCCCAAAATAATCTGCTTTTACCAAACAATTTTGTAATGACCCACTATTTTAGACCATTCAAATCGACAATAATCCACACATGTCTAACTTGAATAATTCAAAATAACAGATTCTAAATAAATTTGGAGCAAATGAAATCAAATACACAGAATCACAGACACAGAACATATCAGAATAACTCGCAGCGGAAATTAAAAATACCATAGTAGTTCATGAAGCTACTATAACAAACTCTCAAAACAAAATACATAATATTTGTTTGAAAACATATACAATAGAAATCTCAAATAAATAGAAGTTTATGAGTACCAGAACTGAAATAGAACAACTGAACTGAAAGGAACAGATAACTAGACAAGCAGAATCTCCAGCGATTCCTAGCTCCAGAAAGAAATCCAAAGCTAAGCTGTAAATACTCAGGCTGACCCGAGCGTAAAGTAAAATACAAAACACTCGAGTCAGGACAATATATACTTATATAATGTAAACCAACTCAAGTGAACTGTAGTAGAAATGCATAATAACTCAAAGGATGCTTGGGATCGCCCATCCTTTAAGGATCAGTTAAACTATAAATTAAATACATCCCGTGGTTAAAATTTCAAAATGGTATTTTATACTTCGAAATCAAATATCATTTCAAAATTCAATATCCTTCAAATATCCATTTCAAAATATCAAAATATCATATTTCAAAATAGTTTATATTTCGAAACAAATTACTTTATTTTAAATCATAAAAATGAAGTTATTATATTTAATAATTAAATTATTAAATTTCCAAAATTTTAATCTTTCAAAGTTCATTCGTTCACTTAAATTAATTAAAATAATGAAAATTCAACTTTCGCAGCATTTAAAAAATGCTACGGAAAGTCACATTTAAAACAGTTCAATTTAACAAAAGACAGCATTTAAAATGCTGTAATAGGGTTACATTAGTTTCAAATAAACTTAGTTAAATTCAACCATTATAACATTTACAAAAATGCTATAATAGCCTTTAATTAAATTTAGCCATTTTGTTCATTATTATCAACTACAGCATTTACAAATGTTGTATTATCATTTACATTAGAATTTAATAGCGTTTCAGAAATGCAGTTAACTAACTTCAAATATTCAGTATAATTTCACAAACAATTATATTTTTATATAAATCATTTTTTTTTACTTATAAAATCATATAATTTCACTTTTAAAACAATTATTAAAATAACCTTATATTCATGATTTTATAAAGTTAAAACTCCATTCAAAAATCAAAATTTAATAATAATTCACTTATTAAATTCCAATATTAAGTTATAAATTCATTAAATTAAATTAACTTAACACTTAAGTTTAAATTTTCAAATATAACTTAATTCCATTTTTATTTACTTAACTTAAAAATTCACTTTTAAGCTAAATTCACAAATTTCCAATTTTAGATATATTTCAAAATTTCAACTTAAATATTCATTCATTTCACATTTTAACTTTATTCAAAAAAAAACATTAATATATTATAAAATCATTTAAATTCACTTTAATCCAAATTATCATGAAGTTATCACATTTCATATTTAATTTAAATTCCAATTATCACCCAATTAAAATTTCCCAAAATAACTTACATTTCAAATTTTCTAGTTTTACCAATAATTTATTTCACTTATAAATTTTCAAAAATCAATAACGCTTACATAAATCATTTTTTATTTAGTTTAAATCAAATATTATAATATTTACATTTCAAAAATATTTTTAAGATTTTTATAAAAACATATTTTAACAACGGGTCTGTATTTCATTTCTAGTCTAAGTAAAGTGATACGGGTAATATATCATTTCAACCCGTAATTTACAAAGAAAACCCGGGTTTGATCATTTCAAACCCGCAATCCCAAGAAAATGAAAAATAATTGAAAATCATTCAGGCCTATCATTTCAGCCCATAATGATTTTCTCCTATTCTAAAGTCCGTTCGGGTATGTATCATTTCAACCCATAGTGATTCTAATCTAAAGGGAACTTGCAGTGTGATAAACTGATAAAAATAATAGAACAACATAATATAACAGTAACATATAATATAATAGGTGTTTAAGCATTGGTGAACATCATAAATCATAACATAGCAAGTGTAACATGATAATGCATTTTACAGATTCAAAAGGGGTCAATTCACTAGTTATATCTGTACATATTGTCTGGTGAGAATAACTCACCTGTTAAGCTGGAGATTTGCCAACAAAGCTCACAACACAAAGATTATGAAGGCACGACAACTCTAATACAATTTGAGTGTGGAGAGCAAATCCAATGATATAGATCTTGTGTTACAACCCAAACAAAAATCAAAGCAAACCATAAATTTCAATACACTAGAAATGAAATAACTTTTAAATAAAGAGAGATACGAATGCCAAATCTTTTGCCATGCTTTCTCTATTCTTTTTTCATGGCCTAGGGATGGTTTTGGCTCTGGTTTGAACAAGTTTGGCTCAGGTTTGGTCATGTATATGCATGGCCTAGGTAGTAGAATATGAGGAGGAAGTTTATACAAAGGAATATGAAGAGTTTAAGGCAAAATAAGTGGGTTTTGTTCACAAAAATGGCTCGGCCATGGGCTTGTGTGGTCAGGTCAGAGGGGTATGGATCAGGTCAGTGGAAGGAAAGGTGTGTGGTGGTCTGGCCAGAGGTGGTGGAGGCGGCCTAAGGTGGTGGTGGTGGTGGAAAATGGAGTGGTGAAGCAATAGTGGTAAACAATCATGTTTTTATGGCTTGTTTTGCAATTTTTTGTGGAGTTTTGGCATCATGGTGGCTCGGCCTTGGTCAAGACCAGAGGAGTAGCTGGTGGTGATGGCAGGGAAGAGATGTAGGGGGTGGTGGCCGTGGATATGGAGTGGAGGCCATTCAAAGAAGCAAAGAAAACAAGGCAAAATACATGAAAAATGAGAAGAAAAGTGTAAAAAGTAGCCATTACCCATAGATTTTTCTTGAAGCCATGAATGAATGAGAAGGTAAAATGTTTTTGGGTGAATGGAGGCTGAAAACTCACGGCTACAAACCAAAAATGCACAGCCAAGATAGTAATTGAGGAGTTATGGCAAATGAAAGGACAAAGGAGATGAAAGGACTTAAGGTAAATAAGCTTTTAAAACTCTTCATATTTCTTTTTCTTTATATTCAAATAAAACAAAAATAAAATCAGTAAATTGAGTTTAAAACCGAAACAAAGTAATATAAAATAAAAATAATTAATTAATTTTAAAGAAAATGGAAAAAGAATATAAGAAATTGCTTAAAAAGTGAAAACAGGGTCCAGAAATTACAAATAAATCACTATTGACTTTGGAAAATTAACAACTTCATTTTAAAAATATTTTAAAACAAAAATGTGAAGTAAAATAATTCATTTATATTTTCAAAATGAAATAAATAATTAAATTTAGAGAAATTAGAAAAAGAACTAAAGAAATTGCTTAAAAATTCAAAACAGGACTTAAAATTTACAAATAGAATATCACTAGTTTTAGAAAATTTCTATTTCACTTTAAAACAAATAAAAGGTCAAATAAATAAAATAAATGAGGAACAAAATAAAGTGGGAATGAGAATCAAATAAGATTTTAAGAAAAAAATAGAAAAATAAATAAAGAATTACTTTAATTAATTGAAACTGAAAATTAGAAATTGTAAGCAAAATACAACTGACACTGGAAAATGTCAATTATACTTTTAAAAAAATGTTTTAAAACCAAAATATATGCACAACATGTTATTTTACCCATATAAATATAAATTAGAACATTACATGACCAAATAAAATATTATTTATACAATTTAAAATAAATAATTTGTTAAATACAGCAAATTACACACAATATTGAAAAAGGCATAACTTTCACATTATAAATCAGATTTCAACGAAACGAAAAGCATTATTCTTAAAATTTTATTTACTTTCATAATAAAAGATAAAATTCAAATTTTCAAACTTTAAAATTTCTAAATTAAAAGTCAAAGTTTGACCATATTGACCAAAATTCACTTTTCTGGAAAATATTCTTTTTAGTCATGTTTGGAATTCTAATTCACATCAAAATCAAAATTTATATTTAAAATAACAAAATTTATTCATTTTAATAAATAAAATAAAGTTTTTAAATCAGGAAATCAATTAAAATAACCAAAATAAATAATTAAAATAATCACAAAATACAGGGTTGTTACACTCTCCCCCACTCAAATCTTTTCGTCCTCGAAAAGGAATGAGGTACGGAAAACACAGAAAAGATAAAATGGAATAGGATTAAGACAAGATGACAAGAAGATTAAAATTATACCTGATAACTATTGTTATGGGTAAATTTAATAAGGTGGAGAATAGGAATAGCTAGAAGGGAAAATAAGACGAAAGACAAGGATGAGCCATTAATTTAAAATTGTTGGTTGAAGAGGTAAAATATTTAAAACACTTTAAAACCGTTTAAAAAGGAAATAACTAATCAAAGTATCATTTATATCATTTTTTATCAAAATACTTTTATAACTCGATGTCTTAACAAGTTTATCCTTGTTCCTGTAGACTCTGGTAGTGCGTTGATCAGGCGCAAAACTAGAATTCTCCAGGTACTTAGTAGACTTGTTTCAACACCCAGTGAAAATACTGGAAAAACTTTTAAAAACAGATATGGAAAGTACAATCCAAACAAAAACAAACAAAACCTTTGTCTAACCATGGTTCGCAGATACACAATGGTTACGCCTGGATCCCCCAGGAAACAATCCATATCCGTAAGCTTTCTCAGCCCTGCGAGTTACGCCATGATGACTAGTAGAATGCAGGATACACAATGGTTACGCCTGGATCCCCCAGGAAACAATCCGTACCCCCAGGCAAGACTCAGCCAAGCATTTGCGCTACTATTCGCGACCTACACAGATTGCAGGATACACAATGATTACGCCTGGATCCCCCAGGAAACAATCCGTACCCCTAGGCAAGACTCAGCCAGGCAGTTGCGCTATGCAGTCACGAGAGAACAATAAGACCATGGGTAACGCCATGGAATTCGAAGGACACTCGAGTATCATATCCGGAAAACCAAAAATCAGAGAGAATAATATCGATAGAATGAATCCAAGATGTGGCCACAAATCGGATATCAAGCAGAAGGCACTTTCCATATCTTTACTTCGAAAATATGTATCATATAGTACCTTTTCAAATCACTTTCAAATATCGTACTTATATAAAATCCATTATATATAAGATTTAATTTTCAAATCGAATACTTTCCAAAATCAATAGTATATCAAATCATACATATAGACTTCAATTATATAAGATTTCACTTTCAAATTGAGTACCTTTTCAAATCTATAGTTTTCGAATCAATTTCATACTCATACAAATCAATTTTATATAAGTTCGACAACTCCCAAATCAAGTGTTTAGTAACATAAGGTTCTCAAATTTCAATTTGTTTCAATATCAGTTCAATTTCAAAATCATATACAATTTCACCAAATTATTTCTTCTCAAATTAATTATCTTTAGTTTCAAAGTTTCCAAAATAATTGATTTAGAAAATAAATCCAAATTTCCAAATCAATATAATTTAAGTCAACCAATTCATTTCCAAAATCAAATGTTTTCAAAATCATCTTATACTTACGTAAGGTTTATCTTACATAAGGATCAAATTTTCAAAATAGTTTCGCTGTATGAAGAGCCATATAGGATTGAATATCTTTGCTTTTATGGGTTATATATCTTTGTAATTTAAATTGGAAAAGTAAGCAAAGATATTCTAACCCGACAGCTTTCAATTTCAGCGTCAAAATATATCACTGATATTAGAATATAAGATGTACACACGTCATCATTTCGCAAAATCACATTTGATCGCTCGCTCGATCACACAAGTTCGCTTTCGAACTAGTATTGTCCATTCGATTTCCCTAATGCGGACTTCGATATGGTTTCTCGACTAGAAGCCATCAGTCTCCTTGCATAGCCATATACTATGATAGAGAATTCTAGAATCAAGCCCAAAATCCATATCAAATATTCGCCATCAAGAATCGAATGAAAAATCCTAACACGAAATGGTGTAATCCACCTCGAACTTGTGTACTCAAACTTGGATCAAATTAATTATGCGTATAAAACAGCATACGTACAACTTATATATTTATTTCAACTTGTTAAATATATAGTTTCATAAAGATGTTACTAAGTTAAAACACTTAAAATTTATTCAAAATATTTTGAAGACCAAATTCTTTTCAAAACATTTCAAATCTAAATTTCATATTAGAAAATTTTAAAATTGCTTTATTCATTTACTTAACCAAACAGTTTCAACTTATTTAAACCATATTACTTCATACTTAAACATTCAAAACAAACTTATATACTTTATCAAATTACTTTTCAAAATTTCTTAGCTTTGAAAAGTTAACCTTGATTTGGAAGTGCTCGAACCTTTAAAATAGTTGAAGAAATCATATTTCAATCCAAGAGTTGGAAATCACAATTAAATCAGTAAATCCATTCCAAAAAATAGGGTTATATCAAATCAAATCCAAAACTCAAGGACTGAACACCGGCTCATTTCAAATTTTACAAATATATATACATATATCTTTCGAATATCACATCACACTTCGGAATTTGAAATCTAAATTGGTTTCACAAATCAATCGCATAGCAATGCTACCGAAGTGGCCTCTCCCTCACTCAGAAACTCGAAAATCAATGTCGATGATGCGTGCACTCATCATCGAAATTATTTTCCAGCGACACAAGTGAGTTCTGGACTTCCATTTACTTTGAAAACTTCTTTGAAATTCCTTCAAAATCATTAAAACCCATTAAAATCATTGAAACATTACTTATTCGGAAAAATAATTTCAATCATATTATTTATTATTTCAAAATCTTAAAACCAGTTCCAAAGTGTCGGAGTTCAATCACTTAAATTCAGATTCAAAACCTTCAGTTATAAATCATTTTATATGAAACCATTTCTTATAAAATTTTCACAATTTCAAATCCTTTCAAAACTTCAAATTCTCATTTTTTTAAAAGGTATATAATCCTTATCAAAAACATTTCATCTTTATATAAAAATATGGTCATCCTTATCAAAATAAAACTACGATGAATACAAAATTTTTAAAAGACAATCAACCACAAACTTTCCAAGGGACGATTCAAGGATGGATTTCAAAGCAAAACAGAGATTCAAATTTAGAAGGACTCTAATCAAATAGAATTCTAATTCAAAGATAGGCTCAAACGAAGATAAGATAATTAAATTACCAAATACAAGATGGATAAGCCTATATGAATCGCGGGCGACCTTAACCGGTCAACCGTGATTTCAGGAATATAATCGATGCGAAAATCTAAGGAAAATCGACCTTCGATTGCTAGAGATAGAATCTAACTATAGCAGAAGATAGAAAACATCGTAAACCAAGGATACAGAAATCTCCAGTGAATCAATGCCAATTATAATCATTCAAAGATTGGCGGAATCGCCACCCTATAAAGGTCATACAAAGTGGAGTGATGCAATGCTCCAAAATAAAAAAAATACAATTAGGGGAGATAGGAATGGATTTCAGAACAAGTGAGCATTCCAAAATTCAAAGGAATCTTATTCGATAAGAATCCAAACGAATATTAGAGAAATATAACCTACATCGATACAGAAAAATTCCCATTCAAAATTTGGAAAGACTCGAATTCATAACATACGAAAACAGAAGCATAAATATCTTTAGTTGGACAACTTTAGCTAAGCAAAAGATACAACAGAGTTTACTCAAAGCATCCTAACAAACTACTGATTTTGCCATACCCAAAATAGATTCCTATCAACAAGGGATCTAGATCAATCAAGAGAGAAGTTCAAAATTTTAGAGGATCCTAATCAAAGAAATTACTAACAAGGTGGATACGAAAGGAATAAAGTTTAAGAAATATTTTACTTTTAAAGCAAGGAAATTTATATCAAAATAATCTTTGAAAATTCTTTAAAAATCATTTGAAAATCATTTTATACTTCGAAAATACGTTCTCTCACAAAGAAATGATTCTGAGATAGATTTCACTCATTCTAGGGTATTTCTATCCTATCTCTAATGAGTTTTTGCTCCGCAGGCTAAGGTTTGCCTAAAACCAAAGCTCTGATACCAACTGTAATGACCCACTATTTTAGACCATTCAAATCGACAATAATCCACACATGTCTAACTTGAATAATTCAAAATAACAGATTCTAAATAAATTTGGAGCAAATGAAATCAAATACACAGAATCACAGACACAGAACATATCAGAATAACTCGCAGCGGAAATTAAAAATACCATAGTAGTTCATGAAGCTACTATAACAAACTCTCAAAACAAAATACATAATATTTGTTTGAAAACATATACAATAGAAATCTCAAATAAATAGAAGTTTATGAGTACCAGAACTGAAATAGAACAACTGAACTGAAAGGAACAGATAACTAGACAAGCAGAATCTCCAGCGATTCCTAGCTCCAGAAAGAAATCCAAAGCTAAGCTGTAAATACTCAGGCTGACCCGAGCGTAAAGTAAAATACAAAACACTCGAGTCAGGACAATATATACTTATATAATGTAAACCAACTCAAGTGAACTGTAGTAGAAATGCATAATAACTCAAAGGATGCTTGGGATCGCCCATCCTTTAAGGATCAGTTAAACTATAAATTAAATACATCCCGTGGTTAAAATTTCAAAATGGTATTTTATACTTCGAAATCAAATATCATTTCAAAATTCAATATCCTTCAAATATCCATTTCAAAATATCAAAATATCATATTTCAAAATAGTTTATATTTCGAAACAAATTACTTTATTTTAAATCATAAAAATGAAGTTATTATATTTAATAATTAAATTATTAAATTTCCAAAATTTTAATCTTTCAAAGTTCATTCGTTCACTTAAATTAATTAAAATAATGAAAATTCAACTTTCGCAGCATTTAAAAAATGCTACGGAAAGTCACATTTAAAACAGTTCAATTTAACAAAAGACAACATTTAAAATGCTGTAATAGGGTTACATTAGTTTCAAATAAACTTAGTTAAATTCAACCATTATAACATTTACAAAAATGCTATAATAGCCTTTAATTAAATTTAGCCATTTTGTTCATTATTATCAACTACAGCATTTACAAATGTTGTATTATCATTTACATTAGAATTTAATAGCGTTTCAGAAATGCAGTTAACTAACTTCAAATATTCAGTATAATTTCACAAACAATTATATTTTTATATAAATCATATTTTTTTACTTATAAAATCATATAATTTCACTTTTAAAACAATTATTAAAATAACCTTATATTCATGATTTTATAAAGTTAAAACTCCATTCAAAAATCAAAATTTAATAATAATTCACTTATTAAATTCCAATATTAAGTTATAAATTCATTAAATTAAATTAACTTAACACTTAAGTTTAAATTTTCAAATATAACTTAATTCCATTTTTATTTACTTAACTTAAAAATTCACTTTTAAGCTAAATTCACAAATTTCCAATTTTAGATATATTTCAAAATTTCAACTTAAATATTCATTCATTTCACATTTTAACTTTATTCAAAAAAAAACATTAATATATTATAAAATCATTTAAATTCACTTTAATCCAAATTATCATGAAGTTATCACATTTCATATTTAATTTAAATTCCAATTATCACCCAATTAAAATTTCCCAAAATAACTTACATTTCAAATTTTCTAGTTTTACCAATAATTTATTTCACTTATAAATTTTCAAAAATCAATAACGCTTACATAAATCATTTTTTATTTAGTTTAAATCAAATATTATAATATTTACATTTCAAAAATATTTTTAAGATTTTTATAAAAACATATTTTAACAACGGGTCTGTATTTCATTTCTAGTCTAAGTAAAGTGATACGGGTAATATATCATTTCAACCCGTAATTTACAAAGAAAACCCGGGTTTGATCATTTCAAACCCGCAATCCCAAGAAAATGAAAAATAATTGAAAATCATTCAGGCCTATCATTTCAGCCCATAATGATTTTCTCCTATTCTAAAGTCCGTTCGGGTATGTATCATTTCAACCCATAGTGATTCTAATCTAAAGGGAACTTGCAGTGTGATAAACTGATAAAAATAATAGAACAGCATAATATAACAGTAACATATAATATAATAGGTGTTTAAGCATTGGTGAACATCATAAATCATAACATAGCAAGTGTAACATGATAATGCATTTTACAGATTCAAAAGGGGTCAATTCACTAGTTATATCTGTACATATTGTCTGGTGAGAATAACTCACCTGTTAAGCTGGAGATTTGCCAACAAAGCTCACAACACAAAGATTATGAAGGCACGACAACTCTAATACAATTTGAGTGTGGAGAGCAAATCCAATGATATAGATCTTGTGTTACAACCCAAACAAAAATCAAAGCAAACCATAAATTTCAATACACTAGAAATGAAATAACTTTTAAATAAAGAGAGATACGAATGCCAAATCTTTTGCCATGCTTTCTCTATTCTTTTTTCATGGCCTAGGGATGGTTTTGGCTCTGGTTTGAACAAGTTTGGCTCAGGTTTGGTCATGTATATGCATGGCCTAGGTAGTAGAATATGAGGAGGAAGTTTATACAAAGGAATATGAAGAGTTTAAGGCAAAATAAGTGGGTTTTGTTCACAAAAATGGCTCGGCCATGGGCTTGTGTGGTCAGGTCAGAGGGGTATGGATCAGGTCAGTGGAAGGAAAGGTGTGTGGTGGTCTGGCCAGAGGTGGTGGAGGCGGCCTAAGGTGGTGGTGGTGGTGGAAAATGGAGTGGTGAAGCAATAGTGGTAAACAATCATGTTTTTATGGCTTGTTTTGCAATTTTTTGTGGAGTTTTGGCATCATGGTGGCTCGGCCTTGGTCAAGACCAGAGGAGTAGCTGGTGGTGATGGCAGGGAAGAGATGTAGGGGGTGGTGGCCGTGGATATGGAGTGGAGGCCATTCAAAGAAGCAAAGAAAACAAGGCAAAATACATGAAAAATGAGAAGAAAAGTGTAAAAAGTAGCCATTACCCATAGATTTTTCTTGAAGCCATGAATGAATGAGAAGGTAAAATGTTTTTGGGTGAATGGAGGCTGAAAACTCACGGCTACAAACCAAAAATGCACAGCCAAGATAGTAATTGAGGAGTTATGGCAAATGAAAGGACAAAGGAGATGAAAGGACTTAAGGTAAATAAGCTTTTAAAACTCTTCATATTTCTTTTTCTTTATATTCAAATAAAACAAAAATAAAATCAGTAAATTGAGTTTAAAACCGAAACAAAGTAATATAAAATAAAAATAATTAATTAATTTTAAAGAAAATGGAAAAAGAATATAAGAAATTGCTTAAAAAGTGAAAACAGGGTCCAGAAATTACAAATAAATCACTATTGACTTTGGAAAATTAACAACTTCATTTTAAAAATATTTTAAAACAAAAATGTGAAGTAAAATAATTCATTTATATTTTCAAAATGAAATAAATAATTAAATTTAGAGAAATTAGAAAAAGAACTAAAGAAATTGCTTAAAAATTCAAAACAGGACTTAAAATTTACAAATAGAATATCACTAGTTTTAGAAAATTTCTATTTCACTTTAAAACAAATAAAAGGTCAAATAAATAAAATAAATGAGGAACAAAATAAAGTGGGAATGAGAATCAAATAAGATTTTAAGAAAAAAATAGAAAAATAAATAAAGAATTACTTTAATTAATTGAAGCTGAAAATTAGAAATTGTAAGCAAAATACAATTGACACTGGAAAATGTCAATTATACTTTTAAAAAAATGTTTTAAAACCAAAATATATGCACAACATGTTATTTTACCCATATAAATATAAATTAGAACATTACATGACCAAATAAAATATTATTTATACAATTTAAAATAAACAATTTGTTAAATACAGCAAATTACACACAATATTGAAAAAGGCATAACTTTCACATTATAAATCAGATTTCAACGAAACGAAAAGCATTATTCTTAAAATTTTATTTACTTTCATAATAAAAGATAAAATTCAAATTTTCAAACTTTAAAATTTCTAAATTAAAAGTCAAAGTTTGACCATATTGACCAAAATTCACTTTTCTGGAAAATATTCTTTTTAGTCATGTTTGGAATTCTAATTCACATCAAAATCAAAATTTATATTTAAAATAACAAAATTTATTCATTTTAATAAATAAAATAAAGTTTTTAAATCAGGAAATCAATTAAAATAACCAAAATAAATAATTAAAATAATCACAAAATACAGGGTTGTTACAAATTTTCCCTTTGAATTTCAAAACCAACCCAATTCACAATCATTTCCAATTTAAAACAGTTTGGTAGCAATTTCTCTTTGGAAACTCGAAAATAGACATCGATGATGCTGCAGTCATCACCGAAATTATTTTCCAGCGACCGAAAGAGAATTTAATGCTTTTATCACTTTAAAACATTTCAAACATTTTTAAATCCCAAATCCCACCAGATTTCAATTCAATTTCAAAAATATTCATGAAATAATATCACTATTATTTCCCAAAACCTTTAAAAACTATTTTTAAATCCAAAGGAATTTAAATCTTTCCCAAAACTTCAAATTCAAAATCCATTCAATTTTATATCCAAACATTACTCTGGAATTCTAATTTTTAAATCACATTTGTATATGAAGTTTTATTTCAACTTATAAATTACATTTATAGTCTATATTTCAAATTCCATTTGTTATATGAATTTATTCTTCAACTTAGGTTATAAGTCTTCAATTTCTACTCAATAATGAGACTAACTCATTATGGTCATTTCTAACAACCAAGCATCCAAATATATAACTATAATAAATTTCAAAAAAAATTATTTCTTTCATATACAAAAATAATTTGGGCAAAATTATTTCATTCACCCTATTTAAAACAATACTGTGTCGAACTGTTCTATTCAAGTGTTTAGAAACCCCTTCGATACAGTTGTCCAGATTGTGCCGACGAAGGTTCATATGCCACTCAATAAATCAATCAACACAATATAAAACCATTTTTTATATCCACTAACAAATACGCGCTCATATCTATTAATACTCTCAAAATTCCCACCAGAGCTAAGGTTATCGCTAGCCTAAGCTCTGATACCAAGTGTAACAACCCGAGTTTTTCTAACACGAAAAACCGGACCATTTTAGTTAAGAAGAAGAGGTAGAAGAAGAAAAATAGAAAACAACAGCAGAATCTCACATACGCAGCGGAATAAAATATAATATATATCAACAGATCTTTACACAAATCAAACTGTATCTGTATATATATATACATCCAAATACATCATCAGAGTACATCACATCAATATCATACAACTGAATACACAGCGGAAAAATAATAGCAAGTACGAGAGTACGTATCGACATCCAGCTCGTCTCCTGAGCTCCACAGCATCATATCCTGAACCTGTTTATCTCGGTCTGACCCGAGCATCATATAAAACAATACCCGAGTCAGTCTGGAAAACCAGCGTGAGAAAATCACACTCAAATTGATTATTAAAGTTTCAAGATCTTTTGAAAACAAAAGCATCTCGTAAGACCACGCCACAAATAAACATGTCGGGTTTTTACCTTACGATAGCTAAAACACTTTATATCAAAATCCTCTGATATTATAATAGTGTCTACAGAAAGTAAAATATAATCTAGCTGAAATGCTTGCATCTCACATTTCAACAATAGTTGGGCACAATCAAAACCGTATAGGCACGTAGGGAGAATGGATTTCCAACGAATGACTAGGCATTGGGGTACCACCTATCACAGTACGTGGCCTAGATCACCGTACCGAGGAGTACGCCCGCTCCCCTGCAACACAAGGCCGGAACCATCCCTTACTGGATGATCCCGAATAAAATCACCCCACGGTTGGGATCAGCAACCGCACCACTAAGCCGAAATAAAAAGGGACATCTAGACAGGGATGACCTTACCCTCCAGTGGGAGCTACCCACGAAGCCTTGCTGCATAACCCCTGATTTTCAGTCATTCCCGGTTGATGAGGTTCGAGGCTAAACGATACCTTTTAGAGAACATATCCCTTAGAATGCCCATCGTCCGCTGACGATGTTTCGCAAGCATTCGTCCATACAAGTCCGTCCCGGGTTCGAACGGAACCGAAGGCACTATTCCTACTACATCCATTTTGGAAATATCCTCAGGATTAGTAGCGACTAGCCCTTGCACTTCACTGCTCCATCTTCGACTCCGAAATCGTTACATGAAACGTACAAACCGGATCGAAGTGGTATTCGAGTCTCCAGACCTAGAATCCCGGTATACGGAAACCCGATCCCGGTCTCTTCGAAACGATCAGCGCATTTAGCCAATATTGATAGTCGGTTATTTAACTATCAATTAACATCCACAAGCAACCATCACACAATTAAATAATTTCCCACATTATTTATTTACCCAAATATCTTTCCAAGATATATTTCCAAATTTTCAAACTCCTTTTGAAAACAATTTCAAAACAGTTTCCGCTTACGGAAAACATTTCCCAAATAATTATTTCCACTGAATCACCAAGTACAAAATACTTTTATTTTTAAAATAATTTAAAAACACTTTATTTTAAATATATTTTATAACATTGAAATCAAACTACTTTAATACTTTATTAAAAATATATACTTTAAAATAAACCACTTTATAAATATAAACTAAATTTCTCTTTTTAAAACAGAATAGCAATTCACTTTTATATAATTACTACAATAATAGATTTTTAAAAATACCTACTTTTAAAATTAACATTTAGAAATAATCAATTTCCTAAAACATGCTTTTAGGAACATACTTAAAACTTTTAACTTATATTTAAAATTGCTTTGAAAACGTACTTGGCTATCCAGAGAAATACACTTCTCATTTCCATCTTTTAAAAATAAATCAACATTTATTTTTAAACCAAACCATATCTTTTTATAAATCCCCACCTTGAATTTATATTCAAATATCCACTGATATTTTATTTTACTTTATAAACCCAGTTTATATCTCCAAAATCTCACTTCTCTTTTAAAATTCCAAATTTAAACAACTAAATCAATTTCCAATTGATTTCCCAATTTACTTTACTTTACTTTGAAATAAATTTCCTTTACTACTTCATTTATTTCAAAATACATTAACTTTTAGATTTATTCCTTTATTTGAGTTAAAACCCTTTTTAACTGAAAATACCAATTTTAAACTTCCAAAATTCCTTCTTTAGCCTTTAATTAAATTTAATCCTTACATTCAAAATAAATCCTTTATTCTTTAAATTTAATATCACTTTAGTTAAAAGTTAATATTTCTCTTGTTATTTCGAAATTCCCTTATCCCAATTCACTTGAATTATTTACTTAAAATTTACTCTTTTGTTTCTTTCAAAATCCAATTCAATATATTTTGATAACTCCTTTTATTGAAATATTCAAGCCAACCATATCATTCAATATTTCAATCATCAATAAAATCATCACAGGATATCAATATTCATAGAACAGAATATCAAATAATCTAAATAATTTTGAGGAATCCAGTTGGATCCCTCCAACCTGTTTCCCTGCATCCACAAACGTTAGCACAATACCAATTCCACTTCAAAATGGAATATCGCGGTATATGGGATTTATATAAATCATCCGCTATTATGCGGCGCATAGGGTCTCATCCGCTATATAAATGCGGGAATATCAACAACTCAAATATATACATATGCCAATATGTATATATTGCTATATACTACTATATATATAATATAGCATATTCAATCAATGCAATCATCCAATCAATTATTTAAATTTAACCATTTAAATTTAAAATAAAATTCAACTGAGTGAGATTAACTCACCTTTGCTTTTAGTTTGCCGTTATTCCCATCCGGCTTGCTTCCTTTCATATTATGACCTTGTATAACAATTTTACGACTAATTAATACTTTGAAATAAGTTGAACAATTTATTTTCATTTAACAAATTTTATCAACCAGTGATTCTATTTCTTTTAATTTTAAACTAACTCCTTTTTAAATAAATTAAATGAACTGACCAGTTGACTTTAACTAAAATAAATTTAATAAGTTAATAAAAACGGTTAATTATCAACCCTTTCCTTAAATAAAATAATCTACTAGGGAGAATAAAATCCTTTATATCTGTATATCATTTTACCTTTGAAACAACCTACAAATGTATAAAATAATCCATAGTGATTCCAAAATCAATGTTATATAAAAATTTCTATTTTTCTTTTTTCTTTTTTTTCATTTAATCTGTTTTATTTACAGTAAGCTAATCATTAATATATATATAGACATTAATTTTAAATACCTGTAATTCCTAAATATATACACACGCGATCATATCGAATACGAGAAATCAGTTCGAATATTACCTCCTGGAAATTCAAGCTTGGCTTCGACAGACTCTACCCAACCTTATCACTGACTCCTCTGACCACATCGAAGTCGCAACCCTAGCCGCCCCTTCGATTCGCCATCTCACCGAACCACAGGCCAACCCCCCCCGAGGACCCCTGCTGTCGATTCCTCAACTGCGGTCGCGATTCGATCGCGAGTCCCATCCCAAGCCATGCCCAAAAGCCTCGCGATCCCATGCTATAGCCCAAATTCGTGGTTCCATCGCCACCTCGACATCGCCGCTCACCACCGTTCCCATTCGCCAGTCGAGTTTCCCCCTGTCGATGCCTGCCGCGACCCTAAATCGCTCGATGTCGCACGCGCCCCCCTCCCTAAGCCACGACGTTGACAAAATCATCGAACGCGAATCGTTCGAACTCGAAGGGAAAACTGCCTTCATTCTATCTCTCTGATTTGGTTTTGATTTTTGTCTTCGAAATAGAAAGAGGAGTTCGGTTGTTTACTTTTAAGGGGGACGCGTGTTCTACTAGGTGAACACGTGTTCTAAAATTTTCTTTCGTTATCTGGCTTGAGAATGAAGAAAGAAAGAGATAAGGTCGGGTACTTGAATAGCAGTTTGATTTTGAATAGCAACCATGATTTTCTTACATATTAAGGAACGAACGAGATTTGGATTCTCGCGGAAGCTTCGTTTTGTTTTCTAAACGAAGAAAAATATCTACCCCTTTTTAAATTATTAAACGAAGAAGCGTATTGGAGAAGGATCAGGAAGGCTCTAATGTGAAGAAATCTAGACCAGTCAACAATACAGATTATATTTTGAATTCTCGAATAAATTCCAACGCGTTTACATATCGTATGCTCACACAACACTTCTGATCACTATGAAATTTGAAATCCGGTAATAATACAATATTACGGACCCAATGGAACTGGTTTCGTCGCATTTCGAGACTGTGCCTCAGACGGCTATTTTTAAATTCCATTTCAACGATATATTTTTAAAACTGAAAAAACTCTTTAAAATTCCATTTTAAAAGTTATATCATCTTCAGTATTAACAATATAAATTTTCTGAACCTTTGAACTATTTTTAACAGGCTAAAAATCAAGATTCAATATTTTACCCAATCCCGATAATTAAATTTAATAATTAATTATTCAAATAAATACTGTATAATTGAAATTAAAGTTAAAATTTAACCTTCGAATATTTAAAATAAATTAAATATTCACATTTCAAATATACAAAAATTCCGGGTCGTCACACATATATAAACGGCAAAGCACATAATTTCGGCAAGGTATACTTATAGTCATATGTTGTACAACGTGCCGCTGTTTTTTTTTTAACTATAACAACTACATAGTTGCCACAAAGTAGATTCAGCAAAAAATTTGTTCACATACAAAACTCAAACCAGTACATGTTTTAAAATTACGAATAGGGAACATCCACCACATAAATCTGAAACAAAAGCTAAAACCTATTAGCGCTCCAGCAATTATATGATACCGATTTTTGTAGGCAACATCCAAAGCGGTTGTAACATATATATTTATACTAACGTGTAGGTAACATATACATAAGTATGTCCCAAAATCATATACAGACAATGTGAATATGCAGACTTGATATGTTAACACATTTTGTACTTAAAATTTCATCCCACTTTATATACTTAAAAAACAGAACTCAGGTATAATATCATTAAATAATAGATCACTTTATATATAACATATATATAATATGCAAACTATATATTAACAACATACGAATGCAGACTTGACTTTATAACATCTAATATATATTATATATGATTTAAATCAAACATTATTACATTAAAGCTTACTATCAAATCTACTTTATATTAAACTTACGTACATATAAAATAAAAATATCAACTAACCTATATAACTTTGTATATGTACTAGAAAATATACAAATATATCCCACCAACATAATATAGTATACCTCACTGCATTTTCGATAAAGCCAAGCACATAGGCCAGCTCGATGGACAGCAGGCGAGGGGAGAAAAGGATGCCAGCTTGGAGATTTGGAGGGGTTCGGCCGAGCCGTGGAGACGAGGGAAAGATGGTTCTCGTTCTTGGGTTTGGACGAAGGAAGAATGGCGGTAGACAAGGAGGCAGTCAAGGGAAGCCGCGGGTTGTCGGTTTGATGGTGTAGGCTCGGCGGGGCTGGTAGGCGGGGTAGTGGAAGATCTCGGCAATAAAGGGAAAGCTGAGGGAAAGGAAGAGATCTGGCATGCTCTTGAGCTTGGCCAGTGTGCCGCGTGGTGTTAGGCGCAGAGGGCTAAGGCGTTGCAGTGCTATGGAGGCGGCGGTGGACGGCGGTGAAAGTGTGGACGAGCTGAGGGGAAAGGCACGGATGCGTTGCGTGGCAGGAACCGTGCGGTGGTGGATTTGTTAATGGCCGAGCTCCCTTCATTTGTGGAAGAGGAAGCAGGTTACTGATCTTACAAATATAGCCAGGCTCAAAGTTTAAAGAGGAGAAGAAATTTTATTTTTATTTTTATTTTTTGTTGCCTGGGAAGAAATGGAACTAGTTCCAAGCAAAGTTAATACGCTTTATAAGTGAACAGGCAAAAAGCAAAGAGGTAGAAGGCAAATGGGCAGAGAAAATGAAAAGATGAGGTATGCATGTTTCTTGTCACATTATATAATAAATTTTTCAAAAGCAACGGTTCCCAGATTCAATTGAAAATAATTAAAGCAATCGATTATTGTGTGTCAGTCACGTTTAAAATTCGAAACGTAAAAGAAATCAAATGGTCACGGATCCGGTACCGATACGGTGACCGTTTCCACGTATTCCACTGCGTATCGAACCTCAAAACGCAAAAGTGAATATACCGCTGAGATCAGCACGATGATACGATCAAAACGGTATACAGATGTCAGTGGTACGATTGAATTATAAAAATTCGAATTTTTCTACTACGGAAAATGCAAGAAAAACGCTGAAAAATAAGATCGACGAAGTCAAAGATGTCCGAATTTGGAAAAACGACGAACTGACATCTTGCTCAGAAGATGGTTTAGAATTTTTCTATGTAAAAATATTTAGGTTTCGGAATATTTTATTTTCATCGCTTTTTAACTGAGTCAATTTACGCGCGAAATAAACTTTCATATTTTCGGACGAAAATTTACCAGTTGCTATGTTTAACTAGACGCATTCCAAATATCAAATTTATATTTCAAAATTTTGTCGTTTAAAATTTCATAAAATTTCAACCAATTACGTTATTAAAACAGTTGAAATTTTACGGGTCGTTACACTCTCCCCCACTCAAAACTTTTCGTCCCCGAAAAGGAACGAGGTAGGAGAATAGAAACAACCAGAAAGAAAACAGATTTGAAATACAAAATAACAATTATTTTAAACCATATAAATTCAAATTTGAATTAATTGATATTCAATAATTGATTTAATCCATTTGATTTCACTAAAATCAATCTCAACTATTTTTAAATTCGTTATCTTATTATCCCATTTTCTTCAATTTACAATTTCTAAAACCATAAATTTGAATAGTCTTTTATTATAATCATATTTTTTCCAGCAATTTTAAATTCTTCTTTATTCCAAATTATTGTTAAATTTATTCTACTTAATATATCTAATCATATATATTTAACCCATATAAATTAATTTAAAACATAAAAGTTTCGATTTAAATTAATTTACATCTATTAATTTCTTTTGAACTCAAGGTATTTTCTTAAGTTGATCAAATTTCAATTTATTAATTCTTTCAAAACAAATTTATTTCATTATTAACTGAGTTTTACTTATTATTCTATTTATCTCTATTAACATTTTATAATTAAAATTTAAGTGTATAACATTTGTTATAACCACTCAAATTTTATTTATAAATTCAATTTATATTATATATTATCCAATTACATATTCAACTTCTGAATGATTTAGGTAAGTTGTATTAGAATGCAGTTGAACAATATACAAATAAAATTTTCCTAATTCAATTATTCAAGTTTAAATATTTATTCCAAATTTTGGTTTTTATTTATAATTAAACTCATCCTTTAACAAAACTTAAGAATTAGATTTCCGATTAATTTTAAACAATTTAGAGATATATATAATATATTTATATCAAATTAAATTAAATTTTAAAATAAGATACCCATATATATATAAATCAAATTTGACTAAAGAAATTCAAATCAAAATATTTTTCAAAACAAAACCGTAGCAAAGCTACAGAATAGTTTCTCCACTTCGAAACTTGAAAATGAATGTCGATGATGCGGCCGCCATCACCGAAATTATTTCCCAGCGACAAAATAGGAGAGCACTGATTCAAACATTTAAAGTTCCATGAAATGATTTCAATTTGAAAATATTTTAAAACTATACACCTAAAACTTTCAAATCAAAGTTGGAAATCACCGGAAATTAAATTCTCAAATTCTGATTTAAATCCATTTGAATTCCAAATTAAAATTTTAAACCATGTTCTATAATTTCATTAATTTATCATATTAGAATAATCAATGGTTTTCCAAACAATAAATGAAAATCAAATATTGTCATTTTTGACAACAGATTCATTAACAATTTAATTTCATAATATAAGCTTACAAAACTTTATTTTATTTACCAAAGTTGAAAACGAAATTGTGTCAGTTTGCTCTGCCCAAGTGTTTTGGAAATCCTATCGATAGCGTTGATCAGACGAATCGATCGAAAACCCAAATCAACATCAACAACTCAAACAACACAATATATAAAACATTTAAATATTAGTTTACAAATACATTTCTTTGTTCGACGATATAAGAATAAATTTTTAAAATAAGTAGAGGGTTTCAAATTTTGATGGACTCAAATCAAAGAGAAATTTGATTCGAAGATAAGTTCGAAACAAGATATGATGATTAATAGCAAAGTAGGAAGATTGATAAGTTTATATAAATCGCAGGCAACTTTAACCGGATCGACCGTGACTTCAAGAATGAGATCGGTGTAGAATTCCGAGGTAAATCGACATTCGATCTCAAGAAATAGAATTCAGGTATAGCAGGAGATAGATAGCATCGTAAACTGAGGATACAGAAATCTCCGGTAAATCGATGCCTATTATAAAAGAGTTTTGCTCCTTTACGAATCATTCGAATATTGGCGAGACCGCCAATCTATTATAGATAACATTCAGAATGGAGTTATGGGTGCTCCATGATTGAAAGAAGACGGATAGTGAAGGATACGATTTGAATTTCGGAACCGAGGGGAACGTTCCAAAATTCAAAGGAATTAAGTCAAAGGAAGAGATTGAAACTCGAATGAGAGTGATTCTGTAAATACATTTACCCTATATGTTAAGTTTTGCCTAGAGCTACCAAAGCTCTGATACCAACTGTAACGACCCGCCATTTTGGACCATTCGCATCCATTATAAGTGTATAGGTAGACACTCATGCCGGAGTTGAATTGCTCAAAATACCGCGTTGTTAATTTAAATTTGGCAAAACTGAACATATACAGTAAATAAATAATCACATATCACAGACACAGAGTAATAAGTGCAGCGGAAATAAAAGAGATAGTAGTTCATGAAGCTACTATATGAATATATAAAATACATCAGAGTTTACAACAGAAGAGTAATACGATACATCAGAGTTAAACCAGATACAACGGAAGAGTAACACGATACATCAGATACAAATCAGAATGCATCACTGGAATCATCGAATACTGAAAGCAGAATAGATGGCTGGATCTTCAATCAAAGCTCCAACTTCAAAGGTGAGTCCCGAATACTGGTACACTCAGTCTGACCCGAGCGTAAAGCAAAAACACAAGACACTCGAGTCAGGATTAACATTCTTATATTAATAAATCCAACTCAAGTGAAATAGCAATTGAAATACAAGTAACTCAAAGGATGTTTGGAATAACCATCCTTTAAGGATCCGTCAAACTATCTACTATGTAGTAATGTACGATAAGTAGATAATGTCTATCAGTAATAATAAGATATCAAAATAGCGTTAAGTCATGGCCCATTCCACCCTTAACACATTTTTATTCCCAAAAGCATATACAAGACCGTAGTTTCCCCAAAACCGGAAGTCACCAGAGGGCAATCCATATACTAAAGGTACAAATCAAAATCGTAGTGGTCGCGCATAAATGGAATACAAGTATGACAAGGCACATGAGGCAATACCCAAGGTAGTGATACTACCGTTCGCCTGATCCGGACTGGTGAGAACGCAATGCCGCAGCACCCGCAACACCGTGAAACAACACTCCCAAAATCAAGGGTGCACCAATCGACAACAAGTAATAAGTAGTTCGAAGAAGTGTGTCCACTTGAGGTAGCTAATCCTCCATTGGCCCGGCACAGCTCCTGTTTTAGTCATTTCCAATTTGACACAAGTGTCAAGGCTATCCATTATCGTTCTCTTTCTTCAGTCATCACGTACATCATTCCAACCACTTCATTCTGGATCATCACTCCGCGTATAGTTATTAAAGTGGTTTTCGGTTTAGATAGAGAGTATATCCATAACCGAATTTCGGTCTCTTTAATAACTTCCGTAATTATTACACTGATTGGTCGTTTATTTATTTCAAAACCAAATCAATTTCAATTTCAATTTCAATTCGTAAATCAACATTTCATTTGTCTTTCGAAATCAATTTCCAAAATTTTCGTTTCAAAACTTCAATTTACCATTTCAAAATCTTATAATTCAATTTAAATATCTTTATTTAAAACCATTCAAATATTGATTCAAGCTCGTATAAGTTTCATTCCAAATCATTTAAATTAATTAAATTTAACATTCAAATTAATTTAAATTCATTTATCGATTTCATTCAATATTCATTAAGTAAATTTATCATTCAAAACAATTTCTATTAAACTTCCAATTCATTAAATCAATTTCTTAAGTTCAACTTCATTATATCAAAACTTACAAATTGAATTAAATTAAATTCGTCAAATCAAATTCTTCAACTTTCAAGTCTTACATTAATTTCAATAAATCACATTTTATTTCTTGTTAAAGAAATTCAATCTCACTTATTTACTTACTTAAATAATTTTCCAAAACTTAATTAATAAAGAAAACTCAATTTCAATTATTTACAAAGTAAATTCACTTATTCAAAAGTTCAATTTTACTTATTAAAGAATTCAATTAAATTTAATCATTAAATAATTCAATCTCATTTAATTATTAAATAATTCAAAACTTAATTATTAAATAATTTCAAAGTTTAATAATTTCAAACTTAATTATAATTTCAAACTCAATTATTAAATCATTTCAACTTTAATAATTTCAAACTTAATTATAATTTCAAACTCAATTATTAAATCATTTCAACTTTAATAATTTCAAACTTAATTCAATCATTTCTCAAATTAAACAACATTCTTTCATCAATTACATTGTTAATATTTTGTTTCAGATTATTAAATATTAACATTTTCCTTTCATTAAAAATTCAAATTTCAACTTCATTTCAAAACCATATTGTTTATTCAAATAAAATCTTCATTTTATTTTTAAATCAAATTATTGACCAATCGGGTTTTATTTAATTTCCTATCCTAGGTCAAAGTTCAATTGGGTATTTATCATTTCAACCCGATTCCAATTCAATTCAAAAATCAAAGCATAACAAAGGAAACTTGCAGTGTGGTAACTGGGATGGTGTCAAAGTAAATAAACAAGCAATAACAACAATCAATAACAATCCAATAATCAATTCAAATAATCCCGAAATAATCGTATTAATTCGCATTGTTATTTGTACGAATTAATATAATTAATTCTAGAATCTACACTATCATTTCATGTAGATTAAAGATTATTACATTACGGTTTTCGCTTGTCATCTATTACAATTTCATCCATCATCAATTTAACAACATACATTCAGTGGTTCAAAGTGTAATTAAACAAATCCTACGTGTCAATAAATTTAACAGTTAAAAGAGATCATATTATACAAATGTCATTTAATCAATTTTAACACATATATCAAATCTAACTATCCTTCATCAATTTCAATTTCAAATTATTCACTTACATCATTAACAATTTAACGTCCAATATAAACATCAAACAATCAATCATTTAACAACCAAACTAGATTATCATTGCATATATAACAGATAATGGTGTCAGATATCACAGGTGAACTGATACGGGCAATAGCATATATAACAGTGTAATTAACTAACAGCAGCATATTTCAATTGTCGTTTCAATTGAAATCAAATTTAATAAATAAAAAACGTTAATCGTGAGTGAGTGCTCACCTTTCGAGGCTAGAGATATAGGCAATGAAGTTGAGTTACGAAATCCAGGAATGAATCTCAAAACAAAGCTAATCGGCACGAATTTGACGGATAAGCTGATAATACGAATAGATGGAATAATTAGAACTGGGTCGATGCAAATATTGATATATAAGTGGACTTATATAAAACTTTATATAACTATATATGTAGTCATATTTAAATATTTATTACTTTAATATATATTTACATGTATTTATCTATTTTAAAAAAAATTATTGCCTTAAATTAAACACACGTGATATATATACCGTATACATATATAAACGGCAAAGCACATAATTTCGGCAAGGTATACTTATAGTCATATGTTGTACAACGTGCCGCTGTTTTTTTTTAACTATAACAACTACATAGTTGCCACAAAGTAGATTCAGCAAAAAATTTGTTCACATACAAAACTCAAACCAGTACATGTTTTAAAATTACGAATAGGGAACATCCACCACATAAATCTGAAACAAAAGCTAAAACCTATTAGCGCTCCAGCAATTATATGATACCGATTTTTGTAGGCAACATCCAAAGTGGTTGTAACATATATATTTATACTAACGTGTAGGTAACATATACATAAGTATGTCCCAAAATCATATACAGACAATGTGAATATGCAGACTTGATATGTTAACACATTTTGTACTTAAAATTTCATCCCACTTTATATACTTAAAAAACAGAACTCAGGTATAATATCATTAAATAATAGATCACTTTATATATAACATATATATAATATGCAAACTATATATTAACAACATACGAATGCAGACTTGACTTTATAACATCTAATATATATTATATATAATTTAAATCAAACATTATTACATTAAAGCTTACTATCAAATCTACTTTATATTAAACTTACGTACATATAAAATAAAAATATCAACTAACCTATATAACTTTGTATATGTACTAGAAAATATACAAATATATCCCACCAACATAATATAGTATACCTCACTACATTTTCGATAAAGCCAAGCACATAGGCCAGCTCGATGGACAGCAGGCGAGGGGAGAAAAGGATTGCCAGCTTGGAGATTTGGAGGGGTTCGGCCGAGCCGTGGAGACGAGGGAAAGATGATTCTCGTTCTTGGGTTTGGACGAAGGAAGAATGGCGGTAGACAAGGAGGCAGTCAAGGGAAGCCGCGGGTTGTCGGTTTGATGGTGTAGGCTCGGCGGGGCTGGTAGGAGGGGTAGTGGAAGATCTCGGCAATAAAGGGAAAGCTGAGGGAAAGGAAGAGATCTGGCGTGCTCTTGAGCTTGGCCAGTGTGCCGCGTGGTGTTAGGCGCAGAGGGCTGAGGCGTTGTAGTGCTATGGAGGCGGCGGTGGACGGCGGTGAAAGTGTGGACGAGCTGAGGGGAAAGGCACGGATGCGTTGCGTGGCAGGAACCGTGCGGTGGTGGATTTGTTAATGGCCGAGCTTCCTTCATTTGTGGAAGAGGAAGCAGGTTACTGATCTTACAAATATAGCCAGGCTCAAAGTTTAAAGAGGAGAAGAAATTTTATTTTTATTTTTTGTTGCCTGGGAAGAAATGGAACTAGTTCCAAGCAAAGTGAATACGCTTTATAAGTGAACAGGCAAAAAGCAAAGAGGTAGAAGGCAAATGGGCAGAGAAAATGAAAAGATGAGGTATGCATGTTTCTTGTCACATTATATAATAAATTTTTCAAAAGCAACGGTTCCCAGATTCAATTGAAAATAATTAAAGCAATCGATTATTGTGTGTCAGTCACGTTTAAAATTCGAAACGTAAAAGAAATCAAATGGTCACGGATCCGGTACCGATACGGTGACCGTTTCCACGTATTCCACTGCGTATCGAACCTCAAAACGCAAAAGTGAATATACCGCTGAGATCAGCACGATGATACGATCAAAATGGTATACAGATGTCAGTGGTACGATTGAATTATAAAAATTCAAATTTTTCTACTACGGAAAATGCAAGAAAAACGCTGAAAAATAAGATCGACGGAGCCAAAGATGTCCGAATTTGGAAAAACGACGAACTGACATCTTGCTCAGAAGATGATTTAGAATTTTTCTATGTAAAAATATTTAGGTTTCGGAACATTTTATTTTCATCGCTTTTTAACTGATTAAATTTAAGTAAATTTACGCGCGAAATAAACTTTCATATTTTCGGACGAAAATTTACCAGTTGCTATGTTTAACTAGACGCGTTCCAAATATCAAATTTATATTTCAAAATTTTATCGTTTAAAATTTCATAAAATTTCAACTAATTACGTTATTAAAACAGTTGAAATTTTACGGGTCGTTACAAAATTTCTGAAGTACAGAAAATTGAATAGTTCCAAGAGAAACAACTTTAAGAATTCCAGTAATCAGACTACAGTACCAAACTTCATCAAATGCTTCAATTGTGATGAACCAGGCCATATCAAAAAGAACTGTCCGTATCAAGAAAGGCAGAATCCTCCTGTAAACAATGAACCAGCAAAGAAACGGAAGCATGCATTTACTGCTACTCTAGATGACTCAGACTCGTCCTCAAGTGATGATGATCAGAAGACGGATAACTCGAATTTGTGTTTCACTGCAGTTCACGACTCCGACAATTTCAAAGAAACGGACTCAGAAAAAGGTACACATTTACAATATAATTGGTTGAAATTGCTTGCATAGAATTAGTTGCTTGATTGTTTGATTGATTGATTTTGAATTGATATGCTGTTTGAATTTTAAAATTTATTTTCTATTTTTACTATTATTTTGTTATTTTATTATTATTTTTATTATTTTTGACACATTCTAAAATATATTTTAAGTAAAATAATATTTCAGAAATATAGACATTAATAAGAATATTTATATATATGTATATTAGATATCTTAGGAAAATCATATCATGACAATTCACAGGCACATGTCGACATGGCCCCTACCACGATGTCGACATGCCTACCTGAATTTGAATTTCAAATTTTGAATTCAAATGTTTGAATTTCCCTCCACCTTTTCACTTCATTTATTTCTCTGAAAAGATACCTTTTGACCAGAGAATATGTCCTTTGAAAGTCTATTTATCCACTATCTTTTATCATATCTTTTCACTTTCATTTTCAAATTCAAACTCTCTCTTCATATCTTCAATCACTCTACTCTCTACTCTAATGGCTTCTTCAAGTAACCCCTCAACCATGAGAATTTCCAGGAAAATCAAAGAGCAATTATTCAATGATCCGGAGGCAATTAAAGCATACATCAATTATGCTAATTATGCCAAAGTCCATCCCGGAAAATTTGCTATTTTTCAAGATTTTTCTTCTTATGAAATTGATTCTCTTTTTGCAAACAATGGTGTTTTAAGTCTTATTGACTCTTCTCAAAATGATTTTGTTTGCTATCCTAATCTTGTCAAAATCTTTTATGCTAATCTAAACCGTGCTTTTTATAATGGAAATGAGAATGAGATTTGGAGTAGTGTCAAAGGGACTCAAATTGTTTTGAATTGTGATCTCTTGGGTACCATTCTTAATTGCAAAAGCATGGGAATGGATCTTTCTAGTTTTCAAATCGATGAACATGATCGTGAGACATTTCATCATATTTTTGAAGGAGATGAAAACTTTGAATTTAAGAATTGAAACTTTCGTCCTAAAGCAAGGATTGTCAATCTTCTTTTACTACATACTTTGACCCCAAGATCGGGTAATTTTAACAATCCTACTTCAAAAGTGTGCAAAGCACTTTTTGGTATTTTCGAAAATTATGATATCAATTGGGTGCAAGTTATTTTGGATGAACTTCGTCCTAAAAATTTTAAAATGGGAGAAAACACTTTATATCATGGAATTTACCTTACTCGGATTTTTAACTATTTTGGAGTGGATTTCAAAGGTGAAGAATTTGTCTCTAGAAAAGTTTTTAATATCTCAAACATTTCTCTCATGAAAATCCCATACGTTTTTCAACCTTATGAGACTCTCACCTAAAAGGAAGAGCGTTTGGCTCATGAAGAAATGGAAGAGGAAGAAGAAGAAGAAAGGGATGAAATGGAAATAGAAGAAGAAGAAGAAGAAGGTGAGACATCCTTAGAAAGTATTGAATATCCTTCCAATCCATCCAACAAAACCCTTCTCAAAAACCAAAAGATAATTGTGGAAAATCAACGGATTTTAAAACGATCTGTTAGTAAGAAGTTGGATAACATGTCTTCGAAGATGAACAAGTTCTTTTCAAAAGTCAGCAAGAAACTTGGACTATCTTCATCATCTTCATCTTCTAACTAGTTTTATCTTTTAGTATCTTATTGTATTTGTCTTAGTTTGTTTCGAATGTTCGTGTAGTTCCTTATGTTTAATCATTGTATTATCCAATTATGCAATGAAATTGAATTTCCTTCCTGTCATCATGCTTATTTTATATCTAGAATAAATGTTAGTATATTATAGAAATATATATATACATCATTATTCACAAGATAAAATTATCATCAATTTTCACTAAAGTATGTCGACATACCACCCTTGACCATGTCGACATGTACTGGTCAGAAGTGACTATTGATTTTGAATTTGAAATTTGAATAACTACCAAATGTCTATTCATTTCAAACGAATTTCTACACCTATATATACCTTTGTCTTCCAGAAATCTTCACTGAAATTTATTTCTCATTATCTATATCCTTCATTTCTTTCTCTAATTCAATTATGGCCAATCCTATCCATAATCTATCTGAAAATCTTGAAGAAACACTCAATTCATTTAATAATATTCTCTCTATCATCCTCCGTAATCAGCGTCACTTAGAATTAAGTCAAATGCAGATGATCAAGGAACAAGAGAGACACTTCGATGCAATTCGATGGATGATCTCCTCCCTGCACAAAGACAATAACGAAGCACATCCTCCCGTTTCTCTATCTGTTGATAATGAAAATTGGGATGCCATCAAACAAGACCCTATCTTTGGAGAAGAAGGATGGCTTGATGTTCCTTGTAATGTCTAATTTTCTTTCTTTGATTGATTTGTTTGAATTAATTTGTTTGATTTGATTTGGTTTGGATTGATACTTTGTGTGGATTGATTTCATTTGGTTTGAGGTTTGCTGTATGAAACATGTATATATACATTAAAATGAATATAGTCTTTAGTTAAAGTTATTATGCTCATATGTATCATCATTTCTTAATCTATATATATTCCGTTGTATAGTTTATCAATGCAGGTACTAAAGTCCAAGAGTAAGGGGGAGTAAATTTTTGTTGATGACAAAGGGGGAGAAGTATAAAATAGGGTAGTTAGGCATAGATTAAGGGGGAGTTGTTAGTTTTAGGGGGAGTTATTAGGATAGAAATGATATTTTATAAACAAAGGTTGTCATCATCAAAAAGGGGGAGATTGTTAGTCCTTGAGATGATGGTTTTGATGACAACAACCTTAGAATAGATTATAAAATAGAAATACTAACATTACAAGTTTAGATATATATGTATTTGTAGGATCTAACCATGCAGGTATCAAGAATGAAGACTGTACAGTATAGAGATTCAAGATACAGAGATAGAAGACTCATGAGTATCAAGATTATCAAGAGTTCAAGGTTAAGTTTGTTTTATTAGGAATATTTGTTAAAACTCGTAGAAAAGCACTGGCATCTTAATATCCAATTTATTCGTGGAATGGATCCCCTTCGAGCCCGTTAAAGGGATGGAACCCTAAGTAGGATGGAACCTACGAAAATCTAGTGGGACATTGTTTTGTATCCACTAATTTTAATTCAAATGATTTTACAAAATTATCTTGTTTTCAAAATGGTTTCAAAACTTTCCTTTTAAAAGATTCAAAACTCTCTATCCTGATTTTAAATAATTTTAGCCTTAAAACATCTTTAATTTCAAAGTCAAAATACTCCTGATTTTAAATGTCTTTTCAAATAATATATTTAACTTTTAAATATTTATACTTAGATTTAAATATAAAATTATAGTTAAATTATGTATATATTGATTCTTTATATTTACTTATGAATTTCAACTATATTCAAGTATATTTATAAAGTTTTAGATAGTTTTTATATAAGATAAATATTGTTTTTATAGAAATTCAAATTATCATTTTTGGCTGAGGGATGTCGACATGCCCCTAGGTAGTATGTCGACATAGTGACGGTTGAAGTTCAAATTCAAATTTCAAAAGAAGTGTCTATTCGCCATAACTCTTCATGAAAGGTCATGGCTGTTGGTTTTCTATAAATAGGGGTCAGTTTCAACGAATTTTAAATCATATTTTTTCTGATTTTCACTCCTCTTCATCTTCCTCATTTCTTATTACAAATTCATACCATTACTCTGCCGAAATCAACATCGAATCATACTCGATTACTTCTAGTTTGATTCTACATCACTATCTCTACAAGGTTCTCAATGCTATTCAGAGTTATAGACTTCTTTGTAATATATTAGCAAGAAAAGGTGTGATTGTAGCCTTTGAAA
This sequence comes from Allium fistulosum, assembly GCA_030737815.1. NCBI lineage: Eukaryota > Viridiplantae > Streptophyta > Magnoliopsida > Asparagales > Amaryllidaceae > Allium > Allium fistulosum. The sequence continues at coordinate 531,561,596 of CM060904.1, forward strand.
TCAATCAAGCGAGAAAAGGTGAGATTATAGCCCTGGAAATCAATTGGGTGGACTTGTTGCCCGGTAAATCAAGTATCCCTACCCAGAGGATTGGTATTTTGGAGGGTGTACCTCGTAGCCTTGAAATCGAGGGTTGTAATTGTTGAATTGCTTTTGAAAGGAAATCCGTACTTAGTTGTGTGGGACTGGATGTAGGGTAACTCCGAACTAGTATAAAATCCGGTGTGTTCTTTCCTTTACTGCTTTTACTTTATATTTGCATCTGTGTTTGATTCTGTGTTCATATCTGTGTCTAATTAGTGTATACATTGTTAATAAAGTTAGATAAACTCAAAAAGATTAACAAATTTCTTTAAACACTATTCACCCCCCTCTAGTGTTAATTCTAGCCTTAAGATCCTTAATCCGCATTTCTCACATCTGGGTCGAAGCATATCATACTATACTGCTTCGCGGAGGGTACTTCCCCATACCTTTTACTTCAAATATAACATACCATATATAGCACCCTTTCAAAATCATAACTTCAAATATCGTACTTATATAAATTCCATTATATATAAGATTTCGTTTTCAGATAGAGTACTTTCCAAAATCAATAGTCCCAAATATATCAAATCATTCATATATAAATTCCGTTAGATATAAGATTTATCTCTTAAGATCGAATACCTTCCAAAATCAACGGTTTTCAATTCACCTTATACTTATATAAAGTCCATCTTATATAAGAATCAAATTTTCCCAAAAATCAATTTCGCTGCATGAAGAGCCATATGGGATTGAACATCTTTGCTTTATAAAAGGTTTTGAATTTAGAAAAGTTTTATATATAATATAGTTTAGTGAAATAGTTTGTAAATAAAATATGTAACGACCCGTAAAATTTAGTGGTTTTATTTATTTAATTAATTGAAATTTTGTGAAATTTTAAACGATAAAATTTTGAAATTTAAATTTGATATTTGGAATAAGTCTACTTTAACATGGCAACTGGCAAATTTTCATCTGATAATATTGAATTTTATTTCAATTTAAATCGGTTAAAATTTGATGATAATAAAATGTTTTCCAAACCTGAATATTTTTATACAATAAATTTGTAAATCATCTTCTGAGTGAGACATCATATTTCGTTTCTTCAAATTTGGACTTCTATTGCTCCATTCATCTTATTTCTGGAAAATTAACAGCATTTTCATACCGATATCGACTTTTGATAGCTCGATCGTACCACTAATATATGTATACCCTTTTGATCGTCTCATCATGCTGATCTCTGCGGTATATTCAATTCGGTGTTTTGAATTCCGATACGCAGCGGAATCCGTGGAAAACGATTTTGTATCGGTACTGGCTTTGTGCCCGTTGGTTGCTGTGACTTTTCATTTTCACCATAGGATACTAACAGCTATAACCATTCCTATTTCCACGTGGGTTTGTCGCTTCATTTTTCTTATTTGTTCATCAACAGCTCACAAATATAAAAAAAATTACTTTAGTTCGCAGCTGCCATATTTTTGATACTGTTCATCTACCCTTTCATTTTTCTTCCCTTTCATTTTCTCCTGAAGCTCTTCCCCTACCTCTCTCTTCTCATTCTACTTGCCGCCACAAACCTTTTATCGGCCTGCCCAAACAGTTCGCCCTCTGCTTCATCCAACTTCCTCCACCTCTGACTGCAACCAAGCCGCATCTCCACCTAGCAAGCAGCCCGACCACCTAGCAAGCTTCGCCACGAACTGACATTCCTCCCCTTCTTCCCTTCAACATCATCACCTTCCAGAGCAGCCATCTCGTGGCTGAGTTTCCATCATTTCAATTTATATAGGTTTGTATATATATTGAGTATATATAAACGTGTATGGTAAAAGGCTGTTGTTCCATATTATATATATATATATATATATTAGATTTTATACTTTCTGACATGTTTGCTTTTATATATATTGTGTTATAACACTATCGTCCAGGCTCTATATATATAGTGTAATTATAAAGGTATGCATAAGACTGCGAATATATATACATTGGTGCTTGCTTTATATATACTATATTTTGTGTACAATGTTACAGTCTTGATAGATATTGATATAAGCCTGTTGGTTCACAATATTTGTCATATAACTGATATATATATATATATATTAGTTGTTTAAAGTTATAAGTATGTGCTGTTAATATATATAATACCATGTGTTTTATTATAATGGTAATATGTGTATTTGTTTATATAAGCTTTCGGCTGTATGGTTATATACCAGTTTTGTACAATTGTTGTTTGTATTTTTTTTTAACTTCATTTTTTTGTGAAGATATATTATACATATATTTTGAACGAAAGGCATGTTATTTTAAAGTTGTGTGAGCATATCTGGGTATATAAGTAGATACGAGAATCTGTTGGTATATTATTATTATATAAGTTATACTTGTGGTCTGCTAGTCATATACATTTTAATAAACTAAGTTATATTGGCTTAACTGTTCGATTTTATGTATATCTATGTATATATTAGTTATAATTTACAATAATATAATAGTTTGCTTTATAGTTTAAGCTACAGACTTCTTTCATATGTATAAGTTAGTTATAGGGTGTGTTATAGTGTATATATATATATATAGTTTTGTCTATATGTGTTGAAGTATAATATGTTATGTAGTTCAATGCATTTAATAATGAATAATATAGCGTGCATACAGTTGGATCCTCTGTTGATTTCACATATATTTATTTTAAGCTTTGTTTATATAAAAGTATACCTATTTGTATATATATCTTTGTTTGATATATATTGTTTGGATATATAGTTTTATAAATTTTAGTTCTGTTTCATATGTTAGTATACATATTTTATAACAGTTTCATTTATGTTTTAGTATATTTTATGTTTAAAGTGATATAATATATTATTTGAATATAAAGTCTATGAAGACTAGTTTGTATACATATGTTTATATGACCTATTTTGTATAATATTCGATATATAGATTTGTTTATAAGTATATATATTGTCATGGGTATTGTTTTGAAATATAATATATATCTTCCATTCATATCAAATTTATCTGATCTGTTTCATCAATTCCTTTTATCAGCTTTGTCGTCAAATTCACGTTCGATCTTGCTTTGATTTGGGATTTCGTGCCTAGATTAGTAATTCATCTCATTGTCGACTATCTCTAACATCGAAAGGTGAGCAATCACTCATGATTAATGTTCTTATATTTATTAAATTTGATTTCAATGGAAACGACAATTGAAATATGCTGCTGTTAGTTATTTACATTGCTGTATACATGCTGTTATCTGTATCTGTTCACCTGTGACATCTGACACCATTATCTGTTATTTATATTGATGATATATGTCTGTTATATTATTATCATATCTGTTATCACACTGCAAGTTCCCTGTTAGTATAGAATTCACTATGGGTTGAAATGATACATACCCGAACGATCTGTAGAATAGGAGAAAATCGTTATGGCTTGAAATGATAAACCCAAGCGATTTTCATTGAATTGAATTTGGGACTGCGGGTTGAAAAGATATATACCCGTATATATTTAAATTGCGGATTGAAATGATAAATATCAGTATCACTTGACCATAAGATAGAAAATTATATACAGACACCGTTGGTCTATATATAAATATTTTGAAAAATGATTTCTATGGTTTTGAAAAGAAATATATGGTTTTAATAAATATTGATTTTTAAAGATTTATTAAAGTTGATTTAATAAAGTTGATATATAAAATATTTAAGTATTTATTTAATATCTATATTTTTCAAATATAGATTTTATAATGATTCAGGTTGGAAAGATAAATTTGAAATTGATTTGAAATTATTAAAATTGAAATTTTAAAGAAATGATCTTATAACTTGGATTTGATTAAAGGTGACTTAAATGAATATTTCAAACTTATATAAATTTAAATGGGATATTTTGTTTATTTAAATTTGTAAATTGAAGTTGTATTTAGATGTTATTGAAATGATTAAGTAAATATTGCAAAACTAAATAATAGTAAAGTGAATTTGATATATATATGAAATTATCGAATTTAGTTTTGAAATGTTGAATATTTAAAGCTTTGAAATATATTGAAAGTGAAATGGTTTATTTTATGGTTCAAATATGTATTTGAAATCGATAATTTGAAATGGTTTATTAAGAAACTGAATTGAGTTGAAATTTATGAATTGAGATTGAATTAAAATTGAATTTTGGAATTCGAGTTGATTTGAATCGATTTGTGAAATTTGAGGAAGCTATTTTATTATATAAAGTATTTTTAAACTATATCCAAAATTATTTATATTTTACTTTATGAATTATTTTAATATAAACTATTTTAATATAAATCATTTTCAATAAAAATTATTTTATTATAAACTATTTTAACTTATAACTATTTTGTATAAACTATTTTATTTTATATACTATTATTAATATCTAAACTGTTTAAGGGTGGAAGTTATGATTTCAAAGTTAAGGTTTTCCAAAGTATAATAATTTACAATGTTTGGTTTCGAGAGTGTTATAACTTTGAAAGTGATATGATTTTCGGAAATGGATATTTGAAAGTGAAAATGATATCGTATTGACTTGGTTATTTTGAAATGAAATGATATTTTGGTTTTGAAGTATAAACAATTTTGAAATGGCCACGGTGCTATAATAACGATTGGTTGTTAAAGAGACCGGGATCGGATATGGGCCTAATCTCTGTCGATACCGAAAACCACTTTAACAACTGTGTATGTGGTGGAGATTCCAGAATGAAGTAGGATGGTGGCGACGATTATATATGAGGTATATACGTGGACCCAGCTCCCGTGAGTTAGCATAAGGTGGCTAAAACAGGAGCAATCGACGGGCTTATGAGGTAGCACCTCTGATCGGACACACTCCATCGTATGCCATTCTATTACTTTGTGATTGATTTGGTGCGCACCTTCGGATTTTGGGAGTGTGGCTCGAGGTGGGTGGTAGTGGCTGTTATGCGTTACCACCGGCCCGGAAGTGTAATTGGTATATCTACCCTGGCATTGCCTCGTTGTGCCGTGTCACCTACCATAGCGAGCTTTACTACGAGTTTGGTTTTGTGCCGTAGCCTGTGGAGTATTAGGGTAGCCTCCCGATCTGGAGGTATGCTAATACTGGATAGACTACTGGGACTATTTATGTGTTAAGGTGGAAAATGTAAAGCCTTAACGCTATTTTAAAGTAAGTTTATTTTACTATTAGACATTATTATAATAGCGTATATTGCAACATAGTAGATAGTTTAACGGATCCTTAGAGGATGGTTATCCCAAACATCCTTTAAGTTACTGTATTTCAGTTGATATTTCACTTGAGTTGGATTTATTGATATAAGAATGTTAATCCTGACTCGAGTGTTTTGTGTTTTGCTTTACGCTTGGGTCAGGCTGAGTGATACAGCATTTGAGACTCACCTTTGGAGTTGGAGCTTCGCTTGGAGATCCAGCTATCTATCCAGCTTTCAGTTATTCAGTTGATTTCAGTGATGTATTCTGATCTTGTATTTGACTATTGTATTTAGACTTCTATGTATTCGAGACTTCAGTTGTATCTTATATAACTCTGTTATATATATATAGTAGCTTCATGAACTACTATTCATTTGTTTCCGCTGCTTATTTTTATATTACTCTGTGTCTGTGATTTTGTGATTATTTTATTTACTGTATATGCTGAGTTTTGCCAAATTGAAATTAACAATATGATATTTTGAGCAATTCAAATCCGACATGTATGAATGCGAATGGTAGAAAATTTCAGGCTGTTACAAAATAGTTTGAAAATAAAATAGTTTTGTATATAAAATAGAATAAAATAGTTTGTATAATAAAATAGTTTATATAATAAAGAAAATAATTTTGTATATAAAATGGTTTCAAATTTATAGAAGTTTGTATAAAAAAGAAAAATTCCATTTTGAATTACAAAGATATCCAACCCAACAGCTTTCAATTTCAGCGTCAAACATATCAATAACATTAGAATATAAGATTTACATATGTCATCATCACGCAATATCACATTTGACCGCTTGCTCGATCACACAAGTTCGCTTTCGAACTAGTATTGTTCATTCGACTTCCCTAATGTTGACTTCGATAAGGTTTCTTGACTAGAAACCATCATTCTCCTTGCACTGCCATATACTATGACAGAGAATTTTAGAATCAAACCAAAAATCTATATTAAATATTCGCCGTCAAGAATCGAATGAAAAATCCTAACATGAAATGTTGTAGGTCACCTCAAACTTGTGTACTCAAATCTGGATCAAATTAATTATGCGAATAAAACAATATACGTACAACTTACGTATTTAATCCAATTTGTTTCATCACGATTACATTTCAATTAAATTCATTTTCAATCTCATTGATTAACACAAATATCACTTCATATTTTAATATTTGTTTCACAGAATTTCTCCATTTAATATAAATATTAACCATTCATAAACATTGCTTATATTTCAATTTATTTTAAATTACATTCATTTCCGCATGTAATATTTTTCATGTAATACTACATTCATTTGTGAATCATTTCATAAGAAATTTCCTTAACTTTATAACCAATTTATAAAGGCTTGACTTCTTTTATAAAACATTACTCGAGTTTAAAGTTATCACAACTTTAATTATAACCATTTCTTGCAGCATCCATTTATTTCATAAGCAATTTATTGGCATGACTTTATTTATATTCATTTCATTTTAATTCATATTTGTTTATCCAATTAGTATTCAAGTTTACTTCCCAAATTTATTTATGATACATTTCATAAATGTTAATTAATTTTATCATTTTTTTTCTTTTCCCTTTTTTTCATTCTCATTTACAGCATTTCCTTAATTACAATTTCAATTTAAACATGCCAAGTCTTAAAGTTCACACTTGTATATTATTACATTACATGCCAAGAATGTATACAACAATTCACTCATTTACTAAACATAGATATAACAAATTAAACCTTGTTTCACTTGCTTTCAAATTAAGGTTATCAAATTCAACTGCATAATTCAACACAATTTCTAAGCTTCAACTCATATATTAATTCAGAAGGTTTTGATTATCCAAAATATCTGGATATTCCATTTTATTTCAATGGTTGAAACTACCAATCAACAAACAATAATATTCACAACCAAACATTTCAATTTCATAACCAAATATCCTAATTATTCACTTTATTCTCTTTAATACACCATTATCAAACTAGTGTTTAGTCCATAAATTCAATAAACAATGATTAGCCAATGCTATAAACTGACAAAATTCAACTAATCAACAATAAATGATAAAAATTAAATATTACCATTCCATTAACAAACACATTACAAATTGTTATAATAGTTATAAAAAATTCCATTAAATATAACATATAATATTAGGAAAATTACTTCATTTCAAAACTTATATAAAACATTATTATAACACTAACAAATACGCGCTCTCGTATACATATACACTCAGACAAACTCATTCTAGGATATTACTACCCTATCTCTAATAAGTTAACCCCAATAGGCGAAGGAATGTCTAAACAAAAGCTCTGATACCAACTGTAACGACCCACCTTTTTGGACAGTTCAAATCGACAATAAACCACACATGTCAGACTCAAACCATTCAAAAGGGAGGATTGTTAATGGGGTAAATAAGAAAATAAAAGACTAAAAGAAGGAAAACAAAACACATAATATCACAGCGGAACAAAAAAATATAATAATCAAATAAACAGTTCATGAAGTTATTTTACAAATAACATTTGATTACACTTTTACAATTCAAATCAGAGTTATACATACATCAGGAATAAACAAATAATGCAGTGGAACACAGAATGCTGTGGAATAATAAATAACAATAATATACTGAATCTTCGTCTTCATCCTCCAGAAAATAGTCTTCAATACACTGAAAAGCTCAGACTGACCCGAGCGTAATGAAAAGACAAAACACTTGAGTCAGAACCAAAAGATCTTATGTAAGTTAGATCAAAATAAGTAAAATAGAAATATTAGTGCAATGGTTTCATAGATGTTACGGGATTTCATCTCCTATCAAGTGTACAACGTGAATATAATTATTTAAAGGGTTTCAAATAATTTGAAATATCAATCTTAATCATCTAATTAAAATAAATCCAAAGTTTGAATTAACTTAAACCCTTCAAATAATTCAATTCCAAATAAAAATCCAAATTCAAAAAATTATATGGGTATATGTCATTTCAATCAGTATCAAAAATCAACATTTCCAAATTAATGAAAACCGCTCGGGTTTATCATTTCAACCCATAACGATTTTCCCCTAATCTATAAGATCGTTCGGGTATATATCATTTCAACCCATAGGGATAATATAGATATAGAAATAAATAGCATCCAGTCATCCAAAATGTCAACTAATATCATCCATCGTAAATTCAACAACCGAATATCAATAATTGAACATACAGCACAATCGTCATTGAAATCAACCAATAACTACCAACAATTTACTGGTTATCATTAACAGGTATTTAACTGGCAATTTAAATTTCAATATTAAAGTAAAGGGCAACTAAATTCAATAAAAGTCAGATTTAACTGGAATGACAATTTAAAATGTACTAAACAGCAACCAATTAATTTCTAATCACATCATAAATTCAATTTAACTAACATAAGAAAATCTAGTAGTTGTGAGTGTTTGCTTACCTTTCGTGGCTACAAAGGTGATGATAAAAATGGAGCAATATAGAGATTCCTAGCAAAGATCCAAACGCAAAGCTTAGACACGAACACAAATCAATAAATAAGTTTTAACTACTTCCAACTTCCAAACAGCCCAAGATCCAAACTATGGACAAACCTGAAACTAGGTCATCTTTAAAAAATATTCGGACGAGAATATTACTGAATCTGTAAAAGTGACTAACTAGAAAGTTATTGCAAATTCTTTTCTCGCCACTTTCAAAAAAAAATCACTCAAAAAGCTTATGTCTTGGGGAAGTTATGGTCAAAACAAACAGAGGTGTTTTCTGAGTTAAAAATCTGAGTTCAAAAATACTTCGAAAAGATTTGAGTTTTTGGCATAGCAAATTAAGGAATTTGAAGAACTGATCTAAAAGAAAGTTCAATCCACTAGAAAATAAATGGTTGAAAAAAAGAATCACATAATTTGGTTCATTCCTGAAGGAGATATGATTGATACAATATGGGGCATTTGCGGCCAAAACTGGACCCGAGAAAGGACTTGAAATTTTGAGTTTTTGATACAGAAATATTCTGAATGGGAAGAAGGGTTCAACAACAAAGTTGTTGCCATTGAAATTATACACGGTTTCAAAAAAAATATTATTTGATTTGGAGTAGTTAGTGCAATATAGAAGCCATGGAAATAAGAGGAAGAAAAAGGGAAAATAGAGAAGGGAAAAAGGAGAAAGAAGAGGAGAGGGTAGGTGGAAGGAGATGGGCTTGGAGATGGTGGAGAGGGCGGCAGCTATAGGGAAGGAAGGAAGGGTTGAAGGAGAGGAGGAAAGGATTTTTGATTTGTGAGGTTTTTGGAGTTTTAGATCTAGAGTTCTCTGTAGATTTTGAGGAGAAGAAGAAGTGTGAAGAGAAAGTTTCTCAGGAAAAAATTTATATACATAGATGTTATCGGATAAGAAACATAAGGTCGTAGGCAAGGGAATGGTCACATGACTGACTAGAGTCTCTTGGTTAACCAAGGCCCATTAGACCAAACCAACCCAATATGCCTTAGCCAAATAAAACACAACTAAACGCTTCCAATTCATGTTAATTTTTCACAGTAATTCAAATTTTTAGAGCAATAGGAATTTGATTTTGACGAAACGAAAAGTGGAGGGAAGATCAAAATTCAGTCTTGTATCTTATAAAAAGAATAAAAATTTAAAATTCAAATTTAAATTTTTCAACCAAAAGTCAAACTTTGACTAAGTTTGACCAAAATTTGAAATTTCACAAAAAATTTATTCTATTAAATTTGGTCAAATAAAACACTCAACATCACAAATTCAAATTTTTTTTATTTAATTTTTATTTAAATTCAAAATACTGCCAATTAAAGTTGTTAAAAGTTACGTAATTAAAAGATGTAATATCAATGAATGCAATATTAATTTGTTCCCCTTATCATATTTAAAAGGTTAAACGCCATTAACTACGCATCCAATTCTCATCCAGTTACATTCAAACCTATGTTATCATCCTTATTATTCAATCAACAATACCCTATGAATTATATTAACATAAGTTTACATTTTGTTACCTTCATTATTTTACCGTTGACATCTTTAACCATATTAACTGCAATAATTAATTACATAAATTTTCATTGATTTCCAAATTAATTCCAAACATATTAAATAATGAGATGATAAATGAACTATTGTTACCTTTAAGTAATTTAATCATATTTATAAGTTTATTATCTACAACAAATGTTATGACTACTTACACATCACTAATTATATTCAATTTCAATTAACAACATATAATTCTAACATTCAATTGCTTTAATTCCATTAATTACCCATTTAATATTCAAACGGATAAATTAATGAGAAGATAATTACAACCATCGTTTATAATAATAGTTCATATCCATTATCTTATCGTTTACAACCAAGGGCTATAACAAAATGATTTTATATTCTATATTAACCTATTCCAATCAATTACGTACAATCTCATCATTAAATGCATCATTTAATTTATTTCATCATTTACAATTATAACCAAACAACCTTACAATTATATCCATTGATTGAAATTAGATTAAAATGGTTATCAATTACATTAAATCAACATTAGTATATTACATTCTAATTGTTTTATCATTACAAATCATAAAATTTAATTTCTTACAATATTAATATTTCAAAATCTTATTAAATTTAATATTTTAATTACCGAAAAATACGGGTCCTTACATTTAACACCTTACTTCCCTTAAATCACTCCTTTCAAATCTACTTAAATCAAGGGTCCACTTGTCCTTCTTCTAAAAGCCTTTTAGCTAATTAATTACCATTAGTTTTAAGTGTATTTCAAGCCCTAATTAATGTGTTCATGTGATAGCCTATTGTGTACAATTATTGCAATCACTTTTATTCAACAAAATATTGATTTTTCAGAAAATGTTTTTTGGTCACATTTTTAGTATTTCTTCAAAAAAAATATTTTTGTAAACACATTTCAAAAATAAGTTTTTTTAACATTAGTTATTAATTATAAAGTGTTTAACAAGTTTATAAAATCATATTTTCAATATATATTTAATTTCCAAAAGTTGAGATTTTTTAGGATGAAGTGGTCGATTTTAGGGTCGTTACACGTAGGTTGGACTTGATGATTTTTCTATTTCATAAATTTGAAAGTTCTTTAAATTCTTCTTTTTAAAAAGGAAATGAAACTTGATTAAAAATGATGAAGAAGCCATTTAAGTAGGAAAAATATAAACAAAGGCAATAGTGGGAGATTTGAATCGGAATAGTAGAAACTTCTTTGATATGATTAATAATATAGATAGAGATAATACATGAGAAATAATGAGAATGGGGTAGGAAAATATTGGGATAGGTGTTTACCTGTCTACTCCACTTTTCATTGTTTAAAATTATAGAAGATGTTTTTGAATATTTTGGACTAAAAGGCTAACTTTCCAAGGAATAAATCTTTGATGTAGAAAGTTTTGAGAAGGGGAATTAAGCAATCCTCTCTGAATCTTAATTTAATAATAAGTTTTGTTTGATAATTGGGTATTTGAATGTTTGGGGTTGAAGACCCTACTTTTAAAGGAGAAGGTTTTTAAGGCAAAAGTGAATGAGAAAGGAAATTATTTTACTAAGTAATTTTAGAACCTTTGAATTTGGGGGTTAAGAACAAAACGGTAAATGTTTTGAAAATTGTGAAAAGTTGGGTTCAAATATTTATGGAAGGATTTGTCCAAATTTTTAATAACAACATAATAGAGATATAGATTAAAACAAAATATGGTGTTCAGATGTTTCAATTCCCCCAAACTGCTTTTGGAAAGTTGAATTTTTTTTTGAAAAGTATGCTTAAAAGTTTTCTATTGAGATGTGAAAATTCTTTTGTAAGTTTAAATTTCAAATCTCGCATACTAATGTAATGCGGATTTCTAAGTTTATATTTTTGGAGTAAACAGGGATCACTATCTATGTAAGAAGGGTTAAAGATGTCAGGATATGAATAAAATAAAAATAGTATGTACAATCTGATCTGGAAATATGAAATCAGTCCCAAGCAATTATTTGTAGAATGTAGGTAAAGTGTGAAGATATTCCAGATTTATAATTGGGTTGTAAGTTAAGTTGCTTTTAGAATGTAAATTTTCATATTTTGATTTATTAGGAGCAGGCTCTATGTAATTTCCATAAATTATCTAATTCCTTCAATATAAAAAAGAGCGGCGTTTGTATTTACAAAGGGCAGCCTAAAAGGGGAAGAGATGTGTAAGATATGGATATTCTTTTACACAGTTTATACTGTCTGTTTCAATAAAAGAAAAGGAAATAATTCCTTATAATTTCAAACAAAGCAAAAACATCACATGTGGTTAATTATGAAAATTTTTAACGGTAATCCTTTTAAGAAGGATGGCTCTAATAAAGTAAAATATAGAAAGGAATGTTATAGTTTAGAAATTAATAGTTAGAAATAAGAAACATATAAATAGCATGATCTATAACGGTATTTGTATTAACTATAAATAGCATAGTAATTATAAGACTAGAATTTATGGACATTAATTATAGATTTAATGGGCAATAAATTTGCAATTAATAAAAAAATAAAAAGGAAATTAGATTAGGGACTGAATAAGGAAGGTAATATGGTATTTATGGTGGAATTTGATGCTTGTAATAAGAAGATTTTGAAATTGGCAATGGATTGAAATGTATTTTGTAAGGATTGATTAGAGATTGTCAATTTTGACGTTAATGACCAGTTATCATGGGTAATGGATATTTATTAGAACTAAGAAAATAAATTAAGGAAGGTAAGTAGAGGTGGAATTACATTTTAGGAATGTCTATCTTAAATTGATAAGGAGCATTAGGGCCCCAACATCATTAACACCAGTTAATGATTAAGGGCAGCTTCCAGTAAAAAAAATTCTTTTAGAGTTTTTGGTTTGAAATCGCTAGTTGTCTCCATTAGGAAGAGTGTTTGATATGGCATAAGACATGTTCCTATTTTTCCAATGTATTGATTTTATGGACGGAATTAGACTGCTAAATAAATATATGTTAAGGAACATTGTAAATAAGGAAGTTTCATAAGGACACTTAGCTAGCGATAAAACAAAGATAAGGGTGAAAGTTAGTAAGGAAATTAGATTAGAATGCTTCAAACCCAATGCTTGTGGAGTGACACCATTCACCCCTAATGTGATAAGGCGTATAGAGATATGAAGAGAATTTTCTAATTGGTCAGGATAAAGAAAGAGCCATTGAGTTGTTTTCAAATGTTTGATGTGCCAAAGGATTAAAGTTAAACATGGCGATCCCAAAGGGTTGTCATTACCATTTGAGGTTCTGACTTGGAATTGAGAGCATATATCGATGGACTTTACAGATGGGTTACTTAGAGGCAATGATGCTATTTAGGTTATAGTAGACTGTCTCATTTTACTTCCATTAGATGTAATAGGATTGCAGCATCTTTAGCACAGATTTATGTTAAGGAAGTGGTACAGCTCCATGGAGTTCCAGTTAGCATTGTTAGTGATAGAAACTCTTTGCTCGCTAGGGAATTTTTGTGGAGTTTGGAATCTGCTTTGGGAACGACTTTGGATCTTAGCACCGATTACCACCTGCAGACCGACGGTTGGATGGAAAGGTTAAATACAAATTTTGAGAATTTGTGGAAAGCTTGCATCATGGATTTTAGAAGACCTTAGAGAAGATAGAAGTGTTAAAGCAGCGAATAAAGGCCGCACGGGACCGTCAGGGGTCCTCGGTTGACAGGCGAAGATAGGAATTGAAGTTTTTAGTTATGGACATGGTATTCATTAAGGTTTCCCCTCTTAGAAATATTATGAGGTTTGATAATTCTAGGAAGTTGGGGCCTAGGTTTGTTAGGCCTTTCTTGATTTTATAAAGGGTGGGGGAAACTTGTTTAATGAGTGGAGCTTCCAGAATAGTTAGCAGGAGTCCATTCCAGAATAGAATAGTTAGCAGGAGTCCATGCTGTTAAATAAGTAATAAATAAAAATAAAATAGAAGGAAATTAATTGATCATAGTTGAAAGGACCGGTTGACCGCCTCGCTTGGGCAGGTCAACCGATGACGACGTAATGGCACTAAAAAGCTCAAGTCAGAACGGTCCAGATTTGTTGGTTTTAAATCCAACAGCAGTGGTTTCTTTCCACCTCTATAGGTAGACCCCTAGATCTCCACTTTTCCTTCACAAAATTTTGGGAATGCTAGCGAAGCTCTATCAAAATCTCTCCCCTTGGGGTTTAGAAATAGTAAACTTTTCTGGTAAGTAATTCAAGTTGTTGATCTACAATTTAAATTAATCCTCCTCCTCCCTATCTTCTAATTTCTGAAATCTGATCTATATATACAATCTATTTGTTGTATATCAAAAAGGGGAAATCTAACAAAGAGTTAGGAGTGGTAGAAATCAGATCTCTTCTTCTTCTTTAGATTCCAAAATCAGTTAGGATTTTCAGGTAAAAGGTTTAGATGTTAAGTCTTTTTATTCCAGATTCTATTCCTCTAGTTTCTGATTATTAAGCTAATCTCTATATACAATTCACATTGTTACATAAAAAGGCAGATCTGAAAGAGGGTTAGGTGTAGTGGAATCAAATCCAGTTATGAAGCAAACAATTCTCTATGAGTGGAAATATCAAGTTTTTCACATTTTTGTAATTGAATGGCATTTATTAGGATTTGATGTATGCCTTGGGAAATTTTGGTAAACGAAAACATAACACCTAAAACCTTGAGAATTTCCTAAGTAAATATTGGTCTTTGTATATGTTGGAATAAAAATTACTTTTGGTATTGTTATATTAGAATCTAATTAACTATTAGAATTAGATAATCTATGGTCAAGTTAACCTATTTTCCCTCTTTTGAATTGAAGTGTTAAAGGGTTCAAAAAGAAAATAAATTAGAAATGGTGTGTAAATTATGAATTGAATTGTTTGTAGTTTACACCGCTTATTTCTACCAATGGAGTAAATAAGGAATTCCTTTCTCACTTCAAAATGTTGCATTCAAAGGTTGAATTGACTATAGGCAATCTAATTTGTGGTGATTTGTTCTTTAAAATAGAAAATGGGATTCTAGTGTATTAATATGGGATAAATGTATATATTCCATGTTTGTACAAAACTATTTTATTTTGCTATGGTAGTAGCAGTTCTTGTTGGAATTGTAGGTTTGTATGAGATTGATATTTCAAAATACCTTATTAGCGGATTATTATCAAATTGTTGTAACCTAATCATTAGACTTTGAATTTCGCATGTAAGTATATGTGTGTGTGTGTGTGTAATTTATTGATTATATTGTATTGATTATATCGTATTGATCATCATAATTAGTATTATTAGAATAGTTAAGTAATATGAATATGTACGAAGAGAGTCAGAGTAAATTAGGGAATTAATCCCTAGTTAGGGATGTAATAAGGGGATACCTTATATGGCCTCAATTATTATTCGTATAGGGTGATACATGTATATAGTGGATATAAATATAAGTCATGATTAAGTTATAGGGATGCGAGGTTAGTCCAAAGCTACATGGAAGTCTGCCCAGTTAAATTTGGCTATCAACGGTGTGGCTTTGCGGACTAATGTGGGACATTACCTATAATAAATAGCCACAGTAGATGCAAGATTAGTCCCAATTCTGTAGGGTAAACCTGCCCAGTTAATCTGGTTCTAGTACCTACGAATAATCGAAGTAATGTGAGACGTCACGAGTGGGTTATGGGTCATAAAATGCGTTTTGGATGCGGTAGGTGAAATCCTTCGAAGAGGTTCGCTTCAGGTTCGAGGTACTAAGTAGTTATGGTAGGGCCCACCTCTTTTAAGGAGAAGTATTAAGTGACCTGATGGGATTTCTTATGATGTCAACTAGTGAGAACCATGTAGGGACCCGCCTTGGGTTAGGTCTTAAATGATGGGGACCTGCCTATGTTATAGGTCTTAAATGTTTAGAGTCTACCTAAGTCCCATGAAAGAGATATTAAGTAGTTTGGAGGTTCTCTCTCACATCATTAACAATAGTCATGTTTGAATTTGGAAATCGGTTAGGTATTAAAGGACGGGGACCTGCCTATTTCATAAGTATTAAATAGTTAGCGTTTGCCAAATCACCAATAGAGAGTATCTATTGGTTTGGATGCTTTCACCTGCAGCATTGATGTTAGTTGTGTTAGAATTTTGGAATTGGACTGGAAAGACCTTTGGGCTTATAGTTAAAGTTATCAGTATTTGCAGCACCACCATTTAGAGTGACTTTTACATTTGGTATAGTCTTGAATACGTAAGACATATTTCTTATTTAAATAATACTGCCCAATTACAATTATGGTAGAGCTTGAGATTTTCATTTCATCAGATTGTTGTTCTGACCGGATTCTCATTACAACACAGGCTAGGGAGAGTAATGATGATTTAGGAGATGAAGGTGGAGATGAAGTCTTGTGGCGGTTATTTATCTATTTATGCTTTTTAAGTATTTTATTGTACCCAGTTTAGACAGTTATGTTGTTTTGAGATATTGTACTATGAAGGCTTTTTGTAAACATGTTGTGATATTTAACATGATATGTTTATGAAATGGTATTCTTTTATGAAGTGGGTACTTGTTTCAAATATTATATTTTATCCATTCCGCTGTGAGATTCTGAAAGTATATATAGGTAGCTTTGTGTACTGTGTTTTATTTTAATTTTTTCAACCTAACATCTCGTATTGAGATGGGCTTAAGGTTCGTTGGGCTTTGTTGGGTCGAAATTAGGTCTGTTTTGGGGTAGGTTGTTACGCATATTCTCTATGGGAATTGGCATAATGGGTTGGTTTTGGTATATTCTTCCATACTGGTACTATGAGTATGCGACCAACATGCACCCGTGACTTGTTGATGAAGGAAGCACCACTTAATATATTTATTTCCCTTGATTATAACGTTTGGGAACTACTTTGCATATATGCCATTTTCAGTAGGGGTATATAATGAGTTGATGGAGGCCAGATAATAGATGGATTTAAGAAGGTGCAACAACATTATTCCATATCCCCGACGCTGAGCATCCCATTACTTTTCAGTTCTCTATCTCTAGACGTAGACGTAGGGTTTCTATGAGTCCTCCACCGGGTTTTCGAGCTCAGGGGGAAAGTTTTTTAGGTTCTACATGACCGTTTATATGGTAATTAGGGGATTAGTGCTAGTTACATCTATTAGGGGTAGTTTGTGTTCCTTCCGCTGCTCATAGGGGATGATATGTATGGATTTATTCATGTTGACACTGCTTATATAGCTGCTATGTATGGAAATTGCATTATCCAACATATGAGTTCATTGAGGGTGTACCTTTTGTAAGTTTATGTCCTTCGCACGAGGTATGTATGATTGTGTAGTTTCCGTATAGTTGACTACTGTTTTCTTATGACATATGTATAATTTTCTTTTTTCCATCGTAGTATGCTCAATACCTAGAGCATGGTAGACGAATGATTGTTGCATTTGAGCATATGATACTTGATTACACTGAGAAGTTTGTATCAGACTTATCGAACTGACTTACATCAGTAGCAGACTCAGTATCAAACAAAGGATAGACTCAAGCGGAGCAGTATGAGGCTTGGATTTAGGAGTTGCAACAACAGCAACATCTACCGCCTGACCTACATGATTTCGATAATGTCAATGATGATAGTAGTTATGACAGTGGCGATGGGAGTGATATTGGATCATATTATATTAAGTGAGGATTTTTTGAACTAGTATTCATTTTCTTATATGCGAGATATTTTTCATGTATTAATGACTGAAAATGTTTTGCTCATTTGTGTATCTAAGATGTTCTACATGTCTTACTGATTTGTGTTTATGAGATATTCATCATGTTTTGATCTTACTTTTGTATTCGTGTATTATTCATATATTGATGATTCATATTATTTTGTTTTTCATTTCATACCAGATTCATAACATAAATACAAGATACAAACAAAAACACTTGAAACAAACAAAACTAGAATCATTCGGTATTTTATCCTATCTATCACTATACCCACATTGTTTTTCTATGTGCATGTCATTTAATTGAGTATACTACCAAACGACTAGTCAGAATTATTTGATAAGTTGTCATATCTATCACTATATCCACGTTGTCTTTCTGTGTGCGGTGGTATTATGTATATTTCATTAAGTCATTTGCAAACATATCTGCCTACCCAAATATAGTATACCAAAATGGTAGACTATAACCATACTTCTTTTCCTTTATCATAGTCATATGAAGGCCCTTTAAACCATAATGTCCCACCATCATCTCCTGAACCACTGACTGAGTGATGCAAGAAAGATATTAGAAGATTTAAAAGAGCACAAGAGGGAGCTACAAGAGCGTAGGTTTTAGGAAGCGAAAAGACAATAGGAAGAACAATGGAGAAGCCAACATAGACGCAGACAAAGAAGACGTGAACTCCGTAACTAGCAACCCAAAAGATAACAAAAGGTTGATCTCCACCAATCTAATGTAATTGTGGAGTTTCAGTTATGTTTTTAGTCATAAGAAATGGAAATGACATTGGTCGAGTAAAATTGGCAAACCTACAATTTGAACACTATAGATGCTCCAACTTCCCAGGTGGTAGTGGGATATGGAATGGATTGATGATCCTTACCTCAGTGCTACTGAACTTGAAAATGAAATAGCAAAGCTTCGTAATAAGCTAAGTCCACTGCAATTTCAAGGTGGTCGTAGATAGAACTGATTGTTGTTTTAGTTATGTTTATATATGTTTATTATCTAGTTTTGTTATCATGTTTGTTGTCATGATTGTTGTTTTAGTTATTTTTATGTATGTTTAATATCTATAAATATATTTAAATCAGCAAGCACAGCATACAAATTTAGAAAAACGTCTTCCTCTGTCACTTTATCTATAATTTTCCAGTATCTTCGACAAACCCCAGTAAACATGACATAAATACTCCCAATGTCCATATTCCTTTACCTTAGCCTATAATCTGGATGACTGCTATAAGCTTCGTTAATGGTAATCCAAAAACCCCAATTAATCTTCTATTTCATATGTCTACGATCGGCTTCTATATACATTTTAATCAGTACCAAACAGTTATGTGGGGTCTAAGTTTCATTTTCCATTAGGATATTATGAATTTTCCATACAAAACATACACTTAAATAGTAATTTCTTAATCCATGTGACCCACACCACCTCCCATTGGAAGGTACACATGTCTTATAGAGTTAGGAGTATGACCCAGGGGTGATTATGTAATTTAATTTAAATTATTAGCTTTATAACAAAATTTCATTCGAAATAAAAGGTTTTACCTTTCTATTATATATTTGATATACTATGCTATATTAATTAATTATTTAATTTAATTATATTTAATAGAAAATTCATAAAATGTGTGTTTTGTGATAGTAATTACAATTAGTTGTATCATGAGAAATTTATCACAATATAATAAACACAACGTTTTAAATATTCCTAGTCAAGATATATCAAGACTAGATATCGATACATCCTTTTGAGACTATAGTACATAATGCTCTTCAAAAGTTGGCCAATGTATTATTCTTGGAAGTTGAGGAGTACATAGTGGTTATGTACTGATAGTTATTGGATAACTATGAAATGACTCATTTGGTAGTTTTCTATTTGTTAATATAACCAATGTCAAATAGAAAATACCGATATGACTATTACATAATTCTCTTGACTTGAGAATACTTTCGAGCATCAATGTGGAAACTCCCCCTTGATTATATTTAAATCGTGGCACAATATCTATCGAATGACTATGGTTGGGTCAAGTAGAAGCATTGAAGTGAAACATTATTCAATAGAGAATCTGTCTCCTTGGTTATATGAGGTTAGTATAATCACCAACTGAAATCAACTCAAAGTCAAAGTCTTTGTCTAGGGCAGTTCAGTTAATAATAATTGTTATTGCCGAACAAAGGACTTTGTGTTTCGACTAAACAAGTTGAATGTAGATGATAATTTTGACCATTGCAAAATTCTGTAAGTCCTAATACGATATAATTTTGACGAAGAGAATTGTGTAAATAATTATCACTATAGAGTAACACTTAAAATAAGTAAAATAGATTTTACTGAAGCCATGTAAGTGATAAATTTGGCCATAATGTCACACCACTAGCTAAAGTGACGTGTGAACGTTAATTTTCGAATTGTTCGATCTTAATCATCAATCGAATTTACACCTAAGAGTCATACAACTGAAATGTTGAATACTCCGACTAGCACTTGGTTTAATTAAATTATAACTATTATAAATTAGTTAATATTTATGAAATATTAGTTATAAAATTTTATTTTATTTGTATTGATCAGTATTGAAAATCGTATGTACATAAAAGTGTAAACACATGTATCGATAAACGATATCAATGTGCATAAATTTGAATATATTTTATCTGATTGGACTCGAAGTAGCATGGAGGACCATGAAGGGAATAAAGATGGCCATCCATAGATGTTATAAAATGGGATTGAATTTTAATCTGAAAGGGTTTGAAATTGCAAGAGAAAATAGTGGATCCAGATCCACTTTTAGCTCCTCTCTTTCTCTGCTATTTAAACACCCCTAAGCCCACTCTCTCTTTTTGCTCCTACATCACCTATTTAGTCAATTATCCCCCTCATTCTCCACGGATTCAAGCATTAAAAACACAATTTTAAATAACATAAGGACAACGGTGTGTAATATATTCAATCGGGTAGCTCTTTTTGGGAGGATTTGAATTCTAATTCAAGTGGTGCCAAACAATTAACATTCAAGGTGTATTCTCTAGGCAATAGTAAGGTAACCATTTTATTTACAATTCATATATATATATATAATTGCGCATTATACGATTCATGTTTTGCTAGATCGATTATCAAGAATCCCTATACATGTCTGCCATTAACATAAGATGTAAATACACATACGTACACATACAATACATACACATACATTGCAAAATAAAATTATTCTCTATACACACTGACACACACACATGATTTCGTCCAAAGATTAAAAAAACATTTTTTTTGAAAATAAATAATAT
The DNA here is from genome assembly GCA_030737815.1 of Allium fistulosum. Classification (NCBI taxonomy): domain Eukaryota; kingdom Viridiplantae; phylum Streptophyta; class Magnoliopsida; order Asparagales; family Amaryllidaceae; genus Allium; species Allium fistulosum. Next base: position 531,583,009 of record CM060904.1, read on the forward strand.
TCTAAAAGTGTTTTAAAATAAAATTGTTTTTGACATATAAATATAAGTATATAACGTGTGTGTGTGTTTGTTAAATTATATGTATAATAGCATATCTAAAAAATAATTTATATATAAATATTAATTTTAATATTTGTATGTATATATAGTTTATTTAAAATACAATACATTGTTTTAATATATATATTATAAAATACACACACACACATACATACATACATACATAGATACATACATACATACATATATATATTAACGCACACACGCATAAATATATATTCAAAATTATATGATTTCCATAATTATACGTATATATATTTATTAGATGTAAAATATTGAATTTAAATCTTAAAATAGAAGATATTTTAATATATAGATCTAGATTTGAAATTTAAATTTATTTAATTTAAAACTATTTATATTTGTATTTATAAATATTACTATTTTACACACATATATTGTTATCCCGCCTTTTGGCAAGGCCGTGACACCAAGAACTTGACTAGAGACCAAAGGCAGTTCGTCTAGAAAATTGGTTGTACGCAGGTTCACTATGGATATCGACGAATTTTGTCCGAGTCCGGATCAAGCCAAAATTGATATGACACAACAAGCGAAGCTATGAGAGTCAACGTTCCGAATTTCAGGTTAATCCGAGTCTGTATGCTCAACTTACGATCGATGCAAAATTGGATGAAAACAGCCCCTGTTCGAATCGCTCACTTCGACTTGATCCGCTTCGCCTCCACTTCGACTCGCTCCGCTTCGCCTCCACTTCGACTCGCTCCGCTTCGCGTCCACTAGATAGCCCATGTTCGATTCCATCTAGATCGACTCCTCCACAAAACCATTGCTCGACTCCATCAAGTTCGACTCCATCAGAAAGCGCTTGTTCGACTCGCTCCGTTTCAAGCCACAGTTCGACTCGATCATCCAACAACAACTTCGCATCCATCCGAAGACTTATACTTCGTGTCCATCAATGCGAAGCAAGGCACAGCAGTCGACACGAATAAGCGCCACGTCATCGAGTCAAACAGAATTGAGTCGAATAGGAAGCGAGTCGAATAAAATCGAGTTGAACGAAACAGTCAACCGAGAATCCCATTTCGTATCGATCATATCTCCTAATCTACAAGTCCAAATGCTATGAAATTTTCACAGAAGACTACGTGCATGCTAAAGAATGTCCACGCCAAATTTTGACTCCATTGGATGAAATCTTGATCGATACGAAATCTGTTCGTATCGATCACGGATCGGACCGAAACTTCACGGGCTTGGGCGCGCGGGCCTAGTCACGTGCCAGAGAGGGTCTCCCGAGATCTGAGTGAAATACCAGCCTCCCACACCTATAAATAGACCCCCAAAGCCAACAAAAAACGGGGGGTTCTTCTCCTCTTTTGAGATCTTCAACGCCCAGACCCTGCCGGATCCAGATCTAAACTCCATCGCTGCTACTACCAACGAATTTCACTGCTGTTGTACTCAAGTTTCAGAACTATAACTCACTGCAATCCATTGTAATCAATTGTAATCGACAAGTGCATATCAATACAGTCATTAACTTCAAAGTGGACATAGGCAAGGTCGCGGAACCACTATAAACCTTATGTCTCTGTCTATCTCTTTCTGTTTTAAATTTATTATTCTTCACTTTTTACCCTCTACAATGCTTGGATCTGATATCTGTGATTACATATTGCTTATTTGTGTTCATACACTAGTGCTTTCACGATATTTGGGGTTTGTGACCATTTTTGGCGCAAACACTTTGGTGCTTTCACTGAGAAGGCTAATTCAGGAATCCTATCATTTGGAAATTGAGTTTGAAGGCTTAGAGATTCAGATCTGAAAAGCTATGACAAGGCAATCAAATAGAAGACAAAGGCCAGATAGAAGTCAGCATGAAGGGAGTCAAGACGCTTCCTCAGGTGCAAATCAGACATCAATCTTCATCACCCGGGATGAGATAGAGACAATGATGAAAAGACAAGAGGAAATGATCCAGAACTTGCTTCTTCAGATTGGGCAACTTGGAGCGCATAATCAAGGAGCAACCAGAGTTCAGAATGGAGCGGGACCGTCTGGCATAGCGCCAGAGCTAGGGGGCAATAACCCAAAGCATGTTGGCCCAATCCCAGGTGGAGTACCAGGTGGAACTACGCAACGCGACATTGACAGAGAAATGAATGCTCAGCCAGGAGAGCAGATTCCAGGAATCCCTCGTGAACTGGGGGGCAAATCAGAAACAACGGACAAGGACTACAACTTGGAGATAGTGACAGGTTGGCGGAGATGGTCAGACGAGCCATGAGGGGCGGACTAGTGAATAGAGATCTGGAGGATGTGAATAGGAGTCCCTTTGCTCCTACGATCAGGCAAGCCAGTAATCCACCAGAATTCAAGTTACCAACACTGGACATGTACAATGGGAGGACGGATCCTGCGGTTCATCTAACAAAATATATAAGGCACATGGAAGTGCTGGGGGCATCGGAGGAGGTCATGGCCCGGTGTTTCACATTGTACCTAGCAGACATAGCAGCATTATGGTTCAGACAGCTAGAGAGCGGTTCCATTGGAACGTGGACCGATTTAACTGAAAGGCTCATGAGATAGTTCAGGGTTCACATTTCAAGACCCAAAAATGTGATGAGTTTGGCAGCACTGAAACAAAGAACCGGGGAGTCTTTGAGGAACTTTTTGACGCGATTCAATGCAGCGGCAGCATCGATGGATCGACCCGATCCATCCATGGTTTTGATGGCAGCTGTATCTGGCATAGCTGATGGCACGGAGTTCAAGAATTCGTTAACAAGGGATCCCCGTATGGATCTAGGAGAATTTTATCATGAGGCTGAAGGATTTTTACGATTATAGGATGCAAATGCTGAGAGAGAGGAAGGAGAAGGAGTTGATGTTTATGCAGTCAAGAGTGAAAATCCTCCCAAAAAAGATTCAGGCAACGATAAAGGGAAACCGAAGGCTAATAACAACAATGATGGACCAATGCGAGCGCGAAAGGAACCAAGATTCACCTCTTATGCAGAGTTGAACGAGACCTTGGAGCGAATCTACTAGGATACTAGGGGGCAGATTCCTTATCGAAAGCCCATAAGAAGGGATCCGACCAACAATGAAAGAAGGTCAGACAAGTACTGCTTATTTCACGAGCTGAATGGTCATAGCACGAATGATTGCAGACACTTGAGAGATGAGGTTGAGGGACATATCCGGAATGGTTTGCTATCGCAGTATGTGAGAAGGGGAACGACAACGGTGGAACGGGAGCGGCCACCACCTGCACCTACTGGGGACGGCTCAGGATCGAGGTGTCAGCTTGTCATCAGTTGATTAGGATAATGACGAATAAGTAGCAAACTCCACACCAACACGATTAAGTCATTTACAAATGTACAGGACCACGAACGATCCTCAGGCATACTCTGATACGACTACTAATCGCAACGGTGTAGGTGTTTGCACTTGGACGTCCCTGTTTTCCTTTTATTTTCCATTTCCAATGTTTGAACTTGATTTCGTTGAACATTTCTTTAAAAAAAATCCATTTTGAATAAAAATGTCCTTTGTGATGCCATGACGGCTAAGCCACTTACACATGTAAGGGATCGCGAATGGTCCTCAGGCATGCTCTGAGATGGCAATAAACCGCCACCACAAACACTTCAGAAAACTCACCCGAACGTGAAATCTGACATTGATAATACTAAATCCCCCCGGGCACACAAAATTCGCCTCGAACGGCACCCGACCGCGAACGGTCACAAATCGCCTCGAACGGCACCCGACCGCGAACGGTCACAAATCGCCTCGAACGTCACCCGACCGCGAACGGTCACAAATCGCCTCGAACGGCACTCGACCGCGAACGGTCACAAATCGACTCGAACGGCACCCGACCGCGAACGGTCATCATTCGCCGCGAACGGCATCCGACCACGAACGATCACGTACTACCCCGAATGACATACGATCTCGAACGATCGTCCTTCGCGGTCAGATAAAACTATCAATTTCTTTGCAGGTCATCAACAAGATATGAACATCCAGCTCATGGCATTACAAAGCAACAACTTTCATCGAAGAGACGATAACTATTCAGAGTAAAGATTGCAGCATTTCAAAGCACATCATGTTTCCACAAGACATACTTTGGGGGGGAAATGTTATCCCGCCTTTTGGCAAGGCCGTGACACCAAGAACTTGACTAGAGACCAAAGGCAGGTCGTCTAGAAAATCGGTTGTACGCAGGTTCACTATGGATATCGACGAATTTTGTCCGAGTCCGGATCATGCCAAAATTGATATGACACAACAAGCGAAGCTATGAGAGTCAACGTACCAAATTTCAGGTCAATCCGATTCTGTATGCTCAAGTTACGATCGATGCAAAATTGGATGAAAACAGCCCCTGTTCGAATCGCTCACTTCGACTCGCTCCGCTTCGCCTCCACTTCGACTCGATCCGCTTCGCCTCCACTTCGACTCGCTCCGCTTCGCGTCCATCAGATAGCCCATGTTCGATTCCATCTAGATCGACTCCTCCGCAAAACCATTGCTCGACTCCATCAAGTTTGACTCCATCAGAAAGCGCTTGTTCGACTCGCTCCGTTTCAAGCCACAGTTCGACTCGATCATCCAACGACAACTTCGCATCCATCTGAAGACTTATACTTCATGTCCATCAATGCGAAGCAAGGCGCAGCAGTCGACATGAATAAGCGCCACGTCATCGAGTCAAACAGAACCGAGTCGAATAGGAAGCGAGTCGACTAAAAGCGAGTCGAACGAAACAGTCAACCGAGAATCCCATTTCGTATCGATCATATCTCCTAATCTACAAGTCCAAATGCTATGAAATTTACACATAAGACTACGTGCATGCTAAAGAATGTCCACGCGAAATTTCGACTCCATTGGATGAAATCTTGATTGATACGAAATCTGTTCGTATCGATCACGGATCGGACCGAAACTTCACGGGCTTGGGCGCGCGGGCCTAGTCACGTGTCAAAGAGGGTCTCCCGAGATCTGAGCGAAATACCAGCCTCCTACACCTATAAATAGACCCCCAAAGCCAACAGAAAAAGGGGGGTTCTTCTTCTCTTTTAAGATCTTCAACGCCCAGACCCTGCCGGATCCAGATCTAAACTCCATCGTTGCTGCTACCAACGAATTTCACTGCTGTTGTACTCAAGTTTCAGAACTATAACTCACTGCAATCCATTGTAATCAATTGTAATCGACAAGTGAATATCAATAAAGTCATCAACTTCAAAGTGGACGTAGGAAAGATCTCCGAACCACTATAAACCTATGTTTCTGTCTATCTCTTTCTGTTTTAAATTTATTATTCTTCACTTTTTACCCTCTACAATACTTGGATCTGAGATCTGTGATTACATATTGCTGATTTGTGTTCATACACTAGTGCTTTCATGATATTTGGGGTTTGTGACCATTTTTGGCGCAAACACTTTGGTGCTTTCACTGAGAAGGCTAATTCAGGAATCCTATCATTTGGAAATTGAGTTTGAAGGCTTAGAGATTCAGATCTGAAAAGCTATGACAAGGCAATCAAATAGAAGACAAAGGCCAGAGAGAAGTTAGCATGAAGGGGGTCAAGAGGCTTCCTCAGGTGCAAATCAGACATCAATCTTCATCACCAGGGATGAGATAGAGACAATGATGAAAAGACAAGAGGAAATGATCCAGAACTTGCTTCTTCAGATTGGGCAACTTGGAGCGCAAAATCAAGGAGCAACCAGAGTTCAAAACGGAGCGGGACCGTCTGACATAGCGCCAGAGCTAGGGGGAAATAACCCAGAGCATGTTGGCCCAATCCCGGGTGGAGTACCAGGTGGAACTACGCAACACGACATTGACAGAAAAATGAATGCTCAGCCAGGAGAGCAGATTCCAGGAATCCCTCGTGAACTCGGGGGGCAAATCGAAAACAACGGACAAGGACTAAAACTTGGAGATAGTGACAGGTTGGCGGAGATGGTCAGACGAGCCATGAGGGGCAGACTAGTGAATAGAGATCTGGAGGATGTGAACAGGAGTCCCTTTGCTCCTACGATCAGGCAAGCCAGTAATCCACCAAAATTCAAGTTACCAACACTGGACATGTACAATGGGAGGACGGATCCTGCGGTTCATCTAACAAAATATATAAGGCACATGGAAGTGCTAGGGGCATCGGAGGAGGTCATGGCCCGGTGTTCCCCATTGTACCTGGCAGACATAGCAGCATTATGGTTCAGACAGCTAGAGAGCGGTTCCATTGGAACGTGGACCGATTTAACTGAAAGGTTTATGAAACAGTTCAGGGTTCACATTTCAAGACCCAAAAATGTGATGAGTTTGGCAGCACTGAAACAAAGAACCGGGGAGTCTTTAAGGAACTTTTTGACACGATTCAATGCAGCGGAATCATCGGTGGATCGATCCGATCCATCCATGGTTTTGATGGCAGCTGTATCTGGCATAGCTGATGGCACGGAGTTCAAGAATTCGTTAACAAGGGATCCCCGTATGGATCTAGGAGAATTTTATCATGAGGCTGAAGGATTTTTACGATTATAGGATGCAAATGCTGAGAGAGAGGAAGGAGAAGGAGTTGATGTTTATGCAGTCAAGAGTGAAAATCTTCCCAAAAAAGATTCAGGCAACGATAAAGGGAAACGGAAGGCTAATGACAACAATGATGGACCAACGCGACCGCGAACGGAACCAAGATTCACCTCTTATGCGGAGTTGAACGAGACCTTGGAGCGGATCTACCAGGATACTCGGGGGCAGATTCCTTATCGAAAGCCCATAAGAAGGGATCCGACCAACAATGAAAGAAGGTCAGACAAGTACTGCTTATTTCACGAGCTAAATGATCATAGCACGAATGATTGTAGACACTTGAGAGATGAGGTTGAGGGACATCCGGAATGGTTTGCTATCGCAGTATGTGAGAAGGGGAACGACAACGGTGGAACGGGAGCGGCCACCACCTGCACCTACTGGGGACGGCTCAGGATCGAGGCTTCAGCTTGTCATCAATTGATTAGGATAATGACGAATAAGTAGCAAACTCCACACCAACACGATTAAGTCATTTACACATGTACAGGACCGCGAACGATCCTCAGGCATGCTCTGATACGACTACTAATCGCAACGGTGTAGGTGTTTGCACTTGGACGTCCTTGTTTTCCTTTTATTTTCCATTTCCAATGTTTGAACTTGATTTCGTTGAACATTTCTTTATAAAAAAATTTCATTTTGAATAAAAATGTCCTTTGTGATGCCATGACGGCTAAGCCACTTACACATGTAAGGGATCGCGAACAGTCCTCAGGCATGCTCTGAGATGGCAATAAACCACCACCACAAACAGTTCAGAAAACTCACCCGAACGTGAAATCTGACATTGATAATACTAAATCCCCCCGGGCACACAAAATTCGCCTCGAACGGCACCCGACCGCGAACGGTCACAAATCGCCTCGAACGGCACCCGACCGCGAACGGTCACAAATCGCCTCGAACGTCACCCGACCGCGAACGGTCACAAATCGCCTCGAACGGCATCCGACCACGAAAGGTCACAAATCGCCTCGAACGGCACCCGACCGCGAACGGTCACAAATCGCCTCGAACGGCACCCGACCGCGAACGGTCACAAATCGCCTCGAACGGCACCCGACCGCGAACGGTCACAAATCGCCTCGAACGGCACCCGACCGCGAACGGTCACAAATCGCCTCGAACGGCACCCGACCGCGAACGGTCATCATTCGCCGCGAACGGCATCCGACCCCGAACGGTCACGTACTACCCCGAATGACATACGATCCCGAACGACGGTCAGATAAAACTATCAATTTCTTTGCAGGTCATCAACAAGATATGAACATCCAGCTCATGGCATTACAAACAACAACTTTCATCGAAGAGACGATAACTATTCAGAGTAAAGATAGCAACATTTCAAACCACATCATGTTTCCACAAGACGTACTTTGGGGGCAAAATGTTATCCCGCCTTTTGGCAAGGCCGTGACACCAAGAACTTGACTAGAGACCAAAGGCAATTTGTCTAGAAAATCGGTTGTACGCAGGTTCACTATGGATATCGACGAATTTTGTCTGAGTCCGGATCAAGCCAAAATTGATATGACACAACAAGCAAAGCTATGAGAGTCAACGTTCCAAATTTCAGGTCAATCCGAGTCTGTATGCTCAAGTTACGATCGATGCAAAATTGGATGAAAACAGCCCATGTTCGAATCGCTCACTTCGACTCGCTCTGCTTCGCCTCCACTTCGACTCGATCTGCTTCGCCTCCACTTCAACTCGCTCCGCTTCGCCTCCACTTCGACTCGCTCCACTTCGCGTCCATCAGATAGCCCAGTCCATCAGATAGCCCATGTTCGATTCCATCTAGATCGACTCCTCCGCAAAACCATTGCTCGATTCCATCAAGTTCGACTCCATCAGAAAGCGCTTGTTCGACTCGCTCCGTTTCAAGCCACAGTTCGACTCGATCATCCAATGACAACTTCGCATCCATCTGAAGACTTCTACTTCGTGTCCATCAATGCGAAGCAAGGCGCAGCAGTCAACACGAATAAGCGCCACGTCATCGAGTCAAACAGAACCGAGTCGAATAGGAAGCGAGTCGACTAAAAGCGAGTCGAACGAAATAGTCAACCGAGAATCCCATTTCGTATCGATCATATCTCCTAATCTACAAGTCCAAATGCTATGAAATTTTCATAGAAGACTACGTGCATGCTAAAGAATGTCCACGCCAAATTTTGACTCCATTGGATGAAATCTTGATCGATACGAAATCTGTTCGTATCGATCACGGATCGGACCGAAACTTCACGGGCTTGGGCACGCGGGCCTAGTCACATGTCAGAGAGGGTCTCCCGAGATCTGAGCAAAATACCAGCCTCCTACACCTATAAATAGACCCCCAAAGCCAACAGAAAAAGGGGGTTTCTTCTTCTCTTTTGAGATCTTCAATGCCCAGACCCTGCCGGATCCAGATCTGAACTCCATCGCTGCTGCTACCAACGAGTTTCACTGCTGTTGTACTCAAGTTTCATAACTATAACTCACTGCAACCCATTGTAATCAATTGTAATCGACAAGTGAATATCAATAAAGTCATCAACTTCAAAGTGAACGTAGGCAAGATCGCTGAACTACTATAAACCTTGTGTCTCTGTCTATCTCTTTCTATTTTAAATTTATTATTCTTCACTTTTTACCCTCTACAATACTTGGATCTGAGATCTGTGATTACATATTGCTGATTTGTGTTCATACACTGGTGCTTTCACGATATTTGGGGTTTGTGACCATTTTTGGCGCAAACATATATATACAATTATTTATACTATTATAAATTTATTTTTATATATCATATTAAACTATATATATGTATGTGTACATATATATCAAAATACACACACAAATATATGAAGGGGCTAACATGTCTGTTATAGTGTAAATCCCAACACTTATATGTAGACATATTAAACTATGTACACTGTATATGTTGTACATGCACGTACACACACATGTGCTTATGATACGCGTATATATTGATTAGCCTTGGGCTAATTTTAAAATCTGTTTTGGAATTAAAATAAAATTTTAAATTTACAAGGTTAAATTTAAAATAAATAAAAGATAATACTTTAAATTTAAAAGGTTAGATTTAAAATAAGTAATGATTTTATAAACGTTATAAAATAATTTGTGGAATTGTTTCGAAAATAAAATAATTATTTTTGAAAATTATTAATAGCTAATTTGATTAATTAAATAAAGGGGATTTTAGGCTCAAGGAAAAAGTTGTAGAAAAATTTAGTTTTAGGGACAAGAAGTTTTCTTTTTAGGCTAAAGGATACTTTTTAATGTAAATCACAGAATGATAGTTGTAACTATCATTTTCTGTTTACACTAAAAGTGTCCTTCAAACTAAAAAGCAAACTTGTTGTCCCTGATACTAAATTTTTTCGCAACTTCTTCCCTACGCCTATTTTCCTGTTAAATAAATAAATAAATAAAAGTTAATTAATTAAATTAAGTTACATATATATTGATATATAACATTTTCTTAAGATGTTAAGATTATATATAATTTTCAAAACTAATTATAATTAATTAAAATTATTTTAATTAAATAAATTAATTAAATTTTAGCTAATATATAATCATTATATATATAAGTTATATGTGTATAATTATAAATGTTATAAATATTTAGTTTAAAATGTTTAATTAAATTAAATAAAATAAATTAAAATATTAATTAATTAATCGATTAATTAAATATTTAATTAATAAATTTAATATTAGATTATACATAAGATTACTATATAAGTTAATTAAGTTTTTTTTGAGAAAAATGTGTGGTCCTCTGCAGGAGAGGAGAGCACACATGCACATTTATATTACAATAATAGTAAGGAGTTGCCAACAAGCCTGGTAGGTAGCAAAAGAAACCCCCGTACAAAAAAAACTAAAAACCAACCCAAAAGAGACAATACCAATCTGAACTTCAGCCAATAGCGACATCTAAGGAGCAGCTGCCAACTAAAAATAATCCTCAACTGTAAAAGCAACCTCCACAACAAAGCTGAAACATCACCAAATACAATATCTACACAAACCACAAACAAACTCCAAAATAACTAAAAACACAATAAATCCCCTAGAAAAACGACAATCCTCGATCAAAAGACTAAGAAACTTTATGATTTAAACGAGGACTTCTCCTAATACTATCAGCTGAAAATCTCTTACAATTTCTTCTTCTTAATTTGGCTTCACGAAGTAACTCTTTAGCATGGGCAGGAGAACGAGGAAATCTACCATAGGCCGCAAGAAAACAATACATAACAAACTTGTAACCGCCTGTACAATAATAGACCACTCCATCGAATTGCTGAAATTTGGAATTCACCAAATCTTCACTCACATTGCTAACAATAAAATTGCTCTCTAAACCACTTGAAACTTGATCTACTGAACAATCACCTTGTGAACCGCTCACTTCTTTACAAAAAGCTGATTTAGTTTCTTCTTCAACAGTATTATACAAAAGAACATTTAACTTCAACAAGTATTCCATTTCACTATTAGACAATAGAATACCAAACTTTAAAGAGAAAACCTCCCAGGGAATAACTAACTGAGGCACCAACTTACAAGAATACGCAAAATAGAATTGACCATCCCTGAACATAATAGAATCCCTTATCCTCAAATCAAATGCAGAAGAAACAGCAAAAGAAAAAACAAAAACCCCTCCAGAATCTGAATTAGCCACAATAGCTTGCGAGCCTTCAATCAAAACATTAACACCAGATAGATTCATCTTTTGAAAACAGAGTGCACAATGTGACTCACCAAACTCGTGTGCACATTTGGATTTAACAGGCTTTTTAAAACCACCAAGACTAACCAAATTCAACTCAACATTATCCTTAAATGACTTATGCAGAGAATCAAACAACTCACCATCATTGAAAGTGGATCCATCTTCCTTTTCAAGTCCTGACAAAACTATCCACTCGGATGAACAAAGACCCATAGAACAAGAATGAACAGAGAAAAAATCCCCTGGACCGCAACCATTAACCTTATTCCCTTCCTCATCTAAAACGCAACAACTTTGAGTAGAAGCAGAGTTATCTGTGATCTCATCACCGTCAATAACATTTAAACTTGAAAACATTGAATCTGAAAAGTCACCAATCGAAAAATCCACCGATTCAGGATAATGAGAATAACAACCTCTGACACCAGGGTCCAATAAAAAGATATCATCATGGAGATCATTATTCAAGTCAGATACATAAAACTTCTCGGTATCAATCCAATGCAAATCCTCCAAATCTTGAAAAAAATTATTACTATTCGAAAAATCTTTAACTTGAGAACCATTCTGATTCTCAAGGTTCGAGTACTTTCCTATGTTATCGGCAGTCAAGCAATCGAAGTGCCAAAATACTTTGTTGAACAAATAGCTACGTTCAGCAATATTTCCAATGCAACAATCCAGGAATAAACCCCTTAATCTCAAGAAATCAAGAACAAAATGAAAGTGATGATCTTTCATACTCAATGGCTTCGAGTGAATAGGATCGGAATAAGGGAAGATCGGCTCAGAATTGAGAAAAGGATTGAAAAACGAGGGGCACGACGATCTCTTATGACCAGCCACTCCACAATTGAAACATTTAAATGAATTAGAGCAGTCTTTAATCTTGTGGTTTTTATCTCCACACCGATAACATTGAAATCCCTTTTTTCGGTTAGAGTTGTTATATTTCTGAGATCGATTTTGAGCATGAGGAAATCTAACTTCTCCGTTAATTAGGAAAGGGGCGCGAATAGGATTCACATGATGAAAAGAAGTATATGGAAATCTATAATCTGGAAAGGAATCGAAAGAATAAGAATTGATTCTGTCGCCATTTTCTTGAGAACCAAATTTCTTCCAGTCATTCGCCATCAAATATTTTTTAGGTTGTTTTGCTCTTTTCGCTCTGAATTTAATTATAAGCCTCTTATATAAGTTAATTAAGTTATAAAATGTTATACAATAATTAAAACTTATATAATATGGATGTATAATAAAAGATAGAATAATAAGAAACCCTAATTAGATTTAAGGAATAAATACATATGTATAGTACGTATACTGTGATTTTAGATGTCTGCAACACTTGAATCGCGAAGGTATTTCATAAGAAATACATTATTCCATAATTTATTATCACTCAATTGAATATACTAAAGATTATGAATCTTTAAAAATAACGTCATCCTCTACCATTTTGTATGTTAATAGATTACTTACATACTCCTTAGTTGTTGATATTCCTCAAGCTAAGGATGTTATGTGTAGTACTATTAATATATTGGATAGATGAGGTAAGATGTGACGACCCATGTAATGATTCGCCATTCTTACTACCAAAGACGACACTTAGTACATCCTATGTATTCGTATGCCGATCATTTAGTTGTTTGAAAGACAGGTCGTTAAGGGTGAAAGAAAGAAAAGATAGAAGAGAAGAAAACTAACAACACAAAATAACAATGCAACGGAACAATATATATTACTCAACATAATATATTACAAAGTCATTTCAAAAATGTTACATCAGAGTCATTCTGATACAAATTCTAGCCTAGGACAATTATAGCAGCTTGTCCCTATCTAACAGATACAATATACATAAAATACAGCGGAAAACAAGGTAATAACTAGCTATCGATGAAGCCACCTGCTCTAAGCTCCTCCAAGGTGAATCTGCGGAAAACCTAAACTACCTGGCTGCCCATTCAAATTTGAGCAACCTAGAGTTTAAGAAAAAGTAAAATAAACTCCGGGACAGACATGGGTCTAGTGTGAGTAAAGCATATATTTAACTTTATAAAAACCTTTAAATCAAAGGCATCTCTTAAGACCATACCGCACATAAACACGGACGGGTTTTTACCTTACGATAACCAAACCATTTCTATAGAAAATTCATTAATATTATAATAATGTATAGAGTTCAAAGTAAAATATGAATATAGTTGAAAGCTTGCATCTCACATTTGGGCACAACTAAGTTCGTACGGCGCTTATTGGAGAATGGATTCCATGCAATGACTGGGCTACGGGGGTACCGCCCGTCATGGTGCATCTCTAGATAAAATAACACCGAGGACCTCGCCGGGATCCCCTGCCAACCTAGAATCATCCTACCACTTGACTAGTAGTATCGAATATGATTACCCCTTGGTTAATGGTCCCCGAATCATACAAATAAGAGATAATACTGACTCCAGATATGGATGATCATACTCTAATGGAAGCGACCCACTTAGCCCTGCTGCATCTCCTATGTTTTAATCATTCCCGGTTGATGAGGCTTGAGACTATGTTTTACCGTTTATATAGCACTTCCCACTTGGGATGCTAACACTACCCTCCAGACAATAATGCAATGCCAGCATTCATCCATACAAGTTCATTCTGGGACTGAACGAAACCGAAGGCACTACCTCCACTACACCCTTTTTTGAATCACCCTCGGGGTTAGGGTGGGCGCGGTCGATTAACCGCTCAAATCGGTTAATTTTTGCGGTTAACCTAAACTAATGAGCGGTTCGGTTAACCGATATTCAGTTAATCATGGTCAGCTGTATCGACCAAACCGCAACTTTTAAACCGCGGTTAACCATTCGAATAGAACGGTTAACCGATTGTTGTTCACGGTTAAACGGTTAACCGACCAAGTTATAGCGGTTAACCGATTAACTGTTTGCAACTATGCATCGAAATTCAAAGTTCAAAATTACAAGCATTACAACTAGTCACAGGCCGGCCACAACAGCATTACAACTAGTCACCACAGCACTGAAATTACAAGCACTGAATAGAAAATGACAAATGTAACCATACAAATACAACTTCAAGTCTACATCTGCAAACATTGAAACCTTGCATAGACCATTACAAGTTTATAACCACAACGGACAACATTACAAAGCTAAAGCACTCATATTTCATAGTTCATACATGCCACACATTACAAACACTACAACTGCAACAATTTCATAAACTACAGCAGCCATCAACCAGCGCTACAACTTCGATGACTCGGTCTCCATTCTCCAAGTCTCTCTGCTCAAAGGTAAACAAATGAAAGTTAGTTGAAAAGTGAGAATAGAAACACACGATATTAATACACATGAATGGCTAATTTCAATGAAGTAATCAATTCAGTCATTACCTGAACAAATTAATACATATGAAAAGTTTTCCATTTACCCTCACTTTCAAGGTAAGAAACATCATAAATAAACAAAAAACAGTATTGGAATCAAAACATGAACAACAATTATATAATTAGCAAAAACATCAAACAACTTTAGAAATGAGTGCATCGATATATGTATGTATGTGTGTGTGTGTGTTCAAAGAATTTAGATCCAAAAGTATACGCTTTTATTATTACCTCTAAGTTATAAAGTAGCAGCTATTTCGATAGAAATAAATAAGCAAACAAGATCAATAAAATAGGAAATACACATCAGCCCGGTCATGCACATCCTCATGTATACACACACATGCAAAATACATGTCACAGCCATGCACATTTTTTTAAAAACCGTAGCCACATGTACCAGTTCTTAGCCATGCATATCACATTTACACACGCAACCTCCCATGCTCAAGCTTGGTTCTACTTCATTTCTATTTACAGTTTTGCCTACAGTGATACCACAGGTGCACCTAATAAACTCAAGTGATTATAAACTAACACCTCTAATGTATTTATATTTGAACTCTGGCATATATATATAAGGTCTATATTTTGTTGTAATTCAAAATATGTTAATTTCATGCACACTGTTTGAACTAAGCCATCCATACTTTACAGCAGCAATTATAGAACTGAAGAAGCATTGATTTGTATTAGTACACTACTGGATCATTCATGTTTTGGTTAATCTATATACAACTGCATCAACGACAAGCTTAAAATTGCTTCTGGATATCACTACAACTAGTAGTTTATTATTATTGTATTACTGCTACTAAACATTATTTTAATTTTTTGTTTTATTTTTATTATTATTTGAATATACACTTAACTGGGCAATGTCCATAGATTGCTGAGAAAAATGTATCAATCTATAACTTATACTCTGTTAACTAAGTTGATTTACTATCCTTTTTGAGCTGCAACTCCTACACATCTCATTGATTTTGTTACGGTCGGACCAACTGAGTAAAGGAAGCAAACACTACTTAAATACATGGTGAATGATTCCAAGCTTGACCAACATAAATAAACTTTAAACGGTATCATCAATTGCAAACAGCTACATTGTCTTAAACCTGAAACTATGAATACTACTAAAGTTCATGTCAATGAAATCAAGACTATGGTGCCAAATCAAATATTTCAAAACCAGTCATATATTTCTGAACAGATCAACGTAATAACTAACAAATCAGAAAATAAACCAAGCTTAACCATTCCAATGTAACAACTAACAAATCAGAAAAATCATTTGTAAAAAATAAATCAAACTCACGTTTTTCCTTTTCTTGCTAGTATTCACCATTGCTCAAATCCATGATCTGGATAGTAAAGTCCGAAGAGCAAGGCGGCAGATTCACGATTCGATTATCACGGATTCACGATTTGATTACCACAGATTCATGATTCGATTATAGAACAGAGGAAAATAAAATAGATAAGTAGAAAACTATTTTAATTTTGGAAACGAATTCGAAGTATGAAGATAGTGAATAGAGGCTGGAGCCTCTCTTGATTAGGGTTACGTAAAAATTGTTGGGCCGGGTTGCGAATAGTTTTGGGTTTTTCCAATAATTTAAAAAATGATTTCGGTTAACGGTTAACCGATATATAACCGCGGTTAACCGTTAACCGAACCGATTTTGATCGATTAATGTCGGTCGGTTAACCGAATGTTCGGTTAACCGATTTTTTCGGTTAAAGCGGTTCGATTAAGGTCGGTTAAGTCGGTTCGGTCGGTTAAATGCCCACCCCTACTCGGGGTTAGTAGCAAACAGTGTTTTAAATCTCGGATTTTGGCCAATATCTCGGGAAAATATCTCGGCTATCTCGGGCGATATTTAAAACACTTATAACTAAATAGGCTGCCAAATCTCGGATTTTGGCTGATATCTCGGATTTTTCATCTCGGCCATCTCGGGGAGATTTAAAAGCCTGGTAGCAAATATCCCTTGCACTTCAAAAATCCATCTTCGATTCCATACTCTTCAAGATGTCTTCAGTTCGAAACGATTGAGTTGGATCGAAGTGGTTTTCCGATAACATACCTGATCCCGGTCTCTTTAAAACAACATGCGATAGTTTTCAGTAAACTTAACCCCGGTTCTTTAGGAAATACATAGTCAAAGATGAGCGAAGATCACCTCCTAACCGTTAGTAGACAGATTTCTTTATTATTTGTCTTAGGAGAATGAAACGAGATTTATATGCACAGTACAACATCATTGAAGATGACTGTGTCATATAACTCACGTGTTTCTCCTATATATTTCCAAAGTTACGTTTTGGGTCCATATTTGGTAGTCGGTTATTTAACTATCAAATAAACAAACAACAACTAATTCAATTTGAGATTTATTTATCCATAGCAACCACTAAGCCTCAAAACAAATCTTTATTTAATAAATCTCTTTTAAAAACGTTTTTCTAAAACTTTCATATACTTGTCTCCCTGACATATATTCACAAAACATTTGCGAATAACTTCTTACTTCCAAATCATGTTAAAAGGGATTAAAAAAATGTTGTTTAAATTGGAGGTAGGATAACCCTATATACTATTCCCTCAGTGTTAGTGTGGAACGGATGTTCCATACTACCTTTTTAAAAGGTCAGTTTAGAGAAACCAGATCTTAAATTCTTTTTATATTTCTTTTGATAAATCCTTTTTAATCAAATCTATTTCATTCATGAAATCTCTTTTACTTGAAATCCAATCCATTTCAAAATACTTTCTAACTTCCCAAATTCATTTATAAAACCCTTTTATAGATAATCAAAATCATTTATAATAATTGCTTTTATAAATATCCAAACTTTTTATATAAATTTCTTATAAATATCCAAACCTTTTTATAAACTACATTTATGAATATCCAAGTCATTTTCTAAAACTTCTTTAATAAATACCCCAAAATAATTTATAAAACTTCTTTATAAACCCTTCCTGTTTAAACAACTTTCTAAATAACCTTAAATTAAATTAGCTTCCTTTAGTAAGCAAAGCCATTTTATAAATCTCCCTTATTTATGAAATCTTCTTTGCTTAAAAACTCAAATGCATTACCCAAAAATACCTTATAAATTTCCAAATTCCTTTATAAAACTCTTTATAAAAACTTCTCTTTATAACATTGGAAACCATTACCATTAGTTAAAAACATCTTTAGTAAAACCATTTGTCAAATCATTCTTTAAATATCATGTTCAAATTGAAATAAATTTGGAACCATTTCAAAAAGAAAATGAAATATTTATCTTTACAAAATCAAGCAGAGGCTTAGCGACCATAATGGTGCTTTTAATTTGGTTTTACTTATTCAGTTTAACATGGCATCACATAACAACAGGTAT
The DNA here is from genome assembly GCA_030737815.1 of Allium fistulosum. NCBI lineage: Eukaryota > Viridiplantae > Streptophyta > Magnoliopsida > Asparagales > Amaryllidaceae > Allium > Allium fistulosum. The sequence goes on from CM060904.1 coordinate 531,601,236, forward strand.
ATAAGGGATCAACACATAACCATCAATCAACTTAAGTAAATATCCAAGTCAATTGTAATAGCAGAATGGTGTTTTGTTCTGCTAATAGGTGTCATTTAGTTTTCCTAATCATATGGGGTTACTTAAGGGCAAGTGAGCAGAAACCCCTTGATTTAGAACAAATTTGAAAAGAAAACAGTTTAAAACAAAACTGATTGCTTAAACTCAAAATGATTTTAAAATAAATTAAAAGCCCTTGTAAATGAGAATCAAATCCTGTTGAATAATAATTAAACTCTAATTAAAAGTAATTAAACCTTATTAACATAATTAACTTTAGTCAAAGATTAATTAAATAAAACCTCTTTTTAAAATAATAATTAATTATTAATTATCTTAAATAAATAATTAAATGATTATTAATTAATAATTAAATAATAATTAACTTTAATTAAGTAACAAATCATGATTAACTTAATAGATTAACATTTAAGTTTAAAAACCATTATTAACAAATGATTAAGTACTAATTACCTTAATTAATTAATTAATCAATTAAATAATCATTAAATAATTAAATAATTGTTCTCTAATTACTAACTTAAAGTTATAAAACATTTCCAAAAAGGATTTCTAAGTGAAAACGAGTTTAGATTAGAAAATAGTTAGATTTTCCGAACTGCGCGTATAGCAACTATCGCTATAAAAACTTACTTTAAGCAAATTAACTTCAAACTCTATTTTCATACTTTAAAGCTTCTAAAAAGTTATAAAACACCTTTCAAAAAGTTTCTAGGTGGAAACAAGTTTCGGATTTGGAAAATAGTTTGGTTTTTGCGAACTACGCGTATAGCGACTACGACTCGTAATTTCAAAACTTAATTTTTTCCCCTTCTATCAAAACTTATCATTTTAACTCTTATCGTTTTTAAAACATACAAGTAGACTTTTGAAAACAAAACAAATATTAAAACTTTGAAAATTCAACTTATAAAACCAATTTCAAAACTTTTGGAAAAGGATTTCAAATGCTCGCCTTTAGTTAGCAAGGCACTAGCATTTCATGTTATAAACAACATAACCCGATATCATCACAAACTGCACTACCACATCACATATACATGTTTATGATACACATACAACAAGATCCAACTTGCAATCAAATATGATTAATCAACTTTCATAATCAACTATATTCCGACTACTAAGCACATTCACATACAACCAAATCACATCCATTTCCAAGTATATTCAAGTATAACCAAACCAAACTTCAATGTTACATAACCAAATATCGAATTTACCAATAAATATACATATTTATAAAGTAAATAAATTTGGTTTTAAAAGTGCGAAAACTTTACTCACCGTAACTTATCCAAATCAAACTAAACTTCCACCGAACTTGGCTACAACACTAGCAAACTGCCTTAGCTTGAAAATATGACTTAGTGTGACCTTCTATGGTACAAATGGGCTCAGCCAAGAGGAAAATTGGGTTCGACCTAGGCTGTAAAGGCTTGGCCATGCATAGGTTAGGTGGATGTGGGCTTATTTTTGGTAGAGAATAGTATATGAGGGAATGTGGTGAGTTTAGAAGTGAAGAAAGGCTAGTTTTTCTTTCAAACTTTTAACATGGAAATTATGAAGACATAAAGAGGATGGAGATGAATATGGAATGGAGATGTAAAGTAAGAGAATGAATATGTATGGTGGTATATATATGCAAGGAGAAGAGGTAAATAACTAATTGTTTTTGTATTAAATAATGTAAACATATCATGTAATGCCATGCCTCTCCAACATACCCTCTCCACACATCCTCCCCTCCCTCCATGGCTTTGTGTGCTAACCTAGGGTGTTTAGGTGATGTTTAAGTACTAACCTAGGTTATATATATATATATATATTATTAAGTATTCATGTAGATACATGTATATGCATGTATATTATTTGCAAATTTGATCAAATCCTAGTTTATAAGTGTGTGCATGTTTAAAACAAATGTGCACAACGTTTTCCGATAACTTTTCTGTGCTGAAAAGTTGAAAATTCGAAAAACGATTTCCGGTCACATTTTCTATTTTTATTTGAACAATCTATATTGGTAAACAAACTTTGAAAACTATTTTATCATCATTATTAAATAATAATTAAAATAGGTTAATTTGCTAATAAAAACACATTTATTGATTTATATTTAAATGGCCTATTTCAAAGTGGCAAATCCTAGGCCGTTACAAATCTATTTTACCATCATTTGTTGTTATTTTAAAAAGTTGTATTTTAATTATAAAACTTATTATTTGAATATTTAAAATTTATTAAATATTCGCAAATCAAGGCAGTAAAATTCCAGGTCGTTACAACCTACCTTTCCGACCCCTAGGAATGACACTTAACACATCCTCGGTGTTCATGTGTCGTTGCCCAAGCATCGGAAAGGTGAATCATCGTAGGGTGAAATAAAGAACAGAATAGAAAAACTCACAATGAAATTGCTAAATAGAATATAATAGTCAAAGGTACATCAGGTTACTCCTTAACAAGAAGTTATCAGAGTTACACAAAAGTACTACAAATCAGGTTAGGCAGTTATAACATCCTGTCTTTACATATGCTAAAACAAAATACATACATAAAATAGATAAACAGCGGAATAGATAGTTAAGTAGATAAAAGCCTCCTGCTCGGAAGCCGTCTTCAAAGAGCCCAACAAGACCTGATACACTCGCACTACTCAAATAAAATGAGTACCCGAGAGTTTAGGAAAAACAAACAACCCGGATCAGACGATATGTCTAGTATGAGTAAAACTTTAAGCAATAGAGGCGTAATTAAACACAAACATGTGAGACCACGCCCCTGAACACGGAACGGGTTTACTCCCACATAAATACACATCCAAACATAAAGAATGGATAAATAATTAAACTCTGCAAAGAGTGGTTAACTCTTCCTGATGCAAATAAGGAAATAAATTTGAAGGTTTGAATCAAATCGGAAAAGGAAAATCTCCAACAAATGACTAGGAAAGTGCACCCTCCTTGAAGTATACCTCTAGTAATATACTTCTGAGAAGCTCATTTACTTAGCGACATTTCTTGGACAATACCAAGCCGGACCCCATCAAATCTTATCGAGAATTCGAATATTTCACATCTAATAATTCCACCGAATCCAAATCTAAATGAGATGTGAAAGTACCCTAATGGTAGCAAATCCACATAGCTTGGCTTCCTCTTGCGCTTCGGATTTAGTCATTTCGACAAAGGATATCAATGCTCAACGGAGCAATAAATCGTCTCAGAATGGCGAAAATAAAGAAGTTAAAGTAATCAATAGCCGAGAAACCAACTATCGACGATATAAAATGATCATATACGGAAATTAAGTCTTATATACTTATCACCACTCATCGAATTCAAACTTGTACTATTTCTTGGTTAATAGTAATACTGGACAAATCAAGGTAGTATTACCTCAAAGTTATGTCTCACGATTATTCTTAACTTACAAAATAGCAACAAGTCTATTTCTTCGATGTTTAGTGCTAATTATACAAATAAATCGTTTTCATATAAGTGAATCGCTTTACGGAAATTAAGTCATTTCCATAAACGAATCAAACTTTTTCTTTTAAAAACCCGAATTCATGCTTGGCTTCGTATTACAAGTATTAGTTTTAAACGACTTTGTTAAAAGAGTTTACTAACTTCAAAACATCCTTATTACATTGATTAATTAACTTTAAAACTTTGTTAACTAAGTTAATTAATTAACTTCAATAGCCTTTAAAGTAAATTACCTTTAAACATCATTAATTCCATTAATTAATAACATTTAAATATAATTAATTAAATTAATTGATAAATAATTAAATCTCATTATTTAAAAATGGTTTATTTTCTGTAAAAATCTTTAAAGGAAAGATTAATTAAAGTTAAACAGATTTATTAACTTCTAAAAGTCATTAATTAAAAAGATTAATTAATTTAAAAGCATCATTGGTAAATTGGTTATTTAACTTTAATCCATCATTATTAAAAGATTAATTAGCCTTAAACATCATTAAAAAATGATTAATTAATTTTAAAACATCATTTACTAAGTAATTAGTTAAATTTAAAACACACCGCTACACTACAACAAAAAGACCCTACGATAGCGCCAAAAAAACGCTATTAAAACCTATAATAGCGGTTTAATAAACGTTGTATAACGACATGTTATTAAAAATAGTGAACAATTTATAGCCCATAATAAGCGCTATAAAAAGTATTAATATAATATCGCAAATAATCTGCTATTTTAAACATTTTTATAGCTGCAAATTATGTGTTATTGATTACTATAATAGCGCTATTTGTCCGCTATGAAATTCGTTATTAGCCACAAAATACTTTTTGTTTTTTCTAAGATAGCACTGATAATTCGCTATAAAAAGTATTAGTAGCGGATTATGAGCGTTGTATATGGACACGTTATTATAGATGTTGACTTGTCACAACACCAATATGCCCTATAAAGATTCAGCTACAATAGTGTTATACTCTGTTATGATATGTTCTTTTATAGCGCTTACTGACCTATTATTCATCATTCTTTATAGCGCTTTTTCTATTATGCATCTGTAATACTGACAGATTTAATAGCGGTCATTCGACGCTATTAAATATTTATAGCGGTTTTCAGGTGCTATGGTTTAGTTTCACAATTCAAAAATTTTCTACATCCTATTCATTAACTATAGTATTAAATACCAATACCAGAATGCACAATAATAATCATTTTAAACATAAAATAATTTAAATAAGGCAAGAATCATAAAAGATAATAAATATAGAGATGAAACACATTACATTAAACATATCAAATATTCGTACACATAATATCTTATAGCTTAAACCACATAAATCAAAACATAGTAGCAAATGTTTTAAGCACACCCCAAAAATTAGTAGCAAAGTTTAACAAAAAAACAAGTACATATTTGGTTGTTTGCATTAAAAAGAAGACCACAACTTTCGCATCCTTCTTATTTCACACACCTGCAAATAAGATAAATATTTACATTAGGAACGAATATGAATAAAACACTGACAAAATTTGATTTTTAGATAGCACAGTGCAGTACGTGTGCATAAAGAGCTGATAAGTTGAAACTAAGGCCTTTTCTAACTTGACTACAAAATACATCCAAGCCACAGAAAATCAAAGCAATCTTAAAGAATTTGAAATGAAGTGACAATAACAAAACCAAAATCAAGGGAAGAAAAATTCAACATAAACAAACTAACTAAAAAGACACGTGCATGGTAACACAAGAAAATAGTGTCGAAACTTCCTATCATGCTTGAATCCTACATCCAATAGCACAAGGAAATATTTAGGAGCATTGAAGGTGAAACAATTGGTGGTGGTAGTTGAAATGTGACTCTAAAAATTGTAAGTACTTGAACATCTAAAATTGGTGGCAGTAGTTAACTACGATCATTTATTTATTCAGAGTATGCAACAAACCTGTGCAGCCATTTTTTGCAATCGAAGACTAACTGCCTCATCGCCCTCCTCGTCGTCATCTCCCATTTCTTTGTCGTCGTCATCATCCTCATCATCCACGTCTGATTGGAAGCCATTCATGTCATCTTCTTCTTTCTCGTATTCCTTTTGAGATTCTGCTATGCAGACATGGCCATGAAATGAATAAAACTTGAATCAAGAAAATTTTGTATGATTAATTTATCAATCAATGTCACCAATCGTGATGGTAAACCTTTAGATTGCACATGTGTGCATGCCAATAAGGTACAAAGGGAAAAGTGAAAGGATACACAAACAAAACCACCTAATAAATGGGATCTTGTAGTTGCAATATACAGGAAAAGTGAAAGGATACACAAACAAAACCAAAGAAATGCAGTAGAACCAAGTGTGAAATCAAATAAGAGATGGAAATCATCAATTTGTTTAACACCTGATCTGCAATATACAGGAGAAGAGGAAGCTCAGGAAGGGGTATTTTAGATGGACCATTCAAGAACAAAAGTAACTTTATCATACATAAGAGTCTGTCCTGAATGATGCAAATGTAACAGATGAATGTAGATTTTTTGCATTAGGGTTCTGTTTGCAAACATAAGTTCGCAATCACAATCTCAACCTACAGTTGCAAGTAGGAAGGAATATAGGTGTTAAGGGAGAAATCCAGCTTATTTAAGTCCACAAAAGAGCTTGCAGAAGTTATGAAACAAATAGTATATTAATTACACAACTAAAGAAGCAACAAGGAACATCCAAAAGAAGAAGAAAAAAAGCAAACTTGCATTGGGGACGTCATGAATCAATCAATTAAAATATGAATAATAAAGTCAAACAAGATGAAATCACCATCAACTTGTTCTTTGTAAGCAACAAGAAGCTCAAGTGTGGCATTAAAGACACGTCCAAAAGCTTCACCTGGCAACAGCTCTGCAGGTAGAGCAAGGAGTGATGTTAACCCTAAGCAGCAAACCTTCTTGTCATGCTCCCTATAACGGCAATAGTACAAGATAAATAAGAATAAAGCATCCATTCAATGAGTTGTAAAGTTTAACTATTACCTTTTGAAATTTACACGCACACCACTTTTCTTAACTTGCTGCAGCATCTAAACCACAAATTAAAGAATTCTGTTGCTACACCAAGTTTGTGAAAAATTCCAAGTGTCAGCGAAGGATTGTAGTAGAGCGCATTAGCAATCTGAAAAAAAATTCAAGTTATATACTCTTTTTTTTCCGCTTACTGTAATCGAACAATGTTGACCACCTCGCTCGATGAAAACCCCGGCGAACAATTTCTAAAAATACTAGGGGACTAAACACACGACTTTCGTGTTGGACACTTTGGTTAAATGTGTATAGATCGGGATATTTTGATTTTTGAAGAGAGGGAAGAAGTTTGTTTCCAAAGAAATAGAGAGCAGGAAGTTGTGACAATATAAGGCAGTGTGCTTGTGTTGTTCATGTTTGTGCACATTTGTGTAAGTTTAAATTGAAATTATTATTTTTACTATCAACTTAGTTAATTTTTATAAGCTTATTTAGTTTTTATTAAACCTAATTAACGAAGTTAATTTTTATAATCTTAGTTAATTTTATTGTGATTATTATTATTATTCAAATTTTATTCTTGCAGTTAGTTAATTTAATTAATCTTAGTTAATTTTATTATTATGATTATTTAACAAAGATTATAAAATTTATTTTAACTATTATGATTATTGTTGTTGTTGTTATTAGTATTATTATTATTATTATAAACTTAATTAATTTTTATAATCTTAGTTAATTTATTATTATTATTACATAAACTTGTTATTTATTACAAAATTTGGTCAATTTGGTTAATATTTTATTATTATTATAAACTTAGTTAATTATTATTATTATTATTATTATTATTATGTTGTATAAATTTAATTAATTTTTATAAAACTTATTAGTATTATTATTATTATTTTGTATAAATTTAATTAATTTTGTAATAATTATTAGTATTATATATATATATATATTATGAACTTCGTAAATCATGTTCATTGTTTATCATTCGACCCAAACAATTGCTAGTAAAAGAAATAAAATTTGATATCTAACGAACATCTAGCCTAATTAATTAATTATTATTATTATATAAATTTAGTTAATTTTTATAAAACTTCGTTTGGTTAATATTTTATAATTTATTATTATTATTATTATAAACTTATTTAATTTTGTAAAACTTATAGTTAATATTTTATTATTACTATTATTACTACTACTATTATAAAACTATTCCCGGACTTCATAGTTCCTCAATTCTCTCACCACCTTAACAAGTCCGGAGCATTCATTATATTGTTCAAAATTATCGGCTCATATATCTGTATCATCTTATTATATTGGTTAATATTTTATAATTTATTATTAACATTATTATTATAATGAACAGTTAATTTATATAGAACTTATTGATAATTTATTATTATTATTATTATTATTATTATATACTTAATTAATTTTTATAAAACTTAGTTAACTTGGTTAATACTTTATAATTTATTATTATTATTCTAAACTTAGTTATTTTTACAAAAAAATTAGTTAACTTAGTTAATATTTTATATTTTATTATTATTATATGATAAACTTAGTTAATTTTCATAAACATCAGTTAAATTTAACATTTGTTTCAATTATTCATGTTGAGTTGGGGTTTTGAAGTTTACTTGGATATGCTATAGTTCAACGTTAGAGGGTTGGAGTGGCAGGTTTCAAACTAATATGAAAAGGTGGAGTAGCTATCAAGTTTTGAGTATTTTCAATTTCTTCAACAATGCAGTGTGAACATTTTCAATTTCATAACAATAAACATGAAAATATGCAGAAAATTTCGAGTCGAAGGTGTCAGTTTCTCTGTGTGAAAATTTGGATGTTGATATCTCAATTTTCATCATGTTCAAGGAGGGTACAGGTTTAATGTCAGAAAATGATTTTAAGTGTGGACGGTTATAGGAGCATGAACCAAGTGGGGATGAACTGATGGAAAATGAGGTACATCTTATTAACTGTAATGAAAAGGGTATTATGTTAAAAGAGACGAAAGGTGGTCAGTGACAGGAGCAGTTTAATGAAAGCGGTTTGAAAGTAGTAAGATGTGTTGAAAGTGATGTGGTTAAGGATAAATTGGTTACTGTAATGGTGGAATTCTCTGATGATAATGATACTTTGGTAGACATGTGTGCTGAGGTAATTTTATATTTTGATGGAAAAAATGGAGAAAGATGAATAAAAAGGAAAAAGATAGTTTTAGATAATATTAATAAACATGCATGTGACGAAGTTAAAGCAACTATTTCAGATAATGCCTGGGGAGAGGTTGAGCATGTTTCAGTACAAAGTAATCTATTTATGCATGTGGCTGTAAAAGAGTACGAGGATTTGATGGTACACGATGATACATCAAATGAGTCATTAATTGTTATTTCAAATACAGTGGACAGAGTGGGATAACAATACAAGATTTACGTGCCTAGTCAAATTGGATATCCAATTTCAGAACAGTAACAATGCGTGGGGAGAGGAGAATGTTATGTACAAGCTCTTTCGGGTCAGTTGAAAGAACTCTCTCTTTAACATTTGTTTGTCATACCTGTTCCACAATTAATACGTTATTATTATATATAAAAAATTATTTTCATCCCATAAGACATGGTAATGCGCTGTGCGGCTTATGCCCTATCAGAATTTACATCGCCAATTTAACAATTAGTATTGAAGCTTTACTTACATTTGCCTGCTATAAAATATAGCATGGTACATTCGAAAAACTTACCTGAATGCCAGCATGACTGCAGAGATAAAAGTCAAATTCAGTTGGATGGCAAATGCTTGAATCAACAACAGTACCTGAAATCAGGTAGCATGCAAATTAAGAAATACAAAACATGCTTGAAAAAAAAACAATCTGTCAACATAAATTTTATGTGCAAAGGTGGTATGCAAAAGTAACTAGTAATGACTTGGCTGCTATTCAAAGAAGATACCAGGCAATATATTTCCACTCCTGTCAACAGATGACAAGTCTATATGATTATTTGCAAATAATCGTGTATGATGACGTTTTTGGACAACCACAAATGTTACAAAGGCCTGATATTCTGCCTCAAGAGAAGCACATGCCTAAACAAATGATCTCAATATGCAACTATGGTATTATCTATGACTATATATGCATATGCGCTTTAGACTCACACTTATCATCCACTACCATCTAAAATGTATCTATCAACTGCTGTCTTTTTTTTGTTGAACAAGTTTCATTTCAAGGAAATAGCATCTATGACGGTGTGAGTCTTGTAATTAGGGATATTACAATGATATTAACACGTACATTAAGGCAAATGAAATTGAAGTTGTAAGGTGATTTCCATCATTTATATGCACAATATATTAATACTTTACTTAAATAAGGCTCCTTAATGCACAGTATGGTCAAAAGACGGAAGAATATCTGACCTTATTAGAAGTTCCAGAACATGGCACACTATTTTTCAGAACTTTAATTGTTTCTGCAATTTTAGCTTTCTGAATCTAGGAGAAAAAGGAAAGTATGAAGGAGCGTATAAATAAGAATAAAGCAGGCACAAGTCAAAATAGAATATTACAAAACTAAAAAAATGTTCAGAAACATACAAGACTCAAGTTTAAACTTTTTGGTGACTTGTTCAAAAATAAACATGATTACTCTTTGTTGAGCAGATCGAGCACTGGCTACCTTGGATGGAACAACCATAAAGGGGCAGTTTTTAGTAGACTCATATTCATGTAGCATCTGTCAATAAAATTGATGTAATATCATTTCTCTTTTCACTGCACAAGTTATGCATACATTGACTATTAAAATACACTTCTTCAAATGAATTATTTTCTACAGAAGTTCAAATAGAATGGATATCTAGAAGTGTACCTGCATACAAGTGCTATTATTGTTAGAAGATACATATGCTGCCTCTCCCTGATTACCATTTGCTAACTGTAACTACACATTTCTTAAATGTTAAAGAAAGTGGGCTTATACTTGATGCTAATAGTTAGATAACACTGAAAAAGAAGCATGATACCATCGAAGACATGTCATGCTCCATTTAATGATCATGATCAGTAAGGCAAAGAGTCAACTGCAAATTACTACTTTCAGGCAAATTAGGAGTTGCAGTACAAACACTAGGAGGAGGAAGAATCCGAAGTGGAATCGGGGATATCCATCTTGATGATCGAGCTCGTGGAACTTTTCCTTTTCCTACATATGATGCTGAATTTACAACTATGTCCTTCGAATGTTCTTTCAATTGGACCATACTTGTCATTGTGTAACGACCCATAAATTTTGATTGGTTTTAATAAAGTAGTTAATTGAAATTTTGTAAATTTTAAATAATAAAATTTGAAATTAAAAATTTATTATTTGGAATACGTCTATTTTAATATAGCAGCTGGCAAATTTTCATCTGATAATATTGAAGTTGATTTTCCTGTGAAATTGCATTTCAAAATCAAACCGGTTAATAACAGTGAATTTAAAAGTTTTTCGAAACCAAAATATGTCAACAGGAGAAAATTTATTCAGATCATTCTGAATCAGACTGCGAAACTCGTTTTTCCAAATTTGGACTTCTACTGCTCCGTTTATCTTAATTCTGGCAAAATAGCAGCATTTCCGGTACTGATTATCGACTTTTGATCGGATGATCGTGCCACTAATATCTGTGTACCGTTTTGATCGTCTCGTCGTACTGATCTCCATGGTATATTCAACTCTGCATTTTGAGGTCCGGTACACGATGTAAACAATAAACTCTTCGTGTAACGGTACCAAAATCTTAACTTTATATTTTACTTTACGTTTCAATTTTGAAACGTGATGCTCAAGCAATAATAATTTGCTTTTATTATTCAGCTCAATCCCATCCCATAACCGTTCGAAAAGAAATAAAACGTTTGTATACGTTTTATTTAGTGGGAAACCGTTCACCTTAAACCTTTGTAACTTCATCCGCTTTTCTATTGCATTTCATTTATTTTATTTTCCTGCAAACCAGTTCGTAGCCTATCTTCTTTCTTTCTCATCTCAAATATACCTTCTTCTCTCCAGATCCATCACCATCGTGACTTCACTTTCACCGACCACTACCCCATGTGCAGACGTACCATCCACCAACCCTCCGCCATGTCCAACCACCTTCAAAACATAGCCTCCTTCATTTTTCCACACGCAAACGACCATGCAGCGCCGAGCACCATGGCCTCACCCTCCCAGTGCCTTCCCATAGCTCCACCTATCAACCCCACCACAGTCCGCCACCTACCCTGTGCCACCGAACCCGCCGCCTACCTCCGAGCCTACACACCACCGCCATGTGTACCAGCGGCCTCAAGCCCAGGCATCTCCTCCGCCTCCACGTCATCACCGACGCAACCAACCTAGACCATCGCCTGTCCACCACCATCGCGTTCAACCTCCCCTCTGGCCACCCTCCTCGACTGCCATGGCCTGCCACCCAGGCCTCAGTGCCATTCCCTCGTGAATCTGTACCGTCCCTTCCGACTACCCATCCTCATTGCTTGCTCGATCTCGCCTCTTCCCTGCTAGGTAGGTATATATAGTATATATATGTTAGTTTGTATATATATTTTTAGGCTGTTGAGTATGTTACTCATATATTTGTTTAATATATATAGGAAGTTTGTTGTTTGTTGAAGAAAGTTATTTTTATGTATATACTTATAAATGAGTCTGCATATTTTATGTCAAAAGCATCATTACATACACATCATGCTTTAAGCTTGGCTGGGATATGTTCTTATAGGTCACTGTATACTTAAAGCATAGCTGACATAAGTCGTATCTTAATATATATATTCCTATAAGTCTGAGACTATACTTTTTTTTTTTTTTTTATTTTGGCTATATGTAAAGCTGTTTACATAACTAAGTGTATGTATATACACGCATGTCTTGTATATAAGCATATATATGGGTTCATCTTAAAGGTAACGTGTGGCATTGTTTTATATCATGGGACTAGTATTGGTATATATTTTCGGCAGTGTATATATTTATAAAAGGAAAATATGTTTTTTTTTACATCCTGGTAGATTATGTTTATAAAGTATGTGATGTTTACATTGTTATTAACATCCGAGGAAGTATAGATATGTAAATGCTTTAAATTATAAGCTTGTATAGTTGTAGATCTGTTGGTGTGTACATATAGGTCCAAGTGTTATATTTTTGTAAGTTTTGGTCAATGCGCATTGTTAGTATTGATATTAAGCAAGTTATATAGACTTTATTTTTATATTGATTCTAAAGATATAAATTGTATATAAGTTACACAGATATTATATGTTGTCTATATAGCTATTCGTTTATTTACATAAGTATAAATTTTAAAACATATTATGTATGCACGTCGATTTTAATGTATGTATGTATTTAATTTTGAAGAAAGGGATTTTGGAGATACATATATATTTAATTTAAATTATGTTTGAATTTGGAAAATGATCTTTATAGATAGTAATATATAGTATATATAGGTTCACTGATACCATTTACCTTCATAAATCCAGTTCCGATTCGATCTCATCAATTTCTATTTATCAGCTTCGTTCGTCGATTCGAGTTAAATCTTGCCTTGTTTTGAGATTCGTGCCTGGATTTCGTAACCTATCTCAGTTTCGTTCACCTCTAGCCTCGAAAGGTGAGCAATCACTCACGATTTACGTTCTTTTATTTATTAAATCTGATTTCAATTGAAACGACAGTTGAAATATGCTGCTGTTAGTTAATTACATTGTTATATATGCTTTTATCTATAACTGTTCACCTGTGACATCTGACACCAGTATCTAGTATTTATATGCCTGTTATTACTATTATCTGTATATTTCACCTATGACATCTGACACCAGTGTCTGTTATTTATATTGATGATATATGCCTGTTGTTATATTTTATATTATCTGTTATCACCCTGCAAGTTCCCTGTTAGTATAGAATTCACTATGGGTTGAAATGATACATACCCGAACGGACTTTAGAATAGGAGAAAATCGTTATGGGTTGAAATGATAAACCCAAGCGATTTCAATTGAATTGAAATTGGGATTACGGGTCGAAATGATATCTACCCGGATATATTTAAATTTCGGATTGAAATGATAAATATCCGTATCACTTAACCATATGATGTATATATACAGACACCATCGGTCCATATATATAAATATTTTGAAAAATGAATTCTATGGTTTCAGAAAGAAATATATGGTTTTAATAAATGTTGAGCCTTAAATTATTTAATTTAAATTAGGATGGATTTAATACATATGATATGTTTAAGTATAAAAATTATATTTCAAAATAGATTTTGGTAATAATTTGAATAAGTTAAGGTTGGAAAGAAATTTATTTAATTAAACCAATTTGAAACTTATTGAAATTTAGATTTAAGATATGATTTATAACTTGGGTTTTATTTAAATAATTTAATGAATAATTCTTGCTTAAATAAATTTAAGGAAATATTTAGTAAGAATGAAATTTAAGGATAGTTAAATGATATTGAATTTATTAAGTGAATATTCCCTGATTAAATAATAATAAAGTTGAACCAAGAGCTATAGGAAACCGTTAATTTTAACTTTGAAAATGTTGAATATTAAAGCTTTGAAATATATTGGAAATTAAATGATCTATTTAGAAACGAATTAAATTGATGAATTGAACTTTGAATAAATTTGAATTTGGAATTTGAAGTTGATTTGAATCGATTTGCTAGACTTGAGGAAATTAAATACTTTACTTTTTAAATCATTTAATATATATATACTATTTTGGAAAATAGATATATTTGAAATGAGATGATATTTGGGTTTTGAAGTAAATAAATTTAAAATGGCCACGGTGTCATAGTGTATATTCTCACCTTGTAGATAGTTCTACAGATCCTTAGAGGATGGTTATCCCAAACATCCTTTAAGTTACTTGTATTTCAGTTGATATTTCACTTGAGTTGGATTTATTGATATAAGAATGTTAATCCTGACTCGAGTGTTTTGTGTTTTGCTTTACGCTCGGGTCAGACCGAGTGATACAGCATTTGAGACTCACCCTTGGAGTTTGGAGCTTCCTTTGGAGATCCAACTATCGCCTCAGCTTTCAGCTCTTCTAGTTGATTCGTTCAGAGAAGTCATCTGTTGTACTGGAGACTTCATTACATTTGAGATATTCTGTTGTATTTTATTTAACTCTGATGTTTATATAGTAGCTTCATGAACTACTATTTTATCTATTCCGCTGCGCATTATTGTATTACTCTGTGTCTGTGATTCTGTGATTGATTTATTTACTGCATATGCTGAGTTTTGCCAAATTTAAATTAACAATCTGATATTTTGAATTATTCAAGTCAGACATGTGTGGATTTATTGTCGATTTGAATGGTCCAAAATACCGGGTCGTTACAGTTGGTATCAGAGCTTTGGCTCTAGGCAAAACCTAGCATATATAGTAAATTTATTTACAGAATCACTTTCGTTCGAGTTTTAATTTCTTCCTTTTGACTCGATTTCCTTTGAACTTTGGAACATTCCATGCGGTTCCAAAATTCATTCTTGTCTCTCCCTATTTGTATTCTTTTGATTCTGGAGTATCCCATAACTCCACTTCGAATGATCTCTATAAGAATAGGCGATCCCGCCAATCTTTGAATGATTTGTAAAGGGGTGGAACTCCTTTACATTTGGCATTGATTCACCGGAGATTTATATATCTTTGGTTTAGATGCCGCTATCTCTTGCGATCGAATGTTGATTTTTCTTGGAATTCTGCATCGATCTTGTTCCTGAAGTCACGGTTGACCCGGTTAAGGTCGTCCACGATTTATATAAGTATATTCATCTTCTATTTTGAAATTAATTATCTCATTTTCGTTCGAACTTATCTTCGAGTCAGAATCCTATTTAATTAGAGTCCCTCTAATTTGAATTTCTATCTTTGTTTTGAAATCCATTCTTGAATCACCTTTTGAAAAATCGGGTTTGTTTATATTTTAGAAATTGTTTTCTAAACCGAAATTATTATTTTGATAAGTATGATTATATTCTATATATAAAAGTGAAATGTTTTTGATAAAGATTATAAACCCTTTAAAATTAGAATTTGAGGTTTCGAAAGGATCTGTAATTTTGAAAAATTATATAAGAAATTTGATTTATCTAAAAATGATTTATAACTGAAAGATTTTAAAAGTGAAATTCGAGAATTGAACTCTGGTATTTTGAAATTAGTTTTAAGATTTTTGAAATATATTATAACAATAATATGATTTAAAAGTATTTTCTGAATAAGAAATGTTTCAAATGATTTTAATGAGTTTCGAATGATTTCGAAGAAATTTCAAAAGAAGTTTGAGAAAATAGAAGTCCAGAACTCACTTATGTCGCTGGAAAATAATTTCGGTGATGAGTGCACGCATCATCGACATTGATTTTCGAGTTTCAGAGTGAGGGATAGGCCACTTAAATAGCTTTGCTATGCGAGTGATTTTGCGAAACCAATTTTGATTCCAAATTCCGAAGTAAGATTTGATATTCAAAGTATATATATGTATATATATTTGAAATGATTTGAAGTAAACCGGTGTTCATTCCTTGAGTTTCGGATTTGATATAATCCCATATATTAAAATTGATTTACTGATTTGTTGATTTCCAACTCTTGAATTTGAAAATGATTTCTTCAACTATTTCGAAGGTTCGAGCACTTCCAAATCAAGGTTAACTTTTCAAAGCTAAATTTTTGAAAAGCATGAATTATTTGATAAAGTGTATAAATTTGTTTGAATGTTTAAGTATGAAGTAATATGATTTAAATAAGTTGAAACTGTTTTGTTAAGTAAATGAATAAGGCTATTTTGAATTTTTTTTAAATATGGAATTTAGATTTGAAATGTCTTGAGAAGAATTTGGTCTTTAAAATATTTTGTATAAATTTTAGTTTAAATGTTTTAACTTAGTAACATCTTTATGAAACTATATATTTAACAAGTTGGAATAAATATATAAGTTGTACGTATGCTGTTTTATTCGCATAATTAATTTGATCCAAGTTTGAGTACACAAGTTCAAGGTGGATTACACCATTTCGTGTTAGGAATTTTCATTCGATTCTTGATGGCGAATATTTGATATGGATTTTGAGCTTGATTCTAGAATTCTCTATCGTAGTATATGGCTATGCAAGGAGACTGATGGCTTCTAGTCGAGAAACCATATCGAAATCCGCATTAGGGAAGTCGAATGGACAATACTAGTTCGAAAGCGAACTTGTGTGATCAAGCGAGCGATCAAATGTAATTTTGCGAAACGATGACGTATGTACATCTTATATCCTAATATCATTTATATATTTTGACGCTGAAATTGAAAGCTGTCGAGTTAGAATATCTTTGCTTACTAAAAGAAATTTCCAATTTAAATTACAAAGATATATAACCCATAAAAGCAAAGATATTAAAATCCCATATGGCTCTTCATACAGCGAAATTTATTTTGAAAATTTGATCCTTATATAAGATAGACCTTACGTAAGTATAAGATGATTTTGGAAACATTTGATTTTGGAAATGAATTGGTTGACTTAAATTATTGATTTGGAAATTTGGATTTATTTCTAAACCTATTATTTTGGGAAATTTTGAAACTAAAGATAATTAATTTGAGAAGAAATAATTTGGTGAAATTGTATATGATTTTGAAATTGAACTGATATTGAAACAAATTGAAATTTGAGAACCTTATGTTACTAAACACTTGATTTGAGAGTTGTCGAACTTATATAAAATTGATTTGTATGAGTATGAAACTGATTCGAAAACTATAGATTTGAAAGGGTACTCAATTTGAAAGTGAAATCTTATATAATTGAAGTCTATATAAGTATGATTTGATATACTATTGATTTTGGAAAGTATTTGATTTGAAAATTTAAACCTTATATAATGGATTTTATATAAGTACGATATTTGAAAGTGATTTGAAAAGGTACTATATGATACATATTTTCGAAGTAAAGATATGGAAAGTGCCTTCTGCTTGATATCCGATTTGTGGCCACATCTTGGATTCATTCTATCGATATTATTCTCTCTGATTTTGGTTTTCCGGATATGATACTCGAGTGTCCTTCGAATTCCATGGCGTTACCCATGGTCTTATCGTTCTCTCGTGACTGCACAGCGCAACTGCCTGGCTGAGTCTTGCCTAGGGGTACGGATTGTTTCCTGGGGGATCCAGGCGTAACCATTGTGTATCCTGCAATCTGTGTAGGTCGCGAATAGTAGCGCAAATGCTTGGCTGAGTCTTGCCTGGGGGTACGGATTGTTTCCTGGGGGATCCAGGCGTAACCATTGTGTATCCTGCATTCTACTAGTCATCATGGCGTAACTCGCAGGGCTGAGAAAGCCTACGGATATGGATTGTTTCCTGGGGGAACCAGGCGTAACCATTGTGTATCTGCGAACCATGGTTAGACAAAGGTTTTGTTCGTTTTGATTGGATTGTACTTTCCATATCTGTTTTTAAAAGTTCTTCCAGTATTTTCACTGGGTGTTGAAACAGGTCTACTAAGTACCTGGAGAATTCTAGTTTTGCGCCTGATCAACGCACTACCAGAGTCTACAGGAACAAGGATACACTTGTCGAAACATCGAGTTATAAAAGTATTTTCGAAATGAAATTTGTTTCGTTATAAAAAAAAAAATTTATTATAAAAGTATTTCTAACAAAGAAATTCTATATTAATATTTGAAATTCTAATGGTTTGAATTAATTATTCATGCCCGATTCTGTTCTTTTGAATCTACCTTATCTGCTCAGCTTTATTTATTCACCTATATTCGGTTTTTCCAAGTCCTCCTTCTTTTCCTTGTTGACTATATCCTTTTAAACATGGTTTAATAGAAATTTTAGTGTTATAAATATTTTAGAAGTTATTAATTAAATAAAACAGATTTAAAGAAATGATTATTGATTTATTAATAATATTTGAAAGGTATCTTGAGTTAAAAATTAATAAATTTATGAATTTTGGATTTAAATGTTTTCAATAACTTCTTTGTAAAAAATAAGTAATAATGTAAATAATTGTTTTTTAAATAGCTTACATATATTTATAAAGGTGTTATTTAAACCTATAAATGATACTTATAAAGGAAACAAGAAAATTTACAAATGGGTTGAAAAATATTAAGGTATTAAAAATAATTGAATTGTAAATGAAGTTTTCAAATGAATATTTCAAGTAAGATTATATAGTTAAATTGATTGTTTATCCTTGTCTTTTAATCTATCTTTTCTGTCTGGTTGTTTCTATTCTCCTACCTCCTTCCTTTTCGGGGACGAAAAGTTTTGAGTGGGGGAGAGTGTAACGATCCATAAATTTTGATTGGTTTTAATAAAGTAGTTAATTGAAATTTTGTAAATTTTAAATAATAAAATTTGAAATTAAAAATTTATTATTTGGAATACGTCTATTTTAATATAGCAGCTGGCAAATTTTCATCTGATAATATTGAAGTTGATTTTCCTGTGAAATTGCATTTCAAAATCAAACCGGTTAATAACAGTGAATTTAAAAGTTTTTCGAAACCAAAATATGTCAACAGGAGAAAATTTATTCAGATCATTCTGAATCAGACTGCGAAACTCGTTTTTCCAAATTTGGACTTCTACTGCTCCGTTTATCTTAATTCTGGCAAAATAGCAGCATTTCCGGTACTGATTATCGACTTTTGATCGGATGATCGTGCCACTAATATCTGTGTACCGTTTTGATCGTCTCGTCGTACTGATCTCCACGGTATATTCAACTCTGCATTTTGAGGTCCGGTACACGATGTAAACAATAAACTCTTCGTGTAACGGTACCAAAATCTTAACTTTATATTTTACTTTACGTTTCAATTTTGAAACGTGATGCTCAAGCAATAATAATTTGCTTTTATTATTCAGCTCAATCCCATCCCATAACCGTTCGAAAAGAAATAAAACGTTTGTATACGTTTTATTTAGTGGGAAACCGTTCACCTTAAACCTTTGTAACTTCATCCGCTTTTCTATTGCATTTCATTTATTTTATTTTCCTGCAAACCAGTTCGTAGCCTATCTTCTTTCTTTCTCATCTCAAATATACCTTCTTCTCTCCAGATCCATCACCATCGTGACTTCACTTTCACCGACCACTACCCCATGTGCAGACGTACCATCCACCAACCCTCCGCCATGTCCAACCACCTTCAAAACATAGCCTCCTTCATTTTTCCACACGCAAACGACCATGCAGCGCCGAGCACCATGGCCTCACCCTCCCAGTGCCTTCCCATAGCTCCACCTATCAACCCCACCGCAGTCCGCCACCTACCCTGTGCCACCGAACCCGCCGCCTACCTCCGAGCCTACACACCACCGCCATGTGTACCAGCGGCCTCAAGCCCAGGCATCTCCTCCGCCTCCACGTCATCACCGACGCAACCAACCTAGACCATCGCCTGTCCACCACCATCGCGTTCAACCTCCCCTCTGGCCACCCTCCTCGACTGCCATGGCCTGCCACCCAGGCCTCAGTGCCATTCCCTTGTGAATCTGTACCGTCCCTTCCGACTACCCATCCTCATTGCTTGCTCGATCTCGCCTCTTCCCTGCTAGGTAGGTATATATAGTATATATATGTTAGTTTGTATATATAATTTTAGGCTGTTGAGTATGTTACTCATATATTTGTTTAATATATATAGGAAGTTTGTTGTTTGTTGAAGAAAGTTATTTTTATGTATATACTTATAAATGAGTCTGCATATTTTATGTCAAAAGCATCATTACATACACATCATGCTTTAAGCTTGGCTGGGATATGTTCTTATAGGTCACTGTATACTTAAAGCATAGCTGACATAAGTCGTATCTTAATATATATATTCCTATAAGTCTGAGACTATACTTTTTTTTATTTTTTTTATTTTGGCTATATGTAAAGCTGTTTACATAACTAAGTGTATGTATATACACGCATGTCTTGTATATAAGCATATATATGGGTTCATCTTAAAGGTAACGTGTGGCATTGTTTTATATCATGGGACTAGTATTGGTATATATTTTCGGCAGTGTATATATTTATAAAAGGAAAATATGTTTTTTTTACATCCTGGTAGATTATGTTTATAAAGTATGTGATGTTTACATTGTTATTAACATCCGAGGAAGTATAGATATGTAAATGCTTTAAATTATAAGCTTGTATAGTTGTAGATCTGTTGGTGTGTACATATAGGTCCAAGTGTTATATTTTTGTAAGTTTTGGTCAATGCGCATTGTTAGTATTGATATTAAGCAAGTTATATAGACTTTATTTTTATATTGATTCTAAAGATATAAATTGTATATAAGTTACACAGATATTATATGTTGTCTATATAGCTATTCGTTTATTTACATAAGTATAAATTTTAAAACATATTATGTATGCACGTCGATTTTAATGTATGTATGTATTTAATTTTGAAGAAAGGGATTTTGGAGATACATATATATTTAATTTAAATTATGTTTGAATTTGGAAAATGATCTTTATAGATAGTAATATATAGTATATATAGGTTCACTGATACCATTTACCTTCATAAATCCAGTTCCGATTCGATCTCATCAATTTCTATTTATCAGCTTCGTTCGTCGATTCGAGTTAAATCTTGCCTTGTTTTGAGATTCGTGCCTGGATTTCGTAACCTATCTCAGTTTCGTTCACCTCTAGCCTCGAAAGGTGAGCAATCACTCACGATTTACGTTCTTTTATTTATTAAATCTGATTTCAATTGAAACGACAGTTGAAATATGCTGCTGTTAGTTAATTACATTGTTATATATGCTTTTATCTATAACTGTTCACCTGTGACATCTGACACCAGTATCTAGTATTTATATGCCTGTTATTACTATTATCTGTATATTTCACCTATGACATCTGACACCAGTGTCTGTTATTTATATTGATGATATATGCCTGTTGTTATATTTTATATTATCTGTTATCACCCTGCAAGTTCCCTGTTAGTATAGAATTCACTATGGGTTGAAATGATACATACCCGAACGGACTTTAGAATAGGAGAAAATCGTTATGGGTTGAAATGATAAACCCAAGCGATTTCAATTGAATTGAAATTGGGATTACGGGTCGAAATGATATCTACCCGGATATATTTAAATTTCGGATTGAAATGATAAATATCCGTATCACTTAACCATATGATGTATATATACAGACACCGTCGGTCCATATATATAAATATTTTGAAAAATGAATTCTATGGTTTCAGAAAGAAATATATGGTTTTAATAAATGTTGAGCCTTAAATTATTTAATTTAAATTAGGATGGATTTAATACATATGATATGTTTAAGTATAAAAATTATATTTCAAAATAGATTTTGGTAATAATTTGAATAAGTTAAGGTTGGAAAGAAATTTATTTAATTAAACCAATTTGAAACTTATTGAAATTTAGATTTAAGATATGATTTATAACTTGGGTTTTATTTAAATAATTTAATGAATAATTCTTGCTTAAATAAATTTAAGTAAATATTTAGTAAGAATGAAATTTAAGGATAGTTAAATGATATTGAATTTATTAAGTGAATATTCCCTGATTAAATAATAATAAAGTTGAACCAAGAGCTATAGGAAACCGTTAATTTTAACTTTGAAAATGTTGAATATTAAAGCTTTGAAATATATTGGAAATTAAATGATCTGTTTAGAAACGAATTAAATTGATGAATTGTACTTTGAATAAATTTGAATTTGGAATTTGAAGTTGATTTGAATCGATTTGCTAGACTTGAGGAAATTAAATACTTTACTTTTTAAATCATTTAATATATATATATACTATTTTGGAAAATAGATATATTTGAAATGAGATGATATTTGGGTTTTGAAGTAAATAAATTTAAAATGGCCACGGTGTCATAGTGTATATTCTCACCTTGTAGATAGTTCTACAGATCCTTAGAGGATGGTTATCCCAAACATCCTTTAAGTTACTTGTATTTCAGTTGATATTTCACTTGAGTTGGATTTATTGATATAAGAATGTTAATCCTGACTCGAGTGTTTTGTGTTTTGCTTTACGCTCGGGTCAGACCGAGTGATACAGCATTTGAGACTCACCCTTGGAGTTTGGAGCTTCCTTTGGAGATCCAACTATCGCCTCAGCTTTCAGCTCTTCTAGTTGATTCGTTCAGAGAAGTCATCTGTTGTACTGGAGACTTCATTACATTTGAGATATTCTGTTGTATTTTATTTAACTCTGATGTTTATATAGTAGCTTCATGAACTACTATTTTATCTATTCCGCTGCGCATTATTGTATTACTCTGTGTCTGTGATTCTGTGATTGATTTATTTACTGCATATGCTGAGTTTTGCCAAATTTAAATTAACAATCTGATATTTTGAATTATTCAAGTCAGACATGTGTGGATTTATTGTCGATTTGAATGGTCCAAAATACCGGGTCGTTACACATTGCATTGCACCTGTCAGAAAGAGCCTTTCAGCCTGTGTTTTGCAACATCAATTCAAACCTTACATATCAAAGATTCATACTGTATCAATAATTTGATCAAGAGAACATGGTTTATAATTCATTCAAAATGTGCCAATACCATAATCTAGCAATCAACAAATTATCTTGTCTACATGAAGCATATTCATTGTCATTTAGGAGTTAGCACCCAACATGGACTACATGGTATCACATTAAACTATAGAAATGAAAATTGCAGCAAAAATCGTTGGAAGAATGATAAATAACATATAGCTCGTGTAAAATACATTGCGTAAGAACTGTTAAAAACATTTATTATTATAAACCAATAAGTTCGTAGAGCATTTATATAAGATGAGGTAGAGCATGTGTGATGAGGTATAACCAATTGGTTGTATTTCCTGAAATGACTATTGATTTTTTGCAACGAGAACATAAATGGACTATGTTCAAGGCTTACCCTTATGGCGTGATAGTATATTGGAGATAAACAACGAATTATACATAAAGGAAATTCAGAGGAAAATATTAATGAATTTGTCACAGCTCGGTAAAAATTAATTGGTGCCATTATCTTTTAATTTAAAGCTAAAATTTACTAATTTTGCAGCTTATGACTTCTTAAACACAAGGGAAAACACATTCAGTATGATGCATCCCATGAAATATTAAGTAATCTACAGCCCTCTCTCTGTTAACCAGAAATGCGTGTTCATCCATCTCAATGTTTGGTAA
Organism: Allium fistulosum; assembly: GCA_030737815.1. NCBI lineage: Eukaryota > Viridiplantae > Streptophyta > Magnoliopsida > Asparagales > Amaryllidaceae > Allium > Allium fistulosum. The sequence goes on from CM060904.1 coordinate 531,625,151, forward strand.
TCCTTTATTTAGTTAATTTAATTTACAATAATTATCAAATAATATCTATACATTTGGCAAATCAACAATGCAGTACATGTTGGCAAAAGACTTACTTGTCCCACCAAAATTCGGCAACTGTACTATCATCTTTGACAGCATGCTCATCTCTTGTGGAACAGCCGGTCTTAGGCCCGAAAGAGTTGCTAAGGCACCCCATGTGGTAATATAAGATCCATGTTCATACTTAATGGTTTCTTGCAAGTTGCAGGCAACTTGCAGTTGCAAAGTCTGCAAGCTTGCAACTGCAAGATTGTAACTTGGAATAATAAATGGGAAAATGATATTATTTGCGTTAGCTCATTTATGTCCTGCCCACATTTTCATATGCCACGTTATGATTAGGTAGATCAGTATCATTGCTAAAATAGCAGGCTTGCAAAGATAAATGAGCAAGTGTAAAATTTTCAACTTTCAGTGCCTTGCATCCTTAGTAAATCTTATTCATTGTTTATCATCCAATCCAAACAAATACTAGTAAAATAAATAAAATTGGATATCTAACTAATATCCAACCTAGCAACTTAACATTATTATCAATGTTAACCATATATCATCGCTTGTATTGTGCTTCAACCAATATTTTAGAGAAGATAATGTGATAAACGAATAATATTAATGAAATAACATCAAACTAATGTCAATATGTCCTTTATGATCAGCCGCAGCTTATGGCATTACTATCAAGTGATTTCTTTTGCTTGTAAGTAATATTTTTTAACAGATGTGGCTTTTGGTTTATCATTATTTCAGGCAATAGTTTGAAACTTTCATTTCCTGGGAGAAAAAAATAGTAAATATCCTTAAATTAAGTACATAACTTTTAGCTTGTTGTTAGCAAGATTAAGCACGATAAGATTGGTAAGCCTGCCGAAATCACCAGGACATCCCCATACATTCTGGAATCGTACCTGTAATTTGCTTCCAGTATATAAAAATAAGTGAAGAAAGATGCAAAAACTTGCATATTGCTGGAGAAATTTGTCCAATCGTTAGCCCGGACCTGCCTGCCGTGTTGATACTACAGTCAACTAGTTCACCATGAAGCGACAGGTCAGCAACACGACCTGTGTTGGGGTCACAAGTCACTCTAGCCCGGACAAAATAATAAATACATAAGCCTATAATTATTTTTCTTAATACGTACTCTTGGTATAAACAACCATATTAAAAAGGCTCACTGGCTTATCCTTAGGAAAATAAAGAGTAAATAGTTTATCATTTGTTGCAGCAATTAGGACCAGTCCATGGTTTGAAGACACCAATGTAACTTGATTCTGGTAGCACTGGCTAATATTATTGTTTTTCTACTTGATGCAACTTGTCTTTCTTGTAATTATTTGATTCATTTCTTTAACACAACTCAGCATCAATTTCTTGATACTCTAGCAAAATTAGTCCGAAGGGTAAATCAACATATTTTACTTATTTTGACACACATACCTACGTACTCGGTTCTTTTTGAAACTTGCATATCTAGACTATATACTTTGAATCTCTTGTCGATTATAAAAACAGATATTTAGAGCTGAACTTAAACGGTAATAGAGTCATTTAGACCAGGTAAAGCATTAGTCATTCACTACTAACCTACTTGTTATAGAGTCATTTAGACCAGATAAAGTACAGTTAGAGCTGGCATTACCATCAACTGCTGATGATGGCCACTAATCAGTGTATGAGAAGTAGAAGGCTCTATTTTGGTCCATATGCTTATGGCATGTTCAAGAAGAAGAAGGTTATGTTTTGGTCTATATAGGAACTACCCATGCTTTACATACAACATAAGAAATCAAGTTTATTAATATCAACCATGTATGCGCTGCTATAAAATAAAGTTGAAATTTCTCAAAATTAGGATAACCTCAATCTAAACAATAAAAATATACCGTATGGAACCCGAACCTCTATGACATATCCGATCAGTGTCTATCCACTAATTTTCTGAATTATAGAATGTTATATTTCTGTATTTTAAACTATACAAAACATACAGACAATATAGAAATAACACAATTTGTTCTTCTCGTGAAAATAATGAACCTTTTTGTTCAACTTAATTAATTCCCAACCTTCCCACTCATTTAATAGAGTACAATAATTTAGATAATATTAAGCATATCATTATCTATCAGCCACAATTCTTAGTCTGAGGAAAAAAAAAGAAAAAGAAATTGAAAGTAATGCTTCATCGTTTGATGTTTGATAATCAATGGAGCATACACTTAAATTTCATACATAATATTGATTATAGGTATGCATGCAAGTCTTTGCCATTCTTTAAAATAGGCATCACTAACATAAAATATTTCTTGGCTACATTTACCAAATGAGGTTAGTGGGCCAAATGGCTCAATCTTGGATCTAGAGGACGCTAAGTGGGCCCATTTAAGTTCCCCTATAATTATAATACCTCCTACCAGTTTATTCAAGCCACGTTCACTCTAAAATCATCCATCTTCATCCTTGCTTTTTTCCTCTATGTATCAGTTCAGTTATAGGTGATTTTTACACAATGTAAGTAGCTACTCAAATCAGCGATGAAGAGATAACCAAATTAATCTGAAAGCTTCAATCTGTTTTACCCGAGTCAAGAAGAAGCAACAATCGAAGCCTATGTACATTAACAAATATAAAATATGTGTTTATATTGAATATTACAATAAGTCTACTACTAACTTGTTATAATACTTGTGTATGTATAAATGATATTAGGCATCGGCAGCAAATTTACTGAAGGAGACATGCAGTTACATAAAGAGTTTACAAAGGGAAGTAGATGGTTTAAGTGATAAATAATCTGAAAGCTTCAATTTGTTTTACCCAAGTCAAGAAGAAGCAACAATCAATTTGGAGGAACTAACACATCCTGTATGTCCTATCAAAATCAATCCAACATGTCTAGTTATAAGTGAATAAATTTGAATGAGTAAGTTACAGCCTATAAAGTGAACATAGCACAAAATTAATCAGGTTTCTGAAATATAACTACACTACCGTATAATTTCCATGCATCAGCAGAAGAAAAAATGCATGCTCAAAATGAGTGATGAATGAACTAATATGACAAACCTTTGGATCCCAAACTGCTTTGAAAGGAGTTGAATGGCAGTTGAAATCATGACTGTGAACTATTTCTCTGTTAGGAGATTCTAAATCTCCAAAAATGGAAACCCACACTCGAATTCTATTGTCTTGAGACGTTGTTAAAATCTTATTTTCTGTGTGAGGTCAGAAGCAAGCTGAGTTCACCACACACCCATGAGCAAGACTGGCAAGAGAAGATTCAATCTCCAACCGACGTAAATCCCAAATTTGAGCCTGCAATTTAAATATTAAATTATTATGTATGAGGTAAAAAACATTAACAAATTTTTGATGTTTGGAGTTGGAGGACGTTGACAGACTTAAGGCAAGCTGGGATCTATGGCAAGCGATGATGGATACGAGGAGTTAAAGGCGGGGCGATGGAAAGGGAGGAGGTTTTATGTGAGAATTTGAGAAAATAAGAGGAAGAGGGAAGAGAAAAATTATTGAAAGAAGTGATGGCCATGAAAATAATTTGTGGATCCCGCTTAAAAGCGTTACATAGCCAATAAAGCAAATACAAATTAAAACGAACAATAACACTACCCAAAAATGCGTTATCGATTGGTGTTATAAAAAACAACTTTTCTTGTAGTGCTAATGAATTAATTAGTTAACTTTGACCCTTATTGATTAAATAATTAATTAAATTAAATAATCATTATTAAAATAATTAACTATTTTTGAAAACATCATTAACTAAAAATGCTTAACTTGTAAAATAATTCCAAGCACGATAATGAAACTAAACGGTTTCGATAAAAGATGATTTTCCGAAAGGGCTGATATAGCGACTATCGCTATACAGGCAGTTCGAAATTCAAGTTTATGTCATTTACAACCACACATCACATATCAAGGGTATGAGCATATATACATAGTGATTTACAATAATACAACATATATCAAGCATTTATTAACAAAGGCATAATTTAGCTACTAAAATATCATATGTCTTATGATTCGCTTAATAACTTTTCAAAGCGACCAACTTTCCGTTAGTTCCTGAGATGATGGTTTTGATGACAACAACCTTAGGACTTGTTATAAAATATAAATACTAATATTCTTGTCTAGATATATATGTATATGCAGGATATATATGCAGGTACTGAAGAATGAAAACTGTACAGTATAGAGATTCAAGACTGACTAATTCAAGATTGAAGAAATCAAGACTGAAGACTCATGAGTATCAAGAATTCAAGAGTTCAAGACATCAAAATAAGTAATAGAGTCTAGATTTATGTTAAGACTTCATAATAGCACTAAAATCTTTATTCGGATTTTAATTGTGGAATGGAATCCACCTTCTCGCTTTAATAGTGGGATGGAACCCACGACCTCTTTATTGGATGGAACCCATGACCTTCTTTAGTGGAATGGAATCCACGAAATTTTCAAAATGATTTATTTTTTCAAAACTATCTTTTTAAAGTCATCTCTACCAGTTTAAATATTTTAGCCTTAAACTATTCTTATCATCTTTAATATTTTTGATTTCAAAATCATCTCTTGTTTTCAAACTATCTCCTGGATTTTATATTTTAGCTTTAAATCTAAAAAATATATCTATACTTTGTTTTTAATATTTTATAGGTTATATATATATTTAGATTATTTTCTAAAACTCTTTTATAAGTTTAAAATATATTCAAAATGGTTTACAAAGTTTAGAAATTGTTTTGAAAAGTTTTAGAATAGAAATCGTTTGAAAGAAAAATCAATTTTCAAAAAATACATAGGCATGTCGACATCCCCCATCCCCTCATGTCGACATGGTAGCCATAGAATTTAAATTTCAAATTTTCAAAAGAAGTGTCTATTTTTGTGATGCCCCACCTCCATACCCACGCTAGCCAAGAACACTACAGAGTAATGTTGTCAACTAGCATGGTGAATAAGGCTGTTGAGGAGCGACCATCCGTGTAATTTCTTTGTGCGAGCACCGATATGTCAGATAGTGTAACATGCATTTCATTTAAGGAGGAAATCCGACATATAGATACAAACTCAAAGCTATCACACGGTGGATATATATAATCTTCGGAAACAGACATAGAAATAAACATAACACAAATCAGTCATAGACATCCATATCACAAAGGCGGAAAAAGATATGAATATATAACACATGAAAGTGTACATCAGAGTAGTGGTCTGAAAGATCCACGATAATACAAAAGGATAGCAACATGTGCTATACAAAAGAATAAGTATACATCTTAGAGTCTATATCTCAAATGTATACATCCAAAAACTACTAATCTAAGTAGTTAGCCAAAAGACAAAGTAATCCCCGAAGAGAAGTCAAGCAGAAGCACCTGTAACATCTCGGTCTGACCCGAGTATTATTTATAAGAAAATAATAAATGGATCGGTCTAGCTATAAATATCAGATGACATGATATAGAATAAAAGATATGGCATAGACATGTAATAACCATAACGGCATACTACTATAAGTATGTAAATGATAATCAACAAGAGATTAATCAACATCACAAGAATCTTCTCAAAGATCCAAATCCACAAAAGGGTAATGACACACGAATTCACCAATGCACAAAAATTGATAAAACATATCAATGAAAATCACGAAAATTGGTGAAGCACAAATTCTAGAAATCAACACACGAAATCCAGAAATCACAAAAAGGGGGGAAGGCCTATCACACGAACGAGAAGCTATCTCATGGAAGCTATCCATTTAATTTTTGAACACACGAATGGCCCGAAGACCTTTGAACACACGAACAGGCCGAAGACCATGGGGTGCTACCCCATATATGTGAGTAGAAACATCACACAAGCGGGGTCTAGTCTCCCTCGCAGACAAAGAGACATCGCTCAATCGCTAGTCTAAATCACAAAAATGATTGTCATGATCATAAAGAAGTGTCAATCACACCAAGCTAGTAAATATATGAGTTTAGCTTCATGTCCCATAACCACTTGCTTAACTTAAATATTTACGAACAAACTGTAGATCTTCACTAGGAAATTGTCACAAAAAGGTTCAATCGAACAAGTCCAAGAGTTAACCGACGAAGTAAACGCAAGCGTTTCATACCACTTGTTTTACTAAGCCGTTTAATTAGATTTCTCATCCGAGTGAAGTAAAGGCTTGTATATACTAGTAGATTGAAAAACGGTTTAAGAAAAGGAGTTTTGTAATAAAATAGTGTTGAAATCGCTTTGATAAAAGAGTTTTGATATTTACTACTAGTATTGAAACCTTCATATTTTTGAAGTGACAAACCACCAAACGTTTGCTAAAGCAAATCGAATCACAAAAATTCACATTCGAAGTCGTGAGTAAAGTCCAAAGAAATCAACTCAAAAACCAACAAAGTAGAAGTGCGCATGCAACATAACATAGTACAACACAAGAAATGGGTGCGACCAAACAAGGTGCGACCTAAGAAGTTGAAGGCTTAAGAAGTAACACACGGCCCACCCAGGTGCGACCTAATATTGTGGCGACCTAACGTGGAACGACCTAAGGCCTTACGACCTAAGGTGGAACGGCCGAGTGACTTTAGGGGTCATGCGACCTAAAGGAAATGAGGTCATGCGACCTCAAGGTAATAAGGTCATGCGACCTAAAGATAATGAGGTCATGCGACCTAAAGGTAATGAGGCCTAGCGACCTAATGGTATTGGGGTCATGCGACCTACGACCTAGAGGTGCAAACGACCTAAAGGTATGCGACCTGGTATGTGCGCGACCTAACGTCCAGCGACTTAAGAAAATGAGCTAGGCATACGACCCAGTGTGGAACACTCTTGGCCGAGTGACCTAAAAACTCGCGACCTAAAGACTCGTGACCTAAAGAAGACAAGGCTGGGCGACTTAACTCGTGGCGAGCTAAACGTAGGCAGAACGACCTAGCGGGTTACGAGCTATAGCCGAGCGACCTAAAGGTGCTGGAAGACCGAGCGACTTAAGGGTCGCGACCTAACTGCGAGGCGACCTAAGGAAGTGAACGACCTAAGCCCAGAACGAGCTTATATATGTAGGCAGAGACATATCCACGCCAGAGCGACCTAAGGCCCAGCGATCTAAGTGGGACGAGCCAGTTCCGAGGCAGAACGACCTAAGTCCAGGAAATTCACCAAAAACACTAAAAATTGGAGTTTTTCGCCAATCCAATCCAAACCAAAAGTAAATATACATGCTAAAGTGATAGGAGTTCATCCCCAATAGTCCAAGATAGTTATAGGCGAGAATGTGAGATAAAAATCTCACCTTTTCACGGAATTTGATGAAGATGAAGCTTGAGAGCAAAGCAAGAATCAACCACAAGCTTGAATCAATGTCTTCACGTGAATTTGGAGTTAGATGTTGAATTTGCTAATGAACTTGAGCTTGGAATTTTAATTTCCCATTCCCTCCACCATTTTTTATGAAGCTTTGTTGTTTTAGAAGAAGTGATGAAGAGGAGATGGGTTGGGGCTGAGTTAGAAGTGGTTCAGTCTAATCCAAAAGCCCAAAGCAAAAAGTGACGAAAATTCCACTATCTCCAAACATATCGAAGTTTATACTTAAAAGATTGCAAACGACGTTTCGAACTCAATGGAAGTGGTCTCGAGTCCTAATTCGTCCGTATGCAAAAAGTAGCTTTTCGGACTAAAATCCGACTAACGATAAAATATTTTAAATAAAATCGATAAATATGCGGGTTGTTACGGACTCCCCTCCTTAAAGAAATTGCGTCCGCGCAATATATAAGATGGAAAATAAAAAGTAACAACCATAAAAGCATATTAACACAAAATAAATTTGAAATAAAGAGTTCACCTCAAAGAGCATGAGAAAGCAAGTCCGGATGTGTTCGCTCGATGAATTCTCTAGTTTCCCAAGAGCAATCCTTAGGATTTGAGGACCATTGAACTTTAACAAGCGGAACATCTTTATTTCGAAGTCGTTTGACCTCCGAAGCAATAATTCGAATAGGATGCTGCTCATAAGTTAAATTAGGCGAAACTTCAATCTCTTCCACAACACCGGGCTCAAGAATAGAATCGGAATCCCGAAGGCACTTCCGTAATTGAGAAACGTGAAACACGTCATGCATGGCAGAAAACTGAGCCGGTAATGAAAGGCGATAAGCCATGGAACCAATACGTTCGGTGATAGGAAATGGCCCAATATATCTAGGCGCTAACTTTCCCGATCGATTGAAACGTACAACACCCTTCATAGGTGAAACACGAATAAATACAAGATCTCCAACAGAAAATTATAATTTCCTTCTTCGGTTATCGGCATAGGATTTTTGTCTACTCTGGGCTTCTTTCATCCTATGTCGAATAAGTTCAATCTTTTCTATGGAATCACGAATAAAATCTGTTCATAAAACCAGCTTCTCACCGACCTCAAGCCAACAAGAAGGAGATCGGCATGGCCTTCCATAGAGTGCCTCAAAAGGTACCATACCAATACTAGATTGGAAGCTGTTATAATAGGAAAATTCAACAAGTGAAATATGATCTTCCCAACTTCCACCAAAGTCAAGAACACAAGCACGGAGAAGATCTTCAAGAGTTTGATTCACACGCTCGGTTTGTCAATCGGACTGGGGGTGATAAGCGGTGCTAAAATTAAGCTTTGTTCCCAAAGCTTTTTGAAGACTCTTCCAGAATCCACTAGTAAACAATGGATCACGATCACTAACAATAGAAGTAGGAACTCCATGTAATTTAACAATTTCTTTGATAAAGAGTTTGGCCAGAAGAGGAACGGTTCGGTTCGACCGAACGGGAATAAAATGGGCGGATTTAGTAAGTCTATCAACGATCACCCACAAGCTATTATGACCCGAACGAGAACGGGGAAGGCCATCAATAAAATCCATGGAAATTTGATCCCACTTCCAGACTGGAATTTCCAATGGTTGCAATAACCCACCGGGCCTTTGATGTTCGGCCTTGACAAGTTGGCAAGTCATGCAACACTTAACAAAGTTAGCGATATCAGATTTCATTCCCTCCCAGTAATAAAGTCGCTTCATATCTGCGTACATTTTACTATTACCGGGATGAATGGAAAGTTTGTAACAATGAGAATCTTCTAAAATATCTTTACGAAGATCTCTAATATTTGGCACTATAAGTCTACCAAATTTTCGAATGCCGCCACGAGAATCAATATCAAAGTCTTTCAAACCTTCAATATCAATTCTGTCCCTATCATTTTGGCCAAGAAGAGCCAATTCGGGATCTAGCTTTTGAGCTTCAAGAATGCGGTCTAAAAGAGAAGGATGAGCCTCAAGGCTACATAAAACAAAAGATGAACATAAATCGGATACACGATCTCGAATCTCACAAGTAGACAAAGTTTCGAGATCATGCCATTCGGATATCATCATAGAGACAACCGCTTGTTGCTTACGACTAAGAGCATCAGCAACTCGATTTCCCTTTCCGGGAGTATAAAGAATATCAAGATCATAAGAGGCAAGGAATTCGAGCCAACGCTGTTGACGCAAATTAAGTTCCTTTTGGGAAAATAAGTATTTCAAAGACTTATGATCGGTATAAAGTATAAATTTCTCTCCCAAAAGATAGTGTCACCAAATTCGAAGGGCGAAAACGATAGCCGCGAGTTCTAAATCATGTGTGGCATATCTAGTCTCAGCCGGCTTCAATTGTCGAGAAGCATAAGCAATAAAACGTTCTTTTTGCATAAGAACGGCACCCAAACCAACGCGGCTAGCATCGGTATAAACAACAAAATCTTGATTCCCTTCGGGAATAACAAGAATAGGAGCATCAGAAAGGAGTTCTTTTAATTTCTGAAAAGAAGTTTCACATTTGTCCGACCAAATGTATTTAACACCTTTCTTTGTTAAGCTAGTAGGAGGCACGGCAATTTTAGAAAAGTCTTTTATGAAACGGCGGTAATAACCTGCCAATCCGAGAAAGCTGCGGATTTCAGCTACGCTCTCCGGTCTCTTCCAATTTTGAATCGCTTCAACCTTTGAAGGCTCTACTGATATTCCGGATTCGGAAATAATATGACAGAGAAACTTCACACTAGATTGCCAAAAGTGGCATTTAAAAATTTTTGCTTTTAATTGATTGCTTCTAAGAGTTTCCAAGACAATCCGAAGATGTTTTTCATGTTCCTCCTCGGTTTTAGAATACACAAGAATATCATCAATAAAGATGAGAACAAACCGATCGAGGAAATCTTTGAAAACTCTATTCATAAGGTCAACGAAGTAAGCCGGAGCATTCGTTAAACCAAATGGCATAACTAGCCATTCATAAGATCCATAACGAGTACGAAACGAAGTCAAAGGAATACTCTCCTCTGCAATGCAAAGCTGATGGAAACCGGTAGCCAAGTCCAATTGTGAAAAGACTCTAGCACCACTAAGCTGATCAAATAGATCATCAATCCGAGGTAAAGGATATTTATTCTTAATAGTAAGATCATTAAGCTTGCGGTAATCGACGCAAAGCCTAAGTGTACCATCAGATTTCTTCACGAAAATTGATGAAGCTCCCCAAGGTGAGGAACTAGAGCGAATAAATTGCTTCGTCTCCAATTCGGATAATTGTTTGTGCATCTCTTCATTCTCCTTATTGGACATGCGATAAGGAGGACGAGTAATAGGTTGAGCTCCAGGGGTAAAATTAATTCTGAACTCAATTGCTCGCTTAGGTGGTAATCCTAAAACGGGCTCAAATATGTCGGAAAATTCACGGACGACGTGAATAAGAGAAATGACATCTTCCTCATCATCATTGTCATTATCAAGAGGATTTAGGGAATATAAAGATGCCGTCAAAGTGGAATCCGAATCTTTAAGAATAATAGAAATCTGCTTAACAGATAGTGGATGTCGAAGATAAATAGTCCGCTCAGGACAAAGGATATGAGCTTCATAACGGTTAAGCCAATCCATACCCAAAATCATTCCAAAGCCTAAATAACGCATGACATGCAAATCGGCTAGGAAAGGAAAATCACACAAAATAATCTCCACATCTTTACAAAGCAAACTAAGAGTTGTGGATCCACCAACTAGATTCGCAATTCTTAAAGAAGTCATTAAAGCAACTACACTTAAGGAAAAAGTATCGACAAGTTCCTTTGATATAAAAGAATGGGATGCACCCGTATCAAAGAGAACTCGAATAGGTTGATCATGAAATATAATAATGCCATCAAGGACAGAATGAGACATACCTTGACCGCGAGATGTGTTGCCAGGGGTTTGAGCAACGTTTAACTTTCCCTCCCTGCCCTGAAGCTTAGGGCATAGATGCATATAATGATCCGGGCTTTTACAATAGCGACAAGAACGGGGCTTTGAACACTTGTTCGCAAAATGGTCCCTAGAACCACAGTTGTAGCATTTCCCATCACTAAAGGAAAAAGTCTTTACAGTAGGAGTTGCTTGTTTCCCCTTTTTATTGGGATAAGGACCTTTGAATTTGTTTGGCCTCTTCTTGTTGTTGAAGCTTGGTTTGGAACCCACCACTCCAACATCATTTTCCCTATCCGCCTCTTCAAGACGAAGAGCGATATCAATGAGTTGATCGAAAGAAACTTCTAATTTTAGAAGCAATGGCTTCTTGAGATTCTTATTTAGGCCATAGATGAATCTTTGATTATTCTTCAATGGGGCGTTGATGTATTCAACCCCATATTTAGACAGTGACTCGAAGGATGCGACATAATCTATCACAGAGGATTCACCTTGAACAAGGTCTATAAAACGACGAGCCAATGTCACCTTCTCAGCTTCTGGTACAAATTTCAATTCGAAGCGTTCCCGGAATTGCTCCCAGGAGAGATCCGCTTCATTGGTTTCAGAAATAAGAAGTTCGTACCAGTCCAATGCTCTTTCTTGGAGCATACTGGAGGCCACCTGAACATAGTGAAGATCGATAAGATTCATGCGAGAAAAGATTCGATCGCATGTTCTTAACCAAGCCTGGACCTCAATAATAGTTTCGGAACCTTTGAATGGTTTCCCACCCAAGTTGGTATAATCATTGCACAAGCGTGCAAATCCAGACTTAGGGTGAGTAGGTTCTTGATTAGGACCAGCTGCTTGAGCGTTCTTCACTAAATCAAGAAGCTGTTGAGTAGTCATAAAAACTCCATCTTGGGGAGTAACAGTAGATGGTCCAGCTCTGGGATGGCCTGGTCTAGACATTCTCTTCTTTAAGGAAGAGAGAAGAAGAAAAGCTATTCTCCAAATTATTATCAAGCAAATCTTGATAGATAAAACAAGGATACATAAAAGGAAATAAGATGAATCGGTACGAAGACCCGAACTAAATCCTATAGCACGACTCCTAAGGTGGACTTAGGACGATGATCCTTGTCAAGTTATTCTACATTGTTCCGAAGTTTGGCTCTGATACCAAGCCGTGACGCCCCACCTCTATACCCACGCTAGCCAAGAACACTACAGAGTAATGTTGTCAACTAGCATGGTGAATAAGGCTGTTGAGGAGCGACCATCCGTGTAATTTCTTTGTGCGAGCACCGATATGTCAGATAGTGTAACATGCATTTCATTTAAGGAGGAAATCCGACATATAGATACAAACTCAAAGCTATCACACGGCGGCTATATATAATCTTTGGAAACAGACATAGAAATAAACATAACACAAATCAGTCACAGACATCCATATCACAAAGGCGGAAAAAGATATGAATATATAACACATGAAAGTGTACATCAGAGTAGTGGTCTGAAAGATCCACGATAATACAAAAGGATAACAACATGTGCTATACAAAAGAATAAGTATACATCATAGAGTCTATATCTCAAATGTATACATCCAAAAACTACTAATCTAAGTAGTTAGCCAAAAGACAAAGTAATCCCCGAAGAGAAGTCAAGCAGAAGCACATGTAACATCTCGGTCTGACCCGAGTATTATTTATAAGAAAATAATAAACGGATCAGTCTAGCTATAAATATCAGATGACATGATATATAATAAAAGATATGGCATAGACATGTAATAACCATAACGGCATACTACTATAAGTATGTAAATGATAATCAACAAGAGATTAATCAACATCACAAGAATCTTCTCAAAGATCAAAATCCACAAAAGGGTAATGACACACGAATTCACCAATGCACAAAAATTGATAAAACATATCAATGAAAATCACGAAAATTGGTGAAGCACAAATTCCAGAAATCAACACACGAAATCAAGAACAAATTCCAGAAATCAACACACGAAATCCAGAAATCACAAAAAGGGGGGAAGGCCTATCACACGAACGAGAAGCTATCTCATGGAAGCTATCCATTTAATTTTTGAACACACGAATGGCCCGAAGACCTTTGAACACACGAAAGGCCCGAAGACCATGGGGTGCTACCCTATATATGTGAGTAGAAACATCACACAAGCGGGGTCTAGTCTCCCTCGTAGACAAAGAGACATCGCTCAATCGCTAGTCTAAATCACAAAAATGATCGTCATGATCATAAAGAAGTGTCAATCACACCAAGCTAGTAAATATATGAGTTTAGCTTCATGTCCCATAACCACTTGCTTAACTTAAATATTTACGAACAAACTGTAGATCTTCACTAGGAAATTGTCACAAAAAGGTTCAATCGAACAAGTCCAAGAGTTAACCGACGAAGTAAACGCAAGCGTTTTATACCACTTGTTTTACTAAGCCGTTTAATTAGATTTCTCATCCGAGTGAAGTAAAGGCTTGTATATACTAGTAGATTGAAAAACGGTTTAAGAAAAGGAGTTTTGTAATAAAATAGTGTTGAAATCGCTTTGATAAAAGAGTTTTGATATTTACTACTAGTATTGAAACCTTCATATTTTTGAAGTGACAAACCACCAAACGTTTGCTAAAGCAAATCGAATCACAAAAATTCACATTCAAAGTCGTGAGTAAAGTCCAAAGAAATCAACTCCAAAACCATCAAAGTAGAAGTGCGCCTGCAACATAACATAGTACAACACAAGAAATGGGTGCGACCAAACAAGGTGCGACCTAAGAAGTTGAAGGCTTAAGAAGTAACACACGGCCCACCCAGGTGCGACCTAATATTGTGGCGACCTAATGTGGAACGACCTAAGGCCTTACGACCTAAGGTGGAACGGGCCGAGTGACTTTAGGGGTCATGCGACCTAAAGGAAATGAGGTCATGCGACCTAAAGGTAATAAGGTCATGCGACCTAAAGGTAATGAAGTCATGCGACCTAAAGGTAATAAGGCCTAGCGACCTAATGGTATTGGGGTCATGCGACCTACGACCTAGAGGTGCAAACGACCTAAAGGTATGCGACCTAGTATGTGCGCGACCTAACACCGAGCGACTTAAGAAAATGAGCTAGGCATACGACCTAGTGTGGAACACTCTTGGCCGAGCGACCTAAAAACTCGCGACCTAAAGACTCGCGACCTAAAGAAGACAAGGCTGGGCGACTTAACTCGTGGTGAGCTAAACGTAGGCAGAACGACCTAGCGGGTTACGAGCTATAGCCGAGCGACCTAAAGGTGCTGGAAGACCGAGCGACTTAAGGGTCGCGACCTAACTGCGAGGCGACCTAAGGAAGTGAACGACCTAAGCCCAGAACGAGCTTATATATGTAGGCAGAGACATATCCACACCAGAGCGACCTAAGGCCCAACGACCTAAGTGGGACGAGCCAGTTCCGAGGCAGAACGACCTAAGTCCAGGAAATTCACCAAAAACACTAAAAATTGGAGTTTTTCGCCAATCCAATCCAAACCAAAAGCAAATATACATGCTAAAGTGATAGGAGTTCATCCCCAACAGTCCAAGATAGTTATAGGCAAGAATGTGAGATAAAAATCTCACCTTTTCATGGAATTTGATGAAGATGAAGCTTGAGAGCAAAGCAAGAATCAACCACAAGCTTGAATCAATGTCTTCACGTGAATTTGGAGTTAGATGTTGAATTTGCTAATGAACTTGAGCTTGGAATTTTAATTTCCCATTCCATCCACCATTTTTGATGAAGCTTTGTTTTTTTAGAAGAAGTGATGAAGAGGAGATGGGTTGGGGCTGAGTTAGAAGTGGTTCAGTCCAATCCAAAAGCCCAAAGCAAAAAGTGACGAAAATTCTACTATCTCCAAACATATCGAAGTTTATACTTAAAAGATTGCAAACGACGTTTCGAACTCAATGGAAGTGGTCTCGAGTCCTAATTCGTCCGTATGCAAAAAGTATCTTTTCGGACTAAAATCTGACTAATGATAAAATATTTTAAATAAAATATTTAAATATAAAATCGACAAATATGCGGGTTGTTACAATTTTTCATAACCTTTCACGAATGGACATGACCGTTATTCTCCTATAAATACCGGTTGTTTTCAACAAATTTAAAGTTAGTTTTTCTTCATTTCTTCACTCCTTCTCCACTCAAATATTCTCTTATATTTTAACCAAACTCTACCGAAATCCTAAGTGATACAAAATCGATCATCTCTAGTTTGATTCTCTGTCACTCTCTCTCAAAGATCTCAGTGCTATGCAGAGTTATAGGATCATTTGTAATCAAAGAAGTATATCGAGTCTCTCTATCTATCAAAGTGATATTGGAAACGGTGTGATTGTGGCCTGTAAATCAATTGGGTGTGATTGTAGCCCGTAAATCAATTAGGTGACCTTGTAGCCTGGTTAAATCAAGAGAGTTTGCCCTGGACTCGGAGATAGGAGGGTGTATCTTGTGGCCTTGAAATCGAGGTTGTAATATCGACATTATATTTGAAAAGAAATCTGCACAAGAAATTGTGTGGGACTGGATGTAGGGTAACTCTGAACCAGTATAAAATTCCGATGTGTTCTTTCCTTTACTGCTTTTATTTACTATTTGCATTTGTGTCTGATTCTGTGATTGTCTCTGTGTTTGTGAAATTGCCTCTGCATGTGTTTAATTTGAAAAGATTTTCAAAAATTCCATAAAATCCATTAAACACTATTCACCCCCCCCCCTCTAGTGTTAATTCTGCCTTAAAATCCATAACCCGCGTTTCCTACATTTAGTATCAGAGCATTGGTTTTCAAAGTAATCATAATCTGAATTTTGAAAAAGTTTAAAATGGCAATTTTTAGAGATTCTGTCAACATTAGTTCAAAACTGTCCAAATTATCATTGTCTCATAAGTCTGCATATTGTTATTATAGAAAATCAAGTTATCTACCGAATTGGTGTGTTGTGCAGGAACAAATGTGTTACATGGCTTTTGAAGAATCAACACTCAATGGACAAATGGTGCAAATCAAGAAAAACAAATGGATACTTGTTAGTGGATGTTCAAGACACATGACTAGCAATCTGAAGATACTGAATGACATAATTTATGAAGATGGAGGACTGGTCAACTTTAGAGACAATTCAAAAGGATATGTGATTGGCATCGGCAATGTCAGTAACTCTAAAACTCCTACTATTTCTGATGTTCTGTTAGTGAGGAATCTAAAACATAACTTACTTAGCATAAGTCAACTATGTGACAAGGGCAACAAAATTAAATTTGAAAAGGATAAGTGTCTCATCGAAGGTAATAAATCAAATATTATCTTTGAAGGAATTAGGAAGAAAAATATTTATATTCTTAGTATGAAAATCTCAAATGATAACCTATGTCTTTTGGCTAATACAAGTGACCCTTGGATTTGGCATAAAAAAATTGGGCATTTGAATTTCAAAACTTGATCTAGTAAGAGGTCTTCCTAAAATGGATTTTAAAGTAGATAGTATATGTGATGCTTGTCAATTAGGAAAACTTAGAAAGAGTTCATTTAAATTGAAAGATATGATTTCAACTTCAAAACCACTTGAGTTACTTCATTTAGATTTGTTTGGTCCATCTCAAATTCAGTCAATAAATCGCAGTAAATATGTTTTTGTAATTGTAGATAATTATTCTAGATTTACATGGATAATTTTTTTGAAACTTAAAAGTGATGCTTTTGATTTATTTAAAACTTTTGCAAAAAGAATTCAAAATCAACTTTCTTTAAAAATCAAAACTATTCATAGTGATCACGGTGGAGAATTTGAAAATGAAAATTTTGAGAATTTCTGTAATAAAAAAGGAATAACTCATAATTTTTCCTTTCTAAGAACTCCACAACAAAACAGAGTGGTAGAGCGTAAAAATAGGACGATTCAAGAGTGTGCAAGAACTATGCTATCAGATAGTAAATTACTAAGAAATTTTTGGGCTGAAGCAGTCGCTACAGCTTGTTACATTTTGAATTAGATTTTAATTAGACCTCTAACCAATAAAACACCATATAAACTTCTTTTCAATAAACCAAAGGTATCTTATTTTAAAGTTTTTGGAAGTAAAAATGCTTTATTCTAAATACAAAGGACAATTTAGATAAATTTGATCCTAAATCTGACAAAGGTATCTTTATCGGATATTCTAATAGAAGTAAAGCATACAGAGTTTTCAATTTTAAAACTAACACAAAATGCATGTATCTTTTGATGAAAATTTCAAAGATTTTGTTCAAATAAATGATGAAGATGATTTTGTTACTCTAAATAATGAATTAAACGAAACATATTGTGAAATTATTCATCCTAATAAAAAGATCAAGCTTTTAAAAGATCAACATGTAGAAAATATACTAGGAAATATTGAATCTGTTGTTAAAACTAGAAATCAACTAAACAAGATGAGTAATGTAGCTTTTATATCAACTATTAAACCCATAAATCCAAAGGAAGCATCATCTGATGATTCATGGATTCTTGCTATGCAAGAAGAACTGAATCAATTCACCAGAAATAATGTATGGGAACTTGTTCCTAGACCTGAGGACAAAACTATAAAAGGAACTAAATGGGTTTATAAAAATAAAATGAATGAACAAGGTGAGGTCGTTAGAAATAAAGCTCGGTTAGTCACGCAAGGTTATTGTCAAGAAGAAGGAATAGACTATAATGAAACCTTTGCACCCGTAGCAAGATTAGAAGCCATTAGAATTCTACTTGCTTTCGCAAACCATAACAATTTCAAATTATTTCAAATGGATGTCAAAAGTGCATTTTTAAATGGTTTTGTTAAAGAAGATGTTTATGTTGAACAACCCCCACCTTTTGAAGATGAAAAGTTTCCCAATTATGTTTACAAATTAAAGAAAGCTTTATA
Organism: Allium fistulosum; assembly: GCA_030737815.1. Classification (NCBI taxonomy): domain Eukaryota; kingdom Viridiplantae; phylum Streptophyta; class Magnoliopsida; order Asparagales; family Amaryllidaceae; genus Allium; species Allium fistulosum. The sequence goes on from CM060904.1 coordinate 531,643,443, forward strand.
TGGTCTGAAACATGCTCCTAGAGCCTGGTATGACAGACTAAGATCTTACTTATTATAATCGAATTTTGAAATTGGTAAAGTAGATAATACTCTTTTTATTAAAAGAAACAAAAATGAAATCCAATTAGTACAGATTTATGTAGATGATATAATTTTTGGATAAACAAATAATGAAATGAACAAAGAGTTTTCTGAAATAATGACAAAAGAGTTTGAGATGAGTCATATGAGTGAACTTACTTTCTTTTTAGGATTGCAAATAAAACAATTAGATAGTGGTATTTTCATTAGTCAAGAAAAGTATGCTAGGGGTCTAATTAGTAAGTTTGGTATGACCACTGCGAGTGGAAAACCCACTCCTATTGCAACCAATGAAGCCTTGAATAAAGAAGACATGTCAAAAGTGAAAGTCTATACGGGGTGGATCGTGCAGTGTATATGCAAGTATATGTGGCAAAATATATGATGCAACTAAAACAATATTAATCTAAGTAAATAAGAATAATCACACCAGGGATTTTATACTGGTTCGGACCTCCCGTCCTACGTCCAGTCCCGAAGCTCCTCTTCGGAATTTCCTTTCACCAAATAACCCTCACTTCACCCGGAGGAACATGTTTACAATAGCAGAGTTTCTTTGTCAACTGTGTGTTCTCTATTACACGGATTTTGACTATATAGTACAATTGAACTTCTTATATCTCTTGGATGATTGAATACAATATTGTTCGAGAGAATATAGAAGTGTATGATCTCAGATTTTCAGATTGTATAGCAAGTGGATGATTAGAACAAGAGATGATCAAGATAGAGAGTCGAGTTGTAAGGTAGTCAGATATTCTTTCTCTTGATTCCTGATACTATATATAGTTGTAGATAGGTATGTTGAGTAGTTGCATCCATTAATGAGTGCTCTATAGTTGCTTCTGTTGATGATGAAGAGTTGCAGCGAAGAGAAGCGGAGATGTCTATTCGAATGTGACAGTTGAAGTTCTTCTTTGAAATCCGAGTTTGAAATCAGACGTCTGGTATTTGTATCAGACGTCTGGTAGTATATAATTTTTATACAGGGTAGATTTCCAGACGTCTGGGTGTATCTACCAGACGTCTGGTCTTATCTGTTTTGTTTTCCAGAGGATTTCTTCAGACGTCTGGCTACTGCACCCAGACGTCTGAAACCTGTGCATGTTGAATCTGTGCATCTGTGTCATTGCTCCATTAATCCTATCGACTTGAAGTCTTTTGTAACTTTCTTTGAGCCTTGTTCTTGTCTTTCTAGTGATGTTGCTCTAGAAAGTTCTTGTATATATATATATGTACATTTGATTTTCATTGTATAGTTGTTGTCATTAAAACTATGAATTTGATTTCCTAACAAAAAGATGTCGACCAAAAACTATACAGGGGAATGATTGGATCGCTACTCTATATAACTACGAGTAGGTCTGATATCATGCATAGTGTCTGTCTTTGTACAAGGTACCAATCTCAACCCAAAGAGACCCATTTAAAAGCTGTTAAACGTATCCTAAGATATGTTAAACACACTTTAGACTATGGCCTATTTTACCCTAAAAATGATTCATTTGATTTAATCTCATACTGTGATGCTGACTATGCTGGTTGTAAATCAGATCGAAAAAGTACAAGTGGAACTTGTCACTTTTTAGGACATTCTCGGGTTTCCTGGTTTAGTAAAAAGCAAAATACTGTCTCACTACCAACAACTGAAGCAGAATATATCTCTGCTGCTTTGGCTTGTTCTCAAGTTATCTATATGCAACAGACCCTAAAGGATTTTGGATTAAACTTTTCAAAATCACCAATTTATTATGACAATACAAGTGCAATAAATTTATCCAAAAATCCTACTCATCATGCTAGAACCAAATATATTGATATCAAACATCATTTTCTTAGAGATAATATAAGTAAAGAGATTATTTCTCTTGAATTTATCAACACTGAAAATCAAATAGCTGATATTCTGACAAAACCCTTAAATCAATCAACCTTTACTAAATTTAGAAGAGAACTAGGTATTTGCTCTATAACTGAGATATAGAATATAGATATAGTAACATATATTTAAATAAATATAGAAAATAAAATTGTCAAAATTTTCTTAAGGATGTCGACATGCCCCTACCCCCCTCCCCCTCCATGTCGACATACAACGGTAAAATTTGAATTTTGATTTCCCTCTAAATCAAACCAAAATGCTACCTTTTCTTTCCCTTCTCCTAATTCTGGTCCATTTCAACGAATGTTTTCGCTTATAATACTTCGTTATTAACATTTAGTTCCATAGTATTAGTTTAAGAGGGAGTTATGAAGTTTAGGCTTAGTTTTTGTTGATGACAAAGGGGGAGAATTAAAAAATAGGTTAGATAGGCTTAGATTAAGGGGAGTTAGTAGATTAAAGGGGAGTTGTTGGAATAAGGGGGAGTCGGGGTAGAATTGAAATTTGTTGGAGTAAATTTTATAAACAAAGGTTGTCATCATCAAAAGGGGGGAGATTGTTAGTTCCTGATATGATGGTTTTGATGACAACAATCTTAGGACTTGTTATAAAATATAAATACTAATATTATTGTCTCGATATATATGTATATGCAGGATATATATGCAGGTACTGAAGAATGAAGACTATACAGTATAGAGATTCAATACTGACGAATTAAAGATTGAAGAAATCAAGACTGAAGACTCATGAGTATCAAGAGTTCGAGATATCAAGATATCAAGATAAGTAATAGAGTCTAGATTTATGTTAAAACTTCATAATAGCATTAAAACCTTTATTCGGATTTTAATTGTGGAATGGAACCACCTTCTCGCTTTAATAGTGGGATGGAACCCACAACCTTTTTAGTGAGATGGAACCCATGACCTTCTCTAGTGGAATGAAATCCACGAAATTTTCAAAATGATTTATTTTTTCAAAACTATCTTTTTAAAGTCATCTCTCAGTTTAAATATTTTAGCCTTAAACTATTCTTATCATCATTTATATTTTTGATCTCAAAGTAATCTCTTGTTTTTAAACTATCTCCTGGATTTTATATTTTAGCTTTAAATCTCAAAAATATATCTATACTTGGTTTTTAATATTTTATAGATTATATATATATATATTCAGATTATTTTCCAAAACTCTTTATAAGTTTAAACTATATTCAAAATGGTTTACAAAGTTTAGAAATTGTTTTGACAAGTTTTAGAATAGAAATCATTTTAAAGAAAAAACAATTTTCAAAAAATACATAGGCATGTCGACATCCCCCATCCCCCCATGTCGACATGGTAGCCGTAGAATTTAAATTTCAAATTTTCAAAGAAAGTGTCTATTCGTCATAACCTTTCACGAATGGACATGACTATTATTCTCCTATAAATACCAGTTGTTTTTAATAAATTTAAAGTTAGTTTTTCTTCATTTCTTCAGTCCTCCACTCAAATATTCTCTTATATTTTAACAAAACTCTACCGAAATCCTAAGTGAATCAAACTCGATCATCTCTAGTTTGATTCTCTGTCACTCTCTTTCAAAGATCTCAGTGCTATTCAGAGTTATAGGATCATTTTTAATCAAAGAAGTATATCGAGTCTCTCTATCTATCAAAGTGATATTGGAAACGGTGTGATTGTGGCCTGTAAATCAATTGGGTGTGATTGTAGCCCATAAATCAATTAGGTGACCTTGTAGCCCGGTTAAATCAAGAGAGTTTGCCCTGGACTCGGAGATAGGAGGGTGTATCTCGTGGCCTTGAAATCGAGGTTGTAATATCGACATTATATTTAAAAAGAAATCTGCATAAGAAATTGTATGGGACTGGATGTAGGGTAACTCCGAACCAGTATAAAATTCCGGTGTGTTCTTTCCTTTACTGCTTTTATTTACTACTTGCATCTGTGTTTGATTCTGTGATTGTCTCTGTGTTTGTGAAATTGCATATGTATGTGTTTAATTTGAAACGATTTTCATAAATTCCATAAAATCCATTAAACACTATTCACCCTCCCCCCTCTAGTGTTGATTCTGCCTTAAGATCCGTAATCCGCATTTCCTACACTTTCAAGCAACAAACCAATCCAATAACCAAACTATTATTTCATCAATACAACAAGCATTCAATAGCTATAACATGAACACAAATATAGTTTGAAAACATTTGGTTTGAAGGTGGAAGATTTACTCATCAAAACGCTTACTACTTAAATCAAAATCGCACTAACTCTTCGAACAACACTAGAACTAAGCTTTCTTATGCACTTGACTTGGATTTAGGAACTTGTATGGGCTTGAGGAGTGCAAGGTGGCTTGGCCTAGGCTAGGAATGGGCTCGGCCTAGGTTGTTTAGTGAAGTATAGGGTCTTGTTTAGTAGAGAATGGTTTTTGGAAGTGAAGTAAGGAGTTTAACTTGATTTTTAGAAGTGTATTTACTAGTTTTTAGCTTGGGAATTTCTCTTGGAGGCCATGGAAGTATTCATGTATATGAAGAGAAAAGAAATGAATATGTAAAGTGGAAAATGTGTGGAGATGATGAGTATTTATAGGCAAAAGAAATGAAGAGGTGATTAAATAACTTATTAATATAAAATAACAAAATGTCTTCATGTAGCATGCTTCCATGCATCTCCCTTCACCCTAGGTGCACAAGCACCCTCTTAGGCCCCCTTCCATCATGTCTTAGGTCCTATCCTAAGTTGTTTAGGTGATGGTTAGGGTACTTAATTAATTTTCTAATGTAATTTAATGTACTTTTGTGCATTTTATGTCAAATCAAGTTTTATATTTAAACTAAGCTTAATTATTAACTTTAACACATTGATTAGCTTATCACATGACATATGTGCATGTGTATATGAGTTATACAAAATGTACATAATGTTTCCGACAACTTTCTTTTGCCGAAAAGTCGAAATTTCGAAAAATGTTTTTCGATTACTATTTCTATTTTTATTTGAACTAATTATTTTGGTAAATGAAATTTGAAAATGATTTTAATATCATTAATTAATATTTAAAATATGCTTATTTGGTTATTAAAATCCATTATTGAAATATTTATAAATGATTTAAATATTCAAATACAAAGCGATTAATTTACGGGTCGTTACATAAGATATATGCACATATTTGTTGATATTCCTCAAGATACGTACATTTATACTTAGGTCATTGTGAAATGGTAGGTACTAGTGGATAATCTCATTCGATTTGTTTTGTAATCCTCAAAGTCAAAATGAGATTAGGATAAAGGCCGCGGGTTAGGAGTTGTATATGATACAATCGATAATGTATCATCCTTCACTTGTAGGCCTATGATTTATTGATATTCCTCAAGATTCGAATCTCAAGGAATCCTAACGCCCACTAGAGAAGTTGAAAAACTTCTATGTTTCATCTTAGGGTTTTGAGAGACATAAAAGTCTAGTGAGAGCCTTATTAGAAAAATAAAATGGTAACGTTTAACCTTTCTAATATTGTAAAAACATCCAATGTGTATGATTTAAACCAATCTACATCAGTAAATTTATGCAACTGATATAATTTATAAAATGTTTATCAATTAAAATATACAAATGAACTGAATTAAGACTGACAAAAAGAAATATAAATATACTTACTAATAAATTTTTACATGTTGTCAATTCAAGACCGATGTAAAGTGCATAATTATACAACTACTAAATACTTTGGTAACTTGGTCGTTTCTGTTTATTTGCCTAAGATTATGTATTATCCTTTATGAGTTTCGAACTCTAAAAGCAACATAGGGATATGGATATTTGATCCGTATACAATCACATATAAATATTATATGGTGATGTATGAATGCTAATATTCAAATTGTTCAATAATAATCGCTGGCCGAAGTTACATCTAAGAGTCACACAACCGAAATGTTGAATACTCCGACTACCACCTGATTTAACTAAATTATAATTGTTATAAATTAATTAATATTTATGAAATAGTAATTATAAAAATTTGTATGCTTTGTGATGATCAACACCGAAAATAGTGCGTATATAAAATTTGTATACATGTGTATCGACATACGATATCGATGTAGGTTTAAATTATATTTAAATATATTTTGTCTGACTAGAATTGAAGCAGCATGGAGGCCCATAAAGGGCTAAGGATGGCTAGCCAAAAATGTTAGAAAGGGGATTGAATTTTGATTCAAATTGCAAGAGAAAATAGTGGTGCTCCTCTCTCTCTACGCTGTTTAAACTCCCCTAAGCCCTCTTTTGGATCTCTCTTTTTGGATCCAATCTCACCATATCTGACCGGCTATTATCCCCATCTTCCTTCATTGATTGAAGCATTAAAACACGAATTTAAATAAAATCAGGATAATGATGCGTAGTATTTTCAATCGGGTAGCTCTTTCTAGATGAATTTGAAATCGGATTCAAGCGGAGTCAAACGATTCATCATTCAAGGTGTATTCTCTAGGCTATAGTAAAGCAATAATTTTATTTACAATTCACACACACATGCATGTATGTATGTATGTATGTATGTATGTATGTAATTGCTCATTATATGATTCATGCATGGTTAGATCGATTATCATGAATCCTTATATATGTGTGCTGTCAACATACGATGTGAATACATATATATATATACACACACACATACATTGCAAAACAAATATATATATATACATATGCTTTTGGCCAAAGATTAAAAAAACATTTTTTCGAAATTAAGTAATATTTTAAAATGGTTTTAAAACAAAATTGGTTTTGATGTATAAATATAAGTATAATATATATATATATATTAACGTATAATAGCACTTCCAAAAAATAATTATATATATATATATTAATTTTAATATATGTATGTATATACAATTTATTTAAAATATAATACAATGTTTTAGTAATGTGTATATATATATTATAAATACACACACATACATACATACACACACACATATACATACATACATACATACATATATATATATATATATCATGAAATTGATTTTCAAAAGAAAAACAGTATTTTTTTAAACCATTTTCATATAGAAATGGTTAAATAAAAAAACAAAATTAAAACCATAAGGATTTAAATTTAAAAAAATTATTTTTTGCCCAAACAGACACACACATACACACATATATGTTAAAATTAATATTTATAATTGAAATATAAAATAACTTTATATGTTTAAAATGTAAATATATAAAATTATATATATATATATTCGAAAAAGAAATATATAATTTCCATAATTATACATATACATATATATTTATTTATTTATAAAATATAATATATTGAATTTAAATATGAAATTAAAAGATATTTTAATGTATAGATCTAGATTTGAAATTTAGATTTAAAACTATTTATATTTGTATTTACAAATATTAATATTTTACATACACGCACACACAATTATTTATATTATTATAAATATATTTTATATAACATATCAAAGTAACTAACTAACTAACTATATATATATTTAAAGTAATATATATACGATAGCACATATGTATACGGAGGGGCTAACATGTCCATTATAGTGTAAATCCCAACTTATATACAACCATATTAAATCATGTACACTGTATATGTTGCACGTGCATGTACATACACATATGTATATGATACACATGTTTATATTATATAACATGTATATAATATCTAAATAAAACTTTATTTATAAATTAAATAAAATAACGATTTTATTTAAATGTAGTTTAGATCGGATCTAAATAACTTTAGATTTCATAGGTCCAACAAGATCCAAAATGGATTTTTTTTTTAAAATTTACCAATTTAACCTACTGCTTACTAGCCCAATTCCAACAGTGTTAACCATCCACGTAGTTGAAAAAACCACAAGTATGTTTGCTTCGATTCGATGATCTGTGTGACCTACGTCACCTCCCATTGAAACGTACACGTGTTAACCATCCATGTATTTAAAATAAACAACTACATCCTATAAATCGTACTCTGAAAGCATGCCAAGGGGGAATGGACAAAAGAGGTTGTCTGTATTGTGAGGATGAAGGCTCAAAAGTTGTTGTTGGAATAAAAACTCTATTGGAGGACATATTAAGACCAATATGAATGGAGTTCAATCCTGTATATAATCAGGTCACGAGTAAACACATGGAACTACTCGAGACCAGAAGGCATTGAAGTCTCCAGCTATGGTAAAAGACAGACTACCCATCCACCTGTTTTGTGGCCCTCATATAGCAATATAAGAAGTGCCAACACGAATAAACCATACATATCATTCCATTGGAGCGAATCGAAAGGAGTACATACTACCCCAGATAACTGTAACCAACACCATTCCCCTAAATACATATGAATGGATATGCGGGAACCTGAAAGCATACCCTACGTCTTAAAATAGAGAACTAAAAAGCAATGGCATGCTTAGCGTTGGGCTCTATGAACTACATACTCATGCTAGGGATGAGGAATAATGTTGTTGTGCCTCTTCAAATATATTCATTGTTTATCCTCCATCAGCTCATTATGTACCCTTGCTGAACACAGCGTATATTGAAAGTAGTTCCCTAATGACGTAATCTAGGGAATAAGTATATGAAGCATTGCTTGCTTCATCAACAAGTCGCGGGTGCATGTTGGAATTATACTAATAGTATCAGTATGAGAGAATATACCAAAATCCAAATGACTGTTTGGATATCCATAGAGCAAATGTGTCTAGTGCTATACATAGATATCCAAGGATGACAGTCCATAATCATAAACATGAAATGCATCGACATCAACCAAACAAGCTAGATATCTTAGTCATATAGTGTTAACACCTCTTTTATTCGCGACTTAGCGACCTATTCCGACTTAACGACCTAAGGCACAGAGAGGCTCGATATGGCACGACTTAACAACTTAAGAAGCTCCAGCGACTTAACAACTTAAGAAGCTTTAGCGACTTAACAACTTAAGAAGCTCCAGCGACTTAACAACTCAATGAAGGCAACGACCTAACGAGTTAAGGACAGAGCGACCTAACGAGTTAAGAGAAAAGCGACCTAACGACCTAGCAAGCTTCAAAGTTAAGAAAAGAGCGCACTACCTCTTCTATTAGGTCGCTTACGACCTAAGCAAGCCGAGATAACTCCTATACTACACATGTTAAGTCGCTCACAGCATATATCTCATCCAGGATGGCTCCAATAAGTCGCTAACGACTTATGCTACCACAGGATTGTTCTTAGGTCGCAACTCCCTAGGTCGCTCACGACCTATAACATAGCCGACCTAAGACCAAATTTTCCTATAAATACCCCGCCTACTCCACACTAAAGGGGGATTGGAATTTTTGGAGCGCCAAGACTTTGCTGTTTTCACGACTTCTATACTTGCTCCAACACTTCAAATGCAAAAGACACTTCAAAGAACCTTGGAAAAAGATCAAGTTCATTCAACATGAATTCAAAGAGCTTTTCCGCATGAAAGTTCTAACTACCAGTCTTAATTGTGTTGTAATTGAAGAATTATTGTGAAGTTTGTAATCAAATCAGTAATAGAAGAGATTAAGTGGACGTAGGCTTGACTTTGAGCCGAACCACTATAAAAATTGTTGTCTCTTTACTATTTTCTGCCATTTTCTGCTTACTTTTAGTTCCTGTACCAACGGGTGGTGCTTTCGCTATATCACAACTCACGCTGGGGTGTTAGCGTACATTTTTTTTTACGTTAACATAAGTGTCTCTGTTGTTCGAAAAAAATGTCGAACCAAAAGGATATAATATGAATGCACGTATACAATGAGTGTACACCTTAACATTATTCCCATACTAAACTATAAAGATGTAAGGGTAACCACATCTCCTCTTACCTCATCATCTGACAAACCCGGGTAACAAGCAAATAAGATGCAAACTCCTCATAATCACTATCAAAAGGTACCGACTCACGGTCTAATCGACGATGGTATATACTAATGAGCATAAAAATATCTCACACTTAACTCGAAATCTTGACAATGAAACATATGTAAGAGATCACCATCTCTCTATAAGAGCCTCTACTACACAACGATCTACGTGTGCAAATGTGGATTGTTTACAAATTTTTGACTAGTACGTGTAAATAACAATGATTTAATGAATTTTACAAGTTAAAGTAAGAAATTTAATAAGGTTGTTATTTATGAATTTATGGGGAAATTCATAAATACTAAAGAAAACCAATTTTAAATTGAGATTCGATTAAGGTAACGTGCTACAGTATTCAGCAATTCACTTATGTCAACTACCAAGCATAACTATATGATTGGCTCATATAAGTAATGATATAAAATTAATATTAAACTAACTAAAGCAATAACAATAATATTTCTAATACCTTAATTATTTATTAAAACTGTATGTTAAAAATATACTCACGACGTTGTTAACGCTCCACTCAATTGATGTACCTTCATCTCTAGTAGCTCGTGCATGCAACGTAGCTCATCTACGATCACACCAGCATTTGGAACGGTATGTGCTGGATCAACATCATTATCGCTCGTATAACGGATAATTTGTCTTGCAATTTTGAATGGTCCTGGTACTTCTATGTCTTTTTGAATAAAAAAGTTGAAAACAGAAAAGTTGAAGGGTGAAAAATGAAAAAAATTGTCAACAAGCGTCTGATTAGACGTCTAGAATTAAGATTGTTGTGCAACATGCGCCTCGGCCGTGGGCATCCGTTGGACAAGAGCCTCAATCCTTGGTGCTCGCGTCCATATGCGAGCACTTGTTCAACATGAGCTTGTTTAACATGCGCCAACTTTGAATTTCTGTTGGAGAAAATGTTGGGTTACATTTTGTAACTATTTAGAATATAATATGTAATTGCATTTCTTTTGGAGATGCCCTAAGTGCTGAACCTAAAATAAATATATGGTGAGCAACATAGAAGCAAAAATTGTAATTTAACATGTTCTGTCCGTTTTATAATAAACCGTCACGAACCTAGCATTCTCATTCATTTTTGGATGAACTTAATATTTATTTTATGGGTAGATAAAGGGACTCCGCTTTTGGATATGATGGAGTTTTTTCGCAGAGTCATCGAGTCTGAGTATGTTTTTCGACAGAAGGTTGTCGAGTGTAGTGTAAATGTTTTTTTTTCTGTCGGGGTTGGCCGAACTATTTGACCCTCCATATTCAAAAGTGAAATCCTTTTTTGGGGGTTTTTGATAAAAAAAAAATTGTTTCCTACAAATAGTTTAGTCCTTCCCATTTTCTCCATTAAAGTCAAAATCAATTGGTTTTGGGTTTAAATAGAGAAAAAAATGGCTGGTTCTATTAATCCTCCGTAATTTATTTTACACACTAAGCTGAAATTACTGTAAAGACCCAAAAGTTGGCCTTCGAAAATCGGCACCCGTACTTCACTTGTACTCAAAATGCCGTAGATTCAAATGCCAAATCTGGTTCTCCGGAGCTTATAACAACAATTAAGTAAATAACACAGCGGAATAAAAGAATAATACATTGATATACAATATCTGATACAACAGAGTGATACAATGAATATCAATATATATCAGAGATATGATACAAGAAATAGCAGCGGAAAAGAAAAATAGATAACTAATATCAGCAGCGGAACAAATAACTCTAAGATAGTCTTCGAGAGAGAACTCCAGCAATAGCTCGAACTCCCAATAACGATACACCAAGAATAATCAAGTGCAGTCCGATCCAAAGACTGAACTAGCTCCAGAAAATCTACTGAATCTGACTATCTGAAAAACCCAACTCTAGACTGCTCGTGTAGAAAATTATGAGCACCCAGAGTTTAGGAAATGAACAATAAACTCCGAGTCAGTCGTGGAACTGGTGTGAGCAACAAAAACAGTTTATCTTTAAACAACACAAAAGAATTTAAACATTGAAAACCGCAATGCTTTTGGAAAATGAAACTACCATAAGACCTCCCACCACACACACAATGCAAACGCAGACTTGGAGGAGATTTCTTCTTATGTTAGTCAAAGATGCTTACTACGCAAAATCAAATCATTTTTGATATTATTATTAGTGCATAGTGGAAAAACATTTCGAAGGTAGAATATAAATCTTAGCCAGCATAGGTACCATTATATTATGCCTGCTATAGCTGCCTCCTGAGGAGACAGGTTCTACAATTTGCAATCGTAAAGGCTCGTATTGTTTCTTTGGATTTCCAACAAATGGTCAGGCCAAGGAACTTCCCATTGCCACATGGAAACGCCTCTGGAATGACGTCCCGAGAACCTAACCGGTTCTCTGCCAACACAAGGCCGGGTTACCTCTGCAAAAATAGGTAACTACTGACACGCGTATGCCATCCCCCGATCGTAACCGATCTTCCCGAGGATCCTCGATTTCCAACAACCACATCAGAATAATAATGCAGTAACCACATAGGTTAAGTATCTGGGCTCCATACCATGATACCACCTCTATCCAGAAAGAATGACATACACTAAGGGGCGCTACTCCCTAGAACCTTGCCGCATCTTTCCTGTTTTGACCATTCCGGGGTGTGAGGTTCGACGAAGTCTCGTCCACAAAGCTACGCTTTGTTCACAAAGCCATGCTTCGGGTCAAACAAATGATCAACCTATGATCACAAAGATATAAGATCAAACAAATGATCATATCGCAAATGATCAAACACTGATCATCACACAGCAACACTCAGCATGCCACATTACCAAATTGGGATATATCGTTGATAAATTTCAACTACATAACCTCTGAGCTCGTACGTCTCAGAGAAGGGTGTTAAGCTAAGAGAATAAATTCTCCGCCACCAACAGAAATGTATTTGAAAGAAATCTGCTTTATATCTCAAAGTGTAATGTCAGACATGTATCCATACAAGTCTGTTCCGGGTTCGAACAGAACCGAAGGCACTTCTTACGAAGCCCTTGCAATTCCGGGTATTCACAATCCCGTCCGGACTTCCCATCACAAAGGGTGATAAAATCTCTATACCGGGGACCAGTCGATGCAGAGACATTCGACGAGTTGTCCTTTCGTTTTCGTAAATATCCGGTCTTCAACACCGGTCTTCAAATGCTATCCATATACGACGTATCACTATTCGGAATGGGTTATATGACACAAATGTCTTTTCCCGGCTAACCCGAATAACGAGCGCAATCTTTAAAAACATATGGATATTGGGATTTCAATTAAGTCACAACTTAATAATTCAAACCCTTCTTCCAAAATAGTTTAAACCAATCATCATTTCAAATCTTTAAATAAAAAGATTTATTTCACACCGTTCACCTCGTTTCATAAAGATCTATTCATAGGTTTCAAAACACTTCAATTTCCAATTGGATTAACTCGTTAAATCTTTAAATCAAGATTTAACTTATAGCTTTCAAAACAATTTCATTTCGAATGGTTTAAACAAATTATCATTTTCAAATCTGTAAAAAATAAACAGATTCAATTCATAGCTTTCAAAAAGAATTCATTCATAACTTGGAAAACCATCTTTCAATTCATACCTGAAATTCCTTTAAATTGGAATTTCATTTCTTATATATATACGAAAGCTTTTATCATTTGAAAACAAACAGTTTTCGTCTAAGAAAAATCCAATTTTATTTGCACGGGTTAAAGTCCTTGAATTATATTCACATTTCAAAATCAATACTTTTAAAATGGTTTAACCCTTATATAACGATATAACTTCTTTAATCCCTAGTTTCAAATTATAGAATTTGATTTCAAATCTTGAATTTAAGTTTTAAATCAAATTATTTAAACTTCCAAAACTCGATTAAGTTATTCAAAATAACTTTTATCTCTGAAATTCCATTTCAAAAGCTTTTCACTTTAAACCCAAATTTCTAATTTCAAAATCAATTGAAATTAAAATTTCAATTTCAAAAACATCAGATTTAAATTATCTGTGACTTAACCGATTTTCACGTGAAATCCATATTTGTGTGTGTATGGTGTAGTCCAGGGGTTTTAACACACAATAGTGCAACATCAATCATCACAGATATATCGATAAGCGGTATAATCGATAACGCTTATCTTCATTCACAGATTCATAGATAAAAGAAATTTATCGACCACAAAGATTTACAATTATAATTCGATGTGGGTTTCGGATAACCAATTGGAATCCGACTCCCTGTCGCATCAAAATTCAAATGCTGTTTTACCGGCCAAGGGTTTTCATATTCACAAAATAATATATCACAGAAATAGAAATTTCAGATCACAACATAAATCAGGATGTATCACAAAGCATCATATATCAGGGATATCAAACAATTCATATCATTCAACAGAATCCAAACATTTATAAGTAAGATCAATGAATTATCTGATTTATTGAAATCAGATTTATTACTTATGAATAAATTACTAATCCTGGTTAATTAACATTAATAAATTACAGATCATTTTGATTAATTATTCTTTAATCATTTATTAACTAACCATCAATAATTAATAAATTATCCTTACATTAATTATCTTTCCTTAATCACCTTCGTTAATCTATAATTCCTTAATTAATTATCTTAATTAATTAATCCTTAATTAGAAATCATCCCTTAATTACTTCTACCGATTAATTAACCATCAATTACTATTTTAATTAAGCTTTAATTAAAGATTTAATTAACTTTAAGTCATTCTTTAATCACATAAATACTTTAAAAGATAAATAATTTACCTTAATTAATCACTCGATTATCATTAAAATCTTAAGTTTATAAGCTTCATAATTAATCATAGTTAACACATAAGTTAGTTCCAAAGTTAAGGTTAATTAAAAACAACATTCCATTTTAATTAACTTTTTAATCACATTATACTTTATGAATTTATTTATAAATGATGATCACAAAATTAAATAACTTAAATTTCTTTTCAAATAAATTTATTTAAACCTTTGCTATTTTATTTTATAAAACTGTTTTTATCCTAACCTTCCAGGCCCGAGTATTTTCAATGTTTCCCCGAGCTCGACCCGGAGCAACTCGCTCCCTCATTTCCTTCGAGTCAACCCTCGTTTTCCTCGAGTACGTCCCCGAGTCCCCCTTTCTCCTTCAAGCCTCCATTTCCCAGTGCACACGAAAATACTCGTGCACGTGCACCGGAGTTCCGACCATCACTGGTCGTCGCCGAAACTTCGAGCAAGTCACAAACCATCCCCAGCTTCGGTCGCAACCACCCACTCCTCCAGTTCAACCCGAACGCGACTTCGAGTGTAATTACGATACCTGGAACACGAACTGACCTTCCCCTAAAACCTGTCAACACCTCCTCTCTACTCCTCCGGTCACCAGAGCGTACGAAACTTCGGCCATCACTTCGTCATCGACCCTACCACCATCTCCCAAAGGCGCGAGTAACTCGATGCTCGTAAGAGGTCGCGGTGGCCAAATTCTCGATCACCCAAAAATTTAGGTTTAGGAGCCCAAAAATTACGCCGCCGCCGCCACGTCGAACTGCAGCCCTATCCACTATTTTTCCCTGATCCATGGTAGACTCCTCCACCTCCAGACAAAAACCCGACCTCACCAGTCCACTTGATCACCAGAACTTGGTCGAAAACCAATTTGCAAGCAAAAACGAACTGCTCTCGAAATACCAATCTAAAAATCTTGATTTTCATTTTAAAATTCATATTTTTATAGGTTGTTTCAGATCCTAATTCTGAAACAAAAATTTATGAAGTTTAATTTTTCCACTATTTCTAAGTTGATTCCTCTGTTAATAATTTCCAGAGTCATTCATATTTTAATTTCAACTTAAGTATGATTTTAAAACTAGAGTTTATGATCAAGCAAACAAGTTTCATTTGAACTTAAATTTTAAACAAAGACAAAATCACAAGGTTTGAATTGTTTTGAACCAAACTTGAATACTGGGAGGTATAGGCAGAGAATACTCTGAAGCAACATGTATACCATGCATGAATATGTACACAGCAAATGTCATATACCTCATACTTGTTTTAGATTAAATAGTATGCAAACAAATTTTCCTACTTAAATTTCTTTGAAAGTGAAGTTACTCACCTGTTTCCTGAAAGATCAAAGAAGAACAGAAGATAGGAATGAAATCTGGAACTTGTATTTTCATTTTTAAATCTGCATCTTTGTTTTAAGTTGCACTGCCTTTTGATCCTTGATTGCAGTTGATTGCTTGCTGTTTTTAAGTCGAATTTTTATTTAACTTGAAGATGATATTCACTTTCAATTTGCACAGCTTTTAGAAAAGAAACTGAGGTGAAGTGAATGTTTATATGGAGATGAAGTATACAGGGTGTATCTTTGTTTATAAAATAGGGTATGAATTATTGTTTATACATGATGATGACACATTTGTTTATACAGATGGGCACGGCTAAAGGTTGCATTTATGACTTGTACATACCCATGCTTTTGCATTAATTGCCTGGTACTTGGTTTCCATGCTTAGCCATATTTTTATAAACTAACATTTCCCATTTACTTGCATTATTTCACTCGGCTGAAGATAATTTGGTGGCTGAGGTGATGTTGTTATGGCTGAAGTGTTTCTCTTCATGGCTAAAGAGTAAATGGCATTTAATGCCTGTCCTTCCTTTGTTACTTCCATATCAATATTTGTTTTCCATGCTGGCCTACTCATTTACAGGCTGCCTATATTTGCAGTCATATTCACACAAACATTTCATATTTTCCAGGCATGCAATCACATTTCACTCTCATACAAACCATATCTAAGTTATTATCATCACAGATTCAAGGAAATGAGGAAGTTCAAGTTTAAGGAAAGAAGTTTGCTCACCGTATTTCCAGAATGAAAGAACAGAGTTTGAAACTTTGCAAGTTGAAATCTTCTAGCTTGACTCTCTTATTTGATTGAGTTGTTGATCTGATTTTCTGTTGTTTATATAGCTTTTGATTTGCCTGTATATTTTTTTCCTTTGATTGTTTTGCATTTTACTTCAATTTTTTTTGATTTGTGTTGAACTGGTACTTGATTTTTTTTCTTCTATCTTCAGTTTTGCTTAGTTTTGTAGCTGGACGAACTGATGTGTATAAAAAAAGAAGTTTACATAGTGATAGTATGGTTTTCTTTGTACAAAGTGATGTTTTAGTTTTGTACAGGCATGGCTGATGCATAGGGAATGTATATAGGGTATGGTGGCTGAGGTATGTTGTATATTTTTGTCTTGCCTACACATTTGACTTCGGCTGAGAGATGATATTGTATTGGTTTTATTTGTTTACTTCGTTTTAATTCTATTTCTTTTGTCTGTTTTAATGTGTATTGGTTTTGTTTTATTTTTATCTTTTGTTTACACTTATTTCGGCTGGAGACATTATGGTTTGATTTCACACTTGCTTGATTTTATCTTCATTTCTTTTATTATTTGGATGTATATTTCTTTTGTTTATACTTGTTGTTTATGGTTTGTTTTAGATTTTGTTTCTATACTTTGTTTATTTGTTTGGACTAACATATATATATTTTTATTTGGATTCGGGGAAACTCGCTTACTTTATCAATTAATTTTACAATTTTTATCCAAAAATTCATTTAATTCCTCAATTAAATTCAAAAATCCATTTAATTATTAATTTAAATAAATTTAAATTTCGGGGTCGTTACAATTACCAAATAATTATTTATCATTTTATCCTTATCAAATTGAAACCAGTGTTTGTTTATTTTCAAATTAATATTTTAAGATGAATTAAAAAATTAGTAATGTTTGTTTCTAGTTTATGCTTTGGAATAAATGAGACAACAACTCGAAAATATTTAAAATGCATTTGTTATTAAAGTGATTTTCTTTATTCGAATTTTCATGTTTAAATAATAATTTGATGATGATCGTCATTCAATTTTTTCATGTTGGTAATAGTAGACTGAACAAAAAGACCAATTAAATGTCCGCAAGTAGTGGCGTAGTGGTACGATACTTGCCTCCTGGTAAGCAGGTCGCAAGTTCGATTCCCGTCTGCCCTACTCCCATTCAAGGCGTGGAGGTGGGTCCCCATAAAACCTATAAATGGGTTGGGGGCATCAAATCTCTGTGCTGGGCTGGCTTAAAACCCTCTCGTTTGTGGTCGGACCAGGCTAGGGGGGAGCTCATCTCATCCCTTCGATTTCATCAGGGCTCTGGGTTGAGTTTTTTTTTTAAAAAAGACCAATTAAAAGTGAAAATTTTATATATTTATCTAAAATTTCATTAGAATGTAACGCTAAGTTATGAATTTATCAAAATCTGACGAGATTTGAGCTTGGAATTGAACAATACCTAGTGCGGAGCAAACTAGGAGTTGATCAATACTAGTGCGAGCACACTAGGAGTTGATCAATATCTAATTTGCTTTACACTAGGAATTAACTAAAACCATACTAAACCAACGTGATAGTAAGTTCAAACAACAAGATAATCATGGAGCAGTAAATGAAAAAAAATGCTACATGGGTACAGTTGATATAAAACAGGATGGAGATAATTGTATAGTAGTTAATAAAAGAAAATGCTACAAGGTTATATGTGGTACGAAACGGGGTGGAGAAGGTAATTTATGAGGTGGAAATCTTTATTAATAATTGAAATAGAAACAAAAACTTTTGGTCCGACCGTGAAGTTCCAAAAATACCCTTATATGTATTTATTTATTTTTATTAATAGTTGTAATAGCTTTGGTGTCATACTTTGTGGGTATCAACGTGAACTACCAGAAATGTCATTCTATATATTATCGAATCTTAACACTTAAAAATAGGATCTAATGTTAAACTTCTTTTATAAATTCAAACGCCCCTAAAAGTAGGATCTAACAATTAAACATGTTTTACAAATTCAAAACGCTTCTAAAAATAAGATCTAATATTAAACTTTCTTTACAAATTCAAATTTTGCTCTATAAATATTTACCAAGTTGTTAGATCTAACAGATAAACTACTTTACAGATTCATTTTTTATTAATTAATAATATAAATAAAATTTAAACTAAAAAAAAATAGACATTGCAACTTAGAAATAAAAATTCAAATTAATTACATATGATTCTAACACAAAAATATGGCTAAATATTTGTGCAAATTAATTTTTTTGAACATATTAAATAAAGGGACAGTTTGGCACATGTCCCTAATAAGTTTCAAAATACACAAAAACCCCAGTAAAATAAAGTTTGTAAATTAGGTCCCTAGAATTAAGTTACTGAATAATGACATACACTTATGCAATTATTCAGTGAATAATTGTAGACATTTATGCAATTATATCAAAAAATTGCGGAAAATTCCGCAATTATTCACCCAAAAAATTGCGGAAATTTACGCAATTTTTTCAAAAAGTTGCGGAAAATTCCGCAATTATTCACCAAAAAAATTCATAACTATATGCAATTACTTAGTAACTTAATTCTAAGGACCTAATTTACACACTTTTTTTTATTGGGGTTTTTGTGTATTTTGAAACTTACTAGGGACCTGAGGCTAATATTTACTTAAATAAATACAATTTTCGCCCTAACACTCGTTTTATACGGTAAACATGGGGACACAAGAGAAATATTTGAGGTGTTAACCTAGGAAAATAAAATAAAATAATTGACTATCAAAAACCCAGACTAAGAACCAAGAAATCAAAATCCAAGAACCTGGAAATCGGAAACCAAGAAGATGAAATCTCTGGAAACAGATTCATCACCATCATCTTTCGCCTCTCCTAAGCCTCCCCTATCTGCGCCCAATGCCGGAGGTAGAGCCGCTGCGGTCGACGAACCCTCATCCTCTTCCACGGCGGCCACTGAAACAATAACTATCGAACGACGGAATCCTAACACTGTCACATGCAGATGGTCTATTCCCAACTTTTCCCGTATCAAATCCCGTGCGGTCTCGTCTAAATATTTCGACATTGGCAACTATGACTGCAGATTACTAATTTATCCTCGTGGCGATTCACAAGCTTGGCCCGGTTATATCTCTGTTTATCTGCAGATTATTGATCCTCGTGGTGGCTCCAATTCCAAATGGGATTGCTACGCCAGTTGCCACTTGTCTATTCTGAATCATTTAGATTCCTCCAAGTCAGTTTTACGGGATTCTTGGCATCGGTTTTCAGGTAAGAAGAAATCTCATGGTTGGTGTGATTTTATGCTTTGGAATGTTCTTGACTTAAAAAGCAATGGCTTCTTGACAAATAATGATACCGTGACGGTTAAGGCTGACGTTTTTGTCTTGGATGAGACTGTTTCATTTTCAAGTGATGATGGCATGAGTGGGAAGTTTACTTGGAAAGTGCATAATTTTAGCCAGTTTAAAGATATGATCAAGACACAGAAGATAACGAGTCCCATTTTTCCTGCCGGTGACTGTAATTTGAGAATTAGTGCATATCAGAGTGTGGTTGGTGGTGTTGAGCATTTGTCCCTGTGTTTGGAGAGCAAAGATACTGAGAAAATTTTGACTCAGGATAGGAGTTGCTGGTGCTTGTTTAGGATGTCAGTGTTGAATCAAAAACCAGGGCTGTCTCACATGCATAGAGAATCATATGGGAGGTTTGCTGCAGATAACAAACAGGGGGATAGTACTAGTCTTGGCTGGAACGATTATATGAAAATGAAGGATTTTCTTGCTGAGGAAAATGGATATTTGGTTGGTAGTGGCGTGGTGTTTAGCACTTCATATAATGTGATTAAGGAGTGTTGTAGTTTTACGAAGAGTAGTGGGCTTATGGTTGGGGGTAGAATGCAAGCAAGAAAGTCAGATGGGAACTATGGGAGATTTACGTGGAGGATTGAGAATTTTACACGACTAAAAGAATGGCTAAAGAAGAAGAAGTTAACTAGTCTTTGTGTAAAGAGCCGGAAGTTTCAAATCGGCAATAGGGATTGCCGCTTGATTGTTTATCCCAGAGGTTAGCTTTTTTACTTGCATGTTGTCTATATTTAGATCTAAACTTGCGGCTTTCTAAACTTCAGTTATAGCTCAATGTTTTTTTTCTTCTCTTAGCATACCCATGGTGTTGTAATAACTATAATTACCTCAACACGGATATAGATTTCTAGTTACCTCAACTAACCATAGTTACATAGGTAGATGTGGTTCAAATCTAAATTGGTGGCAAAAGAACTTCATGAATTTAAAGTGGGTATCGGGGACAAACCTAAGTTTGGCTAAGCTACATATCAAATGTTCACCAAACTATAGTTTGCTCAAACCTAAGGAGAAATTGGTTTATACCATTTAACGTTAATCATCGAGTTTAAATTTGTGTTTAATTTCTTATTTCATGGATCGAATATATGATGTAAGACACTTTCAACGGCAAGGAGATTTTGTTTTCATTTTACATTCATTCAGTAACTGGTAACTAGAATGACATGATTCTTCTTGTTTCTCTAATTATAAGAACTGAAACTTTGTTTTCCATTTCTATGTACACAAGATAGATGCCATTTTATGAATCCAAACCTGATCTTGTATGTGTCACACTGGTCACAAGTTGTTAATTTATTGCCAGAAGCTTGGTGCATGTGATGCACATGTAATCATATAAAAGACACGTTGCTGTGAAATGATAAAAATCCAAGTTTGCAATTTTTTAAAGGTGATAAATGAAAACCGTTTGGTTTAAGGGGACTTTAGAGTACAGACTGTCTTATTTTAAACAAATCGGCATGTAAAAATAAAACACCTAAAAATTTGAAAATGTTCATTTTCTTAATATTTAAAAAACGCTTAAAGCTGCACTGTATTTAGTTTCAATTAAAGAACTTTTATTGTTTAAATAAAATTTGAAAATAATTTGTCTTGAAGCAAAATTAATACTAAATGAGTGGATAAATAGACTATGAACTCGAATCAGTTAATTTATACACATTAAAAACAAAATGTAATTTCGATATTGCTTGTTATGTCGAACTCCCGAATAACAGATTTTTATTTTCTTATATCTACGAGACCTAATGGCTTGCGCTTCGTGCATGCAATACAAAATGATTAGTACATAAATACACAATTCGCACATAAAATGCAAAATAAATAGTACAAATGATATGTGTGCTGCATATGAAAGACAATAAAAAATGATACAAAAGCTCCAAGCTCCTTGCGTGAAATATAAAAGATTACAATTTGAAATTTAAATAATTTTGGACATCACAACATCAGTTCCAAACTTCCAATTCAACTAAAAGCTGTAGAGAGTTTCACATAAGTAGTTTGGTGGTTCAACAAATACCAAATATCATTATAACAATTGTGTTTTTTTAATTCTTTTTCCAATTACACGTCGATGTTAGTAGCAGAAGGATTATATGTGGAGGAGTCAAAAACTTTTCTAAAGAATATCTTGATGTAATTTACAATGTTAATAAGACTATTTGACTAAACATTTATTGTTCATTTATTAGACTTGGCTCGTAATTTGTCTGTTTACTAACTGTGAAAGTAAAAACTAATGTGATTGAAAATTGTTTAGAAAGGAGATTGAAAAGACAGTTGATATTTTCTACTAGGTTGTAAGTACTTTGACACATGCATTGCACATGTATTTTTTTGAATATCTTTAAACAAAATACATAATTAAAATACTCAAATTTTACCTTTAGTTTTAGTTGCTTTTAAAATAATGTAAAACTACATACACCATACATATACATACATATATATACATACATATACATACATACATATACATACATACATATATATATAAAATCTTAATTTTTTTGAAAATCTTTTAAGTATGAGAAAAAATTGAACATCATTCAGAATGTTACTTAAAAAAATTGATTATATTTATGATTAGGTGAAACAATTTTCTATTCAAATATTAAAAAAAAAAACTTTTTTGCGAAGTAAGCTAAATTATACAAAATCAAAATAAAGAGTGCATTTGTTATTGTTTTGAAATAAATAAAAAATGTGTACGGATTTATTGATACTTAGAAGAGAAAAAACGAATAAAAAGAAAAAATATGTATGAAATTTGTCATCATTGAGATTTCAACCTCTAGCCTTGATAATATTCCAAAATTTACAAATAATAATAAAGATTAATTTTTGCCATGAGCGAGATTCGAACTCGTGACCTCATGATTCTCATCTCTACATAATAAGGTATTTTCAAAACTTCACCGTCGGATCAAAAAATCGTCACTCTAATGCAACTATTAATGAAGATATGTTACATTAATAAGACCATGAAAAATCTTATTGTGGATTCATTGAGTGGTAATTTAATGAAAATGACTCTTGCACATGTAGTGTCTATCCATCCATTAAAACTTACAAGTTACAAGGAGTGTTCAAACATAATTAATATTATATTAAAAGGGACAAATTTTCGAAGTATGCTAGTTTTTAAAACTATTTCGCGATAAGAGCTGGTTTTGAAACTTATTACCAAATAGGGCTGGTTTCTGCCCAGTCAGCAGCCAACTCAGCCATTTTGTAACTGCCTCGATAAAGCGCAACTATGAGTTGCTTTTTTTTTCCTGAGCGCAATTCATAGTTGCGCTCCTATTTTTTTCGATTTTTTTCGATGGCGCAACTAAGAGTTGCGCACAAAAAAAAATTGTAAACCAAAAAGAGCGCAACTCTTAGTTGCGCCTAGGGAAAAATTGAAAAAAAATAGGGGCGCAACTCATAGTTGCACCCCGAAAAAAAATTATAAAAAAAATAGCGCAATTCATAGTTGCGCTTTATCCTGACAGTTATAAAACTGCTGAGTTGGCTGCTGACTGGACCGAAACCAGCCTTGTTTGATAATAAGTTTCAAAACGAGCACCATTCGCGAAATTGTTTCAAAAACTAGCCTACTTCGAAAATTTGTCCTATTAAAAGATATTAAATAGTCTAGTTGTAAGCATTATAGAATCTCGTAAGATATGCTATAGATTTCATATGTAGCGATGATTTTGTATCTTCCAAATATATTGAAAATATTGTTTTCTTTTCTACAATGATAAAAGAAAGTATACTAACCTACACTAACTTTCTTTAGTTTTGCTTTCTTATATGTAATTGAAAATCCAAAATGGTATAAAGCTAGGAGGAGGGCTGAAATAGACAGGATAGTAGAAAGTAGAAACGTAAAAAACACAAGCACTTACAAAAATTATAGATGAGTACAACACATATTCTTTCTTTAGTACAAACACATTTACTAATAGTATTATGAAATTCCCATATATGTTTTATTATATATTAAACTTCATGGTATTAGTGGTTTGCTTTTGAACACTAGTGTATGACATGCATGATATGTGCACATATACACGTGATGCAAATACGATAATTGGATATAAAAAATAAAGAAACTATTCATGTAACTTTAATCATGGCTGAACGTTGAACTTTGATGACACTTATATGATCAATTCTCTATATTAATAGTAGATATCAAAACTAAATAATGTTCAGTTCAAGAATATAATATTCAATTCAAGCATATTTTCTAATAATTTATAATACTAGCATCACTTGCAAATATCTCAAAAAGTAATAATAATACAGTCAACTCTATCCTTTTCAGTTTGATGAAAATATAGAAAAAAATATAGCTTTCTTTAAAAAAAAAATTTTTCACCAAGTCTTGATCATGTTATTAGATACCCTTTAGTCATGAGTAAGATATATTTTCCATCTACTCTGAAACATATCTTCACTACTTTGAAACATTTTCATTACTTTGAAAGGTGTTCTCGTAATCGATAAAGATTGAACCGTTTTCTTCTCTAAAAGCTCTTGTTTCTAGGATATAATCATCAAAACTTTATATGGATGGGTGAATTTCTTAACAAAATGTACATAATTTTATAGCTTATACTATGTTTGAAACTAAATATTCTTTTAGGACTAGGTAATTGTGGTTATGTGTGGTTATTGTTAACCTGATGAAATTTTATGTTCATTTTGATAGATTTGTTTTTGGAAAAGAGAGATATATATGAATTCTCAGGCCATATAGCAATTCGCCTTTTGTTATCTGAGGTCGAGTTACTTAGTACTATGGTTTATAATGATAAGTAAGTGAACCATAAGTTTAAATAAAAAAAAATTGCATCAATTGTTACGGGATGTAATTAGTAAAACATTGTTTCAGTAGTGGAAAAGCTGAGCTGGAATTCCACTATATATACTTGTAATAATGCATTGAATGGATTATGCGATTAATAAACAAAACTTTCCCTTTCTCTCTTTAAAATTCTTCTTTCTCTCTACCTATTATATCCGCCATTAGAGGTGAGCTGGAGCTCCCTTTAACATTGGTATCAGAGCCTATCCGCTGCAAGAACCTTTCCTGCAAGCGATTCTGGCGCCTCAAGCAGCAACCAAGAAGATTGCTGCCATGGAAGAACACATCAAGAATCTGGAGAAAAGAATTGATGATCAGAATAGCAAGATTGATCAGAAATTCGAAGAGATGTTGAAATTGATGCAAGTAATTCGAGCTGAGGCAAACAAAGGGGGAGAATCTTCATCTTCTATTGGATCGTCGGCTTCGATTTCTGAGAGATCTAACCCAACCAGGACCTTAGGTATGAACCCTAAACTGGAATTTCCTAAATTCAATGGAACTAATCCAAGAATTTGGGTCAAGAAATGCTGCAAATATTTCAGTTTGTGCAAAATTGTCGATGAACAAAAAGTCGATTTAGCCTCATTAAACATGACTGATAAAGCTGAAAGTTGGATGATGAACTATCTTTCTGTTAGGAGAACTATTGTGGTAGATTGGGATGATTTTGTTGTTGATTTGTATGCACGTTTTAAAGATAGTACTGGCTTAGATGTGGTGGAGCGATTCAATAGATTGCAACAGCAAAATTCAATTGAAAAGTACATTGATGAGTTTGAGAATCTAAGGTCTGTGATGTTAATGAACAATCATGTATTGCCAGACTCTTATATTTTAGAAAGCTTTATTGGTGGACTTAGACCTGCTGTTAAACCTTTTGTTAAAGCCTTCAAACCTGTTACCATTGCTCATGCAGTGGAGTATGCAAGATTACAAGAGGAAACCGTGAGTTCAATAGTCCAAACCTATAAATACAACAAGCAAAATTACCCCACTTCAAAAGATGGTCAGAATTTTTCTACCTTGACAAACTATAAGCCGTCCTTATTACCTACACCTCAAACTAAACCAAATACTTCCCTCATCTCCAAAATTGTACCAAACTCCAGAAACTATAGATATATTCCAGCTGATGTTAGACAGGAGAAGATTGCAAAAGGATTGTGCTATTATTGTGACCAACCCTATTCTAGAGAACATAAATGCCGGTTCAAAGAGGCTTAATTGTTTAAAGTCGAAATTCCAGGGATTTTGGGAAGGGAGTGTGAAGAATTGATGGATTCTGAAGTAGATAGTGATGCAGAACCTCAGATTTCTGTCAATGCTTTAGCAGGCAATCAATCTTTTCAAACTATGAGAGTCAAGGGTGTGGTTGATGGAAAAGATTTGCATATTTTGATATGGTAGTACTCATAACTTTGTTAATGTAAATGTTGCTTCAAAATTGGGTTGTAAGTTGGATAACATTCCATTCCAGCAAATGGGAATCATATTCCATGCCAGTACATGTGTAAAGGGTTTGAATGGGAAATGCAAAGGCTAAAATTTGAAGCTGATGTTTTGCTCATTCCTTTGGGTAGTTGTGATATGGTGCTTGGGATTCGGTGGTTGAGTTTGTTAGGTCCTATTTGCTGGGATTTTCAAAAATTGAGAATGGAATTTAAGCTCAAAAATGAGAAGTTTGTCTTAAAAGGGGTGCCAACTAAGAAGTTATCTGTGGTGGAAGGTAATCCTTCTGTGAAAATGCTGAATTCTGCCATTCAACTATGTCTTATGCACGTAACTGATACAGATGAATTAGCTGCTGAATTGAAGCACGATGAGTGTTGGGCTATGAAGAGTTTTGAATTGGATGAGTTGAAAAAGAAATATAGTATGGTGTTTGCTGAACCTACTGAATTACCTCCAGAAAGAGGGGTGTTTGATCATTCAATACCTTTAATACCAGGGAATACTCCAGTAAACATCAGACCTTATAGATATCCTTTGAAGCAAAGGGATATAATTGAGCAGTTAGTGCAGGAGATGTTGGACAGAGGGATAATACAGAACAGTTCCAGTCCATTTGCATCTCCAGTGGTTTTGGTGGGAAAGAAGGATGGCACTTGGAGGTTATGTGTAGATTACAGGGAATTAAACAATAGAACAGTGAAGAATAAGTTTCCAATTCCTGTGATTGATGAACTGATAGATGAACTTGCTGGTGCATCAGTGTTTAGCAAATTGGATTTAAGAGCTGGATACCACCAGATGAGGGTGAATGCAGATGATGTCTTCAAGACAGCATTTAAAACTCATACAGGCCATTATGAGTTTTTGGTTATGCCTTTTGGTTTGACTAATGCTCCAGCCTCTTTCCAGGGATGGATGAACCATGTGTTTAAGCCACTCCTCAGAAAATGTGTGTTAGTATTTTTTGATGATATTCTTGTATATAGTAAGTCTCTGCAAGAACACTGGAAGCACTTGGAGGAGGTGTTTGAACTGATGAAAGCCAACCTCATGTTTGCAAAGGAAAGTAAATGCACTTTTGCTGCTAAGAAGGTGGAGTATCTTGGTCACTTTATTACTCAAAATGGTGTTGAAACTGATCCTAAGAAAGTAGCAGTTGTGAGTAGTTGGCCAACTCCAGCTAATATTAAAGAACTAGTGAACTACGGAGTTTCCTAGGGCTAACTGGATACTACAGGAAGTTTGTGAGAGGTTATGCCGCTATGAGCAAGCCTTTAACAGATCAGTTGAAGAAGAATGGTTTTTGCTGGAATGATTATGCTCAGAAAGCTTTTGAAGCTCTGAAGGTTGCTCTGGTATCAGCTCCAGTATTGGCTATTTCTAACTTTGATAAGCAGTTTGTTCTAAAGACCGATGCTTCAAAGACTAGAATAGGAGCAGTTTTGATGCAGGAAGAGCACCCTTTGGCATACATTAGTAGACCTTTGGGTCCTAAATGGCAGAGATTATCAGTCTATGATAAAGAACTGTTGGCTATTGTTTTTGCGGTCCAGAAATGGGAACAATACCTGGTTGGAGCTCATTTTATTATCAAGACTGACCAAAAAAGTTTGAAATGGTTATTGCAGCAGAAAATTTCAACACCTTTTCAACAATTTTGGTTATCCAAGTTGATGGGATTTGATTATGAGATCCAATACAAGAGTGGGAAAGAAAATGTTGCAGCAGATGCTCTTTCTCGGGTGCAAGGAGCTGAAATTTTGTGTATGGCTGTAGCTGTGGTTGATTCAAACTTAGGAGCTATGATAAAATCTAGTTATCAGCTAGATGATAATTACTTGCATATTATTCAGCAGATCAGCCAGCAGGGTAGTATTCCAGGCTTTCAATGGGAAGGTGAATTGTTAAAGAAAAAGGGAAAAATAGTGGTAGGTCCTGATTTGCAATTAAGGCAGAAAATTTTGTCTTGGCATCATGCTTCTCCTAAGGGAGGTCATGGAGGCAAAGAACTAACTATAAAAAGAGTTAAGAAGCTTTTCTATTGGAAAGGTATGACTAAAGATGTTAGTCGGTTCATTAGGCAATGTGTTACTTGTTAGGCTGCAAAGTATGATACAGCAGCTTACCCAGGGCATTTGCAACCTTTACCTATTTCTGAAGAAGTGTGGCTTGACATATCCATGGATTTCATAGCTGGTCTTCCTAAATCTACAGGCAAAGAAGTTATCTTTGTAGTGGTGGATAGATTCAGCAAGTATGCCCATTTTATGGCATTGGCTCACCCATTTACAGCAATACAGGTTGCTCAGTGTTACTTAGACAATGTGTTTAAGTTACATGGATGGTCTAGGTCAATTGTGAGCGATAGAGATCCGGTCTTCTTAAGTCAGTTCTGGAAAGGGCTATTCTCACTACATGGCACTGAATTTCTTTTATTCTCTGCTTACCACCCTCAAACTGATGGCCAGACAGAAGTGGTAAATAGGTGCTTAGAAGCATATTTGAGATGTATGACTGGTGATCAACCTCAAGATTGGTGCAAATGGCTGCCCTTAGCGGAATGGTGGTACAACACTCATTTCCACTCAGCAATCAATCTTACCCCATATGAGGTAGTATACAATCAACCACCACCTATTCATTTACCATATCTTCCTGGAGAATGCAAAGTTGATGAAGTTGATAGAAGCTTGCAAAGAAGAGAACAAATGATTGCTGATTTAAAATTTCATCTTGAAAAAGCTCGGCAAAGAATGAAGATTCAAGCTGACAAACACAGATCAGAGAGATCATTCTTAGTTGGGGATTGGGTATGGTTGAAGTTGCCAGCTTACCGGCAACAGTCCTTGCAGAGAAGAAGCAATCAAAAGTTGGCAATGCAATATTTTGGTCCTTTCCAAGTATCTGCAGTAATTGGCAAAGTTGCTTATAAACTGAAACTGCCAGGTGAGGCTAAAATACATAATGTCTTTCATGTATCACAGCTCAAGGCTTTCAAGGGTACTTTACCGGTGGCAGTTCATATTCCCACTGTCTTTCAGGGACAGACTGCAGATCGAATGACTATTCAGCCTGCTGTAATTTTGGATCGAAAGATTGTCAAGGCTCAAAATGGGGCTCAAGTACAATATCTGGTACAGTGGCTTGGTTTTCCGATTCATGAGGCTACTTGGGAAATAGCTGAACAGTTTGAAGCTAAATTTCCAGAGTTCATATCACAGCCTTGAGGACAAGTCTATTAAAGGGAGGGAGCTATGTTACAGGATGTAATTAGTAAAACATTGTTTCAATAGTGGAAAAGCTGAGCTGGAATTCCACTATATATACTTGTAATAATGCATTGAATGGATTATGCGATTAATAAACAAACTCTCCCTTTCTCTCTTTAAAATTCTTCTTTCTCTCTACCTATTCTATCCGCCATTAGAGGTGAGCTGGAGCTCCCTTTAACATCAATCTACTCAAAAGAGTAAACAAATACAGAAACAAAAATAAATAATATGACTCATAGAGCAGTAATACTACTAAGTTCGAAATTCTTTGGACAATAACAATTCAGGGGAATCCACACCATTAAAGATTTGAAGCTCTTGTTTTCCCTCTTTCAATCCCAGATCCGTACTTCCTTGACATCCTTTTTTGGGCCCTCTAGCATCTTCCTTCATAGAGAAGTGTAAAGTACAAAATGAGTTAGATACACTTCTAATTTAAAGTAATTTTATTATATTGCAATGTAACTATAAATTGATGATTTTTTTTATATAGTTTTTCCTATGAAATTATGTGATTGTTTTTTTCTAAATATTGTTAATCAACTTTTGAAATTTTACATTTTCTAATTTGTAGTTTGTAATAGTTGGTCACATAGTTATGAAAGGCATGAAATAGGTGCGACACAATATAACATTGCTGTAGTACAACATGGCGCGACACAGGGCAACATGTTGCAACACAATACGATATTTAATTCTTGGTTTATTTGTTCTTTGGCTATAAAAGTAGCAGACATTAACATTCCATCATTTACGGGTGAAGTAGTTGCGCCACAATATGACATTGCCGTAGTACAACATGGTGTGACACAGTGCAACACAATACGATATTTAATTCTTGGTATATTCATTCTCTGGCAATAAAATATGAGACATTAAAATTATATCATTTACATGAGAATTTTAATTGTTGGTTCAGTTCAGTCTTCCTAGAGTTTATAAGATATCAGTTCTGTATTCTAAGGAAAAAGTTCCTTTTGCCCCTATTGCATGACACACATGAGAAGACATGTTGCATATAGCGCACAAGGCGCGCATGTGATGCACGACATGAAAAGTCATGTCTTCATTTTTTTCTTTTTCTTTTCAACTTCATGTTTTTTTCGTTTCTTTTATATTCTTTTTATGGATTCAAAAATGCATAGAATTAACAATTATTATATAATTTGATCTTTTTTTGCAAGTTATGAATGACGACAATAAAAATATTATCGTTTTCTCTACACTCGAGATGAATGAATATAGTAATTTATTTGGAAAACCCAACTTTTTTTATGTATTCTCGAAATAATTCTATATATTTTATTGTTTATCACATTATAATATGGTATCACATACAAACATACTTATTGTCATTCCATATAATATGGAAGTCTAAATGAACTACATATAAAAATTAATTAGCGTTTATGTGCGCAGCGTGCGTGTATGCTTTTAGGATAATTTTTGTACTGGTAATTATATTATTGTACCATTATATTTGATTTTATTTTTACCAAATGATAAAATAATAATATTTGGTGGATTTATGTACAATAAAATAATTTTTTCTTAATAAATTTGCAGTATATCAGAACTACACTCAGTTTGCCAAATTGTGGAAGATTTGATGGAAGATTTGCATCTTTGTGGCCTTGCGCCTTTAGTAACACTGCTTTATTGTTGTAATTTTCGAATCAAAACCAGACAAATTCACCGATTTAGCTATTAACAGAATAAAAAGTGTGCATCTTCTATATGGGCAATTTTTGTCAATGGAGTGAGAACTAAGTGTTTGTGTGCTTAGAGCAGATGTTTTCAGTTTCAACACATATGGATATGAATTTAGTTCAAGCAATAAAATTAATTAATTAATTAAAACAACGATAAGAAAAGAAAAGTAAAAAAGAGGTCCTAGGAGTTTGCATTGCATGCACATGATTCATTTCAAAATTTTCAGTCAAAAGTTTGTGTTGCATCTATCTAACTCACTTTTTAGGGTGACATATATCTCATGTACTGTTTTTCAAATTAAATTTGTGTATATTAATTTATCTTGTGTTTAAATCATGTTTGATATGACCAGACTTGACAACAATATTTGGAATTAATATATGTACTTGTTACACCCTCTCATGCACACGATTCATTTCAAATATTTCAGTCAAAAGTTTGCATTGCATCTATATAACTCACTTTTTAGAGTGACATATATCTCATGTACTAATTTTCAAATCAAGTTGGCGTATATTATTTTATCTTGTGTTAAATCATGTTTCATATGACCAGATTTGACAACAGTATATGGAATTAATATATGTACTTGTTACACCCTCTCTCTCCCCCTCCCCCTCCCCCTCTCCCTACCTCCCCCTCCCTCCCCCTCCCTACCTCCCTCCCCTTTTGAAAATTAAGTGGTTCTAAATTTGTTGAAAATTAACCAGGGATGCTCTTTTAGGAGAATGACAACACTAACAACTTCAAATGTTAAATTAAAATTGACCAAAAACATATTTTGACCATTCATTGAAAATATTGTTTTGAACTTCATAACATTAACGATTTTTTTCTTTGTTGTAGATGATCTTAAAGGATATAAGAACATACCCTCAAAATTCGAAATCCTTCGAATTTATGACTTAAAAAAATTAATAACAGTGTAGCAAAAGTGAGGTGTATCACTTTCATACCTTTTCTTAGTGTAGACCATGTGCTTAAATTTTTTACTTTTACAGGACTTCTTAAGGAGACTATTGTAACATTTTATTTTATTTTGGAGCATCATTTGTTTTGCTTTTTAATTTAAACTCCATTGACATCTGTTTCTATTATCTTAATAATATGCAAACCAGGTCAGTCTCAACCTCCTTGCCATCTTTCTGTCTTTCTTGAAGTCACTGATTCATGCAATACAAACTCAAACAATGATTGGAGTTGTTTTGTGAGCCAGCGTCTGTCAATTATCAATCAAAAAATGGAAGACAAATGTGTCATAAAAGAATCACAAAACCGATATTCAAAAGCTGCTAAAGATTGGGGTTGGCGTGAGTTCATGACATTGACAAATCTTTTTGATCAAGAGTCTGGATTTATCATCCAAGATACCGTCATATTTTCGGCTGAAGTTCTTATATTGAAAGAAACTAATACAGTAGAAGGATTTGGTGAGCCAAACTCCAATTTATCTGCTTCTGCTATTGGCTCTCAGATATGTACGATTCCCATAAAAGGGTCATTTATTTGGAAGGTGGAGAATTTTTTATCATTCAAAGAAATCATAGAAAATCGGAAAATATTTAGCAAATTCTTTCAAGTTGGAGGGTGTGAACTGCGAATAGGTAGGAATCTCTTCTTCTTTTCTTCTTCTTCCTTTTTTGTTGCAACATTTTACTATATTTTATGTTAGTGTATGTCTATTATATTGACTTATTTTATTATTGATCTCTGGAGTCTATTCATTGATTTTAGGACAAGATGATCATCAAACTCCATTTAAAAAAAATCTGTATTCCATTGGAAAGGTTAATTGTTAAGTAACCTGATTTGAAGTAGATGATTTTTTATGACCTAGCAACAAATGCTGAAATTTGGGGCAGTTACGACTTGTATGAAGTAAATTATATTTCCTAAATCGCAGGTGTTTACGAATCAGTTGACACTATCTGTATATACTTGGAAAGTGATCGGTCATCAGGTAATGACCCTGATAAAAATTATTGGGTCAAGTATAGAATGGCTGTACAGAACCAAAAGAATCCTGCCAAAACTGTTTGGAAAGAGTTCTCCATTTTGACAAAGACATGGAACAGTTCAGTACTCCAGTTTATGAAGGTTTCAGATATGCTAGATCCAGATGCAGGATTTATTGTTCGTGATGCCATAATCTTCATTTGTGATATCATAGATAGTTTCCCTTGGTTTGATTTTGCTGGTTTAGAGGTGAGACTGACAACTTTGTTTTTGAGATGCATATGCACAATAACTATCAATATTCATGTCATGTCTCCTAATTGTATGCGATATGTACATTTTTATTCATTGGTTCACTGTAGATTTTCAAGTCTTGTCAAATGAAATATCATGCGGACAACATATGCACCAATTTTTGTTTCTTTTTTTATTCGACCCTGTAGTTCTAAGCAAATATGAATCTTTGTCTCTGGAAAATTCAACCCTTTCCCTATTTATTTTCCCATAGTGTTATATGCTTACCTGCTGCCCTTATCAATTTTTTAAGTATTTACTTGACTTATCATGCTTTGAAAGATTAGTAGAATATACAAGTACCAGGGGTGAAACATATGAAATTTTCTTCTTTTCATTTTTGTATGTTTTATATATCTTTGTTCCATGGATTATGACTTCAGTATTGTATAGTTTAGGACCAGTACTAAATTGAGGAGTCCATTTGTTTACATCATTAAGAAAGATAGATGTTTCCCATGTCTCCTTTAAAATGAGGAAAAAGTAGGGCTAAATCATCCTTTTTTCTGCAGTACTACAGAAACTCTCTACTGTAGTGTGGTAAACCACATATCTATCTATGTAAAAGATAAGTGCATGATTTTCATGAGCTCTTTGATGAGATCTTTCTTTATATTGTTGTTTGTCAGATGATCTGAAACAATGTTTAAATATGTATTTATCCCCTTATTGGGGTCTAGCTATTATCATACATACCCCTTCAATTTGAATAAATGCAATTTGCTGGACCCTGATCGTATGCTCTTAATGATTTATCAAAGCAGGGGTTTATCCAAGGATTTAACTGTTGGATTTTTTATCCGATTACATCCAATGATATTTAGTGAAACCTGTTGATTTGTGCTGTCATGAATGCCGTCATGTTTGTAATTTGACAGTTCAAATACTTGGGTGAATCCCTGCTATCATGAATTACTGGAGCGGATTGTCTTTTCCACGTGTACCATTGAACTGTAAAGGATAGCTTATAAAGAGTATTTAATCCAAACAGCTCAACAGAAACACATATGTCGACGAAGGTATACGTAATAATATTGATTGGTTAAATGTTTAGTAAAATAATATTTTTCATGGACTTTGACATATTGCCCAGCATACAGTGCAGTTGCCTGCCTTAATCTTTTAACATTATATTATTTTCTCACAGTTGAGTTTTCTGTGATTACACTTGTCAGGTATTGTCCTCTTCAGCTGACCCTGAAGCATTATCAACTGATCATGACGAATATGTTGATTATGAAGAGAGCGAAAGTTATGGTAGTGGTGATGAGGAAGACATGTTCCAGGATCTACTATCACGTGCAGGTTTTCATCTTACAAATGGAGGGAAAAAAACTACTCATCCGAAGGTGAATTTAAGAGATAAAAATGATACTAAATCCATAGCGAAATTTCTTGCTGCTCTCAAAGAATATCTTGATGACCCTACTAAAGTAAAACGCTTGTTTCTACCGACAAAATCATCACGGAGTGGCAAAAAGTGTAATGTTAACAATGACACAAACTCGCCAAGTCTAATAGAAGATAAAGTCATACGACAAGCCATTATCAATTTACTCTTAAATGTAATGGTGGAGTGCTGCCAAACAACTAAAACGAATGCTTGTTCTGATCCTTGTTCTAATAGAGATTCTACTTCATCAGAACATTGCGGAGATAATGAGATATCAGAATATTCATATATGCATCAGAGACTAGATTCTGAAGCAAATGAGCCATCTCAAGCTCAGGCAATTCAGAGTTTGGATTTGAATACAAATGGAACAGCTATTAGGAGAGTTCCTCAAATTCCCATTTTTCCTCAAACAACTGTATCAGAGGTTACTTCAAATGATACTTATGTTCGATGTAAAAAGGTTAGTGATTTGCTTAAATATAGTGTGGTTATTGCAAACTAATAACCACTATTTGTGAAACTTGCACTCTGATAAATAATTAATGCCAAATCAGTATTTGCCATATTTACCATACTATAAAGCATATTTTGATTATAAAAAAAGCTGTTTTATGCAAATGGAAATTAAGCTGAACTAATGATAGTTGCCTGAAGGTATAAAGTGGAAATTTTAACAATAAGGTATTAAACTTGAAACTGTGATATGGAGTCTTGTGCAATTGATACAAAATATATATTTTCTATTCATTTTGTACCTATGTTGAGATCACTTGATGGTTCTAAATCGCGGCATGCTATCATTTTCATACCTTCAGACAAAGTGGCCAGAACAATTTGAGGAGCTCATAAGCCTAATTGTTAAATCATTAGGAACACTTGATTATTTTGTGCCTCAAGAATGCTCAGTATCAAGAATAAGACCTCGATCTCTGCAGAAGATACTACTTGTCTTGGATAACACTCCCATCCATCTTCAAGCTGATTTAATTTCTGCACTGCCAAAATTAATTGATCTTTCAGAACATACTTCTGCTGCTTGTCAATTTCTCAGTCGTCTTCAAATTCCAGGCACTTTACCATCTTCGCAGCTAGCGGTACAATAGATTTGAATGCTTTACAGTCTGAGTTATTGATTTGTATATTTTGAAATGTCAAGTTGCAAATGAATATTTTCTGCAGATTTTTGGTGCTCTATGTCAGCTGGATATTGATAATGAATTGTGGGAACGGGTATTTTCACAAGCTTTAAAACTTCTAACAGAATCTAATGATGAAGCCCTTCCTGCAGCCTTGGAAATTGTTTCTAAGGCCGCATCACGATGTCACCATCTTCCTCAAGCTGTAATATCACATGCTTTTCTCTGATCTTTATATGTGTATCTATATATGTTCTTTCTTCATATTCATTCTTCTTTTCTCTTGTTTA
Organism: Allium fistulosum; assembly: GCA_030737815.1. Taxonomy (NCBI): domain Eukaryota; kingdom Viridiplantae; phylum Streptophyta; class Magnoliopsida; order Asparagales; family Amaryllidaceae; genus Allium; species Allium fistulosum. Next base: position 531,680,049 of record CM060904.1, read on the forward strand.
GGCTATAGCTGTTCGTTTAAAATTGAAAAGTTTAGGAACTAACGTCCCACGATGCTTGTTGGATGTTTTGCCAAACATCATGCATAATTGCAGCGACGTAGCTAAAGCTATACTATGTGACATAGATTCTGACTGTGAGCTAGATGAAAGTTTCAATACAGAATCTGGTAATGTATCTTCTTTGGGTGTTAATGGAGTATCTGCTGAGGAGATGAATACTGCAAACGGCTTTACCAAATTTTCAGATGCTCTCATATTGATGGAGATGTTATCTGTACCCAACTTATTTCTTGATGCTGCACAAGTTTTCGAAAAAGCTATAGTGCGAGGGGCTATTGGGCTAAGATCAGTCAGTATTGTATTGGATCGGCGCCACTCTATGGGATATTCATGTAAATCTTCACATGTGGAATATTTAACTGTCAGGGATAAACCAGTCTTGCTGAATGAGAAAGACATGGTTCATTTCACATCACTGCTATTACTTTGTAAAGAACTATCTCATTCTAAAAATAGTGGAGTCCACGATTTTGTGAAGAAATTGTATGCAGTCGCGTTTAAGCTTTACTCAGAGGAGCAATATCGAACAAAAATGCTGAATGTTCTCATACACGATGCAATAACTAGTTCAAATGATTGTCAGGAAGCTAACATAGACATGGATGTTTTGGCCTTTTTGGTAAGAGAGGATGGGGTTGCTACATCTGTTATGAAAATGACGAGTGAAATTGTTAAGCTCATCCAATCTGATAAAGAAGCTCTTTGGAACAAAGTATGCAAGCTTGAAAATGAAAAAGCTCAATTTCAACTGGAAAGAAATAAGGAACAATCTGATTTTTCTAATGAAAAGGATATTTTGAAGCAAAGGCTAAGCGATTCTGAAACCGCCAACAGGCGTCTTCAGGTATTTCTTCTTCTTCTTCTTGTTGGGGGTGGTTTGGGTGTGGGGGGGTTTGAAGGGGGGGGGGGGTGTTGTTTATTGTAGGTTGTATATGTTTCTTTGTCTCTGTAATAGTGCACATACATTCATGCACACACAATCTTCAAACTGATTCCTGTTTATGTACGACAACCTACACATTAATATACAAATTTATGAAATTGGTTGAACCATCCACCATATAATTATTCGTCTTGACTGTATCTTCAGACTATAGCTTTTATCTTCTCTCTGAATGACAGCACGAACTAAAAGCACAAGCCGAGCATTTTGCTAAAGAAAAGAAAGATTTTTCCTATCAATTAAATGAATTCGGTAAGCAACTTGAATGGGCGTTTGCAGAGAAGGAGGAGGAGAGTAAAAGGTTTCATTCTGAACATAAAGTTCTGCAGGATCGTATTCGTGAATCTGAAACACAACTTGCTCAACTGAGATGTAGAAAGCATGATGACCAGCAGGTAAGTTTTAGGATGTTCATTTGTATCTATATTGTTTTGTGGTCATTTTGCTTGGAATATGTAATGATTGTATGATTCAACAAATATTTGTAATTTATAGATTGTACGATTCAACAAATATCTGTTAGAAGAAGTCTATTTATAATTTGTAGATTGTTTATAATTTGAATTGTAAAATCATGATGATTATCATTTTGCAATCTACATACTTGACAAATTTTACCAGATTATTCATTCTGTATAAGTTTTCCATTACTTGCAAAATGTGGATTTACCTTCACCTTACTTTTATTATGATGAGTTCCATAACTTGCACTTGATTTATCTACCTATAACTGGTCGGCAAGACCAATAATATTTATTAATTTATTTTGCTTCTACGATACTTGCCGTAAATATTTTCTCAGATAAAGTATTGACTTTTAGCTGCTGATGTAGAGATTCAAGAAGGAGAAAAGTGAGCTAGCTGAAAGGCTGAAGAATTCTGAAGCTGCAAGATTAAGAACAGAGGATGGACTGAAAAATTGTGTTAACGAGTTAAGAAAACAAGACGAAGCAAGAAGACTACTTGAAGATGAAGTCAAAAGGCTGAAGAATATAGTTGAACAAACCAAGCATGATAAAAGAGAGAAGGAGGTTCAAGTTACTGAGTACGAAACGTACATTTGTGACATGAATGAATGGAAGGTAAACACAAAGGTACATTCACAAACTTTTTTTTTATCATCAATCGGACAAATTTGTTTATTGTCCTCATTACCCTAGAACCATAATTATAAGCCAAGTATTTATTTTGATGCATCTCTTAACACTATAATTAGTCAGGAGTTTTGAGTAAATACATGTATTTGGATCTACAAACTGCATGTGTTTTAACCCAAAAAAACTTATAGTTCTTAGTTTATGTTTACCATTACTTACTGAAACCTTTCGATTTCAACTGTTTATTTCTTTGAAAACTTTGACTATAGTATTGCTTTTTCGTACAGCTTGGAGCCCCTAATTTCAACTTATCCATGTTATCTACCATCTCATTTCCTGCCATGTTTGGAGTTTTTTGTTTTCCAAATTATTTATTTGGATTTTATATAGCATTGAAACACATACATACTAACGTTGTTCAAATCAATTCTTTAGATTTCAACTAGCGCGTGCACACAAATACATGTATGTATGTATGTATGTATGATTCCCATATATACGTTAATGTTGTTAAAAATCAATTTTTTAGATTTTAGACTTTTGTTATTTCTGTTGCAAATTGGAGTAAAAGTAGGTATTGCGTTGTAGTCAAATAAACTGTGAAAACATCTAACCAGCTCCACTAAATTGTCATAAAGCAAACACAAGTCTAGAGAAAATCTGATTCCTTTTCTGGGTTATTTGTATGAAATTTGGTACCATTACTATTTATGTTACCTAACCATCGTGTCTTCGAGGCAAACGAAATTGGAGAATTATTGGATGGAAGTGGCATATGCCTTCCAGATTATAGTGAAAAATATCAATCACAATCGTAGTTAGTTATGCTGGTTTGTTGAAAGTAATAACAAAGACACAGTGAATTCAACATTCTGATACCAATAAATGTACTTTGATAATGCTTTCTTTGTATACCTTTGTGTCATTGGGATTATAACATTTCTCTGTAGCATTATAAAATTTCTTGGTCTATGCTGCTACCAAAATTTGGCAAAGGTCCAGAAGATGATTAAACATAAACAAATTCTATTACTATCCATGAATTTTCAACTTCATCCATAACCATAAATTTACTATCCATAACTCGTATTTTATCTTTTCCAAGTATTAAGCAAGAACTAATAATGATATAAAAAACTATATGATCGATAAATAACTATATAGTTTCGCTTCTTTTGTCCATCTATACATTTCTAATAAGAAGGTTGATAAGAAAAAAGAAAATTGAATTATGTCTATTGCATTATCTGATTTGGTCTGATAATACAATCTTGCTCTCCATATTTTGATGAGAAGCATTACAAGTTAGCAAACATAAAATTGTTAATTAAGTTGACTTATAAAAGGCACGTCATGATGCGACGCATGACACATGGCATGTTGTAGCGATTGTGCCTTTGCACCTGTGGCGTTACACATGGGAGAAGGCACATTAAATGGTGCACAAGGCACACAATGCAAAAGAACACTTTTTTTTTAATATAAAATTATTTATTTATTTTCCCTTTTTTGGGTGTTTTTTATGTTTTTTTTCACGATGCAAAAATACATTAAAATGCATAATCTATTAAATAATAGTAAAGCAGAAGAATTTCTAGCTTTTTCATTAATCGTATAAGTTTTCTCCTCCCTCCTTGATTTTGTCGTGATATTTTACTTTAAAGCCTTATATGATTTATAATTTCTAATATTAATCACATTGTTTTATTGATCCATTCAAACCATTTTACAATCAAATACTTACATTTTATAAATTTTGAGTATTTACAAAGTTCTTCACTACTGTCTCATATCATTTTACATTTAAGTATTTATATTTAAATGAATTAATAATCTTGATTTTTAATTAAAATTAGTTAATTATTATTCATTTACTCATCTAATGAATCCTAAAAATTGTCAATTTCAATGTATATAACACATTTATTTTAACAAAATTGGTAAAATTGAAATTTGATTCAAATACATAAATATATAAGACACGTAAAAATTGTGTACACAAACAATAATAAAAAACTTTATTTGTAACTCATTTATCTCAGTAAGTTCTCAATAAGAACAAAATTTATTTATGATTCATTTATCTCAATATGTTATCTATTTAAAGATAATAGTTTAGCGAATTTTCAGCTTTCTTGTGACTTTTCTTCTTTTTCATTCTCTCTTGGTATTATTTTAAATTCCGTATATTATTCTTGATTTTTACAGTTAATCACAATATTTATTAATCCTCTCCAACCATTTTACATTCAAATATCTATATTATATAATTTCTATAGTTATCCACATAGTTTTCCTTAATACTTTCATATCCTCTTATACTTAAATCTTTTTATAAATTACTTGAATAGTTTTGGATTTAAACTATTTACATAGACACGGATAGATTATATTCATTGATTCATCTTTTAAATCGTAAAATGAAAATTTTAACATGTATACCGCATTCATATTTAAAAAATGGTAAAATCGGAATTTGATTTGAATTTTGAGAATATGTATAATACATAACAAAAGTTAAAAACATGAATAATAATAACATCTTTAATTTATGATTCATTTATCTCAATAAATCAATAGTAATAATAACTTTAATTTATTTATCTCAATAAATTTGTTTATCTATTAATAACTAGAAGTAAAGTGAAAGAATTTTCAATCTTTTGATTAATTCCACGAATTTTCTCCAGTCTTCTTAATTCTCTTTTGATATTATACTTCATAATCCCTGATGTTGTTTTTAAGTTCTCCCCAAAGAATTTGGATACAAATACAACATTTTGTAATTTCTACAATCTTACAAATTTCTCTGTGATTCGTTCCTATATTTTACATTTAAGTCAATATATTTGAATCATATATATTTTAAACTATTTGAATAAACTTAATTAATTAACATTCATTAATTTACCTAACAAATCGTAAAAATAATAACATTTTCAATATGTACATCACATTCATGTTAACAAAAAAGGTAAACTAAATTTTAATTCATGTATAGAAATATATAAAACACAACAAATCTTTAATATAAATAATGATAAAAACTAGGATTTATAATTCATTTATCTCAATAAATCATTGGTAAAAACTTTGGTTGTAATTTATTTATCTTAATAAATCATATATCAATTAATATATTATAATAAATAATTAGATATGTCCATTAATCTATTAAATGAAATAATATGAAAGTAGAAGAATTTTCAAACTTCACGTTAATTCTATGAATTTTCTCCCCTCTCCACTATTCTCTTTTGATATTTTATTTTAAAGTCCCTCTGTGATTTTTTACCTTTACAATTAATCATAATGTTTTATTAATTCTCTCTAACGTTTTACATCCAAATACCTATATCTTATAATTTCTACAATTTATATACATAGTTCTCCTCGATTCTCTCTTATTGTTTTATATTCAAATCTATATATTTGAATTAATTAATTTTTCTTAATTTAAGCTATTTAAATAAACTCAATTAACTAATATTCATTGGTTCATCTAATAGATTCCAGAAAAGATAATCTCAATATGCATAACGATATCATATTAACAAAAATGGTAAAATTAAATTTTGATTCAACTATAAAAGTATACTAGTGTGTAACCCGTGCGTTGCACACGGTATATTATAGAAAAATAATATTATAATTATTTTTGAAGAATATAATTTATTATGCAATATTTGATGAATTTTATTAGGATAAATGAGTTATAAATTGAATTTACTATATTTATAACTGTGGATTTTTGTTATGAGATTCGTATGTTTTTATATTTAAATAAAAATTAAATTATCATTTTTGTTGTAAAAATGAGTTATATATCGGTTTATTATTTTTTTAGGATTCATTATTATCAATCAAATAAATGAAAATAAGTATTCTTAATAAATTTTGAAATTAATATTTTTATAAAATTTCATAAATAAATATTTATGTGCATATATTATGAAATTGACATTTAGGTTCTGATACATTTGACTAAAAGATATACGATGTATACATTAAATTTCAAATATTACTTGAAAGAATGACGACAAATACCTAAAAATAGAAGTGTAATACCAAAGACTCAATGTATTTGTGTGCATTTATAGTTCTCGCAACACATATTTATCAAAATAATTATATGATATTACCATAGTGATAAAAAATATTTATTTAACTACTAAAAGATATATCAAGTGAAAATAAGACCTGAAACATTATAAATCACATTGTCATTATAATTATGTAATTTTTTTTTAATCCGTGATTTCATACATTTCTACTATTATTTTATTATAAAACATTTCAAAAATTATTTAACATTTATGTAAAAAAGATAATAAAATATAGAAGAAAAATATTTCTAATCAAAATATGGTATAATTTTTGTCCATTCATTAACTCAGTTTACGAATCTAAATAATTAAAATGTAACTTTTTATACAAAACGTACTATTTCAAAAAAAACTATTCTTTTTTCAATACTACAGAATATAAACATTCATCGCTTATCATTAATTGTAATGTTATTCTTCAAACAATATAATTTAATAATGATAAGAGTACATTTGACGTACCAATGTTATGAAGGAAAATGTTATATATTTTTGTAATGATGTACCAATTTTGAAAACCAATTTTATGCATATATTTGTTTGTAATGAAATACCAATTTTAGAAAGAAAAACTTATGTATATAATTGTTTGTACTAAATAACTAATTTTAGAAATAAAGAAATTTTATGAACTTAAATGTAGAAAAATGTAAAAGTATCAAAATTTTTGTATATGATTATGAAAATATTAAATTATATGGACTTGAATGAAAATATAGTTTTACCATTTATGTTAGTACAAATACGGTGTACACATTAAATTATCATTTTTTATGATTTAATAGATCAATTAATACATATTTATTAATTGGATTTAGTTAAAAAAATTAAATTCAAGATTAATTAATAAATTCAATTATATGGACTTAAAATAATATAGAAAACTTCATAGAAATCCATAAATAATTGTAAAAATTATTGAATGTTGGCATTTAAATGCATAATGATAAGAGAGAATATCAATAGAACATTGTAATAGCTTGTATATAATTATGGAAATTTAAAACTATCTGGACTTGAATGAAAAATTAATTTTAGTATTTTTATCAATATGAACGCGGTACACATATTGAATTGTCATTTTTAAAATTTATTAGATCAATTAATGGATACTCGTTAATTGTATTTATTTAAAAAGCTTAAATTTAATATCGGCAAATTAAATTTAATATATATGGACCTAAATGTAAAATAACAAAAAAAATGTGGAAGAAATCTGTAAATAATTGTTAAAATTAGTATTAAATTTTAATGATAGAAGAGAGAACCAGTAGAAACATTTTAATAATTATAATAACAATATATTGTTGAATGCAAAAATAAAATATCTAGAGAGAATTAAGAAGAGAGGAGGAAATTCCTAGAATTAATGAGAGAGCTTTAATTTCTTTCGCTTTACTATTATTTAATAGATTAAACACATAACAAAAATTATAAACATAAACAATTATTGATGCAAAGAAAAGAGGCAAAAGCTTGTTCTCATCCCATCCTTTTATGCTATATGAGTTATCTCTCATTCTAAACCATCATATCACCATTCAGATGATTATTCTCACTCGTTCCTCGACTCCACATTTTTAGGACAATCAAGTGACCTCATTGGCAAAACAGAAATCTATATCTACATGTCAACACCAAGGTTTCATTTTGAGGGCTTAGTGATTCGAAACAACAAATCTCATATATGTTTCATTTTGAGGGCTAATTGGTTCGAAACAACAAATCTCGTATATGTCTTGGTTTGTATAAATCTCGATCGGGACTTGCAAATCTTGGATAAGATCTATTTGTGAGATCTCGACCAAGTTTATGTTTTTTTTCTTTTCTTTTTAAAAAAAAGGATTTCATTTTGTGTAATGGATTTGGCCCATAATTTTTGTTTATGGCGCTATATTAGCTTGAAGATGAGTACTTGTTTATATTTGTAGACATACAAAGGCTCTTTATTACATGAGGATTTATGCTTAAATCAAAGTGTGTTGGTAACACCCAAACTTACAAAGTTGCTACGCCATTTCTTTCTTTGCAAAGTCTATTTGAGATTATTTTTTGAAGGATTGTATTGGAAGGGTGGAATTTATTTCCTCGATCTGAATCATTGGAGCATAAAAAGGTTGATTTTTTTTTAAATTCAAGTCATTTTGATGGTTTGAGAATTCGAACCCATAATCTTTAGAACCTCAGTCTAAAGCATTATACAACTTATTATTTGAGCTGGTGGTCCTTGATGTTGTAAAAAACTAACCGATGTCAAAATATTTCTCATAATTGTTAAGTAGCATATTTCATCAAATAGCTTCCTCGACTCGTTAGGATCATGAAGAAATATATAATGAAGGTTAAATAACCAACGTAAATAAAAATCTCGATCTTTATTGTTGTAAAACAAAATGAAAGTTTTTTGTTTTTTCACTAGCTACCGGGTAATACAATGTTATGGAATAGCATCCGTGAAATATATGAAGTGGCTTAGATAGTGTTTGGTTTAAAAACGAATGTTGGGTTTTCTATTTTCAAATATGTATCTCAACTATGAGAGGAGTGAAATGATGACGGAGGTGATGGAAGGAAAATGGAGGGACAACGGATGAGATGGAAGGACGACGGAAGAATGAATTGTTTCTCGTGCTTCTGTTATTTTTCAAAACACGGAAAATAAAAAGGGTTATTTTTTATTTTGTATGTTAATTTCGTTTTCTAAATTGATCGTTTTTGACAACATATATGCGTCTTGTGCATTTTTGTATGGACGAAAACCCAAAACTAAAAATGGCAAACCAAACACAGCCTTGTTTTCTCATGCTATCGTTTAGCTAGTGTTTATGGAATGGTTCTCTGGCTCTTGAATAAGTTTGATTTGATTATCAAGCAGTAGCATTAGATTATATCAATTTGCTTATTTTCTTATGCTACTGTTTAGTTTGTATACCATTTATCAAAATATTTCTAATGATTTATCATGATTGTTAAGTAACATTATGTTGAGTAGTAGCATCTTTTTACATATTACATGTCCAGATGTGAAAGAGCATGAAGCACATTTGAAATGCTAAATAATATTACCATATCATAGTTGGAGAAACATTTGTTCATTACTGTGTCCACGTTTAATACTCACTATTTTATCATTCGTTGCCTTATTTTTTTTTAGTAACTGGTATTTATAGTTTTATATATGCAAGTAAATATTTGACGTAACATATGCTCCGTGATCATCTAAGATAAACTTTAACCTGAGATGTAAATCCTTGTCTTAGTCAACAGCTGGGTGAAATTGCCCCCTTTCTCACGTTGAATTAAAAAGGCGAAATATGGACAGTTTTGTCCGAGTTGATATATGGCAAAGTATGGACAGTTTTGTCCAAGTTGATATATGACAGTAAACGCAGAATAAGAAAGTAGAGATTCATTTCATTTTATTTTATTTTTTTATTTTTTTTGTGAAATTGGATACTCGGATGGTAGTACACAGTTCAGTAGTTTGAATCACGTGCTACGCACGATTCGAACTTATGACCTACTGAACCAAAGCCAGAACACCTAACTACTTGGGCAGTGGTGCTGGACTTCATTCTTATTTTACTAAGCCCTGTTATTTTACGGATGATTCTCAAAAACTGGTTTATGCCATGTCCTATATATTAATTAATGCATTGTTCAACTGCAGCAATACATCCAAAATCTGGAAGAGGAACTCGAGAATGAGAGGAGGAATACCACCATGATATTATACGGTGAAGGAATGGAATCCCTACCAATGGATGCTCTTGACCAACTAAGGAATATACATGAGACTAGATTAAGACATGTGAACAAAATTATACAACAGAGAAATTCAAGCAATATCTCTCCTTTTGGGTTAAATATGTTTTAGTTTTCTATATAGCTGCAAAATTCAATTTATACAATACATACACCTTCAGAAACTTGAATTGTTGAGAGGGTCATAAAAAAATAAAAATCATATGTGGTAAAGAGAAAGGAGAAAATAATTTTGTAATAATTGTAGCACTCTCAGTTAAACAACTTCTTGGAGCATTGGGTTTTCATTCGACCCTCTTCCAGTTTTATAGCTTCTATTTTTGTTCTAACACTTATAAGAGGTCTTGTAGTTTGGTAAAAGGAGCATCTTTCTTTGTAACATTTGTTGGAATTACTTCTCTGTGAGGTCATTCATTAGAGGATAATATTACAAATGATATATCAAGTATTGCTACTTATTGTTGGATCTTAATTGAATTGTCATCATGTGCTAAATTAATACTTGGATAGGATGAAATGACCTAATATTCCAGTACCTTCACCATTTCAGTATAATTCTGCTATTTTGTTTGTTTGTTTATTTTTTAATGTTCTACACACTTAACTAGGAAAGAAAACAGAATATGCATTGCGGTGAAGTAAATAAACATGCCTACCAAGGAAACGCAAGGGAAGTCTTTACTGGTACTTTTTAAAGCAATAGGGTTTTACTTTTTAAAGTCAATAGGGTTTTAGTTGGGGAATGGCAATGGGGTGGGTTTCTTGTGCCCTAGGCCGTCTTGGGTTTTTTAGACCACATCCCGGATCTGTCCCATAGATCCGGTGCGGGTCTGGAATTTTATCCCGAACCCAAAATTTGTATGTGCCGCCTCGAGATTCGATGAGGTTTTTTTGTATTGAATCAAAATTGTGTACTGGTATACATATATTTATATTTGTTGTAATTAAATGATACGTTAAATACTAATAATAATGTGTTCACGATGATAAGAGAAGATAATAAAAATATGGTGTACCAAATAGTTTAAAAAAATATGCATATGTTATTGTATAATTATCAATGATGCAGCTTATTACTATAAAAAAATTATAGCTTATTGATTGGAACATTATAATATCCATGTCATAAACACACACATATATATAGATTAATAAATCATCATTATAATACTAAAACGATTTTATGAGATCTTGGTAGTGCGGGTCGTGTTGGGGCGGGTTAGCCAAGCTCCGACCCGACCCTAGACCTGGAGCTTTCAAGAACGGGTTACGGGTCTACTCGTCCTGATGACCCAATGGGGCGGGTCTGGGCGGGTCAAAACAGGGGTGGGTCAATCGGGTTTGGACCCTAGACCCGCCTCATTGTCATCCCTAGTTTTAGTAGGTCTGTTAATCGATACTTTTGGACAGGTGGATACTTTTTGATATGGATGGTGTCGCATTTGAAATCGTTTTTGAATATTGCATAATCGCATCCGCGGATACGAACGAATATCCAATGTTTATCCTATTTATTGACAATCGATAAATCAAGAAACATATACAATAAAATTTGATTTAACATAAATTTGCTTTGTTGAGCTTAGCTTGTTTTGTGTTTTGGATTTTGGGCATTTAGGGAGTTCGGATTCGTTTTAGAGAACCAAGCGATGCTAGTAAGGTTCGGAGTGACTATATAGCAAGATGATAAGTTCAAGGGTGGTAAGTCTTGTCTCGAAAAATGTGTAGTTCTGTGCAGTTAATGCGCTTGGCGGTTTCATAGCGATAGATGTGAAAAAAGTTATGATGGGGATAAAGCGGGGATATAGTGGAAAATAGCGAATGTACAAAAGGCTTAATTGGCTATAAATCAAATATTTAAAGTTAATTTATTTTCGTTCTCACATCATTTCTGTAAGAAAAAAATATTGCTTAATCTTATATAACTAAACTGAAGAATAGCAGGATTCAAGCGGTCCATATTTGATGACTACAATAGCTTTCTAACTTATATTGAGCACTTATACCTGAAAATTAAGCTTTTACCCTAATTTTGTTAATTTGGTTTAAAAGAGAACTAGTCAAATCAACATTTTTATACTAATGTTGATGAAGTGGATGCTAAAAAGCCTTGTTTTAGCGAGTGTAGCGGAAAATAGTGGAGCTTAAAATGAATCTACTATTTAATAGCGTTATATTGAAAAATGTAGCGGCCGAAAAGTGCTATGTGCTATAGCGAGGATTTTGCGGGGCTTTAGCAAGACTTTAACTGCACAAGTGTAGTTGTTGTCGGACGAGATAGAGACTATGACAATGGTTCGAAACTTGGTTTGATTCGTATGGTGACTTTACGAGTCATCTGATTGTTTTTGAGACGTGACGATTAGGGTATTGCGATATACGATTCCATACAATGTTGCATATACCGAGTAAGTACATATCCCTTAGCTACAGCTTTGAGGATTTTATATTTCCATATCATTTATAGAATGAGGCGCGGTTGTTTCGGTTGTGCATGTTTGGCGACACTGATTCAGAGAACAGAAGACATTCTATCTCGGTAACAAATGCAATAGACCTCGGCCTATGGGTGAGCATTTATTAGTTAAAACCAAATAAACCAATGGAACAAATTAAGTTTGGTCGGTTATGTTCGGTTTTATTAGTTAATCGGTTGGTTTGGTTTCTGTTTTTATATTTATTTGGTTTATTAGCCGGGTTTGGTTTTCAATATTTGAAAACTGAACCAACCAATTAAATTAAATTTAAAAATTAAGTTATATTAAAACAACAAAATTACAACTGGCATAGCTATTATTTACAATTTCATAATGATATTGTTTTTTCTTTCAATTCATATTAGTATTTTTAGAAGAGAAGTTCGTTTTTCAAAACTTTTGTATCATATGAACTCAATTAATTGTTTTAATCTTATTTATATCAATAACCAGAATATCTAATTCATTTTAAGATAAACCAATTAAACCAACAAAACTAAACCAAATATTATCTGTTTGGTTGGTTTTGGTTTTACAAAATATCAGTTCGGTTCAATTCGGTTTATGCTTCTTGAATGGCTATTTTGGTTTTAAATTTTTAATCGGTTTCAAACCAAACTAATAATTTGCTCACCCCCTACCTCGGGCTATTTTGTAGTAAAATGTGATTGGCCTCGAGCTACTTATTCTAAATCCTCTTGTTAAACAAATGATAGCAGTTAGGCACGTGTATATCGATGCAGTACCGATACTGTTGTAAGTGGTGGACAACGTGTTGAAGCGTTGTGGTATTTGTCTTACATTAGCGACCGTGCTTAGCGGGTCTTAGCCTTAACGGAAGACCCAAAGCTCACTAGCCCAACATGCGATGGTTGAGTCACGATTGGTGCTACGCTGATTAGTATTTGATAGACTTATCATATAGCATAGCACTATAGTAGAAATGTACTAACTTGTTGGATGCATGTAAAGATGTAGGCTGAGGTGTGCTTTCATTACCTTGAGTGTTACCATTTGGTATTATTCATGAGATGGTAGTGTATTAGTGATCATGCATATTATTAACAGACTATGCGTCTAATCTTCTATTTTTTGTCTCTTTTGTTATCTATTCTTTGAGTAGGTTGACTAGAGACTGCTAGTTGGAGACGATCTATGGAGGCATGGCTATCTTACTACTATGTTTATAATTATTTGGTAATTTTGAGATATTGACAGTTAGACTATATATTCACTTTGAGATATGTTGTGTATGGGATTGAATGTACCATTTGCACGATGCATTGTGAAATCGAACCTTATGTCCTTTGATATGATATGTATTTTGTCCCTTACGTGTTTATGTTGATTATACTTTATTCCTTTCGGTGTGAGATTTAGTATGTTGATTGTTGTTGTAGATATGCTTTTTATTGTCGTTGTTGTATATTCTACCTTTAGTAGAATGTCATTCACAATACTTATGAAATCTAGTTGCTTTTATGCGCAGATTATGGGTGTTACACACAAGGAATCATTACATTTGGTATTAGAGCTTAGGTTACCCGATCACCATAAATTGGGATAAGTTGAAATAGCGTATTTGTATCTTTTTCATAGTTACACATATAAAATTTATGCATTTACACTTATCTTTTTAGTATTCTATAGTATCTTTTAGGAAACTAGCTAACGATTCTCATCTACATATAGCTATCATGAATCGTGCCACTAGAGCAATGCCCGTCAGAGACAATGCTGAAGCTTTGAATCTCCCTATGCCAACATGTTTTCGAAGATATTTACAGACTACATCACAAGGCATTCCACCTCTAGCAGTTGTCCCTCCTGTATCGACAGTAATTAGAGTGATGTCTGTTCCCCAAATGCCCCTACCACCCCCACTGTCCATTCTTGATTTCCTTGGATTTCTTCGATTTCTTCCACCAAACTCATATTTATATGTAGTACTCTCCGCATGCTTCGATTTGCCACTGGTTTTGTGCACATCCATTCAGAACGAGGAAAGTATGCCTTCCTTAAAAATTGATATAAAACTGACATACGAATTTCATCTCTGTTTCTCGCTGTTCGGACTTGATGCTCTTCCTACCTTCAAAATTTCACCTCCAATTTGGTGCCGGGTTGTAGCCCTCTTTAATAGCTTCACAACGCCGTCGGTTTCATTCAATTTTATTGTGAATTGAGTGAGTTATTTGAAACTTGGTGAAGTGGTTTTTTTTGTTTTTTTAGAAGAGGAAGAAGTACGGAGTAGTGGCTTGGTCTATTTCATCCTATAACATCCTAATTTAAATAACATTATTCAGAAGATTTAGTTAGATAAATTAAATAGAAAAATGTAGAGATTAGAGTGATAAGCGAATTGAGATTTGAAAACTAATTAGGATCGAGCCTATATATCTATGAAAATTTAAAATAACCAATTTGAGAAAGTTTCAATATTTTTTTGAAGAAACTATTCATAAACTCTCTACTTTGTAAATTTTTTTTTTTGAAAAAGAACTCCGATCACTTGAACCGAATGTTTCATTAATTTTCAATAGATAAATACAAACAAAACCAAATATTCATAATTTATGGAGAAAAAAAGATAATATTAAATAACAAGCATATTGAATAAATTATTTTAAGTTCGAATATTTGAAAAAGTCAAATAATTTCAGAAAAAAGACTGCTTACAGTTTAATTTTTTAAAGAAAAACCTTCTTAAAAGCTATAAACTAATTAAGTAAAACTTTAATAGACACATAAAATGAAAATTTAAAACTCACAGTAGAAAAATATTTGTATGAAGATCATTTTTCAATCAATATTCAAGTCGAAAAAGCTATAAAATTACAAATTCAATAATTGAAATTTTCCAAAATATACATGGTTTTATGTATATTTTGAAAATGAGAATTCGTTGGGCTCTCGATACTTCCGATGTGTTCCTCCTCCAGATCTACCTCATCAATCCACATCACCCAACATGATAAACAAAATCACAACCGTAAATCCATGGTCAATCCAACGATTCAAATCGGTTCGCCCTTTCAATCTGCACATCACCCATCATCCAATCAAACAACAGTCCGAAATCTTTATAAAGCACCTCACCGCCTTCATTTATTTCATCACAATCCAATCTCTCCCCCAATCGTTCAAATCGAACCCTAATCTCAAAACCCTAATTTCCGTCATGGCCCCCAAAGCTGAAAAGAAACCCGCTGAGAAGAAGCCATCCGCAGAGAAGCCCGAAGAAGAAAAGAAAACAGCCGCCGAGAAAACGCCAGCTGGCAAGAAGCCCAGAGCCGAGAAGAAACTTCCTGCCAAAGAATCGTCCGCAACCGCCGACAAGAAGAAGAAGAGAAAGTCGAAGTCTGTTGAAACCTACAAGATTTACATTTTCAAAGTGCTGAAACAGGTGCATCCTGATATTGGAATCTCAAGCAAAGCTATGGGAATCATGAATTCCTTTATCAATGATATTTTCGAGAAGCTTGCTCAGGAATCTGCGAAATTGGCCAGGTACAATAAGAAGCCGACCATCACTTCTCGTGAGATTCAGACCTCTGTCCGTCTTGTTCTTCCTGGCGAGCTTGCCAAACATGCCGTGTCCGAAGGTACAAAGGCGGTGACTAAGTTCACCAGCGGTTAGTTTCCCAAGTAACAGTTATTTTAAGCCTTTTAATTATCCTTTGTTTATCTGTGTTGAATTTGTAAAGTTTCAATGTTGGTTTTGTACTGGATTTTAGTATGCATGGATTATTAGGTGATGTTCCGTTATGGTGTTTGTTCTGACTATTTCAGTTTCAGTGTAGTAAAAAGTTCAACTATCTTATCGCTCTCATGATCTTTTGCATCGTATTTAATTGGTTATCTTGCAAACTAATCAATTCAGAGCTTAATAATTTGTTTAATCAGCTGCAGTATATATCAGAAACGTGGAGTCTATTATTTTGGGGTAAATGTGATCATAAGTTACAGTCTGAGAAAACAATCTATTATCTGTAATTATAGTTAGTTACAATTTTGAATATTGATAGTGAACTTGTACTGTTGTATATCACCTTTTTAGAATTTTCTAATCAATTTCAGTGTAGAGCTTTTGTATGCTTACAGTTTGAATTACCATTACTTTCAATAGTTATGCGATAGATTAGCTAACCTTGCCAACTTTGGCTTAATACACATGTTTAATGATTAATTAATAAATGTAGTTTAGAAAAGTTGGATCGTTCCAGCAAAGCTACATATGCAATTAGCCAATAAGGCTACAAATCCATAATGTAGTGAGCTCTGGAAACCTGATAAGCTAAAATTGTAAGTATGCATTCTGTACTGCAAACTACAACTCTATTGTCATAAGGTTATGTACAAGCAGGGAATAGATAGACGGTCAAGCCAATTTAATATTTGCTGTGCAAACTTCCTCTTCGTTTTACATTTTGAAAACGTAGTTGACAATATTTGCATATTTATGTATATCTAAGATACATTGCAACAACCTTAGGGCATCTCCAATCGTTAGGTTACATTCTGAATTGAGGCCAAAAAGTCTTCCCAGTCGTCAAATTCAGAGTGAATATTAAGCTTAATGTTCAGGATCCGGTTCAGGATCCTGAACTGGACTTGGGCGCCCATTTTATGGGCGCCCAAGCCCAGGCGCCCATTTTATGGGCGCCCAAGCCCTGGCGCCCATTTTATGGGCGCCAGAGCTCTGGCGCCCATAAAATGGGCGCCAGGGCTTGGGCGCCCATAAAATGGGCGCCCAAGCCCAACCCCGCCAAACTCCTCCAACGGCTATCAAAAAATCGTATCATGTTGAAATCCAACAGCTATAAACGGTCATATTTTTGTCCCCAACGGCTATAAACGGTCATATTTTGTCCCCAACGGCTATAAACGGTCATATTTGTGATTTCATTATATATATAGGACTATTTTTCAGATTGTAAAACACACATCTCTTCTTCTATTACAATTATATTCTCAATTCCATAATATTGAAAGTATGTCTCATCCTTTTCAATCATATACCGAAGCGATGAATATGGATAGCTGGGATTTTGATTCTCAACCAATTCAAAATGTTCATCCCCAAACCGCTCCCCCTCTATCCTTCCATTCTTCTGCTACATGGTCTGGCGATGAAGATAAGGATTTGTGTTATATTTACTGTCATTTTTCTAACGACTCGGTAAAGGGGAATGACCAAAGTGGAGAGGCGTTTTGGGCAAAAGTCATGACTGCGTACAATAAAAAGCATGTCGAAAAGACGAGGTCAATGTCTGCAATCACCGGTCGTTTCGGGAAGATTAATCGACAAACACAATTCTACGAGTCGCAGATTCACAAAATAAGAACAGCAAATCCAAGTGGACTTCCAAGCATACAATCTAGACTTCCATGAAAAGATTTTGAAATATGCTCCATGAAAAGCTTTTGGACAGTTCTTCCACTCCCAATGCATACAATCTAGACTTCCAAGCATTCCAGGCCAGCCTTTGCTTTCATGCATTTCACGCAAGCGCGCTACATCTGCCTCGTTTGGAGAACGAAGATATTCAGTCCCATAAATGTCCACAACTGACTGACAGAAGTGATCTAGGTTTTCCAATGCCGTACTCTCTGCAATACGATATGCGTCGTCAAGGGCATCGGCGGGTGTACCGTACGCTAACATCCTCAACGCTGCGGTCATCTTTTGATGTCCACTTAAACCTTGTTTTTTTGCGGCGTCTTGCTTGTAAACAAAATAATTATTATTCTGCTGAATACTTTCGAGAATTCTTAAAAATAATGGACGACTCATTCTGAATCGTCGTCTAAACATCTCTGGACCGTAAGTTGGATCACGGGCAAAGTAATCTTGCATAAGTGTTTTATGAAATGCTTGCTGGTTACGGTTGATATCGGCTCTAGCTATATAAGTGGTGATGTACTGCTGCAGGTAAGTCAACTTAACAGAACCACTACTGACGCAGGTAACATCTATCAATGGTAGAAAAACAGTAAACAGATTGGGGGACTCGTACAAATCATCAAATGGAAAAGGTCGAAGACCATGTCGTCCAATCTCAATGCCAGTGAACACGTAGAAATCAACTGGGGTGATACCAAGCTCAAAATCTGAAAAATGAAACGTATGCGTGGTGGGCCACCACCTCTCAGCTAATGCCTGAATGAGAGGTCGATCAAAGGACTGAACAGGCCTAATCGACAAAAAAAGACCAAAAGGACTAGCCTGTAGCCTCTCAGCAATAGGACCGGGAAGAGAATCATAAAACTGGGTAATACACTTAGCCCAACTACCCCGACAATGAATGTAATGGTCCTAAAGATAATTTATGAATTATTAATTTTTGACAGAATAACAGTTATTTAATATGATTATGTGATGTACATATAAAAATAATCAAATATACTAATGTGCAATTTATACCTGTACGGTCGTCAAAGCGGATTCGGCTCTATGCCGATAACCATCTGGAAGCTCGTGTAATACACGTAGATCGTCTGATGAAACTCCAGGTGGCGGCGGAACATGTAACGGTCCAGCTTGCTCCGCTGGATGTCTGTGAACCGTTCTTCGAGCGATTTTGGTTGGACGCGGCGGCATTTCGTTTAGATTTGCTAATTAAAAAAAAAATTAAAATTAAAGGTAGAGAAAAAATGGGGAGGAAAGGGAGGGGATGGGTAGGGGAGGGGGCAGGCGCTCATTTTATGAGCGTCTGCATTTCAGGCGCCCATAAAATGGGCGCCTGATGCTAGGCGCCCATTTAATGGGCGCCTGGCATCAGGCGCCCATTTTATGGGCGCCTATGGTCTGGCGCCCATAAAATGGGCGCCAGACCGGTGCGCTCTCCTACAAGATTACGCACGTAATATTCAGGACCCTGAATATTACGTGCGTAACCCACTGGAGATGCCCTTACCGAGAATGGATCAATGGCCAATGCTGCTTACTTCACAAACTTTGCTAAAATATCCTAGATTGCCAAATTTTTCATGACATTAGTAGTTGCTTCTATTCATGTACTTTAGTGCTACTGTCTCAAAGCTCGATTTTTTGGGTACTTAAGGAAAAAAAGTTTGTGACATGGATGGATTATTGGAATTTTTGTTGAAATGTGAATTTTTAAACGTGTGTTGCTAAGGGCACCATAAAATGTGCTTCTTATTACCCCAATTAAAAATAACTATTCTAATTAAATCACTGTATTCTAACCATCACTCACTTTTTAATTGCCGAACACATCTCTTCCCGCCTATTTTCTTCAACCGTGATCTAACGCTACGGTCCATCAATTTCCATTGCTTATTTTGTTCAACCTCGTCCACTTCTTCCATCAAAAACCCTAATTTCAAACAACAACAAATCAAAAGAACAACTGATTGATGACGACAGCAATTTTATGGGGGAAAATAAGAGAGAATTTTCAAATTCCTTCGATGGTCGGTCCCAATACCATGGAGGAAATTGAGGTATTTTGTTTAATTGTAAATCCTTTTTCATTGCTTTATTAGTCAAGTTTAAATTTTCCAATATATATTTTATGTTGAATGATTTTGTGAGCAAAGCTATGGTAGAAAATGTATAAATTGACGATGTTGTTTTTTATAATTTTGATGTAATTATTTTCACAAGTGATTTTGTATTGAATCTAGCATTTGTCTCGACAACTTGTTACATTATCAAAATAATTTTGTTTGCTAGGAGGTGGAGGTTAACAACGAGATGCAAGTAGAAAATAAGACGAAAATTGTTGATGCTACAATGCTTGAACATCAACCAATTCTACAAGATGTTGAATCAAATATTATTGAAAGCATCAAAGTTAATGTTACAAATAACTTTGCAACGGTCCGTCAGGTTCTCCTCAAGTATTTTTTTTTTAAAAAAAGAAAAACTTTGTAACGGATGAAGGGTCACCATGGTAAAAATGAAGAGAAAATACAAACGGTAAAGCAACGCCGGGATAGTGCTACAAGAAAGTGTAACGGTCCTTTTCTGATCAAGGGTATTTATGCGGGGAAGATAAATGGAAAGTCGATGTATGGAATGACATGCATAATCATGAGCTTCCACATTCATTAGAGGGTTGTCCATATGCATCAAGATTATTAGATGAAGAGAAAAAAATTTAGCTGACATGACCGTTGCGAGTGTGCAACCAAGAGAGGTACTTACTACTATGAATAAATCATTTTCTGAAAATACGTCAACTTTGAAGACAATTTATAATGTAAAATATTAGATGCAATTTTCAGCAATGGAATGTAAATCCGCGATGGAACAACTAATGAAATTACTCAAAGAAAAACATTATGTCTATTTTCATAGAGCGGATCGGTTAAGTGATCATTTGCTTGATTTGATGTGGTCTCATCTAATGTTTTCTGTCCATTTTACTACTTGATTGCACTTATAAAACAAATCGTTATAATACGCCTTTATTGAAAATGGTAGGGATGACTTCTACAAGCCGAACATTTAGTATTGCGCATGCCCTTTTAGCACATGTAGGGTAAGAAAATTATGAATGGGCACTTTCGAAGCTTAAAAAATTTGTATATGCTCGACAATCTACCCGAAGTGATAATTAACGATGGAGAATGGGCTTTGATGAATGGTTTGAAAAAAGTGTTTTCCGATGCAAAGTTAATGATGTGTCTATGGCATATGGGAAACAATGTTATTACAAATTGTAAACCGGAGCTTGAGACAAATGATGTTTTTGAAATGTTTTTACAAAGTTAGAGAAATGTTGTTCATGCACCAACGGAAGAACAATTTTGGTTGGTTGGCGTGATCTTCAATAAGATTGGAAAGAGTTTCCTTTGAAGTATCATGTATCTTCAAGACAAATTGGTTCCATATAAAGAGTGTGATTCATTTGCTTGGACAGATAAGATTAAGCACCATGATAATAGAACAACAACTAGAGTAGAGTCTTCACATGTTCAATTAAAAAAACAACTTGGAACGTCAAAGGCAACATTTACGGTAGTGTGGGCAAAAATGAATAATATGTTGTGCATACAACATAAAAAAATTTAAAGCTTCATTCGAAAGAAGTTTAGAAGCAATGAAAAAAACTTATCAAATTCCGTTGTTCAGACAAATACAAGGTAAAATTTCTTTCTACGCAATAGACTTGATTGTTAAAATTGGCGAATATAAGTAATATCTTTTGATTCAACAACTTGTGACCATTTAAATCGATCAATATACGGTCTTCCTTGCGCACACGATTGGCGTTTTACAATGAAGGTCATCCTACACCTCTAGAAATGATTGATGAACATTGAAGGAAGCTAAACTATATTCCACATGTTGAATATTCAATGGAATTGTTTCATCCTCCGAAATTCCAAAATTTCAAAAAATTATATGATGCTGCTACAAAGGATGAAAAGAAAACCATGTTGGTGAAATTGAAAGAGAACTTTACCATCGATGACTTCTATATTGGAACCTAAAACTTCCCAACACAAAGGCAAACCACACAGGAGTAAAAACAAGTTAAGTGCGAAACAAAAGAAACAGTCACAATCTACAAAACGTGATCTATCATCTTTTGAATATGCGACAACAAAGGAAGAAAAACTATCTCAATCAAGTGTTGATAAAAAATTGACTCCAAGGCGTTAAACCTTAAACCGAAAGTAGAATTTGACGAAAAAAAACAAAGTCAACGAATGGTAATTTAGAAATGTTAGCTTATTTACTGGAATTTTTGCACGAATATATTGTTACTATTGAAGATGTAATCGGTGATGGTAATTGTGGTCTTTGCTACGTTGCGGAACAGGTCAAGGAATTGAACAATAGTTGGACCGAAGTAAGAAAAGCCATTTTGAGTGATCTTGATCAACATTGGAATTTATATGCTAGACATTTTGATACCTCAACATGTGAATATTTGAAATCAGTTTTGGATTGTGATGCTAGTCCTTGTTTCAAGAAGAATTGGATGGTAATGCCCAAAACGGGATATTTGATAGCAAATGCATTTAATCGAGTGGTCACATATATTTCGAATATGCAATCACTAACATTTTACCCACATCAAAATGGGTCCTAACCTAGAATAAGTAAATTGCTTTATTACTTTCACACATATTCACGAAGATCATTTTGTTAAAGTGACACTTAACGATGATGCTCCTATTCCATCGGTTGCTAGTTTTTGGTAGGCTTGCAAGAGATGAGTTCATTCCTTAGGGCGACTTATCCGTCGAACGACAAATTGAGTTTGTTAAACTTCAACCTCCGAATATTGCAACCAAATATGCATTTGTGTAATGAAATATTCTATAGTGCTTTATGAACTTGTCATTGTGTACTTGTCATTGCATAGATGCATTTGTTTGTTTTGGTTTGTGAACTTGTAATGGTTACGTGATCTAAATATGATTGAGTTCATTTTGTTTGTGAACTTGTCACCGTGTATGAGAACTTATCACCGTGTGTTTGTTTTAGTAACTGATATAATTTGTGTATGTGAACTTGTCACTGTGTATGCTACTTGTGTATGTCTGTGTAGCAACCTGAACTAGTTACAATTTGAATATGATAATGATCAGTAAACAGTGATATTTGTTTAGTAACTTATAATGTAAATATTTGTTTGATAATCTACCAAGTAGCCATTTTCTAATATTTGTTAATTGAGTTTGCAGTGAATGATCTACATTGAATATGCTATTTGCAGTGTGATAATTGATCTACAGTAAACGATAATGATCTGCAGAAACACAATCGAAGATTCCTTCACACCAGCGGCATATACTCATCGTATGGCGGTAACATTAGCCGAACAGTCCTATTTGCATGCTAACAATTTCAAACGGCTGTTGATCACCGAAGCTCCCTTGACACCATCGACATATATTCACCGTACGGTTGTAACAATGGCAGAACAATACTCTTTGCATATTAACAATTTCAAACATATTATACGGCTAGTAACCACCAATCAGTATCTTTTTTTTTGAATGGTACTTAGATACAACATGTTATTGGGACAACAAACCACAAATCATGTGTCAATAAATGTTCGAATCACGTCTGCGCAAGTTTTAAACTTGTGATCTTTCACATTAAAGTCTAATCACTAGATAATAAACTCAACATGAATGATGACATTCATTCAACAAGAAACTACTAGCTAACAAACTCAACATGATTAATGAGTATTCAATCAACTAGACAAATCCAAGTTAACTAAATAAGATCAAAACATAGAACAAGCAGACAAATTCATAACAAAAGATAAAAATTGATAATAATATGCTAGTTTTCATGCATTCCAAATTCAAAACAACATAAACATCACAGTGCAATATTAGTTTTCAAATGCATTAGTCATGACAAAAACATAACAATACTAACTTCAAATTACATCCAACACAAATTCAAGTTCTTGGAACATTCAATTTTTTTTAACGTCTTTCATGTTTGTTCGATTCATTCAAAGCTACTACTTCCAATGCGTCCACAATTGCTCTATCTATTTGCAATAATTGCGACACCCGTTTAGGAGAGGACTACTCAAATTTTTCTTTAGCATTTCCACAGCAGTACCTGCAGCTAATCTCTGCAAATGAACAAAATAAGGTTACGTAATGAAAATATTCAATATAGTAAAATATGAAAATTTTCTTACCAACTTCTCAACAACATCAACTCTTGTTTACTCTGCCTCATATCCAGATGTTGAATAGTAGGATGCGATACATTCAAATACTATGCCATGTATTTAGCAGTACATCCCCAAGGATCGACTACAAGCCGTAATCTAGATTTTGAAGATAGTACATGATCCTGCCAATTTTCAGCGTATCAATAGCCATTATCGTATTCAACCTTATATTGATTAGCATTCAAACCTCTGCGACATTTTTAAGCTCCATTGGATTAGTTGGGAATTAGTTGGGACTCTTTGACAAATACAAAACCGTCTCAATACTCTATTCGGATAATACGGCTCAACAACATCAAAGCATAATATAACACCGTCGTAAAATGCGGCATTAGACAACGGGTAACGAGATCTCAGATCTCCGTAAGGGTTCCAACATACCTAAAATGTTACAAATGAACTTAGAAAATATTACATAGTTGTTTTTTTAATATAGTTCACCACTTGCGTCCTGGTCAGTTAAATCATCAAGTTGTTCTCGTAGCCGTATTATAGTCGAGGTTGCATTACACATCCTAGGCATTGTGTAATATAATCTTTGCTGGGAATGGCATTTGGGAGCATAGGAAAATGATCATATATCCATGCCTAAAACAATACTAATTAATACGATATTTTAAATTTTATTAACAATATGAAAGAATGTAATATACTCATAGTAAATAATGTCAAATATCCAACCATTTGCTTAACGTCCCGTCTAGAAGCCAAACCTAATTGACGATATAAATATGTTAATATTCTCATTCCCTATGCTTGCTCACCTAAATGATTAATGTCTTCTAAACATCGCAAGTAATTAACCGAAATCTTCTTCCCAGACTTATCACAAAAGATTGAACAACCTAAAAAATAAAGAAGATAAGCACAGACAACAATACCATAATCATGTTCAATTGCATCTTCTTTATTTGCTCTTTTATTGAAATTATCCAATAAATAATGAAGCTTCACCGAATTCGAATCATTAGTTTGCTCCCTTGCTTCATTTCTATCAACTTAAAGATAATCCACTAACAAATCAAGCATGTAACAATCATCTTTCTCCTTGTACAAACAACTACCAATCACGGGTACTTTTAAAATTTGGACATCATCATCTAAAGTGATTGTGATTTCATCGAACGGCATATGAAAAGAATTAGTTTCTGGATGCCATCGTTTGATAAAAGCTGAAATTGTTTCATAGTCCACATGCTTATACATATATTGGACTAAACTATACAAACCTGAATTTTTAACTTCCTCAACTATTTGAATGGGCATATCATCTAAACTCCATTCCTACAGTTTTCGCCAATGTGAAATGCATTTCAGTGGTCCTCTCTCCTATAAATTTCAAATTCACAAACTTAAGTACGACAATAAAAAGTGCTATATATAATATGTATTTTAATACAGTAGACAAACCTCGTGCTTATTCCAAATAACATATACAATATGTGTTTCAAAAATTTTAAGCACAAATTTGTTGATAGGACGGGAGGAACTAGCTGTATCATAGGTAGTAGGAATGGTAAATGGCAAATTAATAGGTATTTCTTCTTCTTTATTGTTGGACACATCATCCTTAGAACTGTTATTATTTGAACCATCACTATTTGCATCAGCATCATTTGACCCACTATCATTTGAAACATTATCATTTTCTTCATCTTCGGTGCTAACTTCTTGTGATTTTTATGATTCTTGCACTCCAACCATTTTCTTTGCGTTTTTTATTTCCTCAGCCCATTTGCGTCGTAAGAATGCAGTCATTGGTTGTTTATCCTTCCCTATACAAAATTGCAACATATAAATAGATACAAAAACAAAAACAATAAGCTACACCACGAGGAAATTCAATTATTATCAAATGGATAAGTTAATGCAATGTTTTCTTTCCAACATAATTCCAGATATAATGCTTGTAGTGGTTCAATCCTCCATTAAATATCAAGGTACCCAAAAACCGCCACCTTGCCAAAAAATATAAGTATCAAAATGCTATCCATGGTGATAGGAAATGGGGAAAAGAAATTAAATGACACGACAACTTATAGCTGGTCAAATAAACTATATTCGACAATTGGTCACTGTGGTAAATAATGAGCATATAACTACACTAATTCAAACTACATCGGAGCCACCTTCGATGATTTAGATTGAGCCGCCTTCGATGACCGAGATTGAGCCCCCTTCGACGACCGCAATTAAGGTGCGTTCGACGACTTTGACCTAAGGTGGCTACAAGTTAATTTCTTCATTGTGGTCATCAATGATGGATGAGCTATTTGACAATGCGATCTGAAGATTAAATTTTGGGATTACGGTTTTGTTACTTGGTAGCCCTGATATTTTAATAATGGCAATAAGAAGAATGAAGCACATAAATGCATTTTATTTTTAGCATTGGTAATAAGAAGCACATTTTATGGTGCCCTTATCAGCACACTTTTAAAAATGTAGAATAATGCATTGAGGCTCTTTAGTCCACCTGTACATGTATGCATATAAAATTCTATTTGGACACATACTAGTGATGCAAAATCTAACACACACACACACATATATTTAAAGCACTGTATTAAGTTTTTGGACATCCAATGTTTTCATTTAGGTTGAACTAGATGAGTCTTGCATGACCATTACATGCGTGTGTCCGATTGTTTGACCCGACCCAAGCCAGATCAGATTGGTGGGGTGTAGCACTTTTCATTTTGGAAGAAAAGGTCAATGTTAATTTTCTAGAATATGGTTTTGGTTTCAAACGATTAAAAAACAGTTTCTATTTACTCTCAGATCTCATACACGATCTGATTATTTCCCACGTCTCAGAAACGTATTCTGTTTTTCCATTGGAAAATATCTCATATATTTAATCAATGGATAGAAAAAGCAAAGCATAATACAACATATATCTTCTTCTGTTTCTAAAACTTCCATTAAAAATCACTTTGAACTCGAGCCAATAAAAAATATACTAAAAAAGCGCCACATAGATTGATTTTTCTTAATCCAAACGAAAATAAAATTAAAAACAAATGGGTTGTTTTACCTTGGGCATCTTGGTTGATAGTCTATCCTTCACCATTCGGGTAAAGAAACGTCCTAATGAAAATGACTTTGTCAGCGATTCAAAGTTTGCTCTTTTTGATACAAAACAAACCATTTGCTTTGGGGGACTTCGTTTCAAACGATGGAGGCAGATGATGCAGTTATTCCTGCTCGAGCAACCTATTTACGAACAAATGAAAAAACCGAAGCCTTGGATTGATGATGACTATCTTGGTATGAATTTTATTAATAATGTTCTACGTGATGACATATACAAGTACTCCAACTTAGACAAATCAGTAAAGGAGATCGAGGAGACATTGCAAAAGAAGTATCGTATCATGAAAGTTGGAGCAAAGAAGTATGTAGTTAGCCATTATCATAAATACCAGATGAATGATGACAAATCTGTTTAAGCATAATCATATGAGTTTTAAAAAATTGATAATGGAATCATTTTTGAAGGTATGCCTCACCCCTAGTTAGAAAGATTTTAAAAATGTTCTCGGGCATAAAACTAAGGTATTTTCCATAGAAAGTTTGAACACCCATGTTCATATTGAGGAGGAAGTCGAAAACAAGACTAGAGAGATGAAGTGCTTATTGTCTCAAATAAAACCACTAAAAATACGATGCTAAACTTCAAGAATCAGATCTGCAAGTAGAATACAAAGCGTAACAACAACCAGAATTGGAAACATCCAAGGAACCAAAATAAGCAATAACCACCTCTAAAGAATGATTCTAGAAAGTTTATTTGTTATAACTGCAACAAACCATGTCATATGGTACGCAAGTGTCGGAACATGCCACGTCCTTCTCTATAGGCTAATCCAACTAAATAGCCTTTAGCGACCATGATTTCTAAGATCGACATTGTTGGTGGATCAAAAGGGCAGTGGATAGACATTGGCACTTGTCGTCATGTCTATTATGTTCATGCTATGCATAAGACATACACAACTGTAGAGGATAAGAAATTGTTGTTTCACACCACTACTGTGATGACCGCCTCCACATTCAGCACCCAATACATAAATATCTAATACCGTAGGTGTGTTGCGTTGATACCCGACCGATGGAGGGAAGCAATCAAGGGTAAAGTAACGATAAGCAATCTAGAACTTATCATATATCTCATAACGCATAGACAGATATAAAAACCAACATAGATATAAAGCAGACGAGACAGTAATATAATCAAACAAATCAAATACATATCAAAGTGCAACATGTTCATTTGATCATATACCAAAATGCTGTAATAGAGTTTATACACCTAAATCAAATAAACTCTAAATGTAAAACTATCTATAACAATAAATAATTACTAATATATCTCCATAGCAATGCACAACGAAATATAAACGATAATGGCTCTAAATATGTAGATATGTGAAAAGTATATCCTCTTACTTGTCCTCTGCACAACTCCATGCGTAGTTTCGTTTGTCTCTCAATCTACTCATTTAAGTAGTGAAAAGTACAATATGGGGTGAGTCATATGATATGGATGATTTGTAATCTCCAAATAGATATAAGTAGTGAAAACTATAAAGAGGAACATATGGTATGGAGAATTATACCTGACCCGTCCCCATATCCAACAAGTTAGCACATATAATGGTATATGATATATTATTATCATACGGGTATGCTACTACTCAAAGTACAATATGGGGTGCCTAGGTATACCACTCAATAATATCTACTACGTGTGACATCCATATCTAATATAGCAATCATTGCAAACATAGCAACCATCAAATAATCATGCATCTCTCAACTCAAATGACGTTGGATATAAGATAACTCATATGATCACCCCTTATTGATCAATGATTACTCAACATCATGGTCACATCGATGCTAGGATCCATGCTACCCCAAAAGGTCAGGAAACTAGACCACGCTATAAAGGTACAACGTTAAATATATGACCCTATACTATCTGTATTGAGTGCCCTCACTGACTCCTTCTCGATTGTACATCAAGATCTCTGAGTCATCAACGCTCCCTTAGCATATGTCCCGATTGTAGAACCACCATGTTCTACTCCATAAATTCATTACGTACCGAACTTGGTTGCTCGGACGATAATTAGATACTGTGAACACTTTCTTCTTGAAGTGTTTGATACAAATTACTCACGTTGTCGAGTCATCGAGATTCTGGACTTCCCTTGGTTGCCTCATAAAAATCCTGAAGTCACTCTTGTATATACCATAAGTAACTTGCATATACCCCAAAGCCGCCTCATGTTTTCCCAGATGAACACTATGTTTGCTTCATGCTATAGTCTTCACATCAGATCGATCGATATTTTCTTACATCTCGCAAACCATGCACCAAGTTCACATGCGATCGATCATAGTAACTCCATAACACTTGCTTAACATTTTTCCATAATGTCATTTCGATCAGTACTGACCCATATGGGTAGGTACCGACCTATTTAGCTCAGTCCTTAGCTAAAATTTTGAGTCTTGAAGCTTGCACACCTTTATTTGATTTACTTCCATGATGCCCAAAGTCAGCTCTGTGTTTATTGCTAAAAACCTTAAATTAACCAACGTCACCATTCCTCTTGCATTTCACTTTGGTCCAGCCTCCTAAATACACAAGCATGGCACAGTTGATCGATTGGTTCCGACCCATATGTGTCGGTGTTGAATGATTATGCTTGACACCTAGTCATTTTTTGAGATTTTCTACCTTCTTCCACATCAATCCCACTTTGATTTGTCACTTTCATCCGTATGCAACCTCCTTTGCATCGATACGACTCCAAATACTCTAGAGTCGATCCATCAAAGTTGTTCTATCACTATGGATCTTCTATCTTTTGTGTAATCAAATCGAGGAGCACTCGGTATCGCTAATGCGTCTGCATAAAGATCCTTATCAGTAGAACGATCTAATCCCCAAATTCCCTATCGATAAGCATTTGCATCCAATTCAAATATGCAAACATACATTCAAACTAACAAACAAGCATCATATCCATACAATACAATGAATATAACATACATATTCTAATATACCATTCACATGATAAACTAAAGCATGGATACATATGTTAAAATAAATTTAAAATCATTTAAATTAGTTCATAAATCATCTGTGAAATCAAATCAGTCTACAATCATTTTTTTAACTTCAAAAATGGATCCAGAGCATGTTTATAACATATATTAGTATATAAAAGGGTTGTGAGATAATATATCACTCACCTATCGATGTGGAATCGATCAAAAACACAGTCGAGATAGATCAGAGATGAATAGTAAAAGGCACAAAACTCAATTTTCCAAAACCATAATTTGAAGATTCCTTACTAATCCCATTGTTAATATACCCTTAATCTTCTAATTTGGCTATAATTAATATGGATTTGAGATGATTTTGATTGGGGATAGTTCACTGGAGGATTAGATATGTTTTAAGTAGCGGAAAGGTGATTTGGGAATGCCTCTACTCTTGTAACTAGGCACGAATCTTGAGTTCATTAGCACACCTAAATTTGGGCTTAGGCCAATTACCCAATAAAGCTGCGTAAAAACTATCAAAATTAAAATTACAATATTTCCCAAAGTGTAAGGCCAAAAATTAATATAACCACTCTTTAGAAAGATAAACCATCAAATCTTTCATTTGGAAGTGGTTTTAGGACCCAATTGCGCCTCTATCAAATGTTATAGTCTATTTGGAACCCATTTGGTTATGAAAATAATATTTTTTCAATTTACCGATATGTGTAAATGTGGATCGTTACATTCTCCCCCCTTTAAGGATATCGCCCCCGAATTTCCACCCAAAAAAACATAAAAAAAAATTGATACCAAGCTTGCCTAACAACCAAACAACCACATCAATAATTAATCATGCAAATAAGCAAGCAATAAACTAATGCTGACACCCTAACATGCGAGGTACTATCCAAGAATATAAAAAGTAAACATGGAAGTAAACGTGATAAATGGAATCTCACTAAGTAGAGAGCTCCAAATAAGCAGTTCTTATGCTCTCCTCAGTCTCCCAAGTGCCATCGCCTTCGCATTCACTTCATTGAATCTTTACCAAATTTACCGACTTTCTTCCTAGCTGCTCCATACTCTACTCAACTATACGAATAGGCCTATGAGGTCTTGATGCTTCGGGTTCAACTTTAATATAATCCAATTGATCTAGTGCCACAATCATGATTGAGTCATGCACAAACTTACGAAGATGCAAAACATTGAATGCATTGTACACACCCACCATCTTTTGAGAAAAGTCGACCCTATGTACAAGTTTCCTAATCTTCTCGAGTATTGGAGGAGGTCCTACAAATCTTGTGCTAACTACTCCCTAATTACCGAATCACACGGTATTCTTTAATGGAGAAATCTTGACAAATAACTTATCATCAACAGAGAACTCTCAATCGTATTTTTTTTATCAGTGTAGCTCTTCTGTCTATCCTATATGGATTTCATTCATCGTCGAATGATCTTAATCTTCTCCGAGGTCTCCTTAATCATATATGGCCTAAGTACCAGTTTCTCGCTAGCTTCCCACCAACATAAAGGGGTGTTGCATGGTCAGCCATATATTGCCTCGAACGGTATCATATCAATGCACTGTTGTTGTATGTGAACTCTATTAAATGAAAATGATCATCCCATGAGACTCCAAAGTCAAGTATGCAATCGCGTAGAAGATCCTCTAATATACAATTCGCTCTTTCGGTCCGACCACCGGTTTATGGGTGATAAGCTATACTCAAATACAGCTCTGTCCCCATTGCTTCTTCCAAAAATTCACTCATGAATAATGGATATCAATCACTCACAATGCTCTTCATTACACTATGGAATCATACAATCCATTTTACATACAACCCAGACAATGTCGATGCCATTTTATTGCACTTTAAAGGTATAAATTGGGAGCTCTATGTCAGTTTATCGACTATGAACCAGTTACTAACATACGCTCCTCTAGTCCTCGGCAATCCGTCTACGAAATCCATTATTATTTGTTCCCACTTCCACTAGGGAACTTTAAACAATTATAGCCAACCACTTGGTTTTTTCTGCTTAGCTTTCACTGGCTAACAATTGATACACTTCGAGGACTTTTTCATCCCCTCCCATTAAATTGTTCGCTTCATATCTCAATACATTTTATTTACCTCGGGATGGATATTCATCTTCAATGATGGCACTCACATAGATCCTCATCTCCAAGTCCATCTAAATTGGGTACGTACAACCTCTCATCCTTACGAAGCCAACCATCTCGGTCTAATCCATACCGCTTCAAATCCTCAAAATCTACTGTCATCTCAAGCTTAAAGATAATCTCCGCTAGTTTATCATCATGCCTCTGGCTAATATTAATCCACTCTATTAGATTAGGTTTAATAGTCAGGCTCACCATCGTCTCTAGCTCTAGCCCACCTCTAAGTTGGAAATCATATCCACATATATAATCTAATTACATTCACTAAAAGAACATAAATCCTAAGCTGGCATGTCTCATACTCAATGCATCTGCGAGTGCATTTCCCTTACCAGGCATTTAGGAAATGTCGAACTCGTAGGAGGCTAAAAAACTCTAACTATCTACGCTATTATAGGTTAAGGTCCTTTTGTGAGAAAAGGTATTTTAATGATTTATGGTCAGTGAACAACTCAAACCTTTCTTTATATACAGTTAACTCCTCATTCCCATTCAGAATGACTAACACTAGCGCATTCATCAACCTCTCCTTCAAACAAACGAAATCATTCTCACCCCGTACGTCCTAACTAAAAGTCTGATTTATCTTTGCCAATTGAGTCAATGGTGCTACAATATTTGAGAAAACCTTTATGAATCTTCTATAGTATCCCACTAATCAACAAAATTATCACATCTGTAGCAACGCCTTGCTCTAAAACAACATGACTTGAGAACCTTATATCCTACATTTAGAAGTGAAACTTCAAAAATTTTGCTTTCAGCTGGTGCTTTCCCAACATCTCAAGTACTTCTCTCAAATGTGCCTTGTGTTCTTTCCTCATCCGTGAATAGACAAGAATATCATTGACGAACATAAACACAAAATAATTTGATTGATCCCTGAAAACCCAATTAGTAAGATCAACGAAGTATGCCGGTGCGTTAGTTAGCTCAAACAACACAACCAAACACTCATAAAATCCCGATGGCATACAGAATAAGGTAAGCGACACATCGTCTCTTGCCACTCTCAGTTGGTGAAAACCCGATGCTAAATCCAACCAACAAAACACCTTCGCACAATGAAGCCGATCGAATAAGTCATATATGCACGGAAGATGATACTTGTTCTTTCTCATCTCTTTATTCAGCTCACGATAATCAATAGAAGTTTTGAAGAGCCTTTCGCCTTCGTGGCTAATACTATAGGTGCTCCCCACTTAAAATACCAGCCCTCTCCTAAATAGGTCATTTACTAGTACGTCTAGTTCCCTCTGCACTTCAAGTTCCACATGTCTTAATGGCAACAAAATAAGCCTGACATCCTTCACCAACTCGAGATGGAACTCAATCTCCCTATGTGGTGATAATCCAATCACCTCCTAGAATATGTCCAGATACTCTCTAGCAAAAGGTACCGATGACAACTCATCGTGCATGACCATGAGAAAATACACAAAGCTAACTATAACTGCATCCTCAAGCACGTTGCTCAACTCTAGCCTACGCTCATCATATGTCCCTATAATCACCAATAATGTCTTATAATCGACCAAAACTCCATAATTTGAAGCAAGTCCATTCCTAAAATAATACCAAACTCTACAAAAACAAGCATAAACAAATCATAAGTAAACATGCGTCAATGACTCAATAGAATAACATAATGACAAACCATACTCAAACTAGCTAAACCTTCCACCGGATTTGATACTATCAAAGGTTTATCTACTAGATCAGGTCTCAATCTTAGTCTATTTACCACATCACCAGATAAAATGATTATGATGCCCTGGTATTAAAAAAAACATGACTACATATACTATAAATGGAAAGCTTACCATGGATATTAATGACCTTCCCATTTTCCTTCTCCAATAGAGCATTCAACGATGTTGCAATAGCATTAAGAGCATAAGCTTTCACCAACTGCTTATCCTTTAGTGGCTTTGGACAATTTTTCTTGATGTGCTCAAGTTTGTTGCAATTATAGCATATCTTCTCTATGCTCTTGCAATTCTCACTAAGATGGCCCTTCATTCCACAGTTGAAACAAGTACGCTCCCATTTGTCCTTCTTTTGATCATCTTTGCCCTGGAATTGCTTCTTGCTTTTGTTGTTCCGCTTCCTCTAGCCACCTCTACTCACTTGCGGTTTTTACTCTTCCTTCAGAACAACAGTGGCCTTTGGCTTTGGTACAAGCTCTCATGCCTCAAATCCTTCTCAATAATCTTCTTGGAGCTCTCATTGATATGGCCACTAGCCTTCACCGAGATAATCATTCAGACTGATAATGAACTTTTCACTCTTATTGAATCGATAATCAACATCCCATATTTTGATAGCATGTTGAACTTAGCAATGTATTCTGAAATAAACAGGTCGCATCATTTTAGATCTCCAAATTTCCTAAATAGAACAAATTTCCGAGCAACTGGAATAAAATTCTCCACAAATTGGGCTTTGAACCAATCCCAAGTGAATGGATTCTCGAGAGTTGCAGCTTTAAGGGCATTCCACTAACCCATGGCCCTTCCTTGAAGTTTTCTAAAAGTCATCTTCCTCTTCTAAGCATCCTCTAGCTCTAAGTCATCAAATATATGTTCACAAATATCTAACCAATTTTGAACCTCCATAGGAGATTCCATTCCTAAAACGGTTTGCCTCCAGGACTAGCAAAATCTTTGTTAAGCTTGTCAAAGTCAACCCTCGACATTTCCACTGGAGCACCACCACCTGCCACAAAACCAAGAGCTCTACCTTAGGAATTTTACATTATCTTCATCACTATATTAGTGAACACAATCTTCACATCGGGGTTAGCTATTGCCCTTATGCCCGCTCCTTCCTCAACTCCAAAGATAGAGATCCTAGTTGTGTTCCTCGTGTGCATGCTTATCCTTTCAAGTTGTAATAAGGATGATCAGTCTCTTATAAAGGAATACGATGATACTCGTGTATGCAATGCGACTTACTATATATTATATATTTTTAAAAATCAAAATATATAACAAGTACGCTCTCCCATATATCACTTGATTCATTCTAAGGTAATAGCTTCAACATTATCTCTAATGGATCCTAATATTTGATAGAGTTAAGGATATGCCCTAGGGGAAATTCTATAATTTATTGTAAATTATCAACTCAATAATATCATTCGAACTAAAATGTGTTTTTCTTTCTACTATATACTTGATATAAAGTGTTATATTAATTAATTAATTTAGTCTAAGTATATTTAATAAAAGATCAGCAGATGATATATTTTGTGATAGTAATTACAATGTGTTGTAATCTTGAGCAATTTATCACAATATAGTAAACATACTGTTTTAATTATTTCTAGTCAAGATGTATCGAGATCAGATTGATACGTTCATTAAGGCTAGAGTATGTAATGCTCTCTAAATGTTAGGCAGTGCATTACTTATGGCTACTGGGGGAACCAAACAGTTACATACTCATATTATTAGATAACCATGGAATGACTCATTTGATAGTTTTCTATTGGTTAATATAGCAAAGGTCAAATAGAAAATATCGATGTGACAATATTACAAAATTCACTCGACTTGAGAATATTGTTGGAGTTCAATATGAAAACTCAAATTGATTATAGTTAAATCATGGCATGACGTCCATCGAATGACTATAGTTCAGTCAGTTGGAAGCATTAGAAGCGAAACACTATGCAATAGAGAGTTCATCTCCTTGGTTATATGTTAACTGGGTTTTTAACCAAGTAGAATTCAACAGAAGTTAGAACGTCAAGACGTAAATGAAACGACATGGAAACTTGAAAGTACACTTAGAAGAGCTAGAGAAACAAATGGGAAAAGTGGGAATGGTGTTAAGGAAATAACTTGGTGCCAACTTAAATTAGTCGGCGACGAGTCATTTTCCTTCCTCATTCCTCTTTCCAAACTCCATTCATCTCACATGCAACTCCAACTACTTGTGGTCAAGTAGTTTTCTCAGAGTTTAGATGAGCAATTCCAAGCATTGATGAGAAGAAAGTGAAGAAAGCAGGATAATTAAAGCGCTAACAGAAGATCACTAGAATTTATTAAAAGTTGAAGGGAAATAGATCAAAACTCATTAAGAAGAGGAAAGAAGAGCAAAGCAAAAGAAGAAGTTCACTCAGCACCCATAAAAATAGGTCGGTACCGAGTTATTCTTTCTGTTCGTGGGACTCTGGTTTCTCATGTACAACTTCGGGCTGCCTTCTGGACTTGAGTGCAAGCAGGCTCCCGACCTTGTACCATTGTTTCTCTATGAATACAAACACTACTACAACCAAAGAAGGATCTGATTATCTACTGGCATAAACTCTGCCATTTCTTCATCTTCAACCTCCCTCAAAGTTGTCACCTAGGCAGCTACTCTTGGCAGTTCTTGGCTATAGAACCCGTCATGCCCTTGTACTAGTGACTTGAAATCTCAAGTTCTCTATAAACAACAATCAATAAAAACTGTAAAGTGGACCTAGGCTAGAGATTGCCAAAACATTATAAAAGTCTTATGTATCCTTATTATATTTTCTTTTATTTTCAATACTATATGCTAGATCTAGATCCTGTAGATTCCATACAACTCAATCTCGGGTGTTAACCCATTTTTAGCGTCAATATTTTTGATCTTTCACTGAGAAAACTGAATCCAAGCCTAGATCTACATCTCTACTTTGGGTTGGAAAGATCCAGAAGTTAGATCTAGAAGACTTGCTTGAGGAACTTGAGGGTTTGCTATTGGAAGCTTATGGCACCTAGGAAAGGAAAGTCTGTATCTGAAAGATTGGCAGGAGCGGTAGCTGGTGGTGATAAAGCAAACACTCATCAAATGGAAGTTAATAATGGAAGCGCAATACCAGAATCCTCTGCTCAACATGTGGTAGTGACCAGAGGAGAGTTTGATAAGATGATCCATGAACTTAACTAGAATATGACGGATAGCCAAAAAGCTCTCATAGACAAGATGGATGCTTTGCTCAATCTACAAACCCGAAATACCAAGAGAACTAAAAGGAAAACTTTACCTATTATAAAATAAGAGAATACCTCTATTTTTGGCCTAAATAGGAGAGATGGAAAGCAAAAGCAGAAGGAGATGGTTAGTGAAATTTTAGGAGGAAGCAGGAGTGCTCCCCCTTAAGAAAATAGATTGGTGTCGAGAGAATTTCTCTCAATACTAAGAGGAATGCCTATATGGAGGATGCTCGAGAAGGTGATTATGTGGTTGTCTCTAATGAGGCTATGGACTTGCAGCTTGATGATGATGACTTGGAGTTGGATGTTGATGCTGATGAAGGTGAAGCTCAAGAAACAACAGTTCAATCAATCGTACATCCACCAAATACAAAAGGAGTGGTACTCTCGGAGACAGGAGCACCTAGACATAAGCCGGCAAACCCAAATAGTTTGTAGAGTCAAACACTCAATGTAGCCTCTAATAGTCGACCTTCAGATCACCGTGCCAGCGAGGAGTACATCGCTGACATGGTCAAACGATTGGTGGAAGAAAGCAAGGGTAGGAAGAATGAAGATTGGGATTCCGCACCGAGTTGAACCCCATTCGTTGAAAATATTTTGAGAGTAGAATACCCTAAAAAGTTCACCATGGCGACAATGCCATCCTACAATGGAACTACTGATCCTAGACAACACTTACTCAAATACGAATGGCATATGGATGGTGCTAGAGCTACTAATGTTGTTCATTGTAGGTGTTTTTCTATCTTCTTGGAAGTAATTGCTTTTATGTGGTTCACTATGCTTGTAACTAAATCCATATGGACATTCGATGAATTGGCTAAGAAGTTTTTGGAGCAGTTCATGCTACACACTGCACGACTGAAGGACGTTATGTCATTGTCTGGCTTGTCACAAGGACCCATGGAGTCACTGAAAGTTTTCTTGAACTGGTTTAACATCGCTATTGTGGAAGTTAGAAATACAAAGGAAGATCATGTATTCATGGCTCTGGTTCGAGGAATCCACTCGGACATGGATTTCGCTAGGTGGATAAAGATGAAGCAACCCACTACCATGTAGGGATTCCATCGAAAGGCAGATCCGTTTCTGAGGCTGGAAGAAGAAAGTTTGGTTGAAGGCAAGCCCATCGATGAGCAATCAAAAGAGGTGATTCAGAGTAACGTTGCGGTCAAACAAGTTGGAAATTGTTCCGGAACTACTGCAGGAAATGCGGGAAAAACTACGAATAAAAAAAAGGAATCAGAATGACGATAGGCATGACGGAGATAGGAAATGTCCAAAGAATCCAAGACCCAAGGACTATACATCATTGAATGACAGTTTGGAGAACATCGATCTTGCCACTCATAGAACTGAGCGGTATAACAAACCACACAAGAGAGAAGTGACCAAGAAAAAAAAAGGTCGGAGAAGTATTGTCGCTTCCACGAAACTCACGGGCATAACACAAATGAATGTCGACATCTAAAGGACTTGATCGAGGAATTAATAAGGAACAATAGGCTCTAACAGTATGTGAAGAAATCGCAAAGTGCTGATCAACCTACCGGACCCTAAGAGCCAAATGCTCAAGGGAAACCGCCTGGATCCAACGGAGAAGGGCCTATGTGAACAGATGAAAGATTGGTCATAAACACCCTTACAAGTGGACCTCACCCAGTGTAGAATAGTTGGTGGTGATGGAATGATATGCTAGTTCTTTGAAGCATGTACCATAGGAGAGTTGCTACGCCGCCGAAGATGGAGCTCCGGCAAAACAACAAAGGATGATTATGGATGACATTGTGTTTAGGAATATAGACAATGAAGGCATAGAAGCGCCGACTCTCGACCTAATGGTGCTGATGGTCGGGATCAGACCAACAGTTGTGCATTGAGTATTTGTTGACAATGGAAGTTTGGTCAACATCCTATTTTGGAAGACATTTGACCAAATGAAGGAGGCGACCGCCTGCAAAACGAAGATTCAGGGATTTATAGGTGAAGATGAATAGCCGATTGGAACGATCGACCTCCCTGTAGAAGTCGGTGAAGGAGAATTAAGGGTAGTTCACATCCAGACCTTCACTATTGTTGATAATTATTCTGTTTAAAATGATTTCTTAGGTTGACCGGCTCCGGTCGATTTTAGAATCGCTTTGGCTCCATGGTGTCTGACGATGAAATTTTCGATGAAGAATGGGATAGGAGTAGTAAGAGGAGACCAAAGCACCGCAAGGGAGTGCTACATTATTGAATTACATGAAGCTAAATGCCATGAAAAGGAAAGAATGTAGGGAAGACTCTCTGCATTCAGGTACTGCAAGCATAGCAATTATAGAACAACCCTTGATTGGGGACCATATAGTTGCTTCAATAAGGCTATGGACCCTAGGAATAAGTAAGGGGAGATACGGCCAGCACCGGCGAAGATTACAGTGGCTATCCTTATTGTCCTGGATGACCCAACTTGGATCTTGAAGATTGGTTCTCAGTTAGGAATCAAATTGCAAAAGGAATTAATTAACTTTATTCGAGCAAAACTGGATGTGTTCACTTGGACGCTTTCAGATATGTGCAGGATATCGTTGAAGATAGCATGTCACACACTTAACATCGATCCTAAGTTCATGCCAATGAGATAGAAGAGACGTAGCCTGGGTCCGGATCGATCCGCTGCATTAAAGGAAGAAGTGGATAAGCAGTTAGCCAATGGCTTCATCCGCAATGCTACATATCCTGAGTGGGTGTCAAACCCACTTTTGATCCAAAAATTGAATTGGAAGTAGCAAACTTGCATCTACTACTTAGATTTGAACAAATCTTGCCCGAAGGATAGCTTTCTGTTACCTAAGATCAACCAACTTGTTGATGGAACTGTGGGGCATGAACTACTCTCATTTATAGATGCCCACTCGGGGTACAATCAGATTATGATGCATGAATCAGATCAGGAGAACACTAGCTTCATCATATACTTGGGACTATATTGCTATCGCGTAATACCATTTGGTATAAAGAACGCCGATGCTACTTAACAGAGATTGGTAAATACAATGTTCAAGAACTAGATCAAACGAACGATGAAAGTGTACATGGACGACATGCTAGTAAAGTTACAAGTTTCTGGAAACCATCAGAATGACCTCTCAGAGATGTTTTAAATCCTTCGGAAGTACGAAATGAAATTGAACCCGCTCAAATGTTTGTTTGGAGTTGCTCTTAGGAAATTTCTTGGTTTTTTTGTGAACGCGATGGGCATTGAAGTCAATCCGGAGCAGATTGACGCCTTACAGAACATTAGAGCCCCAATAATGAAGAAGGAGTTGCAAAGCTTAAATGGAAAGATCACAGCATTGAGCCGGTTTATCTCCAGAGGGATAACTAAGTGCATACCGTTCTTTGATGCATTAAAGAAGAGTAAGAAGAACTTTGAGTGGAATCAAGATTGCCAGAATGCTTTTGAAGAATTACCGCGATATACGAAAGACACCATCGGTTCTATCTAAACTGGTGATTAGGAGGATTTATTCATTTACTTGGCGGTATCTGCCCACACCTTAAGTGCAGCACTTGTGCGTGAGGAAGCTAGTGTTCAACGGTCCATCTACTACATTAGCAAGCAATTCACCGGAGCTGAACGGGACTACCGAAAGTTCAAAAAGCTGCCATACTGCTTGCCAATAGCATCATGGAAGTTGCGACCGTATTTTCAGGCTCATCTGATCAAGGTGCTGACACATTAGCCTATGAAACAGGTACTGTATCGACCCAAGACCTTAGAATGATTTCTTCCTCAAAGAGAAATTAATGGACAGGTGCTGGCTGACTTCATCATCGAGTTCACTATTTGGGATGATGAGGAGGAGGAGACAACAATCATAATATCCTAGTGGAAATTGTTTTTTGATGGCGCGTCAAATGAATATTGCTCAGGAGCGGGAGTTGTGCTTGAAACTCCCGAAGGACGGTCAATTTGCTATGCTCTCAAGCTAGAATTTCCTACCACTAACAACGAGGTAGAATACAAGGCGCTGATAGCAGGATGAAGATTGCAAAGGAACCAGGAATAAAAACTCTGCATATCTACAACGATTCCCAACTAGCCCTCTGCTAGGTCAGAGGGGAATATCAAGCTAAGGGCGCAAAACTTACCCCTTACTTGTCAAAATCTTGGGAGTTGCTTAATGAAATTGAACACTACACGATATCTCATATTCCCAGAGAGGAGAATATGAATACCGATTCCTTAGCTAAGCTAGCCAGTTCTGGAAAAGAGCAGTTGATGGGACTGGTTCCAGTAGAAGCGCCGACTGCTCTTAGCATAGATCAAATGGATGTTGATTGGGTTCTAGAGACTTCAAAAGAGGTAGAGTCATAGATGACACTAATAAAGGACTATTTACTTAGGGGAGTACTCCCTAGAGACATGAACAAGCGAAAGAAGCTCATTCGAAAGGAACTACGATTCATAATGTAGGACAGAATGCTATACATGCGAGGATTCTATTCCCCTTTGCATAGGTGTGTAACCAAAGATGAAGCTGGGAACATTCTCATGGAAATTCACAAAGCCAGCTACGGGGATCACAGAGGTGTAGACGTTAGCAAAGAAAGTGACAGGTGCTAGAAATTCTCGAAGATTCTGAGATCCCCATCGACATAAATTACGCAGATGGTCAGCCCTTGGCCATTTGCAATCTGGAGAATTGACATTATTGGTGTGCTACCTATGGTGAAAGGAGGAGCCAAATATGCTATCATTGTAGTTTATAGTGCCTTAAAAGATTATCATGGACAACAAGACTCAATTCGGGAGTGTTGAGTTCAAAGATTTCTGTAGACGGTGCTGAATCAAGAAGAGCTTCTCCACGATAGTGCATTCACAGGAAAATGGGCAAGTGGAAACAGCGAACAAAATCATTAAATCCAACATAAAGAAATGTCAAACTAGAGTTAAAGGCAACTGGGTTGATGAAATTCCACTGGCATTATGGGCTTACAAGACAACATACAAATCTACGATCGGGCACTCGCCGTTCACCTTGGCATATGGTTCAAAAGCTATGATCCAAGTGGAAATGGAAGTCCTCTCTCATCATAGACGACATTTTGATCAAAGAGAAAACGAGAAACCACTGCTCAAGTCCCTCAACCAAATTGATGAGAAGCGGGAAGAAGTTGAACTAAGGGTTGCTGCTCACCAGAAGAGAGTGGCATGACACTTCAATATAAAAGTCCGCAACCGCACTGTTGAAATAGGGGATCTTATTCTGAAACGAGTTATCTCGAGCATTGGAGCGCTTGACTCGAACTGGGAAGG
Organism: Allium fistulosum; assembly: GCA_030737815.1. Taxonomy (NCBI): domain Eukaryota; kingdom Viridiplantae; phylum Streptophyta; class Magnoliopsida; order Asparagales; family Amaryllidaceae; genus Allium; species Allium fistulosum. The sequence goes on from CM060904.1 coordinate 531,722,734, forward strand.
ACCCTATGTGATCAATCAGAAGCTTGGAGAGGAAAATTCAAGTTTGCAACCATAGATGGAATTTCAATTCACGCGCTTGGAACAACGACCTGCTGCTGCACTACTACACATGATCTCTTTATTTCTTACTTTCACAAGTTAGCCACTCAGGGACACCGAGGTTACCGTAAATAGGAAGAACTTGCCATTTCTTCTATTTATCAATAAATTAGCTTCTTGAACCAATGGAGCAGTGTTCTTCTTAGCAAAACCGCCGAATTGACGGTGAAAATCGACCCTTGCCTTCTTAGAACCAGTGTTGCTCCGACAATGTCGGGAAGGCCCAAAACCACCCGGTCAACATTGAAAATCGACCCTTGCCTTCCGAGAATCGACGTTGGTCTGACAATGTCAGGAAGGCACAAAACCACAGGATCGATGGGGAAAATCGATCCCTATCTTTTGAGAACCGGCGTTGCTCCAGCATTGTCGGGAAAGCACAAAACTGCCAGATCAATAAGGAAAATTGATTCCTACCTTCTGAGAACCAGCGTTGCTCCAACAATGTCGGGAAGTCCCAAAATCGCCCGGACAACGATGAAAATCGACCCCCGCCTTTCAAGAAATAACGTTGCTCTAGCAACGTTGGGAAGGCTTAAAACCACCGGATTGACGGAGATTTTCGATCCCTCCCTTATGAGAACTGGCGTTGCTCCGACAATATCAGGAAGGCCTTAAATCGTTAGATCGATGGAAAAAATCGATTCGTGCCTTCTAAGAATCGGCTTCGCTCCAGCAACGTTGTGAAGGCCCAAAACTGCCAAATCGATGGGAAAATTGACTAAGAACTTGACGTCATCAGAGATAGGAGATAACTAAAGGAACCTACAATTGCCCAGAGATATGCAACGACAAGGAGAAATCCACAGAATTGAGCTACTCATGTATTAGTTTCCGATGATAGAAACTGGTACATGACTGGGATCTCAACACTGAACTTGGAAGGATTTGTTATGATGGAAGATGAAGATGATGCATCTTTACGATACATACATCTAGGATGACATTGGCTGATAATTTCAACTTGGAAGAATTCGAATGCAGCCAAAGAATTGGCAGCATTAAAAATATAGTGCTTGGGATAAAGCAGCAGGGTTAGTTGTTCCCAGAGATAGGAACTATCATGCAAATCAGACTAAGGGCAATCGAATGAATTATTCTGGATATCCAATCCTTTATTGATTCCCGAGTCTAAACATTCAACCCTATGGACATGGGCATGCAAGCCAACACTTAGTCAAAAAGAACTCGACTGAATCCGAACAAGAATAGTTGCAGAGTTGGCTAAAACCATAGTTCTGCTGCGTCGACCATAGTATTTCAGCAGTAAAAAATAGGGCCTGGTAACAGGATATACTAAAGTAATTTAGAGATATTATTTACACGCATAGAGTTGTAGTAAATAAACATATCGCATAGCAATAGAAGCATATAATATAAGAAATTGTAGTACAAGCAATCGTATTATATACACGGGTAGTCATACGAAAATAGGTACAGAGTATAAAATGCAGAAAAATACACAGAAGAGTGATTACAAAGGAAAAGCTAATCTTTCATTACTTATTATTTTATGTACAGTCAAACAGCGGGGGCCGTACCCGCAAAATCTGGGCCTATTTAAAGCAAGAAACAAAAAATGCAGACTCGGCCACCACAACAACACAAAAACTAAACGCTCAGATAGCACACACACTACCGAGTCTTCCCCTTCCCGCCACTCCGATTGCCTTTACCCGTGTCACACGGACGGGTCTTGAGCTTCTCCATCCTTTTATCCTCCGTTCCAGGAGGAGTCTCACCTTTTGAATGAGTAGATTTCCCACCAATAGCAATATGTGGCTCCATGGACCGGCCTACTAAAGTCTTAATAGGATTCGTTTTAGATGGCTGGATCTTCAATGTGAGAACTTTTTGCTGGGGACTTATTGGCTTTGAAGATGCATGCTTGGTGGTCTCAGGCTCCTTCTTCATGGTCTTGAGCATTATAGCTTCAGCCTTGAGTCTCTCCGCCATAGTGACTAGGTCAATAGGGTCTGAAGCGCCAGTAATTTGAATGTCTTCTTCCTAGGACGTGGACATGTCCTCTAACCCTTCCAAAGCACCGATATTTTGAGCTATACAACCAGGCTTAGAACCAGAAGGTAGGATCGAAACGAGTCCTTTAGGGATGGAAGTGCCCCCAACCCCTACCCTTGCGTAGCCATAGGTGAAGGAGGAAAATGCGGTTGACCTACAAGTTGACATAAAGATTGGTGAAGGTTAATGATGGATTTTCATGAGAACTGTAGCTTCTCGAAAATTAGAGAAATGAGAGATATACTTGAAGCAGAATCCTGGTAGGATACGATGAATTCACCCTCTTCGCTGCTAAGCTCCCCAGGCTAGATCACAATGGGAGGAGTGTATGGCTCATGAAGTGTAGTCGCTATTGGAGTAGGAGTCGCTAGGTCGTTATAGAGCTTACCCCTAGGGAGGCGGGAACAATTGCCTCCAACTCTTGAGATTTTAAAGCGGATGTTTCACCTTGACCCCAAGAGCCTATGCTAGTAAGAGTTTTGGTAGCAGCATCAACAGCAAAAGTATCGGCAGCCTCTTTAGCTAGGAGAGAATTTCCAATATAAAGAGATTCTATATCCTCGGCATCGAGATATACGGCCATTAGCTCCTCCTCAAAGCGACAGTCTCCGGCCTGCGCAGTCCTGCGTAGCACTTCTTCCAAGCATTAACAAGGGCCTTAGGATAGTCATTCCCCATCCATCTCAGATTTATAAACATGACTACATTGGTGTAAAAGTACAACATGTCGACATCAAGCTTGGCCATGATCTTGGACTTCTCATCCTAAAGCTCTTTGAGCTCTTGCATAGAAATTTCAAACTCAAGGTCACTATCAAGCTTTGCAATGGATAGCTCCTCTACCTCCTTAAAAAGTTTCTTCCTTTCTTCAATGAGATTCTGATTCTCCTTATGAAGTCTGGTGAGTTCGTCGGCTTGATCAGTAGTGGTCAAATCCCGGCCCTCGATAGTGTGATCCTTATCGACAATTTGCTTCTTCAGCTCAGCCTCCTCTTCATGTGCAATTTTCAAACTGTTGCGCATCACTATTTCAATTTGCTCATGAGCTCGCTTCAACTCTACCATGACACTATTAGCGCTAGCCTATTGCTTGAGAGCGAGGTCTTTCTCTCTGTTGACTTTGATGAAATCATCCTCCCGTTCTTTAACCATTCATTCGAAGGAAGCTTTCTTAGATTTGTTGGATTGAATGTTGGTATAGTTAATCCTATTTACATCAAAAAGAGCAGTGCACAGTTTCTTCCATTTATACCCTTTTTTAACACCCTGCCCGACGTTCTTTAAGTTTTGCATCACTACATCTTTCAATGTGTTTGAGATATCTTGATCAAACTTGACACCATGCAAAAAGAAATGAGGGAATGCAGCCTGCAAGCATGGAGGACTAGGCGGAAGAGTAAATGAGCAAGTAGAGACTCCCTTGAGGGTAGGCAGAGCAGTAACCACTAGGGCTTGGAAGGATGGAATTTGTTGAGGTGAAGAGGTCCGAGCCTTTGCATGAGGCGGAACATCAGCAAAAATAGGCCTATGACACTTAGAGCAATCTCTTGGTTGTTCAACAGGGTCTCGAGACAGCTCAATATCGGCTTCTCTCTTTCTTCTTTCCTTCTCCTTCTCCCTATCCTTCTCCATATCGGTCTTATGAGCTTCGTCGGACTCATGGTCTTTTCCTCCACCTCTCTTCCTCAGTCTTATAGCGATGAGGCGGATTGGGAGTTTGGCCTCTATGTGCACTGGCATGGCGGGAGAACTTCTCATAATAACCATGACCCATGCAACCTGAAACAAGGAACAAAACAGTATTAATGTTGGAATTACGGAGTAAGATTTAATGCAAGAATGAGTGCCCATGATCCTATTGAAGTGTGTGGTGCAATGACCCCCTAAGTACTCAATCATCTATGTTAGTAGGGAATTGAAGTTGGGGTCTCTCCACCTTCGCTTACAAAGCACCCTAGCGAAAGTGTGAAGTCTGAACCAACATCCCCCAGAATGTCGCTAATGGTGAAGTTGATCTCACCGATATCACTCAGGCCAACAAAAACATCGTTAGTAGGGCGAGATTGAGCCGTATCCTCTTATGAAGACTTCACAACTTGGTCCCCAACTGCATCAGAAATTTCAACGACCATGTGCTTGGGAAGGGGCAAGCTGGGGAGAACAGGACTCCAGCCAGGCGACTTCACAGAACGATTCGTCCCCTTCTTCACTAGTGTGATAGTTACTATTACTATCACCAACACCTAGTCCCTCTTTTTCTACCATTGGCGCTTTTCTCTCTCTCCTTTCGACTTTATCATCTCCCTTTGGAATTGAGGGCATTATGATTGCTTCGTCCCCGCCTCTTGAGACATCGCCTCTTATGGGATCTTTAGATTCTCTCTCATGGGTCTCCTTTCTATCTACCTCCTTAGATTGACCCTTAACTTCCCCCCAAAGATTCTCGCTGGAGTTGTGATTGGGGAAAGAATAACGAGTATGAGCTCTAGAGACCTTCTTCACTGGAGACTCAGCAACAGAAAATCTGTCAGGTCGGAGCAGACCGCACTGCCGTAGATTTTTATTTGTCAAAAGGAATGCGATAAAGCATTGACCGGATCCAATTGCCTTCAATGCTTTAAGTGTTATATTGTGCTCAGCGCTTTCATCTCGAGCCGGAATGCCTATGTAGAAACACATATCAAGTTAAAAAATAAGAATTCTATTATGAGGGAAGCAAGGGAAAAGAAGCTTACATTTGGATACCCAAAGCCTGTTGAAACCATGCGAGCATCACACATAGAAATATTCGTTCTTGAAGTAAAAACACTTATTGTGGAGCTTTCCAATAACCTTCCAGGCTTCGATTATTAGTAGGAAATCTTGAATTGTAGAAGATGTGTAAGCTTGTTGAACCTTGGGGGTTAATTTAACTAATTTATAAAGAGGACGTAAAGCGAACTTAAAGGAGAATACACATTTAGGTGAACTTAGAATGGAGCCAGTCTGAGTTCTTATACCACCATCAAGAGGAAAGATTGAATGGCGGGATTGCACCACCTAAGAACATGTATCGGTTGCATGTTGTGAAATATGGTAGGGGGTTATGTGCAAACTCAGCTCTCATTAGGAGAAGAATGTCCTCCTCAAGAATACCGCATTGAAGGCATATATTCCGTAGCTACCTGGAAGACAAAATTGAAGGTGTCAGCTTCGACGGATTGCTTAGAATCCTTAAACTTGAAGGAAATTGAACTATTATCGGCACGACTGGGACTATTTGACCTTGGGATTCGAGGGTTACTATAACATCCCTTACTTTGAAGCCCGAAACTAAGCGCTACTGATGATGCGTCATCCATAGTATTAATTTCCGATGGCAAAATGCGGCTATGTAATCATATCAATAATTAGAAGCACATGAATATAAAAAATATTAATTACAGTTTAATAACAAACTTTCACATCTCATTTTACAAATAAATTTTCATATCCCTTAGATAATCCCATTCGCAATCCCACATTCAAAGAAAAAATAATTATTACAAAATACTCCAAGAGGGACATATAAAGATGAACCTTTGGTTGATCAGAGTCTAACATTTGGCGATTATATAACTTGCCATTACATCCATACAGACAAAACCAAACAACACAGAAGATTAGTTAGGTACTCCTAAATAGCTAAACTGCCTCCTGCACATCTCTAGAAGCTTATTCATCAAACTGGATACTTGAAATCCCTTACTCCCAACCTACTCAAATGAGTACCCGAGTGTTTAAGAGGAAAAACAAAAACTTCAGGTCTGAAAAACAGTCTGGTATGAATAATAACCTACCATCTCGAGCCAATAAATATCTAGTGAGACCACATCGCTGACCAGACCGGGTTTTCCCCTCACTAGTATCTTAACTAAAACAAATCAACCATATACCGTACTCCTACATCCACTATGGTTATAACATAATAAAATAAAAGATATGCAAACATGCAATATACATTGGATTACCCATCCCAAGTTATTAGATTACCCATCTAAATTTTCATTAGCTACCCGTCTTATACTTGTGCAGACTACCCATCTCACATGTAATTATTTGGATTACCCATCTCCTACCATATGGACTATTCATCTCGCATGGTTTCAAAATTAAGTGGACTATCCATCCCACATGTAATAATATTTAAAAAGATGTGGACTACCGATTACACATCCCATAGTTTTCCTAGAATGACTATGAACCCCTCATTAACCATATAGAGACTATCCATCTCTGGCACGATGTGGACTATCCATCTCACATCCCATAGTTTTTTAACATCCCGTATCTAGAGGCCAAAAGCTACTACATTCATCTATAGTATTAACTTCTGGTGACAAAATACGGCAATGCTAATGGTATCCATAATATCAGAAGCACATGAATGAACAAAATTTCAAATTTCAAAACAGCACTTTATTGATTACATTTCAAAACAATAATTCATATCCATGTTACATAATCCCATATCGTTTCCTAGGTAAAGATTAATTATAATCATTACAAAATTACGCCAAGAGTGACATATGACGATGCCCCCTTGGTTGATCAAAGCAATATGGTCATATTTGACTTAATATACACAGCAGAATCAAAACAAAACGAAACTGCAAATCCTAATTAGCTATCCGTCAGCCACCCGCTCGTCTTTGGAAGCTTTATTCGCCAAAAGACTAAAACCGGAAAACCTCAACCCTCAGCCTACTCAAATCAATTTTGAGCACTCGAGAGTTTAAGGGGAAATAAAAACTTCGAGTCAGGAAAAAAACATGGTGTGAATAATTCTATTACATCTCGGTTTACTGATATTAAGTGAGACTACGCCGCTTAGCGGAACGGGTTTCCCCTCGCTAATATTCTTTTCAAAACATATATTTTGCAATTCTTTCCGGCAACCAAACTGTTTAATCAAACTGATTATATCAAAATAGCAATGTCCTTTATGCTAATAAATGGACTATCTGTCCGTAAAACAGGTAATATGTGAACTATCTGCCCACAATATAATAGCAAGGTCCGTTATGCTACAAATGGACTATCTGTCCATACAACTGGGCCAACTGCCCGCAAACTAGACTAACTGTTCGAATCAAAGTGGACTAACTATCTGAATTATTTTCTTAGGGTTAACTACCCTTCAAATTTTCCATGAAAACCTTTTCAAAATGATTTAGTCCTTCAAATCATATATATACAAGGAAAATATATTCTTAGCTTTACTCTAAGCTATTTTGCCATGATATATATACTTTACTCAAAATAATGTTGATAAGATTTAATAAGGATCAACTATCCTTCCAAAACAAGTTAAAACCCTTTCTAACTTGAAAATACTTAGGATACATTGCCTATTTAATACATTCGAAACCTTTGTTTAAAACCGTTAAACAACCCTTTCGAAACCATTGAAGGTAACCCCTTCGAAACCATTGAATATTGCCTTTCGAAAACATTGGAAAAACCTTTCCTTTCTTTTCTCCGAAAGCTTAAAATTATCGGACATCCTCCTTTAAAACCTTTTAACTATTGCCTTCCGAAAACATAGAAAAAACTCTTCCTTTCAACCCTGGGGAACCACCCCTTTCGAAACCATTCATTAAAACCTTTCGAAACAGTCAAAATTAAATCCTTTCGAAAGCACTTTGGTTTCAATTTAAAACATGTGGAAACCTTTCGAAACCATTCAAAAATTTACCCCTTCGAAACCATTGAAAAACGTCTCGGTCGAAACCATTTGGATTCTGCCTTCAAGTAGAGCAACAGGACCAGAAACCCATTAAAGTCGAAAGCATCTGTTTCGAAACCATTTAAAACTATCTCTTTCGAAACCAATTTGGGTTTTACTTCAATTATGTAAGAAGGGTCTTAAAATATTCAAGTCGAAAGCTACTACTTCGAAACCATTTCCTAAGTAAAGAAGTGATGGTGTCAAAACCATCACTTCGAAAGCATTGGAGAGGTGGCCAAATTTTTAGAAAACAAAACAACCCTTTCGAAACCATCTGGGTCGAAAGGTAAAAATGCGGCAGCTAAAAGGTTTCGACTTAGTCGAAAGCAATTATTTAAAACAGAGGCGCAACCCAATCGAAACCATTTCCTTTAAATCATTTGACCTGGTCGAAAGCTACTTTGTTGAAAGCCATTTAGTCGAAAGCAAGTAGGCGTATTTCTTTAATTTAAAAACAAAGGATTGCCTTAACCCCTTTGGAACCCTTGGTTTCGACTCCCTACCTTCCGCCATCATCCAATTCACTACGTACCAGTAGACTGATACCATGTGCATTGGTTTCGACTGTGTCGAAAGCAAAGATGACGAGGCAGAACATGGTGCTGAAGGTGTCGAAACAGTGAAAAACATGTAGCAAATAGTTCCACTTAACCTGCCATATGTGTCTAATTGTGATTGGTTGCCTCTTTCTTTAGCAATAAAAAGTACTGCAATTTGTCAAAAGGGTTACCGACTTTCCAGATTTAATAATTTAAATTATTTTACAAAAAGCCCCTTCTCCTCTTTAAATTATATAAGACATTTAAGTCCCATACCTTAAATACTTTTATATAACCATTAAAACACTTAGGAAAAATTTAAAAAATTCCAGAAAATCCCTTTTAATATGTTTTCCAATATATAAAAATTCAGACCCAAATCTTTTATTGATTAACCGAAAATAATTATTAACCCAAAAAAACATTTTCTTTACTAGAAAATTCATATAAATTCCACATAATTTTAGAAAATTCTGAAAATTGAAACCCATCTCTAAAATATTATTTATGATTTTCATAAAAATTCTCAAGGCATTTGGATGTCATTTTATAGGTTTTTCACCTTAAAACATATCATAAAATCAATATGAACATACATAAATCATCAACATGTATATATAGTCATTCCATCATTCAAAAACATGGCAAATCAATACAAAATATTCGGCATTCATCTAAAAACCGAAAATAAAATCAAAAATGAGATGTAAACATTATTCACCTTAGCTTTAGAGATTATAGAGATTGAAATGTGAATAGATTTGATTTGAATTAGCTTCTTCCTACTTTTCTTCCTCTCTTCCTTGTTAATGGTGGCCGGCCCCAAAATTTTTAAAATTTGAGAATGAAATGAACGTGTAAAATTTCACACGGCCATGGGTTTAAGGTATAATAATGGCCTCTTTCCTATTTTACCCCTCCTCTATTTCAATTTAAACTCTTCTTTTAGTTCATTGTTAAATGGCACGGCTACACCTTAATTAAAATAAAATCTCAATCCCCTAATCAACACATTATTTTATTTAATTCAGCTAATTAAATATTCTAAATAATGTTACCAAAAATCTGGGATGTTACAGACTCCCTTCCATAAATAATTTCGTCCTCGAAATTATGATAAGGTACACAACAAATCAAACAAGAAGGTAAAACATACCATCAAACAAGTCAGTATAAGTATCTCTAATCCTGCTCTCAATCTCCCAAGTACAGTCCCTGTCATCGTCGCTCCACTGGACTTTGACTAATCTGACCGTCTTGGTCCTAAGCCTCTTCTCATATCTCGCAACAATATAATAGGCTTCCTTACTATAGTCAAATCCGATTCTACCACTAAATCATCTAGCACAGTTGGTGCAATAGTAGTCTCCGGGTCTCTAACACACTTTCTGAGATGAGAAACATGAAAAACATCATGGACTACTGCTAAACTGCTCGGTAACTCGACTCTATATGCGAGTTTTCCGATCCTCTCAACAATAGGAAAAGGTCCAACGAATATCAGTGCTAATTTTCCTGATTTCCCAAATCTAATCACCCCCTTCATCGGTGATACTTTGACGAAAACCTGATCTCCAACTAAGAACTCTAGATCTTTCCGTCTCTTATCTGCATAACTCTTCTTCCTAGACCGAGCCTCCTTCATTCTTTCCCAAATGACCTCAATCTTTTCTGCAGCTTCTCTGACTAAATCTAGACCAAGAACCAACATATTCCAAGTCTCTAGCCAACATACGGGAGATCTGCATGGCCTTATATACAAAGCTTCAAACGGTGCCATCCCAATACTAGTTTGATAACTGTTGTTATACGAAAACTCGACTAAATGCAGATGGTCTTCCCGTGATCCCCCAAAATCTAATACATAAGATCTTAACAAATCTTCCAAGATTTTGTTAACTCTCTCCGTTTTCCCATTTGTCTTTGGATGGTAAGCGGTACTCATCTTGAGCTTGGTTCCTAAAACCTCCTGCAGACTCTTCTAGAACTCACTAGTGAATAAAGAATCTCTATCAATAACTATGCTACTAGGAATTCCATGCAGTCTGACTACATTCTTCAAAAACAATCTTGCCAAAACAGGTGCCATTCTAGTTGACCTGGTTGGAATGAAATGGGCACTCTTGGTTAGTCTGTCCACTATAACCCATATACTATCATTCCCTCTGTTTGACCTTGGCAACCCGTCAATAAAATCCATGGAAACTGAATCCCACTTCCATGCTTGAATATCTAACGGCTGAAGCAACCCACTTGGTTTCTAGTGTTTGGCCTTTGCTTGTTGGCAAATCATGTATTGCTTCACACACAACCAAATATCCCGCTTCATACCTTCCCAGAAGAAACTTCTCTTCATATCCTTATACATCTTAGTACCTTCTGGGTGAATAGAGAATTTCAAATGATGTCATTCCTCTAAGACTTCTTTCCTTATGTTTCCTACACTTGGAACACATAATCTCCCTTTCTTTCTCAACCTCCCATTCTGGTCAAGACTGAAAATTTTCAAGTCATCGCTCTTGGTTCCATCTTTTAGCTTCCTGATCCGTTCAGTTAATACCGAATCCTTTTCTTGTTTAGAAGCAATCCTCTCGATCATCACTGGTCGAACTTCCAGATAACACAACTGTATCTCCACTAGACCCAACCTCGGATCTCCACTGCACTTTGCAATCTGCTAGCGCTTCTAAATATTTCCACTCAACAATCATTGCCAAAACTTCATTCTGATGTTTCCTGCTAAGTGCATCTGCAACCTTGTTGCCTTTTCCTGGTGTGTACTCAATCCCGAAATCATAAGCGGCAATAAACTCTAACCACCTCTACTGTCTCATGTTCAACTCCTTCTGAAAGAACAAATATTTCAAGGACTTATGATCTATATATAACTCAAATCTTTCTCCCAAAAGGTAATGTCTCCACACCTTCAAAGAAAAAATCACTGCAGCTAATTTCAAATCATGCGTCAGATATTTGACCTCATGCGGTCTAAGCTGTCTAGAAGCATAGGCAATCACTTTACCTCTCTGCATCAGCACAGCCCCTAATCCTGTTCCACACGCATCGGTGTAAACCACCAAATCCTGATTCCCTTCCGGAACCACTAAAACCGGTGCATGGGTCAACAAGTGTTTCAAACTTTGGAATGCTTCCTCACACTTATCGGTCCACACAAACTTCAGATCCTTTCTTGTTAGCTTGGTCATCGGTGCCGCTATCTGCGAAAAATCTTTAATGAACCTCCGATAATAACCAGCCAACCCAAGGAAACTCTTTATCTCTGTCACTGTCCCGGGTCTCTTCCAACCGTTTACTACTTTAATTTTAGTCGGATCTACTGACAAACCTTTCTCTGAGACTACGTGACCTAGAAACTTCACTTCTTTCTTCCAGAAGTGACGCTTTGAAAATTTTGCCTTCAGCTGATGCTGCCTCGGCGTCTCAAGCACCACTCTAAGATGAAGTTTATGCTCTCTTTCATCCTTAGAGTAAATCAAGATATCATTTATGAAAACCGATACGAACCTATCCAAGTGCTCTCGAAAAACCCGGTTCGTCAAATCCACAAAGAAAGCTGGCACATTAGTTGGTCCGAATGGCATAACTAGCCATTCGTACGACCCATTCCTGGTCCTAAACGTCGTTAAAGGTATACCATCCTCTGCTACCCTGAGTTGATGGAAACCTGTCGCTAAATCCAATTGCGAAAATACCTTAGCTCCACTCAACTGGTTGAACAAATGTCAATCCTCGAAAATGGATATCGATTCTTTATCGTCCTCTCATTTAACTTACGATAATCAACAAATAACCTTAACGATCCATCCGTCTTCTTAGCAAATACTACGACTGCTCCCCAAGGCGAAATACTTGGCCTGATAAAATTCCTGCCTTCTAAATCCACAAACAACACCTTTAACTCCCTCATCTCTGTAGGAGTCATCCTGCTCGGCAGCCTACTCACTGGTTCTGCTCCCGGAACCAAATATATCCGAAACTCAATGGCTTGTTTCGATGGCAATCCAACTACAGGCTCAAAAACATCTGTGAATTCTCTAACCACGAAAACTCGACTCAACTCATCTCCAATTCCATAGCACCCAATAAAGCATACATTTCACCGCAAGAACCTTCTACGACATAAACTATCCGATCACTACAATCTGGGTGTCTAAGAGGTATTTTCCTATCATGGCAAAATATCCTAGCATTGTACTCACTTAACCAATCCATACTAAGAATGATTCCGATCCCCATAAAATCTAACACATGCAAAATACAAACAAAGGCATGACCTAACAAGTCAAACTCTAACTGGTCACATCTCAACCCTAGAGTTGCATACCCTCCTATTGGATTCGCAACCCGTAAGGAAGTAACTAAATATGTGGGTTCTAGGTTAAGCTTATCTATCAAACATCTAGATATAAAAAAATGCATGCACCAGTATCAAATAGAACCCTAACAGCCATACCAAGAATCTGAAGCGTACCTCCCAAGACCGCCTTTCCTTTTTCCTGAGCTGTTGGCTTAGAAGAAGCAGGCTCCAATGCATACACCTTGCCCTTTCCATCCTTAGCGGGCTCCTTCCACTAGCTCTTGTAATGGCCAATCTGGTCACAGTTAAAGCACCTGACATTCTTCTTTCCAGCCACCTCCTTAGCCTTCCCAGCACGAAACTCATTAGCAAAGGGCCCTTTCTTATCACATTTGAAACATAAATCTCAGACTTCCCCTTCTTAGCTGCTCCACCCTTCTGAGCACCTTTCTTAGGAAAGAAGTTCCTCTTCTGATTCTGCCTACCCTGGACTTCTTTAGCCTTACTCTTCTCAGGAGAATCAAGGATCTCCTCATGCCTTAAGGCCATCTCCACAACAAAGTCAGAAGGATCTCTAATATGAGGTAATGTGGCCTTAACTAACTTAGGCTTCAACCCCCTGATAAACTTCTCATTCCTCTTCATGACTTTATCCACAGAAGCATACCCATATCGGGCCAACTCCTCGAATTTTCTAGCATACTCCAGAACTGACATCTCCCCCTACTCTAGCACAACAAACTTCCTGATCAGAGCTGACTGTGCTATTGCAGACATAAACCTCTCCTGGAACCTTCCCTTGAAATCTACCCATGATAAAGTTTCCTCGTCCACACCAGCCGTTACACTATTCCACCAAAACAATACGGCTCCCTGAAGCTATCTGGATGCCAACCTCCTCTTCTGCTCATCATTGAGCCCCAAGTCTGCAAAAATCCTTTTGCAGTGCAACAACCAATTTTCCACTTCTATAGCATCCTCTGTCCCCAGAAAAGGCTTCCCTCCAAGCTTAGTGTAATCTTCGCTCAGCTTAGCATAATGGTTAACTACCGGAACTTCCGGAACTCCCGCTCCTACAACATCTCCTCCTACCATTCCAGCTGCAACTCCAGCTTGCATCATATTCACAAAAAACTGATACATAACTCCCATGTCCATTTACGGGACATCAGCACCTACATTCTCTACCTATGCCTGACCTTGGGTCCTCCTTGTACTAGGTCTGGCATTTCCTTCGGTGCCCTCCCCTCCTGGGTTAACCCCTCCTCTTCTACCTTACATATCTGTATTCGAACCTTATGAGATATAGAAAAATAACCTAACAAGGATAGGAGACTACATATAAAGCGTATACTTATATATAGCAAATACAAGTACGTTACTATAGCGTTATCCCATACCCCAATCTTACTATAATTCCTCAGGATTATGTTTTAAAAACCATTTTAGTTTAAAGTTTTTCATAAACCATGCTCTGATACCAAGTTTTAACATCTCGTATCTAGAGGCCAAAAGCTAAGCACTACAGATGCTGCAGTCATTTATAGTATTAACTTCTGGTGACAAAATACGGCAATGCTAATGGTATCCATAATATCAGAAGCTCATGAATATGAACAAAATTTCAGATTTCAAAATAGCACTTTACTGATTACATTTCAAAACAATAATTCATATCCATGTTACATAATCCCATATCATTTTCCAGGTAAAGATTAATTATAATCATTACAAAATTACACCAAGAGCGACATATGACGATGCCTCCTTGGTTGATTAAAGCAATATGGTCATATCTTACTTAATATACACAACATAATCAAAACAAAACGAAAGTGCAAATACTAATTAGCTATCCGTCAGCCACCTGCTCGTCTTTGGAAGCTTTATTCGCTAAAAAACTAAAACCTGAAAACCTCAACCCTCAGCCTACTCAAATTAATTTTGAGCACCCGAGAGTTTAATGGGAAACAAAAACTTCGAGTCAGACATAAAGCCTGGTGTGAATAATTCTATTAAATCTCTATTTACTGATATTAAGTAAGACGACACCGTTTAGCAAAACAGGTTTCCCATGCTAATATCCTTTTCAAAACATATATTTTGCAATCCTTTCCTGCAACCAAACTGGTTAATCAAACTGGATATATCAAAATAGCAATATCCTTTATGCTAACAAATGGACTATCTGTCCGTAAAACAAGTAATATGTGAACTATTAGCCAACAATATAATAGCAAGGTCCGTTATGCTACAAATGGACTACCAGTCCATACAACTGGGCGGACTGCCCGCAAATTGGACTAACTGTCCGAATCAAAATGGGCTAACTGTATGAATTATTTTCTTAGGGTTAACTACCCTTCAAATTTTCCTTGAAAACCGTTTCAAAATGATTTAGTCCTTCAAATCATATATATACAAGGAAAACATATTCTTAGCTTTACTCTAAGCTATTTTGCCATGATATATATACTTTACTCAAAATAATGTTGATGGGATTTAATAAGGATTAACTATACTTCCAAAACAAGTTAAAACCCTTTCTAACTTGAAAATACTTAGGCTACATTGCCTATCTAATACATTCAAAACCTTTGTTTAAAATCGTTAAACAACCCTTTCGAAACCATTGAGGTAACCCCTTCGAAACCATTGTATATTGCCTTTCGAAAACATTGGAAAAACCTTTCCTTTCTTTTCTCTGAAAGCTTAAAATTATCATACATCCTCCTTTAAAACCTTTTAACTATTGCCTTTCAAAAACATAGGAAAAACCATTCCTTTCAACCGTTTCGAAACCCTGGGGAACCACCCCTTTCGAAACCATTCATTAAAACCTTTCAAAATAGTCAAAACTCAATCCTTTTGAAAGCACTTTGGGTTCAATTTAAAACATGTGGAAACCTTTCGAAACCATTCAAAAATTTACCCCTTCGAAACCTTTGAAAACGTCTCGGTCGAAACCATTTGGATTCTGCCTTCAAGTAGAGGAAAAGGACCAGAAACCTATTAAATTCGAAAGCATCTGTTTTGAAACCATTTAAAACTATCTCTTTCGAAACCAATTTGGGTTTTACTTAAATTACATAAGAAGGGCATTAAAACATTAAAGTTGAAAGCTACTACTTTGAAACTATTTCCTAAGTAAAGAAGTGATGGTGTCAAAACTATCCCTTCGAAAGCATTGGAGAGGTGGCCATGTTTTTAGAAAACAAAACAACCCTTCTGAAACCTTATGGGTCGAAAGGTAAAAAGGCGACAACCAAAAGGTTTCAACTTAGTCGAAAGTAATTATTTAAAAATAGAGGCGCAACCCAATCGAAACCATTTCTTTAAATCATTTGACATGGTCGAAAACTACTTTGTCGAAAGCAAGCATGTGTATTTCTTTAATTTAAAAACAAAGGACTGCCTCAACCCCTTCGGAACCCCTAGATTCAACTCCCTACCTTCCGCCATCATCCAATTCACTACGTGCCAGTAGACTGATACCATGTGCATTGGTTTCGACTGTGTCGAAAGTGAAAATGAGGAGGCGGAACCTGGTACCAACAGTGTCGAAACAGTGAAAAACATGTAGAAAATAGTTATTTCCACCTAACCTGCCTTACGTGTCTAATTGTGATTGGTTGCCTCTTTCTTTACCAATAAAAAGTACTGCAATTTGTTAAAAGGGCTGCCGACTTTCTAGATTTAATAATTTAAATTATTTTACAAAAAGCCCCTTCTCCTCTTTAAATTATATAAAACATTTAAGTCCCATACCTTATATAATTTTATATAACCCTTAAAACACTTAGGAAAATCTACAAAAATTCCAGAAAATCCCTTTTAATATGTTTTCCAACATATAAAAAATTCAGATCCAAATCTTTTATTATTTAACCGAAAATAATTATTGACCCAAATTAACATTTTCTTTACTAGAAAATTCATATAAATTCCATGTAATTTTAGAAAATTCTGAAAATTGAAACCCATCTCTAAAATATTATTTATGATCTTTATAAAAATTCTTAAGGCATTTGGATGTCATTTTATAGGGTTTTCACCTTAAAACATATTATAAAATCAATATGAACATACATAAATCATTAACATGTATATAATCATTCCATCATTCAAAAACATGGAAAATCAATGCAAAATATTCGACATTCATCTAAAAACTGATAATACAATAAAAAATGAGATGTAAACATTATTCACCTTAACTTTAGAGATTATAGAGATTGAGATGTGAATAGATTTGATTTGAATTAGCTTCTTCCTAGCTTTTCTTCCTCTCTTCCTTGTTAATGGTGGCCGGTCCCTTATTTTTTAAAATTTGAGAATGAAATGAACGTGTAAAATTTTACACGGCCATGGGTTTAGGGTACAAGAATGGCCTCTTTCCTATTTTACCCCTCCTCTATTTCAATTTAAACTCTTCTTTTAGTTTGTTGTAAAATGGCATGACTACACCTTAAATAATTAAATTTCAATCCTCTAATCAACACATTATTTTATTTAATTCAGCTAATTAAATATTCTAAATAATGTTACCAAAAATCTGGGATGTTACAGTTTTCCCAGGATAACTACAAACCCACACTTATCAATTTAATTCGTATTTAGCCCACATGTTCAACCTATGTCTACTAGTGTCCCCAATTAAGTTGTATACCCCTTACTTATAACATCTCAAAATAATATACATTGGTATCCACGATGATCTATGTCGGACTTATTAAAAATATGCCTTGGTATCCCCAATGATTAATGTCAAGTTTATTCGATCTTGGTAACCTCAATATATAATGTCAACTTCATATACTTATAACACATAGTAATGTAAAACATTGGTATCCAAAACGATCAGAGTCGAAATCATACAACATATGGCTCGTCGTCGTTAATTAGGACAACAGAGAATATTTTCGATGTTTATAATAATGTCGACCTCCATCCATGGTTGAAAACAAAAACCAACATCCTTTTAAGTATAAAACTCTATGTCGAGAAAAAGGTTGTCGACATGCATATGATATAGGCTATCCATCGATTAAAATAAAACTTTATATTTTTATAAATCATATGGCTAACTACTAAAATCATAGGGTTATCAACCCTTTTGAACATTGGGTATATCACCTCTTTAAAACATAGTTTTAGTTTACATAAAACTAAGCCTCATCGGCGTTAAAAGAAAGGAATGCGGCATCGATGCGTTGCGGCATCTTTGCCAACACAATCAATATAAAACCTTGCCGACATTGACAAATAGCGGCATCAAAACAAGTGGCATCATTATAAAACATTATACTTAGCATACTTCGGCTACTATGCTGCCAAATTTATAAGGTTGAAGTTAAAACAGGCGGCAACATTGACGGTGACATAAGTGAGGCGGCGTTATATAGAATAAGGTTGAAAACATGCAGCATCAAGATTTTGGCATTAAGCTTTAAACCTTTGAAGGAATCACGAGATGGCGATGTCGCCGATGATAGGTTGCCGACTAGGTCGACTTCGACGTATTTTGAATCATTTAATAACTACCTAAGTAGTTATCATAGGCTTCCCTCTATGTCGACGTCGACTCTCATGGCTAAGGCCTCATTTCAAGCTTGGTTTGTTAGAAGTGGCAAGGCATTCTCGTAATTGTTGTGAAAACTGCTTTATTACCATTAAAAGCAATTCCTTTTTGCTAAATCTTAACTCTTGTCCAATTTCTATTGATAACACAATACTTTAACGAATTCTTTTCAAAAAAACTACTGCATCCGGTTTTTAAGATCCCATATTGCCAACATAATTAATTAATGATCTTAATTAAGTATTACTTTAAATGCTTATCTAGCAAAATAAATTCATAATTATTTTAATTTACTTGGAAAAAATTCCAAAAAATCTCAGAAATTCAGAAATATCTTATTCTTTACCATATAAAAGTTTCGAGGCCAAAAACTATATAATCATTTTTAATAATTAAAACTTGAAATAAACCCAATTTCCACCTTAAGAAATTCATAAAATATTCATTTTAACTTGGAAAATTATGAAATTAAAAGCCGATCCCCAAATTAATGTTTTAACTTGGTATATCATATCAGCTATAAAGTCTATACAAAACAAATATAGAACATACCATCATAATAGCTCAGGATAAGTATCCCTAATCCCATCATCTGGTTCCCAAGTAAAGTCTTTCCCATTGTCACTCCATTGGACTTTCGCTAACTTGACTGTCTTGTTCCTTAGTCTCTTCTCATCTCTGACCTCAACATGAACTAGTCGTCTTACAAAAGTCAGATCCGGTTCCACTGCTAAATCTTCCAGTCCAATCGGAGCAATAGTTGTTTCTGGATCATGAATATACTTCCTAAGACGAGAAACATGAAATACATTATGTATTCTTGCCAAACTACTCAGTAACTCTACTCGATACGCGGGTTTCCCGATCCTCTTTATAATAGGGAACGGTCCAACATATCTCGGTGCCAGTTTTCTGACTTTCCAAACCATACCACCCCTTCATCGGTGATACCTTAATGAAAACATGATCTCCAACTGAGTACTCTATATCCTTGCGCCTCTTATCTATGTAACTTTTCTGCCTAGACCAAGCTTCTCTCATCCTAGCTCGGATCAACTCAATTGTTTCCATGGCTTCTCTAACCATATCTGGACTAATGACCGATCTGTCTCCAGTTTCTAACCAACATGCTGGTGATTTGAATGGCCTTCCATACAAAGCTTCAAAAGGCATTATTCCTATACTAGTTTGATAACTATTATTATAGGAAAAATAAACCAAGTGCAAATGGTCTTCCCACGACCCACCAAAGTCTAGTACAAAAGCTCTCAACAAATCTTCAGGTGCCTTATTGAACCTCTCTGTCTGCCCATCCGTCTATGGGTGATAAGCGTACTCATCTTAAGCTTGGTACCTAATACCTCCTGTAGACTCTTCCAGAATTCACTAGTGAACAAAGCATCTATGTCACTGACTATACTACTAGAAATCCCATGTAGTCTAATAATATTATTCATAAACAACTTAGCCAATACAGGTGCTGTCCTGGTTGACTTAACGGGAATGAAATATGCACTCATGATCAGTCTATCCTCTATGACCCAAATACTTTCATTTCCTTTGTTTGAGCTTGGCAACCCATTAATGAAATCCATGGATATCAAATCCCATTTCCAAACTGGTATATCTAAAGGCTGAAGCAATCCGCTCGGCTTCTGATGCTCGGCTTTGACTTGCTAGCAATTCACACATTGCTTCACCCATATGCCTACATCCTTTTTCATACTTTCCTAGAAGAAAATTCTCGTTATATCCTGATACATATTATTTCCTCTAGGATGTATAGTAAACTTCGATTGATGATAGTCCCTAAGAACTTCCTTCCTTAGGTCACCAACATCTGGAATACATAACCATCCCTTATTCCTTAACCATCTTCTTTGGTCAAGATTAAAATCTTTCAAATCATCAATCTCAGTTCCACTTACCAACCTTCTAATCTTTTCGGCTAACAATTGATCATCTCTCTGCTTAGAAGCAATCCTCTCGATCAATACTGGTAGAACTTCCAAGTAAGACAACATGGCAGTACTTTGACTAGAATTAGTAGTCGACCTTAATTGCACACTACAAGTAGTCAATGCCTCCAAATCCTTCCATTCTACCAACATAGCTAACATTACACTCTGATGTTTTCTACTAAGTGCATCCACAAATTTATTTCCTTTCCCAGATGTATACTCAATACCAAAATCATAAGCTGCTAAAAACTCCAACCACCTCTACTGTCTCATACTCAACACTTTTTAAGAGAATAAATACCTTAAAGACTTATGATTTGTATACAACTCGAATCTTTCTCCTAAGAGGTAGCGCCTCCACACTTTCAATGTGAAAATCACCACTGCCAACTCCAAATCATGGATCAAATATCTAACTTCATGTGGTCTGAGTTGTCAAGAAGCGTCGGCAATTACTTTATCCTTTTGCATCTACACAGTTCCCAATCCTATTCCACATGCATTTGTATATATCACTAGATCCTGATTCCCACCCGAAACCACAAACACGAGTGCATTAGTCAATAAATGTTTTAACTTAAGAAATGCTTCCTCACATTTATCAGACCAAATAAACTTTACGTCCTTCCTAATTAGTTTAGTTAGAGGCACTGCTATCCGCGAGATCCTTGATAAATCTCCGGTAATAGCCAACCAATCCATGAGAACTTATCTCAGTCACCATCTCAGGTCTCTTTCAATTATTTACATCTTCAATCTTAGCTGGAACCACCGACAAGCCTTTCTTTGAGACTACATAACCAAGAAACTTCATCTCTCTTTTGCAGAATGACACTTCCATAACTTCGCTTTTAGTTGATGCCGCCTCAACGTCTCAAGCATTATTCTAAGATGAACCTCATGATCTCTTTCATCCTTAGAATATATCAAAATGTCATCAATTAACACCAATACGAACCTATCCAAATGCTCTCGAAAAATCCAGTTCATCAAATCTACAAAGAAAGAAGGTGCATTAGTTAATCCAAATGGCATCACTAACCACTCGTATGTACTATATCTTGTTCGAAACGCCGTCAAAGGAATATTGTCTTCTGCCACCCTCAATTGATGGAGTCCTGCCGCCAAATCCAAATGGGAAAATACTTTGGCTCCACTCAACTAATCAAATAAGCCATCAATTCTCGACAAAGGACATCTATTATGTATCATCTTCGCATTCAACTTACGATAATCAATACATAATCCCAACATCCCATTCGGTTTCTTTAAGAATACCGTGGCTGCTCCCCAAAGCGAACTGCTTAGTCTAATAAAATTCTTTTCTTGTAAGTCCACTAGCTGCACCTTTAAATCCTTCATCTTGATAGGTATCATCCTACTAGGTGGTCTACTTACGGGTTCAGCTCCAGGTATAAGATCAATTCAAAACTCAATAGATCATTTCGATGGTAGTCCTGTAACTAGCTAAAAAACATCTACAAATCTTCTTGCAAATAAAACCTTTTTTACTTCATCTTCTATTTCCCTTGCACCCAACAAAGTACAAACATCCACACTCTAGTTTTCTACTGAGTAGTAATTCGGTCACTATTGTCAGGGTGTCTAACTGATATTTTCCTATCCCGACAAAATATCCTAACATCATATTTGCTCAACCAATCCATAGCCAAAATAATCCCGAAAGCCGCAAAATCAAACACATACAAAGTGCATGCAAAAGTATATCCTAGAAACTCAAATTCTAGATGGTCACATCTCCTCCCAAGAGTTGCATACCCTCTTATTGGATTAGCTACCCTTAAGGAAGTAACAAGGTACGATGGTTCTAAACATAACTTATCTACCAAACACTAAGAGATAAATGAATGCGATGCACCAATGTCAAATAATACTCTAATGGTATGCTATGAATCAAAAGCGTACCTTCCATCACAGACTTCCCTTTCCAGTAGCAGTCGGTCTTGATGTAGATGGCTCCAAAGCAAATACCTTTCCTTTATTAGCCTTGGCCGCTTCTGGACATTTGTTCTTACAATGCCCCACCTGGTCGTAGTTAAAGCACTTCGCATTTTGCTTGCCCACAACCATCTTGCCATCATCCGGTCAACACTCATTAGCATAGTGCCCCTTCTTATCACACTTATAACAAATGATATTTGCTTTTCCTTTCTTAGTAGCTCCACCGTTCTAAGCTCCCATCCCCTAAAGAACATACTCTTCTTATTCTGAGAACTCTGGATTCCAGCTAGCTTCCCCTTCCCAAAAGTAGAAAGAATTTCCTCGTTCCTAATAGCCATTTCCACCGCTGCATTAGATGATCTTTGAGATGTGGTATAGTTTCCCAAGCAATCTCCAGCCTCAACCCCTAGATAAACTTCTCATTCCTCTTGATAATGGTATTAATAGTGGAATATCCACATCTGGACAGTTCATCAAACTTAGTAGAGTATTCCAACATTGACATTTCCTTTTGCTCCAATTCCATGAACTTCCAGAGCAGGGTTGACTTGGCTACCTCAGATAAAAATCTTTCCTCAAATCTCCTTTGAAATTCTGCCCATGTTAATTGCTCCTCTGGTACCCCTACGGTCAACTCATTCCACCACAATAATGCAACACCTTACAACTGTCTCGAAGTAAACCTCCTTTTTTGCTCATCATTCAATCCCAAATCAGCAAAAATTCTTTTACAATGCAATAGCCAGTTCTCTACTTCAATAGCATCTTTAGTCCGGAGAAAAGGTTTACCACCAAGACTTGTATAATATCGGCTCATCTTGGCATACTTATTGCCAACTGGTGCTATGGGATTAACTCCTCCCGCATTAGCAACATTACCTCCAACTGCTCCTGCAGCTTCTCCATCTTGCATCACGTTGACGAAGAACTGATACATAGTCCCTATAGCTACTAGGAGGTTCCAGCATCTACATTATCATTTGCGTTTGGATTAGCATTTGCCTGTCCACCCGGATTCCTTCTAGTATTGGGTTAAGCATTTCCGTTCGTTGCGGTGCTTCCTCCACCTAGATTCACTCTTCCGTTTCCCGCTTCCATGCCTTGTTTTCTCGTAATCTGCATACGAGCCTTAGTAAGATACATAAGAATGGTCTAAGAGAGAGGGGAGAATAGCGACAGAATACATACTTATATATAGCAAATACAAGTATGTTACTATAGCGTTATCCTATCCCCCAATCTTATTCTCTGATTACTTAGGATTATGTTTACAGGAACCTTTCAATCATTTAAGTTTTACATAAACCTATGCTCTGATACCAACTTGTAATATCCCCCATTTTGAGGCCCAAAACTAAGCGCTACAAATGCTGCAGTTATCCACAGTATTAATTTCCGATGACAAAATGCAGATATGTTAATCATATCAATAATCAGATGCGCATGAATATGAAAAATATTAAACCTAATTTAATAGCAAACTTTCACATCTCATTTTATAAATTACATTTCATATTCCTTACATAATCCCATTCATAATCTCACGTTCAGAGAAAATATAATTATTCAAGAGCGACATATTAAGATGCCCTATTGGTTGATCAGAATCTAACACTTGGCGATTGTATAACTTGCCATTACATTCCATACAGACTAAACCAAATAACACATTGGATTAGTTAGGTACTCCTAAATAGCTAGATTGGCTTCTACACGTCTCCGGAAGCTTATTTGTCTAACTGGATACCTGAAATCCCTTATTTATGACCTACTCAAATGAGTACCTGAGAGTTTAAGTGGAAAAATAAAACTTTGGGTCAGACAAACAGTCTAGTGTGAAAAATAACCTACCATCTCGAGACAATAGATATCTAGTGAGACCACACCGTTGAGCGGAACTATTTTCTCCTCACTAGTATCTTAACCAAAACAAATCAACTATATATGGTGTTTCTTTATCCATAATGGTTATAACATAATAAAATAATGATATGCAAACATGCAATATACATTGGATTACCTATCCCAAGTTATTAGATTGCCCATCTAGACTATCCGCCTTATACTAATATGGACTACCCATCTCATATGTAATTATTTAGATTACCCACCTCCTACCATATAGACTACCTATCACACGGAGTTTCAAAATTATATGGACTATCCATCTCACATGTAATAATTATTTAAAAAGATGTGGACTATCCATCACATATCCCATAGCTTTCCTAGGATGACTATGAACCCTTCATTAACCATATAGAGACTATCCATCTCCAGCATGACATGGACTATCCATCTCACATCCCATAGTTTTTCTAGGATAACTATGAACCCATCACTTATCAATTTAATTTGTATTTAACTCACATGTTTAACCTATATCTATTGGTGTTCCCAATTAGGTGTATACCCCTTAAACTTATAACATCTCAATATAATTTACATTAGTATCCCCAATGATCCATGTTAGACTCATTAAAAATATACATTGGTATCCCCAATGATTAGTGTCAAGTATATTTGATCTTGGTAACCCCAACAAATAATGTCAACTTCATATACTTATAACACATAGAAATGTAAAACATTGGTATCCCCAGCTTTCAAAGTTGAAATCATACAACATATGGCTCGCTTCCGTTAATTAGGACAGTAGAGGATATTTTCGATGTTAATAATAATGTCGACCTCTATCCAAGGTCCAAAACAAAAACTTAAATCCTTTTAGTATAAAACTTTATATTGAAAACAAGGTTGTCGACATACATATGATATAGGCGATACAACTTTTAAAACAAAATTTTAGATTTTTATAAATCATATGGCTAACTACCAAAATCATAGGGTTATCGACCCTCTTGAACATTGGCTATATCGCCTCTTTGAAACATAATTTTAATTTACATAAAACTAAGCCATGCCGACGTTAAAAAGGAAGAAATGCAACATCGATGCGGTGCGATATCGTTGCTAACACAATGCAATATAAAACCTTGTCGACATTGATGAATAGCGGCATCAAAACTAGCAGCGTTAATATAAAACATTATATTTAGCATACTTCAGTTACTATGCCGCCAAGTATACATGGTCGAAGTTAAAACATGTGGCAACAATGATGGCGGCATAAATAAGGTAGCGTTATTTATAATGGTAGAAACGTGCAGCGTCAAAGATTTCGGCATTAAGCCTTAAACCTTTGAAGGAATCATGAGACGCCGATGACGCCGATGATAGGTTGCTGACAAGGTCACCTTCGACTTATTTGGAATCACTCCATACCTACCTAAGTAGTTATCATAGGCTTCCCTCCATGTCGACGTCGAATCTCATGGTTGGGGCTTCATCTCAAGCTCGGCGTTGTTGGGAGTGGTATGGCATTCTCGTAATTATTGTGAAAATTGATTTATTACCATTAAAAGATTCCTATTCAACAAATCTTAACCCTTGTCCAATTTCTACTGGATATAGCGAATTCTCTTCAGAAAAACTGCCTCATCCAGTTTTTAAATCCCAAAATCATTTGCCAACTTAATTAATTAATGACCTTAATTAAGTATTAGTTTAAATGCTTATCTAGCAAAATAAATTCATAATAATTCGAATTTACTTAGGAAAAATCCCCAAAAATCCCATACCTTATTGTTTATCGTATAAATATTTCGGGACCAAAAATATATCTAATTTTTTTTAATGATCAAAACCAAAATAAACCCAATTTACACCTTAGGAAATTCATAAAATATTCATTTTAACTTAGAAAACTATGAAATTAAAAAACCTTTCTCAAATTAACGTTTTATGCAACGTACCAGAAAATCAAAGCATTTGGAGATTATAAACTTAGGATTTACCCATAAAACCCATTCAAACAATTTCATAAAAATCCCATAAACCATATTCTATCCTAACAATGATTATTTAACCATAACTTAGCAAATCAAACAAGATAAATTCGGGTACTATCCATAATAAAAGAAGATAAAAGAGATGGTTTTAACATTATTCACCTTAAATTTGATGTTGGAGTTGAGATTTGATGTTGCTCTAGTTTCCTTAAGCTTTATCTTGCGAATCTTCTTTGATTTTATTCGCTTTTCCCCTAGGTTATGGCCGCCCTCCTTATGTTCTTCTTTTGATTGTTTTGTGTGAGTAAAATGAGAATGATATGAGGGGGAGAGTGTTTAAGGATTCAGAGATGGATCTATCTATTTTACCCTTCTTATATATTCTTTTATGTGTTTAATTTTTCAAAAAATCTTATTACTTAATTTGTTAAGGCATAACCGTGTTAATAAAATCTCATTCTTTTTAACCATCTACATTATTCTATTTAGTCTATCCAATTAAATATCCTGAATAATGTTAAACTAAAATAAAGGGTGTTACAGTTATAAGATGGCTTGGCCCACTAGGGATGGATGGCAAAGCCTGAGTTGTAGAAGACACAACTTTAGGAGTGGATGTGCCTTCACTAGACTTAAGACGCGTGATTTGCGAGTCATTCTAAATAATAAAACTTGGCATTTAACACCATCAGACATGTTTTATTTTTAATAATAAACCTATGTGACCAACACCTGGAATCCAAAGGATGTCGACATGTGTTACCAATTAGATTCTGAGCGTTGACCGGGGCAAATGAAATGTGTTAATCTATGCAGTGTAAGTCCAGTATCTCGTACACATAAATGGACCATCTTCTATAGATTGCTTGCACGTGCTAGAAAAACGAGCCACGTCATACTTTGAGATTATATTTTGGGACTTACCTGTTATCGATGAGTAACCGGTAATGGAACCGCTATCCCTAGCGACGCGGAAAGCCTTTCTTTTCAGGAACACCGGAGGTGCAGAAACAGGAAAGCAAGACGATGGAATCATCTAGTGCGACTGATTCTGGAACAAGTCGTCATATTGGAACTCAAACAACGATAAAGACTTAGCCGATTCTGACAAGAGATAGTCGAATGTAGATGACTAGACTTGTCTTCGTAACGACATGCACACAACCAAGGCAAAACTCGTGTTCACCATCGATCAAGCACACCTCAAATTTCAACCCTCTCCAATCAGCTACAATCGACCAAGCCCGCATCACCATCGTTGTCGCCATGACTTTAGCCATCTCCACCTCAAATCGCCTGGAACGGTGCTAGGGTTTTGAGATCTCGGGGTCGAGTTCTTTCGGTGTTAATTCAGGTGGTGGTGAATGGTCCAAGCTAGTGTCAAAAGGCGATGGCGGAAGCAGCAAGTCGGCGGCATGGTCCGCGTTGAAGGTAAAGGTGATGGTAGGTAAACTCGGGTCATGAAATAGGAAGAGACTCGGGTGAAGGCAGGAGGACCGGGCGCAAAGCAAAAGTAGAAAATGAGAAGTAGATTTTTTCTGAGTCCTAAACTTAAATATGTCAGCAGAAAACCAAATGGGTCGGTACCGAGTTAAATAACTCGGTACCATGTGATTTTTCTTCCTCCTGAATCTTCCAGAAAGCATGGCAGAGAGAAGTTATGGTCATTTAAGGCAAGCAGTGATCTCCGGAGTGCAGACCACATCCCTAATATAAAGGAATGGAATTCCAACTATAACTATGCTAAACAGTTAAAGGAAAATCTACAAAGTGAGAGCAACGTTTCGAGACGACACTTGAATGATCAACTGGAATTTGTAGGAAAGCAGTCCAGGACTTGTCTTAATCCATAGCACACTTTGTTTGCAATGAAAGCATACTCTAGAGGGCAAGTGTTAACAGGGTTTTTAACCAAGTAGAATCAATGGAAGTTATAACATCAAGACGTAGCTGACACGATTTGGAAACTTGGAAGTACACTTAGAATAGCTAAAGAAACAACCGAGAAAAGTTTCATAGGGAATGGAGTTATGGAAATAACTTGGTGCTGACTTAAATAGGGTGGTGATGAGTCTTTTTTCCTCCTCATTCCTCTTCCTAAACTCCATATATCTCACATGCAACTCCAACTACTTATGGTCAAGTGGTTTTCCTAGAGTTTGGATGAGCAATTCCAAGAATTAATGAGAACAAAGTGAAGAAAGCAGGATAATTCAAGTGTTAACGGGAAGGTCACAAGAGTTAAATAAAAGTCGAAGGGAAAAAGATCAGAACTCATTAAGAAGAAGAAGGAAGAGCAAAGCAAGTAAAGAAGTCCACTCGGCACCCATAAAAACAGGTTAGTACCGACTAATTTAATTAAGTACCGAGTAATTCTTTCTGTTCGTAGGCCTCTTGTTTCTCTTGTACAACTTCGGGTTGCTTTTTGGACTTCAATCCTTGCGATGGTACTATTCCCTACCGAGACAATGGACACTTTGAACGGATCCTCCACGCGCTGGGCCAAGCAGGCTCCTGATGCTGTAACTCTGTTTCTCTATAAATACAAACCCTACTGCAGCTAAAGTGGGATCTAATTCTCTGCTGGCATAAACTCTGCCATTTATTTATCTCCTACATCCCTTACAATAGTCACCTAGGCAGCTACTCTTGGTAGGTCTAGGCTATAGAACTTATCAAGCCCTTGTAATAATGACTTGAAATCTCAAATTTGCTGTAAACAATAATTAACAAAAACTATAAAGTGGACGTAGGCCAGAGATAGCCGAACCACTATAAAATCTTATGTCTCCATGTTCTGTTTTATTATATTTTCAATACTATCTGCTATCTAGGTCTTACAGGTTCTTTACAACTCAATCTCGGATGTTGATCCATTTTCAGCGTCAACATTATATGAGTTTAGTATCATGGTTAGCTAAAGTCAACTCAAAGTCAATGTCTTTAGCCAGAGCAGTTCGGTTAACAATAATAATTATTGTTGAATCAAGGACTTTGTGTTTGGACTATACAATTTTAATATGGATGACATAGAATTGTGATAAATACTAAATTCCAATGGCCCTAATGTGATATAGTCTTCATGAATAGAAATGATGTAAATAATTATCACTACCGGGAACTGCATAAAATAAGTAAAATTGGACTTATTGAAACTATTTAAGTGATAAATTTGGCCAAACTATCATACCACCAGCTAAGATGACGTATGAATGTTAATATTTAAATTGTTCAATATTAATTGCTAACCAAATTTATACCTAGGAGTCACACAATCGCAGTGTTGAATACTTTGACTACCACATAAATTAATTAAATTATAAATGTTATAAATTAATTAAATTAATTAATATTTGTGAAATATTATTTATAAAATATTATTTGATTTATGTTGATTAGTATTAAAAATAATGCATGTATAAAAGTTATATACACATGTGCCGACATATTATATCGATGTACGTTTAAATTTGATTTAAATGTAAATTGTCTGATCTGGTTTGAAGGGAAATAGAGGCACACATGGGCTTGTGGTATGTTCAGCTAAAGCTTTAGGGGAGGAGGGGTATACATGGATTTTTCTAGGTTTGAACAGGTAGAGAAAAGAGTGGATATGAATCCACATTTTACTCTCTTTCCTTTCTTTTTTAAAAACACTTACACCTCATTTTTCTACTTTACGTTTTGGCTCTCCCACTCCTTCTACCATTGGCCGTAATCCCCATACTCCTCCTCCATCATTTTCAAATTTAAAAACATAATTCTAAATCAAATAGAAGAAAGGTGCGTAGGTCTCTCGGTCAGGTAGCGCTTTCTAGAAGAGATTGGATTCAAATCCAAGGACTTCAGTAGATTTGACATTCAAGGTGTTATTGTTCGACTATGGTTAAGTAACGTACTAATTTACAATTATACACACATACACACATCACTCATTTATAATGTTATATCTGGTGAGATTAGTTGCATATCATGAATCCTCATATGTGTATGCTGTTAATCTAGGATATATATATATATATATATATATGTGTGTGTGTGTGTGTATATATATATGTGTGTGTGTGTATGTGTGTATATATGCATGTGTGTGTGTTTTTGTATGTGTATATATATTGTTGCTACAATTAAAAAAACATCCTTTTCATATATACATGCATCTATCATTTTCGGCATAAATTTAAAAAGAATTCAAATTAAGTATTAATTCGAAAAGGAATTTTTAAATCAAAATAAATCAACATTAAAAACATGTAATTTTGTTGTTGAATTTTAAATATATTATTTTTGAAAAATAATAATTAATTTTTTGTTTATTGATATATTTTATCATATTAAAATTAAAGATATATATAATTCATTATAATATAACGAATTACTTGATTTTAATTAGTTATACAATTATATACATATGTATTTTAATATACGTAAATTTATAAACATTATGTGGTACTTATATTTCATATTAAAAACCAATTTTTTGTATGGATTTTAGTTTTAAAAAGAATCTGTTAGTATATTATTAAAAAAAGTCTGATTTTGTGAAAATTTAAACTTGGCTGAAAAGAAATATGTATACATTATATATACACACATATGTTTTATTATATAAAATTATTTATATTACAAATTATTTTAATATATTAATTTTATTATATGTATATATTTTAAATTTACGTATAAAAAATTTCCATGCATAAATATATTATTTAATCATAATATAAAATTTAATTGCAAATTATAAATTTTGAACTTAAAATTAAAAGATATTTTCAAATCTAGATCTAGTTTTATAATTTAAACTGAAACTGGTTTATAGTCATATTTATAAATGTTATTTTATGTTTATACATATATGTATATGAATACAAGCTTACTTTTAAATTTTCAAAAAATATAACTTTTATCATTTAAATAAACACACACACACACACACACACATATATATATATATATATGCGTGTGTGCGCATGCATGCGTGCGCGTGTGTGTATCAAACAACGTATACGTGTATGGAGGGGTAAACATGTCTGTTTTGATGTAAATTTCGGCACCTAGACTTGGGTATGTTAAAATATGCACGCTATATGTGCACGTACAGTACATGTGTATATGATACACATGTACACATTATATATAAATATATTAATATACTGAATTAAGATTAAAAATATAAATATAAAATATATTTACTAATAAATGTTTACATATTGTTAATTTAAGACCTATGCAAGCGCATTATTATACAACTACGTAATACATTCGTAACTTGGTAGCTTAAGTGTTTATTTGCCCGAGACTATGTGTTGCCATATATGAGTTACAAATTCTAAAAGCAATACAATAATATGGATATTGATGCATATACGATCACATATAAATGTTATATGATGAATGTCACAGTTTGTATGAAACCTTGATGGATTTAGTTCAGTCGAAATAAGCTAGTAAAACGTTGTATGAGTTCATGCATTCAATGTGATAGATTACAATAAGGATCTTGTGTTAAACGTAACTCTAGACCAAAAGCTATAAGAAAGGTATACGAATTCGACCACTGAAATGTCTGTTTAACCAGTTTACGTAAAGTGCAACTTATTTGATATCCTTAAAAGTCAAGGATGACCAAATGCACTTTTGTAAACAGTTCACTATGATATTGTCGTATGAGTTTCCTTTGAATAGTTCGACCTATTAAGAAGGAAACCGAATGTTTGAGAGTGAATGTAACCTATGGACAGTTGAGATAAAGAGAGAACAATCACTTCTGCTTCATAAAGAAACATTAGAAATGAAAATTGTAAAATAAAAATAGACACTTACATTGGAATGAGAAATATGATTTCTAAAATGTATTTTCATATATAAAATTGTTTTTTGCGAGATTTATATTTTTGAGTTCAAGATATTTGATTTGGATATCTCAACTGTAAACTGGCTAGAGTAGATGTAATAAATAGCATATATTAAGTGGTTGAATGGAGCTTCTATTTTGTACACTATTATAGCAATAGAGAAAATAGTGGGAGCATGTCATATATCACTTATTGGTCGCATGAAGTTATGAAAATTGTTTTTGTAAAACATATCAAACATTATTAATGAAATAGTAACTGGTTTTCAATGTTGATTGACAAATATTAATAGTTTTGTTTCAATATGAATATAATGAATATTCGCTATAAAATAAAACTATAATAGTAATATTGTTTTTATAACAAAGTTGATGCATTGGAAATACAGGAGTATTTGAAATTATTTGCAATTATCTTGGAATTATATACTAAGCCTCAGTTTTGACAAATGACAAATAATTCTTTGGTTATATTGATGTGCACGTAAATGTGCATATATTTACATCCATGTTTTATCTTTTTTTTAAATAAACATCATATTTGGGCATTTTTACATGTTAAAACCAAAATTTAATTATTTTCAAACCATCATATTTTTCATCTTCATTCAGGGGTAAAATGGTCATTTTTGTGCATGTGTTATTTAAGAATTTTTACTTGGACAACTTTTATGATTTTTATAGGATATTTTGGTGCATATGGAAGTGGGATTCATGATGATATATGCATGCACAAGGAAATACAAAGGAATGAAGAGGAAATAATTCAAGTTCAAGATCATGGAGGACCCCACCCACTTACCTAAATGTACAATTAGGAGCTAATGGACAACTAAGTGGAGGTTAAAGCTTCAAGCACATCAAATGATGGATTAATTAGGGGCTAATGGTTACTTGGTGGCCACACTTCCTAAAGGGCATTTTGGGAAGCACCCTAAAAATAGAATTAGGGTTTTATGCATGTATAAATAACCCTCTTATGTACATGAACATATCTTCTACTCTTTCATTTTACTTAGGAAATTAAGATATCAAATTGTAAGCTCAATGATCAATGATATAAAAATGGCTTCCAAGCCTCTTTCTTCTCTCTTTTCTACATGCTTTTCTTTGTTTTATTGTTAATGTTTATTTCTATGCTCTCTTTCTCTTAATGTTCATAGCTTAGATTTACATTTATGCACTAGTCTAATCAATTTTCTTCTAGTAGTTAATCTTCTTTTTCTTTGTTTATTCTCTACTTTCTTTCATTTTCAATGTTGAAACTTACTTGTGTTGCTTCAATGCCACAAATGAGTAGCTAAACCCCTTCAATTTAGGGGTAATGAAGCTCTCAAATATTATGTAATTTCAACATTTCTATGATTTATGATCTCTCTTTGTTTATGCTTCATGAATGTGAATTTTGATGTAAGTTTATACAAGTGGGTTTGATAGCTTATATTGCTTATGCAAATGAGCTATTCTTATTCAATATAAACACAATTTACATCATCATTTGCTAATCCATTTTTTGATTGTGAAATTAAAGTAAAAATGAAATTTGATGATCTATATTACTAGTTACAATAGTAAATAGATCATACTTAAAATAGCTTTTGCTTTGGCTTTATTTTCATGAGAATTATAAGTGGTTTATTTGTTGTATTATAGTTTGATGGTTTGAGTTATGTTAATTAATAACATAAACAAACCATACTTATGATAAATACAACAATATTTCACTTAATATCAAAGCTAGAGATCACAAATTGTTTGTTTGTTGATTTACAAGAATATGAGAGTGGATTTGCCTCTAAATTGTTCTCTAGTTCAATAGTTTTTAAATCAAATTTTAATTCTAGTTTTAGCTTCATTTTATTTCTAGTTAACAATTTCTCCTCCATTTGGTCTAATTTGATTGAATAGATTTTTAAACTCTAACAATTCCCTGCTGATCGACCCGTATTCGCCACGTACTACAAAGTGTATGTTGTGTGCTTGCGGTTATTTTTATTTCAAAATTTTTCGACTATTTTCTAATCGATAGAAAATTAGTCGATTAACAAGTTTTTGGCGCCATTGCCGGAGAATTGCTTTGATTTTAATTTTCTATTCTTTAAATTATTTTTTTTGATTTTCTTTTGCGTGTGTTTTGTGTGTTAATTTTCTAAAAAAAATGTAAATTTTAACTTAATTTTTAATCCAAAAAAATCCTTTTAAATCCTTTCCTTTGAAAATTTTCAATCAAAAAAAAAAAATAAAAAAAAAATAAAATCTTTTCAAAAACAAGAAAAAAATAATTGAAAATTCAAAAACAAAAACAAAAAAAATCAAATTTCCATTTTCTAAAAAAATCCTTTTGGTAAATATTTGAAAATTCAAAAACAAAAAAAAATTACAAAAAAAAAACATATAAAAAAAATTTGAAAAACCAAAAACAAATCAAATTTCTCTTTTGAAAATAAGTTTTACTTGGTAAATAGTTTTCTTCCTTGTAAGAAAAAAAACACAAAATCAATTTTTCACTTCATTTTTTTTCAAATCTTCTTTCATTCTCTAAACTCGTTTCTAACTTCTTTCTCCTCTCGACTTTCACTTGTGCATGCGTACTTGGACTCGTGACACAACAACGAACCGTTGGACTCGCGACTCGACAACTAACCGTTTGACTCGAACAGACGATCATCCCGAAATGGCGAACGAGAACGCCCCTCGAACTCTTATGGATAGAATCTCTCCCGATAGTGTTTCTATTCCATCTTGCATCATGTTACCCGCCCCTATGGGCAACCATTTCAAAATTCACTCGAACCATATTGCCACACTTCCGAAATTTGGAATTTCGAGCACGATGACCCATACATCTTTTTGACTAAATTCGAACAAGTTTGTGCAACCATTAAACTCCAACAACTTTCCGATGACAGAATCAAACTTCGATTAATTCCATTCGCTCTTAGGGATTATGCTGAAAAATGGTTGTACAGCTTACCCTCGAACTCGATTAAAACGTGGGAAGAATTCGTAAAAGCTTGCTTAAAAAAGTTCTACCCCTTGGAAAAAACAAGTAGAATCCGAAACGAAATTGTAAATTTTCATCAATTCAAGGGAGAACCATTCAAAAAATATTTTGAAAGATTCAAAGAGCTTTTGATAAAATGTCCACACCATAACTTCGAAAAATGGACGATTTGCCAAATCTTGTACGATGGACTCGAAAACAGCTCACGAACCATGCTTGAATCAATGTGCCAAGGTAACTTTCTTTCCCAACATCACGATGATGCTTGGAAATTTCTTGAAAACTTCACCGAAAAATCATCCCAATGGGAACATTCGAACGAAAAATCAATTTACTCACAATCGAGTGCAAACTCGATAGGATCTTCTTTTGCTTTGGAAGCTAAGATCGATGCAATGATTAAAAAATTCGATAACGTTTTCTCATCGAATCAAATGAACCAAGCTTCCCAACCGATGTGTTATAAATGCAACGATCCTAATCATATAGCCGATCAGTGTTCCAATTCTGTCGAACAAATCAATGCTTTCAATAAAGCCAAAAACGACCCGTTTTCTCCAACGTACAACCCTGGTTGGAGAAATCATCCGAATTTTGCGTGGAACCAAAACAATCCCAACACGACTACGATTCATCCCAACTTTCAAGCATTTTCGAATAATGCTTCGAATCCTCCCTTTTAGCCCAACAATTTTCAGCCAAACTATGCGGGTTCGTCTCATAATCAACCGCTACAATCAAATTTTCAACCAAATTCTGCTCATCCTCCCCAAGACGATAAACGTTTAACTTCGCTTGAGAAAACTCTTGAAACGTTGGCTAAAGCAACTACTAAAAGCCTTCAATCAAACAGCAATTTGCAAAATTTATTGACCTTATATACGCAAAACACAAACCAATCAATTGCAAAACTCAAAATGCAAATGAGTCAATTGGACACGTCTGCCAGCGAACGCGAACGGGGAACATTCCCAAGCCAACCCATTTCAAATCCCAAAAATCAAAACGCAAATTCAAATAAAACCCATGTTGTTCAAGATAGCAACGTCACCCAATTGAATGCTATCACAACTCTACGTTCCGGTAAACAAATCGATAATCAAGTCATTAACCCAAACGATTTACCGGAAACTTCTCTCGACACTTCTAAAACCACAAATGAATCGGAACAGAACGTGGAGCCAAATGTCGAATCAAATGCCAATCAAAACTCTTCTTCTTCTACTCGAGTAGACCCGCCTACCGAGTTTTGTGTTCCATTTCCACATCGTCTTCCACCAAAGAAACACTCGGACCAAATGGAAAAGATGTTGGAAATTTTTAAACAAGTCAAAGTTAACATTCCGCTTCTTGACATCGTTCAGCAAGTCCCCACTTACGCAAAATTTCTTAAGGACTTGTGTACCCAAAAGCGACACACTCAAGTGTCCAAAAAGTCTTCTTAGCCACTAGTTTAAGTGAAGTCTTGTCCCAATCCATGCCCGTAAAATACAAAGATCCTGGCTGCCCTACAATTTCGTGTACAATTGGTGACAAGACGATTAACAAATGTTTGATAGACTTAGGCGCGAGTGTCAACTTGATTCTATACTCCCTGTACGAACAATTAGGCTTAGGTGAGCTCAAACCCACAAAAGTTACGCTTCAATTCGCTGATCGTTCCATTAAGAAGCCCGTGGGAGAAATCGAGGACGTGCTTATTCGAGTAGGGCAATTCATATTCCCCGTTGATTTTATTGTTCTCGAAACACAACCCGTGACGAATCCCGTAAGTCAAATTCCATTGATTTTAGGCCGACCATTCTTAGCCACCTCAAATGCCTTAATCAATTGTCGTAACGGATCGATGAAAATTTCTTTTGGAAACATGACTTTGGATCTTAATATTTTCAATCTTGAAAGCTAATCAAATGAACCTCGTGACCAAACATTCGAAGTTAGTGCCATTCACGAAAACTTCGAAAACGAGACACTTGATCTTGACGACGAACGCGAAGCTGAATACGAAAAATTGTTTCACGAAATTCCCAACAAGATTGAATACACTCTTCCTTTTGAATCACTTCCAGTTGAGACCGACTCTCAACTCAATTCTTTGACCGAAAAACTCCCGAAGTTGGACCTCAAACCACTTCCAGATCACCTTAAGTACGCATACTTAGGTGATAACGAAACATTGCCCTTCATAATTTCCGCGACTCTCTCTCTTGATCAAGAAACCTCTTTACTTTCAATCCTGTCGAAAAATAAGGAAGCGATTGGATGGTCGATCTCCGATATTAAGGGAATTAGTCCCGCGCTTGTCTAACATCGCATCCATTTAATCGACGATGCCAAGCCTGTTCATGACGTGCAACGAAGGCTTAATCCAAAAATAAAAGATGCGGTGTGTGATGAAATTCTTAAACTTCTTGACAACGGAATCATTTACCCAATCTCTGATAGTTCATGGGTTAGCCCAATTCACGTTGTACCGAAAAAGTCTGGGCTAACCGTGTTAGTCCCTGAGGAGTTGGTTTTGATGACAACAACCTTACTTAGAATTAGATTATAAAATATATAATACTAACATTATTGTGTAGATATATATAGATATGTTTGCAGGTACTAAAGAATGAAGAACTGTACAGTATAAAGATTCAAGATCAAAGATTGAAGATATCAAGATTCAAGACTTATGAGTATCAAGAATTTCAAGAGTTCAAGTTTCCAAGATAAGTTATATAGTTAGGAATATTGTTAAAACTCATAGAAAGGCACTGACATCTTAAAATCTATTTTATTCATGGATTGGAATCCACTTCGTACTCGTTAAATGGATGGAACCCTAAGTAGGTTGGAACCTACGAAAAATCTAGTGGAACATCTTTTTGTATCCACTTACTTTTATTTCAAAATGATTTTCAAAATATATAGCTTGTTTTTCAAAATGATTTTAAATATTCCCGTTTAAAAACCAAAAACATCTGTCCTGGTCTTTCAATATATTTTAGCCTCAAAAAATATCCTTTGTTTTAAATATCCTTAATTTTAAATATTTTTGATTTTAAATTATTATCCTAAGTTTTTAAACTACAATTTTGATATTAATATATTTAGCTGTTTTATATATTTATACTTAAGATTTAAATATAAAAGTATAGAAAATTATTATATATATTTCAATATTGTTCTCTATAGTTATTTATGTATTATAACTATATATATGTATATTTATAAACTTTAAATATAAGTATAATATAATATAGAAATTATTTTCAAAGAAAAACAAATCACCAAAAAATACAAGGGCATGTCGACATGGTCACATGTACCCCTGTCGACATGGTGACAGTTAAATTGTTTTTTTAAAAGAAGTGTCTATTTGCCACATCCCTTCACCAATGGACATGGCTATTGATCTACTATAAATAAAGGGTGTTTTCAACGAATTTTACTTACTTTTTCTCTGATTTAACTTCTCTTCTTCTTCTCCACTTTTTTATTTACAAATTACACCATTACTCTGCCGAAATCAATATCGAATCAAATTAGATAATTTCTGGTTTTGATTCTCTTTACTATCTCTACAAGATCCAAGTGCTAATCTGAGTTATAGACTTTTTGTAATCAATTGAGCGAGAGAAGGTGTGATTGTAGCCCTGGAAATCAATTGGATGAACTTGTTGCCCCGGAAATCAAGTATCTCTACCCAGAGGATTGTGATTCTAGAGGGTGTACCTTGTTGCCTTGAAACCGAGGGTTGTATTTGTAAGAATTGTTTTTGAAAGAAAATCCGCACTTGTGTTGCGGGACTGTATGTAGGGTAACTCCGAACCAGTATAAAATCCGGTGTGTTCTTTCCTTTACTGCTTTTACTTTATATTTGCATTTGTGTTTGATTCTGTGTTCATATCTGTGTCTGATTAGTGTATACATTGTTATCAAATTAAGATAAACTCAAAAAGATTAACAAATTTCTTAAAACACTATTCACCCCCCTCTAGTGTTAATTCTAGCCTTAAGATCCTTAATCCGCATTCTAACAAACCGTTGTCAAGAACGATTCAAACGAACTTATTCCAACTCGTACTCAAATGGGTTGGCATGTTTATATTGACTATCGAAAACTAAATGCCGCAACACGAAAAGATCACTTCCCTCTTCCTTTCATTGACCAAATGCTCGAACGTTTAGCCGGCCATGAATTTTACTGCTTCTTTGATGGTTATTCCGGCTATAACCAAATTTCCATCGCTCCCGAAGATCAAGAGAAAACGACTTTCACGTGTCCATTTGGTACCTTTGCTTATCGACGTATGCCATTCAGGCTTTGTAACGCTCCTGCAACTTTCCAACGATGCATGGTTGGAATCTTTTCCGACATGATTGAACGCTTTCTATAATTTTTTATGGACGATTTCTCAATCTTTGGCGATTCTTTTTCCCAATGTTTACATCATCTCGAATTGGTTCTAAATCGATGTAAAGAAAAACATTTGACCTTGAATTGGGAAAAATGCCACTTTATGGTCAAACAAGGCATAGTCCTTGGACATATCATCACAAATAAAGGCATTGAGGTAGACAAAGCAAAAATCGACGTAATTGCAAATCTACCCATTCCCAAATCTGTTAAGGACATTCGATCATTTCTCGGACACGCTGGATTTTACCTACGCTTTGTGAAAGACTTTAGCAAAATTGCTCGTCCATTGACGACTC
Source organism: Allium fistulosum (assembly GCA_030737815.1). Taxonomy (NCBI): domain Eukaryota; kingdom Viridiplantae; phylum Streptophyta; class Magnoliopsida; order Asparagales; family Amaryllidaceae; genus Allium; species Allium fistulosum. The sequence continues at coordinate 531,762,375 of CM060904.1, forward strand.
TTCTTGGAAAAGACGTTCCTTTCGATTTTAACTCTGATTGTATCTCTTCTTTTGAACGTCTTAAGAACGAACTCATTTCTGCTCGAATCATTTGTGCGTCCAATTAGGATATTCCTTTCGAAATAATGTGTGATGCTTCGAACTTTGCCATTGGTGCTGTCTTAGGACAACGCATCAACAAGATCCTTCATGTCATTTACTACGCGAGTATGACTTTGAACGACGCTCAACTCAACTATACAACAACCGAAAAAGAGCTTCTAGCTGTCGTTTTTGCGCTTGAAAAGTTTCGACCTTACTTGATAGGTTCACACATTACTGTGTACACGGACCACTCTGTGCTTCGATATCTCTTCGCTAAAAAGGATGCTAAATCCCATTTGATTCGTTGGATCCTTTTACTTCAAGAATTTGACCTTACAATTAAAGACAAAAAAGGATCCGATAACGTCATAGCCGATCACTTGTCTCGTCTTCCGAATGTGCCATCTTCTTTTCCAATCAATGAAAACTTCCCTGATGAACAACTTCTTTCTATTTCTATCGATCCATGGTACGCTGATATAGTGAACTACTTAGTTACTAAAGAAACTCCCTCATCTTGGTCCAAACAGGACAAATGCAAATTCATGTCCCAAGTGAAATACTTCTATTGGGACGATTCATACTTGTTCAAATATTTTCCTGACCATATCATCCGACGTTGCATTTCGGATAATGAGATAAGGAATGTTCTTTCGTTTTGCCACGATCAAGCGTGTGGTGGACATTTCGGTCCTCGAAAAACTATAGAAAAAGTGTTTCAGTATGGATTCTATTGGCCTTCTCTTTTCAAAGACTCATTTGAATTTTGTAAAACTTGCAATCGATGTCAAATGCTTGGACGAATTTCTCGACAAGATATGATGCGTCTAAACCCCATTCTTACGATCGAAATCTTTGATGTATGGGGTATCGACTTTATGGGACCTTTTCTCAATTCTTTTGGAACTTTTATATCCTACTCACTATCGATTATGTTTCAAAATGGGTCGAAGCCGTTCCATGAAAAACCAACGACCATAAAATTGTTGTGAAATTTCTCAAAGAAAACATCTTTTCAAGGTTCGGCACACCTCGCACAATAATCAGTGATAACGGAACCCATTTTTGCAACCATTCTTTTGAAACTTTAATGAAAAAATACTCGATAACCCACATGTTATCAACTCCGTATCATCCTCAGACTTTTGGCCAAGTTGAAGTTTCAAATCGACAAATAAAACAAATCTTGGAGAAAACTGTCAATAAAAATCGAAAAGATTGGTCTTAGAAATTGACTGACGCACTTTGGGCTTACCGTACTGCTTTTAAAACTAACCTTGGGATGTCCCCATTTCGTTTAGTTTACGGTAAAGCTTGCCATTTACCCGTTGAAATCGAACACAAAGCGCTGTGGGCAATTAAGAACTTAAACTTTGATCTTGAGAAAGCTGGCAAAAACCGAAAACTACAACTCAACGAACGAGAAGAACTTAGGAACGACGCGTATGAAAATGAGAAAATTTACAAAGAAAGAACCAAAGTTTTTCATGACAAGTCAATCCTAAGGAAAACGTTTTCGCCTAACCAAAAAGTTCTTTTATATGACTCAAGACTTCATTTATTCCCTGGGAAACTTAAATCTAGATGAACAGGACCATTTCCGGTACGAACTGTATTTCCCCATGGTGCCGTAGAAATAGAAAACCCCAGGGATGGATTTTCAAAGTCAACGGTCATCGTTTAAAACCTTTCTTGGATTTGCCTGAGAACCAAGAGGAGGAGCTCATGATCCTTCATGAGCCAAGCTACGTCTAGTAAGAATGTTAACCCTCTTTTGTAAATATGTACATATTTTTCCCAGCTACACTCATTATATCATGCATTAACTGTGAGGACACTGTCAAAATTAAGTGTGGAGGGGAGTCTCATTTTCATTTTTTTTGGTTTCATGGCATTTTTGAATTTTCTTTTAACTTAAAAAATAAACCTCAAAATTTCAAAATCTCAAAAACATATTCTTTTTAGCATTTTGATTTTTTTTGAAGAAACACTATGGGATAATTATAAGTTTTGGTTAATAAATTGAAATTTTTGAAAATTTATTTGTCTTAACAAAAATAAAAATGAAGTTTGATTACAAATAACAATGGTTTAAATAGTATATAGGAGGGTTCATATGTGTTAATCATGAAGTATGTTCTAATTGAAAACCTTTGTTTAAAAAAGTGGTAAATTTAAAGTAAAGGATATAACATTTTTATCTTCTAAGTTAAATATGCTAAGATGATTTTGCAAAACTCTCTCTTTCTTAAAAAAAGATATATTGAAAAAAAAATAACATTTGTATATATGTATATATATATATTTTTAACACCTAGAGTCATGTGTTCACACTTGTGTGTTCACTCGCCATGCTCTGTACCCTTCTCACGTAAGCCCGAAAGGCAATGCATGATCGGTATATCTGGCCTCAGTTTATCTGAGTTAGATGTATGTATATGAATTCTTTTTAATAATGCCTACAGTCGATAAGTGTTCACACTTGTGTGTTCACTCGCCACGCTCTGTATTCCCCTCACATCAGTCCGCAAGATAGTGCACGGGTAATATATCTGGCCTTAGTTTACCTGAGTTAGGCATATGTAAATATTGTTAATAAAATTTTCAAATAAGAGAGAGTAAGCAATTGAAATCCAAGCATCATTGTAACTTGTTTGATTTAATTTGTTATTGAAAAGAAATGAAAATACCACTTTGGTAAAGTTTGATAGTCAACTAAGGATCCATTTCATAATTACATTGTGTTATCAACCGAAACAACGAGTTAAACTATTGTCTATTTGCTATGATAACTTGATTTTTGTTGGAAATTTTGACGAGTAAATGACTTAAATTTTCAAGACAATGACCAAAACCTATATTTAACTTATGAGTGTCGAATTGAAAGTGAATCCTTCATTTGTAAATATTTTCAAAAACTTGCATTCATCCCATTGTAAATAAATCTTGCACTTTGTAAATATTTTCACTTCGCATTTGGATTTTGTGGGTAGTATCCGCTGAAAACCCTCACGAGACAACACTCGTCCTACTGGGTACACCCAGAGATTTAACGGCTTGTTGCATACGCTCAATGCAATCGTGCTCCATACGAAAACAGATTTATCTTAGTTTTCCTTTATTCGAGGACGAATAAAAAGATAAGTGTGGGGGTATTTAATATGCACGTAAATGTGCATATATTTACATCCATATTTTTTCTCTTTCTTTAATTAAACATCATATTTGGGCATTTTTACATGTTAAAACCAAAATTCAATTATTTTCAAACCATCATATTTTTCATCTTCATTCAGGGGCAAAATGGTCATTTGTGTGCATGTGTTATTTAAGAATTTTTACTTGGACAATTTTTATGATTTTTATAGGATATTTTGGTGCATATGGAAGTGGGATTCATGATGATATATGCATGCACAAGGAAATACAAAGGAATGAAGAGGAAATAATTCAAGTTCAAGATCATGGAGGACCCCACCCACTTACCTAAATGTACAATTAGGAGCTAATGGACAACTAAGTGGAGGTTAAAGCTTCATGCACATCAAATGATGGATTAATTAGGGGCTAATGGTTACTTGGTGGCCGCACTTCCTAAAGGGAATTTTGGGAAGCACCCTAAAAATAGAATTGGGGTTTTATGCATGTATAAATAACCCTCTTATGTACATGAACATATTTTCTACTCTTTCATTTTACTTAGGAAATTAAGAGATCAAATTGTAAGCTCAATGATCAATGAAATAAAAATGGCTTCCAAGCCTCTTTCTTCTCTCTTTTCTACATGCTTTTCTTTGTTTTATTGTTAATGTTTATTTCTATGCTCTCTTTCTCTTAATGTTCATAGCTTAGATTTACATTTATGCACTAGTCTAATCAATTTTCTTCTAGTAGTTAATCTTCTTTTTCTTTGTTTATTCTCTACTTTCTTTCATTTTCAATGTTGAATCTTACTTGTGTTGCTTCAATGCCACCAATGAGTAGCTAAACCCCTTCAATTTAGGGGTAATGAAGCTCTCAAATATTATGTAATTTCAACATTTCTATGATTTATGATCTCTCTTTGTTTATGCTTCATGAATGTGAATTTTGATGTAAGTTTATACAAGTGGGTTTGATAGCTTATATTGCTTATGCAAATGAGCTATTCTTATTCAACATAAACACAATTTACATCATCATTTGCTAATCTATTTTTTGATTGTGAAATTAAAGTAAAAATGAAATTTGATGATCTATATTACTAGTTACAATAGTAAATAGATCATACTTAAAATAGCTTTTGCTTTGGCTTCATTTTCATGAGAATTATAAATGGTTTATTTGTTGTATTATAGTTTGATGGTTTGAGTTATGTTAAATAATAACATAAACAAACCATACTTATGATAAATACAACAATATTTCAGTTAATATCAAAGCTAGAGATCACAAATTGTTTGTTTGTTGATTTACAAGAATATGATAGTGGATTTGCCTCTAAATTGTCCTCTAGTTCAATAGTTTTTAAATCAAATTTTAATTCTAGTTTTAGCTTCATTTTATTTCTAGTTAACAATTTCTCCTCCATTTGGTCTAATTTGATTGAATAGATTTTTAAACTCTAACAATTCCCTACGGATCGACCCGTATTCGCCACATACTACAAAGTGTACGCCGTGCGCTTGCGGTTTTTTTATTTCAAATTTTTTTGACTATTTTTTAATCGATAGAAAATTAGCTGATTAACATATATGACTATAAATCATATAGTTCTAGTGAGTTATATCTCAAACATTTAAGAGCAAAGCACCTATTCAGTGGGGGAGACATAAGAGTTAATGAACTCTTCGAGTTGATACATATAGATGTATGCGATCGTAAGTCTAATGGTATCAAAACGGCTCAACATATTTCATTGAATTCACCAATCAATTATCATGAACACAAACATGTGTGTTAGATACACATGTAGTATGTCTATGATAAGTTCATAGAATATAAAACAAAAGTAAATAAAATTACGTGCAATAGAAAATAAAATGGTTCAATTTGATTGAAAGGTGATTATATTGGAAAGAGTTCTGAATGTACCGAAAAAATAATAAAGATTCAATCTCAAAAGACACTCCTCCCTATGATACATAATGATGTATTGATAAGGAATTATCAAACCTTGTTGAACAAAGTATGATTGATGATGAGTGAAATTAAGTTAACTTCTTTGAGTAAGGTTGTGTACTTAAGAGTAGAACACAATGTTAAAATCAACTTCATCTATTGAATAGTTTACAAAATCATACAAAATATGGGTTTATAAAAAACCTCAACATATCCTAAGTCAAGGAGTTGGCAGGTTGTGTGAGTTAAAAGACTAAACATAATGATTATACGTGAGGGATCTTGTACGAATCGCCTTAAAAGGAGTTTGGGAACAATCATCATTGGATGACCAATTTATGTTTTGAATATAAGTATCGTAAACTAAAACCAAGTCAATTTTATATAAAAAAGGAAATTCATAAAGTGTTTATGAATACCTATTCTGTTACATTGATATAACATCCCTAATTTATAATAACATTATTCAGGAGGTTTAATTAGATAAATTAAATAGAATAATGTAAATACTAGAGTGATATGGGGATTGAGATTTAAAAATCTATTCAGAGGCCAAGCTTAACTAAATAAATGGGCTTATAAATGGTTTTATATGTTAATTAATTGATGCAAGGGCTTATTTGGAAAGTACCATAATCCCATTTCCCTTAATATTCTCGTTTCCTTACCTTTCACGTTCATTTTTCAAAAACACAAAAATGTAAGCTAAAAGAAAAAAAATAAGCCGGCCATTACTCAGGATGAAAAAAAAGGAGAAATTCATCTGAAGATAAGGAATCAAGCTAGGGGAACTAATCAAGGATCAAATCTCAAATTCCTTATCCTAATCAAGGTGAATAATAATCAAAACCATCTCTATTTTTGTTTTATGATCATTTGATTTTCGGGTTTAAGTCTGGATCCATTATAATGATTGTGATGATGATATGCTTGGATTTCGTGATAATGATATATTTAAATAAGTTTGTTTGATAATTGTTTTATACTGTTTTAAGGCAAAAATCATTTATTTTGGATTTCGAATGCCGTGAGGAATTTATATGTTATGTAAAACATTAATTTGGAGTTGGGTTTCAAATTTTATAATTTTCCAAGCTAGGGAAAATTTATTATGAATTTTCAAAGGAGAATATGAACAATTGGGTTTAGAAATTTATTTTGGCTATATTATGAACAATTTGGGTCTAAATTTTTTATATGTTAGATAAAATATTGAAAGTGAATTTCTAAGATTTTTGGGGGTTTTTCCTAAGTAATTTACTATGGAAATTAAATTATTTTAGATGAAGGACTTAAATGTTTTATTTGTTTTGCTTAATGGAAGGGCTTTTTTGTTAATTTAATTTTTGTTTAGATCTGAAATTATGTGGCAAGTTTATTTTGGGAAAGAATTTGGAAAGTTTATGGCAACCAATTAATTGTTTACAAATAGGCAGGTTAGTTAAAAAGAAATTACTTTAGAAGGCATTAAAACAATCTTTATCTAGAAATGTTATTTTGCCACTTTCAAAAGCTACCCTTCGACCCTATGCTTCCACCTAAACCAAGCCGAAACCAACACACAAGGTATCAATATGTTGGTACGTGGTGGATTGGAGAAAGGCGGAAGGCATGATGTCGGAACCAATGCTTTCGAAGGGGTCGGAGCCTTTGTTTTACTCTCCAAAGATATGCGCTTGCCTTGTTTTCAAAAGGATGCTTTTGAAGGGGTCGAAACCCATTTAAATAGCTTCCAACTATGTTGCCGCCTTTTTGTTTCAAAAAGATAGATTTCGAATGAGTTGTCTTGTTTTTAAATTAATGCTTTCGAAAGGGTAGTTTCAACCCAATCGAAACCCTATTGCCGACCTTACGCCTTTCGACTGGATTGAAGTCATCAACTAGATCAAAAGGTAGCTTTTGTTTTATAAATATGAGCCACTTCCTAAAGCCTTCGAAAGGGTTAATGGTTTTGAAGGCAATGGCTTCGAAAGGGGTTTCGAAGCTATCCTTCAAATGTTTTACTTAAATGATTTAAGTTTTCAAAAGGATGGTTTCGAAGCCATCAATTTTCCCCCAAACTCTTTTATATGAAGTTTAATGGTTTCGAAAAGGGTACTTTCGTTCATATACACTTTGACCCAAAAGATATTTTCAAAGATAAACCTAATGGTTTCGAATGTGATACTTTCAAAAATTTTCGAAAGGGGTTCTTTCAATGGTTTCGAAGCTACGCTTCTAAGAGTTAATAAGTAATACTTTAATACTTTCGAAAGGTATGTTTTTATGGTTCCAAAAGAGATGATTTAAAGTGTTTTGAAAGGCATATGCTAGTGTTTTGAAAAGAAGATTTGAATGCTTTCAAAGGAAGTTATCCAATGGTTTCGAAAGTAAAAGTTAAAGGTTTCGAAACCCTTAGTTTTCCAAACAATGAACCTAATCTCATTTTTAAAGGAAAACCATGACATAATAAAGGAGTTTTAAAATGGCTTTTAAGTATGAAGTTTTTGAAGAAGCTTTCCTTGATAAAATAATAGGTTAAAGGGATTAACCATGTTTTATATGAAAAGGATTTCAAGGATACTAAACCAAAGGTGTTGGTGTTATTATGTTATTATGTTTGCTTCTTCGAATATACATATTCACTATAAAATGGACCCATAACTGTATTTTGGGGAAAAAGGGCAGAATAACCAGCTAGGTTGACCCAATAGTGAATATAAACTGAGTTAACTCCTGAATGAGTAGAATTGCATCTAGGTAGTCAGGAAGACTAGAACATAGGAGGCCTAAACACTGATTAAAGAAGTTGTAAGGTAGACAGGTTCATAGTAAACCCATAAAAACTATGATTAGAAAGAGTTATTGGCAGGGGCCAATAGGTTTGTAGCGAACCCATGAAAAATATATCCGGATTAAGTTATTGATAGAAGTCAATAGGTTCCTAGTTAACCCATGAAAACTTGGATAACAGGGAAGTTATTGGAGATACCAACAGGTTTAGGGAGAACCCATGAATAAGGAAGTTATTGGCAGGGGCCAATAGGTTCTTAGTAATCCCATGAAAACTATGAAACCGGACTGGGAGTCCGTAATCATTCAACAGGTTATTAGTCAGCCCATGAAAACTAATAGATTAATAGTGACCCTAGAAACTATAACTGAGACAGATAGTCAAAATGAATGGGGATGGGTAATCCAGAATTGCTTTACTTGTCTGCATATCGTCATAATATTTTGAATTGTTATGTTTTAACCATTGCGGATGCAGGAGCACAATATATGGTTTTTATAAAGTTTTGGATAAGATACTAGCGAGGGGAACCAGTTCCGCTTAGCGGCGTGGTCTCACTAGATATTTAAATGGTTCAAGATGGTAGATTATTATTCATACTAGGTTTTATGTCTGACTCGAAGTTTATGTTTTCCCCTTAAACTCTTGGGTGCTCAATTGATTTTGAGTAGTTTGAGAGTGGAGGTTTTTAGGTTCTCCTTAGATGGATAAGCTTCCATAGACGCGCAGGAGGCAAGATAGCTACCATGATTTCTTTTCCTTTTGATTCCACTGTGTTTTGTTGTAATGGAAAAGTTTTTTAATTGCCTAGTTATATATACTCTGATCATCCAAGAGGGCATCTTTATATGTCGCTCTTGGCGTATGTTGTAACAATTATATTTTCTCTGAACGTGGTTCTCAAATATGGGATTATGTAATGAATGTTGAAATGATTTGAAATGGAATGTGAAAGTTGTTTTATGATTTTAAATTTTTTCCATATGCATGTGTTTCTGTTATATCAATGCATCTAAATTTACCGTATTTGGTCGCTGAGGTTTAATAACTATGGATGACTGCAGCATCTGTAGCCGTTAGTTTTGGGCCTCCAAGTGTGGGATGTTACAAGTTTGTATTAGAGCATAAGTTTATGAAAACTTAAAAGAAATTTAAACCTAAAAGATTTTTCAAAACATAATCCAATGAATCAGAAAATAAGATCGGGGTTTAGGATAACGCTATAGTAACGTCCTTGTATTTGATATATATATATATATTTATTTATATATATATAAGTACGTATTCCCTTCTCTCTTAGATCGTTTTTCTGTATCTTACTAAGGCTCGTGTCCAGATTTACGAGAAAGAAGACATGGAGGCAGGAAATGGAAGAGGAAATCTCGGTGGAGGAAGCACCACAACCAATGGAAATGTTCGACCCACCAGGATTAACCCGGGTCGACAGGCTATTGCTAACCAAAATACAGATGCCAATGTGGTTGCTAGAAATCCACTAGTGGATATGGGGGCGATGTATCGGTTCTTCGTCAATCTGATGCAAGCAGGAGCTACTGCTGGAGTTGTTTGGAATTTCGGAGGAGCTAATCCTGCAGCTCCAATTGGGAATAACTATGCTAAGTTAAGCATAGATTACACCAGTCTTAGTGGAAAGCCGTTTATGGGAACAGAGGATGCCATAGAAGTGGAGAACTGGCTGTTGCATTGTGAGAGAATCTTCGCTGATTTGGGTTTGGATGATGAGCAGAAGAGGAGGCTGGCCTCTAGGAAATTATAAAGGGCAGCGCTTCATTGGTGGAATAGTGTTACTGCCGGAGTTTCGGAGGAAGAGTTGACTTGGACAGAACTTCGAAGGAGATTCGAACATAGATTTTTGTCTAAAGTTGCTAAGTTAGCGTTGTTGAGAAAGTTTATGGATTTGGTGTAGGGAGAGATGTCGGTAATCAAGTATGCTACTAAGTTTGATGAGTTGTCCTGATATGGGTATGCTACCATAGACACTGTCATCATGAGGAATGAGAAGTTTATTCGGGGACTGAGACCCAAGATTGCTAGGGCGACCCTGACACATCTTCGTGATCCTTGTAATGTAGTTGTGGAGATGGCAATCCGACACAAGGAGATGCTTGCTATTTGTGCGAAAGAAAAGCCGGTTGGAACCCAGGATTCTCAAGGAAAGAAGAGAAAGTTCATTAAGAAGAAGGGAGCCTAGAAGGGAGAAGCTACCAAGAAGGCAAAGGCTGATTTAGTTTGATTCAAGTGTGATAAGAAAGGTCATTATGCTCATGAGTGCCAATCAGGCAAGGGGAAGAAGGCTGTAGAAAAGAAGAATGTAAAGTGTAACGACCCAAACTTTTAGTGATTTTAATTGTTAAATTAATTGAAATTTTGTGAAATTTTAAACAATAAATTTGAAAATAAAAATTTATTATATGGAATACGTCTATTTTAATATAGCAACTGGAAAATTTTCATCTGATAATATTGAAGTTTATTTTCTTGTGAAATTTCATTTCAAATCAAACCGGTTAATAACAGTGAATTTAAAAGTTTTCCGAAACAAAAATATGTCAACAGAAGAAAATTTATTCAGATCATTCTGAATCAGATTGCGAAGTTCGTTTTTTCAAATTTGGACTTCTACTGCTCCGTTTATTTTAATTCTGGCCAAATAACAGCATTTCTGGTACCGATTATCGACTTTCGATTAGATGATCGTACCACCAATATCTGTATACCGTTTTGATAGTCTCGTCGTGCTGATCTCTATGGTATATTTATTTTTGTATTTTGAGGTCCGGTACGCGACGGAAATAATAAACTGTTTCGTTGTAACGGTACCATATACGGTGACTTTACTATTTCCTTCGGTTTTCATTTGAACGTGTTGCCCAAAACAAGTATTAATTTCTTTAATAATTTGACCGTTCAAATTTTCATCTAGCATTTATTATTTGTAGAATCAGCGGCCACTAGCATTTTTTTTTCATTTTTGACTTTTAAATTCTTGTTCGTTCACATTCCTTCTTTGGCTCTCTATCTGCTCGTGACTATGTGGATTCATTTGGGAATAAGGATAATTATATTACGGTTTATATAAAAGTTTTATATGATGGAGCTTACCACCTTCCTTCTTTCCAGATCCCACTCCATCCTCTTCCCTTCTTTTCTCCTCACTTTCTTCTCTCCTTCCTTTTATTATTCGGCAGTGAGAAAATTTCCAACCTTTCCCTTCGGCCTTCCTTGCTTCAACACCAGCCATGTCACTCCACCTCTGTCCGACCTCCCACTTCCCTTCCTCCTTCTCCGGCCAGCAACTTGTTGGAAATCTATTTCTTCCTCAGCTCCATCCTTTCATCAAGTAAATAGCGGCGGATAGTAAATGGTATCGTGCGCTCCCGAAGCTCCTTCATTGCAATCTCAAGAGGATCGGTCTCTCCTTCAAGCTCAACCATGACTGGTGCATTCATGCTAATTTGCAAGGCACGTGTGCCCAGTATTCTCGCACGCTCATACTTTGTCATATACTTCGATGTTTCCCCTCATCTTCACGTTTCCACTCGAACACCAGACAACCCCCTTCTTCTTTGTTTTCCCATGGCATATATTTAAGGTACTATATATATGATAGTTGTATATATATTTTTTTATTTAGTTTCAATACATGAATGTTACCTTTCGATTTATATACAATATATTATAGGGTATGTATGTTCTACACGTGAGCATTCTTCATATTTATTTAAGGATCTGGTGATGTACAAAAGTCATTTAAACTTGTTATAGGTTGTTGAGTCCCTATATGTCATGTTTTATATAAAAAGTTATATATACTTTTACACAGTTGCTAATATGAAAGGTTGCTTACGTAAGTAATCTTTTCCTACTGTTTATATATATGTAGTTATAAAGTAAAATATATGTTAGCCTGAACAAATATATTTGCAACCGTATAGAGTGTTATAAATTAGTTTATATATGGGTTTACATAAGTTTGTTTAGGATCTAGTGAGTTAAATATATTGTATAAAGTAAGCTATGTCGTTTAAATAGATATTTAGTTTAAAATGTAATGAATATATGAGTCTGCATATCTGTAACTTAGTACAGAAATTTTATATTGTTGCATGTGTACAAGTCAGTTGTAATCAGTTGCTTTTAATATATGTATATGAGTTAAAATTTATGAGTTAAAAATTTGTATGAGTTAAGATTTATATAGACCTTGGAATATATATATATATTTAAATTTAAATGGTGTTTGAAATTATAATATGGTATAGTTATATATATATATAGTTTTATATAAGTTGACCTATATATCAATTATCTTCATCAATCCAATTCTAACTTGATTTCGTCCAATTCGATTTATCAGCTTTGCTCGTCGATTCGTGCCAATCTAGCTTTGCCTTGGAATTTGTGTTCGGATGTGTAACTCGGTTTTAGTGTTTATCCTCTCTAGCTTCGAAAGGTGAGCAATCACTCACGATTAACATTCTTGTATTTATTAAATTTGATTTCAATTGAAACGACAATTGAAATATGATGCTGTAGTTATGTAAATGGTTATATATGCTATTATCTGTATATGTTCACCTATGACATCTGACACCAGTATCTGTTATTTATTGATGATATATGCCTGTTGTTATATTTTATATTATCTGTTATCACTCTGCAAGTTCCCTATTAGTATAGAATTCACTATGGGTTGAAATGATACATACCCGAACGGACTTTAGAATAGGAGAAAATCGTTATGGGTTGAAATGATAAACCCAAGCGATTTTCATTTGAATTGAATTGGGATTACGGGTCGAAATGATATCTACCCGTATATATTTAAATTTCGGATTGAAATGATAAATATCCGTATCACTTAACCATATGATAAATATATATACAAACACCGTTGGTCCATATATATATATATAAATATTTTGAAATTGAATTCTATGGTTTTGGAAAGAAATATATGGTTTTAACAAATGTCGATTCTTAAATTATTATATATAAATAGTAATAATATATATAGATTTAATTATAATATTAAATTTGATTTAGATTGATTTAATACATATAATGTGGATAAGTATTTAAACATATATTTCAAAATAGATTTGGTAATAATTTGAATAAGTTAAGGTTAGAAAGATAATTTGAATTTAGTTGAAATTGTATTCAATAAAGAATTTTATTTAATTAAACCGATTTGAAACTTATTGAAATTGAGATGTAAGATATGATTTATAACTTGAGTTTGATTTATAAGTAATCTAATGAATATTTCTTGTTTAAATAAAGTTAAGGAAATATTTAGTAAAAATGTAATTTAAGGCTAGTTAAATGATATTGAATTTATTAAGTGAATATTCCCTGATTAAATAATAATGAAGTTAAATCAAGAGCTATATGAAACTGTTAAATTTAACTTTGAAATCGTTGAATATTAAAGCTTTGAAATATTGGAATTTAAATGGTTTATTTTGTGATTCAGATCTGTATTTGAATCAATATAAATTGAATTTGTTATTTAGGAACGGAATTGAACTAAATGGAAAAATTTAGATTGAATATAACTGGAATTTGAAATTTGAGTTGATTTGAATCGATTTGTGAGACTTGAGGAAATTGTAAATGCTTTACCTTATAAATTATTAAATCTATATATACTATTTTGGAAGTAGATATATTTGAAATGGAAATGATATCTTGATTTTTGAAGTATAAATAAATTTGAAATGACCACGGTGTTATAGTGTATATTTCCACCTTGTAGATAGTTCTGAAGATCCTTAGAGGATGGTTATCCCAAACATCCTTTAAGTTACTTGTATTTAAGTTGATATTTCACTTGAGTTGGATTTATTGATATAAGAATGTTAATCCTGACTCGAGTGTTTTGTGTTTTGCTTTACGCTCGGGTCAGACCGAGTAATACAGCATTTCAGACTCACATTTGGAGTTTGGAGCTTCCTTTGGAGATCCAACTTTCGCCTCAGCTTTCAGCTCTTCTAGTTGATTTGTTCAGAGAAGTCATCTATTGTACTGAAGACTTTACTACATTTGAGATATTCTGTTGTATTTTATTTCTAACTCTGATGTTTATATAGTAGCTTCATGAACTACTATTTTATCTATTCCACTGCGTATTATTGTATTACTCTGTGTCTGTGATTCTGTGATTGATTTATTTACTGCATATGCTGAGTTTTGCCAAATTTAAATTAACAACGCGGTATTTTGAGCAATTCAATTCCGGCATGAGTGTCTACCTATGCACTTGTAATGGATGCGAATGGTCCAAAACACTGGGTCGTTACAGTTGGTATCAGAGCTTTGGCTCTAGGCAAAACCTAGCATATATAGTAAATTTATTTACAGAATCACTTTCGTTCGAGTTTGAATTTCTTCCTTTTGACTCGATTTCCTTTGAACTTTGGAACGTTCCTTGCGGTTCCAAAATTCATTCTTGTCTCTCCCTATTTGTATTCTTTTGATTCTGGAGTATCCCATAACTCCACTTCGAATGATCTCTATAAGAATAGGCGATCCCGCCAATCTTTGAATGATTGTAAAGGGGTGGAACTCCTTTACAATAGGCATTGATTCACCGGAGATTTATATATCCCTCGGTTTTGATGTTGCCATCTCTTGTTATGTCGAATTCTATCTCTGGCGATCGAATGTCGATTTGCCTTAGATTTCCGCATCGATTATATTCTTGAAGTCACGGTTGACCCGGTTAAGGTCGCCCGCGATTTATATAAGTGTATCCATCTACTGTTTTGTAATTAATTATCTCATCTTCGTTCGAGCCTATCTTCGAATCAGAATTCTAATTGATTAGAGTCCCTCTAATTTGAATGTCTATCTTTGTTTTGAAATCCATTCTTGAATCATCCTTTTTGAAAATCGGGTTATTCGTATTTTGGAAATTGTTTTATATATCGAAATTTTATAAGTATGATTATATTCTATATATAAAAGTGAAATGTTTTCGATAAGGATTATATATACCTTTTAAAAAAATAAGAATTTGAAATTTAAATTTTTAAAAGGATTTGAAATTTTGAAGTTATATAAGAAATTGATTGATATAAAAATGACTTATAACTAAAGGATTTTAAATTTGAAATTCGAGAATTGAACTCCGGTATTTTGAAATTGGTTTTAGATTTTGAAATATATAATAATAATATGATTTAAAAGTATTTTCCGAATAAGAAATGTTTCCAATGATTTTAATGAGTTTCGAAGAAATTTCAAAAGAAGTTTGAGAAAAATAGAAGTCCAGAACTCACTTATGTCGTTGGAAAATAATTTCGGTGATGAGTGCACGCATCATCGACGTTGATTTTCGAGTTTCATAGTGGGGGAGAGGCCACTTTAGTAGCATTGCTACGCGAGTGATTTTGTGAAACCAGTTTTGATTTTCAAATTCCGAAGTAATATTTGATATTCGAAAGATATATGTATATATATTTGAAATGATTTGAAGTAAGCCGGTGTTCAGTCCTTTAGTTTCGGATTTGAAACCTATCTTTTGAAATTGATTTACTGATTGGTTGATTTCCAACTCTTGAATTTGAAAATGATTTCTTCAACTATTTCGAAGGTTCGAGCACTTCCAAATCAAGGTTAACTTTTCGAAGCTAATTTTTTTTGGAAGTATGAATTATTTGATAAAGTATATAAATTTGTTTTGAATGTTTAAGTATGAAGTAATATGATTTAAATAAGTTGAAACCTTTTGGTTAAGTAAATGAAAAAGGAAAATTTAAAATTTTCTAATATGAAATTTAGATTTGAAATGTTTTGAAAAGAATTTGGTCTTCAAAATATTTTGAATAAAATTTAGTTTAAATGTTTTAACTTAGTAACATCTTTATGAAACTACATATTTAACAAGTTGGAATAAATATATAAGTTGTACGTATGTTGTTTTATTCGCATAATTAATTTGATCCAGGTTTGAGTACACAAGTTCGAGGTGAATTACACCATTTCGTGTTAGGATTTTTCATTTGATTCTTGATGGCGAATATTTGATATGGATTTTGGGCTTGATTCTAGAATTCTCTATCGTAGTATATGGCTATGCAAGGAGACTGATGGTTTCTAGTCGAGAAACCATATCGAAATCCGCATTAGGGAAGTCGAATGGACAATACTAGTTCAAAAGCGAACTTGTGTGATCGAGCGAGCGATCAAATGTGATTCTTCGAAATGATGGCGTATGTACACCTTATATTCTATTATCATTGATATATTTGACGCTGGAATTGAAAGCTGTGAGTTAGAATATCTTTGCTTACTAAAAGAAAATTTCCAATTTAATTACAAAGATATATAACCCATAAAAGCAAAGATATTCAATCTCATATGGCTCTTCATACAGCGAAATTTATTTTGAAAAATTTGATCCTTATATAAGATGGACCTTACGTAAGTATAAGATGATTTTGAAAACATTTGATTTTGGAAATGAATTGGTTGTCTTAAATTATATTGATTTGGAAATTTGGATTTATTTTCTAAATCTATTATTTTGGAAACTTTGAAACTAAAGATATTTAATTTGAGAAGAAATAATTTGGTGAAATTGTATATGATTTTGAAATTGAACTGATATTGAAACAAATTGAAATTTGAGAACCTTATGTTACTAAACACTTGATTTGGGAGTTGTCAAACTTATATAAAATTGATTTGTATGAGTATGAAATCGATTCGAAAACTATAGATTTGAAAAGGTACTCAATTTGAAAGTGAAATCTTATATAATTGAAGTCTATATAAGTATGATTTGATATACTATTGATTTTGGAAAGTATTTGATTTGAAAATTAAATCTTATATATAATGGATTTTATATAAGTACGATATTTGAAAGTGATTTGAAAAGGTACTATATGATACATATTTTCGAAGTAAAGATATGGAAAGTGCCTTCTGCTTGATATCCGATTTGTGGCCACATCTTGGATTCATTCTATCGATATTTCTCTGATTTTTGGTTTTCCGGATATGATACTCGAGTGTCCTTCGAATTCCATGGCGTTACCCATGGTCTTATTTTTTTCTCTCGTGACTGCATAGCGCAACTGCCTGGCTGAGTCTTGCCTAGGGGTACACATTGTTTCCTGGGGGATCCAGGCGTAACCATTGTGTATCCTGCAATCTGTGTAGGTCGCGAATAGTAGCGCAAATGCTTGGCTGAGTCTTGCCTGGGGGTACGGATTGTTTCCTGGGGGATCCAGGCGTAACCATTGTGTATCCTGCATTCTACTAGTCATCATGGCGTAACTCACAGGGCTGAGAAAGCTTACAGATATGGATTGTTTCCTGGGGGATCCAGGCGTAATCATTGTGTATCTGCGAACCATTGTTGGACAAAGGTTTTGTTCGTTTTTGTTTGGATTGTACTTTCCATATCTGTTTTTAAAAAGTTTTTCCAGTATTTTCACTGGGTGTTGAAACAGGTCTACTAAGTACCTGGAGAATTCTAGTTTTGCGCCTGACCAACGCACTACCAGAGTCTACAGGAACAAGGATAAACTTGTTGAAACATCAAGTTATAAAAGTATTTTCGAAAGGAAATTTGTTTCGTTATAAAGGAAATTTATTATAAAAGTATTTCCAACAAAGAAATTTTGTATCAATATTTGAAATTAAAACTCTTATGGTTCTAAATTAATTATTCGTGCCCGATACTATTCTTTTGAATCTACCTTATCTGCTCAGCTTTATTTATTTACCTATATTCTGTTTTTCCAAGTCCTACTTCTTTTCCTTGTTGACTATATCCTTTTAACATATTTAAAAGTAAATGGTTATTGATTTATTAATAATATTTGAAAAGTATTTTAGATAGAATTAATAAATTTATGATCATGGATTTAATAGCTTCTTTGTAAATATAAGTAATAATGTAAATAATTGTTTTCAAATAGTTTTCATATATCTATAAAGTTGTTATTTAAGCATATAAATGGTAATTGTAAAGGAAGCAAGAAATTTTGCAAATGGATCTTGAAAAGTTTTAAAGTATATAAGACAATTGAATTGCAAATGAAGTTTTCAAATTTTAAGTAAAATTTATATAGTTCAAATTAATTGTTTAATCTTGACTTTCAATCTACTTTTATTTCTGGTTGTTCTATGCTCCTACCTCCTTCCTTTTCGGGGACGAAAAGTTTTGAGTGGGGGAGAGTGTAACGACCCAAACTTTTAGTGATTTTAATTGTTAAATTAATTGAAATTTTGTGAAATTTTAAACAATAAATTTGAAAATAAAAATTTATTATATGGAATACGTCTATTTTAATATAGCAACTGGAAAATTTTCATCTGATAATATTGAAGTTTATTTTCCTGTGAAATTTCATTTCAAATCAAACCGGTTAATAACAGTGAATTTAAAAGTTTTCCGAAACAAAAATATGTCAACAGGAGAAAATTTATTCAGATCATTCTGAATCAGATTGCGAAGTTCGTTTTTCCAAATTTGGACTTCTACTGCTCCGTTTATCTTAATTCTGGCCAAATAACAGCATTTCTGGTACCGATTATCGACTTTCGATCAGATGATCGTACCACCAATATCTGTATACCGTTTTGATAGTCTCGTCGTGCTGATCTCTATGGTATATTTATTTTTGTATTTTGAGGTCCGGTACGCGACGGAAACAATAAACTGTTTCGTTGTAACGGTACCATATACGGTGACTTTACTATTTCCTTCGGTTTTCATTTGAACGTGTTGCCCAAAACAAGTATTAATTTATTTAATAATTTGACCGTTCAAATTTTCATCTAGCATTTATTATTTGTAGAATAAGCGGCCACTAGCATTTTTTTTTTCAGTTTTGACTTTTAAATTCTTGTTCGTTCACATTCCTTCTTTGGCTCTCTATCTGCTCGTGACTATGTGGATTCATTTGGGAATAAGGATAATTATATTACGGTTTATATAAAAGTTTTATATGATGGAGCTTACCACCTTCCTTCTTTCCAGATCCCACTCCATCCTCTTCCCTTCTTTTCTCCTCACTTTCTTCTCTCCTTCCTTTTATTATTCGGCAGTGAGAAAATTTCCAACCTTTCCCTTCGGCCTTCCTTGCTTCAACACCAGCCATGTCACTCCACCTCTGTCCGACCTCCCACTTCCCTTCCTCCTTCTCCGGCCAGCAACTTGTTGGAAATCTAATTCTTCCTCAGCTCCATCCTTCCATCAGGTAAATAGCGGCGGATAGTAAATGGTATCATGCGCTCCCGAAGCTCCTTCATTGCAATCTCAAGAGGATCGGTCTCTCCTTCAAGCTCAACCATGACTGGTGCATTCATGCTAATTTGCAAGGCACGTGTGCCCAGTATTCTCGCATGCTCATACTTTGTCATATACTTCGATGTTTCCCCTCATCTTCACGTTTCCACTCGAACACCAGACAACCCCCTTCTTCTTTGTTTTCCCGTGGCATATATTTAAGGTACTATATATATGACAGTTGTATATTTTTTTTTAATTTAGTTTCAATACATGAATGTTACCTTTCGATTTATATACAATATATTATAGGGTATGTATGTTCTACACGTGAGCATTCTTCATATTTATTTAAGGATCTGGTGATGTACAAAAGTCATTTAAACTTGTTATAGGTTGTTGAGTCCCTATATGTCATGTTTTATATAAAAAGTTATATATACTTTTACACAGTTGCTAATATGAAAGGTTGCTTATGTAAGTAATCTTTTCCTACTGTTTATATATATGTAGTTATAAAGTAAAATATATGTTAGCCTGAACAAATATATTTGCAACCGTATAGAGTGTTATAAATTAGTTTATATATGGGTTTACATAAGTTTGTTTAGGATCTAGTGAGTTAAATATATTATATAAAGTAAGCTATGTCGTTTAAATAGATATTTAGTTTAAAATGTAATGAATATATGAGTCTGCATATCTGTAACTTAGTACAGAAATTTTATATTGTTGCATGTGTACAAGTCAGTTGTAATCAGTTGCTTTTAACATATGTATATGAGTTAAAATTTATGAGTTAAAAATTTGTATGAGTTAAGATTTATATAGACCTTGGAATATATATATATATATTTAAATTTAAATGGTGTTTGAAATTATAATATGGTATAGTTTTTTTTATATATATATATATAGTTTTATATAAGTTGACCTATATATCAATTATCTTCATCAATCCAATTCTAACTTGATTTCGTCCAATTCGATTTATCAGCTTTGCTCGTCGATTCGTGCCAATCTAGCTTTGCCTTGGAATTTGTGTTCGGATGTGTAACTCGGTTTCAGTGTTTATCCTCTCTAGCTTCGAAAGGTGAGCAATCACTCACGATTAACATTCTTGTATTTATTAAATTTGATTTCAATTGAAACGACAATTGAAATATGATGCTGTAGTTATGTAAATGGTTATATATGCTATTATCTGTATATGTTCACCTATGACATCTGACACCAGTATCTGTTATTTATTGATGATATATGCCTGTTGTTATATTTTATATTATCTGTTATCACTCTGCAAGTTCCCTGTTAGTATAGAATTCACTATGGGTTGAAATGATACATACCCGAACGGACTTTAGAATAGGAGAAAATCGTTATGGGTTGAAATGATAAACCCAAGCGATTTTCATTTGAATTGAATTGGGATTACGGGTCGAAATGATATCTACCCGTATATATTTAAATTTCGGATTGAAATGATAAATATCTGTATCACTTAACCATATGATAAATATATATACAAACACCGTTGGTCCATATATATATATAAATATTTTGAAATTGAATTCTATGGTTTTGGAAAGAAATATATGGTTTTAACAAATGTCGATTCTTAAATTATTATATATAAATAGTAATAATATATATAGATTTAATTATAATATTAAATTTGATTTAGATTGATTTAATACATATAATGTGGATAAGTATTTAAACATATATTTCAAAATAGATTTGGTAATAATTTGAATAAGTTAAGGTTAGAAAGATAATTTGAATTTAGTTGAAATTGTATTCAATAAAGAATTTTATTTAATTAAACCGATTTGAAACTTATTGAAATTGAGATGTAAGATATGATTTATAACTTGAGTTTGATTTATAAGTAATCTAATGAATATTTCTTGTTTAAATAAAGTTAAGGAAATATTTAGTAAAAATGTAATTTAAGGCTAGTTAAATGATATTGAATTTATTAAGTGAATATTCCCTGATTAAATAATAATGAAGTTAAATCAAGAGCTATATGAAACTGTTAAATTTAACTTTGAAATCGTTGAATATTAAAGCTTTGAAATATTGGAATTTAAATGGTTTATTTTGTGATTCAGATCTGTATTTGAATCAATATAAATTGAATTTGTTATTTAGGAACGGAATTGAACTAAATGGAAAAATTTAGATTGAATATAATTGGAATTTGAAATTTGAGTTGATTTGAATCGATTTGTGAGACTTGAGGAAATTGTAAATGCTTTACCTTATAAATTATTAAATCTATATATACTATTTTAGAAGTAGATATATTTGAAATGGAAATGATATCTTGATTTTTGAAGTATAAATAAATTTGAAATGACCACGGTGTTATAGTGTATATTTCCACCTTGTAGATAGTTCTGAAGATCCTTAGAGGATGGTTATCCCAAACATCCTTTAAGTTACTTGTATTTAAGTTGATATTTCACTTGAGTTGGATTTATTGATATAAGAATGTTAATCCTGACTCGAGTGTTTTGTGTTTTGCTTTACGCTCGGGTCAGACCGAGTAATACAGCATTTCAGACTCACATTTGGAGTTTGGAGCTTCCTTTGGAGATCCAACTTTCGCCTCAGCTTTCAGCTCTTCTAGTTGATTTATTCAGAGAAGTCATCTGTTGTACTGAAGACTTCACTACATTTGAGATATTCTGTTGTATTTTATTTCTAACTCTGATGTTTATATAGTAGCTTCATGAACTACTATTTTATCTATTCCGCTGTGTATTATTGTATTACTCTGTGTCTGTGATTCTGTGATTGATTTATTTACTGCATATGCTGAGTTTTGCCAAATTTAAATTAACAACGCGGTATTTTGAGCAATTCAATTCCGGCATGAGTGTCTACCTATGCACTTGTAATGGATGCGAATGGTCCAAAACACTGGGTCGTTACATAAAGTGTTTCAATTATGACCAAGTTGGGCATTATAAGAATCAGTGTCCAAAACCAGTCAGGGCGGATAAGGGAAAGGTCTTTGCTGTTGGACTATCATCTGCTAGGTCAACTGCAGCTGAAAAAGGGAAGACTGTGATGGAAGGTATGCTTTTGATTCAGAGTATACCAGTTAGGATACTATTTGATACCAGAGCATTACATTCATTTATGTCTCACTGTTTGGTTAATAGGTTATGCTCAGAACCCACATACCTTGTTACTTCCTTGAGGGCTGTGAATCCGATAGGAGGGTATGCAACTCCAGGGATGAGATGTGACCAATTAGAACTAGAATTGTTAGGTCATAAGTTTACATGTAGTCTGTATGTTTTTGATTTTGTAGATTTCGGGATCATTTTGGGTATGGATTAGTTGAATAAGTATGAGGCTAGGATATTTTGCCAGGATAGGGAAATATCCCTAAGACACCCTGATAGTCATAACCGAATTATATTCCCAATGGAGAATTCAGACCGGAGAAGTTGTGCTTTTTTAAGAGCTATGGAAGTAGGAGAAGTGTTAAGTCAGGTTCGAGTAGCAAGAGAATTTACAGATGTCTTTGAGCCGATTACAGGACTACCACTAAAACAAGCTGTTGAGTTTCGAATAGATCTTGTGCTAGGAGCTAAACCTGTGAGTAGACCACCTAGCAGGATGACACCGACCGAGATGAAGGAATTAAAGGTGCAGCTAGTGGATCTAGAAGGAAGAAATTTTATTAAACCAAGCAGTTCACCTTGTGGTGCGGTCGCGATGTTCGTGAAGAAACCAAACGGGTCGTTGAGGATGTGAATCAAATATCGTAAGTTGAACAAGAGGATGATTAAAAATAAGTATCCTTTGCCAAGAATAGACGATCTATTTGATCAGTTATGTGGAGCCAGAGTGTTTTCACTATTGGATTTGGCGATAGGTTTCCATCAGTTAAGAGTTGTAGAGGATAGTATTCCATTGACAGCATTTCGAACTAGGTATGGTTTGTATGAGCTGTTAGTAATGCCATTCGGGTTAATAAATGCACCTGCTTTCTTCGTGGATTTGATGAACCGAGCTTTTCGAGAGTACTTGGATAGGTTTGTGTTGGTGTTTATAGATGACGTTTTAGTATACTCTAAGGATGAAAGAGAGCATGATGATCATCTTAGGGTAGTGTTTGAGATGCTGAGACAGTATCAGCTAAAAGAAAAGTTTTTCAAGTGTCATTTTTGGAAGAAAGAGGTTAAGTTTCTTGGTCACATGATTTCAAAGAAGGGCTTGTCAGTCAATCTAGATAAGATCGAAGTTGATAACAATTGGAAGAGACCAGAGACGATGACTGAGATAAGGAGTTTTCTTGGACTTGCCGGCTATCATCGGAGATTCATTAAGGATTTCTTGCGGATAGCAGCGCCTTTGACTAAGTTAACCAGGACGGATGTGAAGTTTGTCTGGTCCGACAAATGTGAGGAAGCATTCCTTAAATTAAAGCATTTATTGACCAATGCACCTGTGTTAGTAGTTCCAGACGAAAACCAAGGGTTGGAGGTGTATACTGATGCATGTGGGACTGGACTAGGAGCTGCGTTGATCCATAAGGGTAAAGTTATCGCCTATGCATCACGACAGCTTAGACCACATGAAGTAAGATATCCTACTCATGATTTGGAGTTGGCAGCGGTGATCTTTGCATTGAAAATTTGAAGACATTATCTCTTAGGGGAGAGATTTGAGCTATACACAAATCATAAGTCCTTAAGGTATTTATTCTCTCAGCAAGAGTTGAATATGAGACAGTAGTGGTGGCTGGAGTTTTTAGCAGCTTATGATTTTGGTATAGAGTATACACCCGGGAAAGGTAATAAAGTAGCGAATGCTCTTACCAGAAGACATCAGAATGTGGTGTTAGCTATGTTGGCAGAATGGAAAGATTTAGAAGCTTTGACTACTTAGTGTACAGTTAAGATCGATTGCTAGTTCTAGTCAGAGCACAACCATGTTGACATGTTTAGAAGTTTGACCAGTATTGATCGAAAGGATTGCTTCTAAACAGAGGAAGGATCCATTATTAGCCGAGAATATTAGAATGCTTGAGGTGAGATCAGGTATCGATGATCTAAAGGATTTTAGTCTTGACCCAAGGGGATGGTTGAGAAAGAAGGGACAGTTGTGTGTTCCGAATGTTGAGGACTTAAGGAAAGAAGTTCTTGAGGAGTGTCATCGATCCAAGTTTACGATTCATCATGGAGGAACCAAGATGTATCAAGATATGAAGAGGAGCTTCAATTGGGAAGGTATGAAGAAGGATGTTGGCTTATGGGTTAGGCAGTGTGCAAACTGTCAACAAGTGAAGTTCGAACATCAAAAGCCGTGTGGGTTGCTTCAACCTTTGGAAGTACCAGTTTGGAAATAGGATTCAATATCCATGGATTTTATAGACGGGTTACCAAGGTCAAATAGAGGAAATGAAAGTACATGGGTCATTGTGGATAGGTTGACCAAGAGTGCCCATTTCATTCCAGTTAAGTCAACCAGGACGACACCTGTTTTAGCTAAGTTGTTCATGAAGAACATAATTAGACTACATGGAATTCCTAGTAGTATAGTCAGTGACAGAGATGCTTTGTCTACTAGTGAATTCTGGAAGAGTATATAGGAGGTGTTAGGTACCAAGCTTAAGATGAGTACTGCGTATCACCCTTAGACGGATGGGCAGAAAGAGAGAGTCAATAAGGTACTCGAGGATTTATTAAGAGCTTGTGTATTGGACGTTGGTAGATCTTGAGAAGATCACCTACATTTAATGGAGTTATCCTATAATAATAGCTATCAGACTAGTATAGGAATGGCGTTTTTTGAAGTTTTGTATAGAAGGCCATGCAAATCACCAGCATGTTGGTTGGAGACTGGAGACAGTTTAGTCTTAGGTCCAGACCTGGTTGGAGCGACGACATAAAAGATTGAGTTGATCCGAGATAGGATGAAGGAAGCTTAGTACAGACAGAAGAGTTACGCTGATAAGAGGCGTAAAGACATAGAATTCTCAGTTGGAGATAATGTTTTCATTAAAGTATCACTGATGAAGGGTGTGGTACGATTTGGAAAGTCAAGGAAACTGGCACCGAGATATGTTTGTCTATTTCAAGTTATAGAGAGGATCGGGAAGCTCGCATACAGAGTAGAGTTGCCGAGTAGTATGGCAGGTGTCCATAATGTGTTTCATGTGTCTCATCTTCGCAACTATGTGCATGATACAGAGACTACTATTCCTCCGACAGGGTTGGAAGATTTGATAGTAGAGCCTAATTTGACTTTTGTTAGACAACCAGTTCGGGTTGTAGTGAGAGATGAGAAAAGATTGAGGAACATGACAGTCAAGTTGGTGAAAGTTCAATGGAGCGACAACGAGAAGGACTGTACTTGGGAGACAGAAGACAAGATTTGAGATACTTATCCTGATCTGCTTTGAGGGTATGTCTATATTAGCTTTATATAGATAGTTGCTAGTCAGGTAGGCTAGTATGGTTGTTAGGAGTTGTTACAGACGATTGCTATGTTTAGTATTTTGTCCTTACCGAATTTCGAGGATGAAATTCTTTTAAGGAGTGGAGCCTATAACACTCCTAATTTTTAATAACATTGTTCAGGAGGTTTAATTAGATAAATTAAATATAATAATGTAAATACTAGAGTGTTAAGGGGATTAAGATTTGAAAATCTATTTATAGGTCGAGCTTAACTAAAAAAGTGGGCTTATGGATGGTTTTATATGTTAATAATTAACGCAAAGGCTTATGGGAAAGTACCATAATCCAATTTCCCTAAATATTCTCCTTTCCTTACCTTTCACGTTCATTTTTCAAAATCGCAAAAACGTAAGCTAAGAGGAAAAAACAAGCCGGCCATTATTTAGGAGGAAAAGAGGAGAAATTCATCTAAAGCTAAGAAATCAAGCTAGGGGAATTAACAAAGGATCAAATCTCAAATTCCTTATCCTAATAAAGGTGAATAATAATCAAAACCATCTCTATTTTTGTTTTTATGATCATTTGATTTTCGGTTTTAAGTTTTCATCCATCATAATGATTATGATGATGATATGCTTGGATTTCATGATAATGATATATTCAAACAAGTTTGTTTGATAATTGTTTTATACGGTTTTAAGGCAAAAATCATTTATTTTGGATTTCAAATGCCATGATGAATTTATATGTTATGTAGAACATTAATTTGGAGTTGGATTTTAAATTTTATAATTTTCCGAGCTAGGGAAAATTTATTATGAATTTTCAGTGGAGAATATGAATAACTAGGTTTAGAAATTTATTTTGGCTATATTATGAAGAATTTAGGTCTGAAATTTTTATATGTTAGATAACATATTGAAAGTGAATTTGTGAATTCCTATGATTTTTGGGGATTTTTCATACGTAATTTACTGTGGAAATTAAATTATTTTAGATGACGGACTTAAATGTTTTATTTTTTTGCTTAATGGAAGGGCTTATTTGTTAATTTAATTTTTGTTCAGATCTGAAATTATGCGGCATGTTTATTTTGGGAAAGAATTTGAAAAGTTTATTGGAGATACCAATAGGTTCAGAGAGAACCCATGAATAAGGAAGTTATTGGCAAGGGCTAATAGGTTCTTAGTGATCCCATGAAAACTATGAAACCGGATAGGGAGTCCGTAATCATTAAACAGGTTATTAGTCAGCCCATGGAAGCTAATAGGTTAATAGTGACCCTAGTAACTATAACTGAGACAGATAGTCAAAATGAATGGGGATGGGTAAACCAAAATTGATTTACTTATTTGCATATCATCATAATATTTTGAATTATTATGTTTTTGCCATTGTGGATGCAGGAGCACAATATATAGTTTTTATAAAGTTTTGGATAAAATAATAGTGTGGGGAAAACCCATTCCGCTAAGCGGCATGGTCTCACTAGATATCTAAATGGTTCAAGATGGTAGATTATTATTCGTACCAGACTTTATGTCTGACTCGAAGTTTATGTTTTCCCCTTAAACTCTAGGGTGCTCAATTGATTTTGAGTAGTTTGAGAGTTGAGTTTTTCAGGTTCTCCTTAGACGGATAAGCTTCCGGAGACGTGCAGAAGGCAAGATAGCTATTATGAGTTCTTTTCCTTTTGATTCCGCTGTGTTTTATTGTAAAGGCAAAGTTGTTTAATTGCCTAGTTATATATACTCTGATCATCCAAGGGGGCATCTTCATATGTCGCTCTTGGCGTATGTTATAATAATTATATTTTCTTTGAACGTGGTTCTCGAATATGAGATTTTGTAATGAATGTTGAAATGATTTGAAATGGAATA
Organism: Allium fistulosum; assembly: GCA_030737815.1. Classification (NCBI taxonomy): domain Eukaryota; kingdom Viridiplantae; phylum Streptophyta; class Magnoliopsida; order Asparagales; family Amaryllidaceae; genus Allium; species Allium fistulosum. The sequence goes on from CM060904.1 coordinate 531,789,912, forward strand.
TGAAAGTTGTTTTATGATTTTATAAATTTTCCATATCCATATGTTTCTGTTTTATCAATGCATCTAACATTACCGTATTTGGTCGTCGAGGATTAATAACTATGGATGAGTGCAGCATCCGTAGCCATTAGTTTTGGGCCTCCAAGTGGGGGATGTTACAACTGAGAAGTAATTGTTATTTCAATAAATACCAACTTCGTAGCAAAGGAATTTCTTTTGGAAATTACTAATACTAAAATGGATTTGGATACAATCCATAGACGAAACTGATTAAGTGCAACTAACCAAGCCTAGAACATAATGCATTAGAGTGTCTAATAAGTGTTCATGCACATTGAAGTTAAACTATGAGTTTCTTATCAATGTTGAGAATTGATAATCCTCACTTGTTAATTAAACCATTAAGAGTATTGACTTTGCCAAATGTATGATGCACAAATCTAAAAGGATTTCAAGTACGGTATCAAAATATTATTTTGACGGTTGTACCTAAAAGGATATGTTCCATCTATCGCAAATGTGTCTTTAAGAGAAAGACCAATGGAGTTGGAATATAAAGAGAAACATCGATAAGAATAATATCGTAAATTTAAATTGTTGAAATTAGCACAAAAGATTCATCATTTAATGTGCTCCGATTAATTTGGATTTTATTCACAAAATTATCGCTTGGTATGACTTTGCATTTTGGTACATATGTATCGTAAGAGAAAATTCTAAATAATGATTTTGAATAGACTGTTTGTACATAACCACCAAAGTATCTCGAAGTCAGTAGAAGTGATCGTTTGACAAGCATCAAAGTTGAACAAGTGTTTTGAAAGAAATATCAAATAGTCTGATTTTCAGCCAAAATGTAGATGAAGCGTGTGTTTACAAGAAAGAACATTAAAAGGTAAACAAATATTTATAAACTATAAGTAAACAACATACTGCTTATTTTTAACGATGTACTTATGTTAAAATTGGTTCTAGTTTGGTTGCTTAATACTTGATATTGGATTTGTAAATTATATCTTTTATAATAAGTATAAAGGACGTTGGGAATGTTCCAAATCACACACACATACACCATATTGAGATGTTTAATATAAATCATGTAAGATGGATTCCTTACGCATTGGAAATATGAATTATCATACATGATGTATTGTATACAATATCATATTTAGAAATGTATTTGATACAAGAAATATCAAATCTAGATTAAGATCACTAAATAGTAGTTTAGAGTGTTCTCGAACAAATAGAAACACTAAAGAACTATTTACATAAACAGTGAACTCCTTATGAAGAAATATTCAAAAAAAACCTTCAAAAGTGATATTGAGTATAATATGTTAATATTAGATTCATTTTTAAACCTTAATATATGAGTTTTGAGTTGGAAATATTCCAAACGAAATACTGTGCTTAATTCAACGAAAAGGCCAAGCACATCGCCTTGAATAGCACCACAATAAATGCAGCCTATAAATATAAAAGTACAAATTTATTATTGAGCTAGGAATGATTCTAAGTACTACGAATACTAATCATTGTTGTATGATAACAATGTGATGATAAGAGCATAATAGAAGTTGGGAAACATACCCTGAATAGTTCCACGTGATAAAGACAGTTTATCGCATTGAAAAGAGTTGATTGACAAAGTACATAATCCAGACAACATAGCAGATCCATTCATGAATGGACTAAATCGGTCAATTCTCATCAAACTGATCGAAAGGATGGTATTGATATTCCATAATTGGCCCAACGTGCAAGTGAGAGATTGATTGAGTTAGGGGTATGCCATAGGGGCAATTTTGTAATTTACTGTGAATTATTAACTCTATAATGAAATATCATTCGAATTAAAAGGTGTTTTTCTTTTGATTATATACCTGATATAATATGTTATATTAAACGATTAATTTAATTTAAGTATATTTAATAGAAAATCCATAAATGATATGTTTTGTGATAGTAATTACAATATGTTGTAATCATGAACAATTTATTATGATATAACAAGCATATCATTCTAAATATTCTTAGTCAAGATGCATCAAAACTTGGTATAGATATATCTATTGGGACTAGAGTATGTAATGTTGTTCAAATGTTAGGCAGTGATTACTCATGGCTGCTGGGGACACCAAGGGGTTATGTACTAATTGTTATTGGATAATGGAATGACTCGGAACTAAGCTCAAATAGAAAATATTGATGTGATAATATTACATTATTCACTCGACTTGTGAATAGTTTTGAACTTCACTATAAGAACTTTACTTTGGTTATAGTTAAATCATATCACGACATCCATCAAATGGCTATAGTTGAGTCGAGTGAAAGCATTGAAAGTGAAACACTATTCAATAGAAAATTCGCTTCCTTGGTTATATAAGGTTGGTATCACGGTCAACTGAAGTCAACTCAAAGTCAAAGTCTTTGGCCAAAGTAGTTCGATTAATAATAATTTTTTCTATTGAACAAAAGACTTTGTGTTTGGACTATACAAGTTGAATATGGGCGATTCTGGATTTTGACTATTACCGAATTTTATAAGTCCTAATGTGATATAGTTTTGACGAAGAGTATTGGTGTAAATGATTGCCACTACATGGGTTGCTTAAAATAAGTAAAACTGGATTTTACTGAAACCGTGTAAATGATAAAAGGTGGACAAACCATCACACCATTAGCTAAGGTGACGTGTGAACGTTAATATTCGATTGTTAGTTATTAATTGCTGACTGAATTACACCTAAGTGTCATACAACCGCAATTTTGAAGATCCTGACTACTACCTAAATTAATTGAATTATAAATGTTATAAATTAATAAATACTTATGAAATATTAATTATAAAATTTTATTTGATTTCTATTGATCGGTACTGAAAATAGCAAGTGTATAAAAGTTACACACACATATCGATATATGTTTAAATATGAATTAACCCATCTGGTTTGAAGTGCAATGGAGGCCCATACGAGTTGATGGTATGACCAGCCAAAGATTGAGGGAAGGAAGGGTATGTGTGGATATTTATGGGTTTGAATTGGTAGAGAAAAGAGTGGATCTAAATCCACATTTTACCCTCTCTTTTCTCCCTTCTTGAAACATGCTTACTCCCCACTTTTCTAGTCTAACTTTTGGCTCTCCCTCTCCTTCTACCTGTAGCCGTAAGTACCATTACTTTTCCTCAATCTTTTTCAAACTTAAAAAACCAATTTCAAATCCAATAGACGTCTCTTAGTCTAGTAGCACCTTTTTGAAGAGATTGGATCCAGATCTAAGGAGTTCAATAGATTCAACATTCAACGTGTTATCTCTAGGCTAAGGTTGAGGTAACATACTAATTTACAATTATATATATTCATTTATAATGTTATATTTGGTTAGATTAGTTGTATATCATGAATCTTTATATGTATATGTTGTCAATTTAGGATATATATATTATTGTTAAAATAAACAAATAAACAATTTTTTCATACATATATGCCCTATAATTTTTGGCATAAATTAAAAAATTCGAATTAAGTATTAATTTAAAATGGAATTTTTAGAACAAAATTGAATGCTATATCAAAATAAATCAACATTAAATACTTGTAATTTTGTGGTTGAATTTTAAATATATTATTTTTGAAAAATATTATTTTTTGGTATATAGATATATTTTATCATATTCAAAATATAGATATATATACAAACACATAATTTATTATAATACAATGAATTAACTTGGTTTTAATAATTTATAAAATTATATATATATTTTTTAATATACATAAATTTATAAACATTGCTTGATATTTTTATTTCGCAAAAAGATCTAATTTTTTTATACGGATTTTAGTTTTAAAAAAAATATACAGATATTATTTAAAAAAAATGATTTTGTGAAAATTAAACTTGGCCTAAAAATAATACGTATATAGTATTATATATATGTTTTATTATATAATATTAATTTATATTACGAATGATTTTAATATATTAATTTTTTATATATATAATATTTACGTATAAAAAAATTCTGTATATATATATATAATAATATATAATTTAACTGCAAATTTTTAATTTTTAATTTAAACTTAAAAGGTATTTTCAGATTTGGATTTAGTTTCATAATTTGAAATTTGAACTTAAAGTCGTTTATTTTCATATTTGTAAATGTTATTTTATATGTATACATATTGTTAATAAGATTTTTTGTTTCAGAAACACCTAAGTATTTTTTGAAGTAAATATGATGCTGAATGTTTTCATGATTAAAAATTAGCAAGATTAAATAATGCTAGTGGAAGTACATATGTGCTGTAATGGTTACATAATTATGAGAAAAAATATTCAAGATTCTAAGAAAGGTCTCGATCCAATTCGTTAAACAATACATTTCAATTTTAGCACTGAAGATAGAAAGAATAAAGTAAAGTACCGAAAGCAATAAATGACAAAGAATTTATGTGGATTGGATGTTAACGAATCCTACGTCCACGAGAAAATGACCTGATCTTCTGTCCTTCTTAATACAGGTGAAAATCGCAGAGAGTACAATTTTCATTTTAGTGCCAAAAAAAGTAAAGTAAAAAAATCCCTTTTCTACTAGTGCCTTTTTAATTTATAATACATGGAGATTCATACAGATCGCTAACATCCATCTTTCACTCTTTTGATTCTTACCTTTGGATTATGTCACGTGTCAATCATTTGTCTAGGTTATTTACTAAATACAGATTGCTAACGTAGTCTTCAGCGAGAAACTTTGATTTGGGTTGATGGATTCTGAACTCGGGCTGGAAGCTTGAATTAAAGCGGGAAACTATAATTTGAATAAGCTATGACTTGATATGAGTTTTTATCCGTTTGAGACTATAAGGAGTTGTGTAGTATTGGCCCTTCCTTATTAAGCTTTGTTTTTGTGGGGACAAATTTTCAGTCCAGACTGTTGCTAAAACTACTTAGGATGGGTTCTAGTGATATGGCTAGGTTTAAGAATAGCAGCACAGTCTTATTTACTAAGTTTTACAGTTTGGTTTTAATTACTATTGGCATTGTGCTTTATTGTTGTTTTGGATGGAATAGTGCAATACGACTTCAGGAGTGTTAGCATGGTCTAAATACTGCTTAACATTACTTTCTTATATAATTATGAAGGCGCGGCTCCTAATGATCCATTTTTTATTGTGAAGTTCTAGAGTGCTTACAATCATGCAGCCCTTTTATGTTGGGGGTATTTCCTTATTGTAGCTTTGCCTATGCATGTGGATGGCTTGTTGCTACGTTTCTTCCTTCGAGTCTTTGTATCTGTTGGGTAGTACTTCTTTGGAATTATGGTGTTGTCTAGTCACTTCAATGTCAAATCAGGATGGCGATGCATCCTTATTTCTTCAATGTTAATATAAGATTGCTACGCAACCCTGCCACTTTAATGTTAGTTTAAGATTGCCACGCATCTCTAATGTGTATAGTTGCTTTAAGGATTGTGCCATAGTTCTATATCATTAGATTGCTTTTGGGGCCGCAACACAATTTCTACATCATGTTGTTACTTAAAGATTGTGCCGCAGTTCCAACTTATTGAGGCTTACTTTTGGATCTGTGGTACGTCCTTCATATTTGGAACTTGAAGGCTGTACTGAAGTTCTTCCCATTAAAGTAAGTGTTAGGATTGCAGATCAGTCCCTATACTTTGTGGCTATCTCAGGTTACCGACATAGTGTTATAGTTCCGAAGCTAAGCTCAATGGAAAGGCGCAGTCCTTATGTTTTGCCACTGTCTTAAGACTTTGGCACAGTACCATTTGGACTTTGCTCTCACTTCTTTTTCATAGTCCAACTTCTTTTATGGGAGCAGTTCTTTTCGCTTGGTGCTTGCATCAATTTTCCTTTGACAATGTTTTGAAAATATGGGTGTAACACTTGCCACCCAATTATGTAGTGATTGTAGATTGATGTGGACTTATCTCTACTTCCATATTTTTCTGTAACCCATCACCTTTAGTTTTTCTCTCTCTTTTTTTAAAAGGAAAAATTAATTATTTCCTTTTTGCATTTAATTCCCAAGTACACGTGCCACTGCCTTATTTGCCGATCTTCTGAAAAAGCTGTAACTTTAGTCTTTCGACTCCTAAGAAAATCTATACTGGTCCTCACGTTAATCTTTATTGTCATTAATCAGTTGACGTTTTGGGGCTCTTCCATCATTCCAATCGTGTGGCTGTGATTCAAATTGAGGTAAGTACATATTTTTACCCATCTTCTTCTTTATTCCATTACATGCTTTTGAAAACCTTAGTTGCTAACCTCATCTTCTCCAAGAATAGTTTCTTTTTTGAACAAAAGTATGGACATTCTTTCCCTTGTAGTTTCTTTTTTCTATATCTTAGCGGTAATCGATAACCCACCCAATATTTTTGATATGAAAACTGCTTCCATCTCTCCCTTATCTTTACCATCCATAATAACCAAATTAGGAGAAACAGAAGGTATTTTGGGTCACTTCGAGTTTGAAGGTCACATAGCTAGGGTACCTGAATCCTATTATCATATCCACATGCCTCCAGATGGCTTTATTTCTATTACTTTCGAGCACATTCGATGAAGGCTTTATCATCCTTCCAATCAAAATCTTCGTGAATGTCTTTCTGCAATTGGTATTGCTCCCGTGAAACTTGCCCCAATTTTTTACTCCATTCTGATCGCCGCTTTCATTCTTTATGCGAAGAAGTGTTCTTCCCCTTCTTGTGATGAACTCGAATTCCTATGTGACATTCACAAAAGTCCTTTCGAGGGTGATTATGGGTTTTATTATGCTCAGGCAAGAAAATCAGTTCTTACATCTGTTCCTCGAAAGAACCAGAAATAGAATGATCGATATTTTTTTATTTCAAATTTAAATAACTTCCCTTCTTCTTTCCAACCATAGCCCAATTTCCATATGTTCTATAATCAAGGCACTAGGCTACTTGTATCTTGTGGGAATGAGATCCTTGGGTTGAGTGATGAGGATAAAAAAAAGTTATTCTTCACTAATTTGTTACTGCATAAGTACAACTCTCTACGTTCTAGTCATAACTTCTCTCGTTCCATCTTTAAATTCTCCTCAGTTATGGACAATCCTAGGGATATAATTAGATAAGCTCAACATCAAAATTACATTTCCTGATTCCTGTAGGGATGATTACCGATCTTAATTTTTTTTCTTATATATATATAGCTAAGATGGTTGAAGGTCTTTCAAATGAATTTTTTGATGACCTTGCAGTACAAAAATCGATGGTAATAAAGAAGAGGAGGGAGAAGAGAAAGACCGATGGCGCTGAAACTTCTGACCGACCTCTTAAGAAGCCCCATGCACCTTCTCCTTAGATGTACTTCCATCTCACCACTCCAATCCTTCCGAGACCCAAGCATTCTTTTCTTGACCCTAACCGTAGGGCCCACTATTGATATTGCTGAGAGGGTAGGGCATGCTACTTTGGATGGTCTATCCTATATTGCTTCTACACCCCAATCTTGTGATATTGCACTCCTGTTTCTTGCACTCTCCTTTTATGAATTTTCTACCGAGCTTGACATGACTTGGGCTGATGTAAGTGCCTTCTTCTCTTACTTTATTAAATGACGATTTACTTCACCAATTCTCATCTTGTTTACTTCTGTTTTGAAATAGGTGGGGGCTTTTGTAGACAAGGCTCGAAAGAGGCTAAAGATGACTTGGTCTAATCCACTACTCGCATTGCTAAGCTTGAGGTGAATCCTTCTATGGCAATCTCCGAGAAAACTATAGTAATTGAATAGCTTAGGGCTCAATAGGAGAATGCAGAGAGGGTAGAGGGGGCGGCAAAGGCAACAGAGGTAGCTTGGAAGTTGAAGGGATAGGAGTTGGAAGGGAAAGATAAAGCACAGGGGAAGAAGGTGAATGAGCTGGAGGAGTCTAAGGATAGGCTTGAACAGATTACTTACTGGGTGCTTTTCAAGACGTATGCCACGGTTAAGTGCTAATTTTTTGCCGACCACTTAGATGATACTACTACTGAGGTTGACCTTAGCTTCTTAGGAGACTCCACAAGAATCAAAGATGCCCTTGCCTATTGCAGGGCCGAGTGGGCTAAGGAGATGGCCAAGGATAATGCTTCCCCTTCCGCCTCCCAAGACATTTCACTTTTGCAAGATGATGAAAATGCACTGTCTAAGGGGGCTGAGGCCACCTCTACATTCCAAGTTCATGTAATCACTCGAAACTTTGTAAATAATTCCACTATTTTTCTTGACTGTCTAAATTCTTTGGTGTGTAATGAGGTAAACTTTGTTTTTCAATTTTTTCATGACCAATTTCTTTGATTGCCTTACTGTTTTACTACTGCAGTACGAATGACTACATTTTTTTCATTCCTTTGTTCTTTATAGTCTTCTATGAAAGTAATTTTTACTAAATTCCTAATGGAAATCATGAAAAAATTTCAAACTCACACCATAGATCACCTTGGTCTTAACGCAACAACGATTCACAAGCGAGAGAAAGAGTTAGATGAGGCATTCATGCAACTTAGAGAAGAAACCCAAGGGTTGCTTTCCAAAATTGACCAAGTAGTTAAAAAAAAGGAAGAACTTAGTGACTTTGTACCGCGTCATTGTCACTATACCCTAGAGAGCGGCTCTTTTCCTCTTGATAGCCCTCATTTGGAATGGTTAAGGATTAGGCTTAGGAATCTGGATAAGGGGTGAACCGTGTATATTATATATCTTTTGTGAATTTATTACCCTCTTCGTATACACTCGTCTTATATAATATATCTTTCCAAATTTTACTTCATGTAATTTGAATTCCATTGAAATTGGTTCTGATGATCATCAAATAGGTCACTTCCCTTCCTTCTTATCGGCATCCGTCTGAGACTAACATAGTCTTTAAATTATATACACCTTCAGTTCCTATAATCTATTGCCCGGATGATTTAGGCGTACATGAATATGAGGTTATGGTTATAACATCTACTGTTATCTTAGAAGAAGAGAATTTTCAGTCAAAATTACCAATGAAAAACTTAAGAGAGATCTGGAGAATTCTCTTTCTAATTTCAAAAAAAGCTAAGGATACACACGAATGTTAACATCAATATAACACCAAGCTGTGCACAGAGCTTGATGGTGCAAATTCAACGATGGTAGAACCACAAAAAACAACTGAAGGAAAGTGAAGCACTTTACGGGATTCTCTATGAGGAGGAGATCAAGGGATTGAGAAAAACCATAAAAAAATTGTCTCTTTAGGCTGCTCAACGGTATGAAGTGAAGGATGATGCCAAAGCAGGAGAGCTGGTTAAGGAGCTTAGTGTGCTCCTCCTAGAGGAATGGATCCTGTATTGGTGGATGAGTGGAAGAAGAAACTAGAACTACATTATCAAGGTAAACTTAAGTAATTGAAGGACTACTACAAGCAGCAGTTGGAGCGACCGAGGCTGAAGGTGCTCCCTCGCATACAGAGGAAGGGTGGAAAGCGGATGTTGCTCTCAAATATTTTGATGGTTTTTCTAGGGACACCAAAAAGACAAGGCTTGAATTAATAAAGACTTTAGAACAGACAAGTGAGATAGTTATACTTAATATTTACGAACTCGAAGATCAACTACAAGAAGCTCAGGCTACTTACAATGTCATAGCAGCACTTGTTAGTGTGCTAGGGCAGAATCGAATTATCGATCTCAAAGAAAAGTTTAGAAGGGAGAATATTAGATGTATGGTAGGGCAGATTTATTTGTAATGAGCTATAGAAATTTTTAATTATTTTTACCCTGCGCTTGATTTGAGTTTTCCCTATAATAAAGAAGGCTTTTTAGTGACCGTGGAGGATCCAATGAACCCATGTATATGTGCCAACTATGATCCTAGGAAGAGTTTTTGTATTAGAACATATCAACCTTTGCCTAGCAACCGTTAGACTCGATACTTCATAGTCGTAGCAGTATTTTGGAACTTATAGTTTAGAACTCGAAAACTTTCCTTTTTGTTGTGCAAATATCTATAAGGATATTGTATAAATTGAATTCTCTTGTAAATGAGTACAAGTACCTCGTGAGCTTTAGCTCATTCACACTTTGTTTTAATTTTATCAGCTGGATTTTCTTGATTTTCAACTTTGTATCCGTCTTTTTTTCATGCACTTGGCATGATTTGCCCTACCTTTTAGGGGTAGACTATTTTTTAACAGTGAAGTCAAGTCATGTATTTACAACCTTTCTTAATACCCGTGCATGATCTTTTATACTAGTTCAGGCTGTCCAATATCCTTACGTCATAATTGTTTGGCTAAGAAGCTGAGTAGTGCATAATGCAACTCTATGCTATTAGCTATGTTAGTAAAATTAACACAGAAAGATCTTTATATTGGTTCAAGCTGTCTAAAATCTCTACATCTGGTTCATTGTATTATTACTTCTCATAATAATTACAATACTTATTATTTTGCTATACAAATAACACCACCTATATAAAGTAATGCCTGAGATGCTTAGAATTCCAAGTTTTTGGAACTAAATTTCCATTAGGTCTTGAGAGTCAGTAGGCTCCATTGGTCAAAACTTCTGCCACAACTAGTGTTCCTTCCCAGTTTGGGCCTAGAGCTTTGTTTGCTGCACCCTTGGTGTTTGCAACTACTCTTTGCAATATTAAGTCTCTTTTGCAGAAGTTTCTACCTTTGAGCTTTATACTGTAATTCTTCGCCATCCTTTGTCGGTATGCAGTGGATCAAACTGCTGTCTCTTCTCTTCTTTCATAAATAAGATCGAGCGCCGCTTCTTTTAATTCCTTATTTTGCTCTGCCACATATTCTTCTGTGTGTTGGAATCTTTTTTCAACTAGGATCATCGCTTCATAGCCATAGGTTAATGAGAAAGGTGTGTGGCTAGTTGGGGATCTGGATGAGGTTCTATAAGCCCATAACACCAAAGATAACTCTTTTGCCCATTTTCCTTTAGCCTTTTGCAGTCTTTTCTTGAGCAGTTTCTTAATAGTTTTGTCTACTGCTTCGACTTGCTTGTTTGCCTATGGGTGTGCGACAGAAGAGAAACTTTTTATTATTCCATTTCTTTCACAGAGCTCCGTAAACTCCTTACTCTCAAATTGGGTTCTATTATCAGAAATTGTTTTATGAGGGATCCCAAACCTAGCAATTATGTTCCTTGCAACAAAAGTGACTATGTTCTTTACTGTGATTGTAGTTAAGGGTTTAGCTTCTACTTATTTGGTGAAGTAGTCTATTTCCACCATGGCATACTTTGCCCCTCTTTTAAACATAGGAAGTGGTCCTATCAAATCTATGCCCTATATGTCAAATAGCCATGGGATGGCAAAAGGAATGAGTGCATGAGAAGTTAGTCTTGGGATACTAGCAAATCTTTGACATCTATCACATTTTCTTACGTATTCCTATGCATTTTGAAGTGCGGTGAGCCAGTGGTAACCCTTTCTTAGCACTTTCTTTGCTAACTTAGTTTCTCCATAGTAATCTCCACACTGCCCTTCATGTACTTCACTCAAGACTCATATTCCCTCTTCTTTGGAAACACATCTAAGATAAGGTGTACAATACCCTCTCTTGTATAATATACCACTAAAGAATGAAAATACAGAGCCTAATATTTAATTTTACGAGCTCCAGTCTTGTTCGAAGGTAAGACTCTGCTTACCAAGAATCGTTTGATAGGGGTCATCCATGAGTCTTCCTCTGTATGTTGTGGGATAGACGTAGTCGGAGTTTGCTTTTGCTTTTCTGCTGCTCCTTAGCTCTAAGCTTCTCTGACCATCGATCAGTATTTGGTTCATTTCAATGATGCTCGACTCGGCTTGATGTCTTATTGGAACAACTTTCATTTCCTACATTACTTTTGTACTAGCAAGTTTAGCCAACGAATCCACAGAAGAATTGTTCTCACATAAGGTTGCTCTATATCAAATTGATCAAACTGCTTTAGCAACTTTTGGACAGTTCTACATATTTAGCTAAGGTTGGCTCTTTCGTTTGATGATTCTCTTCACTTGATTTACCACAAATTGGGAATCACTATGATTATTAATATGGGTTACTTTCATTACATGATCCATCCTTAAGCTTGCGAGGAGAGCCTTATATTCTGCCACATATTGGTTGCTTTGAATCTGAGCTGCACTGCTCTATATAGTTTCTGCTCATTTGGGGTATCGATACATATTCGATCCCTGCCTCCTATTCCTTTGATGCCCCATCCATGAATACCTACCAAAACTATAGAGTGGGCATCTCATCTTCAGATTGTGGCTCAATAGGTAGCATGCATTCTAGAATGAAATCTACTAGTTCTTCCCCTTTGATTGCTTTCCTTAGGCAGTAGGAGATATCGTATCGACTAAGTTCCATTGCCCATTTTAGCAAGCGACCTGACGTTTCTGGGTTCTATAACATTTGCTTCAGTGGTTTATCTGTGAGGACTTTGATGGAATGCGCTTGAAAGCATGACCATAATTTTCTAGCTGTAAGCAGCAGGTTGTCAGCTAACTTTTCAACGACTGAGTAGTTGAGCCCTACCCCAGAAAAGTACTTGCTTGTGAAGTATATAGGCTTTTGGGTTCCTTCATCTTCTCGTACCACTACAATACTAATAGCTTTATCGGTTATAGTTAAATATACATATAATTCCTCACTTGTTACTTGTTTTAAGAGGATATGAGTACTGATCAGATAATCCTTCATATTTTAAAATGTGATTTTTCATTCCTCAGTCCATTGAAAATTCCATCCCTTGTTCACTTGGTTGAAGAATGGTATACATTTGTCGGTTGCTTTGGAAATGAATCTGCTTAGAGCGACCACCCTACCATTTAGGCTCATGGTATCTTTTGGCTTCTCTGGGACTCTCATCTTCCTTTTGACATCAATCTGCTCTGGGTTTGCTTCTTATAGATAGTCTTCCTACTTCCTTTGAATTTGATTCACGCCTTTGCCTAACTGACCCTTCATGTTTTTTCTTTATAAAATATACAATAGTTCAATTATATGTAAATTAGATTCAGAATTCAGAAATTAGAGAAGAGCAAAAATAGTGTATATATATAAACCTATTACCTTTTCCTCTTGGATTTGAATTCTTGAATCAAATCGAAGAATCGAGAAAGAAGACAGACGTAGTTTCGCTAGTGTTCAAAATAATTTGTAAATAAAAGTGAGGAGGAAACCCACTTATTTATAGCGGTTAGAACATGTCTGGACCACAGGATTTAAGTTGGTTTTAGATTATAAAATTCAGGCCTTTCATGGATACACAAACCCTAGCTGCCATGTGCCAACCGATTGACCGCTCCTCTTTAGGCAGACCGCTAGCAGTCGATCGGCCCAGTGGAGACTATCGACTGGCATTCTTTTAGCCGATAATTTATTATTTACCATTATATTTTGATTTGTTTCCTACATTGCACACTACCGTTTACATCTTCCTTCAACGTTAACTTTTTGTTAACCATAAAATATTTATTAACGTTTTTAATTTCAAATGCTAACATTATTAAAATTTTAAATTTCAATTTATTCGAATTATTTTGAATTTGAAAATTTCAAATGCCATTAACTTTTTCATTTGAACAACGATCATAAAACTTTATATATGAAAGTTGATCAAAAAATCACCCCGAATGCAGTGGTATAACTTCCATGGCCAAATTTCGATGTTTGCAAAGTTCTCATTTTAAGCCTTATTATTAATTAATTGATTTCTCATTAATTTTTACGAGGTGTTATAGAGAGGACTTGTTTGTCTATTTGGTAGCGTCTGCTCATGCCTAAAGCGCAACATTAGTGTATGAGGAGGGGAGGATTCAAAGGCCAATTTACTATATCAAAAAGTTGTTCATTGGTGTTGAAAAGAACTACCCAAAGTTGGAAAAAATTGCATATTGCTTGCTAATTGCATCAAGGAAACCACGACCATATTTTCAGGCTCATCCAATTAGGGTGCTAGCAAACCAGCCTTTGAAACAGGTGTTGTATCAAACCAGGACCTCGGGGAGATTGCTGAATTGGAATATTGAATTAAGTCAATATGATATTACTTACCATCCGAGGAGAGTGATAAACGAGCATGCATTGGCAGACTTCATCGTTGAGTTTACGATGTTTGATGTTGAAGAGGAATACGATATGGCCATACTTTCTTCTAGGAAACTGTTTGTGGATGGAGCTTTGAATGAATGTAGTTTAGGTGTAGGAGTAGTGCTTGTAACTATAGAAGGACAATCAATTTGTTATGCATTGAAATTGGAACTTCCCATGACTAACGAGGCTTAATACGAGGAGTTGATAGCGGGGCTAAGGATAGAAAAGGAGCCAAGGATAAGGACGCCACATGTATTTAGTGATTTCCAGTTGGTGGTTTGTCAAGTAAGAATGAATATTAGGCTAAGGGTGTAAGAACTGCCCCTTACTTGAAAAGGCTCTGGAACTGTTGGATGACATAAACATTACACATATCCCCAGAGAGGAGAATGCGAAGGATGATTCATTGGCCAAGCTTTCTAGCTTTGGTGATGTGCAGCTATTAGGATTGATTCCAGTTGAGGTATTATCGACTCCAAGCATTGACCATATGGACGTCGGCTGGATTTTGGAGGTCGAAGAGGAGATGGAGTCGTGGATGACTCTGGTCAAGGATTATTTTCTCCTGGGGATTCTCCCGAGAGACGAGAATGAATTAATGAAACTCCTTTGAAATGAACCATGGTTCATGATTTAAGAAGGAGTACTATACAGAAGAGGATTATCTACCGCCTTGCTTAGGTGTGTAACTAGGGATGAGGCTAGGAAAATCCATATGAAAATCCATGAGGGTAGCTGTGGTGACCACAATGAGGGGCAGATGTTGGTGGAAAAGGTACTTTGCTATGAATATTTCTAGCCAACGATAAATGGAGATGCAGCTAATTACACTAAGCGATGCAACCGTTGCCAGAGATTTGCAAAGGTCTCGAAAGCCCCATCGATGGAGCTAACGCAAATGGTAGCCCATGGCCATTTACGGTTTAACGGATGACATAATTGGCATGCTACCAATGGCGAAATGAGGAACTAAATACGTAATAGTTGTGGTGGGTTATTTCATGAATTGGGACGAAGGAACCGATTGCCATGATTACAACGAAAAAGGTGATCAACTTCGTAATGAAAAACATCAGCTGTAGGTTCGGAATACCCTAGAAAATCATGATGGATAATGGAATTCGATTGAAAGTACCAAGTTCAAGGATTTCTGCAACCCATACAAGATCAAGAAAAGCTTTTCAATGGTAGTAGATCCACAGACGAACGGAGAAGTGGAGATAGTAAATAAAATCATTAAGTCCTCCTTAAAGAAACGGTTAACTAAAGTTAAGGGCAACTGGGTTAATGAGCTTCCACTAGCACTGTGGGCTAATAGAACAATCCAAAAGTCTACAACTGAACATACACCGTTCGCTTTGGCCTACGGATCAAAGGCTATAATCCCAATAGAATTGTAAGTCCCTTCTCATCGTAAAAGGCATTGCAATCCAAAGGCAAATGCGTAACTCTTGTTTGATTCCCTTGATTTGGTTGATGAGAAGAGGGAGGAAGTGGAATTACGGGTAGTAGCTCACCAGAAAAGAGTAGCATGACACTTTGATACCGAGGTCCGGAGCTGTAACTTTGAGGTGGGGGATCTTGTTTTGAAACAAGTTCTTTTGGATATGGGGGAACTTGGTCCAAATTGGGAAGGTCCTTATGCAACTGAACAAAATCTTGGAGATGAAACATTCAAGCTGGCAACTATTCATAGAATCTCGATTCCACGAGCATGGAATAGAAACTCACTACGATGATATTGTATTTAGTTTTATTTAATTGACTTTCTACAAATAAGCCACCCAAGAATTCTAACAGCAATATAATAAGGCAGGAATTGCCATGTTTTCTGTTTATAAATAGAAGTTAGCTTCTTAAACTAATGGAACCATGTTCTTGTAAGCGAAATCTCATACTACACGACTTACAGTACAATATGGCAGCGATTCCCTTAGTCTAGGATTTGGATAAAGGAATTAGACTGTAAGGGTCGATCAGATAGTTTGACCATATTCCTCCAATATTGACTGTTGCCTGAAAATAGGCAAGGTCAACAAGGGATATCTGTGGGCAGATAGAAAAATGCGCTGGTTTTCAAAGATAGAAACTGGCACACGGATAGAAATTGCTTAACCATGTCGGCAACCTAGTAGAATATGCTAGGCCGAGAATAAACAAGGATGGTTAACGGGTACTCTTAGTCAACATTTGGAGATAGGTGTGACTAAGAGTGGATGCCCGAAGATAGGCGTCCAAAGGCATAGTTTCTCGAATATATAAACCGGTCTATGATTGGGATATTCACGACTGTGGGCAATTGGATAATTTTCCCCACATGGTTACTATCCGACCAAGGCTCGGATATTGACAAGGTCAGAGTGCAATGCCTAATTTTTTGCATTTAGACCAATTAGTCCCAAAGACAGGACTCGCCATATGGTAGAACCGCATAAAAGTAGTGGCTTCACTCCCGGCTTAGTGGGATATGTTTTCCTAAGGTTTAACAGTGTGAACTTGTGGGTATCATCGATCATGACCGATTATTGGCGAGATTGAGGATCTCAGGAGATAGATGTTCAAAACACTATTCCCTGAAGATAGGGAATAGTGTGGAACTTGGACTATTCATGACTCGTTAATGATCGAAGGAAACTCGACCTAAAATGAATAAGGACAACTTCAGAGCTGGTTAAATTATAATTTTTGTTTATCCAAACAGAACACTTTGGCAACTATAAACAGGGCTGAGTAATGGAATATTACTAAAGCAATTACATGAATTTTATTTATATACACATAGTTGCAGGAAATAAAAGCATTGCGTGGAGACAAACATGTATAATATGGATGAATTGCAATCCGGGCACTTATATTATATATTTGCAGGTAGTTATATATAAGCAGGTATAGCATATAAAAATATGGAAATGTAAATGGAACCAAAAGAGTGCAAAGGAAAAGCAGTCTTTCATTACATCACTTTTTATATATACATTGATGTTCGTAAGAGCTGCTCCCACATAAACGTGGCTATATACAACAAAAGGGAAAAACAAAAGATACATCCTAAACAGACTGATAGAAACGGTGTTGCCTTCACTGGAGGATAGCCGAGAAGACTATTTCTTCTGGTTCTTCTTCTACTTCTTCCCAACCTTGTTGCCTAAGCCATCACAAGACCTCTTTTGGCCCTTATCATCTTTTGGTGTGCCGACTCCAGAAGGGGTGGTGTCACCTTTAGAAACAATGATGGCAAGATCTTCAAGGCGGTTGGAAGGAAGCCTAGGAATCTCTGTTGCAGCATCGATGCTGCCGCTCCTCGAAGGATGGATAACGATGGGAGAAATATGAGAAGAAGGTTTTGGCTCTCCAATGCTTATAGGCTTATCAAGAATAGGCTTAGTCTTGAACTTAACTTTGGACAAATCGATCTTTCATTTATCCACCATGGAAATGGATTCGATCAGGCCTGAGGCACTAGTTATAGCGACGTCTTCTCCCTGGGACAAGGAAACGTCGTCCAATCCCTCCAAAGATGTAATTCTTTCTACATCATAACCAAGGATAGAGGTTGGGGTAGATTTGGAACAACTAGTCCCATAGTCACGGGAGTTGACTCGGTAGTGATAACAGTAGTGCCTACGCCTTAATTGATTGGCGGTGGAAGAGATGGAACAGAAGGATGAGTTGCAACTTCATAAACGGAGAAGCAGCGGTTTGTTACAGTCTTGGCTAACAACTGAAGGGCATAGAATACCAGACAAACAAAGGATACACCTTCACCTTGACTCAGTCGCGGAACATAAGATTTTGAGATTTTTTCCTCTTCGGGTGAATGCTAAATTGGTGGATCAACGAAGGAGGGAACATAAGGTTCAACAAGAGTGATTACTATGGAAGCAAGGATAACTTGGGTGGCCTTGGAGCTGGCCCCATCGAGTATAGGAATTTTCGGTGTAAGCTCTTGAGACTTGGGAGCTGATGATTTAGCCTAATCCGATGCGCTTGGGTCGACAAGAGCTTCAGCAGTAGCATCTTCCACGACCAGGATAGCCTTTCCCTCTTCAATTTTTATGATGTCTTCAGCATCATGGCTTTCAGCTCGTCTTCGGTGATGCCTTCATCGGTCGCCTCTCCATGACCCAACACTTCCTCCCAGGCATCGACGAGGGTAATGGTATAAGTTTTGCCCAACCACTATAGGTTCCTATATTAGATAATGTTAGCGAAGAAAAACTGAAGGGTGGTATTCAACTCTTCTCTTTATTTGACCTCCTATTCCTTCAGTTCGCTTATATCATGCATCGTTGCGATATAGTCAACATGAGCTTCCAGTGTCTTGGTATTTATCAGGAGTAATTCAGATTCAAGCTTTTCTTTTTTGAAATGGAGCTTTTGGATTTAAGCCGCCTAGTCTTCAATAGTATTATCCTTGGCCCGGAAAATTTCATCCTTCATGGTGAGGGCCAAATCCTTCTCATTAAGCCGTGTCTTTAGAGTAACTTTATACTCATGAGCAGTCTTTAAAAAATCTTTTACTATGGTTTCCACTTAGGTATGGGCTCTCTTCATCTCCTCCATCAGGTCTTTAGTCTTCCTCCCAGATTTCAGAGCCGCGTCTCTCTCTACCTTTATCTTCTTTAAATCTCTTTTGTACCCTTATATAATGTTGTAATAGGTCTTCTTTTTAGATTCAAACGATTAAATATTCATTTGGTTGATTCAGTTAACCTTAAATAGGGCGTAACAAAGCTTTTTCCACTCATAGCCTCGGTCAACGAGCTCCTAGACCCATGTAACCTTCTAGTCTGCTTCTTTCTTAGGAAAATTTTGTATGTCACAGTCAAACATGACACCAGTTAAGTAGAGGTTGGGGAAAGCAGCCTACATGCAGGTTGTTGGAGCTAGAATAGGAGTTGATGGAGAAGAGTCCCCTTTGGATCGAAGGGGAACGGTAGTAGTGAGTGAAAATAAAGTTGGAGTCTGTTGTTGCAGACGAAGTTAGGGTTTAGAACGAGACGAGGAATGCCAAAAGATGAGTCGCGGCGATCATGTGAGTATTTATGCCGCTTACCTTAATCATAAGGCTTCCTTTCTTTGACCTGTCTTTTCTTTCGATCCCTCTCAGCTTTTGTAACATCCCCTATCTAGATGCCCAAAGATAAGTGCTATAGATGATGCAGTCATATATAGTATTAACCTCCGGCGACTAAATACGGCTATGTTAATAGTATCTATAATAATAGAAGCACTTGAATATGAAATAAATCACAGATTTCAAAACAACATTTTTCCATTACATTTCAAAGCATATGTTCTATATTCAGATTATGTAATCCCAAACGTTTCCCAAGCAACCATAACATATACTTATTCAAAATACGCCAAGAGCGACATATGAAGATGCCCCCAGTGATAACCAGAGTCATATAGTCATAATTGACTTAATACATACACAGCGGAAATAAACACGAAACAAAGAATTGCAACTCCTAAATAGCTATCCGTTAGTTGCCTGCTCGCCTCCGGCAGCTTTATTCGTCATCCCACTAAAACCTGAAAGAACCTCAACCCTCAGCCTACTCAAATCAATTTTTAGCACCCGAGAGTTTAAGGGGAAAACATAAACATCGTGTCAGACATAAAGCCTGGTGTGAACAATGCTATACATCCTGGTTATGAATGTTAAGTGAGACCACACCGCTTAGCGGAACGGGTTTCCCCTGACTAACATTCTTTTTAAAACATAGCTTTTGCAAATCTTTTTCTACAACCACAACTGGTTAAATACAGTAAAGCATCATTATGTAAACATACATATCAGGTAATAAAAGAACTATCTGTTCAAACACTTTAGTTTTGTTTGGCTGACTATTAACCTTTAGCTGACTCGGGCCTACCAAACAATATAAACAAAATAATCTAACATCTATCAAACACTCCTCTTCTGGACGGTCTGTCCCTAACTATCTATTAAATACTTCTCTTCTGGACGGTCTGTCCCTAACTTAACATCTCCCAGGGTCACCTGATCCTAATGGTTTTGCGGATTCACCAATAACCTATTTGTATACAAATATATATTCCCTTTTGTGTGTAATCATAATTTTAGTCTTACCTATGACAAGCCCTATACATTGGAATTTTGGACTAAATTAGCTACGGCCAATAGCTAATGTAAAGGGCGCGAACCTATACCAGTCTCATTTGGTATTCTAATATCTGAGTCATTTTTACTTAGGGATACCTTCCCATAATTTTCCTTGAAAACCTTTTCATCTGAAATTGATTAAAAACTTTTTAAACCAAACTTAAACAAGGAAAACATTTATACTCTATGCTTTAATCAAAATCACCTCGCCATGCTATATATACTTTACTCAAATCTTTATTGATGAAAACCTTTAAACATTTGAAAGTACCTCTTTCGATCCTATTGAAAGTACCCCTTTCGAAACCATGTAAAACCCCTTCTTTCATTTAGGACGAAAGGCCAAATCTTCCTTTCGAAACCATTCATATAAACCTTTCGAAACCATTGAAATTTCTTTTCCTTCGAAAGTTAAAAAACCTCAAACATCCCTCTTTAAAACCATTTAACATTGCCTTTCGAAACCATGGGAAAAACCCTTTCCTTTAAACTTATTCAAAACCATTGGAAAAGCCTTTCCTTTAGACCTTTTGAAACCATAGGGAAACCACCCCTTCGAAACCTTCTTTAAAACCTTTCAAAGGAATTTAAAACCTCAAACCCTTCAAAAGCATTTGGGTTCAATTTAAAACATGTGGAAAACACCTTTCGAAATCATTCAATGCTAACTAGTCGAAACCTTTGGGTTATTCTTTTAAAAATCACTAAGGGTCACAAGCAATAGGGTCGAAAGCTTACTCTTTCGAAAGCTATAATTGAGTTGAGAAGTGATGGTGTTGAAACCACCGCTTCCGAAAGCATTGGAGAAGTGGCAGGGCTTTTATAAAACAAAACAACCCACTTCGAAAGCTCTGTTACGAAAGGTAGAAGGTAGCAGTAAATGCTTTGACATAGTCGGAAGCTATTATTTAAAAACAAAGGTGCAACTATTTTGAAACCAACCATTAAAACCGTTGACTTAGTCGAAAGTAGACTTAGTCAAAAGCTATTTCTTAGAACAAAGGTGCAACCTTAAAACCTTTCTTTAAATCGATTGACCTAGTCGGAAGCCAACCAAGTCGAAAGCTACTTGGTCGAAAGTAAGCAAGCGCTTCGACCCTTTCAGAACCCCTTGGTTTCGACTCTTACATTCCTCCCTTTGTCCAATTCACTGTGTACCAAGACGTTGATACTATGTGCATTGGTTTGTGGAAGGAGGCGGAGGGTCTTAGTCGAAAGCTACCTGAGCGAAACCTAAAGAGGCGAAACATGCTTTTAACATGAATTTCTGATTTTAAACCTTTTTGAGTAAACTTTTTTAACTAACATGCCTTGTTTGTCAAACTCTTATTGGTTGCTAATTTTTCTTTTCTAAAAGTATTGCCATAAGTTCAGAATTAATTAATTTAAATCATTTGAAAAATACCCATTCTTCTTAATTAAATGTATAAAACATTTAAGTCCCATACCTTAAATAATTTTATATATTCATCAAAACAGTTTGGAAAATTCTACAAAAATTCTAGAAAATCATTTTTATTTTTTTTCTAACATATAAAAATTTCAGACCCAAATCAATTATAATTTACCCGTAAATTATTTATAACCCAATAAATCATTTTCTTTACTAGAAATTTAATATAAAATCCACATTAATTCAAAAAATTATGTAAATTGAAATCCATCTCTAAAATATCATTTTTGATCTACATTTAAATTTCCAAGGCATTTGGATGTCATTTAATAGGGTTTTCATATCAAACATATCATAAAAACTAATATGAACATGTATAAATCATCAACAAGTATATATAAACTTTCAATCATCCAAAACATGACATTATCATGCAAAATCATTTTGAGTTATCCTTAAATCCGAAAACTATAAGCAAAATGGGATGTAGTAATCATTCACCTTAGCTTTGTGATTAAAGATGTGGGATTTGATCTTGATTATGTTGATTTACTTCTTCCTTTTGAAAATCCTAGCTTTATCTTCTCTTGAGATTGAAAATGGTGGCCGGCCTTAGAGTATTTTTGCTTGAGAAAGATGAAATGAACGTGTGTTTGATTTCCTAAGGGTTTAGGGTATAAATTCATCATATTTCCCCCTGTGCCCTCCCTTATTTCCTAACACTTTTATTCATGCTATCTCGTTTTGATTTACATTTAACATGGTAGGGCTACCCTTAGTTAAATCAAATCTCAACTTATTAATCATCTTACATTACATTATTTTATTTAGCTAATTAAATATTCAAAATAATGTTACTAAAAATATGGGGTGTTACAATATCCCCTCCTTAAAGAATTTCGTCCTTGAAATTACGATAAGGAACACATCAAAACAATCAATGGTAAAACATACCATCAGATCAAATCAGGATAAGCGTCTCTAATCTTGCTTTCGGTTTCCCAAGTACAGTCTCTAGCATCGTCACTCCACTGGACCTTCACTGATCTGACTGTCTTGTTCCTCGACTTCTTCTCAACTCTCGCCACAATCCGAATCGGCTTTCTAACTGTCATCAAGTACGATTCTAATACTAAATCCTCCAACACTGTCGGTGCTATAGTAGTCTTCAGGTCTCTAACATACTTTCTAAGATAAGAAACATGGAAAACATCATGAACTCCTGCCAATCTACTTGGTAACTCTACTCTATACGCGAGTTTCCCGATCCTCTCAACAATGCGAAAAGGTCAAACGAACCTCGGTGCTAACTTCCCCGTCTTCCCGAACTTGATAACACCTTTCATCGGCGATACTTTGACAAAAACATGATCTCCAACAGAGAACTCTAAATCTTTTCGTCTTCTATCTGCATAACTTTTCTGTCTAGACTGAGCTTCCTTCATTCTCGCCCTTATTAGCTCAATCTTTCTGCAACTTCTCCCACTAATTCCGGACCAAGAACCAACCTATCCTCGGTCTCTAACCAACATGCAAGGGATTTGCATGGTCTTCCATACAAAGACTCAAATGGTGCCATCCCTATGCTAGTATGATAACTATTGTTATACGAAAACTCGACTAGATGTAGATGGTCTTCCCATGATCCTCCAAAATCTAGTACACAAGCTCTTAAAAAGTCCTCCAAGGTCTTGTTAACTCTTTCCGTTTTCCCATCCGTCTGTGGATGGTAAGCGGTACTCATCTTGAGCTTGGTTCCTAAACCTAGACTCTTCCAGAACTCACTAGTGAACAAAGAATCTCTATCACTAACAATGCTACTAGGAATCCCATGCAGTCTAACTGCATTCTTCATAAATAACTTAGCCAATACAGGTGCCATCCTATTTGCCTTAACCGTAATGAAATGGGCACTCTTGGTCAATCTTTCCACTATGACCAATATACTTTCATTTCCTCTATTAGATCTCGGCAACTCGTCTATGAAATCCATAGAAATAGAATCCCACTTCCATACAGGAATATCCAGTGGCTGAAGCAATCCACTTGGCTTTTGATGTTCGACTTTTACCTGCTAACAGTTCAAACACTGTTTCACCCAAAAGCCAACATCCCTCTTCATTCCATCCTAGAAGAAACTTCTCTTCATATCTTGATACATATTCGTTCCTCCTGGATGAATAGGGAACTTCGAACAGTGGCATTCCTCTAAGACTTCCTTCCTTATGTCTCCCACATTTGGAACACATAATCTACCCTTCTTTCTCAACCACCCACTTTGGTCAAGACGGAGATCCTTTAAGTCATCGCTCTCCATTCCATCCCTTGATTTCCTGACCCTTTCAACTAACACTAGATCCTCTTCCTGTTTAGAAGTAATCTTCTCAATCAATACCGGTCGGACTTCTAAACAAGACAACCTAGCAGATCCTCCACTAGACTTAGCCTCGGATCTCCACTGCACTCTACAAGCTGTCAAGGCTTCCAAGTCTTTCCATTCTACTATCATAGCTTACACTGTGTTCTGATGCTTCCTACTAAGCGCATCTGCAACCTTGTTGCCTTTCCCTGGTGTGTACTCTATTTCGAAATTATAAGCAGCTAAAAAATCCAACCACCTCTATTGTCTCATGTTCAGCTCCTTCTGAGAGAACAAGTACTTCAATGACTTATGATTAGTATATAGCTTGAACCTCTCTCCCAAAAGGTAATGCCTCCACAACTTCAAGGCAAATATTACTGTAGCTAACTCTAAGTCATGCGTTGGAAACCTAACCTCATGCGGTCTAAGCTATCGAGATGCATATGCAATCACTTTACCCCTCTGCATTAGCATAACTCCCAATCCTATTCCACACACATTAGAATAAACAACTAAATCTTGATTCCCCTCTAGAACCACCAACACCAGTGCATGGGTCAACAAGTGTTTCATGCTCTGGAATGCTTCCTTACACTTATCGGTCCACACAAACTTTACATCCTTTCGCGTTAGCTTAGTCATCGGTGTAGCTATCCGTGAAAAATCCTTTATAAACCTCCGATAATATCCGGCCAATCCAAGGAAACTTCTTATCTCAGTTACCGTTTTTGGTCCTTCCAATTATTAACGGCTTCGATCTTTTCTGGATCGACTCACAATCCTTTCTCGGAAACCACGTGACCAAGAAAC
Source organism: Allium fistulosum (assembly GCA_030737815.1). Lineage (NCBI taxonomy): Eukaryota > Viridiplantae > Streptophyta > Magnoliopsida > Asparagales > Amaryllidaceae > Allium > Allium fistulosum. Next base: position 531,814,734 of record CM060904.1, read on the forward strand.
TTCACTTCCTTCTTCCAAAAATGGCACTTCAAAAACTTTTCCTTTAGCTGATGCTGCTTTAGCATCTCAAGCATGACTCTAAGATGAACTTCATGCTCCTTCTCATCCTTAGAGTATATCAGAATATCATCCATAAAAACCAACACGAACCTATCCAAATGTTCTTGGAAAATCCGGTTCATCAAATCCATAAAGAAAGCCGGTGCATTAGTGAGTCCGAACGACAAAACTAACCATTCGTATGACCCATACCTCGTTTTAAACGCCGTCAAAGGTATACTATCTTCTGCCACTCTGAGTTGATGATAACCTGCCGCCAAATCTAATTGAGAGAATATCTTAGCCCCACACAACTGATCGAACAAATCATCAATTCTCGGCAATGGATATTGATTCTTTATCGTCTTCTCATTCAACTTACGATAATCGATATATAGCCTTAACGATCCATCCGGCTTCTTAGCAAATACCGCGGCTGCTCCCCAAGGCGTACTACTCGGTCAAACAAAACTCTTGCCTTCTAAATCCACCAAATGCACCTTCAGTTCCTTCATCTTTGTAGGTGTCATTCTGCTTGGCGGCCTACTCATTAGTTCTGCTCCAGGCACCAAATCTATCCGAAACACAATGGCCCGTTTCGGCAATCCAACTACAGGTTCAAACACATCCGCGAATTCTCTAACTACGAAAACACGATCTAACTCATCTTCTAACTCCATAACACCCAACAAAGCATTCACTTCGCAACTAGGATTTTCTACGGTATAAACTGTCTGATCACTACAACTAGGGTGTCTAAGTGATATTTTCCGATCGTGGAAAAATATCCTAGCATCATATTCACTTAACCAATCCATCCCAAGAATAATCCTGAACCCTACAATGTCAAATACATGCAAACTGCAAACGAAGGTTTAACCTAGCAAGTCAAATTCTAAGTGGTCACACTTCATCCCAAGCGTCGCATACCCTCTTATCAGATTTGCAACTCTTAAGGAAGTAACTAACTATGTGGGTTCTAGGTTAAGTTTTTCTACCAAACATCAAGATATAAAAGAATGAGATTCACCAGTATCAAACAAAACGCTAACAAACATACCGTGAATCTGAAGCATACCTCCTAACACAGCCTTTCCCTTTTCCCGCACAGTCGGCTTCGAAGTAGCAGACACCAATGCAAATACTTGGTTTTTTCACTACACCACAAAAGGCTTTTAACAGCGTTTGATAAACGCTGTAATATGATACAACAGCGTTATTACAAACGCTGTATAACGACATGCTGTCGTATATACATAACTTACAACAGCTTTTCTATAAACGCTGTTGAAACATCTCTGTGACAGCGTTTATTACGAGCTATCAATAATATTTTTACAGCGTTTTCAAACATGCTGTATTATGTTTCAACAGCGTTTATAATTTAGTTGTCGAAGATGTTCAAATTCTACTTTAACTATTTACAACAGCTTTTTCTAAACGCTGTTACTGAATCATCAACAATTTCAACAGCATGTTAAAAACGCTGTGATTGAATCATCAACCATTTCGATAGCATGTAATAAACGCTGTTATTGACAGTTTCAAGATAATTACAGCACGAATTAAACGCTGTTGTTTCTTCATTGACAACATTAATCAAACGATGTCTTCTATTTATATAACAGCTTTAATATTCCACTCTATTTTTGAATATTCCAAAACTATATTTTAAGCATATTCAAGCAACTAGTATATATAACAGGTTCTAATAACTATTAATTGGTTACATAAACTAGTTAAGAGAATATTAATAAACAAAAGACATCCATAAACCAAGTTTCAATAATATCCATAAACAAAAATAACAAAGTAAACCAAGTTGCCACAAATTCTGTTAAACAAAGACACGTTATATGTTAAGTAAAAGTATAATATCAATACAGTAAGTCCACACCAAATGCCAACTACATCTTTGTCATTTACATTCCTACTGCCTTGCAACTGCCCTCCTCAAGTTTCACATCCCTATAATACAATACAGACTTCATTTCAAACCATCTGCCCCTCCTTTGCACTTCTGATCATCCACCGCTAACATATACTTGCCATTCATCATCAATACATTTGAATGTCACCACAGCTTCTTCCTACAAACTCAACCACTTTGCCAACCACTTTTATTTACCTACACACATCCTTTCATTTACCAACTACTTTGCCACTGCCACATACACACATTCCACCCCACAAACTACATATAATCTCTCTGCTGTGCCACCACCATTTTTGCTTTCTTCCCACTGACCTGCCTTACCAATTTGCCACATTCACACAGCCACAAAACTAACAATACATCAACACACAACACTCTTACCCCTTCCCTGACCAAGCACTAGCACTGTCCTGTCAATAAACTACATAAACCATCATCATCAAGTTCATCTTGCATTACTTCAGCCCGCATTGCCATCAAAACACCCATTGTACCAACAGCAGTACCTATTCACTTCACCATACCATCACTTCTACTGTTTCATATATTTCCTGTTTTTCCTTGTTACAACTGCCATACTTCATTGCTGCCTGCACATCATAGTGCATACCCTTGCACAATTCTGTCAACAAAACCATCTCCTCACCGCCAACTTTTACATAACTGCTAACATACCCAAATTCGTGCTCTAATAAAGTATTTTTGTTACTGCTTCATAGATAGAAGGTGATCTATATATGTAATGAGTTTTCGAAAGAGTCTAAATGTGTAATAAGTTTACAAAAGGAATTACTTGTTGTCATGAGTGCTGATCTGATCATGGAAGGGCTCCATTTAGGATGAGCTGATCGGACGAATGCAACAGCGCCAGCAACATGGGGACATGCCATGGACGTTCCAGATTTGATCGCGAAATTTGAAATCTTCTTTCCATTTGGAATTTGACTTCCACTTTCTACTATTGGTATTGCTGCTGCCAGTATTCCAACTCCCGGAGCTATGATGTCGGGCTGTTCAGTTACCATGAAAGGTTACATCACCATTTTTATTAAATGTCATACATAATACTTTTAAATAATACCTTTAGAATGCCTTCAGTTAAACCACCAGGACCCCTTGCAGAAAAATAAGCAACAATTGGTGCAGGTTTTAATCCTTTATAATCTTTTGTCCCAAGAATGCTAGCAGTAGGTGTCCTATATAAATGGTTCAAGCACTTCAGAAAGGAAAAAAGAAGCATATATATTGAAATATTACTCTTTATCTTACTTGGTAGAGTTGATATAATCAAGAATCTGGACTCCAACTTTGTTTCCAACTTCGGAAAACGGAAAGCTACCAGAATCAAAAGGAACTCCTTTCTCTGTTTCATCGATCACTATCAGACCTTTTGCTTTACTGTCTTCAGCCACCAATTTTTTCACTTTTCTGGATACAGATGGATCGGTATCGACACATACAACTATCTTTCCTGTTGTTTTTTCAATATCTAATGACCCAGGGTAGCAGTTACTGAGATATAAAAGAAAATGTCAAGTTAAAAATACTGCAGAAATGCAACTACTGGAAAAACTGATGCTACCTTGCTTCAGATGCAGGTGTGAAATCAGCCGTTGCATCACGACCAAATATCAGAGGATACGATTGCGAACGAGTGAGATTCGAAAAATTAACGGCAATGCCCTAATAAAAGAAAACATAAATAAAAAACAAAGCAGTTTAAACATAATGATCATCTTGCAAATTAATTTTCAATGATTTCTAAAGGGAACTACATATTGAGTCGGCTTGATCTGATAAGAAAATATATTGAAAAATAATTTCTTTTGGGTAAGGGAAAAATGTATATTTGGATATATTTCCAAATATTATTTAGTATTCTTATTTTCTGAAAGCGCTAAAAATCTGAAAATTAAGAATTTTCAAAAACATAAAAATTTAATGCTTTCCAAATTTTAAAACTGTTTAAATCCAAGTTTTCGCTCCATATTATTAAACGTTAAAGTTTAAAGTTTAAATTTTAATAATTTATATTGTTTTGAACCAGATTTTTAAAATCAAAGAATTTTAATAATTCAAACCTTTTAGCCTAAAAAAAAATATACTTAAATTTTCTTATAATCCAAGTTTTCCAAAATTAGAAATTTTAAATCTTTTTTTTCTTTCAAACTTTGTATTTCAAAATTCAGCATTTTAAAAATAAAAAAGTCAAATCAAAGTATCGAAATTAAAAAAGAAAGCTTCAGATATTGCAAAGATAAAATCTTTTAGTTCCAAAAAAAAAATGAAAAGAAAAGGAATAAAAGAAAAGAGAAAAAGAAGAAGATAGAAGTGTTGATTATATTTTACGGATTAATGTATTGTCCCTTAGTCACTTAGTAATCAGCTAATTTATAGAAATGTTTTAACAATCTTATATTCAAATTTTTTTTTTCATTTCCATTATAAAAGATGATAATGATAGTCACTTAGCAATCAACTAATTTTCTTGCCTACCTTCAAAACCTCACCATTCCCCAGTACTATATCAGACTGAAAACTCCTATCAATGCTCGAGGCCCCAACCGTAAAAATCCAAGTAGCAGAATTAACAACAGTATACGGCTCCGGCCCATCATTGCCCCCCGAGCAAACAACGACCACACCTTTCTGATTCGCATGGAACGCTCCAAGAGCGATGGGATCAGCCAAAAAGTCACTCTGAAACACAGAGCTCATCCCTATAGAAACAGAAATGATGTCCACTCCATCACCCACTGCATCGTCCATGGCTTTCAGTACAGCTGAACTCGCACATCCTCCTAAAGAACATGCCTTGTACATTGCTAGCCTGCTTGTAGGGCACCCGCCCTTGGCTGTGCCTTGGGCTAGGCCGTAGTAGTCTGCGTTTGGGACTGTGGTGCCTGCTGCTGTTGACGATGTGTGGGTCCCGTGTCCTACGGAGTCTCTAGGTGAGTTTTGGGAACTTATTCTATTTGTGTTGTTTATGTTGGTTGGTAGTGGTATCGATGAGTCGGTCATGTTGTTGTAGTACCTTGCACCTATTAGCTTCCTGGTATCAATAAATGAGTAGAATGAATTAGAAAAATGAAAGACCCAGTATCGTTAACATACATACAATATTCAAAATTGTGTTTATACTGCTGTGGTCAAAACTTTATTTCTTAGTTTTCTTAGTTTGGTTCTCAAGCACCTGATCATCCTAAAAAGAGCTGACAAGTAGTCTCCAAAGTGAGTGTGTGTGTGTCTGTGTGTGTGTGTATGTATGTATGTATGTATCAGTTTCGACTTTCATGCTCAACCATCAACCATTATTTGGAGGCTTGAGTAGGATGAAGTGATAGTGTAAAGCTGAATCCAGAGAGTATCCAATTTTTCACATAAAAGGTAATCAATAACACTCATTTTAAAAATAATAATATTATGTTGTCAAATACTGAATGTTGATTAATTTCAAGTGTGTTTGTTTCAATGAAAAATTTATGCTTATTAAGTGTTTTTTTCAAGCGTAATATTGCCTTTAAAGTGTGGCATAATTCGTTTTGGAATGCATTGAAAACTACGAACATTACACAGCGGATTAAGTTTTAGTTGATTGAATTCAATGTTAATTACATTAGAACATTTAATTAATTATAAAGTGTGGCATAATTTCAGGTTGATTAACACTGGGCCGTACTCAAGCAAGGTGAACAAGGCCGTTGGCGGAGAAAATTATATTAAATGACATATGAATTCTCGTCCTAATTACAAGTACAACAGAATGCAGTGAGAAGTCTGTGTACAAAACTAAATGCGGTTACAAATCATATGTGGGACGTAACTAAGGTGGTCAACTTAGTATTTTGGAAATCATGTACTTGTTGCCAAAATGCTGTATTTAATTAAATAAAAGCAACCATTAAATTTGATAACCACTCCTTTATTCACTAGAAAGGTCTTTGGATTCATCGGAAGAGAAAGTAGCTAAAACTGTTGTACCGAGTGCATACCATTAAATTTGATATGTTTCATTTGATTTATTTCAACCGGTAAACATGCTAAAAAAGTTTGAGGTTTCAATCCAAGAAAAGGAAAAGTCAGCAACATGCTAAAAAGGCTAAAAACAACCGGTAAACACTTCATTATATTTGTTTTACCAATTTGAGATAGATAAGGTTATGGGTCGGATTCGGTTAGAACTTAGAAGCAAGCTGAAGCAGACATCAAACCTTTTCCAGCAGGTCAAATGAGATCATTCATTATCATAGCATACCTTATATATAGTCTAAAAGAAATGATGGTCACATGATGGACACATGATCATTGCAAGAGCAAAAGGTCCATTAGCCGTAAGTATAAATTAAGTAATTAACTTCAAGTGCCAATATTAAAACTTACCATTAAACATAGTAGCATAATAATCACCTATTTCTGTTGTATGACAGCGTGAGAATCATTCAAATAGAAAAGTCACAAGACTACTACTCCTACCTCAACTATTTCTAGGAAAGTGAATCATGCTGATTTTCACCTTCCTAATATGGTTCATGTATCAGAAACTTAAACAATACCTTGTTACGTGGTGGAATGCATGTGAATAATGTGTCGATTCTAAAGGTGGTACTGGATCACATCAATCTTCCTTGGGATTTTCCATCCTCATCACAATGTGCCAACTGGAAAAAGAACATGGATAATCATCTTTCATTGCTGTACACAAGGTTTTAAATCTCCTATATATCGCCCGAGATCTCCTCCGAGATCTCCTTTTCGCACTTAAACGAGACGAGATATTAAATCTCCTCCATATCTCCCCCGACACTCATCTCGTCCGAGATATTCAAATCTCACCCGAAATATGGATCAAAATCTCAATCCGAGATCTCACCCGAAATTATACATTTTTCTTATTTTGCATAATATTTTTTATTTTCATATTGATTCAAAAGAAAGTACATGATCCAATTATAATTTGCCAACTTTTTGAACATATACTTTACTTTTTATCTTAATGAGTCACAGCGAAAGGTTTCAATTCTTTATTATGTTCAAATAAAAGGATACTATTCAATCATTACCAAGTCAATTAAGCTAATCAAGCTAATACTCTTCTAAAAATATTCCTTTTTCCATGTAAATCAATTATGTTACCATTTTTATTTACACTAAGAAAGTTATAACCGTTAAATAAATTTTTGACACATCAATTTTAAACACATAAGTACATCCGAGATATTCCCGAGATGCATTAAAAGACCCGAGATGTCAATCCGAGATGTACACCTGATATGTACTCATCTCGTCCGAGATCTCCCCCGATACGAGATTACTTGTGTAAAAATTCCGAGATGAAACGTGACCGAAATCCGATATTTAAAACCTTGGCTGTACATAAAGGCTAGATACATTGACTTACAAACTAGTCTTGAAAAAGATAACAAGTCCCAACCTCGAGCATGTTCTAATAATCAAAGAATTGTTGACATATGTTGAATAAAATCATCTTTTTTTATTCAAATCAGTGAAGATGAATGCAGCTACCTATCAATCTTCATTCAGTGGCTTGTTTCACGTTCTCAAGAAAAACTTCCATCGCCTCGCAGTCGATATTAAGGTTCTTTTTCCCCTGATAATGTACCATTAGTAGTTTAAAATCAAAGCTAATTTTACATGGATTGAGTATTATTAATGGATAAAATGAGCGGTTCGGAGTTGAAAACTGAAAATACAAGAGAACAATACATGGGAACCAACTTATCCAACCAAATAAAAATGGAAGGTCGTTTCCAGTACCGAGAGGAACAGTGGCAATTGGAGGAGGATGATATAGCTTAAGATCGGAAACAACTCCTAAAAGCCAGCTTGCAGTACCATGACTTAGCCTGATTACTTGGTTAATGTAGTACTGTAATTTTGTTTTGGGATTAACATGGTTAAAGGTGTAACTAAGCAACACAGTAAGGGTATGTGGCTATGGACGGTGCTTACACTACAGGTTAAGGCAATGAAACAAACAGGTGTGACAAATACTTGATTAAAAATATATTATTATAGCATAATTCAAGCTTGGATGAACTGTGGCCTGTGGACAGTCTCAGGCCTGCATAACCGCTTGCAAAATACCAAACAACCGATTGTATGACTCTTTATTTTTTTAAACTTTTACATGAAAGTTTTGTACTGTCTCCAACCCGTTGTACTTAAAAAACCAATAGAATTTGTGCAAACTTGTTGCTAGCTATATGTTTCAAATTACAGACAAATGATTCAAAATCGAATTGATTCTAAATCGCCAGATTCATTTACACGATTATGTGCTTCTATAGACTCACATTTTCAGGTGTTTGATACCAAAATCACTTCATACATCTAATATTAGTATTTTAAAAATTATAGATATAACTAAAAATATATTCTGATATTGATATTTAGAAATTACTGAAGGGTGCACAACATTCTTATTCTAAAATGCAGACCAGAAATTTTTACTCAAGCTCAAAAATTTTAAGAACTTACCTGAGAGGATGTTAAAATGCTATTTTACATGGATTTAATTGGTATAGATCTGAGGTCTCAAGTGGTTGAAGTCATCCGGTTTTCCTTGATATCGGTTTTAGCATAAATCTGACTTTTGAAATTGAATCGATAATTTAGAGCAAGAAGTCCTACACTAGGAGTTCATCTATTTTAACTCCACAGGCGAAGATTTATAACTTGATGGTGGGATTGATCCAAATCTGAAGCTGAATTAAGAAACGTTTACACCATTACTTGGTTTCAACACCTACGAAAGGAATGATTTGACTTAATCCCTATCCGCAATCATTCAACGTCACACGATTTTGGGTATAGACTTTACGCACTTGTGATAGGATTTTAGGAGAACACGTGAATCATCAGCAGCCTACACCCCAGATGCAGCATCTCAGGTAAGCATTTCAAGCAGCATGACTAACTCGAAGAAACGGCAACTACATCTACTCGTTGACAACCGCAACAACGTAATATCCAGGTCTCAACAGTGCATCTCTCGATTTCAGGTAGAGGATCATCGATCATGGCAGTAAGCACAGAGCTTCTCTTAGCACTTCAGATCAGAACGAAGATGAATTCAAGGTGTTAGGGCTAGATCAAACTAGATGTTGCAGGCGAAACTAGAGTACGAACGAAATTTCATGGGAGATTTCACATATATTTTAGGGTTTTAATTAGGTTTAAAATAATTTTAGGGAAGATTGGTAGTCGATTGTTTTCTTGCTTTACGCGGGAGAGAAGAAATTATGGTGGCCAGGTAACCGCGTAATGAAAAGAATCTAAAAATAAAGCGGGTCACTTTAAACAGCGTTTCATATTCCAAAATTTACTTTACAAAATACTTTTATCAGCATTCACAATGAAAACGCTGTCCGTTATTACAGTGAAAAGTGCATTTTCTTGTAGTGTTTTATCCTTTAGCTGGCTCCTTGCACTGGTTCTTGTAGTGCCCAACTTGATCACAATTGAAGCATCTAACTCCTTTCTTCTCAGCAGCCTTCTTTCCTTTGCCTGTCCGGCACTCATGAGCATAACGGCCTTTCTTATCACACTTGTAACAAACCACTTCTGACTTCCCTTTCTTTGATGCTCCTCTTTTCCGAGCATTCATTTTATGGAAAAACTTTCTCTTTTGGCCTTGCCCAACATGGACCTCTTTCTCTTTCTTCTTCTCTAAACAAGCTAACATCTCCTTATGTCTCAACGCCATTTCCACCACTACATCACATAGATCTCTGATGTGCCGTAAAGTAGCCCTAGCCAGCTCCGGCTTCAAACCTTAATAAACTTTTCATTCCTTTTCAACACTATGTCAATAGTGGCATACCCATATCGGGCTAACTCTTCGAACCTTCCAGCATACTCTAGAATAGACATCTCCCCTTGTTCCAGCTTAGCAAACTTCCTGACCAACACAAACTACGCCATTACTGATATGAACCATTCTTGAAACCTCCTCCTAAACTCTGCCCACGTCATAGTCTCTTCATCCACACCAGCAGTTACAGTATTCCACCAAAACAAAGCAGCTCCTTGAAGCTGTCTTGAAGCAAGTCTCCTTTTCTACTCGTCATTGAGCCCTAAGTCAGCAAAAATCCTTTCATAGTGTAGCAGCCAATTTTCCACTTCGATAGCATCCTCAGTTCCAATAAACGGCTTTCCCCCAAGCCTATTATAGTCTCTGCTCAAATTAGCATAGTGGTTGACCATTGGAGCTTCCTGAACTCCTCCACCAGTAGCATTCCCTCCAACAACCCCGGCTGTGGTTCCGGATTGCATCATATTTACGAAGAACTGATACATGGCTCCCATATCCAATTATGGGACCCCAGCACCAACATTCTCAGCCTGAGCCTGACCTTGAGTTCTTCTAACATTTGGCCAGGAATTTCCATTTGTAGTGGTGCTGTCTCCTCCTAGATTAACTCTGCCTCTTCTTCCATCCATATCCGTATTCAAGCCTCGTGAGAAGAATAGCCTAACAAAGATAGGAGTCTGGGGATAAAGCGTATACTTATATATAGCAAATACCAGTATGTTACTATAGCGTTATCCCATACCCCGATCCTAACTCTAATTCCTAAGGATTATGTTTTCAAAAATCATTTTTTAGTTAAAGTATTTCATAAACCTATGCTCTGATACCAAGTTGTAACGTCCCCTATCTAGAGGCCCAAAGCTAAGCGCTACAGATACTGCGGTCATCTATAGTATTAACCTCCGACGACTAATTACGACTATGTTAATGGTATCTATAATACCAGAAGCACTTGAATATGAAACAAATCGCAGATTTCAAAACAACATTTTTCCATTACATTTCGAAACAGATGTTCCATATTCATATTACGTAATCCCAAACATTTCCCAGGCAATGATAAAATATACTTATTACAAAATACGCCAAGAGCGACATATGAAGATGCCCCCTTGGATGACAAGAGTCATAATTGACTTAACACATACATAGTGGAAATAAACACAAAACAAAGAACTGCAACTCCCAAATAACTATCCATTAGCCTCCTCCTCGCCTCCGGCAGCTTTATTCATCATCCAACTAAAACCTGAAAAAACCTCAACCCTCGGCCTACTCAAATCAATTTTGAGCACCTGAGAGTTTAAGTGGAAAACATAAACTTTGAGTCAGACATAAAGCCTGGTGTGAACAATACTATACATCCCGGTTATTAATGTTAAGTGAGACCACACCACTTAGCAAAACGGGTTTTCACTCACTAACATTCTTTTTAAAACATAGCTTTTGCAAATCTTTTTCTGCAACCACAAATGGTTAAATACTGTAATGCATCATTATGTAAAAATACATATCAGGTAATAAAAGAACTATCTGTTCAAACACTTTAGTTTTGTTTGGCTGACTATTAACCTTTGGCTGACTCGGGCCTACCAGATAATATAAACAAAACAATCTAACATTTGTTAGACACTCCTCTTTTGGACAGTCTATCCTTAACTATCTGTTAAATATTTCTCTTTTGGACGGTCTGTCCCTAACTTAACATCTCCTAGGTGTGGAATATGCATGTATATGCTTTTTGTTTGATGATAATAAACATATATACATACATTTAAATGTATTTGATATTGTACTATTTTATTTCACAGATAAAATAAATATTTGCTGAATAAAATAAATAACACAGAATTTGAATTCAAACAGAAATTTTATTCAAACAAATATTTATTACAATTTTGATAGTACAATTTCAAGCTCTCACTATAACTATACAATTTCAGTCACAATACAATTACATCACATTTTTCATAGTTACATCAGTTCCTCACTACATATCACTCACACTCGTATTTATCTTCAACTTCATTCCAATGTGAATCCAGCATTTGAGCAATCTGCAGAAATATACATTGACGCAGTAAAATTGAAAAGGAAATGTTTTTGCAGTATAAAACAAAATGTGGATTTTGAAAATATTACTTGCCTCAGTTATTTGGATTGTTCGTCATCATTTGATTCTGAATTTATCACACACACGAACAACTTGTGACATGCACAGTGTATCACTGTACATGCCACAAGGCCGTGTACGCCGATATATATGTACACTTGATCAATATACAGGGACAAATGAGTACAGGTCAAACCCATATACAGGATTCAACTCATGTGCAATAAAATGATGTCACAAGGTCAAATCCAAATCGGATTCAACTCAGGTGTAATTCGAAAATCAAATTCAAATACAATCAAGTGGTCAAGACAGTCTACACAAATTCAAGGAGGCACCAAACAACAAACAAAATGCAAAGGTCAAGCCATTGTTGCCATGACTCAACTCAAATGCAAAAGCAACAATCCAAAACAAAGAAAAACAACTATGCAGTGTTATAACAGACCAACAGCAAGTACTCGGCAACAAAGTCTATGGCGCCGGCATATGAACAACTAGTTAATCAAGTTTCAAGTCAGAAGTACAAAATGGCCACTCAAGTACAACATGCATGAAGCTACCAAACTAGACAAACTACAACAAATTCGAGACATGAACAAGACTTGAACTCGAGCTCCAGATATGTACACAAATGCAATGCTCAAAGAACACATATATGGTGATGAACAAGCTATATGGTGTACATGTATATCTCAGTGCAACTCATCACGAATGTGTACCAGCTACATGTATGCAATGCAGACAGGTCGAAGTCAGAGACTAGAATCAAGCTACAGATATGTACAAGTGAAGCAACTCTACCAAAACCACATCACAATCTAGTGCAGTGAAGTTCAACAACAGACTAGAAGTACAAAATGGACTCAAACCAAATGTCAGGCCAATTGAATTCAACTCAAGCTATACAACTATATACATGGGCAGACTCAATGCATATCAAGCAATGACCAGACCAACCAGAATGAAGAACAAATGAATCAAGATAGTGAACTGGTCGAAACAAAGAAGCATGACTCAAACCCAGTACTCAAAACATCATTAACATAGTAATACAACATTTCAGTGAACAAGTCAAAGCTGTGATCGAATGCTAACTGCCTCAAAAAGGTTACAGTTCATACATGAAGCAACAGTTCATGCAAACTATATCAAGGAAGCCAAAATATCACAAAGAAGATGATCAGAGACGAAGCTCACAATATCCAGAAAGTCGAAGTCAACCAGAAATTCACAAAATCAGAAATGGTCAAAGTCAACATCGTAAAGACTAAGTGATCAAAGCCGTGACCATCACGAAATTAAATCAACAAGTTCAAACCAAGTAATCAAAAAATATACGCATATGAACAGGTCAGAGACGTGGTAAATGACTCAAATTCAACACCGTGAAGAGCAAGAAAGAATCACAATATATATACGTATTTTTGAAGAAGTCAGAAACCATCTCGAGCATCAAAACGAAAATCAACAGCCAAGCAAAAATAATTGACAAATTCAAACATGAATATACGAATGCAATTAAAGGAGATCCGACTCCTATATAATGGTTAACATCATCGGCAAATAAGGTATTCGAGTTCGAGCAAAACAGAGAACAAGTAATAATTCATCTCGAATCAAATCAAGTATCGAGTTCAATCAAGCCAAAACCAGCAGAGCGAAAAAGGGAAAAACCCAAATCATCATTGACAGAAAGCACAAAGGCAAAAGTAATCGAATTCAAGCACAGAGCAGAAATCACATACCAAAGCCAACGAACAATCGAAGAAATCAATCCTCTCAAGGAAGCATTCATAAATCAACAGAGCAACTAATTCATCGAGCTGAAGCCCTAATTCATAGCAACAGAGCATCGAGCCAAAGTCGTTGATAATACCACAATCACAAAGGCAGAAGCCCTGATTTAGAAGAGGAACGACATCGCAATTATCTCACAGAGGAGATTGAGCTGAAGCCCTAGTTTAGAATCGCCATTTCTTTCATTAGATAAAAGAAAGCGGATCGAAAGAGAATGCAAGCGAGCCGATCAAAATACAAAGGGGCCGGTCTTGGTTATTAAAGAAAAGGGCTTGAGTTTTTGAATTAATTTTGGGCTAGGGTTATTTGTTTTAATTAGGGGCAAAAGTGTTTTAAAGTTTACAATTTAATTTTGCCCTTGTTTTTCATTGGTTTTTAGTTTGTATTTTTCAATTCAGGGTAAATCACCACCTAGGGTTTAGGTAGTGTCAGATTGTCTAGTTAGGGTTAGTTCAGTGAGCAGGGTGTGCGAGTTTACGAAACTCTATAGGCGGAGCAGGGTGTGCGAGTCTGTTAGAATGTTTGTAAGCGGGATACTGTTTAATCCTAATAGAAATCTGGGAATGCAGCAGTAGGCAGGGGTTGCCGAAGCTGGGTAAATTTTGTGTGCGATTTACTTTTCAGCATATTTACTTCTCTGCAGTTTGTTATTGCGTTTAATCCAGTAACTTTGTGAAAATTGGCTATAACCCTATTCACCCCCCTCTAGGGTTAATCTAGATCCTACAAGTGGTATCAGAGCCCGGTATTTGTCTTTAACTCTAGAGTCATGAATCCACCAAATAATGCTTTTTCTGAGGGGCAATCTATTGTTAGGCCACCTATGTTTAATAGGAATGATTATGCGTATTGGAAGGTTAGGATGGGTATTTATCTTAGTTCTGTTAATTATGATGTTTGGGATATTATTGAATCTGGCTATAAAGCTCCCACTATAACTGTTGGTGATACCGAGATTCCTAAACCTAATTATAGGTGGGACGCTAATGATAAGAAATTAAAAACTACAAATGCTAAAGCCATGAATGCTTTGATCTGTGCTCTTGATAAGAATGAATTTAATAGAATTTATCATTGTACAACTGCACAGGAAATTTGGCATACCTTGGAGGTGACACATAAAGGAACTTCTCAAGTCAAGGAGTCTCGTCTAGCCCTATTCAGCAATGAATACGAAAACTTTGTGATGGACAAAGGCGAGAGCATAAAGGACATGTTTGGACGCCTTTCAACTTTGGTGTACAATGCTAGAGCGCTTGGGAAGGTATTCACTGAGGTGGAGCTTGTGAGGAAGGTGCTACGAGTCTTACCAATGAACTTTGAGGCAAAAGTCACGGCAATACAAGAATTGAAAGATCTGAGTAAACTAAGCATGGAGGAGTTGATTGGCAACTTGATGACATATGAGCTTGAGCTAAAAACAAAGGAGGAACGCAACAACTCCGAATCAAAGTAGAAGACGATTGCCTTAAAGAGCAAAGAAGAGAGCGACGAAGAAGAAGAAGATCCAATTGAAGAGCTTGCAATGGCTGTCAATAATCTTAGAAAATGGTCAAGATTCGAGCCACGCAAGAAGAAAACAAATGGTAATAAGTCAAAAGATTCTGACAATTCCGATAATGAATTGACTTGCTATAACTGCAATAAGCCTGGCCACTTCAAACCAAACTTCCCACTTCTCAAAAACAACAAAGGAAAGAAAAAGAAGAAGAAGGCTTTTGCAGCGACTTGGGATGATGAAGAAGGAGAGGAAGTTTCGAATAATAGCTCAGAGGAGGCTAATTTGTGTCTTATGACAAAATCAGATTCAGAAGCAAGCTCGGAGGAATCTAGTGAGGTAAGTAACTATTCTTATAAAGAACTTGTTTTGATGTGTTGTGATTTTACTAAAATAATTGATACTCTTGATTCTAAAATTGAAAAACTGAAATCTGATAGAAGAGAACTTGTCCGTGAAAATTCTAGGTTAGAAACTGAACTTGAAAATATTCAAAACCTAGACTGTAAAAAATGTAAAATTTTAGATTCGGAATTATCAAAACTTAAGAATAGCTTTGAGAATCTTGAAAAAGAAAACTTGAGTCTTAAGGAAACCATTGACACTGGGAGAAAGGATTTTATAAATAGATGCACCTCACTTGTGACTGAAAACACAACACTAAAAACCAAAGTCCAAAATCTTGAGAAAACTCTGAATAACTTTTCAAGAGGAGAAAAATAATTCAACATGTTATTGGGAAATCAAGTTTTTGCTAACAACAGAAAAGGACTAGGTTTTGGGAAAACACAAGTTGATGATAATGCAAAAGGTAAGAGTGTCTTTGCTAGATGTGAAATAATTGGTCATCGTGTTGAAAATTGTAGTCATAGGAACAAGAACACAAAATTTATACAAGTTTGGGCTCCTAAGAATTCTTCAAACCAATTTCATGTCTATTGGAACAAAAGGACAAAACAAGTTTGGGTGCCAAAAGGAACATATATTAATAGTTTTGGGTCTACTCAAACATATTCATCAAATTATTCTGCCACTAACAACCATGGACCTATAAATAGGTCACAAAAATCTTTTACCGTGTAGGTGTGATGGCAGGCTAAGGAACAACATTAGTGTTATCTGGATTCTGGCTGTTCCAGACACACAACGGGCGATAAATCAACGTTCCTTAGCCTAGTATAAAGGTGACAGATTCACAATGGGCAAACAACGAAAGATTATCGTACTGGTAAAATAGGTATTTGTATTTATTTTCAAACGATAGATAAAATATGAAAATCTGCACCATAATCTGAATTAAATCAGCCAGTTATGTGAAATGATTAATGATGTTAATTCTGATTTTTTTTACCAATCATCTTTAAATAGAATTACTCGAAGTAATTATGATGGTTGACAGATTCTAACTTATTTGATATGATCTTACATGACTTGCTTTTATCTATGACTTTGATTTGTGCTTAAAAGTTGACCAACCATTTTTTTATTGAACTTAATCTGTTTTGGTCAAATTATGATGTTGTTTGATTACTGATTGCTCATGCTATAAAAAGGTTGTTAAGAAATTGTTGAAACTTTATTGGTGAAACTTCAAGAAATTGTTTTGAAATAATGATGATGGTTTAATGACTGTTGATCTTACGGTTTCTAAATCTGACACTGTGATATTTGTTTGATGGTTAACACGACTTCAATTCAAAGTCAAGAAAATTTCGTTTAAAATTTGTTGAAAATAATTTTGAGATAGTTTGTTGAAATTTCACAATCTGGTCTATGACATCCAACGAGTTATATTGAGTCAGATGCAGATCACACTGGTAATATAGTTGATAGATAAATTACTAGTGGAACGTGATTATATTTCGAGACATTCATTTGTTGCATCATTTTTTCAAAGAAAATATCTGCATATTTTTCACTTGGAATAATTTCTACTTTAGCAGAAATTTTTTCTTAAAAACCCCTTCTAGAAAATAATTTCTGTTGACCTTGTATCAGATTAGTTATTTAAGAAAATTTGATTTTATAACTATTTCTGAAATTGATTAACTGATTTGACCCCCTAATAATTATCTAAAAAGATAAATAGTGATTGAAAATAAGATGAGTGTTGATATTAATCATATATTATGACTTGAGAAAGTATAATTAGAAAATTTCTTTAGAAATTTAAACAAGAGTTATAAAAACTTTTTGTTGATAAATATTCCATGATCATTTCTATTTCTATCATTTTTCTATCGACCATCACTCATCAAAAGTCAATATAGTATGTCAATATGTGGTAGTTTAAATGGGAAATCATTTGTGCTTCAATTTTATTATATTTCTAACAATAAATAATAATATCCAAAATATTCACTCTCATTTAAAAGTCCTCACGGTTATGCATGGGTGAATTACTTGGATTTTTGTTTATGTGCTTCCATGCTCATTTAAAAGTCCTCACGGTTATGCATGTATGGAACGCATATCAAAATTAATTAATTAAATAGACAAGTTGATTCTAATCCCATTTAAAAGTCCTCACGGTTATGCGTGGTTAGAAGATACTTGAATTCATTTTTTTAAATTTGGAATACTACTAATCTCATTTAAAAGTCCTAACGGTTATGCATGGTTAGTAGGTATTCAAATTCCTGATATAAATATACCACAAATAGACACAACTATATGATTTTATTTGATGAAATCATTCATATCATTCTAAAGTGGAATATGCGTCAATTAAAGTATTTATGATTTTTGTTTGATTTTCTTATTGAAATTTATATTTACACTCGATTGAGCTTTAATATTGTATTAATGTCTATCACTATATCTCTATTTTTCTATTACTATTATTCTTTTGCTGATAACAAAAGGGGGAGAGAAAAGTTAAGATTTTGAAAATAAAGGTAAAAGATTTTCTAATTGCATCAAGGTTCATTTGAATTCTTTATTCTCATGCATATATGTAGGGGGAGTATTGTGTAGAAAGAGAGCATTCAAATAGGGGGAGCAAACTGAATAATCAAATACATTTAATATAGTCAAAATCTTAAATATATGTTTGTTATCATCAAAAGGGGGAGATTGTGGAATATGCATGTATATGCTTTTTGTTTGATGATAATAAACATATATACATACATTTAAATGTATTTGATATTGTACTATTTTATTTCACAGATAAAATAAATATTTGCTGAATAAAATAAATAACACAGAATTTGAATTCAAACAGAAATTTTATTCAAACAAATATTTATTACAATTTTGATAGTACAATTTCAAGCTCTCACTATAACTATACAATTTCAGTCACAATACAATTACATCACATTTTTCATAGTTACATCAGTTCCTCACTACATATCACTCACACTCGTATTTATCTTCAACTTCATTCCAATGTGAATCCAGCATCTGAGCAATCTGCAGAAATATACATTGACGTAGTAAAATTGAAAAGGAAATGTTTTTGCAGTATAAAACAAAATGTGGATTTTGAAAATATTACTTGTTCGTCATCATTTGATTCTGAATTTATCACACACACGAACAACTTGTGACATGCACAGTGTATCACTGTACATGCCACAAGGCCGTGTACACCGATATATATGTACACTTGATCAATATACAGGGACAAATGAGTACAGGTCAAACCCATATACAGGATTCAACTCAAGTGCAATAAAATGATGTCACAAGGTCAAATCCAAATCGGATTCAACTCAGGTGTAATTCGAAAATCAAATTCAAATACAATCAAGTGGTCAAGACAGTCTACACAAATTCAAGGAGGCACCAAACAACAAACAAAATGCAAAGGTCAAGCCATTGTTGCCATGACTCAACTCAAATGCAAAAGCAACAATCCAAAATAAAGAAAAACAACTATGCAGTGTTATAACAGACCAACAGCAAGTACTCAGCAACAAAGTCTATGGCGCCGGCATATGAACAACTAGTTAATCAAGTTTCAAGTCAGAAGTACAAAATGGCCACTCAAGTACAACATGCATGAAGCTACCAGACTAGACAAACTACAACAAATTCGAGATATGAACAAGACTTGAACTCGAGCTCCAGATATGTACACAAATGCAATGCTCAAAGAACACATATATGGTGATGAACAAGCTATATGGTGTACATGTATATCTCAGTGCAACTCATCACAAATGTGTACCAGCTACATGTATGCAATGCAGACAGGTCGAAGTCAGAGACTAGAATCAAGCTACAGATATGTACAAGTGAAGCAACTCTACCAAAACCACATCACAATCTAGTGCAGTAAAGTTCAACAGCAGACTAGAAGTACAAAATGGACTCAAACCAAATGTGAGGCCAATTGAATTCAACTCAAGCTACACAACTATATACATGGGCAGACTCAATGCATATCAAGCAATGACCAGACCAACCAGAATGAAGAACAAATGAATCAAGATAGTGAACTGGTCGAAACAAAGAAGCATGACTCAAACCCAGTACTCAAAACATCATTAACATAGTAATACAACATTTCAGTGAACAAGTCAAAGCTGTGATCGAATGCTAACTGCCTCAAAAAGGTTACAGTTCATACATGAAGCAACAGTTCATGCAAACTATATCAAGGAAGCCAAAATATCACAAAGAAGATGATCAGAGACGAAGCTCACAATATCCAGAAAGTCGAAGTCAACCAAAAATTCACAAAATCAGAAATGGTCAAAGTCAACATCGTGAAGACTAAGTGATCAAAGTCGTGACCATCACGAAATTAAATCAACAAGTTCAAACCAAGTAATCAAAAAAATATACGCATATAAACAGGTCAGAGACGTGGTGAACGACTCAAATTCAACACCGTGAAGAGCAAGAAAGAATCACAATATATATATGTATTTTTGAAGAAGTCAGAAACCATCTCGAGCATCAAAACGAAAATCAACAGCCAAGCAAAAATAATTGACAAATTCAAACACGAATATACGAATGCAATTAAAGGAGATCCGACTCCTATATAATGGTTAACATCATCGGCAAATAAGGTATTCGAGTTCGAGCAAAACAGAGAACAAGTAATAATTCATCTCGAATCAAATCAAGTATCGAGTTCAATCAAGCCAAAACCAGCAGAGCGAAAAAGGGAAAAACCCAAATCATCATTGACAGAAAGCACAAAGGCAAAAGTAATCGAATTCAAGCACAGAGCAGAAATCACATACCAAAGCCAACGAACAATCGAAGAAATCAATCCTCTCGAGGCAGCATTCATAAATCAACAGAGCAACTAATTCATCGAGCTGAAGCCCTAATTCATAGCAACAGAGCATCGAGCCAAAGCCGTTGATAATCCCACAATCACAAAGGCAGAAGCCCTGATTTAGAAGAGGAACGACGTCACAATTATCTCACAGAGGAGATTGAGCTGAAGCCCTAGTTTAGAATCGCCATTTCTTTCATCAGATAAAAGAAAGTGGATCGAAAGAGAATGCAAGCGGGCCGATCAAAATCAAAGGGGCCGGTCTTGGTTATTAAAGAAAAGGGCTTGAGTTTTTGAATTAATTTTGGGCTAGGGTTATTTGTTTTAATTAGGGGCAAAAGTTTTTTAAAGTTTACAATTTAATTTTTCCCTTGTTTTTCATTAGTTTTTAGTTTGTATTTTTTCAATTCAGGGTAAATCACCACCTAGGGTTTAGGTAGTGTCAGATTGTCTAGTTAGGGTTAGTTCAGTGAGCAGGGTGTGCGAGTTTACGAAACTCTATAGGCGGAGCAGGGTGTGCGAGTCTGTTAGAGTGTTTGTAAGCGGGATACTGTTTAATCCTAATAGAAATCTGGGAATGCAGCAGTAGGCAGGGGTTGCCGAAGCTGGGTAAATTTTGCGTGTGATTTACTTTTCAGCATATTTACTTCTCTGCAGTTTGTTATTGCATTTAATTCAGTAACTTCATGAAAATTGGCTATAACCCTATTCACCCCCCTCTAGGGTTAATCTAGATCCTACACTAGGGTTACTTGATCCTAATGGTTTTGCGGGCTCACCAATAACCTATCTGTATACAAATATATATTCCATTCTATGTGTAATCATAATTTTAGTCTTACCTGTGACCAGCCCTACACATTGGAATTTTGGACTAAATTAGCTGTGGCCAATAGCTAATGTATAGGGTGCGACCCTATACCAGTCCCATCTGGTATTCTAATATCTGAGTCATTTTTACTTAGGGATACCTTCCCATAATTTTCCTTAAAAACCTTTTCGTCTGAAATTGATTTAAAACCTTTTAAACCAAACTTAAACAAGGAAAACATTTATACTCTATGCTTTACTCAAAATCAACTTGCCATGCTATATATACTTTACTCAAATCTTTGTTGATGAAAACCTTTAAACACTAGAAACTACCCCTTTTGATCCTATTGAAAGTACCCCTTTCGAAACCATGCAAAACCCCTTCTTTCATTTAGGCCGAAAGGCCAAATCTTCCTTTCGAAACCATTCGTATAAACCTTTCGAAACCATTGAAATTTCTTTTCCTTCGAAAGTTAAAAACCTTAGACATCCCTCTTTAAAACCATTAAACATTGCCTTTCGAAACCATAGGAAAAAACATTTACTTTAAACTTATTCAAAACCATTGGAAAAACCTTTCCTTTACACCTTTCGAAACCATATGGGAACCACCCCTTCGAAATCTTCTTTAAAACCTTTCGAAGGTATTTAAAACCTCAAACTCTTCAAAAGCATTTGGGTTCAATTTAAAACACGTGGAAAACACCTTTCGAAATCATTCAACACTAACTAGTCGAAACTTTTGGGCTATTCTTTTAAAAATCACTAAGGGTTACAAGCAATAGGGTCGAAAGCTATAATTGGGTTGAGAAGTGATGGTATCGAAACCACCCCTTCCGAAAGCATTGGAGAAGTGGCATCGTTTTTATAAAAAAAAACAACCCCCTTTGAAAGCTCTATTTCGAAAGGTAGAAGGCGGTAGTAAAGGCTTCGAAATAGTCAGAAGCTATTATTTAAAAACAAAGGTGCTACTATTTCGAAACCAACCTTTAAAACCGGTTACTTAGTCGAAAGCATACTTAGTCGAAAGCATACTTAGTCGAAAGCTATTTCTTAGAACAAAGGCATAACCTTAAATCCTTTCTTTAAATTGATTGACCTAGTCGGTAGCCAACTAAGTCGAAAGCTACTTGGTCAAAAGCAAGCGGGCGCTTTTCTCATTTAAAACAAAACGGTGCTTCGACCCTTTCGAAACCCCTTGGTTTCGACTCTTACCTTCTGCCCTTTGTCCAATTCACAATGTACCCAGACGTTGATACTATGTGCATTTGTTTGTGGAAGGAGGTGGAGGGTCTTAGTCGAAACTACCTGGGCGAAACCAAAAGAGGCGAAACATGCTTTTAACATGAATTTCTGATTTTAAACCTTTTTAAGTAAACTTTTTAACTAACCTGCCTTGTTTGTCAAACTCTTATTAGTTGCTAATTTTTCTTCCCTAAAAGTACTTCCATAAGTTCAGAATTAATTAATTTAAATCATTTGCAAAATACCCCTTCTTCTTAATTAAATATATAAAACTTTTAAGTCCCATACATTAAATAATTTTATATATTCATCAAAACACTTTGGAAAATTCTACAAAAATTCCAGAAAATCCTTTTTAATTTGTTTTCTAACATAAACAAATTTCAGACCCAAATCAATTATAATTTACACGTAAATTATTTATAACCCAATAAACCATTTTCTTTACTAGAAAATTAATATAAAATCCACATTAATTCAAAAAATTATTTAAATTTAAACCCATCTCTAAAATATCATTTATGATCTACATTTAAATTTCCAAGGCATTTGGATGTCATTTAATAAGGTTTTCATATCAAACATATCATAAAAACTAATATGAACATGTATAAATCATCAACAAGCATATGTAAACTTTCAATCACCCAAAACATGACATTATCATGCAAAATCATTTCGGGTTATCCTTGAATCCGAATACTATAAGAAAAATAGGATGTAGCAATCATTCATCTTAGTTTTGTGATCAAAGATGTGAGATTTGATCTTGATTATGTCGATTTATTTCTTCCTCTTGAATATCCTAGCTTTATCTTCTCTTGAGATTGAAAATGGTGGCCAACCTTAGAGTATTTTTGCTTGAGAAAGGTGAAATGAACGTGTGTTTGATTTCCTAAGGGTTTAGGGTATAAGTTCATCCTATTTCCCATTTTGCCCTCCCTTGTTTCCTAACACTTTTATTCATGCTATCTCCTTTTGATTTACATTTAACATGGCACGGCTACCCATAGTTAAATCAAATCTCAATCTATTGATCATCTTACATTATTTTATTTAATTTAGCTAATTAAATATTCTAAATAATATTGCTAAAAATATAAAGTGTTACAGCTTGGTAGTCTTCTTCCACCTTGTGGTCTTTATCTTTCCTTCGAGCTATGTCTTCCTCAGTTTCTCATCCCCTATAAGAAATGGAACAATGTAATTTAGGAGTGTGTTTTCTCTCTTCAACAATGCTATATTGAAGATTTCTAAATCAATCTCTGCACATGGTACTTGAAAGAAGAGAAGTGATCATATAAGTTTTGGAATATTGGAGTTCAAATGGATGCAAAACATGTGTGTTCATGATCTTAGAAGTGCATGGAGTGTCGGTGTCCTCCCTAAGTACTCTCTGGACCATGTTCAAAAAGAAAGAAGGATGGAGTCTTACCTTCTTCAGTAAGGATATCCCCAGATGGGAAGCTGAAGCCTGGAGAGCCCTTCTTAAGGAGATCGATAATTGAGATGTCAAAATCGCCCAACGAGCCAAAAATCAAAAGAACCAGTTGGAGGAATTGCCTCGGTAGTTGGCACCATGCTTGGTTCTGTAATTTGCTTTGTAGTTATGATCATAATGCACTTTGAACGATGTGAGGCAGGAAGTTGAGTGCCTTTGAGAGATATCTCTCCATACGACTCGTTTCCCTCTTGACCAATGTCATAGTCACCATCACCTCCTTCATCACTTTCTTCTCCTGCTTCTTCTTCGTCTCCCCCTCTTTCTTATTCCTTATCTTCTTCTTCCAGAATTGTTCCCATTTCAACTATTTTATCCTTTTTTTGTCCCTTCAACGATAATGTGTACTTCTGCTAATGTATTGAATGGTCCGTCAACGTGTGCCATCCCAGATGGATCTTCAACTTCCTCTTGGAGATTGTTGCCAGAGCTACGAGTGGAGGTCGAAGATCTATAGGCATTCTAGACCTGCTTAGAGGAGAAGTAGCAGGAGCAGTGAAGCGTTCAGGATATAGTAGGTTGCACAGGTGAAGGTTCTCATCCGTCAGAAGATAAGCGATGGTGCGATGTAAGAAGCTAACCCTCCTGAGATTTTTTAGGGTTTTGACATGCTCGTCACTTATGTCTCAAGCAGGGATGTCTTCGAAGGAATTGGAAAATTTTAAATGCTTGGATGGAAGGAATCCAAATGTAAGAAGAATGAAGAGAAAAGGATCTTACCACCGAAAAGCCGAGGCATGCTGAAGTCTTACGTGCATTGGACAAAGAAGTACTCTGTTAGCACCAAAATTGGTCACTAACCTCGTTCAGAAAGATTGTGTAGAGATATAAGTGATGAAAGTAAATTAAACAGAGAAGACAATGCTAATTTAAATGCAGAAAGTAAGAACACCAAATTTATAGTGGTTCAGCGTAATTGCCTACGTCCACTTTGTTCAACTTTATTGATTTCCTTTATAGTTGATTACAAATACAATTCATGAATCAAATGCTTGAGTGGAGTTGTTAAGTAGAGAAGATGAATCTTGAAAATGGCAGAGTCTCCCCGGTGTTTTCTCTCCCCAAAAAAGGATCCTCTTCACTGTGACCCTGCCCCTCTATTTATAGACAAAGATGGGCTGAACTTCTCAAGTGGGCTGATGGCCGAATGCTCCAGCCCGAGTACAGTGATCGCTGTATGCCGAACCAGGTGTGCCGAGCGCTCTGATGCCGAACAGTCCCTTCTATGCCGAACGATGTGGTTGATGCTTGGGGAGTTCAGGATGTTAGTCAGTCGAAGCCGAACGCTCCTCTAGACGCCGAGTGCTCTTGTGCCGATTACTTCTGATGTTACCGGGTATCATGCCGAGTACTCCTGTACGCCGAACCACAGATACTGCCGAGTTCCCCTTGATGTCGATTGCTCTCGTGTGCCGAGCGGTCTCGCATGCCGAGCAGTCTTGATGCCGAGCAGTCTTGATGTCGAGCAGTCTTGTATGCCAAGCAGCCTTGATGCCGAGCATTCTTGATGCCGAGCAGTCTTGATGCCGAGCAGTCTCGATGCCGAGCAGCCTTGATGCCGAGCATTTGGTTGACGTTGAGTGCCAGTTGACGCCGAACACTGCTGAGTACTTCGTCGAACATTACTGGGCGCCGGACACTATGGATGCCGTGTACTTAGCCGAACACTCCTGGACGTCAAGTGCTTCGCCGAACACTCCTTGATGCCGGTCACTCTCTGATGCCGAGCACTGATTGCCGAGTACTAGTTGCCTGGTCAAATCCCCAGGAAACACTTTCCCTCCAAAGTGTATTGCGTGGCCGAACGTGATGCGCTTTGAATCTGGTACAATCTACCTCGGAGGTACCTTCTCGAGAATGTTAGCGAAGGAGGTGCAAGACGAACGAGGTTGGGATGCCGAACGATACGTTCGAAGCCGAACGTACCTAGCGTGCCGAACGTCTCTCCGCCACGATGCCGAACACTCCGGTATTGACCGGTTCTACCGGGTATAGCCTCTTCGACTTCTACCTCCCTCTATATAATCAGGCGCCCTTCCACCATTTTTCTTTTACGCCTTCTCTTCTACCACTCCTAGAGACTTTGCAACTCTTGCCATCCTATCAGACATTAAGTCTAATTAATCCATTCTCAACTTCGATCGTCGAATTAGGTATCATTCCTTCCACAATTGCATTACTTCCACTTTAGGTTCATCTCATGTTCTTTAGTTGTAAATGCGTGGCTAGTGGAAGTGGTTCTACCGTTCGGAGTCGCCAAACGGTGTACGGGAGTTAAACCTAGCCCTCTTGTGCTGATCAAGATTGGAAGAAAAAAAGGAAGATGGGGAGTCGAACGGCGTAATCCTGCGCCGTGCGATCTGTCTCTGTCGTTCGGCGTAAATGGAGAGGGAGCAGGGTGGAGTTACGATCGAAGGCGGAGCGTTAGTCTAGCCGAACGATCTTAGGCCGAACACTACCCTAATGCCGAACAAACACATACACTTCGAACAAGACTTAGACATGCCGAACACACATATACACCGAACATGACTTAGACATGCCGAACACACATATATGCCGAACAGGACTTAGACATGCCGAACACACATATATGCCGAACAGGACTTAGACATGCCGAACGCACATATATGCCGAACAGGACTTAGACATGCCGAACACACATATATACGCCGAACAAGACTTGGGTCGAACAATTTCAATGTCGAACAACATTCAAATGCCGGACAATATAAATGTCAGACTACACTTAGGCCGGTCACTTTATAGAACATATGCTTTTTGAATCTGGAACTGTAATCGCCTCAAGGCAAGCTTTTTGAGACGGTCAGCGATGACGGTCTTCGAAGGCGATGATTCGAAGCTAATCATTATATCTTTAAAAACCTTTAGATTCTTATCGTTTGTACACAATTGCCTGCACTAGTTTACACACCACGTGGGGGGAAAACTCGTGTTGCTAATTCTAACGTTCAACGTTTTTTAAGTATAGTTCTCTCAAGCACTTAGTTATTTATTTGGGATGTCGAGAAAATCTAGCTCCGCTACCATATCCGACAGGCCTGGGCCGTCATCGAGGCAAGGAGCCGTAGATACTTCTAACCCGTCAACTTCTCCCGCTCATAACTTGGCGCCTGATGCTCTGGAGGCAACCATCTTACTAGATAATCCGATCGACTCTCAAGCTTCGAAGATCAACGAAGCTGCTCTGAGGCGGATATGCTCTATTCACGGTATTCCTTTCGCCGACGTGTTAGTCCCTTCGAGACACGATCGCCCTCATCTGCCCCCAGTCGGGTACACTACCTGCAACAAGTTCATGTGTTGGATGGGTAGCGTGTCTCCATTCAACTTATTTCTCCGGGATATTCTGCAGTACATAGACATGGCTCCATCGCAACTGCACCCGAACGGTCATGCGTTTCTATATGGGACTTACTTACTTTTCATGGCCGTCTTCTCAAGACCTCCAACCCCTGGTGATATCAGATACATTTATATGTTCAAGAGGCGGAAAGACAGTCCTTCCTTTATGTTCCTCGAGCCATACCACAAGTGCCAGATCTTGACAGGGGCATGTAGCAAATTCGCCCTGTACAAACAGGAATGGTTCTATGTGCGCTGCCCTTCTGGTTTCGCTAGGAGATGGGTTGAAGGTAGTAAGTCTCTTTGCTGAGTCACTATTCGTATTTAATCGGAGTCATGCTTTTCCTAACTCTTCATTTCATCTTTTCAGGTATCAACCCGCGTCCGGAAGGTCGAGGATATTCTGAGGCTGTTGAAGCCATTAGAGCTCTTCCTGCCGAGGATCGAGACATCCGGACCATCATTTCAAATGAATCGCTGTCGGAGTTTGGCTTGCTAGCCCTGGTCGTCGGATCAGCCTTCCAGAAGGTGTTACCATTCCCAAACCTCCATCCGGTAAAGGAAAAAAACTTGCCGGACCGTCGTCGCGTCGCGCTCCCGACACGCACGAAGAAGGCGAGCGCAAAGAGGATGATGCCCCTGAAACTTAGGGCGAGAACGTGGGTCCCGCTTGGAATCCGACAATCGAAGTTCAGGATATTGAGACATCATCCTCCCCTTCGAAGGGAAAGAAGAAGTTTAAATATACGGTTCAAAAGGAGAAAGTTGGTGGCACCTCAAAAGTTACGCCTATCCCTCCTGAGAAAGAGGCTTCTTCGCAGCACCTGGAAAGTTCTTTGAGGGGTCTGTCCAACCTGTCCATCCCCGATGATTTACTTAATTACGGGTTCGATGATCCTGAAGCTCTCAAATTCTCTTCGCCCGCTAGAGGCAATGTAGGAGTTCAACTCCCGGCTCAAGGAGACAACACTCCTATTAGCAAAGATAAACGAACGGGTCCGTCGGGGGGAACACTAGGACACACACGCACATGCGCATTCCATAATATACTTCAAGTCTTTTTAATTCGTGAATTCCCCTTAACTCGTTGTTATTTCCATTCTTTGCAGGTGATATGGGCCGCTCTCACGGACTTGATCGCCTTCAGGGGTCTTCTATATTCCATCACTCAGGACGGGATTCCGGTTCAGGCAGACGCAGGGACCGAGGTGATTATGAAGATAGGGACAATCGTCCTCGCGAGTCGTCTCACCGCAAGAAAGCACATTCTCAATCTTCTCAGTCCCGCGATCTTCCTCCTCCAACTGAGCCGGATAAGGAGAAGTCTTCGTAGAAGGGTTATCAGTCTGATGCTGCTCGAGAACAACACTCCAGTTCATCGAGTACGAGGCAAGTTCGAGAGCAACGTAAAAGAACGGAATTCTCAAAGCCTCCTCCTCCTACTCCTGTAGTGGACCCGACTGTTGCGGAAAAGATGGTCGACCTTAAGGCCAAGTTTCCGAAAATCTGCTTTGACGGCTTGAAATTCCTCCCAGCCATCCATCACATTCCTGGGCACGTGAAGCAAAGTGCCATTGCCTGCAACAACGACGTCTATGTTCAGCATGACGCGTTCGTGCACTTGGTGGAAAAGATCTCGGAAGTGTCCGTCGAGCGTCAACACGAGATTGACCGTCTGAATCTGGAGGCTGACAGCGATAAGAAAATCATCAAACTCCAAGATGAAGAGCTCGCTTCGTATAAGTCAAAGCTAGAAGCCGCTGAACAAAGCGCAAAAAATACTGCCGAGGCAGTTACTCGTTTAGAGGCGGCTCACAAAAAAGAGCTTGACGAAGCAGTCCAGCGCAGCGGTGCCCTCGCCCTAGAAAAAGATTCTGTCCAAAAGGAAAGGGACGCACTTGCTACTCAAGTCAAGGAGCTGAAGGAATTACTTTCCAAGGAGAAGGAAGACAAAGTAGCTGCTCAAGAAGAATCGCAGCGATACTGTGATGAGATTGTTGCTACCCAGCTCCTGAAGACAAAGCTCGATGACGAACTCGCCGGGGTCGAGAAAATGAAGGACGAGGCCCGTGAGGAGGGCAAAAGAATGGCTGTGGAAGAGCTTGATTCTCGCCTCGAGGCGGCCGCAGAAGCCGGCAGGGAAGAGGTCAAAAGTATGTTTGACCCATTGATCGCCGAGTATGGAGCCCGCGTCCTTATGCACCGCGACTTAACATTTCTGGGCGACGGCTACCTCGAATCCCTGGCTGAGGCGTGGGAAACTCTGATTAGGATCAAGAAGGTCGAGTCGGGCTCCAACGAAGTCGGTGAGGATGCCTTGGTGAAGGAGTTCCTAAGGGGGAATGAGCCATCGGACTTATCCGCAGCATTGGCACTTTATAGCAAAGGCTCTTCCCCTACGAAAGAGAAGAATGACGAAGCTGGCCCGTCTGGGGCCGATGCTACTACTCCTCACGTTGCCGCTCCTTATGCTGCTCAATCGGCCGGTCGGCCAGCACTTGATCCATTCGAGCAGCATGCTAGTTATGATCCCGAAGATCCCGGGCTTGGTGTTCACGTGCTGTCACCTATCCTGGAGGGTGAAACCCCTCGAGCCACCGATAGCCAGCCGGACCCTGGTAGGAAATTCTTCTTTCTCTAGAAGTTGAAGAGTTCCCGTCATTTTTCAGCAGTGGCTATTCGTTCTAATGCTCATTCCTTATGTTTCCGTGCAGGTTGCTCTGATGCCAAGCCAACTCCGAGGAGCGATGATGCCAAGGAGGAAGCAGAGAAAACAAGCGACGTTGCTCACGCAGGAGTAACTCCCGGTCCAGACGCTCAAGCGATCGGGGCGCTTGATGATGACAAACTTGATACCTTTTCTCCTGCCGAAGGAAGCGATGAAGTTAAAATCACTGGCGCCTCTGAGCATACTTCAGAGATGAGCATGAAGGACCGTCTCGCCGACGAGGAGAAGAAAAAGGTCAAAGTCAAAGTTGAATCTGAAATACTGGAACTCACTGACCCGCGGAACAGACCTTTGAAAATCATTCTCCCGGGCAGGTCCAAGCCACTAGATGTCCCGTCTCCTACTCCTGACTCCGTTTTTCTAGCAAGCAAAAAGTCCAAGAAAAAGCGTGAGGGAGAGGAGTCGTCGGAAACACCAAAGGAAGACAAGAAGAAGAAGTCGAAGAAATAATCGATGCACTTGTTCAACAAGTTTCCTGCTTAAGTTTTGTAATTGTTTTTATCTTCCACAACTTGTAGTTTGTATAGAGAGGTCTTAACTTTGTAGGAGTGATCATGTATCCCCATTTTGGACTTATTGAATAAAGTTTTAGTTTCTTTTTGTTTGAATGATTCTCTTGTCTTTATTTGGTTTGCTGATTAATTGTAGCCATAACTCAAGTTCTTATGAGTTGCATTATCTCCCGGTCCATTCTTGTGCTGTTCAAACATTTTTGGACATGGCGTACCTCTCGTCCCACATCTTTTGAGTAATTGGTCTTCTTGCTGACTCTGTGTCCCGGGGACTTGGAGGCTTGAAATAGTTTATACTCTAGTCCGCGCTCCGGGGAATTAGAGTACTTCGCTCCGCACTTCGGGGATTCGGAAATTTGGAATCGTTTATGCTCTAGTCCGCGCTCTGGGGACTTAGAGTACTCCGATCCACGCTCTGGGGATTCGGAGATTTGGAATCGTTTATACTCTGGTCCACGCTCTGGGGACTTAGAGTACTCCGATCCGCGCTCTGGGGATTCGGAAATTTGGAATCATTTATACTCTAGTCCGCGCTCCGGGGACTTAGAGTACTCCGATCCGCACTCTGGGGATTCGGAGATTTGGAATCGTTTATACTCTAGTCCGCGCTCCGGGGACTTAGAGTACTCCGATCTGCGCTCTGGGGATTCGAAGATTTGGAATCGTTTATACTCTAGTTCGCGCTCCGGGGACTTAGAGTACTCCGATCTGCGCTCTGGGGATTCGGAGATTTGGAATCGTTTATACTCTAGTCCGCGCTCCGGGGACTTAGAGTACTCCGATCCACGCTCTGGGGATTCGGAGATTTGGAATCGTTTATACTCTAGTTCGCGCTCCGGGGACTTAGAGTACTCCGATCCGCGCTCTGGGGATTCGGAGATTTGGAATCGTTTATACTCTAGTCCGCGCTCCGGGGACTCAGAGTACTCCGATCCGCGCTCTGGGGATTCGGAGATTTGGAATCGTTTATACTCTAGTCCGCGCTCCGGGGACTTAGAGTACTCCGATCCGCGCTCTGGGGATTCGGAGATTTGGAATCGTTTATACTCTAGTCTGCACTCCGGGGACTTAGAGTACTCCGATCCGCGCTCTGGGGATTCGGAGATTTGGAATCGTTTATACTCTAGTCCGCGCTCCGGGGACTTAGAGTACTCCGATCCGCGCTCTGGGGATTCGGAAATTTGGAATCGTTTATACTCTAGTCCGCGCTCCGGGGACTTAGAGTACTCCAATCCGCGCTCCGGGGACTTAGAGTACTCCGATCCGCGCTCTGGGGATTCGGAGATTTGGAATCGTTTATACTCTGGTCCGCGCTCTGGGGACTTAGAGTACTCCGATCCGCGCTCTAGGGATTCGGAAATTTGGAATCGTTTATACTCTAGTCTGCGCTCCGGGGACTTAGAGTACTCTGATCCGCGCTCTGGGGATTCGGAGATTTGGAATCGTTTATACTCTAGTCCGCGCTCCGGGGACTTAGAGTACTCCGATCCGCGCTCTGGGGATTCGGAGATTTGGAATCGTTTATACTCTAGTCCGCGCTCCGGGGACTTAGAGTACTCCGATCCGCGCTTTGGGGATTCAGAAATTTGGAATCGTTTATACTCTAGTCCGCGCTCCGGGGACTTAGAGTACTCCGATCCGCGCTCCGGGGACTTAGAGTACTCCGATCCGCGCTCTGGGGATTCGGAGATTTGGAATCGTTTGTACGAGTCTGTATGTCGTGCATGATAATGTAATTTGTCATCCAATTAAGAGATATAGAAACTTCATAGAAAATATGGCTTCAAGCCTTTATTAATGAAAATCAACTAAATCGCTTGATTACAACTTTAAAAGGAAACTAAGTCATTATTGAATGGAAACATGTAGGAAATAACAGTGCCTACAACAAGAAAGGAAAACATGCTAAATGTAATAGTGCCGCAGATGTTCACTGTTCTATTCTCGGGGGAGTGTCGCGCCATCAATGGTCGCTAGCTTGAATGTTCCTTCTCCAAGCTTCCGTTCAATGGCGTATGGACCTTCCCAGCTGGGATTCATGTGCGATGGTACCGGGAAGACTCGTTTCAGAACGAGATCACCCACATCAAAGATTCTTGGGCGGACTCTGCCGTCGTAGTAACGCTTGACTCGATGTCTGTGCGCTGCCGCCCTTAATTCAGCTTCTTCACGCTTTTCGTCGATGCAGTCCAGTGATTCCAGCAAGAGGTTTTGGTTCGTCTTGGGATCATAGTATGTCACTCGGTGCGATGGAACTTCAAGTTCCACGGGTATAACGGCTTCAGAGCCGTATGCCAAGGCGAACGGAGTGTGGCCAGTCGCGGACTTGTGGGTAGTTCTATACGCCCATAATGCTGTCGGGAGTTCATCTACCCACTTGCCCCCAACCTTCTCCAGACGCTTCTTCAGTATGGACTTGATTATTTTGTTAACGGCCTCGACTTGTCCGTTAGCTTTTGGGTGTGCAACGGCGGCGAACTTTTTCTCGATGCCGTACTTTAAACAGAACTCTTTGAACTCTCTGCTTTCGAATTGCATTCCGTTGTCTGTTATGATGGTGCGTGGAAGGCCAAAGCAGCATATAATGTTTCGTACAATGAAGTTAATGACCTTCTTAGAGGTGATAGTGGCCAAAGGTTCTGCCTCAGCCCATTTCGTGGAATAGTCGACTGCAACTATTGCGTATTTCGCGCCACCTTTGGATAGAGGCAAAGAGCCGATTATGTCGATTCCCCAGATCGCAAATGGCCAAGGACTGATCATTTGTGTGAGTTCCGTTGATGGAGCCCTCGGGATTTTCGCATATCTTTGACACTTGTCGCATTTTCTCGCGTAGTCCGCGGCATCCCGGTTTACGGTGGGCCAGTAATATCCATAGCGGAGGATCTTCTTTGCTAGCGTTTGCCCCCCAGTATGGTCGCCACATTCCCCTTCATGAACCTCTCTCAAGATTCGCTTTGTCTCATCATGAGCGATGCATCGTAATAACGGGACTGAGAATCCTTTTCGATACATTGATCCATCCTGCATTATGTATCGCGCGGCCTTTCGAAGGACCTGCCGTCTTTCGCTTCTTTTTCCCGGTAAGGCCCCGGTCGTCAGGTACAGTTTGAATGGGGTTATCCACGATTCCTTCTCGATTTCTGTTCCCAACACGCGATCGACTTTCATTTCGTCTATGCTCGGGGCATGCAAGACTTCGATGGGATACAATCCCATTTGTTGCGTATCGTCGGTACTTGCGAACTTGGCCAATAAGTCGGCTTCTTTGTTCTATTCGCGCGGGATATGTGAGATGTCATAACGCTCAAGATTTGATAGTAGTTCTTGGACCTGAATGAGGTACGGAGCAAGCTTTCGTCCCTTTGCTTGGTAGTCTCCTCGTACTTGGTAAACCACCAATTGTGAGTCACAAAAGATTTCGACTGATTCGATCCCGAGTTCCCTGATGAGTTTCAAGCCAGCGATCAGTGCTTCATATTCGGCTTCGTTATTTATAGCCGGGAAATCGAGCTTCAGGGCATAACAGATCGATCGGTTTTCCGGAGTTACAAGAACTACGCCCGCGCCGGAGCAACGATCGTTTGATGCACCGTTAGTGTATAATTTCCATCGAACGGGGGGAATGATGTCGTGATCGTCCGGTTTGATGGGTATGGTAAATTCAGCGATGAAGTCTGCTAACGCTTGCCCTCGGATGGCTCTCCGTGGTAAGTACGCGATATCGAATTGGCTCAACTCGATGTTCCATCTTAGCAATCTTCCAGAAGTTTCCGGCCGTTGGAGTACCTGCCTCAGGGGTTGATCGGAATAAACACCTATTGAATGTGCTTGAAAGTACGGGCGAAGCTTTCGTGATGCAATCACCAAGCAATAAGCCAATTTCTTTATTTTAGGGTAATTCCTCTTGGCCCCTGTTAAACGTTTGCTAACATAATACATCGGCTTTTGGACTCGATCCTCCTCTCGTACCAAAGCCGCACTTATCGCATGTGGGGATACAGCCAAGTATACGTACAACATCTCATGATCGACTGGCTTTGATAGCATTGGTGGGCTATCCAGATGCCTTACCAGATTCCGGAATGCTTCCTCACAGCTAGACGTCCATTCAAAATTTCTCTTTCCTTTCTTTATTATGTCAAAGAACGGGATGCACTTGTCAGTTGCCTTGGATATAAATCGACTCAGCGCAGCTACTTTTCCGTTCAAGCTCTGTACCTGCTTTATAGTCCTGGGCGCTTGTACATCTCGAATAGCTTGGATCTTTTCTGGGTTGGCTTCGATTCCCCTAGCGTTGACGATGAATCCCAAAAACTTCCCTGATGCGATGCCGAAAGAACACTTCAACGGGTTGATCTTCATGCCATAAAACCTGAGTATGTCGAACATTTCAGCCAAGTCTTGAATGTGGTCGTTTGACCGTCGTGACTTCACGAGCATGTCATCCACATAGACTTCCATGGTTTTACCCAGTTGGTCCTTGAACATTCGATTCACCAGACGTTGGTAAGTTTCTCCAGCATTCTTCAATCCAAAGGGCATCACTACATAGCAATACAGCCCAACATTTGTAACGAAGCTGGTGTGTTCTTGGTCCGGAATATGCATTGGGATTTGGTTGTATCCTGAGTACGCATCCATGAATGACAGTAACTCGTGTCCTGCGGTGGAATCGACCAACTGATCGATCCTGGGCAACGGGAAACTGTCCTTAGGGCATGCTTTGTTCAAGTCGGAATAATCTACGCAAGTCCTCCATTTCCCATTCGCCTTCTTTACTAGTACGGGGTTGGAGACCCATTCCGGGTAGAGGGCATCGCGGACGAACCCATTTGCTTTGAGTTTGTCCACCTCCTCTCCAAGAGCGGCGGATCTCTCCGGATCCATTCCTTTCCTTTTTTGCTTGACTGGGACGTATTTCGGGTCTATGTTCAACATATGACTCGTGATGGCGGGAGAAATCCCACACATATCAGAATGCGTCCAGGCGAAAACATCAAGGTTCGCCCGGAGGAAGTCGCTAAGGTCTTCTGTCATTGCGGGGCCTAGCTGTGATCCGATCTTCAGTATTCGCGAAGGGTCGTCACGGCTAACTGAAATGTCAATTGTTAATTCAGCCGGTGCCGCCTTCTCTTCCCTGGGTTTCTTATCGTCGTCTCTTGGATCTATACCTCCGTAGATCCGAGAACTGTGCCCGAGCCAGGGCTCGGGCATTACTTGTCAATTATCCGCATTGAGGATGCGGACGGAATTGTCCGCAACCTTTCCCTTCTCCCTCCGGTGGGCCTCTCGGAGCTCGGCCACATAACAGGAACGACCAGCTGCTTGGTCGCCGTGAACAATGCCTACTCCCTTGTCAGTCGGGAACTTCAAAGTTAAACACCACGGGGCTAACGCTGCCCTAAACTCCGCCAGGGCCGGCCGACCCAAGAAAACGTTATACGGAGAGTCCACATCCAAAACTACAAAGGGTAGAATTCGCACTCTCCGACGCTCGCCTTGTCCCAGTTCAACTAGTAACTCGACATATCCCACTGCATCAGTTGCAGCGCCGTTAAAGCCGTGGATACGAGCTTTGGATGGTTTCAAATCTTTTGTCTCTAGCTTCATTTGATCGTAGGCCTTCTTGAAGATGATGTTGACTGAACTTCCAGAATCAATCAGAATTCTTTTTACGTATGCTGATCCGATCGTTGCAGATATGACCATGGGGTCGATGGTCGGAGCCTCTACCTGATCAGCGTCTCTACTTCTGAACACAATATCGTCTGTCATTACGCGTTGTTGCTTAGCAGGGGCTCCGTCCTCCATGTTCGAACAACACTCAAAATCTGCATGCTTCAAGGAACTTGCATATCGCTCCATCTCCTGCCAATTCTTATCCGCGGGGTGAGGCCCGCCGATAATTGTATTTATGACCAGTCTACCAACGGTCCGGGCAGGCTCCTCAGGATGACGTGGAGCTGGTGCACGACCTGGGTTGGACATTCCCTATCCTCCTTCTTGTGGATCCTTCACAAATTCTTGCAATTTCTTCTGCCTGATCAACTTCTCGATAGCGTCGTGCAAGTGTCTACATTCTTCCGTATTGTGTCCATAAGTCTCATGGAAGCGACAATATTTCCCGGTCCGCTTCTGTTCTTCAGTTGATTCTTTTGGACGTGGTTTTCTGTACTGAAAAGTATTGCAGGTGGATAGGTAAATGTTTTCAAGTGGGGCGTTTAGCGGAGTGTACTCGCTGTAGCTTGGAATTCTCGGCTTCCACTTTCCTGCTTCTTTTCTTTTCCCTTGACTCCTTCCTCCGGACTCCTTGGGTTGCCCCGGTTTGTTCTGGACGTTGACTTGGACCTTTCCCGAGCTGTCTCCCGATTGCTTCACAGCGATGTTGCTCTTTATTGACTCTTGGACAGGCCCTGGCGCCTTATCTCGTCGTACCCACCTAGCTTCCTCTCTTCTTATGAACTGGTGTGCCTTAGAGTAGAAACGCTCTAGCGTAGCTGGAGGTTTTCCTGCTAGCCAGTCTCCAAACTCAAAGTCTGGATCCACACCTCTCATTACAGCCATCAGAATTGCATGGTCATTGGGATTACTGACTTCAGTTGCTGCCACGTGGAATCTTTGCAAATATTCCTTCAACGATTCCCCAGGGTTTTGGATTACACTTGACAGAGACATCACGTCTTTTGGGCGCGTAGTGTGTATCCTGAACTGCTCAATAAACTTCTTTGCCAACTCCTCGAAATTTGATACGGATCGCGGAGGAAGTCGGGTGAACCACATAGTAGCGATCCCAGATAGAGTAATCGGAAAACACCTACACTTGGTGGCATCATTCGCTCTGGCTGAATCCATCATCCATTCGTACCTCATGACATGTTGTCTAGGGTCAGTCTTTCCTTCATATGCAGGAATAGTAGGCATACTAAACTTCCCAGGGTACGCCGCTTGCAACACAACATCCATGAACGGAGTATGACTTCTTGACACTCCCCAGTCATCATTTGATAAGCCCTGATTCTCTTTCATCAATTGCCTGATCATGGCTGTCAGATCGGGTGTCTGTATGGAAGGCGGAAGGTTGGAGTCTGTTCTACGCGCATGTCCATGCTGATGCCTCCTCTCTTGGCGATCTGCCAATCGTGCATCTTGAGGTTCGACATCGTTAGCATTTTGATGATCTGGGCCTCTATCTTCCATCTGTATCCCGGTCCTGAAGCTTCCCGCTCTTGCTTGGTCGCGGTCTCCAGCTGTTCGAACAGCAGCATCTGTTCGCGCAGCATCAGTCTTACGGCGTCTGCGCCTGGGAGGTTCATCAGAGGAAGTTGAGCTGTCAGATGAGGAGTAAGCAGCGGGATTGCCCCCAGCATTCTGTTGCTGCTGTTGAGTGAGTTGTGCCATCAGGTTGGCATTAGCTTGCATCTGTTCTCCTAGTTGTCTCCTGCTTTCCCTAAGTTCTCTCATCAAGTCGTTGAACTCTACTCTAGTGACAACTGGAGTCTGTTCTTGAGTGGCAATCCCTGCACTCGGGATCGCTGGTTGATTGCTAGGTCCTGCTTGTTGCACGCTAGCAGTCTCGCGGGCATCCGCATTATGAGAAGCTGACCTGGTACGTGGTCTTGCCATTGTAGAGTTATTGGTATGAACTCTGAGTAGAATCAACGGATGTCCTATCAGTGAGTCGGATCTTCTTTGGGGGATTTGTTCAATCCAGTAGCTTCAAAGCAGATCCTTGAGGTCTGAGAATTCGATTCTCAGTGAAAGCACCAAAGTGTTAGCACCAAAATTGGTCACTAACCTCGTTCAGAAAGATTGTGTAGAGATATAAGTGATGAAAGTAAATTAAACAGAGAAGACAATGCTAATTTAAATGCAGAAAGTAAGAACACCAAATTTATAGTGGTTCAGCGTAATTGCCTACATCCACTTCGTTCAACTTTATTGATTTCCTTTATAGTTGATTACAAATACAATTTGTGAATCAAATGCTTGAGTGGAGTTGTTAAGTAGAGAAGATGAATCTTGAAAATGGCAGTCTCCCCGGTGTTTTCTCTCCCCAAAAAAGGATCCTCTTCACTGTGACCCTGCCCCTCTATTTATAGACAAAGATGGGCTGAACTTCTCAAGTGGGCTGATGGCCGAACGCTCCAGCCCGAGTACAGTGATTGCTGTATGCCGAACCAGGTGTGCTGAGCGCTCTGATGCCGAACAGTCCCTTCTATGCCGAACGATGTGGTTGATGCTTGGGGAGTTCAGGATGTTAGTCAGTCAAAGCCGAACGCTCCTCTAGACGCCGAGTGCTCTTGTGCCGAGTACTTCTGATGTTACTGGGTATCATGCCGAGTACTCCTGTACGCCGAACCACAGATACTGCCGAGTTCCCCTTGATGTCGATTGCTCTCGTGTGCCGAGCGGTCTCGCATGCCGAGCAGTCTTGATGCCGAGCAGTCTTGTATGCCGAGCAGCCTTGATGCCGAGCAGTCTTGATGCCGAGCAGTCTTGATGCCGAGCAGTCTTGATGCCGAGCAGTCTCAATGCCGAGCAGCCTTGATGCCGAGCATTTGGTTGACGTTGAGTGCCAGTTGACGCCGAACACTGCTGAGTACTTCGTCGAACATTACTGGGCGCCGGACACTATGGATGCCGTGTACTTAGCCGAACACTCCTGGACGTCAAGTGCTTCGCCGAACACTCCTTGATGCCGGTCACTCTCTGATGCCGAGCACTGATTGCCGAGTACTAGTTGCCTGGTCAAATCCCCAGGAAACATACTCATTCTTGAAATGAATGTTTATTATGTAGCTTTTCAATGACCTTACATCGACATCATGTCTCAATGATCATATAAGAAGGCGAATCACGTTGATGTTTGAAGCTCATGATGTGTTTTAACTCTCCGAAGTTTGGAGGTCATTGGAAATGGTTCTTGAATAACACGTATAACGAGATGAGTAGTACATATACATTAGGATGGACTTGAGATGGAGCTAACCCGAGCTCTTGGAGAAACATGCATAAGAATGCATTAAAAAGGGTTCACCACCTAAGCACATGTATTTATTGCAAGCCGTATAACCCATTGGAGGATTGTCGGCTTGTTGGCCCTAAGTAGGAAGAAAGACATCCTTTTGGGAATTCCATGTTGTCAACAGATGGTCTGGAGCATTTTGGGAGTGAAGATTGTTGGCACCTGTTCGGGCGGATCATCCAGAACTCTTAATCTGATGTGTTTTTTAAAGAAGGAGGTTATTCTTGAATTGGTTTTACTGGAACGATGTTCTTGATAATCTAGTGGTAATTGAACATTTAGGATCGAAAGGCATAGAAGTTGAAGCCTGGATAGTGGTAGTGAAGCTACATGAGGAGTTGACGGCCTAGTGCCAACGTTGAATCTGTAAGAGTGGTGAGTAATTTTAGACATGAAAACATGGCTTTTAACATGGTCCGGTATGTTTTATTTTGGAATTCTATTTCAAATTTAATCTCGTGTGACCTCTGCCCAGAATCCAACGAATGTCGATATGTGTTGACCAATAGAATTTTAAACGTTAACCAGGACAAATGAAACTGTTAATATATGCAATCTGAGTCTTATGTCCTATAGTCCATGAACAGACCATCCTATGTAAATAGCTCGCTCGTGCTAGACGAACGATCCATGCCGCATGAAGAAACTGTGTATCAGATCTTACCCGTTATCATAGGATAATCGATAATCAAATTGATGTCCGTAGCGACGTTGAGCATTTCTTTTGCAGGGATTCTAACAGTGCAGTAAGTGGAAATGTTGTACGATGGAACACATTCAATGTGACCATTCTTTAGAAGAGAACCGTCTCGTTGAACGTTGAAGTGGCATCTTCGGATCTACCATGTCCCATAGGAGTGTGCATTTACTTGAAAATTGAACAAGGAAGCAAGGTTATTGAAAGACTTAGGGTAGCCTAAGGTAGGATTATGGAAGTCTCAGAGCTAACACTATGTAGGTGATACCAACGTGACTCGAGTCATTGTAACTGCTGACTTCGAGCTATGCAAAAGGTTTCCCTAAGGGGACTTGTGTACTTGCAACAACCAAGAAGTAGGCATTGGCGAACCACAAAATTAAGGTCATCAACATTTCTCTTATCGTAGACATCATTTGGCCATCACCAGCAACAAGCTCCACCCCATGATGAAGCCACCAACCTTGGTTTGCTTTCAGATCTAGGAGATGACTTGGAGAATTCGAGGACAAGATCTCTTAGCGATGCAAGGGTGATTGAATTTGGATATTTAGTGGTGATGGTGGCTAAGACAAGGTGGCGATGACGGGAGTTGATCAGCGATGAATGGTTCAAGTGTCGAAATTGGACTCGTGGGGGATCTACATCGAGCAAGTAAGGGGAAAGCAACGAAATAAAATGAAGAAACATGAATAAAATGAATTTTTGGCCAGAAATTGATGAAAGGAGAAGTAGAAAGGCAGTGCGTACCTAGCTAAGGCAGGAGAATGATCTTCATAGTACAGGTCTTATCCTTCCATGGAAAATGGAGTTTTTACTTTAAAAGCAATCGGATGGAAATCGATGGAATAGAAGCATCATTTTGAAGAAACTCTTGGGTAACAACTGACATATAAGATTGGCGACATGCGCTTGTCTTGTTCCAAAGCACGCTTTGTTTACAACAAATGCATACTATAGGGAGACAGTGTTATCCGGCTTTTTAACCAAGCAACCTAAAAACGAATATGGACGTCAAGACGAACACGAAATGATTCACAGACTTGGGAACGTACTTCGAAGGATGATAGGAATGGACACGAGAAGTTGGAATAAGGATGTAGTTAAGTAGAGTGCTTGGCACCCACCACTTTTTACGTTCCTCTTGGGTGATGGGGCTATGGCAGGTGGATAGTTGGCTTGTGTGATCATCTCGTGGTGCATTTCTTGTGGAATAGGTGAGAAAATCCAAGGAAGTTCTGAAGAAAAGTAGACAAGTACAAGTGACATCAGAACCTCTCAAAAACAACATGATCTCTAAGAAAAACTGCTCGAAGCTCAATGAGTTGAAGATAGAAGACCAAACGAGAGAAGAAGGAGTAACTTCACCTCTAAAAATCAGGTCGGTACCGAGCTATTTTTATGGTCTTGGTAACTCTATCTTCCCTTCCTGCATTCTTGAATTTGAAATTAGACTTTGTATATTAAGACCTGGCGATTCTATTGGATGCTTTCCCTATAAATACAACACCTATGGCATTTGGAATAGGTATTTTTGGCACTTTGCTTTCTTTATCTTCTATCTCTCCACAACCATAGTCACCGAGGAAGCTATTTTTGGCTGTTAGATCCATTTTGTAGTAGTGATTAAAAACCCATAATCAATAACAATACAATAGACGTAGGCCGTAGATTTGCTGAATGCACTATAAAAGTTTGGTGTTATTTCTGATTTACTTATTGTTTTCTGCTAGATCTCTCTTTATATCAGTTTACTTTGGGTGTTATGCCATTTTTAGGCTCAAAAGCCAAGCCTAACTAAGCTCGAAGGCAAGCCCACGGCATGACATGGTATCTAGACAAAAGTCTTCATGACATGCCCATGTCGGGTACCCCATGAAGTCCGGTTCACAACTTGGCTCCTAAGCTAAGTATTAGGCCTTATGGCCCCTATCTAATTTCTATTATTTATTTAAAGCCCATAGATACATAATTAGGTCTAGCCCATGGACCATTATCTTAACAAATACAAATATCATCATTTACACATTTGCAAGCCCACTCAAGCCCATCGTCATTGATCAAACACCACTAACATGGCAGCGATGGTTGATCGATGTCAAAAGATGGCCAGAAAAGTAGATTTTCGATTAGTAGACAAACATCAAATATTTATAACCAAAATTTTACAGTATTTGCGACATTGAATGAAATGAAGTTGAAAGAAAAAACATGGATACAATAACAAAAAACTTGGAGCTTTTCTATCGCAGCGACGCTTACCACGGTGGAGGAAAAGGCGGAGAAGAACAGACATTTTCCAGTCGAAGAAAGTCTGAGAGGGTCGATGTTTTAAGGGAGCTTGAGCTTTTTAATGGCAGTTTTCATTTTCTACTTTCAATAAAGGATGGAGGAGAGGAGAAGGACAACTTTTATAAACCTACTCCATAAATCTCACATGTAGGATTTGAATCGACTTTGAATCCTGACCGTCTAGGTGTAATGAATGAACTGTCACTTCACCCACGTCGAAAACATGCGTGCCATGCCACGTTTGGAAAAGTAAATCGTCATAGCCAATGACATAACACATGTGGGTCTCACATTAACTGCAAAGAAGAGGTCCGGACAATAGTATCTTTGTGAAATAACAACCCCGCCCTTGCTCATAGAGACGGATTTAGGGGAAATATGTTGCTAAATTTCATGTAATTAACAAACCGATTGTGGTAAGATCTGGCCTAATTAAAGCCGTACCAGTTACCCTTCAACCGGCCCGCATGTGCCGGCCTAATCTCTAGCTGGTTCCAAACCAGCTTGATTGGCCCATGCTAAATTTATCAGGTGATGATAAAGCTAAGTACAGCCTTGCCCAATCCATTCCAGCCCAACTCGATGATGACCGACTCTCTCATGCCAACACAAATTCAGCCTGACTCTAAGTAAGCCTGTCCACTCAGCATTACTTCAGTTGTCGTCCATCACAACTCAAGATTGCCTCTACAACCAACATATTTGATAAGACCAGCTCAAGCATGATCCATCCATGGCCTGACTTCAATACAATCATGTTTGACCGGTCCTAAGCAGCTCGTCCCATCATTTCACATCCGGCTTGGCATCACCTCGACAATATGGTCCTTAGCACCAATCAATACTCAAAAAACATAGGCATAGAGCAACTAGATCACTCATGATTATCTAAATTCGAACTAGCTTTAGGCTAGCCCCTCTAGACCGACTCCATGGCTGGTCGGATCATTCAAACACCTTCCGACAGAATCCATCTGTCAAGCCCAGCCTAAGTGTAACCATCTTCGTCCCGGCACCACTATGGCCCATCTCATCATATCATAGCTTGCCCGACATGTTCTTTATGGCTCGGTCCTTAGCAATATTTAGTTTCAAGTATCATTGAAGCCCAAAATGAGTCATTTATCTGCCTTGACACATAGGCATGTATAAGTAAACAATAAACCATATGTCCAACTATCATCTATTTCAGCTACTATAAATACCACATGCATTGTCACTTCAAATGGGTTAGAAATATTAGAATTCTGGTCATTATATATTTCTTGAGCTCTCCCCATAGTAAATCAGTGCCCTAAATA
The DNA here is from genome assembly GCA_030737815.1 of Allium fistulosum. NCBI lineage: Eukaryota > Viridiplantae > Streptophyta > Magnoliopsida > Asparagales > Amaryllidaceae > Allium > Allium fistulosum. Next base: position 531,858,679 of record CM060904.1, read on the forward strand.
CTTAAGATTAACTAAATTTTCATGTCTTAACTGCTATATTTCTTATTATTCTCTTGTAATTTCTTGTACTTGTAGGAGAGAAATATAATAAGAGATCTTCACAGTAAACATAGGCAATCATGCAAACCACTCTATATTTGGTGTTACTTTACTTTGCTTTGCTTGCATTCTTCCTTATTTTTCATTTGTAAGCCCAATGATTAGCAAGTAATCTTTATTTCATTGCATAACCAAGCTAATTCCGAGGTTGGCTGAATCTCTATTCAACACTTTGGTGCTAAAAGGAGGGCCTTCCCTTAAATCTGCCCCCTTTCATCACTTTTCTTTTCCATAAATATGTAATATAACTTATTACCATGGAACTAGTCCTTGGATTTGAAGGTAACAACTCCAATGAGTATGAAACTAATGGCAACACCATCGCCCATGTTGCTTACCCCATTCCCTGGCTCAATGATGAGATGCGACATACTGTGTGGCAATAATTAACAAATGGGTACTTTGGCTTGAAAAGCGCAAAGTCTAAGGAATCGGTTGGACGTCTAAGCTACTATAAACTTTATCCCATAGTCTCCTCCTGCAGTCGACCATGTCGACCCGCTTGTTTGTCAAACTGTACTACCCGGTGCCTACGATCTCATGAATATTGAAGAGTCCCAATGAAGATTGGTGCTTAAAATCCTGCTCATGGATGATGTTCATCAAAGGAGATATACTACTTATGTGTCTAGCCAAGTTGATTTGCCACAGAAATGGTCGTGCCTAGAGAACCAAGGCATCATCGTTCCCTATAAGTGAAATGATTGTCAAATTTCGAGCGTCTATGGAATTCTTCATTTTACTCGTCTTTTCCCTTTGCTTCAAGATACTGGCAAAACCAAGTAGGGATGTTCATGCCTGTAATCTCAGCCACATCGCCTGAGCTAGAATTTCTCATCTTCAATCTATGATTTAGGAATTAATTAGCAACTTTTCACAAATAGCATTACAAGAATAAGGCAAATAGTTATTCACATTATATTTATATAAAATATTTTGAAAAGATTCTATCTATACATAAATGCATATATATATACTTTCGAAACTCATTTTGTAAAACATTTGGGAAAACCTTTTCTTTACGAAATTTTCAAGCACTTTCTCTCAATACACCACTAATCCCTAAGGAATTTTAAAATAAGGCTCTGATACTAACTACGACAACCCATACCCCCCGATACACTGAGCCAAAGCCTAAGGTGACTTTTGGACTCGCGTCGGTGTCGAGAAATACGAGCTATCGAATTTTCAATAAATTACAGAGACTAAAGATATACAGATATGACATAAGACATTGTACACTTTCAAATCTCATAGCAGAAGATAATAAAATATAAATATAGTAAATAACCATCTAAGAAAATATTTCAAAACACAGTCTCAAAAAACAATAGGTAGTCAAATCCAATATACACAGAAATACGATACATAGTCTAACCAATACTATGTACCGAATAAGATAGATAGTTACATAGAGTGCAATATAAAATAAAAAGTAACTCCAATGATGAGCTCGCCTCTCCACATACTTATCATGTGCCTACTTCCTTGTCCTCTTATAGTGGGGAAAATGAAAGGAAACAGGGTGGGTCAGGCAAAAGTCCGGTGAACGAGTACATCATTAATATGTGGTGATCATATGCAGTTGACTTTAATAATACTCTATGTGATCCACGGTGTTCTACATATCCCTAAATTACTAGATTTCTTAACTTAAGGGGGTTTTAACTTAATATAAAACTACACCAATGGCTTGTACAGGCTCATATGAGGATCGAACAACTAATCAAACCTCAATAACTAATGATCGGCTAATTACTACTAGAGCTTCTCCAACATAGGATTACTGTATAATTTTCCTTTGTGTGACTACATCTCTCACATTACGATTACCCGTAACAATTTCACATTACGACTACCCATAACTATGACTACATGTACCCTAGATATGCATTGAGGAGGAGCCCGCAATGCCGACTCGCTAAAGTGTCTCATCGTCTGCATCCATGTTCACCACTCAATCATAGCATACACCTCTTATTGCACGCGTCGGGATCCAACAATAACACAAAATCACGTTGCGTCATCCGTGAACACCAAGGAACTCCAGTTGTGTTGGGCTTACACACTTCATCTGGCATCAGTTAGTGATGCACGTTTATTGTAGAATGTCCCATGAGTGCCATTTGCGATAGAATTTCCCTCAGTCGAATATCGACCCCTATTGATAAATAACATTTGCCTAGTCCCACAATGTCCTAGTGTAGCCTCATATGGAACTAGCTTCCCTACTCTCAACATCCATATATATATAATATACACACACTACTAACTAATTTATTTATAACCTAGGCCTTAAGCCGAGGTTTAGACTGTGTTCTAGAAATGACAACCGATCGACCGCCTGCTCTTGGGGCGGTCGACTGCTTACTGTCGACTGCTCTAGCAAGTGTGTTTGACTGGTCGCGGTGAAAGTTTTAGGTTAATATATTCATTTTGTTCGATTTTGATTAATTTATGTTTAATTTTGTTCCTTCCCTAATTTCAATAGTAAACCTACATTTCCATGTTTTACAATTTCTGTGAAATCAAAGTGGTATTTGTCCAAACTCCTAATCAGTTTCAATTTACAATAATCAGTTTAATCTAGGGTTTAACATCCATATTATCAGGTTATAATAATAAATTATAGGAATTATAGTTGATTAGAAAAGGGTTTAACCTAGATCAATTCCTATACTAACAAGTTTACACCAACTTAATTTATAATTCAATTTCAGATTTAAACAATATGATTCTCCAATTTAGTTTCTATCAACATAGATCAGATAGGGTATATTGAAATTAACTGACATATAATCATCTTACTAAAATATACCCACCCACCTCAAATCCAAGTTTCCTTTGAATCCCGACTCGATTCTACCACCATTCGTTAGTTGTTTGCTTGATTTGTCCTCCTTAATCTCTCTACTTTTATATTTATTTTATTTTTAAGAATTTTATAAGTTAAGGAGAAAGAATTGACAGAGTTTTGGCACATAGACAAATTTCTAATGAATTAGGGTTTAGGTTAGTTGGGTATTTGTAGGGGTTTTAAACTGGTATGGATCATTGATTAACCCTTGGAGAATCTTCATTCTCATCTTGTACGCTAAACATTTACTTCATTGCCAAGTAAAACTACATGATCAAATCTAGGCCATTCATTGTTAAATAATTTTGCCCTGACACTTCTACCTATTGACCTCTTGGCTATAAATTGTCGACCGGTACATGTCGACCACTGTCTTTATTTTTATTGATTAATTTCTTAACGTTTATTTCTTTCCAAATTTACATATTTAACTATTTCCAACTGCAAATTTTCAAATGTTTATAACTTCTTCATACTAGCTCCGATTTCAAAGTGTTACATATGAAAATCGTCCAAAAAATCGCTGCGAACGCAACAGTGTAAGTTTCATAGCCAAATCGGACATTTGTAAAATTCCATTTTTGCCCTTGTTATATCTTTTATTAAATTTTCACCTAAATTTTTAGGGTGTTACGACCACTGTAGCATGCCGTTAGCATTTAATGTGCATTAAATGCAATGTGTGTGCTTGGTATAGAAGAACAATTGGCATGCTTCTTAGCCACTCGTTCCATTCTTTCTTTATAGACATCTCCAATCAGCCCATGCGACCAGATCAAAGGCCAGACGCTCTTCCTACCCGTTTTTCAGTGCAATCTCAATCATCCATCATTCATTTTAGCCATTATAAATTCCAATGCATTGCTACTTCAAAGGGGTTAAAAATATTAAAATTATGGTCATTATCTATTTCCAAAGCACTTCCCACATTAAATTAAAGCCCTAAATACTTGAGATTGGCCAACTTTTCTAGTCTTAAGTGTTATATTTATTATTATTCTCAAGTAATTCCCTATAATTTGAAGAGAGAACTATAGCAAGAGATCTTTACTATGGACAAAGGCAACCTTGCCGAACTACTCTATATTTCGTGTCACTTTGCTTTTTTTACTTGCATTCTTCCTTATTTTTCATTTGTAAGTCTAGTGATTAGCAAATAGCCTTTGCTTTCACAACATAACCAGGCTTTTCGTCTTGAATCTTGGACAGATAACTCACCTACACTACTTACAATTATCCTTGGATTTGCATTTATTCTTACCTGTTTAGTCATGATGACATCTCTTAGGAACGAGTTCAGTTGATTTACTATCTGGAGAGCAGAACTCATCTTATTGACCATTATCTTGGCACTTTGTGTCGATTATCACCACTAGCTGGAGACCTGGACATCCTTCTTCTAGTCTTAATCTACACTCATGCTCCGCTTTTGTATGCTCGTGCCTATAAGAGACGGGAGATAATTTCTTGGCTATTTTTCTCTTTTATCTATGTACAAAACTAAAGGGAGGCTATTACCCTCTATAGTGACTTATATATTGTGCTACCGTAGCTCCCCCCTTGTTCCACTCTAAAACATGGAAGGTTACAGGGAGGTGGAAGTTTTCATTATAAAAATATTACAATATAATAATGGATATATGATGTTCATTATATACATTATATGTTATTTGACTAAAATAATTACAATAAAATTAATTTTAATTCAAAATAATTCTTATTATATCAAATCAAACATTAAATATGATTTAATGTAAACTATACTATTTATGATAACTCATTATAAAGACCTAGGGCATGTTGAATCGAAGGAATTTTCTAGAAATTTTCCTTCCTCGCCGACCCATGCGCCTAATCCAACAAGTTTGTAGGCAGTTCATGAAACCTTATAAATTCTTATTTTATCACACTAAAGGAAAAAATTATTTCAAAACATGACATCTGCTTACCAAAGAAATTTCATTCAACGGGAATTAGAGGAAGTGGATAAACATTGATATAATCCAAGATTCTAATATGAAAACCAACCATATAGTCAATATTGATTCAATCGAGGCCGAAAATCATGACTTATTACAATATTTCTTAGGAAATTTCATGCATCGACAAAAGGCTATGAGTGAACGATATCATGAAAATAGGTTGTTCATAATGAAAATCTTCTCAAATGTTGACAAGCGATGGATAATGTAGACTCTACCACATAACATGATGCCTTATATTTGAAACCGATTTGAAGTACATTAAAAAAATTGGTTTTGATAGATGTACCTAAAAGGATACGATCCATTAATCGCAATTGAGTCATCGTGAAGAAGATTGATGCAGTTTTGATAGAAGTTTTGATAGATGTACCTAAAAGGATATGTCCTAACAGTGATTAAATAAAAAGATATTGAATTTTGATTTTTATTTTAAACTCTGAAATTTGAAAACAGAGAAGCACAGACATGCACAATTCAAAACACAAACAACATATAGGATCTACACTTGTATATATATTCATGCAAAGCACAAATCATTCCAGGAATCACATGCACATAATTTAATTTACTTAGGCTTTTAAGAGAAAATGTTTACTCACCTGTGTTTGAAGAAAACAGAGCCTGGAAGTTTTTGATCTAGTCTGATCTTTGATTTTGATTTACTACTAATTTTGTTGATCCTTGGTCTGAAATGCTTTGGGTTGATTTTTGGCTTTGATTTAGTTTTGAAGTTGCTTGAAGATTTAGGTTTGCAATTGCTGTATTACAGGCTTTGATCTTGCTACAGGTTGTATTCTGTAGATGAAATCTTGTTTGATAATTTTTTGGTTTGAGAAATTTGTTACAGGTTTTTGATTTCTTTGATCTGTATAATGTTCTCAGGGTTTGTTTTCTTTTGAGTTACAGGTTTTTTTTTTAACATGAGATAGAAAAAGAAGTGAAGAGAAGAGGGAGTTGAATATATATAGACTAAATTATGGTTATTTAAAATAAAAGAAAATAAAAATAAAAAGATGACACTTGTTCCATTTTTAACATTTGTCATTTACAATTGATTATTAAATTACACATGTTTTTAACAAGCTTTTATAATTAAACACTTGTCATTATACATTTTTAATTATTTTTAAATGTTAATAAAAAGCTTTTGTATTTAATTTATTATTTAATAAATACTTTCTTAATTTATATAAATAAAACTTTTAAAAGAAAATAAATATAAAACCAATTATATTCTAAATAAAATCATATATAATATATTTTTAAAATCCAAAATATATTTAAGATATATATCTTTTAAATTTCAAATTTAAATCCAAATTCAAATTTAACTTCAATTTTAAAATCAAATTTAAAATCAACTCAAATATATATATATATATATATATTAAACAAACACAAATTCAATTTATAAATTTTAAGTAATTATATTAGGAAATTATCAAACAAATATTCATCGAGATATAAATATTTATTATCAGATTTATTTGTTCAATCTATAAATCAGTATTTCTATTAATTAACCCAATTAATTATCAATTAACAGATATTCCAAAATCCGGGTTATCACATATGCCCTAGGGGCAATTATGTAATTTGTTACATATATCTAACTCAATAACCAATCAAGTTTGAAATAAAAGGTGTTTTCTTTCTATTTTATACATGATATAATGTGTTATATTAATTAATTAAGTTAGTTAAAAGTATATTTAATAGAAAATACATAAATGGTATGTTTTGTGATAGTAGTTACAAAGTGTTGCAACCGTGAGTAATTTATCACAATAAAAGTAAATATGCCATTTTAAATATTCCTAGTCAAAATGTATTGAAACTTAATGTGGATACATCCATTTAGATTACAGTATGTAACGCTCTCCAAATGTTGGGCAGTGTATTACTCATAGCTGTTAGGTCACCAAGGGGTTTACATATTGATAATTATTGGATAACCATGGAATGACTCACTTGATAGTTTTCTGTTGGTTAATATAACTAAGGTCAAATAGAAAATATCGATGTGACTAATTTACATAGTTCTCTTGACTTAAGAATATTGTCTATCTTCAATATGAAAGCTCCGCTATGATTATAGTCAAATCATGGCACAGTGTCCATTGAGTGACTATAGTTCGGTTGTGTGGAAGTATTGGAAGTGAATCATTATTCAAGAAAGGATTTGTCTACTTAGTTATATGGGGTTAGTATCACAGTCAACTTAAAGTCAAAGTCTCTGACCAGAGAATTTTGGTTAATAATAATTTTTATTATTGAACCACATACTTTATGTTTGGACTATAGAGTTGAATATGAATGATATTAGAATTTTGACCATTACCAAATTCCATAAGTTCAAAGTGATATAGTTTTGATGAAGAGAATTGGTGCAAATAAAAGTCACAATCGGGTAATGCTTAACAAAGTGAAATTGGATTTTACCGAAACCAATTAAGCAATAAATTTTGGCCAAAATATCACACCACCTATTAAGTGATGTGTGAACACTAATATTTAAATAGTTCGATATTAATTGCTGACCAAGTTTACACCTGACGAGTCACACAACTAAAACGATGAATTCTCTTTTGATCAAACAACTTAGTTAGTTTTAATTGTTATTAATTAATTAAATTAATTAATATTTATGAAATATGATAATAAATTAATTATGATTTGAGGAATAAATATTATTAAATATATTTATAATAGTTATAAATATATTGATCGATATACGATATCGATAAGCGATTACACTGGATTTTTAAAAAATATTTTCTTTGGGCTTAAATGGGTTTTTGGCCTATCGTGATGGGTTAAATTTTTGGTAGCAACATGACATGAAGGTGGCTCAAAATAGGGTTTAGATGCTAAATTATGGATGGCTCAGACCAAGGGAGAATTAGTATGGGATAAGTTCCACTTTTTCCTCCTTTCTATCCACTATAGAAGCAAACCTAAACTAATTTGATTAGGAATTTTTGGCTGCCATCTCCATCATACCTTATTGACCGAATTATTCCATTAGTGCACTATCATATCAAGTTCAAATCAACTCAAGTCGATCATTATCCGTCAGTCAAAAGTCAATGGTACAAGGACTAGCAATTTGTCGAATTAGAAAAGGTTTCAAAGGGGAGAGCTTATCCTTTCAAGGTAGACTTCAAAGCTTTGGTTCTTAGGTACCTTTTGTCAAATTATAATTTATAATTCTTTGAATAATATTTTATTATGTGTGTGTATATATATTATATTGTTCGTTATGTGACGATTCTGAATTTAATTAATGTTGTCAGAAATTGGTTTGGTTATATGTATGTATATAGTTATAAAATAAAAATAAATAAAAATCATTTTTTTACATATCAGATCAGTATAGTAACATAATATATATATTATTTAATATTTTATTTTATATATAGACATATTTAATTACATATATATGGTTTATATTTAATTACAACATTATACTATGGTTAAAATTGATCATATAATTTTATATATGTAAATTCTTGGTAATAGTAATTTTTGATAGAAAAAATAATTTTTATAATTATTTGTCATTATTTAATATTATTTAAATCAATATACAACATAAATAAATCATATAAAATCCAATATGTTATAAAAAAAATTTTTAAATTTTTTTTAACATCATATACGCTCGCAGGCAGAAAATAAAAAATTTAAACATTTTTTTGTTATTTTTACAAATTACAATTTAACCGAAAAAATTGTGAAATTTTTTTCAAAACTTCAAAATATCATTTTTGATTTACTAGAAATTTTAAATTTGAAAAAAGTTTTCGCAAATAAATTTCGTTAATATTTTATGTAATTTTGAATGAATATTCAATTAAAATATATCTAAAATAATAGAAATAATAATAAAAAATTTCTATGTTGTACACATGGTTTGGAACTTAATATATTTTATTAATATATATATATATATATATAACATAAATATGTTTATGTGTATACATTTATATATATTAAAATAAATATAAAATATTATTTTATTATTATGTATATACTAGTATATATTTTATTCATGGTTTTATAAATAAATTATTATTTATTTCATATTTATATAACTTATTTACATTTAAATAGATATATTATAATAATATACATTTACATATATATATATATATAATTTTATTAATAAAATTTTATACATATACATACATACATACATACATATATTATATACATTTAAATAAAATTATTTAAACAAGCTTAGTATGTACACACACATAGATATATATAGATACACACACATATATTCAACATTTTTCTATAAGTAGTAGTTTATATACATACATATATTTGGACAACTTATATTTGCATATCAGATGAGCTGACGCATCCTTCGCGATGTAAATCATAACATCTATACAATGACATGTTATACCTTACACGGGCTGACATGTCACACATGCGCATGCGCGCGCACACACAACACAGATATATATATATATATAAATTAAATAAAATTATAAATTATATATAATTTATAAATTTAAATAAAATAAAATATTTTATTTAAATAATATTTAGAAATGTCCTAAATGAATTAGACTTTATAGACCCAATATTGATCCAATAAAGATTTTTTTTTGAAATTCACACTTTACTTCTAAATCAGGCTAGCTTAGTTTCGATAATGGTATCAGACCCTAATAGCCTATGTGGTCTAAATTAGTCATGTTATAGTTAACTAATTAAGCTCATAGTCCCGTTAGTAGATTGTCTAAGAAATGTAGTGTCGAAGGATTGGGTTTGGATAATCAAGTACTCTGCCCTACCTAGCTACCGATCTGGCCTAAACAGATATGAGAGCCTAAAAGGTTGCCCCTAATAGAAGAGGCCCAATTTAAATTGGACATTGGGCTAATTTCAAAATTGTTTTGAAATTAAAAATAAAAATTTTAAATTTAAAAGTTAAATTTAAATATAAGAAAAGTATTATATATGTTATAATATAAAATTTTAAATTATATTGAAAATTGAAAATATAAAATATTTAAATTTAAAAGTTAAATTTAAAATATAATATACTATACTTAGGTCATCATGATATGGTAGGTATGAATGAATAATTTCGTTTCAATTTGTTGAGTAAACTCAAGGTCAAAGTGAAATTAGGATAAGGTACCAAGGGTTAAGAGTTGTATATGATACAACCTATAAGGAATTATCCATCGTCCGTGGAGCTATAATTTGTTAAGCAAACTCAAGGTTGGAATTCCATGATGGGCGAGTCCTAACACTTGCTAGTGAAGTTGAAAGAATTCTATGTTTCACTTAGGGTTTGGTGAAACATAAAAGACTAGTGAGAGCTTTATTAGAAAAATGAAATGATAACATTTAAACTTTCTAATATTGTAGGAACATGTGCTATATTATGTTATAATAATTTGTGCATTTAATACGATTGATAAAGCTTTTATCAATCAAGATATATAAATGAACTGGATTGAAGATTGATAAATAGAAATATAACATATACTTACTAATAAATGCTTCTTGCATGTTATTGTTTCAATACCCATGCAAACGCCTGATTTTATAACTACTAAATGCATTTTTAATTTTATCGCTTACATGTTTATTTGGTTGTGACCATGTATTGGGTTCTATGAGTTTCGAACTCTAAAGCAATACAAGACTATGGATATTTTATCCATATACTATCGCATATAAGTGTTATATGGGCAATTGTCACAGTTCATAATGTACGATACTTCGATGAAGTTACTTCATTAGAAATAAGCCAATAAACAGTACTGTAAAATCGAGTATTCAATTTGATTAATTACAAAAGGATCACATTGTGTCAAATGTAACACAAGACCAAGACTATAATATAGATCTAAGAACTCGATCACTGAAATGTCAATTTGATCAATTTACGCAAGATGCAATATATTTGATGTCCTTAAATGTTAAGGATAATCAAGTGTGCTTTTGTAAAGATTTCATTATGATATTGTAGTAAGGGATTTCTTTGAATCGTTCGACCATTTAGAATTACGAATGTACAAGTGTAGATGTGATTTAAGGTAAAGTTGGGATAAAGAGAGTGAATAGTCATTTCTGCTTCATAAAGAAACATCAAAAATGAGAATTGTAATAAAAATGATTAATACTTAACATTAAAATAAGAAATATGATTTTGATTTCGATATATTTTCGTGTAAAAAATTGTTTTCTATAAGATTTATTACTTTGAGTTCATGATATTTGATCAAAGAACTCTTCACTGTAAACTAGTTGCAGTGTACTAAATAAATAATATATATTAAGTGAATAATGGACCTTCGAATTTAGTGCGCTATCATAGTAGTGGTGGAAATAGTGGGAGCATGCCACATATCACTTATTGATTGCATCAAGTTACGAAAATTATTTCCGTAAAATGTACAGAACATCATTTATGAAATAATGACTACTTTTAGGCGTCGATTAAAAAATAGACATAGTTATATTTCAACGAGAATATTATGAATATTCGTTATGAAATAAAATTGTAACGTGGTATTTGTTTTCACAACAAAAGTAATGCACTGGAAAATACAGAAGTATCTAAAATTATTTACAATTATTGTGGTATTATAGACTTAGTCGTAGTTTTCTGAAATAATTTTTTATTATATGATTATGAATCATATGGTGCTAGTTAATTCTATCTCAAAAATTAAGAGCTCTGCAAAATCAGTTTTATATAAGGCAGTTTATAAAATGTTTATGAATGCCCGTTTCGATGCACTGAGAAACAATTGTTGTTTCAAGAAATACTAACTTCATAGTGAAGGAATTTCTTTGTGAAATTATTGGTAGTAAAATAGAATTAGATACGATCCAAAGATAAAACTGATTACATGAGATTAAATGAAATTAACTAACCTAAATTAACACATTACATTAGAGTGTCTAATAAGTATTTCTTCACAATGAAGATAAACTATGAGTTTCTTATCAATGTCAAAAATATATAATGCTCGGTTGTTTAATTAAACCATTAAGAGCGTTGACTCTATGATATGATATGATGCGCAGATTCAAAACAGATTCCAAGTATATTATAAAAATATGATTTTGATAGTTGTACCCAAAGGGATATGATCCATTGGCCACAAAAGTGTCTTTAAGAGGATGATAAATGCAGTTGGAATATAGTGAGCACATTAAAAAGAATAATATCGTGAATTTCAATTGTTGAAATTAGCGTAATAGATTCATTATTCAATGAGCTCAAGTTAATTCAGATTCTACTTACAAAATTATTGCAGTTATGACTTTAGGTTTTGGTATGTATGTGTTGAAACAAGAAAATTCTAAATAATTATTTAGAGTTAATTGTTTACATATAATAACCAAAGTGTCATGAAGTCAGTGGGAGTGATATTGAGTTTGTGGATTTTTCGGGTACATTCCAAGAATGGATACAAAAGTATCACAAAAAAGCATCTAAACTAAACAAGTGTTTTGGTAAGAATGTAACGACCTGGAATTTGCACTCCTTTGATTTGCAAATACTTAATTAATTTTAAATATTCAATATATAGGTTTTATAACGAAAATAAACTCTTTTAAATGACAAATAATGATGGTGAAATAGTTTTTAAAATTTGTTTACAAAAATATTTGATTCGAAGAAAAATCGAAAATGTGACCGGAATTCGTTTTCCGAATTTTCGACTGTCCGTCAACTAAAAATTGTTGGAAATGTTATAAACACTAGAATATAATGTAAACACACACATTTACAATTAGATAAGGTAAGCATATATATGTTTATGCATATAGTTAAGTTAACAAAATAAAGTTAAAAAAATATTCCATGAAGATACCATAGGAAACATGTTTAAACATGAAATGACAACATTAGAAGCATAAGTACTATGAGATATTAATGCATGTTGGCAAAGTGTACAAAGGGGGGCATAAAATTTCGTGAATAATGAAGGGAGGGGGGACATACATCATGAGATGGCAAGCATTTATGGAGGGTAAAGTACATAAGGGCGTTATTTTAATTTAAATTATGCCCTTTATATAAAAGCAAATTCCTATATTTTCTTTTCACTTTTCATCATTTCCATTCCAATTTTTATAAACTCCATCTTCTCCCTCAAGTTTTTCATGGCTTATATTTTAGTTTCCAAAGTTTTAAACTTTTAAGTTTTTCCCTTTAAATTCATTTCGAACTTTGTTTCAAAAACTTCTCCATTTTACCTCCTCTTCCTTCTATCCTATCTTCCTCATTTTCGACCCAAATGGAGATTTTATTTTCTTGAAACCCTATGAAACTCCAATATTTACAACTTTTATTTGCAACACATTTTCAAATTTTGAGTGTAGCTATGTCAAAAATGTATTTTATTTCTGACATGTTTTTGGACTCAGAAATCCAAGTTCAAAAATGGTCCTACTTATTTGAGCCATATCTTCCTCAAAAATAATAGAAATTGAGTGTTTTTTTAGAAGTGTAGAGAAAAGAATTTCCTAAAACATTTCTATTGACCACTTTTACAAAATCCGAGAAATACATGTCCAAAAAATCGAGGGGAAGTTGACTTATTTTCGAGTGGATTTAGTGGTTTTCCAAGCTTTTAGATTTCCAAAATGTATCAAGTTTTCAAAGGGTTTTTGGTGAGTAAATTCTTTAAGTTTTGGAAAAGTTTTACCTTTATATGTATGTAATATTGGATGGTAAAATAAGTTGGTTGTTTGGTTGGAATGTTATATGGTTTGAATATATGTATATATTGCTAGTTGCAGTTTGGATATTGACTTGTGAATCAAAAGCTAAAACGCTATGTTTCATTATAAAGATGTGATTTATGGGTTTATGCTATGATGATGATATGTTTATGGATGTTTAGACATGTGTATGTGATGTCATGCTAAGGAAGTGGGCACTTTGATATGGTATTGACGATTGGATTTCTCTGTTTTCTTATGCAAACTCTTATGCTATATTTATGATAAGTTGGTAAGTATTTAAGTGTTGAGGTTTCAATGAGGAAAGTTAAAACATTTTCAAGTTATGATGTCCATAGCGATAGTCGTTATTGGTGCAGTTTCGATTAGAAAGTCAGACTTTTTAAATTTTAGTTTTCATACTTAAAAGTGTCTTTAAAATGTTTTATAAACTTAATAATGGTGTTTTAGAAAGTTAATTAATAATTCAATAATTAATTTTTAATTAATTAAGTTTTGATAATTAATACTTAATTAAGTATTAAACATGGTTTATTAATTATAATTAAGTGAAGATTAACTACTAATTAATTATGTTTTAAAAGTAAGATTAATTTTAATCAATTTTTGATTAAGCAAGATTAATTCTAAATTAATTATGAGTTAAATACATGATTTACTTTTGATTAATTATTAATCAAATACAAGGTCAATTATTTATTTATTTAATTAATTAACTGTTAACTATTTTTAATGATAAATTAATTAAGATTTAATTTTAAAGTAAATTATTTATTAAAGGTTTAATTTATTTTTTAAGTTTTAATCAAAAGATTAATTAATTAATTAATTAAGATTAATTAATATTTAATTATTAATGGAGGTTTAATAAATTTTTAAATAATTAATAAAGGATTAATTAGGGTTTAACTAATAGTTAATAATTGTTTAATTATTTAATTAAATTAAGTTTAGATTCAATTAAGATTAATTATAATTTAAATAAGGATTTAACTTATAATTAATTACTTTAAAAAGAGTTTTAAAGTCCTAACTCCTTTGTTTTTCTAAGAATCAAATTGTTTTAAAGGAACTTCTTTTTCAAAGATGGTTTTGAATTCAAGGGATTCAAGTATCGGTACCATTAAGAAACGATATAACTGTGAATGAGTTATAATATAGATTATTTGATTGTTTGGACATATATTAGCAGAATAAATCCCCGTTCTGCTATAAATGGATTGAATTGTTTGGACATCTACTTAGTAGGACAAATCAACATCCTACTATTATGTTATTTGGACATGTATATGCTAGTTAGCTTATATTGACATAATACTCCCTGATTTGGATATGAGTTGTATTTACATACATGTCGACCTATGTAAATAACTGTTAAGTGAATTGGAATTCAAATTGAAATAAAATGGTAACTTAAATTAGTACCATTGCGATTGATAAGCCTCTTTTTGAATTTATGAAATATGATTTTGAATTAACTTCAATTCTTTAATCATTCTAGGGTTTTGAAGTTATAAATGATTTTCGAGTTATACAATTATTTTATAAAGGTATTTATAAATAATAACTTGTTTACATAAAAGGGTTTTACTAAATAAAAGGGTTTATTTAAAGTGATTTAAAATGAGATTTTGTAAATGATATTTTGTAATGTCAAAGATATTTTATAAAGGAAATTTTATAAGGACTTTTATACACGGAAATAGATTTTATAAATCATTTTAGAGATTTTAAAAAGAATTTAAATCTAGTTTGAAGATTTATAAGGAGGTTTGAAATATGAAGTGAACTATAAAAAGCATTTTTATAAGGGATAAGTGAATGGGTTTTATAAAGTGAATGGTTTTATAGTAAGTGATGTTTTGAAAGGCAGTTTCTTAGCCATTTAATATGGAATTTTAAAAGAAGGAAACTTTTGCAAAGTTTGGTAAATATACTTATACCGTTGAGATAAGTATCTAAATGTTTTCTTTCAAGTATAAAAGGAATGTAAATGGTTTTGGGAAAAGTGTTTTAAAAAGATCTTTCAATCAAGTTTTGCAAAGTGATTTAATTAATTAAAGATTGATTAATAAAGGCTTAGTGGATCCCGTATAGAATCAAATCAATGTTGAATGATTGTTTATTTGATAGTTAAATTACCGACTATCAAATTTAGACCTAAACGTAACTTTGGAAATATCTAGGAGAAACACCTGAATTATATGGCACAGTCATCCTTAATGATGTTGTACTGTGCGTATAAATCTTGTTTCGTTCTTTTAGGATAAATGATAAGAAAATCCGTCCACTAACGGTTAGGAGGTGAACTCCGCTCTTATCTTTGTCTGTTTATTTTCTAAAGAACCGGGGTTGAGTTTATCGGAAATTATCGAAAGTTGTTTCGAAGAGACCGGGATCTGATATGTTATCCGAAAACCACTTCGATCCAACTCAAGCGTTTTGAACTGAAGACATCTTGAAGAATATGGAATCGAAGATGGAGCATTGAAGTGCAAGGACTGCTTGCTACTAGTCCCGAGGGTGATTCCAAAATGGATGTAGTAGAAGTAGTGCACTCAGTTTGTCCTTATCCTGGACAACTTGTACGGATGAATGCTGGCACTGCATTAATGCCTTTAAGGCAGTGTTAGCATTCCAAGTGGAATTGATATTCAAAAGGTAAGCGTAGCCTCAAGCCTCATCAACTGGGAATGACTAAAATCAGGGGAGATGTAGCAAGGCTAAGTAGGTTGCTCCCATTAGGGTGTGTCATCACCTTTCTAGATACATCTACATATTTATGGATTGGTTGTGCATGAGATCTCAATAAAAAGGGCTGCAAAGCAACCGGGGTGATGCCATATTCGGTACTATTCAGTCAGGGGTGGGCCGCTCTTGTATTGGCAGGGGATTCCGACGAAGTCCTCGATACATTTTCTAAACATTTACCGTGATAGGTGGTACCCCGGTGCCTTATCATGGCATGGAATCCAATCTCCAATACGTGCCTTTACGGTTTTGATTGTAGAGCCTAGTATGCTGGAATTTAATTAATGTAACAATTTCGGCTATGATTAATAAGTATTTGTACTCTAGACATTATTATAATATCACTGGATTTTCTATAAAAAAATGTTTTGGTTATCGTGAGGTAAAAACCTGTCTGTGTTTATGTGCGGCGTGGCCTTATGAGATACCTTTGATTTTAAAAGGGTTTTAAACATAATAATTCAGCTGTTTGAGTTTACTCACACCAAACCCATGTCTGACCCAGAGTGTTATTTTCTTTCCCTAAAACTCTTGGGTGCTCAAATTTTTATGGGCAGCCAAGTAGTTCGGGTTTCCCATGGATGCATCTTGAAGGAGCTTGGAGCAGGAGGTTTCATTGATAGCTAATTATTATTTTGTTTCCGCTGTATTATATGTATCTTATATCAGTTAGGTAAGGACAGGCTCTTATAACTGTCCAAGGGTAGAATTTTATTAGTATGACTCTGATGTATCATTTTTGAAATGGCTTTGTAAAGAATTATGTTGATTAATATATGTTATTCTGTTGCGTTGTGAGATTCTGTGATTGTTTAGTTTCTTCTTATCTTCCATCTTCTTTCATTCCACTAACGATCGGTCTTTCCGGCACTTAAATGCTTGGCACGAAATACAGTGGACGTATTAGTGTCGATTTTCATGGGTCGAAAATTCCGTTCGTTACAAAGAATATCAAATAGTTTGATTGTCAATCAAAATGCAGAGGAAGCGTATGTTCATAAGAAAGAATATTAAAAGGTACAAAGATATTTCTAAACCATAAGTAAACAACACATTGCCAATTGTTAACAATGTATTTGTGTTAAAATAAACTTTTGTTATTTTAATACTCGACGTTGGATTTATAAACGATTTCTTTTATAGCAAGTATACAAATATTAGGAATGTCCCAAATGATATGCAAGGACACCTTACTAAAATGTTTAACATGGAACATGTAAGATAGATTCCCTATGTACTGGAAATTTGAAATGTCGTACATGTTATGTGGTTTACGATATCGTTATTTGATATCAATTCCAAATAGACATCACTAAATGGTTGTTTGAGGTGTTATTATGTATTTATGAAATACTAGAGAATTATTTACAGAAACAATGAAATCCTTATGAAGGGGTATTCAAAATCAAACTTCATAAGTGATATTGAGTATAACATAGTTCAAGTTAAGAACCTTAATTTGGAAATGTTCCAATTAGAAGAGATCGTGGGTGATTCAATGAAAAGGCTAAGTACATTGACTTGAATAGCGCCATAATAAAAGCAATATGTATATTTATAATAAATGCGAAAATTTATAATTGGGCCGAGGGTGATTCCATATGCTAAGACTCGTATAACATTGTTATATGATAACAATGTCACGATATAATTTGTAATAAAACTTAGAGCTCGCTGGAAGTAGAGAGGCATACTTCAAATTGTTCCATATGATAAAGGTAGTTTATAAGAGTCGGAGAGAGTTAATTGACATAGTAGATAATTGAAACGTAACAGCATACCCGCTCACCGAGGGACTGACTCGATTGGTTTTGAGAAATCGATTGGAGAAGTTGGAATAAAATCCATTATTGACCCCAAGTGCAAGTGGGAGATTGATAAAGTTAGGGGTATGCCCTATGGGCAATTATGTAATTTGTTACATATATCTAACTCAATAACCAATCTTGTTCGAAATAATAAGGTGTTTTCTTTCTATTATATACTTGATATAATGTGTTGTATTAATTAATTAAGTTATTTAAAAGTATATTTAATAGAAAATCCATAAATGGTATGTTTTATGATAGTAGTTACAAAGTGTCGTCATCATGAGTAATTTATCACAATGAAAGTAAATATACCATTTTAAATATTCCTAGTCAAGATGTATCGAGACTAGATATCGATACATTTGTTGAGACTAAAATACGCAACGCTCTCCAAATTTAGACAGTGTATTACTCATGGCTGCTGGAAGGCACAAGGGCTTTACGTATTGATAGTTATTAGATAACTATGGAATGACTCATTCGGTAGTTTCTTGTTGGTTAATATAACTAAGGTCAAACAGAAAATATCGATGTTACTAATTTACATAGTACTCTCGACTTGAGAATATTGTCGATCTTCAATATAAATGCTCTGCTTTGATTATAGTTAAATCATAGCATGACGTCCATCAGGTGACTATAGTTCGGTTGAGTGGGAGTATTAGAAGTGAAGCACTATTCAAGAGAGGATTCATCTTCTCGGTTATATGGGGTTAGTATCACGGTCAACTCAAAGTCAAAGTCTCTGACCAGAGTATTTCCGCTAACAATAATTGTTATTATTGAACCAATGAATTTGAGTTTGGACTATAGAGTTGAATATGAAAGATATTGGAATCTTAACCATTACCAAATTCCATAAGTTCACAGTGATATAGTTTTGACGAAGAGAATTGGTTTAAATAAAATTCACAACCAGGTAACACTTAACAAAGTGAAATTGGATTTTACCAAAACCATGGAAGCGATAAATCTGGCAAGATTTCACATTACTTGCTAAGTGACGTGTGAACGTTAATATTCGAATAGTTCGATATTAATCGCTGACCAAATTTACACCTGACGAGTCGCACAACCGAAACAATGAATTCTCCTTTGACCAAATGATTTAAATAGTTATAATTGTTATAAATTAATTAATATTTATGAAGTACTAATTATAAAATTTTGATTATGATCTGAGGAATAAATATTATTAAATATATTTATAATAGTAATTAATATATTAATCGATATACGATATCGATAAGCGATTAAATTAGATTTAATTAAATAATATTTTCATTGGGCTTAAATGGGTTTTTGGCCCATCATGATGGGTGAAATTTTCGGTAGCAACATGACATGGGGCATCTCGAAATAGGGTTTAGATCTAGATTTTGGATGTATCAGACCACGGGAGAATTATTATGGGATGAGATCCAGTTTTTCCTCCTTTCTATCCACTATATAAGCAAACCTAAACAAATTTATTTTGGACTTTTTGGTTACCATCTCCATCATGTATTGCTAGCTGAATTACTCCATTAGCACTCCATTATATCAAGTTCAAATTAACTCAAAGTCAATCACTATCCGATAGTCAAAGGTCAACGGTTCAAGGACTAAAATTCCATCGAATCAGAAAAGGTTTCAAAGGGGAGAGTTCATCCTTTTAAGATGTACTTCAAGGCTTTAGTTCTTAGGTATATTTTATCAAATTATAATTTATAATTCTTTGAATGATATTTATTACGTGTGTGTGTGTGTATTATATTGTTAGTTATGTAACGATTCTGATATGAATTAATGTTGTCATAAATTGGTTTGGTTATACGTATATATATATATACTTATAAAGTAAAAATAAAAATAAAAAATCATTTTTTTACATATCAAAGGAGTTAACAACATTATATATATTATTTATATGTGTGTATTATTTAATTATATATATATGGTTTATATTTAATTAATACACTATATTATGGTTAAAACTGATCATACAATTTTATATATGTAAATTCATGGTAATAGTAATTTTCGATAAAAAATAATTTTTTAATTATTTAATATTATTTAAATTAATGTACTACATAAATAAATCATATAAAATCAAATATGTTATGAAAATTATTTTTTTAACTTTGTAAAATTATTTAAACATAAGGTAAGCTCTCAAATAGAAAAATTAGAAATTAAAAACAGTTTTTTGTTATTTTTAAAAATTATTATTCAAATCAGCCAAAATTAATAAATTAATTGAAAATAAAATTTAACCGAAAAACTGTGAAATGTTTATTTAAAAATTTTAAAATATCACTTGTGATTTACTGGAAATTTAAATTTTGAAAAAAGGTTTTGGAAATAATTTTTTATTAATATTTTATATAATTTCGAATGAATATTCAATTAAAAATTATTTTAAAATAACAAAAATTATAATACAAATTTTCTGTGTTGTACACACGATCTGAAATTTTTTATTTTTTATTTTATTAATTAATATGTATATTTATATATTATAAATATATTTATGTATATAAATATATATATTAAAATAAATATAAAATACTATTTTATTATTATGTATATACTAGTACATTCGTTATTCAAGGTTTTATAAAAAAATTATTATTTATTTAATATTTAAATAATTTATTTACATTTAAATAGATATATTACAATAATATACACATATATATAATTTTATTTATAAAATTTTATATATACACACATATATTTAAATATTATATAAATTTACATAAAATTATTTAAACAAACATAATACGCGTGCACGCGCACGCACACACACACATATATATATATATTTACTATATATTTACAACATTTATATAAAAGTAATGATTTATATGCATACATATATTTGGACAACATATATTTGCATATCGGATGAGCTAATGTGTCCGTTGTGATGTAAATCCCACCATCTATACACATGCATATTATACCTTACACAGATTGACAGGTTAAACATCCAAACACATATATATGTATATGATGCGTGCACGCGCGCACACACACACACACATATATTAGTATATAAATTAAATATAACTATATATAATTTATAAATTTAAATAAAATAAAATATTTTATTTAAATAATATTTAGAAATGCTTTAAATGAATTAGACTTCATAGCCCCAATATAGATCCAATAAGAGAATTTTTTAAAATTCACCGATTACTTTTGCTATGGGCTGGTTATGTTCCAACCGGTGTGATACTACAAAATTTACTTTTTACAATACTAAAGTGCAGCATTTTTATACCAAACATTGTTTTCTATATTGCAGCGCATAAAGGAATATAAATAAAACGCTGCAGTTGATACATCACGTGGGTCTTCATCCAAACTCCATTGCAAATTTTAATCCTGCTTTTCCCAAAATTTTCATTTCCCACCTATGCAGTTAAAGCCCCGCTAAGCCTCGTTAATGCATCGCTAAAGTGTTTAACACACTTCGACCTCTACACTTTTAAGTATAGCGCTATTAAATAGTAGATTTGCTTAAAGGTTCACTATATTCTACAATGCTCGCTAAATGTGGGGTTTTAGCACCTTCTTTAGCAACTTTAGTATAAAAAGGTTAATTTGACTAGCTCTTTTATAAACAAAAGCAACGAATGTAGGGTATAAGTATAAATTCAAGTCCAGATCGCTCTACATAAATTACAATTATATTCAATTCATCAAGTTTGAATTGCATGTATCATGGTATTCTTTAGTTTTGTTATGTATGAGTGAACAGTGTTTCTTTTTTCAATACAATGATGTGGGAATGAGAATAAATCAATTTTAGAGATTAGATTTTATCTCCAATGAAGGTTTTTACATCTTTGCTATTTTTTAATATATCCCTACTGTCGCTCTTTGCACATCCACTGCAATAAAACCACTAAATGCTTTAACTACACACTTTCCAACTAATCCTAAACCTAATTCCCCTTTGTGTCACTTCCCCCCACCATAATTCACCAACTAATCTCTGTAGACATATGTACCACTATATCTCCATATATCAGCCGAACCTCGCCTCAACGATAGCGTAGTAGTAACTCCACCTTTCACTGCCATATAACAGCCATGGCTCACACCGTTCAACCACCGCATAACAGTCATGCCTCACCCGATGTTAGCATCTTCCACTGCCGCATACGAATGTTTTGGGCTTCATATGAAGATGTAAAGTTCCCTACTACTAGACTCGAAAATGAATGCCAAAGATTTTGTGGTCATCACAAGAATTATTTGCAAGCTACACAGCGAGATAAGTATTTTTTTCATAACATTAAGTAAACATAACAGCTAAATAATTTCATTACATCAAAATGGTTTACATAAGTCATTACATCATCATTAAGCCATATCGTTCCCATGCTCGACATATGAAGATGCCTCCATGAACACTTAACTAGGTATAAATTCTCGTTTTACACAACACAATTTCAAAATAACCTTTATTTGCAAAATAAGCCTTATGCATTTTCTTTGGAGTCTTTATTCCTCCTTTCCAGAAGCCACTGTCTATACCACAAACTCCACGTACTTGTATGAGTACCCGTGTGTTTATGGGGAATAATAAAAACACATATCAGATATAAAGCCTAGTATGAGTAATATTTTACCCTAAGCAAACAGTCATATAGTGAGCAATGCCGTTAAAATACAGAACATGTTTTCCCCTCACTGTTACAATCAACATCAATTACATCTTACTATGTAATAACATCATATAATGATCAAAAATCAACTCATTAATTTCAACATAAGTGTGAGACTTACCTTCACCACTTATTCCAAATATCTCTATAGTCGGTTCATTTTAAACTGCCACACATGTCTTATAATTAGTTTCTTATTTTTATCACGAATAGATAGTTAGGTTATGGCAAAGGCCTCATACTTTCATTCTTGTTTAATGTCGTGAATAGATATTTGGATGATACGAAAGCCTTATACCATCGTTCTCATATATTATCGTGAATATACATCTGGATGCTATGAAAGCCTTATGCTATCATTCTCGTGTGAATAGACATTTAGATGCTACGAAAGCCATATACCATCGTTCTTGTGTATTGTCTTGAATAGACATCTGAATGCTATGAAAGCTTTATACCAACGTTCTCAAATATTATCGTGAACTGACATAAATTTGCTACTAAGGCCTTCCATCAAAATTACCGAATATGACGTCGTGTTTTGACAAACAAGGGCCACAAAGTCCTTATACCTATATTTTCATTATCTTAAATGATTCAACTCGTCATCTCATGGTTTGTTAAGCCTAATCATCAATTTCCCATTTTTGGATAAGTTATTTCACTCTAACTTATTATTTCTTATGGTCATTTCATCTCTATAAAATTCTTAACCATCACTTTAGAAGATAGCTTCCGAAGTGCTACAAAAAGTTCATTCATTTACTTAGAATTTCTTAGCATTTTTAGCTGTCTCATGTTAAAACATCGCATATCAAACATTTCATTCCTATCGAATGCTGTAACTATTGCGTATCAAGAGCTGCCAAATGCTATGGAGCTACACACGCTTATACCTGTCGTATGCTAGAAGCTATCGAGTGCCAAGGAGCTACCGCATGTATATACCTATCGCATGCCAAAAGCAATCGAGATTCAAAGTTATCACATGCCTATAACTATCGTATGCCAAAAGCTAGAGAGGTTCAAAGCTATCACATGTAAAGATTTTACACGTCCCAACCGATCTCAACGCTATTGAGTGCCAAAAGCTATTGCATGTTAACTCCTTAAGCTATCGAGTTCTAAGCCTTAAATATCTATCTTCTTCCCATTAAAAGTAACCACTTTACACCAAACTTTGTTATATGTCAAATTCTTATTGGGCAGCCTGATCTTATGTAGTTTTCTTTTCAAAAGTTAATAATTATTTTTCTAATTTATTAATTAATTACCCGTTAGTAATTAACTCTTCCATTAGTTAAATAGTTCATACAAATTTGAAATGCAAGGGAAAGATCCAAATAATTCACCAAAAATCCGAATCATCCTATATTCACAAAATTTCGAAAACTTCAAACACTAATAACTTCTTCGTTTCAATTCCGATCGCAAAACTCCAAACATGAAATTTGCTCAGAAAATCACCATGGACACAATGGTGCAAGTTTCATGGTCAAATTCCGACATTTTCTTAAATTCCATTTTTGAGCCTTAATAATTATTTATTAATTATCGTTAATTTCATGGGTGTTATGTTCCCTCTTGAAAGAATTTCGTCCTCGAAATTCCTCAAGGGTTGTATCAAGTAACATACCTTGCAACCATCAAAACTATCCAATCAATTAGTGTACAACCAATTTTGACATATATGATATGCATGCTGAATAATTCTAAATTGGTGCCTCCTATGTGAATGCATCCATTTAAATTTTTTTGAAAATATGATGCAAATAACCTATATATACTAGTAGTTCTATATGTATGCAAGTTTTCAAAAATCAAAAATCTTTTTTCACACAATAATTTGCACATTCCTACGAGTAGGAGTATGGCTTAATCGATTTTGCATCCAATTCCTACCATCTAATACTTAACACAAAATTTCTAACATCCAAAATTTGAAAATCCAGTTTTCTAAATCTATACTCTTATACCGAGAAAAGGAATTTATATGGAAAATTTCATATTTTCACTCTTCTTTTGCATACCTATTCCATTGTAACTTGGAACCTTCTCTTTTGCCCTTAAATTTTTTCCAACTTTTCCAAGTAAAATTTGCATAAAGAGGTTTATTTTTGGATGTTAAAACAGAATTATTCTAAATGCTGGTTTTTGTTCACTGCCAATAAGATACAAAAATAGAAATTCCAAAGCTAAAACAGCTTTTCCCCTTGTTATTCCCTATGTTTTATATATTTTCACCCCTGTCGGATAGTAAAATTCATATTTACTAATACATCGACCCCCTCTACGCTAAGCATGTGGCACTAGAAAATTGGAGAATTTTTATTTTCCATCAAAAATCATTTTCCTCCTTTCAATCAAACATGCAAAATAGTTTGAAAAATCGAATTCCCAAAAGCATTTAAACACCATTTTTTTTTCAAAAGCACATAATTTTTTTTTTCCAAAAGCATTTGAGCCTAACTTCTCAAAAACATTTTTTTTTTCAAAAGCATTCTAACACAATTTTTCAAAACTTTACTGCTCCATCCTTAAAAAAAATAAAGCCACGTCTTAACGTAATCGGGACTCAGTCTGTAACGACCCGTATTTTTTCGGATCGAATGTTAATAAAACAGTTGTTATTAGACTGTTAGTGTTGATAAGTCATCCAGAGTCTAAGTCGTGGATGAGATAAGGCTTAGGTCGTATAGTAGTTAAGTCGGAGTGGAGCGACCTAAGGAAGTTGGCGACCTAAGGATTATGGGATAAGTCGAGTAGAAGTTAGGTCGTGTGGTGGCTTAGGTCGAGTGAATGACTTAAGAGTTAACGACCTAGTAGTTAGCGTATTGGTTTAGGTCGTACTAGTTTAGGTCGTATGCTAGTTTGGGACGACCTATAGGATTTGACCAACCTAAGGAATAAGCGACTTAAGGAAGACGACGACCTAAGAGTAAGCGGTGTAAGAAACTGGGCGAGTTGGCGACTTAAGGGGTTTAGCGACCTAAGGGTTGAGTGAGTTAACGACCTAAAGTAGTTAGGTCGTGGACAAGTTAAGTGATTAGGTCGTTGAGTCTATGCCGTGTTAGTTAGGTCGCTAGACGACCTAAGAATGTTAGGTCGTGAGTTGTTAGGTCGCATGAGTTGTTAGGTCGCGTGTATGTTAGGTCGCGACTTCAGTTAGCATCTCAGTTAGGTCATATGGCGTTAAGTCGCCAAGCCGCGTATGTGTGTAAGTCATAGGTCGTGACATTTTAGGTTGTGACTTATGATAAGTCGTTAGGTCGTAGACGACTTATGTTAGGTCGCGTAGAGGCTAAGCTGTTAGGTCGCACACATGCATTAGGTCGTGAGATTAGTAGGTCGTAGGTCGTGAGATTGGTAGGTCGTTAGGTCGGGGTTTTTAGGTCGGCAATTTTTAGGTCGTGGACGACCTAAGGAGAAGCGGACGACCTAAGGGGAAATCAGCCTATAAATAGGCGGGTTCTTCTTCATTTTTGGGATCCGGATTTCGAAGCGACGAAGTGCTGCCATTTTGAGAGCTCGAGTTCTACACTTCTTCACTTCTTTTCTCCACTCTAATCTTGTGATTCCTTCCATCCAAATCAAAGATCAAGATCGAAGATCCAAGAGCTAAAGTTGAAGATCTACACTCTTCGAAGAGAGATTTCATCGTTTGAAGCGGAATTTTGGCGGATCGAGCTAGATCCTTTGCTGTCCAGATCTGCAGTGTGTTGCTTTTAAGGTGTTTAGGTGATTCGGTGAGTGGTGATTATCTCTCACACGGATCCAAAGGAGTATATCGGATTGGTGGCTTGATTTTGTGTTAAATAGTGATTTTTCATGCATTTTCTTAACCTTAAGTATAGATCCATTATTCATGATGATTTGACAACCATTTTACTACATGTTAATCTATGCAAGTTCATTCATCAAGTTGTAGAGATATTACTCATGTTTCATGCTTGTTAGATTTAGACTCTTTATTTACAAGATTGCCATTATTGTTATAATTGTTTATTTGATCATATTTGAATGCTTGATTGCTTGGATTAATGATTGACTTGATTGATTGTTGCAAATTAGTTGATTGATGATTTGATTTAGACAAGATGGTCGAAGATGATTCAAAAGCTAAGGGAAAGGCTCTTGAATTGGGAAAAGCTGCTCGTGGCATATGTAGTGGATGATGAAGCTCATATGGATAGATTTGATGATGATGATGTTGAGATGAGGCTTTGCTATGATGAGATAAGGCGAGGCATGATATGAGATAGCCTTGGTTTAATCCCGACGGGATCACTCCAAGCATGTTGATGACTCGGTGAAATGGTTCGAGTTAGAGGATAATGGTTTGCTCGAGAGGCGCTTGAGCTAGTATGGAAATAGTTGTCGAGGAGGATGACTAGAAGGCTGAGGTTTCATCGTTGTTGAAGGTTCTAGCAGGCTCAAAGCAAGAGTACGCTGGGCAGATTCGATAGTCCCTAAAGACTATGATTGTAGTCAAGTACTCTGGGCAGATTCGATAGTCCTAGGCACGGACTGCGACGATGTGCGGAGTTCTGTCTAGAACCGGGGTTTCCATTAGCCCTTGACGGACGGCTGAAAGAATGTGCCGGTCATTCAATTAACGGTGGTATCGAAGCAATGATAACAGTGATAGCCAGAGTCATGGTTGTTTGGTTGTATCGTCATTCGGTCTCAAGAGCAATATTTTTTGGGTGCTTATCTGATCTTGGTTTAGGCCTTGGGGGTTTGTGCTTTGAAAATATCGACCTTGACTCGAGTGATAATTGCTTTACTTTAAATGTCTGCTTTGCTATGTTTATTTCTACTTAGTGTGTCTGGGGGCTATCACTATAGAAAGAGGTGGAGTAGGAGGGTTGGATTCCTATTCCTTTTTCCTTTATGCTCTTTTGGTATGTTGTTAGTTAATTTACCGCTCACTAAGACTATTGTCTAACTCAAGGCTTTATGTTTAACTCTTATTGCCTTGGGCTGTTCATCCATTTTGGGATGGGTAGACTAGGTAGCAGGTGATAGGTGCTGTCCTTAGTTTCCGACGATGTTGATGACAAAGACGAGCTGGAGGCTTGCTTATTACTTTCTTACTATATGTACTGGATGTTCCGCTGCTTGTATATTCTCTGAGTGATATGTAGTGAGGCTTGATGTATTGACTATTCTGATGTTTGTATTCAACTATTATGAAGTTTAATTGATGAGATTCTATTCTGTGAAGCTTCACTATATATATTCTCTATTGTATTTTATCCATGCGCTGTGAGTAATACGATAGATTCTG
This sequence comes from Allium fistulosum, assembly GCA_030737815.1. NCBI lineage: Eukaryota > Viridiplantae > Streptophyta > Magnoliopsida > Asparagales > Amaryllidaceae > Allium > Allium fistulosum. The sequence goes on from CM060904.1 coordinate 531,886,872, forward strand.
CTGTTTTAACTTACCCTGGCGATCGTCCATGGCTGCCTGGCACACCTTACAGCGCACTATCTCTATGTTCAGTGCAGGGGTCATGGGCGGTCGTCACATTTGGTATCAGAGCTTTGGTTAATCGATTTTACCCAACGCTCGTTGATGTAACTACGTATGAGAGAAGTAATTGTATTTTGATGGATGATTACTATATATAATATAGTAGCTTAGAAGAGTTTGAGTCCTTTATGCAGTTGTTCTTAAAGTGTATTAATCATTCCTTTTTATAGATATTAAGAATGAGTCGAAGAGGGAGACCAGCTGCTAGGGAAGGCCGTGCTACTGAGGGGGCTACTGATTATGCTGCTATGTTCGAAGCTATGATGACTTCGATTATGAGAAGGATGCCAGCTCCGAGGCCATCAGTAGATGTTGGAGTTCAAGTTCAAACTCCAAAACTGGTGGATTTTGCTAAGCTGTGTAAAGATTATACTGCTCTTGGAGGAAAGGTTTTCTTGGGAACAGAGTCAACCATTGAAGTTCAGAGATGGATAGATGCTTGTAGAAGGATCTTTGGTGATTTGGGAATCGAGGATGCAACTAAAAGGAAGCTTGCATCAAGACAGCTTCAAGGAAGAGCTTCTGATTGGTGGAACTCTATCACCATTGATACTCCGGAGGAAGAAATTACTTGGGAGCAATTCCAAGCCAGATTTGAAGCTAAGTTCATTTCTACAGCTCAGAAGTCTGTTTTGTTCAAGAAGTTTGTGGAGCTCAAGCAAGGGGGAAGACCAGTTCTTGAGTATGTTTCTGAGTTTGAAGCTTTGTCCAAGTATGCCCGGTCGTATATTGAATCTTCATATTAGAAGAATGAGAAGTTTGTTACAGGCTTGGACAGTTATCTTGGGAGGCAATTGGTGGATCATTTGGACGATCCATTTGAGAAGCTTGTAGAGAAGGCTCTCAGGCACGAGAATCTGTTTCCTAAAGAAGGATCTGTCGTTGCTGTGACCAAGGAGGAGTCTAAACCACAGCAGGGTGGAAACAAGAAGAGGAAGAAGCAGCAGCAAAAGGGTAAGGATGGCCAGAAGAAGCCGAAGGGTGAAGTGACCTGCTACAACTGTCAGCAGAAGGGCCATTTCTCCAGAGATTGTAGGAATCCGAAGGTGCCGGTGAAGTGTCACAACTGTGACAAGTTGGGGCATATTAGGAAGAATTGTCCAGAACCGCGGAGGGACAAGCAGATTGTGCAAGCTTATGCTTTGGGGGCTGTTCCATCATCTACAAAAGCTCCTACTGCTGAAGAGAAAGGAAAGAGTGTGGTCGTTCAAGGTACTCTTTCCATATGTGGTGTTCCAGTTAGAGTGTTATTCGATACTGGGGCGTCGCATTCTTTTGTTTGTAATGAACTTGTAGGCCGGTTGGGTTTAGAACCGGATATCGTTGATAGGCCATTGGTTGTGATTAATCCAGTTGGGGGTTCGTCTTGTTTGTGTATGCTATGTTGTGGTCTGATTGTATCGAGTCATGATTGCTCTTTTGTTTGTGATTGTTTTGTTCTGAACTTTGCGGGGTTCGGAATTATTTTGGGTATGGACCGGCTTAGGAAGTATGCGGCAAAGGTTGATTGTGAAAGATTGGAGGTGACAGTCGAGAATGTGGAGGGGCGAAAGATTGTGATACGATGTAAGCATGAGGAAGGCGTCTTCATGAGCTTCATGTATTCGCTGGTTGTTCCACGGGATGGACTGTCATCGGTGCCAATCGCTAATGGATTTGAGGATGTCTTTGATGAGGTCAAAGGGTTACCGCCGCATAGAGAGATCGAGTTTCGTATCGATTTAGTTGAAGGAGCCAGACCTATTGTGATGCCTCTTAGGCGGATGGCGCCTAGGGAACAGCAAGAGTTGAGGGTGCAAGTTGATGATCTTTTACAGAAAGGATTCATTCGGCGTAGTGTGTCCGAATGGGGTGCACCAGTTGTGTTTGTAACCAAAGCGGATGGATCGTTGAGGTTATGTGTGGATTATCGTGAACTGTATAAAGTGACTAAGAAGAACAAGTATCCATTGCCGAGAATAGATGACTTGTTTGATCAGCTTCACGAAGCTAAGGTGTTTTCTCAGATGGATTTGGCAACGGGATTTCACCAGTTAAGAGTGGCTAAGGATAGTGTGCCGAAGACTGCTTTTAGGACACCATCCGGTTTCTTTGAGTGGCTGGTAATGCCGTTTGGATTGACCAATGCACCAGCATATTTTGTGGATCTTATGAATAGAGTGTTCAGAGATCAATTGAACAAGTTCGTACTAGTGTTCGTGGATGATATTTTGATTTATTCCAGAACTAAAGAAGAACACAAGATGCACTTGCGTATTGTTTTGGAAATCTTGTGGAAACATCAGCTGAAGGCTAAGTTTTCGAAGTGTCACTTCTGGAAGAGTGAAGTGAGGTTCTTAGGCCATATTATCTCTGGAAGTGGAATAACGGTTGATCCCGCTAAGGTGGCAGCAATCCAGGATTGGGTTAGACCTAAGAATGCATCTGATGTAAGAAGTTTTCTTGGATTAGCCGGATACTATCGTCGATTTATCAAAGACTTCTCCAAGGTGGCTGCATCATTAACAGGATTGACGAAAAAGAATCAAGTATTCAGATGGGATGCTAAGTGTGAGCAAGCTTTCGGAATTCTGAAAGAGCGATTGACAAGTGCTCCTGTTTTGACTATTCCAAGTGGGAATGATGAGATGGTGGTTTACACCGATGCATGTGGTACCGGACTTGGAGCAGTGCTGATGTAGAAGAGTAAAGTTGTTGCGTATGCAAGTCGACAACTGAAGCCGCATGAAAGGAATTATCCGACTCATGATTTGGAGTTGGCGGCGATTGTATTTGCTCTGAAAATGTGGAGACATTACCTATTGGCAGTTCGATTCGAGTTGTTTACATATCATAAGTCGTTGAAGTATCTTTTCTCCCAAAAGGATTTGAATCTTCGGCAGCAACGATGGTTAGAGTTTTTGGCATCATATGATTTTAGTATAGCCTATACTTCGGGGAAGGGTAACGCAGTGGCAGATGCGTTAAGTCGAAGACATGCAGGATTGGGAGTCATGTTTTCAGAATGGAAGAGTCTCGAGTATTTGGCTGGATTTGACTTCAGGCCTAGATGTGAATTGGAACCTGAGATGTTGGCAAACTTATCGATAAGACCTACTCTTGTGGAAAGGATTGGCGAGAGCCAAAAGCGAGACGATAAGCTTGTCAAGATTATCCATGATTTGGAATCTGGATTGGACCCAGAAAAGGATAAAAGATTCGAGGTCGATCGAGAGGGTTGGCTTCGGAAGCAAGGAAAACTAGTTGTTCCCGATATAGATGAATTGAGAGATGAAGTTCTGAAGGAAAGTCATCACTCGAAGCTGACAATTCATCCAGGTGGAAATAAGATGTATCGGGATATGAAGAGAACCTATTACTGGGAAGGTATGAAGAAGGATGTTGGAAATTTTATTTCCAAGTGCATGAACTGCCAGTTGGTAAAAGCCGAGCAAAAGAAGCCTAGTGGATTGCTTCATCCATTAGAAGTTCCTACATGGAAATGGGAGCAAATATCGATGGATTTTATCGATGGACTACCTAGAACAAGAACAGGAAATGAAGGGATTTGGGTCATCGTAGATCGTTTGACTAAGAGTGCAAGATTCATTCCTGTTCGATCAACCAGGACTGCATCAAAGTTGGCTGAGCTGTATGTTAAGTGAATAGTTCGATTCCATGGTATTCCGAAAAGTATAGTGAGCGATCGAGATCCATTGTTCACTAGTGGATTTTGGAAGAGCTTTCAGGAAGTTTTGGGAACCGAGTTGTGTTTGAGTACAGCTTATCACCCCCAAACAGATGGTCAGACTGAGAGAGTCAACCGAGTTTTGGAAGATCTCCTTAGAGCTTGTGTTTTGGATTTCGGAGGATCATGGGAAGATCACCTTCATTTGGTGGAATTTTCGTATAATAACAGTTACCAGTAAAGCATCGGTATGGCACCGTATGAGGCATTGTATGGAAGACCGTGTAACTCTCCGACGTTTTGGTTAGAGACAGGAGAAAAGTTAATACTTGGGCCATAGATGATTCGACATACTTCGGATTTCATAGAGATCATTCGACAACGAATGAGGGCAGCCCAAGACCGTCAGAAAAGTTATGCCGATAAGCGTTGTAAGGATTTGGAATTCAATGTAGGTGATATGGTTTTTGTGAAGATTTCTCCACTGAAGAATGTTATTCGATTAGGGAAGAAAGGAAAATTGACTCCGAGATTTGTTGGACCATTCCCGATCATCGAGCGAATTGGAAAGCTCGCCTACAAATTGGAGTTACCAGAAAAGATGTCGAGTGTGCACAATGTTTTTCATGTATCATATCTACGGAAGTATGTGCACGACTCGAATACAGTGGTTTCTGCAGATAGCTATGAAGATTTCGAGATTGATCCAGTCGATAAGAGACCTCGTAAGCCGCTTCGTGTTGTGGAAACTGACACGAAACAGCTTAGGAGGAAGGTGGTTAGGTTGCTCAAGGTACAATGGAGTGATGATGTTAACGACTGTACATGGGAGGTGGAAGAGAGGATGAAGGCAGCTCATCCTGAACTCTTCGAGGTATGGCCATATGGTGTCGTGACATCTCATGACATTGTAACTTGTTCTAATTTTAGAATTCTGCATGCTAGGCTAGAATTGGATGCATGGTTTGTTGATTGCTATGGATGGTAGGCGTGCAGAATAGTCTTTGATTGCTCTTGTTTGTTTGGAATTTCAGGGGCGAAATTCCTAAGGGGGAGAGAATGTAACGACCCGTATTTTTTCGGATCTAATGTTCGTAAAACAGTTGTTATTAGACTGTTAGTGTTGATAAGTCGTCCAGAGTCTAAGTCGTGGATGAGATAAGGCTTAGGTCGTATAGTAGTTAAGTCGGAGTGGAGCGACCTAAGGATTATGGGATAAGTCGAGTAGAAGTTAGGTCGTGTGGTGGCTTAGGTCGAGTGAATGACTTAAGAGTTAATGACCTAGTAGTTAGCGTATTGGTTTAGGTCGTACTGGTTTAGGTTGTATGCTAGTTTGGGACGACCTATAGGATTTGACCGACCTAAGGAATAGGCGACTTAAGGAAGACGACGACCTAAGAGTTAGCGGTGTAAGAAACTGGGCGAGTTGGCGACTTAAGGGGTTTAGCGACCTAAGGGTTGAGTGAGTTAACGACCTAAAGTAGTTAGGTCGTGGACAAGTTAAGTGATTAGGTCGTTGAGTCTATGCCGTGTTAGTTAGGTCGCTAGACGACCTAAGAATATTAGGTCGTGAGTTGTTAGGTCGCATGAGTTGTTAGGTCGCGTGTATGTTAGGTCACGACTTCAGTTAGCATCTCAGTTAGGTCGTATGGCGTTAAGTCGCCAAGCCGCGTATGTGTGTAAGTCATAGGTCGTGACATTTTAGGTCGCGACTTATGATAAGTCGTTAGGTCGTAGACGACTTATGTTAGGTCGCGTAGAGGCTAAGCTGTTAGGTCGCGCGCATGCGTTAGGTCGTGAGATTAGTAGGTCGTGAGATTGGTAGGTTGTTAGGTCGAGGTTTTTAGGTCGGCAATTTTTAGGTCGTGGACGACCTAAGGAGAAGCGGATGACCTAAGGGGAAATCAGCCTATAAATAGGCGGGTTCTTCTTCATTTTTGGGATCCGGATTTCGAAGCGACGAAGTGCTGCCATTTTGAGAGCTCGAGTTCTACACTTCTTCACTTCTTTTCTCCACTCTAATCTTGTGATTCCTTCCATCCAAATCGAAGATCAAGATCGAAGATCCAAGAGCTAAAGTTGAAGATCTACACTCTTCGAAGAGAGATTTCATCGTTTGAAGCGGAATTTTGGCGGATCGAGCTAGATCCTTTGCTGTCCAGACCTGTAGTGTGTTGCTTTTAAGGTGTTTAGGTGATTCGGTGAGTGGTGATTATCTCTCACACGGATCCAAAGGAGTATATCGGATTGGTGGCTTGATTTTGTGTTAAATAGTGATTTTTCATGCATTTTCTTAACCTTAAGTATAGATCCATTATTCATGATGATTTGACAACCATTTTACTACATGTTAATCTATGCAAGTTTATTCATCAAGTTGTAGAGATATTACTCATGTTTCATGCTTGTTAGATTTAGACTCTTTATTTACAAGATTGCCATTATTGTTATAATTGTTTATTTGATCATATTTGAATGCTTGATTGCTTGGATTAATGATTGACTTGATTGATTGTTGCAAATTAGTTGATTGATGATTTGATTTAGACAAGATGGTCGAAGATGATTCAAAAGCTAAGGGAAAGGCTCTTGAATTGGGAAAAGCTGCTTGTGGCATATGTAGCGGATGATGAAGCTCATATGGATAGATTTGATGATGATGATGTTGAGATGAGGCTTTGCTATGATGAGATAAGGCGAGGCATGATATGAGATAGCCTTGGTTTAATCCCGACGGGATCACTCCAAGCATGTTGATGACTCGGTGAAATGGTTCGAGTTAGAGGATAATGGTTTGCTCGAGAGGCGCTTGAGATAGTATGGAAATAGTTGTCGAGGAGGATGACTAGAAGGCTGAGGTTTCATCATTGTTGAAGGTTCTAGCAGGCTCAAAGCAAGAGTATGCTGGGCAGATTCGATAGTCCCTAAAGACTATGATTGTAGTCAAGTACTCTGGGCAGATTCGATAGTCCTAGGCACGGGCTGCGACGACGTGCGGAGTTCTGTCTAGAACCGGGGTTTCCATTAGCCCTTGACGAACGGCTGAAAGAATGTGCCGGTCATTCAATTAACGGTGGTATCGAAGCAATGATAACAGTGATAGCCAGAGTCATGGTTGTTTGGTTGTATCGTCATTCGGTCTCAAGAGCAATATTTTTTGGGTGCTTATCTGATCTTGGTTTAGGCCTTGGGGGTTTGTGCTTGGAAAATATCGACCTTGACTCGAGTGATAATTGCTTTACTTTAAATGTCTGCTTTGCTATGTTTATTTCTACTTAGTGTGTCTGGGGGCTATCACTGTAGAAAGAGGTGGAGTGGGAGGGTTGGATTCCTATTCCTTTTTCCTTTCTGCTCTTTTGGTATGTTGTTAGTTAATTTACCGCTCACTAAGACTGTTGTCTGACTCAAGGCTTTATGTTTAACTCTTATTGCCTTGGGTTGTTCATCCATTTTGGGATGGGCAGACTAGGTAGCAGGTGACAGGTGCTGTCCTTAGTTTCCGACGATGTTGATGACAAAGACGAGCTGGAGGCTTGCTTATTACTTTCTTACTATATGTACTGGATGTTCCGCTGCTTGTATATTCTCTGAGTGATATGCAGTGAGGCTTGATGTATTGACTATTCTGATGTTTGTATTCAACTATTATGAAGTTTAATTGATGAGATTCTATTCTGTGAAGCTTCACTATATATATTCTCTATTGTATTTTATCCATGCGCTGTGAGTAATACGATAGATTCTGCTGTTTTAACTTACCCTGGCGATCGTCCATGGCTGCCTGGCACACCTTACAACGCACTATCTCTATGTTCAGTGCAGGGGTCATGGGCGGTCGTCACATAGTCATTAAATTAATGCATATGATTGACTATAGCATTGTGCAGTTAATCCTAGAATTTGGGGAAATCTTTCCTTTACTCACGACAGCTGTGACGCCCCACTCAGAGGGCCTCATTAACAAAGAGTATTATATGGATAATACCGTCTGCTAATGCGGACAATAGAGTATAATGGAAGCTACCATGTGTAGTCTTACTTTAACTATCTACTGAACACGCCGAAAAGTGGTTCTTATCATCTCATGTGGTTCGACAAGTTCAATAAATACTTAAAGCAAAACTACAATGGCTATAGGATCTATCAGAACAGAATATAACAACTCAAATGTAATATATATCACAGAACAGTGGATCATCATAAACACATATACTGATATATAATAGAGTATACAAAATAATACATGTCAAGTGGTACAGCAAACCACAATATACAAACGATTCCAGAAGAATAAATATCAGAGTTACAACAAAATAGGACTACGCAAAAAGCTATGACAAAAAGAACCTAGCGGAGTAGTCCATGCGGAAGCAAAATAGGCTAAGTCTAAAAGCACCTAACCTGAAACATCTCGGTCTGACCCGAGTATAAAATACACGGGTCAGTCTAGCTAAACAAATCAGTTAGATAAACTGAACAACAATAAACCTGCAAGGCTACAAAGTATAACAAATATCCCCAAAAAGAGATAACACAATCATCTAACAAAAGATGAACATAACAAAACAAGCCTCATGTCATCGGCATCTCAAATAAACAAAGGATATCATATCCCAAATCAAGCCAAAAGGCAAATAACAAATACCAATGAAGGTATACAAGTTCCACTAGATGATCGCTACATATCATGCGGCTCAAAAAGACCAACACCGAAAGGCGATGCACTAGGGAATATACATATCAATCAAAACAACAAAAGATGCTCGAGCTCAGTACTGTATAACAAGGATCCATAAGCCCGAAGGCTCCAAACCCAATATCACCCATGCGGCTCAAAAAGACCAACATCGGAAGCGATACTATAGGGTAACAAACCCGAAGGCAACCAACCTAGGGAGATAGTCCGAAGACACTATCCCAAAGGCAACAAACCGTAGTGGTGAAGGTCCGGAGGCCCAGTACTGGACACCACTAACTGGCGAATGTGTCACAACTCTTGAAAAGGAACCCGAAAAGTTTTAACGCGAGTCCCATAACCACTCATTCGCACTAAACGGTTTACTATCCATTAGCCAATTTCACACTCAAACCATTACAATGTTTACCTCATCTCATCGGTAAATCAGACCAAAGGTCAAAACGTTCAAACAAATAGATTGGGAATTAATTGAAAAGACGAACGCACGTGTTCATTGCATGCGTTTTATCTAATCATTTAATTCTCCTCCCACATTGCTCGGAGTGCAAAGATGTGTGTGTGTGTTTTAATTAGAACTTATAAATTGGAGAAGGGAGCTTTTAATATGATTCGAAAGATTATTTTATGAAAACCCGTGAATGAAGTCGAGAATAAGTTATCAAAGCCAAAGAGGCAATAACAACCACTAAGAACCAACATGAATCGATAAAATTTGGAAAAACAATCAAAATAAGCATAAATAGGCAAAACAGGAAAACAAGAGCAGGTCAGTCGACTGAAATCCCTGTTCAGTCGACTGAACACTGTCCAGAAAATTCCGGACTTCAGCTCAGTCGACTGAACAGAAGATTCAGTCGACTGAACCTGATTTTCTGCATTTCCTATCCTATGACAATTGAAGTGCAAACACTCACAACTTGCAACCGGACGAGCAACGGCGCTAAGGGTTTACGCCAATCGACTACCCGGCCATATAAGCTCTTCGATTTATCACCAAAACATGATCCAACAACAAAGCTATGATTTTTAGAGTTTTAGACTTCCAAAACACCAAAAATTGCAATGCTCACAAAACCCATCCGAATCAAAAGCAATTGCACATGGATAATTGTTAGGCATTCATACCCAACATCAATGATATCAAGAGGAGTAGATGTGAGTTCAAAACTCACCTTTTTTACACACAAACAAAGAAGAAGAAGCTCAATAGCAAAGGGACAACCAATCACACTCCACTTCAACTCTACAAACTTCAATCTAAGAATATACACATATTTACCAAATTATGGTTAGGAAATTTCTGAAATTGAAGAGGAGAAGAGTTGGAGAAGATGAAGAGGAGGCTTACCTATCCTTCTCTTTGATTTTTGGAGAAAGAATTCAAGTTGCAAGAAGAAACTAGGGTTTTGTAATTTCTAATTCCTCTTCCTCTCCACCATTTTCAGTTTGCTTGAGGAAATGAAATGAAATGGGAGTGAATGGATGAAGAGTTAGAGAGCTAGGGGGTTAAGTGGGGTTAAGGGTTGAACCCAAACCCAAGCCCAAATAGAAAAAGTGGCAAAAGTCATCTTACTCCAAACATATCAAAGATTATACTCAAAAAGATCGCAAACGCCATTTTGAACTCAATGGAAATAGTTTCGAGCTCCAATTCGGTCATTTGCAAAAAGTAACATTTCGGACCCTAATATCCGACTAACGACGCTACATTTAAATTAAACATTTAAATATAAAATTGTTAAACATGCGGGTTGTTACAACAGCGACACACAAACCTATTTATAAATATTAGCGTTTAAGGCATAAGGATAATGACCCATGATTTCGCAACAATTCTTCCATGTCCTCTGCTTGTTAAAAATTTTTTTTGTCAAAATTCTGAAGTTTTTGGGATTTAAGCATTCTTTATATTTAGTTGCTAACTCAATTTCCTAATTCAAAACTTCTAGCTTTAATTACAACCATCGCTAGTGAAGTGTCCTTATGAGATTTCCTTATTTACACTGTTTTCTAATATATATACACACACACACACATATATATACATACATACACATAGATAATCAATGGGTTAATTAAGAAAAATAAGAAAAGAAGAAGAAAAAAACACCAAATCTCACAGCGGAACGATAAAATATAATAATCATATAAACAGTTCATGAAGCTGTTTACTATACATTTGATTATAATCTATACAACATTTATTAGAGTTGTATATACAACATGGTCAAATAAAACAATGCAGCAAAACAACATGATGTAGAGAATAATAATAGTAATAATATACCAAATCTTCGTCTTCGTCCTCCAGAAAATGATCTTTAATGTGCTGAAATATTCAGGGCTTACTCGAGCGTAATGAAAAGGCAAAAAACTCGAATCAGGACTAAAATATCCTTTTGTGAGTCAAATAAATATCGCATATAAGATGATGCCATGGCGTCAGAGATGTTTACGGGGTTTCACATCTCTTATCCGGCGTATAACGTGCGTGCAATAACTCAAGAGATGTTATGGGATTTTCCATCTCTTAAGGATCCGTCAAAATATTTATATATAGTAGAATACGCTATATATAATGTCTAATCAGCAAAAATAAATATTTATCTTAGCGTCAAGGCTTTACATTAATCCCCCTTAATGCGTTTTTAAGCATTGGCGTACAGTTTGCATTTGACACAACCAGTAGCACGTCGGTAGTCAGTGATGCGCCGTGATACGACAACACTAAACCAAAATCGTAGGGGTCTCGTATAGGGATAAAAGTATGACAAGGCATGTGAGGCAATGCCTAAGGTAGGATACTACTAGTTTACCCTTCCCGGTTGGTTGTAACCCCTAACGGCCCACCGCGTCCAACACTCCCAAAATCAGAGGGTGCGCACCAATCAATCACAATGTAAATGATGGAAATACGAAGAAGTGTGTCCGCTAAAGGTAGCTAACCTCATTGGCCGGTACGACTCCTGTTTTAGTCATTTCAAATTGACACGAGTGTCAGGCCAATCCATCATCATTTCTATCTTTAAATCCAGCAAATGACGCCAAATCCAACCACTTCGTTATGGTATCTTCTCCGCGTACACAGTTGTTAAAGTGGTTCCAATATTGACAGAGAATATGCCAATAAGAGGCTCCGGTCTCTTTAACAACCAAACGTCATTTTACATACTGGTTGGTGCTTTTACATTTCGAAAATAATTCGTATTTGATATCAAAATATCATATTCGCTTCAAAATAAAATTCATTTCGAAATCATCATATTTACTCAAAATATACTATTTCAATTCAATCATGTTCGTCTTAATATCTAGATTTCAGTTCCAATTCAACATTGCTTTGAATTTTCATTTGGGTTATAACTTCAATTTAACCCAATTTGTATTTAAATCCATGATTTAAATATAAACCTTCCAGCCTTTGACCAGTTTGAATTTTAGAAAAATATTTTGAAAATTTAAATTGTTTTAAAAATAGTTTAAATAATTAAAATAGTTTGATATAAAATGATTTAAGTTTTTAAAATGTTTTATAAGGTAAAATAGTTTGGAAAATCAAAATAAATTGAATATGTAAAAAGTAGATTTTAAATAGTTTATATTAAAATAATTTATTTGAAAATAGTTTCAAAGCTAACTGATTCGATTTCCGAATGTTCTCAATTCAAATCAACTTCAATTCCATATTTAAACCATTTAAATTGATTCAATTCTGATTTCAATTCGAATGAACTTCGATTCCAAATTCAATTTTAATCAATTTAAACTTCGATTTCAAATTAATTCAATTTCATTTTCATTCCAATTAATTTTAATTTCAGTTCCAATTTGAAGTAAATTCAATTCGATCCTCAATTTTAAACCCTTCGATTTATATAAATTCGAGTTCGATTTCAGAATATCGATTCAAATCACTTAAATCACATTAACTTTCAATATTCAATTCAAAATTCAAATCTTCGAATATAACTCAATTCTGGGCTCAATTATGAAATATCGTTTTATATTACTTTTACTTAGCAATATTCAAAGTTCGAATAAAAGTCCGACCTTTTATAACAAATCAATTTCTTAAATTCAAATCTTATCTCGATTATACTTCAAAATCTCAATTTCGATTATTTAAATAATTCCTATTATCAAATTTAAATTTCAACATTTCGAGCTCATGTTCGAAAATAACTCGATTTCCATAAATTCGATTTTTACTTCTTAAATCAAATCATTTAAATAAATTTCAAATCAAATTTTAAAATCATTTAATTTAACCAATCCGGTGTCCGTATATAATTTTCTATCCTATGGCCAATTGAATAGTTATTTCGATTTAATTTCAGAGATGGATATATATCATTTCAATACAAAATAAATGCCATAGGTATATATCATTTCAACCTATTTCTTAATTTATTCGAAATAGTTCAATTTACAGTTTTATATACTGTAAATAATTTTCAGGGTGATAACTGGATATATCAAAATAAATAAACATCCAAATCATCCAAAATATCAACCAACAGCATCCATCACGATCAATATCCAAATCAGCCAATAATTCACAACAATTTCATAGTTATCAATATTAGGTAATTTACTGCCAATTAAATTCCAATTTCAAATTTAACTGTCAATTTTAATACCTACAGTCAATTCATATGTCAATTTCATCTTCAAATAACAGTCAATAGATTAGATAACTTCACGATTCAATTTTTATCGAACATAAAAATATTATAGTACGTCGTGAGCGTTAAAACACTCACCTTTATTTGAAACTAAAAATATTTCAGAGTCAAATAAATGCCAATCCAATCTCATGCTGAAGACGACGTCGTTACGAATCCTCAGCAACATTTTCACGCGAAATGGACCTCGTATGAAAACGATACACATAAATAAACATTTGGATACAATAAAATAAATTAACCACTAGTTAAACTTTAATTACCATCCTTAATCCACGTCAATAGCTACCTAACATATCATCCTTCTCACTCGATCAACTACATGAAGCACGCATGCTACTGAACGTGACAACCCCATCATGCACGTCTTGCCCAAATCGCACGTCGCCAACCACCAAGCATCGCCGGAGCTCCGGCTTCCACCCGCCGCGAGTACGCCTCGGCCTGCCGCCTCCCTCCCAAACTGAAATCGCGACCTCACCCCTCGCCTTCGCGCTCGATCGCGTGCCTCCAAATTGAGAAACCCTAATACCTTTCCCTTCTGCGCGCGCGTAGGCGCCTATGTCCAGTCGCTTCCACGTCGCTCGCGATCGATGATGAAGTTTTTTTTCTTTCGTTTGTTTTCGGCTGTTGATTTTGAAATGAAGGGGAAAAGGTAAAGGGGATGGGGTACGAGTAGACAGAGTGGAGGCTGGGTGTACCTATTGTTTTGGATAAGGATGAGTACATATATATATATTATTATATTAGAAAATATCCAATTCGATCGACCCGCGAAATCCCGAACTTCAAACAAAGCGTGCCGCCTGGCGTTCTGAATGTTTTACCCCCATTCTGAACACAATGGAACTAGTCTCGAGGCCTAATTCGATCCTATTCAGAAGATAGCTTTTCAAAATCAATTTATTTTAATTAAATTCTGAAATTAAATTCTACGTGTTCCAAGCTCGCACAGGCAAATGGCATATCTGATCGCTATGAGATTTGAAATCTGACAATAATTCACTATTACGGATCCGATGAAACTGGTTTCGTTGATATCCGAGACAGTGGCCAAAATGGCTATTTTTACTCGTTAGTTATAATATAAAATTTCTAATTATTCACTTTTAAATCAAATTTCAAATGTTAACCATCTTCATTCATATTCAAATAAAATTTAAATCAATTTCCTATACCATTTTCATTCACATTAATTCAAGATTTAATTATTTAAATAATTGCAGTATTAAATTTAAACAATTTTAATTATTCAATAAATTTCATTAATAATCATAAATTTTCAAGTGAATTTTAGTTATCAACAATGACTTTATTTTCATCTAAATAATTCAACATTTATTATTCAATTACAGACATCGATTACAAACACATACACTAAATAGAATTTTCATTTCAATAGTTATTATTGTCTAAATCTTCGGATTTATTATTTCAAATTTTATTCAAGTTCAATTCAATAACTACACTAATAATTCATTAAATTTTATTTTTAACCATTTTTATTTAATAATTACATTAAATTTAATAATTTAAAATAACTAAAAATACGGGTCGTTACAAAAGCTCCTCCAAACCATCAACACAGTAATAAAGGATGTGTCTCATACCATTTCATATACTTTGCAATACCTGAAGGGGGACAACTAGCGATCGCAACTCAAATAACCTAAAAGAACTAATTGCCGGAAGCTGCACTCCAACATCAATTGGTGTTAATAATGTTGTGGCCCTATCACTCCTTACTCCATTAAGATGGACATTTCTAGTATGCCATTCAACTATAATCCACATGCCTTAACTTACCTCTTTGGCTCCCAATAAATAAGGTCCATCCATTACTTCAATCATTACACATGATTATGGGATAACTTGTGCATTCCCACACTATAGTGGGCAAGAAGTATAAACTATGCACATTTAGCATAACTCTTTAGAAAATTAGCTTGGTGGAATAACTTTCCTACCACCTACCTTGCCTTATTTAACCTTGAGTCAATGAACATCCTTTATGTATGTTTGTCATCTCATTACCCACTTCTCCAAACATACTATTATCTTCTTTCAATCAAAATCTCTTGATAGTATTCTCAAACTTTGGTATCTACCTTATTTATCCTTGATCTTTCATTTGAGTATATCCTAGGACTTGCAAAAGTGTACTCTAATACTATTCCTCATTCCTTTGAGGGTTCTTCTTATGGCTTTCACACATGTCTAATCAAACATTCCTAGTTCCTTCCAATATTCCTTATAATCAACGGGAATTCCTTATTGCTACCCTATGAGCATTCATAGCTATTTTATTCATAGCCTAGGCCTTTATCCTGTCTTACTTAGGCAGTCATCCCTATCTACTCCATATCAAAAATTGGTTTGGCTTTCACCACTCTTTATAAAATTGAAAACTTCATAGTCACGAAGTACTTAATATAAAAATTTTATCTTTGAAAATATAAACTTAGAAACCTTTTTCAAAAATTGCTTGGTTTCCAAAATGTGCCATGAAAATTTCCCATTCTAACCAATTTTTCCTTTTCAAAAACTTTCTACAAAAAAGATTTACTTCTTTTAGAAGTAGGATTTTTAAACTCAAAACAATTATCATATTTAAAAACCCAATTGTCATACCAAACCATTTTTTCGAAAACATCTTCTATAACTTAAAAAAATGAAAACTGAAGTAGGCAGGGATAAACTTTCCTCCTATTATTTTCCTATTGCTCATGCTATTTCTGCTTTCAACCTTAGCAGAGATACTAATAGCACATGAGGGTGACTTCTAAAAGATATGCTCAATTATTGCACATATTTATGGAAATTATCCATTTCTCCTATCCTATCCCTATTGATTTTTTCCTATACTGCATATAACTAGATTACTAATCCTATTTTTATATAAATTTCTAATGTTATTTCTATTCCAATTTCCTAATACTGCTACTATTTAAATTTCCCCTTACCTAAATTACTTTCAAGCGGCTTCTCCTTACATAGCTCTTCTCCTCTTTTATTGTTTTCCACATTAACTCATTGCAATCGATTCGCCTAATGCTTTAATCATTGGGATTTTCTTCAATAATATGAAAAGGGATATGTATAGATCTATTTCAACCATTTTTCTTTATATTTTCCTTATACGGGAATATTCCTCCTATCATTATTACCGTGCATTCTTAACCTTCTATTCTCTTTACCTTATTTCAATCAAGTACTATTTCCACTTATCCATCCCTTATAAAGAATTTTAAAAAAGAAACTTCAAAAATAGGAAAAATCATCAAGCTAAACAAACACTCTCTTTTCCATTCATTTCAAAAATGAAAAACCCTTCCATCGAAAACCTTGAAATTTGAAACTTTTGAGCCACCAAATTTTAAACTAAGAATATCCAAATTTCCTTGATTTTTCAAAATAATTTCCCAATAAATCCTTTGAAAAAACCTACTTAAAATTTTCAAGGAATTTTTTTTTTAAAATATTTTCATCAAATTCTTTCGTATGGGTCAGACTTAGGAATGGACTTTAATTGTCCTTTCTTTTAAACTTTCCTTCTTTTTGCTTTAGTCTTTACCTCTTCTTATTAAGAGTATATACTAAGACCCGGCTATCCTCTTGTGGCGATTAATTAACACCTTCTATAGGAACTTGCTCAATCCTTTTTCGCATCTTGCTTTTGGCTGCTTACAACATATAGGTTCCTGCTTCCTATCTGTCTGGATGAAATGTACATCTTCAATCGGCAATCCATCGAAATCCATCATCATACGGCAGCCTAGGCCCAACAAAGAAGTCAAGTACCTTCCAGCCACTGGGACATTCTATATGTCGTGCTCATGCTCTACTCAGTCCACTCCTTGTGGTATGGTTTTATTCCCATGGGGTAACCGGGGTAGGCGCATAAATCTAACTCTATTTATTGTTACAACTCATAGTTGCCTTATCCATCTTTTTGGAATATGGTCACAACTACTTCTACAGTCAGAGTTCATAGAGTTTGGCGCATGGTGTGTGTATATAATTATAAGTATATGTTCTCTTAATGTATTCTAATTCCTATTATCAACTACTAAACCGAAACCAAAATCAACTAGGGTACAGATTGTTGGGTTTGGTAACCTATACTAAACATAAGTATATTAGAGAGATATCTATATAAACTCACGGTGGAATAGAAAAATATAATAGAACATATATGTTGTCCAAGGCTGCTACCTTGGAATCAATACTATTCCTTAGGTATCTGATTGCCTTGTTATCATCGAGCATGAATGAAAAGTCTTCACC
This sequence comes from Allium fistulosum, assembly GCA_030737815.1. NCBI lineage: Eukaryota > Viridiplantae > Streptophyta > Magnoliopsida > Asparagales > Amaryllidaceae > Allium > Allium fistulosum. The sequence continues at coordinate 531,904,312 of CM060904.1, forward strand.
ATTTGCAATTCCCGTCTTGCTCCGGTAACTCGTCCCTCTAAATCTATCTTGTTAGTTATAATGAGGAGGGGGCCACAACAACATTCTGTTGACTGGAAAATTATGTACTTTATCCATTACACTAATTTATGCTGTTTGATTTCTATTTATGTGTTATATCAATTATTCACATCTATTCTGTGTAACTCGATCTACGTGTACGGTATGACTAACCTTCTCCAAGGTAAGCTATATATATACATGCCTATATATAAATAAACGTTGTATTAACCAAAAGAAATCCCCGGCCACTTAATACTTCTTAAATACCCATCAGCCATTTAATACCTCAACCTTAAAGCGGGCCCTCGGTAATGTAATTGCTATTCAATCGGCTCTAGCTACAGAGACGAACGACCCCTAGATATGGCCTTATATTTTAGTTGTAGTATGATTAATGCATCTCAAAGAGTTATTTAAGAGTTAACTAGTTCACCTTCGACAAATACTCAACTAATTAAATAATGAGGTCTTTGCGTATCCCATATGGATTCTACACTAGCAGGAAGCGAAATCCATCAGGGCAGAACCCAAGTCTTTGCTAATGCCCGCTTGTGACCGCTGGTGGTCATAGCCCATATGCCAAACCTACTATTCAATACCAGTACAACAACAATACTGGCATGGTCGGCGGACCTCCCACCACTAAAATCCTGTATAGACTAACCTAACGTAAGTCAAGGAAAATGCCCATTCTAGTCACTTAGAACCTCTTGTTAGAATTGAAGCAGACTCCAATTCCCTATTAGGTACCGTCGTAGGTTTTTTAAGACTTATTATATGGGGAGGAGGCAAACTTAACGACCATTTGATACCTTCTACCCTGAAGTAAACCCCTTGATATTCCTAAAGTTATTAAGTCATTTAATACTTCAAATCTGAGGTGAACCCATGGTATATTTTCCTCTTCCTATACGCAACGCATATCCCTTCCCCACCAGTCCAATGGTTGGAGATGTCCGACATAAGTTGTAAGCACACACAACTGCTGGTAGCCTCTAAGTGAAGGACAGACTTCAGTTGTGTAACTCTACTGACCTAGCATCCTAACCCATACTAAATCAAACTAACTATCCTAGGCCTAAATATTGGGCTAGGCCCACTAATCCACGCAAGTCCTAAACTTATTATTAAGTGTAACGCCCCACTCCGAGACCCACTGTAACAAAGAGTATTACGAGAGTAATACTGTCTGTTAAAGCGGAGAATAGAGTATAGTGGAAGCGACCATTTATAATCAAGCTATAACTATCTACCGAATACGTCGAAAGGTGGAATCTATTTAAATTTTTCTCAATCAGGTGGTTCGAAATATTCGGTAAATACTTATAACGAAATTACAAATGGCTAAAGATCCATCAGGACAAAGCATAATAACATAATGAAATAGCATCACAGAACAGAATCACATAACAGATATAAAATCCCAGAACAATACATCGTCAATACAGATCTAAATATCATAAGTGGGTACAAAGCCACTGCTCACTCATGTGAGTCAAAAATATGTACATATCAGAGTGAATAATAACAGAGTAGCGGAATAGTGGACAAATAAAAGCGCTATCTATCAGCATAGCAGATAATGTCCAAGCGGAAGCACAGAAGCTAAGTCTAGAGACCTAACCTGAAACAACTCGGTCTGACCCGAGCGAAAACACTCGGGTCTGGCTAGCTAAACAATCAGTAATAACTGAGATATATAATAATGCGGTACATAAATAAAATAGTACTTATCCAAAGAGAAGTATATTATGAACCACAAGAATATAATGACGATCCCAAATCATCAATAAACAATAAAAATCTCCAAAGAGAAATCAACACCAAAGTGTAGAATAAATAAAATCGCCTCATATCATCGGCGTAGCCAAAGCTATAAAAAGATGCCCATAGGCAATAATCCCAAGAGTGACCAGAGTCCGTAATCAATGCCCAAGCAAAGATCGATGCTCCAAAGAGCAATGAGGATATACTAAAAAGTCAATGAAATCAAAACACTGAAAAGCAGTGTCCAGAGACACTGTGAATCCACAAGGCAATCGCACTTACATCGTATGGTTCCATAGAACCAACACCGAATGGCGATACTCGAATGGATATAAAAATCATCAGATAATACAAGTTTTGCACGTGCACCGACCAGAGTCGTTGTTGCCAAGTACTATAGAGTTGTGATCGATCACTCGCACCGATGCGAAACGCGCGAGACGGCGAGATCCTTCCCAGAAGGATAAAGGCCCAGAGGCACACGCCGAAAAATAAACTGCTCCATAGAGCAGGTGTCCAGAGACGGTTGCCCAGAGGCGTGGTGACCCAGAGGTCCAGTACTGGCCGCCCAGAGGCTAATGTGTCACTAACTTCTTGGAGAGGAACCCGCAAAGTGTTAACAATGAGTCCCATACCCCACGTTCGCACTAAACGGTTTCCTAACCAATAGCAAGCTCACACTCCAAACAATAAAAAGTCTACCTCATATCATCGGTAAACTAGACCCAAAGGTCAAAACGATCAATCGAATAGGTCGGGGATTAACCGGAAAGAAAATACACACGGTTTCCATAGGCCGGAGATTTCCTAACCGTTTAAGCACCTTTCCACTTCGCTCGACGTGCCAAAAGTGAGTGTGAGATTTTTATTATAGAAAATATTGGTGTAAAACGGATTTATAATTGATTTTGAAATCATTTTTAAAACGGTCTTTTGAAAGGTCTCCTATTATGGAGTAATTAATTTAATAATTAAAATAATATTATATAATAATTTTCAAAAGCCATTTTGGAGTGAAAAATCCTTTTAAAACCTTTTTATAAAGCCCGTGTACGAAATCCAGAGACAAATCTCAAAGAAATCGACGAAAACCAGAAAATCATCAAAAATATTCTAAGTGTTTGTAACCATTCAAAAACAGCTGTGAACTCAAGTTCGATAATTTATTTGGATCAGCAAACTGTGTTCAAATGTCATGAAAATTTGCAGGCATGTAGTCCAACATCCCTACTTTAAGATGCAAAAAGAATTTCTGGATTCCGAGTTGAGACGAAGTGGCAGCGACGTCTCAAAGTTGGACCCAGAACAAGATTTACACTGTTTACAAACAGCGACTAGAGTTCAACTTCGACACGAAATTTGAAGTAACAAACGAACTCCAATGTTGTCCAAATTTTCCTGAGATGGAGTTCGAAACTCCACCTTTCTAATGAGACCAAAAACGTCGAATTCCGACTTCCGATGCGAACGTGGCGGCATCGCGGAGTGGCGCTCAAAAGCTGGAAACAAAATGGATATTTGATTTTCATTCTAAGTGTTTGACCATTCAAAAACTGCTGCGAACCCAAGTTCGGCAATTTATTTGGACCAGCAAACTGAATCCAAATGACATGAAAACTGGTAGGAATATAGTCCAACATCCCTACTATAAGATACAAAAAGAATTTCTGGAATCCGAGTTGAGACGAAGTAGCAGCGACGTCCCAAAGTTGGACCCAGAACAAGATTCACACTGTTTACAAACAGCGACAAGAGTACAACTTCGACACGAAATTCGAAGTACCAAAAAATGCCGATGATGCCTAAATTTTACAGAGATGGAGTTCGAAACTCCACCTTTCCAACGAGACCAAAAACGTTGAATTCCGACTTCGGATGCGATCGTGGCGGCATCGCGAAGTGGAGGAAAAAATCTGGAACAGGGTTTAAAAAAAAATTTATTTATTATTTTTTTTTCTTTTTTTTCTCGGGACAGTGGTAAGAATGTACAATTTTGACCAAAATAACTTCGAAATTTCATGAAACTCAAAACATGAAAGTTTTAGCTCTAAATTTAAGCTTTCCAGAACATCCAAAATTATTAGATTTGAATAAGAAACGAGAGAGATACATGCAAAACAATATCAGATTGAAACTCAAGATAACTTGTTAAAGACAGAATTGGTCTTCTGTCTTTGAACGCATTTCAGGTCATCTAAATGGCAATATTACAGAAAACTCACTGAACAAAAATTGTAGCATATGTTTTAAGCTTTCCGGAACATCCAAAATTATCTAATTCGGATCAAAAACGAGTAACTTATGGCCAAATCAATTTCAGGGTTTTATTTTATCAACCTTGTAGTTTGTTGTCAGGTCAGCGACAAACAAACGTGATTTCGACCATTGAAACCACAAAATTAGGCAAAGCTCAAAACATGAAAGTTATAGGCTACAGAATAAGCTTTCCAGAACTTCAAGAAAATCTTAATTCCGATTTAAGATGAATGAGATATGCCTAATTTACTAACATCAATAAACTAATTATAATTTCAGCTAGCATATATTACCTCTTTCCAAGCAATGAAAAGAAGATCAAAGAGTTTCACAATCTAAATGCACAAAAAAAAAGAGGATTACAAAATAATTTCAGAAATCAAAGAATGAATTAGAGGTGGGTTTTGTGATTGCTATTACCTCTTTTAGTAGTTTGGATTAACTCTCTTTGATTTGGTGTAGATTGGAGTCTTGCTTAGGAGGCCATGACTAGGTTTTGGAGCTTTCTAATTAGGTTTTAGTGGTTATGAAATGAAGTGTTGGCTGAAATGGAAGAGTAAAAGATACTTTATAGGCTAATGGTTAGGGTTATTGGATCTAATACCCATTAGGACTTTGTATTATTCATGTGCATACATATATAGGCAATTTTCTCTAAGTACACTCTACATACAAATTACTAAATACATTTCAAACCATAGAAAATTATGAAAATATGTTAACAATTACTTTTAGCCATTTCATAAAATCCTATATCAACAATATTTTACATTTTAACCCCTAATTTTTCCAAAACACCGTTTATAGTTAATATTAGCCAAAATCACCATTTTGCAAATAAATTGCAAATTAATTTCCCAAATCAAATATTGCACTATTTTACACATATAAAATTTTGCAATAATATAAATTACAAATTTCCCTAATTAATTTCCTTGAAATGCTCCATTTTACACTTAAGCCCAAAATATTAATTTATTCAAAATGACTAAATTTTGAACAAATTAGCCACATTAAAAATTCATTAATAGCTCCAATTAAATTAAAATCCCAATTTTAATTTATTATTTGGTAACCGCAATCACGGGTTGTTACAGATTAAAGGAGTGCAACATGAGGACTTCCCAGGTGGTCACCCATCCTAGTACTACCCTCGCCCAAGCACGCTTAACTTATACGGTTATTACATGTATTCTTTATTTCCCTCTTTCATTCTATAAATGTCAATTGTTTGCAATATAGGGTCATTATTATTAAAATTGGATAATCACTAATGACATTTATTTATTTGCTCTAAGTTAACCTTTTGTGCCTATTTCATTTCCCCATAAATGCCATATTAAACATCGTAATCAGTCCCATTAAAGGCATTTATGTCCCCATTTAATTCATATGACTCCCTATTAACTGCACATTTATTTTTCTGCTAATTTTGGAGTTACTATCCCTTTTCCATTTCAATCTCCTAATCCTACGATTTACTAAGCTATTAATAACTAGTCATCCTGATTATAACTAATATGAATATTGTTGTATATTATGCTATATATATAATCGGTAGGCGCGATTATACATATTTATGTGTATATATATCTATTCCTATCTCTAACTCATTAATTTCTATGCTTAAGAATTCCAGAACATACACTATTTGTGTATTCTTTTATATTAAAGCAATCCTTCCCATAAAGGATTACCTTTATCACATCCATAAATTACCCAAAGGTGAGACTTTTGCACTGTTCGAAATTACAAGAGATTATCTCTTTTCTTTTATTGAAATAAACAGTGCAGACTATGGAGAAGAACATCCGTACTTTACACATCTCATCCATTTTGGGTATGTTCCTTATTATTTCAAACGATGCACTTTTTATACATAGTTGTGGAATTGGATAATTTATGGAAATTACATGGAAATAGATACAACTAAATTGTACCAATAATAGTCCCAATAAATTAAAACATAGAAATTCAAATTCCAAGTAAAATTAGAGCAATTTAAATTAATACTAACAATTTACCATCCAATTATCGTAAATCTGGAATAACTCTTACAAGCTTAAAAACATGCTACCTTAACAAATTAATGGACCGATTTCCATATTTCCATATTATGATGTAAATATCATTCCTATTCCAATTATTTAACTTACAAAATATGTTAGTGAGATTTCAAGTGAATAAGTTCTTCCTAAGCCTACAATCCCACATTGCATATAATATTTAAATAAAATTCATGAGATAAATTTTAGGGTTATACATAAATTATATGATTTTCCATTCACCTATCAATCTTTCCAAATCTTCCAAATCTGAATCCATCCCTTTAATTGATTTCTTTTCTGTTCTAATCCAAAAGAATACATGCTATGAGAACCACTGATCTGAAAAGAGATTTTGAGTTAAGGGGAACATAGATTTATAATTACAAAATTTATCTTTTTTCGCAGTATCAATTCGCTCCTTCTCTTCTTCTCTTTTATTTTCTGCCCTTCTTCGATTATATATACATATAATATAATATTTTATAATTAGTAGAAATAGTGGAAAAGGGAAAATGGCAGAGTTTTGTTGCTTTGTTCAGAAAATATGAGAAGAAAAGTGAAGGTTTAGACCTGTATTTATAGACGCTCGAATCAATTGTATCCGTTAGATTTAAAATAATAAAATCTAGACCCTTCGGCCAAGGTTCAACCCTAGCCCCTAAGCTCTCACCGATCGACTGATCATAGGTTGTGGTCGACCACTAAGGATCGACCGATCGTGCCCATGGTGTCGACCGGTAGGGTCCATGCAATTATATAATTTATTCCTTTTTGATCGTTTTAATTATTTTCATTTCAAAAACATTAAACGATTATAGTTTCTTCATTTGGACTCCGATCGCAGAACTCCAAACATGAAAGCTGCTTAGAAAATTGCCATGAATACAATGGTCCGATTTCATGGCCAAACTCTAACGTTTGCACAAATTCCATTTTTGAGCCTTAATAATTATTTATTAATTATAATTAATTTTATGGGGTGTTACGTTCTTCCCTTTAAAAGAATTTCCTCCCCGAAATTCCTCAATGGTTTAATCATGTAACATAGTATGCAACCATCAAAACTATCCAACCAATTAGTGTACAATCGATTTTGTAGCCATACGTGTACAGGTGCAGGGTGTATCACTACATATATATACATGCTAAATAATTCTAAATCGACGCCTCCTATATGAATGCACCCTTTTAATTTTTTTTTTGAAAATATGATGCAAATAACCCATATATATTGGTAGTTATATATATATGCAGGTTTTCAAAAATCAAAAATCCTTTTTCACACAACAATTTCCACACTTCCATACCTAATACGCAATTTCTAACATCCAAATTTTGAAAATCCAGTTTCCTAAATCTATACTCCTATGCCAAAAAAAAAATTATATGGAAAATTTCATATTTCCACCCTTCTTTTAGATACCTATTTACCTTGGAACATTCTCTTTTCCCTCATTTTTTTTTCAAATTTTCCAAGTACAATTTGCATAAGGAGGCTTATTTTTGGATGTTAAAATGAAATTATTCAAAATGGATGTTTTTATTCACTATCAACAAGGTATGAAAATGGAAATTTCAAAGCTAAAACAGCTTTTTTCCCTTGTTATTTCTAATGTTTGTATAACGACACCATTATCGGATAGCAAAATTCATATTCAGTAACACACTGACCCTTCCTGCACAAAGCATGTGGCACTAGAAAATTGGAAAATTTTCATTTTTTGTCAAAAATCTTTTTCCCCGTTCAATCAAACATGCAAAATAGTTTGAAAAATCAAATTTCCAAAAGCATTTAAACATAATTTTTTCCAAAAGCAGTTGAACAAAATTTCCAAAAGCATTTGAACCCAACTTCTCAAAAGTATATAAATAAAATTTTCGAAAAGCATTCTAACATAATTTTTCAAAACATTTGCCACTCCATCCTTAAAAACAAATCAAGCCACATCTTAACGTAATCGGGACTGAGTCAATGAGTTAATGCATATGATTGACCCCAGCTTTTTGCAGTTAATCCTAGATTTTTGGGAATCCTTTTCGTTTAATCATGACAATGATGCACAAACCTACTTATAAATTTTAGCTTTTAAGGTACAAGGATAATGACTTGGGATTTTGCAACAACCGTATCACCTGTCTTTCCTACCACCTACCTTGTCTTCTTTAACCTTGAGTCAACCAACATCATTTATTTGTGTTTGCCTTCTCATTACCCTCTTCTCCAAACATACTACTATCTTCTTTCAATCAGTATCTCTTGATAGTATTATCAAACTTTGGTATCTACCTTCTTTATCCTTGATCTTTCATGCGAGTATGTCCTAGGACCCACAAAAGTGTACTCTAATACCATTCCGCATTCCTTTGAGGTTCCTTATTTTGGCTTTCATACATGTCTAATCAAACATTCTTAGGTTCATTCCAATATTCCTTATAATCAACGGGGATTCCTTGTTGCTACCCTATGGCATTCGTAGCTATTTCATTCATAGACTTGATATTTTCCCCCATCTTACCTAGGTAGTCATCCCTATCCACTCCATATCAAAATTTGGTTTGACTTCCACCACTCTTTTTAAATTAAAAACTTCATAGTCATGAAGTACTTAATCCAAAACTTTTAACTTTGCAAATATAAACATAGAAACGTTTTTCAAAAATTGCTTGGTTTCCCAAACGAGCCATGAAAATGTCCAATTCTAACCAATTTTCCCTTTTCAAAGACTTTCAACAATAGAAATTTACTTCTTTGAAAAGTTTGATTTTTGAACTCAAAACATTTATCGAATTTAAAAACCCAATTGTCATACCAAACCATTTTTTTTGAAAATATCTTCTATAACTCTTAAAAAAATGGAAACTAAAGAAGACAATGATAACTTCCATCATATTATTTTCCTACCACTCTTGTTATTACTGCTTTTAACGTTAGCGGAGATTCTAATAGCACATGGGGGATTTCTAAAAATATGCAAAATTATTGCATATATATATGGAAATTATCCATTTCTCCTTTCTTATCCCTATTGTTTTTTCCTATATTATTTCTAACTAGAATACTAATTCTATTTTTATGTAAATTCCTAATGCTATTTCTAGTAAAATTTTATAATACTACTACTATTAAAATTTCTCCTACATAAATTACCTTCAAATGGCTTCTCTTTGCATAGCTATTTTCCTCTTTTAATGTTTTTCCCAACGTTAGGCTTTTCTTCAATAACATGAAAAGAGATATGTATAGATCTATTTTAGCTATTTTTCTCCGTATTTTCCTCATACGGGAGTATTCCTCCTATCTTTGTTATTGGGCATTCTTACGCTTCTATTCTCTTGACCCTATTTCAATCAAGTACCATTTCCATTTATCCCACCATTAAAATGAATTATAAAAAGGAACTAAAAAAATAGGAAAAATCATCGAGCCAAACAAATGCTCTCTTTTCCATTCGTTTCAAAAATGAAAAACCCTTCTACCAGAAACCTAAAACTTTTAACCACCAAATTTTAAACTAAGAAATTTTAATTTTCCTTGCTTTTTCAAAACAACAACTTACCAATAAATCCTTTGAAAAACACCCATTCAAAAAGTTTTAAGGAATTTTGAAAAAAACATTTTTATCAGTTTTGTTTATATGGGATCAGACTCAAAAATGGACTTTAACTGTCCTTTCTTTTGGACTTTTTCCTTTTCCCTTTACTTTTAACCTCTTCTTATTAAGAGCTTATACAAAAAAATATGTCTATCCACGTATGGGGATTAATTAACACCTTCTGCGGGAACTTGCTCAATCCTTTTTTGCATCTGTCTTCTGGGTGCTTACAACATATAGGTTCTTGCTTCCCATCTGTTTGGATGAAATGTACGTCTTTAATTGTCAATCCATTGAAATCCATCACCATAAGGCAACCTAAGCTCAACAAAGGAGTCAAGTACCATCCAACCTCTAGGATCCATCTATATATTGTGTTCATACTCTTCTCGGTCTACTCCTTGTGGTATGCCTTTGCCCTGTGGTGTAATCGGGGTAGGAGCATAAATTTAACAATAATTATTTTGCAACTCGTAGTTGCCTTTTCCATCTTTTCAGAATATGGTCACAACTACTTTTATAGTCAGAGTTCATAGAGTTCGGCGTATAGTATATATAATTATATGTAAAAATACCTTATGCTCTGATACCAAATGTAACAACCCGCATCTTAATGTCCCTGAATTTTGACAAAATCCAAATCCAAGTCCATTTGGGTACAGATCGTTGGTTTGATAATCAATAATAAACATAAGTATGTCAAAGAGTTAACTACATACACAGTGGAATAGGAAAATATAATAGAACATATATGCTAACCAAGGCTACTACCATGGAATAATATTATTCCTTTGGTATCTGGTTGCCTTGCCAACGTCGAGCATGAATGAGAAGACTTCACCATTTACAATTCCCGTCTTGCCCTAGTAACTCGTCCCTTTAAATCTATCATGTGGGTTATAATGAGAGGGGGTCAGAACAACATTCTAGATATTGGAAAATTCACTTTATCATTAACGCTAATTTATGCTGACTGATTTCTATTTAAGTGTTATATCCATTATTCATGGATATTTCATTCAATTCCATCTACGCATACGATATGTTTAACCTTCTTCAAGGTAAGATATATATATATATATACACCTATATACAAATAAAACTAAATGTTGTACTAACCAAAAGAAAACCTTGGCCACATAATACTTCTTAAATAGGGAGGAGGCAGAGCCATCGACCATTTAATACCTCAAACCCAAAGCAGGCCCACCGTAATGTAATAGATAGTCAAGTGGTTCAAGGTACAAAGGCCGATGACCACTAGATACATCTTTATAATTTAATTTCCATTTCATTAACACATCTCGAAGTCTTATCTAAGGGTTAACTAGGCCACCTCCAACAAACACACAACTAATTAAATAATGAGGTCTTTGCGTATCCCATATGATTCTACACTAGTAGGAAGCGAAATCCATAAGGGCATAACTACCGCTCGAGACCATAGGTGGTCATAGCCTATATGTCGGACCTACAACTAAATACCGGTAAAACAACAATACCGACATAACCCACCGACCTCCCACAGTTGAAATCATGTCTTGACTAACCTAATGTAAGTCAAGGAAATGCACATTCTAATTAATTAATACCTCTTATTAGAATCGAAGCAGAACCCAATTCCCTATTAGGTACCGTCGTAGATTATTTAAGACTTCTTATATGGAGAGGAGGCAGACCCAACGATCATTTAATACCTTCCACCTTGAAGTAAACCCCTTGATATCCCTAATGGTACTAAGTCCTTTAATACTTCAAATCTGAGGCGAACACTTGTATATTTTCCTCTTCCTATATGCAACGCATATCCCTTCCCCATCGGTCCTATGATTAGAGATGTCTCACATCAGTAGTTAGTAAACATAGCTGCTGGTAGTCTCTAGGTAAAGGGCAGACTTCAGTTGTGTAACCCTATTGACTGTGCATCCCAACCCATACTAATCCAAACTAACTATCATACGGCTAAATATTGGGCTAGGCCCACTAATCCACGCAAGTCCTAAACATATTATTAAGGCTATACAATTTCCTTCTATAAAAATTATACTACCTCCTAACATTTAATTCTTATCTTATATGCTTATTACATGTATTCTTTATTTCCCTCTTTCGTTCCGTAAATGACAATTGTTCGTAATATAGGGTTATTTAATATTCAAATTGGATAATCACTAATGACATTTATTTATTTGCTCTAATTTAACCTTTTATGCCTATTTCATTTCCCCATAAATGCCATATTAAACATCATAATCAGTCCCATTAAACGCATTTATGTCCCCATTTAATTCATATGACTCCCTATTAACTGCACATTTATTTCCCTACTAATTTTGGAGTTACTATCTCTTTTCCATTTCAATCTCCTAATCCTATGATTTACTAAGCTATTAATAACTAGTCATCCTGATTATAACTAATACAAATATTGTTGTATATTACGCTATATACATATGATTGGTAGACTCGGTTATACATATTTATGTGTATATGTATCTATTCCTATCTCTAGCTCATTAATTCCTACACTTAAGGATTCCAGAACATACACTATTTGTGCATTCTCTTATATTAAAGCTATCCTTTCCAAAAAGGATTACCGTTATAACTTTCCGTAAATTACCCAAAAGTGAGACTTGTGCACGTTTCAAATTACAAGGAATTATCTCTTTTCTTTTATTGAACTAGATAGTGCAACTACGGAGAAGAACATCTGTACTTTAAACATCACTTCCATTTTGGATATGTTCCTTATTATTTCAAACGATGCACTTTCTATACGTAATTATGGAATTGGATAATTTATGGAAATTACACAGAAATAGATACAACTAAATTGTACTCACAATGCTCCCAATAAACTAAAACATAGAAATTCACATTCTAAGTCAAATTTGGGCAATCTAAATTAATACTAACAATTTACCACCCAATTATCATAAATCTGCAATCTTATCAACATACCATCTTAACAAATTTAGGGAACAATTTTCAAATTTTCGGATTAGGTTATAGAATATGTCCATGAGATTTCAAGTGAATAAGTTCTTCATAATCCTACAACCCCACAGATGTTGCATAGGCATAATAATTGAATAAAATTCAATAAGATAAATTTTAGTGTTATACATAAATCAAAAAAATTCACACTCACATTCCAAGCTTTCCGGTAACGACCCACTATTTTGGACCATTCAAAACAATAGATTGTTAATTTAAATTTGGCAAAACTCAGAATATACAATAAATAAATCAATCACAGAATCACAGACATAGAGTAATACAATAATACGCAGCGGAATAGATAAAATAGTAGTTCATGAAGCTACTATATAAACATCAGAGTTAGAAATAAAATACAATAGAATATCTCAATTGCAGTGAAGTCTCCAGTACAACAGATGACTTCTCTGAACAAATCAACTAGAAGAGATGAAAGCTCAGGCGATAGTTGGATCTCCAAAGGAAGCTCCAAACTCCATAGGTGAGTCTCAAATGCTGTATCACTCGGTCTGACCCGAGCGTAAAGCAAAACACAAAACACTCGAGTCAGGATTAACATTCTTATATCAATAAATCCAACTCAAGTGAAATATCAACTGAAATACAACTAACTTAGAGGATGTTTAGGATAACCATCCTCTAAGGATCTGTGGAAATATCTACAAGGTGGAAATATACATGATAACACCGTGGTCATTTCAAATTAATTTATACTTCAAAACCAAAATATCATTTTCTTTCAAATATATCTATTTTCCAAAATAGTATATATATATATATAGGTTAAATAATTTAAAGTAAAGTATTTATAATTTCCTCAAGTCTCACAAATTGCCTCACATCTACCCAAATTCCAAATTCAAATTTATTCAAAGCTCAATTCATCAATTCAATTCAGTTCTAAACATACCATTTAAATTTTCAATATATTTTAAAGCTTTAATATTCAACATTTTCAAAGTTAAATTTAACAGTTTCATATAGCTCTTGATTTAACTTTATTATTATTAAATCAGGGAATATTCACTTTAATAAATTCAATATCATTTAACAAGCCTTAAATTTCAATTTTACTAAATATTTCCTTAAATTTATTTAAACAAGAAATATTCATTAAATTACCTAAATCAAACCCAAGTTATAAATCATATCTTAAATCTCAATTTCAATAAGTTTCAAATCGGTTTAATTAAATAAAACTATCTTCCCAACCATAACTTATTCAAATTATTACCAATATCTATTTTGAAATATAAATTTAAATACTTAACCATATTATATGTATTAAATCAATCTTAACTAAATTAAATATTATTATTAAATCTATATATATCATTACCATTTATATATAATATTTTAAGAATCAATTAAAACCATATATTTCTTCCCAAAACCATAGAAATTATTTCAAAATATTTATATATGTGGACCAACGGTGTCTGTATATATATATATATATCATATGGTTAAGTGATACAGATATTTATCATTTCAATCCGTAATTTAATATATACGGGTAGATATCATTTCGACCCGCAATCCCAAATTCAATTCAAATGAAAATCGCTTGGGTTTATCATTTCAACCCATAACGAAATTCTCCTATTCTAAAGTCCGTTCGGGTATGTATCATTTCAACCCATAGTGAATTCTATACTAACAGGGAACTTGCAGAGTGATAACATATAATATAAAATATAACAACATGCATATATCATCAATAACAATATAATATAAACAATAGGATATGGTGTCATATCCCACAGGTGAACAGTTACAGATAATAGCATATATAACAATTTAAATATCTACAGCAGCATATTTCAATTGTCATTTCAATTGAAATCAAATTTAATAAATAAAAGAACGTTAATCGTGAGTGATTGCTCACCTTTCGAGGCCAGAGATGGACGAGAACAAGATGGGTTACGAACCCAAGCACGAATTTCAAAGTGAAACAAGATGGGCATGAATGCGAAGGATAGAGCTGATAAATAGAAATGGATGAAATCAAATTAGAACTGGATTGATGACGATCAATAGTATAAGTGAATTTATAGATATATGTACACAAAAATCATATTCCAATTTCAATTATTCATTAATAATATGTATACATCCATTTCAAACTCATTGTTTTAAATTGAAACACATAAAACAAAATCTCTATGTGTAAATTCAAAACTAACTAATATCTATAATATACAAGATGTTATATACTTATATAACTAACATTTGAATATGATATGTATATTCTTAAAATAATATATATATATATATATATATTACATGTTAACTTGAGTTAAACAATACCCAGATAGATCAAGTAACATGATATTTCCTCTAAACTATTACAACCTTTACAGCATATATATGTATCCACATAACAAATATATCGATTTAAAACAAGATTTAAATAAACAAATACATATAACATAATGTGTATAAAACTGGAATGGAAACTTTTGTATATTATAACTGAAAAAAAACGAAACTGTTAAATAAATGTTTATATACTTAAACTTTCCAAACTGTTATCTGAACTAACACTATAACAACTAACCTATAACCTCAAGCTTACATCATAAACTTTTGTAAACTAGTATACCACTAATATTTTAAACACGGAAAACTGATTTGTAAATGCATAACTAAACACCAAACATCTATACATTATTTTATAAACAATAAATAAACAAATATACATATATAGTCACAAGACTGCATATGTAAAACTGTTTGAGCCAACACTCCTTCTAAATGTATACAAATGCGAGGTATATATGTATGCGTCATATTTAGATTAATACTTTATTGTTATATGTATATATATATACTTAAATCACTCTTTTAGTTTATTCTCTTATTTTTCTTTTTTTTTCACTGGCATATATATAGATCTTATAGATATCTCTGTAGTATCTTAAATCAATTACTGCAAACCTATGTAGTTAATGCCCCGCTATTACCTCGCTATAACCCTGCTATATCTCATAGCGGATTTCTACCGCTACGATATTTCCATATAGCCCCAAAATATAGCCTTTCCGCTTTAAGCCCCGCTATTTTCGATATATCCCGTTATTCCAGCTATATTCCACTATTTCCGCTATATCTTCTTTAATAAAATGATTTGAAAAATTGCATTTATACATTATAAAAATTAATAAACTAATTTATTTGATTTAATTTTTAATATATTTTCAGAAATGAAAATACTCTAATATTCTACTAAATCCAATTATGTTATATAACAGTTTTACGTTTATTTAAAGTGTATTCGCACATGTTTTTATTTAAAATTATTTATGTATTAATTATAATTCAATTGAATGATAATTTTTCATTTAATTACCATTTATATATTTGTAAAAACATTAAGTACGAGTTTTATATGCTATTTTAGAGCCATCCGCTATATCCCGCTATATCCTCGCTGTATCCCCGCTATGACTTTTTGCGCCTCCACCGCTTTGAATCTGCCAAGCGCTTTAACTGCACAGCTGCAAACCCAATATAACTTATATACTACACACACTCATGTAACAGCTTACAACTTTGTACATATAAAACTCCACATATATATACTATTAAAAACCAACCGAAATGTATATATAACTAACAGATGTATAAAAGTTGCAAATACTAAATATTGAAAACATGCAACTATTATATGGATCCAGCAAAAAAAAATACACGTATAACAGACAACTCATCTAAATACTTTATATTGTACGCTTATATCATGGAGTAAACTATTATACTTTATATAATAAAACTCAATATACAAACTTATAATATAATATACCATACTATAATAGAATAAAATATAAAACATACCATTCACTAGAAGAAGAAGGCTCGAGCAGATCTGGAGGGGATGAACGAGGTGGAGAAGGAGGAGGTGAGAGACCTGGGTGGTTGAGCGGCAGCCGAGGAGTGGAGGTGACGTGGTGATGAGGAGGAGGTCCAACGATGGTGGGTTGAGTGTTGATGCCTTGGCGAGGCAAGCTAAATCGGCTGGAGAAAGGAAGCAGAGGGCGGGTTCGTTGAGGATTTTGCTGGAATGTGGGAGGAAGAGGAGTTTGTGGTGGAAGAAGAACAGTATGAGTATTAGAGATATATTTTCCTCTGAACATTCAGAAAGAAGAAGAAAGGAATCATCATTGATTTTTATAATGGAAGGAAAGGCGAAAGTCAAGCCCAAGGATTCAGTAAATCAATTAAAGCAATGGGAAAGTTATAAAGCAAAATGAACCGTTTGAAAATAAATGAATACGAAACGCACACTAATTTTATACGTTTCCCTTTTTTTCCGAAATGCTATAGGAAGAAACAGCATCAGAGGAAATAAAAATATAAAACATGAACAGTGGAGAATGAAGAGACCCAAAATAAACGTACAGACAAATAATAAATTAAAATGAACATTGATTCAGCAATGGTATTAAAGCAATTTATTGCTTGATTGGACCGTACGTTTTAGATTTTAAACCCAAAGGAAATTTGTAGAGTCACAGTTTAAGGTACGTTATAACGAACAGTTTATTGTTTCTGTCGCGTACCGGACCTCAAAAGGCAGGAATAAATATACTGTGGTGATCAGCGCGACGAGACGATCAAAATGGTATACAGATATTAGTGGTACGATCATCCGATCGAAAGTCGATAATCGGTACCAGAAATGCTGCTATTTTAACAGAAATAAGATAAACCGAGCAATAGAAGTCCAAATTTGGAAAAACGAAAGACGACGACTTACTCAGAAGAGGATTTAGAAATTTTCTATAGAAAAATATTCAGGTTTTGAAATAAATTTATTATCATCAATTTTAACTGATTTAAATTGAAATAAAATTACACAATAAAATAACTTCCATATTTTTTGATGAAAATTTACCAATTGCTATGTTTTTAAATACGTATTCCAAATATATAAATTTTATTTCAAAATTCAATTATTTAATATTTCGCAAAATTCGGTTAAATATGTTATTAAAACAATTAAAAATTTTGGATCGTTACACTCTCCCCCACTTAAAACTTTTCGTCCCCGAAAAGGAAGAAGGTAGGAGAATAGAAACAACTAGAAAAAGATCGAAAGACAAGGATAAACAATTTATTTAAACTATATAAATTTTCTTGAAATATTCATTTGAAAACTTCATTTGCAATTCAGTTATCTTTAATACTTTAATACCTTTCTAAACCCATTTGTAAAATTTCTTGCTTCCTTTATAAATACCTTTTATATGTTTTAAATAACACCTTTATAATTATATGAAAACTATTTGAAAACAATTATTTACATTATTACTTATATTTACAAAGAAGCTATTGAAAACATTAAATCCATACTTCGTAAATTTATAAATTTTATCTCAAGATACTTTTCAGACATTATTAATAAATCAATAATCATTTACTTTAAATATGTTTTCTATTTAACGCTAATTTATGCTGACTGATTTCTATTTAAGTGTTATATCCATTATTCATGGATATTTCGTTCAATTCCATCTACGCATACGATATGTTTAACCTTCTTCGAGGTAAGCTATATATATACACCTATATACAAATAAAACTAAATGTTGTACCAACCAAAAGAAAACCTCGGCCACATAATACTTCTTAAATAGGGAGGAGGCAGAGCCATCGACCATTTAATACCTCAAACCCAAAGCAGGCCCACCGTAATGTAATAGATAGTCAAGTGGTTCAAGTTACAAAGGCCGATGACCACTAGATACATCTTTATAATTTAATTTCCATATCATTAACACATCTCGAAGTCTTATCTAAGGGTTAACTAGGCCACCTCCAACAAACACACAACTAATTAAATAATGAGGTCTTTGCGTATCCCATATGGATTCTACACTAGTAGGAAGCGAAATCCATAAGGGCATAACTACCGCTCGAGACCATAGGTGGTCATAGCCTATATGTTGGACCTACAACTAAATACCGGTAAAACAACAATACCGACATAACCCACCAACCTCCCACAGTTGAAATCCTATCTTGACTAACCTAATGTAAGTCAAGGAAATGCACATTCTAATTAATTAATACCTCTTATTAGAATCGAAGCAGAACCCAATTCCCTATTAGGTACCGTCGTAGATTATTTAAGACTTCTTATATGGAGAGGAGGCAGACCCAACGATCATTTAATACCTTCCACCCTGAAGTAAACCCCTTGATATCCCTAATGGTACTAAGTCCTTTAATACTTCAAATCCGAGGCGAACCCTTGTATATTTTCCTCTTCCTATACGCAACGCATATCCCTTCCCCATCGGTCCTATGATTAGAGATGTCTCACATCAGTAGTTAGTAAACATAGCTGTTGGTAGTCTCTAGGTAAAGGGTAGACTTCAGTTGTGTAACCCTACTGACTGTGCATCCCAACCCATACTAAGCCAAACTAACTATCATACGCCTAAATATTGGGCTAGGCCCACTAATCCACGCATGTCCTAAACATATTATTAAGGCTATACAATTTCCTTCTATAAAAATTATACTGCCTCCTAACATTTAATTCTTATCTTATATGCTTATTACATGTATTCTTTATTTCCCTCTTTCGTTCCGTAAATGTCAATTGTTCATAATATAGGGTTATTTAATATTCAAATTGGATAATCACTAATGACATTTATTTATTTATTCTAATTTAACCATTTATGCCTATTTCATTTCCCCATAAATGCCATATTAAACATCATAATCAGTCCCATTAAACGCATTTATGTCCCCATTTAATTCATATGACTCCCTATTAACTGCACATTTATTTCCCTACTAATTTTGGAGTTACTATCTCTTTTCCATTTCAATCTCCTAATCCTATGATTTACTAAGCTATTAATAACTAGTCATCCTGATTATAACTAATACAAATATTGTTGTATATTACGCTATATACATATGATTGGTAGACTCGGTTATACATATTTATGTGTATATGTATCTATTCCTATCTCTAGCTCATTAATTCCTACACTTAAGGATTCCAGAACATACACTATTTGTGCATTCTCGTATATTAAAGCTATCCTTTCCAAAAAGGATTACCGTTATAACTTTCCGTAAATTACCCAAAAGTGAGACTTGTGCACGTTTCAAATTACAAGGAATTATCTCTTTTCTTTTATTGAACTAGATAGTGCAACTACGGAGAAGAACATCCGTACTTTAAACATCACTTCCATTTTGGATATGTTCCTTATTATTTCAAACGATGCACTTTCTATACGTAATTATGGAATTGGATAATTTATGGAAATTACACAGAAATAGATACAACTAAATTGTACTCACACTCCCAATAAACTAAAACATAAAAATTCACATTCTAAGTCAAATTTGGGCAATCTAAATTAATACTAACAATTTACCACCCAATTATCATAAATCTGCAATCTTATCAACATACCATCTTAACAAATTTAGGGAACAATTTTCAAAATTTTGGATTAGGTTGTAGAATATGTGTCACGTACAGAAATTTTCAACTTTCGAAAATTCGACATCGATACTCACTTTATCGACTGCCGAGCAATCGAGTGCTGGAAACTCCAATAGTGAGGGTTTTAGAAAGAAAGAAAAGGTAGAAGAAGAAGAAAGCAGAAGAAAGAGAGAAGAAGAGAAAGAAAGAACAACAGAATAACATCAGAAACAGAAACAATATCAGAATCTCACATATCGCAGCGGAACAATATATAATAGATAACACTAGTCTTTTAAAACAAAGAACTATATCATTTTATACATTACATCAATCATCAGAGTCAAGATACAACTCAATACAACAATGGACAGTTATATAAACTTGTCCTCATACAGAATACACAGCGGAATAAATAATATCAGATACAAATACTACGTCTCGCCATCCAGCTTTCTTCCAAAGCTCCAGAATATCCAGAATATCCTGATAACATAACTCTAGGCTGCCCGTGTGGAAATTGGTGGGCACCCAGAGTTTAGAAGGGAACAATAAACTCCGAGTCAGTCATGGTGACTGGTGTGAGATCGTAAAACAATTATTCTTTATAACAACAAAATAATTTTTAAAGTCAATTCGCAATGCTTTTGGAAAATGAAACTACCATAAGACCTCCTGCCACACACACAATGCAAATGCAGAATTGGAGGAGATTTCTTCTTATGATAGTCAAAGATGCTTACTACGCAAAAATCAAATCATTATTGATATTATTATTAGTGCATAGTGTAGAAAACATTTCGAAAGTAGAATATAAATCTTAGCCAGCATAGGTACCATTATAGTATGCTTGCTATAGCTACCATATTAAATGACAGGTTCTACAACTAAAACCGTACAAGGCTCGTATTGTTTCTTTGGATTTCCAACAAATGGTCAGGCTAAGGAACTTCCTTTTCCACGATGGGTACGTCCCTGGAATAGACGACCCGAGAAATAACCTAACATTACAGTTAGATCTCTGCCAACACAAGGCCGGGTTACCTCTGCAAAAGTAGGTAACTACTGACACGCGTATGCCATCCCCCGATCGTCACCGATCTTCCCGAGGATCCCCGATTCGCAACAAACCACATAATAATAATAATGCAGTAACCACAGAGGTTAAGTATTTGGGCTCCATACCATGATATCACCTTTATCCAGAAGGAATGACATACACTAAGGGGCGCTACTCCCTAGAACCTTGCCGCATCCTTCCTGTTTCGACCATTTCCGGGGTGTGAGGCTCGACGAAGTCTCGTCCACAAAGCTACGCTTTCTACAAAGCCATGCTTCGGGTCAAACAAATGATCAACCTATGATCACAAAGATATAAGATCAAACAAATGATCATATCACAAATGATCAAACACTGATCATTTCACAGCAACACTCAGTATGCCACGTTACCAAATTGGGATATATCGCTGATAAATTTCAACTACATAACCTCTGAGCTCGTACGTCTCAGAGAAGGGTGTTAAGCTAAGAGAATAAATTCTCCGCCACCAACAGAAATGTATTTGAAAGAAATCAGCTTTATATCTCAAATTGTAACGTCAGATACACAATCCATACAAGTCTGTTCCGGGATCGAACAGAACCGAAGGCACTTCTCACGAATCCCTTGCATATTCGGATAAATTTCTAATCACGTCCG
The DNA here is from genome assembly GCA_030737815.1 of Allium fistulosum. Lineage (NCBI taxonomy): Eukaryota > Viridiplantae > Streptophyta > Magnoliopsida > Asparagales > Amaryllidaceae > Allium > Allium fistulosum. The sequence continues at coordinate 531,926,182 of CM060904.1, forward strand.
GACTTCCCGTCACTAAGGGTGATAAAACCTCTAAATCGAAGATCAGCCGATGTAGAGTAACTCGACGGTAATCCTTCCGTTTTCAAAAATATCCGGTCTTCAACACCGGTCTTCAAATGCAATTCATAACGACGTATCACATATTCGGAATGGGTTATACGACCCCATGGTCCTTTCCCGGCTAACCCGAATAGTGAGCGATTATTCAAAAATAAGTGTGGCATTCAAATTCATCCAATTCACAACAAATACCTAATACCTATCAAGGTAATTATTGATAGTTGGTTATTTAACTATCAATAAAGATGCGCAACATCATCAGATTCCAAATAATTTTCCAAATTTTTCATCTTCCAAAATATCTTTTACTAGATATAAAATTTCCACACTTAACCGTTTGAAACCAATTTTCAAATATTCACTTTTCAATCTATCTTTAAAAGATAAAATTTCAACCCTTCGTTTCATATTGGGAAAGTAATTCCATACTTATTTAAAAATAAGTATTTCACAAATCTATTTATTTTCAACATTTGAAAATATTCGATATACTTAAATCAAATTAAGTATATATTCATTCTTTTAAGGAAAACATTCTTTTAACACCTTTATTTGAGTCAAAACGAATGTTACGTAAAACATCGTTACGACGACTCAAAATCACTAGTATAGGGATTCAGAATTTAGATAGATGTGTAAATCCCAATACTATATAAAACATTTCCTTCCGGAAATCATTTACTATAACAACAGTGTTATAGTCCACCATTTCCTTAAATTTCTCGAAAACGTCTATTTGAACAAGTACTGTTGAAATCTATGCTTTCGATTCATAATACATTTTAAAACATCTTTAAAATGTTTAACTTCATTTTTGATATCACTTCTTCAACAATAAATCCATTTTACTTAACAATATATTCACTGTCCCAAAATCGTGAATATAATTCACTTAACCCAATTTCAATCTATTTCTACACATTTTTATTTCAATAGAGATTCGCTATCCAAAATCGCGGATATATCTTCTTTAGAAATTTTCTATATTAAATTTATCCAATTCAATCTATTTCGAATTTATAAACACAGTTATAAATTCTATTTCTATTTTAATAACAACCTCGACTTATAAATCTTCTTTTTATCAACTTCTATATTTTTACTTATCAAAATAAGTGATTTCGGATTTATAAACAACTTTTATAAATTCCAATTCTATTTATAAAAACTTCAATCCCAAATCAATTTCGATATTGATTTCAAAATTTAGTTTCAACTTTGAATAAAATTTCCATACTGATTTCTCAAAAATTCATTTCCAAATATTAAATCAATTATAGATTGATTTCTAATTTTTTATTTATCACTACTAAGTAAATTCCTCATTTTTTTCTCAAATTATTCAATATTCTGTTTTAAAATGGATTCTTCAAATTGAAATCATTTTATATTGATTTCCCAATTTATTTCAATTTACCAATTAAATTTCTAGTTGGATTTCCAACTTATCTTCTGTTAATAAATTCCTTTTTAAGAAAATAAATTTCAATCGTTTCTTTCAATCTATTTAAAATCCAAATTCTTAAATTAAATTCTTCAATTTATAATCACTATTTTACGAAATCCATTTATTTAACATTTTCACTTGATTCTGGAATTAATTCGATAAGATTATAAAAATTAACTTTTTATACTTTAAAAATTCTTTTCTTCAAAATTAATTCAATTTCTAAAATTAATTCACTTAGAAATTTCTATTTTGATTTCAAAAATTCAATTTCGTTTATTTTCGGAATCCAATGATATCAAACATCCATTCAGCTAAATTTTAGTTTTCAAATAATTTCCAAACATCAATATGATTAATAACATCAATAATCATTCACAGATTAACACATCACAGTAGAAATATATTCAATCAATGTGAGGGGTCCAGTTGGATCCCTCCAACATGTTTCCCTACATCCAAAGACGTTAGCACAATACCAATTCCACTTCGAGGTGGAATATCGCGGTATATGGGTTTTATAAAAATAATCCGCTTACTAACGGCGCAATAGGGTCTCATCCGCTATACGAGGCGGGAAATCATCAATCCAATATATACATATGCCAATATGTATATTTTGCTATATATATAGATATATCCTACTATATCTAATATCACATCCAATAGCAATCATCAATAACTGCAAAAATTCCACATTCAATTTTGAGTGAGAAAAATCTCACCTTAGCTTTTTATTAGCAATCCCATTTTCCCATTCCAGATTGTTTCTTCGTTGTATTAACCTTGTATGACAATTATACAATTTATTAAAATTCGAAATAATCGAATAATTAAATCTGCCATTTACAATTTTAATTTAACTAAAATTTTCAGTTAAACTAATAATTCAATCTAAACTATTTTCCCGTTAGATAGATTTTAAAAATCGAATCTTTATGTAATTTATCCATCATTAAATTTTATCCATATAAACAAATCTTTTGTTTACTGTAAATTCCTAAAGTTATATACATATACTTATTTATTTTTAATCTCACAGAACCTTATCATTTACAGTAAATTAAATACATATAATTTTGTTTAACAAAAAATTAAATTCGAAGCTAAATTTCCTTCCTGTTTGCATAAACATTTTTTTTTTCACAGTAAACTTTATATTCAGATAACTTTATTAATTTACTTTATTTAACACATTCATTAGTTTAACTAATTTAAAATAACATGATACCTTCACTGTCGAACATGAACTCCGGCCACCACGCGACCATCCACTTGCCAACGCCGAATCTAAACCATTTCGACATTGCCCGTGACCCAGCAATTGACTTCGCAATCCCCCTGCCTGATCGCCGTGCCCTAGCCCAGCTGAGATCGAGTAGCCCCACTGTTGAACGCCTCGACCCACGATTTCGATTCCATCGCGCATCCCTACTTCCAGCCAGCGAATCGCCGTGAACGAGACCATCAGATCCCACGATCGACGTCGCGACTTGCTTCCCCAAGCCCAGCGCCGTTCGAACGCCTTCGCCTGAATGCTGTCGCACGCCCATCGATGTTGCCTCGCAATCCCAATACGAACTCGCGATCGAATTTCCCACTCTCGCCTACGCCAGAAAACAAGTCGACCCTCCCTCATTCGCTCGCGCCTCACTTTGACACGGTTGGCATAATTTTTGAAATGAATTCGTTCTGGGGGAAACTGTCGATTTATTGGAGAAGACTCGCATCCCTTTGAACCCCTCGGCATTGATTTGGGAACGAGAGGAGGATGGTTTCATTTAAATGAAATAAAAGGTGGACGCCATTGATTCGTTTTCTTTGTTCTGATGTTTGAACAGGTGAGGGAGAAGAGTATTTGAAATTGAAAAAGGATGGGTCGCACGATCTTATTGCGTGATATCAGGTTGAAAAGGAGGAGAAGAACGTGCTGATATTTGACTTGGTTAAAAATTTAAATTTAAATCAAATCTGTTTAAATTTCAATGCGTTTATCTATCGTGTGCACACATAAAAACTCTGAAAAATACGAAAATTGAAATCCGGTAATAATTCAATATTACGGATCCAATGGAACTGGTTTCGTCGAATTCCGAGACTGTGCCTCATACGGCTATTTTTTTAATTATCGATTCGAACGATTTAATTTCAAACTAAACTAAACACTTTGAAATACAATTCTGAAGCTTCAATTATCTTCGGTATCATTGATATAAATTTTAAAAGCTTTCGAAATATTTTTCTTCAGCTTAAAATTGAAGATTCAAATTTTTATTCAACTTTCAATCGATTAAATTTTATAATTTAATCGTCAGTTTCAAAGTTATATTCGGGATACAAATTAAATCATCGTTCAAATATTTAAAATTAATTAAATATTCTCAATTTAATTTGTTCGAAATTCAGGGTCGTTACAGACTTCCCCCCTTAAAAGAATTTCGTCCTCGAAATTACAAGTCAGGAAGAAAGAGTCCCTAACACGTCTACTATTTTTCACAATCCAATAGTTTTTTCAAATTTTCAAAACAAATCTCTCTACTAGAGATTCGTTATTAATTCAACTAAATTTCCAACTTCAATTATAAGTTTCAACAGCATTGTTTTACTTCAAAATTCAAATTTAAACTTAAATTCAAATTTTAACTTTCAAAAATTTATCAAAATTTTCTAACACTCGAAATTTTCGAAAAATTTCGCCAGCGTCTCCTTTGCGCGGCTAATACGGCACGACTACAAAACGTCCCTACGGACTCTCAGATTTCAAAAAGAAAAAGAAAAAGCCAAGCGGCTAGACCAGAAATCATCAAAAACTCATATTATAATTCAAATACTTACCTTTTGTCGAGCAATTCAAATTCTCTTCAAAATTAAAATCCCAATTCCTTTATACATGTATATCCTACTAGCCATAATATCTAGTTACATATTCAAAACATTTTGCAAATTCCATTACGAATTTTTCAATATAAACTGCTTATAAAATTTTACTTCACTGTTGAAGTTATATATCTATTATCATTCAATTTTACATTTCGATTTCATTGAATTCAATTTCACAATTCCAAATCAATTTGGATTCAGTTTACAATTTCAATTCTATTTGAATTCAATTTTATCTTCTATTCTGAATATTGAATTATCTTTAGTTCACTTCATTTGCAATTGATTCCATTCAATTTATTCATTCAATTAGTTCAATAGCTTAATTCATTTATCAATCCAATTCAGATTCTCAATTTAATTTAACTTTACCAAGGTCAAATTTCATCACTTAATCAAAATCACATTTTATTTTGCTTAATAAAATTATTTAACCACTTTTTAACAATTCGTTTCACTTCTATTTTTTTTCTCATTTTATAAGTTATATAACTTATATTCAAAAATTACCACTTGGATTTTTATTGATTCACTTATACTTACTTTAATTTAACTCCATTCTTTAAGTTAAATTTATTCTATCAAAATTCAAATTGTATAAGTTATATCTTTATATAGCATTCCAGAGTTTACCAACATTTCAAAGCCATTTTGAAAACAATTCAAATTATCCTTTGAATTTCTAAAACAAAAACCCAAATTTTCAAACAACTTTCATTTAAAACAATTTGGCAGCAATTCCTCTTTTGGAAACCCGAAAATGAACACCGGTGATGTCGCGATCATCATCGGAATTATTTTCCAGCGACCGAAAAGAGTTTAGAGCTTTTCATTCCCTCAAAATACTTTTCAAAACCTTTGAAATTCATTTCCAAATCAAAAATGATTTAAACTTCCAAATCTCCAAATTTTCCAGATTCTTTCAAAACATTTCCAAAAACTTCTCTGGAATTCCGTTTTAAATTATAATTTACATTTATAATTTACATTCTTAAATTTCATTCGTATATGAATTTATTTCTTAACTTTGGAGTTACAATTTCCATTTCGTATTCAATTTCATATAATAATGATAACATTTCAATATTATCACTTTCCTAACAACCAAACATCCATATACTATGATAATTCATAGAAAATTATTTCTTTTCTATACAAAAATAGTTTTGGGCAAAATTATTGCATTCACCCTATTTTAAAACAATACTATGTCGTCTTGCCTCGTTTAAGTGTTTAGAAATCCCTATCGATAATATGGCATCCCACATACCGACCAAAATTCATAAACATCTCAACGGATAAGCAAACACAATATAAAACATTTTTATATTCACTAACAAATACGCGCTCGTTTCTATTATTACACTCAACTCATTCTAGAGTACAGCTGACTCTATCTCTAATGAGTAACACCCAACGGAGCAGGGTTGTCGCTTAACCATATGCTCTGATACCACGCTGTCACGTACAGAAATTTTCGACTTTCAAAAATTCGACATCGATACTCACTTTATCGACTGTCGAGCAATCGAGTGCCGGAAACTCCAATAGTGAGGGTTTTAGAAAGAAAGAAAAGGTAGAAGAAGAAGAAAGCAGAAGAAAGAGAGAAGAAGAGAAAGAAAGAACAACAGAATAACATCAGAAACAGAAACAATATCAGAATCTCACATATCGCAGCGGAACAATATATAATAAATAACACTAGTCTTTTAAAACAAAGAACTATATCATTTTATACATTACATCAATCATCAGAGTCAAGATACAACTCAATACAACAATGGACAGTTATATAAACTTGTCCTCATACAGAATACACAGCGGAATAAATAATATCAGATACAAATACTACGTCTCGCCATCCAGCTTTCTTCCAAAGCTCCAGAATATCCAGAATATCCTGATAACATAACTCTAGGCTGCCCGTGTGGAAATTGGTGGGCACCCAGAGTTTAGAAGGGAACAATAAACTCCGAGTCAGTCATGGTGACTGGTGTGAGATCGTAAAACAGTTATTCTTTATAACAACAAAATAATTTTTAAAGTCAATTCGCAATGCTTTTGGAAAATGAAACTACCATAAGACCTCCCGCCACACACACAATGCAAACGCAGAATTGGAGGAGATTTCTTCTTATGATAGTCAAAGATGCTTACTACGCAAAAATCAAATCATTATTGATATTATTATTAGTGCATAGTGTAGAAAACATTTCGAAAGTAGAATATAAATCTTAGCCAGCATAGGTACCATTATAGTATGCTTGCTATAGCTACCATATTAAATGGCAGGTTCTACAACTAAAACCGTACAAGGCTCGTATTGTTTCTTTGGATTTCCAACAAATGGTCAGGCTAAGGAACTTCCTTTTCCACGATGGGTACGTCCCTGGAATAGACGACCCGAGAAATAACCTAACATTACGGTTAGATCTCTGCCAACACAAGGCCGGGTTACCTCTACAAAAGTAGGTAACTACTGACACACGTATGCCATCCCCCGATCGTCACCGATCTTCCCGAGGATCCCCGATTCGCAACAAACCACATAATAATAATAATGCAGTAACCACAGAGGTTAAGTATCTGGGCTCCATACCATGATACCACCTTTATCCAGAAGGAATGACATACACTAAGGGGCGCTACTCCCTAGAACCTTGCCGCATCCTTCCTGTTTCGACCATTTCCGGGGTGTGAGGCTCGACGAAGTCTCGTCCACAAAGCTACGCTTTCTACAAAGCCATGCTTCGGGTCAAACAAATGATCAACCTATGATCACAAAGATATAAGATCAAACAAATGATCATATCACAAATGATCAAACACTGATCATTTCACAGCAACACTCAGTATGCCACGTTACCAAATTGGGATATATCGCTGATAAATTTCAACTACATAACCTCTGAGCTCGTACGTCTCAGAGAAGGGTGTTAAGCTAAGAGAATAAATTCTCCGCCACCAACAGAAATGTATTTGAAAGAAATCAGCTTTATATCTCAAATTGTAACGTCAGACACACAATCCATACAAGTCTGTTCCGGGATCGAACAGAACCGAAGGCACTTCTCACGAAGCCCTTGCATATCCGGATAAATTTCTAATCACGTCCGGACTTCCCGTCACTAAGGGTGATAAAACCTCTAAATCGGAGATCAGCCGATGTAGAGTAACTCGACGGTAATCCTTTCGTTTTCAAAAATATCCGGTCTTCAACACCGGTCTTCAAATGCAATTCATAACGACGTATCACATATTCGGAATGGGTTATACGACCCCATGGTCCTTTCCCGGCTAACCCGAATAGTGAGCGATTATTCAAAAATAAGTGTGGCATTCAAATTCATCCAATTCACAACAAATACCTATCAAGGTAATTATTGATAGTCGGTTATTTAACTATCAATAAAGATGCGCAACATCATCAGATTCCAAATAATTTTCCAAAATTTTCATCTTCCAAAATATCTTTTACTAGATATAAAATTTCCACACTTAACCGTTTGAAAACAATTTTCAAATATTCACTTTTCAATCTATCTTTAAAAGATAAAATTTCAACCCTTCGTTTCATATTGGGAAAGTAATTCCATACTTATTTAAAAATAAGTATTTCACAAATCTATTTATTTTCAACATTTGAAAATATTCGATATACTTAAATCAAATTAAGTATATATTCATTCTTTTAAGGAAAACATTCTTTTAACACCTTTATTTGAGTCAAAACGAATGTTACGTAAAACATCGTTACGACGATTCAAAATCACTAGTATAGGGATTCAGAATTTAGATAGATGTGTAAATCCCAATACTATATAAAACATTTCCTTCCGGAAATCATTTACTATAACAACAGTGTTATAGTCCACCATTTCCTTAAATTTCTCGAAAACGTCTATTTCAACAAGTACTGTTGAAATCTATGCTTTCGATTCATAATACATTTTAAAACATCTTTAAAATGTTTAACTTCATTTTTTATATCACTTCTTCAACAATAAATCCATTTTACTTAACAATATATTCACTGTCCCAAAATCGTGAATATAATTCACTTAACCCAATTTCAATCTATTTCTACACATTTTTATTTCAATAGAGATTCGCTATCCAAAATCGCGGATATATCTTCTTTAGAAATTTTCTATATTAAATTTATTCAATTCAATCTATTTCGAATTTATAAACACAGTTATAAATTCTATTTCTATTTTAATGACAACCTCGACTTATAAATCTTCTTTTTATCAACTTCTATATTTTTACTTATCAAAATAAGTGATTTCGGATTTATAAACAACTTTTATAAATTCCAATTCTATTTATAAAAACTTCAATCCCAAATCAATTTCGATATTGATTTCAAAATTTAGTTTCAACTTTGAATAAAATTTCCATACTGATTTCTCAAAAATTCATTTCCAAATATTAAATCAATTATAGATTGATTTCTAATTTTTTATTTATCACTACTAAGTAAATTCCTCATTTTTTTCTCAAATTATTCAATATTCTGTTTTAAAATGGATTCTTCAAATTGAAATCATTTTATATTGATTTCCCAATTTATTTCAATTTACCAATTAAATTTCTAGTTGGATTTCCAACTTATCTTCTTTTAATAAATTCCTTTTTAAGAAAATAAATTTCAATCATTTCTTTCAATCTATTTAAAATCCAAATTCTTAAATTAAATTCTTCAATTTATAATCACTATTTTACGAAATCCATTTATTTAACATTTTCACTTGATTCTGGAATTAATTCGATAAGATTATAAAAATTAACTTTTTATACTTTAAAAATTCATTTCTTCAAAATTAATTCAATTTCTAAAATTAATTCACTTAGAAATTTCTATTTTGATTTCAAAAATTCAATTTCGTTTATTATTGGAATCCAATGATATCAAACATCCATTCAGCTAAATTTTAGTTTTCAAACAATTTCCAGACATCAATATGATTAATAACATCAATAATCATTCACAGATTAACACATCACAGTAGAAATAAATTCAATCAATGTGAGGGGTCCAGTTGGATCCCTCCAACCTGTTTCCCTACATCCAAAGACGTTAGCACAATACCAATTCCACTTCGAGGTGGAATATCGTGGTATATGGGTTTTATAAAAATAATCCGCTTACTAACGGCGCAATAGGGTCTCATCCGCTATACGAGGCGGGAAATCATCAATCCAATATATACATATGCCAATATGTATATATTGCTATATATATATATAGATATATCCTACTATATCTAATATCACATCCAATAGCAATCATCAATAACTGCAAAAATTCCACATTCAATTTTGAGTGAGAAAAATATCACCTTAGCTTTTTATTAGCAATCCCATTTTCCCATTCCAGATTGTTTCTTCGTTGTATTAACCTTGTATGACAATTATACAATTTATTAAAATTTGAAATAATCGAATAATTAAATCTGCCATTTACAATTTTAATTTAACTAAAATTTTCAGTTAAACTAATAATTCAATCTAAACTATTTTCCCGTTAGATAGATTTTAAAAATCGAATCTTTATGTAATTTATCCATCATTAAATTTTATCCATATAAACAAATCTTTTGTTTACTGTAAATTCCTAAAGTTATATACATATACTTATTTATTTTTAATCTCACAGAACCTTATCATTTACAGTAAATTAAATACATATAATTTTGTTTAACAAAAAATTAAATTCGAATCTAAATTTCCTTCCTGTTTGCATAAACATTTTTTTTTCACAGTAAACTTTATATTCAGATAACTTTATTAATTTACTTTATTTAACACATTCATTAGTTTAACTAATTTAAAATAACATGATACCTTCACTGTCGAACATGAACTCCGGCCACCACGCGACCATCCACTTGCCAACGCCGAATCTAAACCATTTCGACATTGCCCGTGACCCAGCAATTGACTTCGCAATCCCCCTGCCTGATCGCCGTGCCCTAGCCCAGCTGAGATCGAGTAGCCCCACTGTTGAACGCCTCGACCCACGATTTCGATTCCATCGCGCATCCCTACTTCCAGCCAGTGAATCGCCGTGAACGAGACCATCAGATCCCACGATCGACGTCGCGACTTGCTTCCCCAAGCCCAGCGCCGTTCGAACGCCTTCGCCTGAATGCTGTCGCACGCCCATCGATGTTGCCTCGCAATCCCAATACGAACTCGCGATCGAATTTCCCACTCTCGCCTACGCCAGAAAACAAGTCGACCCTCCCCCATTCGCTCGCGCCTCACTTCGACACGGTTGGCATAATTTTTGAAATGAATTCGTTCTGGGGGAAACTGTCGATTTATTGGAGAAGACTCGCATCCCTTTGAACCCCTCGGCATTGATTTGGGAACGAGAGGAGGATGGTTTCGTTTAAATGAAATAAAAGGTGGACGCCATTGATTCGTTTTCTTTGTTCTGATGTTTGAACAGGTGAGGGAGAAGAGTATTTGAAATTGAAAAAGGATGGGTCGCACGATCTTATTGCGTGATATCAGGCTGAAAAGGAGGAGAATAACGTGCTGATATTTGACTTGGTTAAAAATTTAAATTTAAATCAAATCTGTTTAAATTTCAATGCGTTTATCTATCGTGTGCACACATAACAACTCTGAAAAATACGAAAATTGAAATCCGGTAATAATTCAATATTACGGATCCAATGGAACTGGTTTCGTCGAATTCCGAGACTGTGCCTCGGATGGCTATTTTTTTAATTATCGATTCGAACGATTTAATTTCAAACTGAACGAAACACTTTGAAATACAATTCTGAAGCTTCAATTATCTTCGGTATCATTGATATAAATTTTAAAAGCTTTCGAAATATTTTTCTTCAGCTTAAAATTGAAGATTCAAATTTTTATTCAACTTTCAATCGATTAAATTTTATAATTTAATCGTCAGTTTCAAAGTTATATTCGGGATACAAATTAAATCATCGTTCAAATATTTAAAATTAATTAAATATTCTCAATTTAATTTGTTCGAAATTCAGGGTCGTTACAATATGTCCATGAGATTTCAAGTGAATAAGTTCTTCATAATCCTACAACCCCATAGATCTTGCATAGGCATAATAATTGAATAAAATTCAATGAGATAAATTTTAGTGTTATACATAAATCAAAAAAATTCACACTCACATTCCAAGCTTTCCAAATCTCCCAAATCAAAATCCATATCTATAATTGACTCCTTTTCCTTTTCAATCCAAAAGGTATGTATAATAAGGTATATACATTCTATTGGAATTACAGATTTGAAAAGAAATTTGGGGTTAAAGGGAATGTAGATTTATAATTGTGGAATTTACTTTTTTCCACTGTATCGATTTGCTCCTTCTCTTCTTCTCTTTTATTTTCTGTCATTATTCAATTATACATACATATAATAATATTTTATAATTAATAGAAATAGAGGAGATGGGAAATTAGCAGAGTTTCGCTGCTTTGATTAACATATATGAAAAAAAGTGAGCGGTTAGGCTTGTATTTGTAGGTGCTCGAATCATCCGTTAGATTTAAAGTAATAAAATCCGAGCCATCTGGCCAAGGTTCAACCCTAACCACCACGCTTATGACCAGTCGACCAGTCATATGCAATGGTCGACCACTAGGGGTCGACCGGTCGTGCCCATGATAACTTCTTCGTTTGAACTTCGATCGCGAAACTCCAAACATGAAAGTTGCTTAGAAAATCATCGCGAACACAATGGTGCATGTTTCATGGTTAGATTCTAACATACACTCAAATTCTATTTTTGAGCCTTAATAATTATTTATTAATTATGTTTATTTTATGGGGTGTTACAACTAAGTTTGCCAAAAACTACTGAAAGAGTGCATCCACATCGAGGTTCCCTGGAGTCGGGGTAGGCATTTCAGTATTGGTTTCAGCACGAACTTTCAGGGCCGCCTTCCCTCCTGGGCCATTAGTTTGAGTACTAACGTTTTCTTAACCAGTTAGTTCTTCCACCTCCTAAAGTCAAACATCCGCTTCTTAGATCCATTCTGCCTTTCTATGTAAATATATTGATATCAAAATACAAATATGTTATATATATAAATAGCGTATAACCACCCTTAGGTGTTTGCTTTCTACTATTTAGTTTCTACTTAGTTCTGTTTTACTTAGATGTCTCTTAACCTAAGCTCTGACACCAAACTATAACATCCTCCACTTCAAAACTCGAAATGAACATCGAAGATGCTGCAGTCATCACTGAAATTATTTTTTAGCGCCAAAGCGAGATCAGTATATTTTTCACAACATTAAGCAATAGAGCAGTTAAATATTTTCATTATGTCAAAATGTTTTACATAATTTATTACATCATCATTAACTCATCTCATTACCATGTAGGGGTAAATATAGTAAAATATGAATAGAGTTCCATGTCCGACATATGAAGATGCCGACATGGATACTTAACCAGCTATAAATTCTGGTTTTACAAAATGAAATTTCAAAATAACTTTTATTTACAAAATAAGTCTCCTGCTTCATGTTTCGAGTCTTTATTCATATTTTCCAAAAGCCACCTATCTATACCATAAACTCCACCTACTTGAATGAGTATCAGTATGTTTATGAAAAATAATAAAAACACAGGTCAGTCATAAAACCTGGTATGAGTAATATTTTACCCTAAGCAAACAATCATATAGTGAGACCCTCGCCGCTAAAATACGAAATGGGTTTCTCCCTCACTATTAAAATCTGCATCAATTAAATCTTAATATGTAATAACATCATATCATGATCAACAATCAACTCATCAGTTTCAACATAAGTGTGAGATTTACCTTCACCACTTATTCCTGCTAGTCTCTGTAGTCAGTTCTTTTAAATTACCACACACAACTTATTTTTACTTTCTTATTTCTATCATGGACATATAGTTAGGTTGCCACCATGGCTTCATACTTTCATTCTTGTTTAATGTCGTGAATAGATACCATTGCTCTCGTATATTGTCACGAATAGACATCTAGATGCTATGAAAGCCTTATACTATCGTTCTCATTTGAACAGACATCTTGGTGCTACAAAAGCCTTATATCATCGTTCTCGTATATTATCATGAATAGACATCTAGACGCTATGAAAGCCTTATATCATCGTTCCCATATATTTCCATGAATTGACATAAATTTGTGACTAAGGCCTTGTATCAAAATTATAGATTATAATGTCATGTTTAGACAAATTTTTGCCATGAAGACCTTACACCTACATTTTCATTATCTTTAATGATTCAACTTGTCATCTCATGGTTTCTTAAGCTAATCATCAATTTCCCATTTTTATATAAGTTATTTCATTCTAACGTATTATTTTCTATGGTTATTTCATCTCTATGAAATTCTCAACCATCACTTTGGAAGATGGCTCCCAAAGTGCTATAAGAATTTCGTTTATTCACTCGGAATTTCTAAGCATTTTTAGCTATCACATGTTCAAACTAGGCTATCGCACATTAAACGTTTCACTCCCATTGAATGCCATACCCTATCGCGTATCAAGAGCTATCGAATGCCATGGAGCTACCACATGCTTATACATGTCGCATGCTAGAAGCTATCGAGTGCCAAAGAGGTACCGCATGCCTATACATATCGCATGCTAAAAGCTGCCAAGATTTAAAGCTATCGCATGCATATAACTATTATATGCCAAAAGCTATCGAGGTTTAAAGTTATCGCTTGAAAAGTTAATACATGTCCCACCCTATCGCATGTTGAATGCTATCAAGCGCCAAAAGCTATCGCGTGTTAACTCCCTAAGCTATCGAGTGCTAAGTCTTAAATAACTGTCTTCTTGCCATTAAAAACCACATTACACCAAGCTTTGCTATATTTCAAATTCTTATTGGTCAACTTGATCTTATGTAGTTTTCTCTTTAGAAGTTAATAATTATTTTAATAATTTATTAATTAATTACCCATTAGTAATTAACTATTCCCTTTGTCAAATAATTCATACACATTTGAAAATGCAAGGGAAAGGTCCAAATAATTCACCAAAAATATGAATCATCCTATTTTACCTCGTATAAAAATTTTAGGCCCAAATAATTGTTTTTCACATTTTAAATAATTAAATTCCAAAATTAAGCATTTTCACGACTTGGAATATTCATATAAATTCCATATAATTTCGGAAAATTATGAATAAAAAAATCCTTCTCATATATTTTATCTACACATTATATAAAAATTCAAGTGATTTGGAGAAGTTTTGATTCTCATTTTTCCTTAAACACATTAAAAATCATCACCATTAAATTCCAAAACATGAACAAATATTTTCTAGTTTTCATAAACTTGCTCATTAACGTTCAAAACAACACAAGAACGTATAATCCTAACCCACATGGGTTTAGAAAGTTTTAGAGAAAAGATTGCCCAATTTTGATTTGATAAAACTTGACTTTAAAAGCCTTTGTTCTTCTCAAAAATGAAAGCTCTTTCTTTTTGCTTGATTTTCCATCTTCTTCCTTTTGAAATGTGGTCGGCCTTACTTGTCTTCTTTTTAATTGTTTTTGAGTGAAGGAGAGAATTAATGAAAGGTAGGAGCGTTAGGGGTTACTAATTTGGGCTTTGGGTTAAAGCCACATTCCAGTCAATTTTTATTAAATCTCTAACTCTTCATCTTACATTCATTCACTTTCTATTAAATAACCTGTCATTATTATCATCTCATAATTTAATTTGATTATTTATTTAAATAATTATCTATACTAGATACTTAAAAATACAGGTTGTTTCAACCGATACGTCATGCATAAATTTATTCACCAACCTTGTTCTTCATTAATTATGCATAATTTTGCTAAAAATTAATTATTTTTGTATCTTTAAGTTTAGTTGGTGGTTGATTGTTCATATTAAATTCTTATTTTGTTGCCAATTCTACGAAAATCATATTGGCCACCTTCATATTTAAAAATATAAATTTTTGAGTATGAAATCGTTTGGTCATGGTCTCTTGTTTTATATCTTCATTTTTAATGCATTTTATTTGATGTACGCATGGCTTCCTTAAACTATATATAAAAATTATACACTTTAAGCAACTTAAAAATAGTTTACAATATTATGGATGGTAGTTGAGACTAAAAACAGTCGATAATGCTAGAAAATTAGGATTTTAAATCATTTAGAAGTTATTAGTATCTTTTTGGATCTCTTGAAAACTAATGATTTCCATTTTTTCCTTTCAAAATTTTGTCTGAATTGAGATAATTGAAAACAAAGCTGAAGAAGTAATTTGAAAACATTGTTTTCCTAATTTGATATGTGATGCACTACAAGAAAAAGTATTTTTGGTGGCACACAAAAAACGCTACCAAAACTTACGGTAGCGTTTTAATGGACACAGCGATAAAACCCGCAAATGCATTGATTTCAACGCCACTATAAATCCTTTTATTGTAGCGTTTCTCAAATGCAACCATAAATCTTTTTGTAGCGTATTAAAAGCGCCACTAAAAAGCTTTTTGGTGCTACTACCAGAGTTTCCAACTTTACCTCTGCTTTACGGACGTTTACTCACCGCCACTATATGTATTTCTCTAGCATTTTGGAAACGCCACTAAATGCTATTGATTATTTTGCAGCATTTTTTCATGCTATTATTCCTTGTTCATGGTCAATTTTGTTTCTGGTATATCAATCAACAAACACTCATATAATCATCATATTAAAATAGATAAAAAATATATTAACCATATAATCAGATAAAATAGCCATAACCATTTCGATACAATAGTTTTTCGACAAAATGATCAAACCCTATATAAAAACCATTCGTATACAAATTTACACACCTAGTACTAATAAAATGTTATACCTAACTAGTACTAACAAAACGCTGGATTACCCTTAATTCTTTGTTGCGTGCATAAGTGAAAGCTAGCACCATAAAAGTCAAAACTTACTCTCTTCGAAAGTCCAATGCCTGCACAAGTGAAAGCACAGCATATAGTCAAACAATTATGTTAATTCGTAGGACTTCAAATCTGATATCAAGCATCTACAACATTGTATAAGTAAATCATACTATAAATAATGTCATATAAATAATCAAAGTTATAAACGAAGTGAAATAATAAAGTCCAATCTTACAGTTAGATACAAAACTTTGTTAAATTAGTTATATTATTATTATTTATAAAATTTAGTTAACTTAAACTTAGTTAATATAATAAACTTGTTCAATTTTATAAAACTTGTTTAATTTTATAAAACTTGTTTAATTTTAACGAAAATTAGTTAATTTTTATTAACTTGGTTAACTTAGTTAATTTATTATTATTATTATTATTATTATTATTAAAACTCAGTTAACTTAATTATATTACTATTATTATTATAAACTTAATTCATTTTTATAAACCTAGTTAATTCATCATCATCATCATTTATAAATCTTTGTTAAATTAGTTATATTATTATTTCTAAAATTTATTTAACTTAAACTTAGTTAATTTAAACAAAACTTTATTAATTTTTATTAACTTGGTTAACTTAGTTAATTTACTATTATTCTTAAAACTCGGTTAACTTAATTATATTATTATTACAAACTTAGTTAATTTTTACAAAACTTAGTTAATTCATCATCATCATCATCATTATCTATAAAACTTTGTTAAATTGGTTATATTATTATCTTTAATAAAATTTAGTTAGATTAAACTTAGTTAATTTTATAAAACTTGTTTAATTTTAACAAACTTAGTTAATTTTAATTAACTTGGTTAACTTAGTTAGTTTATTATTATTATTATTATTATAACTCTGTTAACTTAATTATATTATTATTATAAATTTAGTTATTTTTTATAAACTTAGTTAATTCATTATCACCATCGTCATTATTATTTATAAAACTTTTTTAAATTAGTTATATTATTATTTATAAAATTTACTAAACTTAAACTTAGTTAATTTTATAAAATTTGTTTAACTTTTTAAAATCTGAACCTCGCCCCAACCTTGTCGAAGCTTGGTGCCCCATCGGACAGAGTCCGAAACAAACAGTACACTACTGTGGACAGCAGTGCACAAATCTGTGCACTACTGTACACATCAGTCATACACTGCTGCCTAATGGCAGCAGTGTAAGAATATACACTGCAATAGTGTAGTTCACACTGCTGCCTAGTGGCAGTAGTGTAAAAGCGTACACCGCAGTTTGAGATATAGAATTAGCAGCTGCTACATTTGAAAACATTCCACCCCATGAAGAGGGCTACCATGTTCAAAACCACTCTGATCTAAACGAGTCACATTCCCTAACATTGTAGTTATACAAAAAATAATCATTTGAGAGCTTTTACATGCATTATCATTTTTATATAAAGAACAATTACAAAGTTTAATGCATTTTACAAACTTGGTTGCGATATCAGGGCAAAAATTAGTTGTCAAATCCTTAGAAGCATCATCACAGCCAACTTTTTCCCACTTTTTTCTTTGTCAATTTCTTCTTTTTTTATCACTACAACTGGAGTAGAAGGTATAAAAGAGTATCCTTTAGTTTGAAATTGTTTCTTTATATATTTCTTCGCAGCTGTAGCTATCACTTTTCTTCTTTTGCTCATTTCAATGTTGCTGACATCCATTCCAAATGACCGCTTATTCGTCATTTAATTTTATCGTCCTTCTTAATAAAACAAAATCCTGCACCACAAGTCAGTAGAAACAACCACATTTAAACTTATGTCCTGTGAGCATATAGTTTCCTGTGAACATCTGGCTTCCACGTTAATTCCTGATTTTTCCTTCAATGCCTTTCCCTATAAAGTAAAGAAATATACTCAGAGATACATCTAAAAATAATTACATGCTGAGCCTATCTAGGCTGATATTTGTAGTGAACTTTTTTTCACTTCAACAAACAAACACGCTTTTAAAGTTTTTTCCTTATACGTACAAACATAGCGACATAATTTTGAATAAATATATAGGGCAGAAGTAAGGGTTGATGATATGAAGTATTGCAAAAGTCTAACATAGCATTACGACCACATTAGTAAATACCACATAAACCAAAAATTACAGAACACAGTAGTAAATACCACATGAACCAAAAAGAAAACATTGAGTGAAGATCAATTTCAAAATAACAAAATACCTTGGATTATAGCACTCAAAGAAACCATGGACTAAAGCCACTTTTCAGAAAACAACGGAATAGAACTCTCTCCAGATCTGCATTAGATAAATCCGTAGGTTTCTTCGGTTGTGAAGTTTTGGGCTTGGGATATGTCCACTTCATTAGATCCCAAATTTAAGAAAATTTAAGACAAAATACAGTAGTATATGATGGTGAAATTAAATACTGCAAGTATACAGGTGTGTAGTATGCAGGTCAAACATAAGGAGGAAAATTAATTTTTATTGCTTATTCAATTTCATGGGCGAGTTAGACGAATTTGTGGAAGAGATTTATATCAATTAGTTAACAATAAAATTTCTATTTAAATTGCTATAGATTCGAACCTAATCGGATCTATATCAATTCCAATAAATTGGCTAAGAAAAGCAAAACAGAGAAAAGCAAATAAAAATCACTATTGACTTTGCTATAGATTTGAACCTAATCAGATCTATATCAAATTCAATTAGTAAGAAAAACAAAGAGAAATAAAAATTACAAGAAAAAATGAAAGCAAATAGTAAGTGGTAATTTTTGACAAACCTAATTGACAGCCATTACCAACTTACCAGATCCAAGAGAGAAGAAAATAAAAGCTAGAAGAAAGCAATCTCAATGGGCTCGATTTTTACAATGGATTACATGAGTATTTATAGAGTAGATGTGCCATCCCTAAAACCCTAATCAAATCTTGGAATATCTTGAAAATAACTTGGCCTCTCAATTAGGAAAGTTCCTAATCTCTTCCCTCTTTGACATGTTTCTTAATTGATTTGTGATGAGATTTCCTAGGATTTCTTCTATCAATTCTAAGGCTAAACTCCTCTTCATAAATATGAACACACACCATGATGTGAGATCTTCATCTGCAAGTCTTCATAAATGTGGTAAGTTGATCTTTATTTTTGCATGTTCTTCACTTTTTAGAGTGCAAGAGGATTGGTTGGCAATCTGTGAAAATGACAAAATAATACCCAATGTAATGTTTATTTATATACAAAAAGGTAAAATATAAATGCATAAAATAAACATATTTCTATGTTTATCAAATACCCCCATACTTATCTTTTACTCATCCTCGAGTAAGATAAAAATGAAAAACTAAACTAGGTAGGTCACACTTTCATAGGAATCACGATTGCACTGAGCGTATTCAACAAGTCGTTAAACCTCTAGGTGTCCCTAGTAGGACGAGTGGTGTATCGTGAGGGTTTTTAGCGGATACTACCCACAAAATCCAAATGCAATATGTGATGATTCTAATGCAGCTACATGAATGCAACGAATATATACAAATGACAACATGATTTATTTCAGAATAGTTGCAACACAGCAATGTATACAAGTCTAAGTCATTTTCTAGAAATTTTTGTTCCTCAACTAGTCACAATTTTCCAACATAATTCGAGATTTCATATGTTAAACTCTAGTTTGGCTTGTTGGTTCAGTTGACAACATAGTGCAGCCATGAAATAAATTCTTTGTTTGCTTGTCACAGTTTGCAAAGTGGTATTGTTATTTACTTTTATATAACTAGTCAAATCAATAAAGTCAAGAAGGTTTTTGGGTTTCAATTGCTTACTCTCTCTTTATTTGCAAAAATAAAAATCTATACACCTACTTAAAAGACCAAGGTATACTACCCATGCACTGTCTCGTGGGATTACGTGAGAGTTGGGAAAGAGCTTGGCGGGTTTGCACACCAACGCTAGATGTACTAGCAATGTTGGATACCCTTGGAATTTTATTATTATGTTTTTTTGAAGAGAGAGTTATGCAAAATCATCTTAGTACTTAATAAATCTACTGAAAAAACAAGTGTCAATGCAAGTACTTTAAAGCAACAACTTTTTAAATAAAGACTACAATTTAGAATAGATTTCATAACCATTACTTACGAGTCTCCCTATATACTAGTTACACTATTATCTCTCGTGATTCATCTTTTCATTATATTTTCCATTCGATCCTAGTGATTCACAAAAAAAATTCCATCAAATGACTAAAACCATTAACTTACTTTATTGTACTAGTTTCACGATGAAAATATATTTTTTGATGCAAAAAATGAAATATGAATGATACCCCCCATACTTGGATGAGGTAGTGTCCCTATTGTCTAAATCATGTAAATGCTGAAAAGGAAAATAGAATATATACAACCTGACATAATCGAGGTGTCTTAAGAAGCATGACTGGGTTCGTGGAGGTCCATGAATTCGTCTTCCTCGTATTGCTCAAATTCTTGGAATGGTTTCAGTCGCTGCCCATTGACCTTTGAAATAGAGCCATCTATTGGATTTTCATTTTCGATCGTGCCATATGGGTACACTGTCTTTACAACATATGGTCCAGTCTAACGAGATCTTAGTTTGCCCGGAAATAAATGAAGCCTAGAATCATATAAGAGAACCTTTTGGCCTACTTCAAATGTCTTTCAAAGTATGGATTTATCATGATACATTTTTGTTCTCTCTTTATAAATCTTTGCATTTTCGTAGGAATCATTTCTTAGTTCTTTAACTTCTGACAGCTGCAGCTTTCGATGTGATCCTGCTTTTTCCAAGTCAAAATTAAGGTATTTGATTGCCCAAAGTGCTCAATGTTCCAGTTCGGTAAGGAGGTGACATTCCAAAGATCAAGCGATATGGTGACATTCCAAGGTTGGTCTTATAAGCCGTGCGAAATGCCCAAAGGGCATCTACTAATTTAGATGACCAATCTTTTCTGTTGGAATTGACAGTCTTTTCAAGAATCTATTTGATTTGCCTGTTGGAAATTTCGACTTGACCGCTAGTTTGTGGATGATATGGAGTAGACAGTTTATGAGTGATCGAGTATTTCTTAAGAAGTGATTCGAAGGAACGATTACAGAAATAAGTACCATTGTCACTTATAATAGCACGAGGTGTACCAAAACGAGAAAATATGTTCTCCTTCAGAAATTTGACAACAACTTTATTGTCATTCATTTTGGTACGGATGGCCTCAACCCATTTAGAGACATAGTCCATGAAAAGTAAGATGTAAAGATTTCCAAACAAATTAGGAAATGGACCCATGAAATCAATGCCCCAAACATCGAAAATTTCAATGACAAGGATTGGGTTTAGAGGAATCATGTTTCGCTTGGAGATTCGGCCCATTTGTTGGCATCGAGCACATTTAGCACAAAATTTGTATGCGTCACGAAAGAGAGTAGGCCAATAGAATCCGCACTGCAAAATCTTTGCAGTGGTTTTCCTTGCTCCGAAGTGTACCCCACATGCTTGGTCATGTGAAAAAGAGAGAAGGTTGTGATATTCATGATCTGGGACACATCTACAAATGATTTGATCAGGTAAGTATTTAAAGAGATAAGGATCATCCCAATAAAAGTTTCGAACATTGGAGAGAAATTTTTGTTTGTCTTGTTTCGACCAATGGGAATGCATTTCATTTGTGACAAGATAATTTACGATGTCGGCGTACCAAGGTGTACTAGAATTGGAAAGTATTTGTTCATCAGGAAAGTGATCATTGATTTAGTGCCATTGGCATTCTCATGCACAATACGAGAGAGATGATCGGCTACGACATTTTCAAAACCCTTTTTTATCTCGTATCTCTAGGTCAAATTCTTGAAGGAGTAACCAACGGATTAACCGGGCTTTAGCATCTTTTTTCGGAAGAAGTAGTGCAATGCGGCATGATCGGTGTTAACTATGACCTTAGAACCTACGAGATGGGATCTGAATTTTTTAAGAGCGAAGACAACTGCTAGAAACTCTTTCTCAGTGGTTGAGTAATTCAACTGAGCATCGTTTAGATTTTTGATAGCATAATAGATGACATAAGGAAGTTTATCGACACGTTGGCCTAAGATGGCTCCGACGACATAGTCAGAAGCGTCACACATTAGTTCGAAAGGAAGAGTCCAATTTGGGGGTTGGATTATAGGTGTTGAGGTCAAGGTCAATTTTAAGGTTTCAAAAAATGTTTTGCATTCATCGAAAAAGTCAAATTTAACATCTTTGGCAAGCAGATTTGAAAGTGGTTTTGAAATTTTTGAAAAATCTTTGATGAATCTCCTATAAAATCCAGCATGTCTAAGAAATGAGCGAATATCCTTTACCAACCTAGGCGAAGGTAGGTTAGCAATTAAGTCGACTTCGGATCTATCAACCTCTAGATCATCTTTTGAAACAACATGGCCTAAGACTATTCCTCTGTTCACCATGAAATGGCATTTTTCCCAATTAAGCACGAGTGACGTTTCCTTACATCATTTTAAGACACATTCTAAATGATGGAGGCATTGGTCAAAGAATGACCCATAGATAGAAAAATCGTCCTTGATATTTTAAGAAAATCTTCCACCATATCAGAGAATATACTCATCATACATCTTTGAAAAGTGGTAGGAGCGTTACAAAGACCGAAGGGCATGCAACGATAAGCGAAAGTTCCAAAAGGACAAGTGGAAGTCATTTTATGTTGGTCTTCTATTGCAATATGGATTTGGTTATAGCCAGAGTAACCGTCATGGAAACAGTAATATTCATGGCCAACCAAACGTTCAAGCATTTGATCGATGAAAGGAAGGGGAAAGTGATCTTTTATGGTGGCTGAATTGAGTTTTCGATGATAGATACAGACTCACCATTTGGTTTTGATTTTTGTGGTAACAAGTTCGTTATTATCATTTGCGACCAAAGTTATCCCCGATTTCTTTGGTACAACTTGTACCGGACTTACCCACGTACTATCGGATATTGGGTAGATGATGTCATTATCCAAACATTTGATGATCTCCTCCTTTACGACTTCTCTTAAGTTGGGATTTAAACGCCTTTGAGCTTGGCGAGTAGGTTTGGCCTCCTTAGTTAGATGATTTCGGTGTTCAACAATTGAGGGGCTTATTCCTGTAATGTCCGTGATAACCCATCCCAAAGCCTCTTTAATTTCCCTTAGGATTTTCAAAAGTTGTTTTTCTTGGTCCTCCATGAGATCAGAAGCCAAAATCACAGGGAGATTTTCAGATGGGTCCAAGAATGCGTATTTAAGATCGTGTGGAAGAGGTTTGAGGTCCAATTTTGGAGGGTCTTCTGTTGCAATTTCAGTTGACATTAGTTGGTCGAATTTTTGTGAATTGTAAGAGAGGTCTAGCAAATCATTCAGTTCAAAGGTGTATTCGTCGATATTGAAGTTGGAATTAAAGTGATCGAGACACATCGTCAGAGGGTCAGATTTGTCACCAAGATTTCCATCCACAAGCGTTTGGATCATATCAACTTCGTCTGTTTCGAAATCCCTTGGTTGTTTATTAAGATTGAAAATGTTTAGATCGATGGTTAGGTGTCCAAAGGAAAGTCTGAGTTGACCATTCCTACAATTTATGATAGCGTTTGAAGTTGCTAAGAAGGGACGACTTAATATCAGAGGGATTTGGGCGCTAGGATTTGAAACAGGTTCGGTCTCTAGGACTATGAAATCCATGGGGAAATAGAATTGTTCAATTTTGATTAGCACATCTTCAATGGTGCCCAAGGGATTTTTGACAGATCGATCAGCTAGTTGAATCGTGATGTTCGTGGGTTTCAATTCTCCAAGTCCTAGTTGACAGTAAACAATGTAAGGCAAAAGATTGACACTAGCACCAAGATCAAGTAAGGCATTGATAATGTGAGTGTTACCTATTCGACAGTCGATTGTAGGACAACCGGGGTCCTTATACTTAATTGGGGAACAATTTGCAAGGACAGAGCTAGTATTTGCAGCCAGAAATGCGGTTTTTGGGACATTAGTGGCACATTTATGAGTACAAAGCTCTTTGAGATAATTCGTTTATTGGGGAATCTGCTCAATGGTATCAAGGAGTGGTATATTCACTCGAAATTGTTTGAAAATTTCAAGAATTTTATCAAAATTAGCGGACTTCTTCTTTGTGTTGAGTCTATGAGGAAAAGGAGCCTTGGGTTTATAGACTCTTTGAGGAGTTTTTTTGTTTGAGGAAGAGGATGTCGCATCACGAGGTGAAGGCGACAAAGCTATTGAAGCTGGAATGTTTGGGTTGCCAACATCCAAAGATGAAGACTGGTCGGGATTGTCGACCTTGGACGAAGAAAGAGGATCATTTGGATCAATAAGAGTGGGTGTCGAATGAGTTTCAGAATTTGGAGCATGGGTAGACTTTGGGAGGAATGTCGGGGTTACCGACTTGGTTGTGTACCTTCTTTCCATACCTCAATGTGGTGAGAGCATTAACTAGATTTACATTTTCATCCTCACAAGAGTGCACTCCTCAAGAATTATACTTTGGGTTTTCGTCGGGTTGACTAGGCAATTTTCCTTTCTCGTTACTTTTCATTAGTTCCTTCATCATGTTCATCATTTTTTTAATTTTAGTATCCTGATTGCTTATTTGATTCTCTAGTCGAACAATTTCTTGTGAAGGTTGAGGAGACTGGGAATGTGAAGGAGTTCGAGAAGGTTGAGCTGAAGAGTTAAGATGCCTATATGGTTGATTCAAAGGTTTAAATCGAGGTGCAGTTTAAGAAGGTTGAGCGTTTTGGTTCATGGAATAAAAATGCGAAGGGTTCGCAAAATTATTAGGGTTTGACCACGACACATTTGGATGGTTTCGCTAGTTGGAGGGGTATGGAGAAGTGTAGGCATTCTTATGGGCTAGGGCATTGGCCTGTTCCGTAGGGTACACCTGGGGTATTCCTCCTTTGGCTTGGGAATCGTCAACGGGAAATAATGAGGGGTTAATTGCGTGTACCCCTCTCGTACGAGATGGGACATGAATCGATTTCCATTGTTGGTCCTTTTTGGTAAAATCTTTGAGGAAGGCCCAAGCCTCATCGGTAGATTTGCTCATAAAATCGTTTTGAAAAATGGTTTCAAGTTGGATTCGAGTTGGATAGTTGAGCCCTTCAACGCAACTTGGCATAGAATTGTTTTGGATATTCCATGATGAGGGCAACTATATAAGAGTTCTTTAAATCGTTGAAAATATTGTGAAAAGGTTTCTCCTTTATTTTGTGTGAATTGATTGATTTCATTTCTGATTTTAAGAGTTTTGTGGAAAGGGAAATTTTTTTTCACAAAGATATCATTGACCTCATTCCAACTTCGAATAGAGTGTGGTGGTAGAGAATTCAGCCATCTTTTTGCACTAGCTTGTAGCGCAAATGGAATCAATCAAAGTTTGATGGACTCATCGAACATTTATTGCCTTTTCAGTGTGGAAGTGTAGAACTGGAAATGCTAAAGAAATCCGTACGTGTTTTCCGAACCCGTGAATTTTAGAACTCCTTGAATGAAAGAACTTTTCAATTCAAAATTATTTCCTTTGGCCGGTGGAAAGAGAATGGCCAAAGGTTGGACAGTTCTTGTTGGATAGCATAACTCCCTAAGAGATAAGGGTCTATCTACTCTGACGTTGAGATTTGGAAAGTTTTGATTCATCAAATTCTGTGGATCAAGCTCGTGTGAAAATTTTTGATTTATTCGAGACTCCCTTGGTAAATTATGGTTGCTTTCACTCATTTTGAAAAGTTTCTAGAAGTGGCTCCTACTTCAAAATTGTATAAAATACTAAGTTATGCTTTAGTAGTTGACAATCTCAATTAGAAGGGGGAAGAGGGTCTTATGGTCATTCACATATAGTATAAATACTAAGGGATACGACCAATGTTTTACGGGTAGTATGCAACCTCTTTTGCTAATAGTTCAAAAAATTGAACTACTATATATCCGCGATCTAATTGTACGAGATAGTCAATTTCACAAAACACCCCTTTTCAATTATACCATTTTCTCCTATGAGCTCGTTTTTTGTCCTGGGGCCAACGTCTAATGTCTTTTAAAGTTGAAAAAGATGAGAGACGATGATTTTAGTAATTTTGGAGCCAAGGAAAGGGTAATTGCTTCCCCCACCTTATATTTGTTATGGGAACTTGCTCCTAACTAGATTGATTCAGAAATTTGTAGCTAAACACAATCAAACAATAATAATTGCAGAAATTAAAATTGTACAAGCAAGCCGCGACACTTGCAGAAAATTTTTACAAGTTAGTTTTATACGTCGAAGTGGGCACCTGTAGTGAAAGAACGACTTACAGTGGGGTATTGCAGTCCGTCCAGAGCAGTTGAGTAGTGCTAGCGATTCAAACTCCACTGTTTGCAATCGCTCGACCCCTAGATCCTTGGTTCATTGAATAAAGGCTTCTTTTCCTTAGTGCTTGAGCAATTGAGTTTCCTATTTCAACTTGAGTCTTCTTTGCTGTTTTTTTTCTTATCCCCTTTTTTATGAAAATGCCTATCCTAAAAACAAAAAGAAAACATCTGCCTATTTCACGTTTTAACAAAATCAACCCAACCTTCCTCCTTTCATTTTAATGTTTCACAAAACAAAACAAGCTTTAGCAAAACAACAGAATGAACCCCGCTGCCAAAACAAACAACATTCTCTTTTACTAAGTCAAATCGAAATCAGCGGAACTAGGTTTGGGGTTGGTGGTGATGCTACTTCGGTGAAACCAAGGGTCTTGAGTACTTCGGGCTTGGGTTTTGTTGTGAGGTTTCGGGTTTGGGGAAGAGCTGCAGGGGGTTGTTCTGATGATTATGGTGATGCTATTTGTAGTGAGGGATGTTGCGGTGGTTTTTGAAGTGGGCGGATTCTGGTGAAGGTGGTTGGTGTAGAGAAGGGTGAAGATGTTTTGGTATGTCTTCGTATGATCTGGCAGTGGCAGTGGGTAGTATGTTGAAGATGGGCAGGCTGCTGGAATTAGGTGAGGATGGAGATGTTTGGAAGGTGATAGTTGGAACAGAGGATGATGTCGGAGGTGCTGGTAGGTTCAATCTGATGTTGAGGCAGAGGGATGTTAATGCAGTGGGAAGGAAGAAGTGGCGATATGGTGATGAAGGTGAAGTTGCTGGCTTCTTCTTTTTTATGTAGAAAGGGAAAAAAATTGTAAAAAGTACAAAAGTAGAAAATTTGGAAACAAATTTGGAAAATTGCAGAATCTCCTTTTTTGGTATTTTTTTAAGTTTATTGAAAAACAAGAAAATGTAAAATTAAAAGGGAAACCAAATCCTAAATAAAAAGAAAAGGAGAATGCAAAAAAATGGAAACAAATTTTAAAAAGAGAAGAAAAATAACACAAATGGAAAAATCTTTCTTTTTTTTGAAAAGAAAAACAAGAAAAAAAATAAAAACTAACACGAATCGGAAATTAAATAAACAATAAAATTTAATTGTTGCCTCCCCGGCAACGACGTCAAAAACTTGACGGTGAAATAAAAATACTGCAAGTATACAGGTGTGTGGTATGCAGGTCGAACATAGGAAGGAAAATTAATTTTTATTGCTTATTCAATTTCGTGGGTGAGTCGGACGAATTTGTGAAAGAGATTTATATCAATTAGTTAACAATAAAATTGCTATTGAAATTGCTATAGGTTCGAACCTAATCGGATCTATATCAATTCCAATAAATTGGCTAAGAAAAGCAAATAAAAATCACTATTGAATTTGCTATAGATTTGAACCTAATTAGATCTATATAAAATTCAATTAGTAAGAAAAACAAAGAAAAATAAAAATTGCAAGAAAAAATGAAAACAAATAATAAGTGGTAATTTCTGACAAACCTAATTGACAGCCATTACCAACTTACCAGATCCAAGAGAGAAGAAAATAAAAGCTATAAGAAAGCAATTCTCATGGGCTCGATTTTTACAATGGATTACATGAGTATTTATAGAGTAGATTTGCCAACCCTAAAACATTAATCAAATATTGGAATATCTGGGAATATCCTAAGGAATATTTTGAGAACATCTTGGCCTCTCAATTAGGAAAGTTCCTAATCTCTTCCCTCTTTGACATGTGTCTTAATGGATTTGTGATAAGATTTCCTAGGATTTCTTCTACCAATTCTAAGGCTAAACTCCTCTTCATAAATATGAACACACACCATGATGTGAGATCTTCATCTGCAAGTCTTCATAAATGTGGCAAGTTGATCTTTATTTTTGCATGTTCTTCACTTTTTAGAGTGCAAGAGGATTGGTTGGCAATCTGTGAAAATGACAAAATAATACCCAATGTAATATTTATTTATATACAAAAAGATAAAATATAAGTGCATAAAATAAACATATTTCTATGTTTATCAGTATACAAACTTCATTAGGTCCCAAATTCCCACTTTTCCATGGTGAACTGCAACTGCAATGTTAAATGTAATGCGCACAATGTACATATTTAAAGCTAAGTACGACAGGTTTTTCCTACTATGTTGTGAATTTGTTTAACAGGTACCTTTAAGTATTACTGGTAAGTCGAGCGTTGTAGATTTAACAGCACAAGAGATCAATAATGCAGATTTTCTGCAAATATGTCAGTGCAAACTTTCTCTGAGGACCCATTTCTTCGATCCTCGAAAATCAACACTAATACATTCTCGGTATTCACGTGCTGCAAATCCAAGTGCTAGAGAGGCGAATTCCCAAGGCTGAGAAAGAAAAAATAAAGACAAAATAGAATCTCATGCGGATCGAATAACATATATTATTTCAACATATAATCTTTACAGCAGAAATTTTAAATACATTTATTAGAGTTAAACATGGACAGTTATAAATATCTATTCTTACAAATGCAGAATACAATAATACATAAGTGTGGTGGAAATGGATAACAATCTTCAAAAGAATCTTCTAATTCCATGCTCCGAGCTCTTCCAGATTTCTTCTAACTAAACCTGATTACTAGGCTGCCCGGGAAAAATTAGGGCATCCAAAGTTTAAGAAAAAGTAAAATAAACTCTGGAACAGTCATGGGACTGGTGTGAGAAACTCAAAATTCTCGTTTTGAAAACAAAGGTATCTCATAAGACCACGCCGCACATAAACACGGAATGAGTTTTTTTCTTATGATAACCAAAACATTTGCTACGCAAAATCTAGGAATATTATTTTTAATGACATTCTTTTCGAAATACTTTTCAAATAAATGTATTAAAATAGCCGAAATTGTTACATTGGTTAAATTTGATGGCATAGTGGGTTTACAACTAAGTTTGAAGACACTTATTTGAGAATGGATTTCCACACGGTGGCAGGTAAGGGACTACCTTACATATAGTACATCTTTATAGGAATGTACCGAGGATACACAAACAATCCTCCACATCTGGCTAGACCAGTCTATCCCTATTTGGCACTCTGACTTGGCCTGGATAGAAACCAAATATGACATCACCTTGGTCGTTACCGACCTATCCAAGAGCTCTCTTAGCATACACAACATAACTGAAATATAGAGAGTTATCAAGGAAGGTGAAGACCATATCCTAATGGTAGCGAACCACATAGCCTTATGGCGTACCATGTTTAAGCCATTACCGGGTGATGAGGCTTGAGGTAGCGATTACCTTTCACATAGCACATTCCACTTTGAATGCCACACTACCATTCCATGATCACACAACTGATTTCTACAAATGTATAACCCTTGAGCTCGTACATCTCAAGAAACAGTGTTAAGGTAAGAGAAGTTGCCTTCTCCACCACCAAACAAATGATATGTTCATAGAGATCAATCAATGTAATTAGAAATGCAACGTCAGACATTTGCCCATACAAGTTGTCAAGGAACAGAACAAACTGAAGGCACTCTCCTACTACATCTAGTCAGGAATTATCCCAAGGATTAGTAGCGAGAAGTCCTTGCATCAAAGATCTCAAATGAAGAACTACTGCCACATAATATGATATGGGAAATTTCCCCCGAGGGTCAGTGACAAGCAACCCTACATTCCATCTTCCAAATCATTTCCATGCCTTCAGTTCGAATACGTAAATTGGTTCGAAGTGGTTTTCAGATAAGAATTACTCAAATCCGACCCTGGTTCCTTCGAACCAATCATCGATAAAAAGATGTTGGGTGAATAGGGAATAATTTATTGATTGATCAATTTCTTTTTACCAAAATATCTTCTGGAGATATATATCCTTAAAACACTCTTTTCGGTATATACAGAATCATTAAACCTCTCTTATCAAATCCTTTGATTGCTTAAAACCTTTTTAAATTCCAAATCATATCATTCTTTACTTAGGAAAATATTTCCAAATCATTTATTTAAACCTTAACAAAGATTTCCAAATCATAACCTTTAAAACAGGTCAAAAACAATGTTATGTAAGACATCGTTTACTAAAACCCAAACCAATAATTTTAAGTATAGGAATTAAATTAATTCCAATTCATTTTCATAAGTCATATTGGAAAACATTATTGAGTTAAAAAGGGTCGATAGAAATTATACTAATTCTACTCAACATCAATTTTCGTATTCAACCTTTACTATCCATCGAATAATGGTGAAATCACCTTTTAAATTCGCATGGATAGTAGGGGTTCCTTCATCAAAATTTAATACCAAGTATAAGAAGATTATCTCTATGCAATCCAAGTTGTTTGAATTTGGAAAACTATATCTTGTATACTCTGGGAAATTTGATCCTAGTAAATCAAATTTACTATCCCTTCCGCCAGGTCAGTCCGGATAGCCAGGAAGAGCAGAAAACTAGTTTTCCAAACTCAAACCTAGACACTGCCTCTCTATCGCCCATAAGGTGGTCAAGTTATTTGATCGACTCTAAATCTTAACATACTTCATTAACTTTTAATCATTTATTTAGCCAATATATAAATCCTTCAAATCACCTTTAATATACTTTATTATTCATTTAAAAACATTTCTAAAAGATTTGGAAAAGAATTGTTGCGTTTAGAACTATATTTCAAAGTTATAGAAAAGTGCTACGAAAAGTGCGGCGAATGGTGCTTTTTAAGCTGTATTGATCAAAACAAATTTTCTATCATTTGGAAATTTATTTTTATAACTCAAATAAAGTTTTAAACATTTTAAATTATTTTTAGAATTTACTTCATATTTTTTAAAGAATTAAAAATATCTATTTTAAAACACTTACTACTTTGTCCTCCGAATTGTCAAAGCGCGATTTTATTTAAACTTGATTTGCTCATGTTTTAAAATCTACTAAACGAAATCTTGATTTTTTTTATTTGCTTGAAAGTTATGGATATAATAGTTCGCAAAATTCTTATCTCGAAGTATTTCGAGCTATATTCCATTCTATATATTCGTTTGACTTTTTACAGCGTGAAATCGTGAACTACCGTTACGGGACGCGTCTATTTTTGACTCAATTTTCAATGTTCCTTTAAATTTTGCCAAAGCACTTTTAAATATTTATAAAACATTTCTAAACCATATTAAACCATTTTTAAGAGGTTTGAACATTCCATATACACCATTTCATTAATAAAGGGAAAGTGATTTCCTTTGTGATTTTCGATGTGTATTAAACGTGACTTGTTAATACAGTTAAACAACAATATTAAACAACCAAACATGATGATCAAAGCATATTAAACATTCATTGCAAACATCATATCATCATCCAAAAATAAATATAAGTAAGAGTTTCTCACCATAATCGAAACCGATACTTCCTACCAACATTCATACAAATCAACACTTCACTAAACATCTCCTAAACAACCAAAACTCACGGCCATGCCCCTCCACCTTGCCTTTGCTCCTGGACAAACCTTCTCTCCCTTGCTAGTCATGCTTCCCATGATGTCTTATGCTCAATACTAAATTTTAGAAGAGATTAGAGAAGATTTGGTTAACTTTTGAAAAAGTTAGAGAGTTATCAGTGGATTAGTGCTTAAGCACTTCCACTATTTTTAACCCTCCTACTTTTTCTCAAGTTTTGAGAAAGAAAAGAGACTTCCATGGAAGCAATTAAAGAGCATTTAGAAATCCCAAGAATGAAGAAGAAGAAGAAGTGAAAGGTGTGTGGAAATGAGAAGGTATGCATGGGTATTTATAGGATTTTCATTAAGTAAAGCCTTCTCCAAACTCACCTCCCCCCACATCATGCACGCACCACTCCCATGTGCCATCCATGTTAGCCCCCCTCTTTACCATGCGGTGGTGATGATGGTGGTGTAAGATGAGTCGATGGTTGCTTCCTGGTTGCTTAAGTATTAAGTTTTAGGAAAATGTCATAATATTTTGTAATATACATATGTTTTAAGTGTATATGTATAGTTGCATTCATATATATATATATATATATGTTCATGCGTATGTTAGGGTGTGCATATGTGTGTTATATATGCGTACATGATATATAAACAAGGCTGCAACAACTTTAACAACCTTCGTTCGATAAACCGTTGAAAATCGGGAAATCGATTCCCAGTCACATTTTCATTTATAAATTAATTTACATATAAATGTAAAAGAAATTGAAAAATAATTTCTTATCATTTTTAACCAATTAAAATGATCATATTTTATTTATAAAACCATATAAATTAGTATTAACAATTATTTACAAAAATCGCTATCATATCAATAAAGTGACCCGAATTTTCTTATATTTTAAAATCAGGTATATATCTTCATAAAACTATTACAAATGATTTATTATCGCTTTATAACTATTTAAAATGAATTATTATTATTTAATACAATAATTTGAATAATTATAATAATTATTAAATCATTAAATCTCAATTTAAATTCATACATCAATATTTAGGGGCATCACTAATGATGTCTTAAATACATTTTATTTTCAAAAATAAAATAATTAGTTTTATTTCATATTCTTATTCAATTATAAAAATAAGTGTAGTATCCTACTCTGTGTGTGATGTTTTACAATTATAAAGTTGTTTATCGATAAAACAGTTTTCAGTCATTTTATCGATTTAAATCTCGAGGAAAATATTTTTTTAAATATCTATTCAAAATAAGATTACTATTATTTATTGTGAATAATTTAATAATAAATATAAATTTATCAAAGTGATAAATTTGCGGGTCGTTACAGACTTCCCCCTTAAATGAATTTCGACCTCGAAATTACAACGCAAAACCCAAAGGTGTTTGCCCAAAATATTTATTTTTAAACTTACACCCGTACGATGTATATAAATCATCTGTACACAATATCTGATTCAATCTTTAATTCGAATTCAGAACTGTACTTCCGAACTAGTATTGATCCCTCGATTCTCTAGTGCGGACTCCGATCAGGCTTTTTGATCAGAACTTTAGTTTTTCCTTGCATATCTCTCAACTATGGTAAAAAAAACTCAACTCTCCAACCGCAAACCCTCACCAATGTTCGTCATCAAGAATTGAGTGATAAATCCTTTTTCGGATTGGTGTAAACACCTTAAAGCTCTGTACTCGAATCTTAGATTAGAATCGTGCGACGAAATAATCCACATACTTCATATGAATTTAATAATCTTTCAAGTATTTTAATGAAAACATTTCATAAAACTATCATTCTTTATTCAAACATTTTTATAAAGACGCTTCTTTATATTTAACTATTTGCTAACGTTTTAAAGAAATTATTCAAGTTATTATAATATACCTCTTATATTATAATTTGCTCCTTATAACCAATATTAAATGCAAACACCTTTGTATTTATTAAAACTTCTTTTGTTAATCAAGACTTATTTTATTAATTAATACTCCTATTAATCATTATCCACTTATACCAGTTTCAATACTTAAAAGTATTCATATACTTATTCAAATGTTTTAAGTATATTCACAATTTACTTAACAAGTTTTACTTACTTTGAAATATAATCAAAGAGATTGAAACAATTATTACCAAAACATTCTTACAATAAATTCCTTTATAAATTAAACATATAACATGTTCTATCTTTTTATAAAAGATTCCAATACTTGTTATTATCTTTAAAATCACATTATTAAAATCTAAATGTACCCATAATATTTCTTCCAAAGTTTCATTCAAGGATTTAAAAACAAATGTTGCTAAAACATCGTTTACTACAAACCCAAAACAATTAATTAATAATTTTAACCGTTTCTTTTAAAGATCAAAGTATACCCATGCTTATCAATTAAGCTAATACAGTTTGATAAAAATTGACAACTATCAATTGATGATTCACACTATTCTTTTTAACTTTAGAAAATTATATAGATCGAGTAATTCAAAAATGATACTAAGGAACTGGGTACTACCAATAGTATCATATATTACCTTAACAAGAAGAGGAATACTTAAGAGAAGCATTTGCCATCCGAACACATCTCCTGTCCCATTTTTAGTCACTTTCGAGCCACTCGAATCAATTAATCATAAGATTGTTTTTTTTGTTTTCAAAATCCCATTCTAGAGATAATACCGTTATTATCTTTTTCCAAAACTCATTTGAAATTCATTCAAAAATACCAGAATTTGAATTCTCAAAAATTCCTTTATAAAGTAGGTATTATAAATCCAGTTTATAAAATCACTTAAATAAAACATATTCATAAGATTAATTTATCTAAAATAAATTCCTTTAATCTTAAACCAATATTATTATTTATCGAATACCCCATAGTCAAAATGTGAAACAAAATTCAAGAGGTGTTCGTATTTAAACTTTTAAATTAAAAAACCAATCAATCAATGATAGTAACTGAATACTATCATTTTCTTAATCAATTAACTATATTAAAAAATATTCTTTATATTCAAAATATAATCCTAGGTAAAATTATTTTATTTACAAATTTTCAAAACCAAAATTATTTGTATATATCATTAACAAATACATGCTCATATACAATACTCTCAAACTCATTCTAGGGTGTCGCTTACCCTATCTCTAATGAGTTACTCATCCTAGGGTACTGCTAACCCTATCTCTGATGAAACTTTAGCCCACCAAAGCCAAGGTTCTCGCTTAACCTCGCGCTCTGATACCAAAATGTGAGGACCTGTTTCTTCGACCCTCGAAAATCGATATTAATACATTCTCGGTATTAACTTGCTGCAAATCCAAATGCCAGAGAGGCGGATTGCCAAGGCTAAGAAAGAAAAAAATAAAGACAGAATAGAATCTCACGCGGATGGAATAACATATATTATTTCAACATATAATCTTTACATCGGAAATTTTAAATACATTTATCAGAGTTAAACATGGACAGTTATAAATATATATTCTTACAAATGCGGAATACAATAATACATAAGTGTGGTGGAAATGGATAACAATCTTCAGAAGAATCTTCTAATTCCATGCTCTGAGCTCTTCCATATTTCTTCTAACTAAACCTGGCTACTAGGCTGCCCAGGAAAAATTAGGGCATCCAGAGTTTAAGGGAAAAGGAAAATAAACTCCAAGTCAGTCATGGGACTGGTGTGAGAAACTCAGAATTCATGTTTTGAAAACAAATGTATCTCATAAGACCACGCCGCACATAAACATGGAACGAGTTTTTACCTTATGATAACCAAAACATTTGCTATGCAAAATTTGGGAATATTATTTTTAGTGACATTTTTTGGAAATACTTTTAAATAAACATATTAAAATAGCCGAAATTATTACAATGGTTAAATTTAACGGCGTAATAGGTTTACAACTAAGTCCGAAGGCACTTATTTGAGAATGGATTTCCATAGAATGGCAGGTAAGGGACTACCTTCTGTACAGTACATCTCTAGAGATGTACCGAGAATACACAAACAATCCTTCGCATCTGGTAAGATCGGTCTGTCCTTATTTGGCACTCAGACATGGTCTGGATAGAAATCGAATATGACATCACCCGGGTCGTTACCGACCTATCCGAGAGCTCTCTTAGCATACACAACATACCCGAAATATAGAGGGTTATCTAGAAAGGTGATGAACATACCCTAATGGTAGCAAACCACATAGCATTATGGCGTACCATGTTTAAGCCATTACCGGGTGATGAGGCCTGAGGTAGCGATTACCTTTCATATAGCACATTCCACTTTGTATGCCACACTGCCATTCCATGATCATACAACTGATTTCTACAAACGTATATAAGTCTTGAGCTTGTGTGTCTTAATAAAGGGTGTTAAGCTAAGAGAAGTTGTCTTCTCCGCCACTAAACAGATGATACGTTCATAGAGATCAATCAATGTAATTAGAAATGCAACGTCAGACATTTGTCTAGACAAGTTGTCCAGAAACAGGATAAACCAAAGGCACTCTCCTACTACATCCTGTCGGGAATTACCCCTAGGATTAGCAACAAGAAATCCTTGCATCAAAGATCTTAAATGAAGAACTACTGCCACATAATATGATATGGGAAATTTCCCCGAGGGTCAGTGACAAGCAGCCCTACATTCTATCTTCCAAATCATTTTCATGTCTTCACTTCGAATACATAAATAGGTTCGAACTAGTTTTAAGATAAGAATTACTAAAATCTAACCCCGGTTCCTTCGAACCAATCATCGATAAAAAGATGTTAGGTAAATAGGGAATTATTCTTTAATTTATTAATTTCTTTTTATCAATATATCTTCTGGAGATATATATCTTTAAAACATTATTTTTGGTATATACAGAATCATTAAACCTCTCTTATCAAATCCTTTGATTACTTAAAACCTTTTTAAATTCCAAATCATTTCATTCTTTACTTAGGAAAATATTTTCAAATCATTTATTTAAATCTTAACAAAGATTTCCAAATCCTAACCTTTAAAACGGGTCAAAAACAATGTTATTTAAGACATCGTTTACTATAAACCCAAACCAATTAATTTTAAGTATAGGAATTAAATTAATTCCAAATCTTTTTCATAAGTCATATTGGAAAACATTATTGAGTTAAAAAGGATCCATAGAAATTATATTAATTCTACTCAACATCAATTTCCGTATTCAACCTTTATTATCCGTTGAATAATGATGAAATCACCTTTTAAATTCAACATGGATAGTATGGGTTCCCTCTTTGAAATTTAGTACAGAGTACAAGAAGATT
The DNA here is from genome assembly GCA_030737815.1 of Allium fistulosum. Lineage (NCBI taxonomy): Eukaryota > Viridiplantae > Streptophyta > Magnoliopsida > Asparagales > Amaryllidaceae > Allium > Allium fistulosum. Next base: position 531,963,671 of record CM060904.1, read on the forward strand.
ATCTCCATGCAATTCAAGTTGTTTGAATTTGAAAAATTATATCTTTTACACTATGGGAAATTTGATCCAAGTAAATCAAATTTACCATCCCCTCCATCAGGCCAGTTCGGATAGTCAGGGAGAGCAGGAAATTGGTTTTCCAAACTCAAGCCTAGACACTGTCTCTCTGTCACTCATAAGGTGGTCAAGTTATTTGATCGACTCTAAATCTTTTAACATACTTAATTAACTTTTAATTATTTATTTAACCACTTTATAAATCTTTCAAATCACCTTTAAAATACGTTATTATTCATTTAAAAACATTTATAAAAGATTTGGAAAAGAATTATTTCCTTTAGAATTATATTTCAAAAGTTATAGAAAAGTGCTGCGAATTGTGCTTTTTAAGCTATATTGATCAAAACGACTTTTCTATCATTTGAAAATAAATTTTATAACTCAAATCACTTTTAAAACATTTTAAACGTTTTTTAGAATTTACTTCATATTTTTAAAGTATTAAATATATCTATTTTAAAACATTTACTACTTTGGCCTCCGAACTGCGAAAGCGCGATTTTATTTAAAACTTGATTTACTCATATTTTAAAATCTACTAAGCGAAATCTCGATTTTTTTTCTTTGTTTGTAGGCTATGGATATAATAGTTCGGAAGATTCTAATCTCGAAGAATTCCAAGCTATATTGCATTATATATATTCGTTTGACTTTTTACAGCGCAAAATCACGAACTACCGTTACGCGACGCGCCTATTTTTTGACTTAATTTTCAATATTCCTTTTAACTTTTCCAAACACTTTTAAATGTTTATAAAACATTTCTAAATCATATTAAACCATTTTTAATAGGTTTAAATATTCCATATGCATCATTTCATTAATAAAAGGAAAGTGATTTCCTTTGTGATTTTCGATGTATATTAAACATGACTTGTTAATACAATTAAACAACAATATTAAACAACCAAACATGATGATCAAAGCATATTAAACATCCATTGCAAACATCATATCATCATCCAAAAATATAATATAAGAAAGAGTTTCTCACCATAATCCAAATTGATACTTCCTACCAACATTCATAAAAATTAACACTTCACTAAACATCTTCTAAACGCCCAAAACTCACGGCCATGCCCCTCCACCTTGCCTTTGCTATCGTCCCAACATTCTCTTCCTTGCTAATCGTGCTTCCCATGATGTCTTAGGCTCAATACTAAAGTTTAGAAGAGATTAGAGAAGATTTGGTTAACTTCTAAAAAGTTAGAGAGTAATCAGTGGATTAGTGCTTAAGCGTTTCTACTATTTTTAGCCCTCACACTTTTTCTCAAATTTTGAGAAAGAAGAGAGACTTCCATGGAAGCCATTAAAGGGCATTTAGAAAGCTCAAGAATGAAGAAGAAGAAGAAGAAGAAGAAGTGAAAGGTGTGTGGAAATGAGAAGGTATCGATGGGTATTTATAGGATTTTCATTAAGTAAAGCCTTCTCCATATACACCTCCCCCCCCCCCACATCATGCATGCATCACCCTCCCATATGCCATACACATTAGCCCTCCTCTTTCCCATGTGGTGGTGATGATGGTGGTGTAAGATGAGTTGATGGTTGCTTTTTGGTTGCTTAAGTATTAAGTTTTAGGAAAATGTCTTAATATTTTGTAATATACATATGTTTTAAGTGTATATGTATATTTGCATGCATATATATATATATATATATATATATGTATGTTCATGTGTATGTTAATGTGCGCATATGTATGTTATATATGTGCACATGATATACAAAAAAGTTGCAACAACTTTGAAAAACTTCCGTTCGTTAAACCGTTGAAAATTGGAAAACCGATTCTTGGTCACATTTTCACTTATAAATTAATTTACATATAAATGTAGGTAAAAATTGAAAACTAATTTCTTATCATTTTTAACTAATTAAAATGATCATATTTTATTTATAAAATCATATAAATTAATATTAACAATTATTTACAAAAATCGTTATTACATCGATAAAGTGACACGAATTTTCTTATATTTTCAAATCAAGTATTTATCTTCAAAAAACTATTACAAATGATTTATTATCGCTTTATAACTATTTAAAATGAATTATTATCATTTAAAAATAATTATTTGAATAATTATAATAATTATTAAATCATTAAATCATAATTTAAATTCATACCTCAATATTTAAATATAGGGGCTTTGCACATAAGGTCCATATTTTTGATGTTGTTAGAAAAAAAATTCTTGTAGCAATGAGTATGTAAATTAGGTCCCTGTTTTTTCTAAATCAAAAAGCACAAACTAGTTTGCGCTTTCCTGATATAAAGCGCAAGTTAACTTGCGCTTTTCAAAAATTTAGAAAAAAAAATCAAAATCAAAAAGCGCAAACTAGCTTGCGGTTTTTTAATAGAAAGCGCGAGTTAACTTGCGTTTTTAAAAAGTTTAATTTTTTTTAAATAAATTTCAAAACTAGAAAAATGCAAGTTACCTTGCATTTTCTTTTAGAAAAGTGCAAGACACCTTGCATTTTCTACTTTTCAAAAATATGGACCAAACTTACATATTCATTTCTGTAGGGACTTTTCTTATAACAACATCAAAAACAGGGACCTGTAGTTCTTTTTTTGTTAAATAAAATGGAATAAAAATAATTAATTTTATTTCATATTCTTATTTAATTATAAAATTAAGTATATGTATCCGGCTCCGTGCACGATGTTTTACGATTATAGAGTTGTTTATCGATAAAACAGTTTTTGGTCATTTTATCGATTTAAATCCCGAGGAAAATGTTTTTGTAAATATCTATTCAAAATAAGTTTACTATTATTTATTATCACTCAAAACAATATTATTTCTATTATCAACCTTTTATTTGAATAATTTTAAAAATAAATATAATTTATCAAAGTGATAAATTTGCGAGTTGTTACACTTTCTGCTAAGCCGAGTGTCCATTGCACTATTGATCTCTAACGCTGTTAAATCTACATAAAAATCTTTTGAAATTCCTCCGTAATGAAGTAATGCAATAAGGGACTTGGACAAACATGTTCTTCGAGGTAAGTTGCTACAAGTAGTTGAGTAGTATGAATATTCAACATTTCATATATCAATATTATACTAGCAAATGAGAATCCTCGTCATCAAAGAGTAACAATGGATATTAGCTTAATTAGTGGTTATCACTATACTAGTTTAATTACTGGTTATCACTATAAATAGTGTCCAATCTTAAAAGATAATATTAGCTTTTATGGTAATAATGGATAGTAAAAATCAAAGTCTAGGCTCTTTAAACCCAATACGTAGAAAAGAGGAATACTTAAAGGACATACTGTAAATGCTAATTAAGTAACTATACTAAAGGTTTTAAGTATACAATCCATCTTAATAACAATGTGAAGTACCAAACTTATAACATGTAATTAAATTATCTTAAGAATCTTTTAAAAATTTCAGATTCTTATAACTAGAATCGAATATGTAAACTTGGACCAATAACATGACAACCTGGATTAGGTTTGAAACAAGAATAACGTATGCTCCTAAAAATCAATGCGAAGGTTTCTTAATTTTACAAGAGTAAAATTAAATCATTTTAACGTCTTTGGAAAGCTCACGCACCCCCAAAACTAAAATACTTATGTAGATTGTGATACATAACAAACTTAACGCATAAGTAAGTATAAGGAACAAAATCTCAAACAGTAATGTTAATGATATGTGCTACTTCGGTAACCCCAGAAACAACGACACATTCATACTACGAGTGCAACTACTCGCAAAATATCATCAATACACTAATCGGCTAATACGATTTTCAATTAGATTAAACCATTCCCTCACCCTTCCATTACTAGATTGGATTTAGATCTAACTATAATCAACCATAAAGAAGTATCATAAATATAATGTACATTATCACCAGCTGGTGCTTATGGATTGAAAGAAACCAGTGCATCTCTAACAACAAGTTTAGAGATCCTACTACTGTAATATATTTTATTGCTTGGCAGATTATTTTATGGACGGTTTCTATAAGGAGCACATCAAAATGGAGAAACCGCTAAAAATAATTCTGCATTAACATGAAATAATTAATGAGCACCTCAAACTCACCTCTAACATTTCACGATGCCTTGAATTGTGGACTTGAACAGCCAGAAAAGCATCAGACAATCTTCTCGCTCATTGCACCATATCTATAGCAGCTCATACCGCATCTCAGTTTGTTTTAGCGCTTACGACAGTAGAGTTCTGACTGGTTTGGCTCGCATCATTTACCAGCATCGGCGGTAGCTTTCAATCAACGATAAAACTATTGGGTCACGAATGAATTGGAACAGCCAACGAATTTGGATTTGGGAATGTTAAGTGTTTTAGGGTTGCTTATTTTAGGGAGAAAGTAAAATAAGTTTAAAGCGATGAATGAAAATAAAAGAGGAAGGAAGTGCTTTTGTGCGGCCATGAAAAAATTAAGTCTCGCCTTAAATTTTTGTTCCCTCCATTGGTTACACTTAGATAAACATGATTCCGTAAAATATTGGTTGCACTTAAATAACTTTTTGATTGCACTTGATAATAGACGCTACTAATATATGCAACTAAAAATGCTTTTTCTTGTAGTGATGTCAACATAAAAGGAGATAAAGAATTCATTTCATATGTAGGTAGGGATCATAGAAAACAACCTAAAAATTTAAATAGTTTAGAAAATTAGCTTGTGTGGATTAACTGATAGTTTATTCATTTAATACAAGAGTCAAACTATGCGTATCGCATTAACTGATAGTTTATTCATTTAATACGAGGGTCAAACTATGTGTATCGTATGGTGGATTAACATAAAAAATCACGTGGATATAAATAAAACTCAACATTAAACAATTTGTTTGATTCTTCTTTAAGCACATATTGTTATGTATGAATTTTGCAATAAATGATTGTGTTAGATGGAGCAATCGATTTGAGTAATAGATCATGGAGGAATATCATCTAGCTAATCAATACTTTTATGTTGGGCTTAAGTTTGTAATTTTCATCATTTATCAGTCTAATTTGGACTCGTTTCATAACATTATCAAAATTGATATTAGATCATGTCATTCACATAGAGTAGATAATTTTTGCTTCATTCATCGAAATTGACAATCATTATCTCTTTGTTTGGATAGAAATTCTATGGCTAATTTTTTTACTGAAATCGACTGATAAAAAATATATTTTGCTTCATATTATTGTTTTCCCTCCCTGCATACTACTGACCTGCTAGGCTTTTCCAGTTGCGTGCAATGTAGGCCATATGTTTCTCAAATATGCAGATTTTCTCTAGCAACGCATGTTGCTGTTATGCCTGGTACCACCAGCTTTCTCAAAATTTTGCTGCTTTCAACCTACTGTGGGATCAACTGGTAGTCTTGTTCTCCACTTTGGGTATGGTTTCTCCATCTGTAGCAGTCGCTTGCTGCTTACCTAATTGATTTTATTTAGAATGTACACCCTTGATATAGTAAATGTTATACTTTGTAAACTAGATATTTAATGTTGCAAGTATGTAAGGTGATATGTTGTTTCTAGGACAACTTCAAATAACTTGTCCATATACAGAGATAATTATTCGACAATTATTACCTTTGAGCAATGTATGTTAACATGTTACAGCCATGATAGTGGTTTTTTTCATCTCCTTCTGCAGACTAATAAGATGAGTCCTGTTCATATTATAATCAAAAATTATGTTTGTGAAATGCATATACAAGAAAGATCTTCAGTGCATATATGCAGGTTCAACGGCAAAGAAGATAATTGAAGCAATGGATGTTGATTATCCAGAACTATTTGTTAGTTTCTAGCTAGGAAATTTTGTGATTGTAGTGAATAATAACCAACAACTAAGGTAAAGATCAAGAACAAGTTGAGTTGAGTTGGTAAGAATTTGCAATAGATGAAATAGTAGCATGTTGAATTTTGATTACTTTGTAAATATGAGGATTTACAGTACATTTGTTTCTTCCACAATGCCTGAATTTCATGGTTCTAATTATGTCATGTTATCACTTGTTTACTTCTATTTTCTGGCTTTAGTGCATTTTTATTTTATCATCTGTAAAAAAAATCCATAGTGAATTCTTTATGATTTAATTACACCTTTATTATCATAGCAAGTTAAAAATAAGATATAGCTATGCATTTACAAAAATTCGATCCAACGGTTAATTAAGTTAAAAAGTAATAAAATTAAGAATGCGGATAATCAAGTCTCCATTACTTGTCATGGAGAGATTATGTGCATTAGTCTTTATGTACAGGTTTGTGTTAGCTCCGTTATTTACACACGTTAAATCCTTAAGGTGAGAACAAAAAAATTAGATATAATAACGTTTACATATAAAACAATATTCAGTGATTTGTATCCTCCTCTGGCAATGCCTTGGCGAAGGCTGATGTAAGCCAAAGGCCAAAATAGCCGTTCCAACGTAATATGCGCAACAACCAAAATAACTGAAAACATTTAACATAAGGACAAGATACATTCAAATCAAGCACATGATCAACACCCTGTTGAATTTTGGCGACACTAATGTGAATAGAAGAAGCCGAGAATAGCTTGATAACGGTGAAAACGGCACGCGAATCAGAACTCGGATGCTCAAGTTATCGCGATTTAAAGATGCATAGGCTAAAAATTGTGTAAACGTCTGACAGAAATCCTCAGACGTCAGCAGTTTCACTACAGTCCGAAAGTTGTGACAGACGTCTGAGAGGTTGTGACAGACTTTTAACGCGATGCAGTTTTGGTTTTTTGACCTAGAATTTGTGAACTTGCTTCTATGGCTTCAAGGAGCAAATCAGGTATTTATCATAAAAGGATGGTTCACTATATAAAATATTTTTAGGATTCAAAGCAAGATGACTTAAGGATTCCAAAAGTCTGATCAAGGGTTTTATTCTCACTTAACTAGTTTTCTTCAATTCTCTTTTCTACAAATCTATTTTATTTGAATATTGATTATTGTAATCAATCTCTTGTACTCTTCTCATTGATATTAATAAAAGCTCTCTCTCAAAGTGAATGTACACTAACAAGATATTAGTGGAACCACTATAAATTGATGTGTGATTTATTTTACCGTTATTGCTCTGTTTCTCTATTGCTTGTTTGGTGATTGTGATTGTGATTGGTTTTGGATTCGATTGATATATTGATTGGTTGTTTTTGCACTTCTTACTACCTTCTCGTTTTCCACTGCTTTGGGGTTTTGTTTTAGTGTTATAGTTAGAATTCCCATAACACACCCAACCACAATTATTATGTTGCACAGGTAACAGAATACATTATCACATCTGAACAATATAGAAGCATGCGAACATTACAGATCCAACACAGACTATCAAAACAAAGTAACATACTCTAAAATACTGACTAAGAAAAACATCTCTAAGATGGTGTGTGCAGATACTAAAAATACAAATTATATAACAAATTAACATCTATAAACAAAATTATTAAGCAAACAAATAATGGTTAAACAACCTAACTTTCAAAAGATTTCAGATCTTAGAACAAATACAACTGGTTCAGAGCCAAGCATAAAAACAAGCAAAATATAGTTTATTTTCTTCTAAATTCGATGAAACATGATATATTCCCAATCAAACAAGACGAAGGTCATGTCGTCATCCTCTTCCTCCTTGTGCTTTCTTCAGTTGCAACCCAAGCAGCAGCCACAACAAACATGCTTGGAACATGCATTCCTGTTTTCTCAAATCACTGTACCAAACAACATTACATAAATTATAATAGGATTATTTTAGTTTATCACAGTGCTACAATTTTATCGCCTAACTAGAACAAGTTCATAATTTTTATATGAATTAATCAAACATAAATTTAGGAAGGAAGTTAAACTGGTTGCATAAAAGATTCAGCTTTGAATGGTTTTACCAAACATTTTGTAATGAATTTTGAAAATGCAAAACAGAAAATTCAAAATGAAACCAACCGAACTTTAAGATGTTAACTCGTTTAGTAGTTATTAGTATCTTTTTGGATCTTTTGAAAACCTGATGATTTTCATTTTTTTTTTTCCTTTCAAACTTCTATCTAACTTGAGAGAATTGAAAACAAAGGTGCCAAAGAAACTCGAAAACAATTTTTTTTTTCTTTCTAATTTGATTTGCGATGTCTACATAAAAGGATATGAAGACTTCATTTCATATATAGGTAGGGAACATAGAAAATAACCTAAAAATTTAAATAATTCAGAAAACTAGCTTGTGTGGATTGACTGATAGTTTATTCATTTAATCCGAGAGTTAAAATATGTGTATCGAAGTGGATTAATATAAAGGTTATGTGGATATAAATAAAACTCAACGTTAAACAAATTGTTTGATGTTTCTTTAAGCACGTACTTTTATTTCTCAATTTAATAAACAAATATCATCTAGCTAGGTACTCAATATTTTTATGTTGGGCTTAAGTTTGTAATTTTCACCATTCATCCTCCGATTTGGATTCATTTTACAACATCATCAAAATTTGTAATAGAGCTTGTCATTGGCATAGAGTAGATAATTTTTCCTTCATTCATCAAATTTGACATTTATTATTCCTTTGGTTTGAAATCTTAGGGCTAGTTGATTGATAAAAAATATATTTTGCTTTATATTATTTTGTGCAGATAATTTTGATAAATTATTGTTTGAAGATAATTTTTTTTACATAATTTATTCATTTCGTTCCTTTCAAATTTTAATTTTCCACCATGAATGGTTACAATTTCATTTTGTTCTATATCGATAATTTTCATTTCAAATTTATTTTGTGGTGCTATTTCCAAATAATATTTTTGTTTGTTATAGATGACTTTGCAATATATAATCTATTTGGAATTATACACATTTGATTACGTTAACAATGTTAAAAATAAACTTGATTTCGTATTTTTTAATCTAGAATTTTCCATATAGGAAATATGTAGAAAATATGTTTAGATATTTATAATATATTTGAAAACTTATAAAAGAATGTTTATGAGATATTTATGGAGAATTGAATCTCCACCTTTTATTTGTGATGTGAACTAGTAAAAATAGACATCAAACTTTTGTAATAAAGTTTTAGAATAAAGTCATATTTGCTTCTTATAAGAAAAAATTGATTTTTCTTCAATCTCTCGTTTGCCTTCTTCTTAAATTCAATCTATATTCCATCTAATTTTTTTTTTTCCAACGCTCATGAAGCTAGTTACCAAAATCGTAGGAAATTGAGTTCAACTGAGCATGCACTCCTCCAATGCTAAGATTAAAATTTCAACTGGCAGCTCATACTTGTGAGTGCAATCTGTAGAATTAATTTAAAATTAATCATGCATATCATGTAGAATTAATTTTTAAATTAATTTAAAAAATTAACTCCACGTGCTCTTGTTTTTGGGTTATTAAATATGTTTTCAATATGCACTATTTCAAGAGGCACTGGCATAGATATAATAATTATGTCAGTAAACATTTTAGAAGCTAGCAATAGTACACCAACTTCTTTTGTTTCCTTTTCTGCGACACATTTTGTGGCTTCATAATATTATATTATATATGATGTGATCGAATGACTATTAATCCTACTATACTCAACTGGTAAGAGGTTAAATTTCTTTGTTCCCCATTTTTCCTTCCCCCCGTGTCAAATTCATCTTAGTCATGTGTACGATCTGCTTATTTTAATAGCATGGTAGGATTAGCTTAACAATTAAATCATATGATGTGTGGATGAGATTTAATTGGACACGTGTGTATAGTGGAATTAAGAAAAAAGGAATTGAACTCAATGGTAAGCCATCAACATCAATTACATTGATAGTTTGATTTATATTCGTTCTATGGTTAAGTTTAGGTTTGCAGCGAGTACATCCCTAAAATGGCCGAATAACGTTTATTACGCGTTGGATGCGTCCGATGCCGTAACGGGCCTTCTGGCCTATTTTGAAAACGCTCCAATTTCGTACGTACACCTATTTAATTATATGTTAATTAGTTAAATTTATATTTTTATAAATTTTCAAAATTAATAACTTATGCAAACGAGATCCGTTTGATACATAATTTTTTGCGTTGCGATCGTATTAAAATGTTCTATGTTATGAAGTTGGTTTGAATTAAATCCGAGTAATCTAAAATTTTACATTTTAATTAATTAATTTTTTCAAATTATTGATGCATATTATTAATTAAAAACAAATAATTAATTAAACATAAATCAATTTTATTTTAAAATATATATTTTTCAAATACTCCGTTCAAATATCCATTTCGCATCATCGAACACAATTCTATTTCAACCAACTTCCTAATTCAAATACCTTGCTCAAATTTCCCGTTTAAATGCCTCGTTCACTTCCTAAAGAACAGACCTTTAATTTTGAAGAACCATGTTCCATTTAAGTAGGCTATTTAATTATTTGAAGCAATAACCAACAAATTTAGCATTTTATCCTAAGCACTTTATCCTAATTTTTATCTTCCATTGTTTAAAATGATAATAAGTTCTCTGGTTAGTTAAAGAAAATGATAATAATGAATCATTTAGGTGTTAATTACTCATCCACCATTCTGTCATAAACTGTCTGGAATTGTAAGAAAATTTCTGCCTTCTTGAAATGTAACATTTGTATTAGGTGGCGTCTCATACCATTTCATCCTCTTTGTAGCATTTTAAAATAAGTGCCATTATCATATCTGTGCACCTGTATGTTTCTTAAAAGTATTTACCACTATAATCTGCATGACATCTGTGAATATTTCTGTACACTCCATGAAATTTATTTGTGGATAACTGCTGAGGATGATTCTGGGTTGCGCTTATGGGATCTTAGAATGCCTATATCTCCTGTTTATGAATTTCTTGGGCATGCACATTGTACTTTCTCCTGCTCTACTGTAATTCTACAAACATGAACAAAATCAGTGGTGCATTCTTTACTCATCAGTGGTGCACTCATTTTGTGTCCAGTTTTCAAGTCTGACTCGTTGGACTTAGAGATTGGGTTGTCCCTCAAGCCCAGTTCAATTGAAGCTAGGATCTGGTCCTTTTGCATTCTACGAAGCCTACTCATCCTATGCGAATTTCTTCTAGTTACGTAATTAGAGTAATTAAGTGTAATTAAGTGATGTTAAATAAATGATAATAATAGTATTTTGTTATTTTTTCTAAAATAAAGGTAAAAGTTTATCATGTTTAAATATGATATAATATTATTGTAAAAACAAAAAAATTAATAACATACATAAAATAATACTAATAATGTTAAACTATTCTATAATAATAAGTTTGTTTGCCTTTTTAACTTCTATTGTATGTTAAAGTTGAATAATATGTTTGAACATAGTGACCTAGATTAATTTTGTTGCTAAATATAAATTTGAAACTCCAAAAACTTTTGTCAGCTACACGAGATTCATTAGTCGACCAGCCGCCATCTTGAAGTATCGCGTCTATTCTAAGAGCATCCATTCATTACTTTAAATAGTCGTCATACCATTCTTTTCCTATAGCAAAGCTTGAGCCTTCCAGTTTCTGGTAGCTACATCGTGTTTCGATAAGGTAGGCTTCAATTTCTTTTTTTTATTTGACAAATAAAAACATGTCAGTACCAACCACAATCATGTCGGTACTGACATGATTTTTGAATGGAGTCATAAACGCTAACTTTTAGATAAGTTTTTCACTCCACTTCATTTCACTCTCAAGTACTCGGTTTTTCCCTTGCAATCCCGATTTTCCAGCCGTCAACATTCTTCAACTACGTTGTCAATGCCGCCGCCATAGCAAACCTCGCTCCATTGTCGTCATTAATTCATCATTGACACTCACCCAATCTCGACTAAAACATAAGTGGGTTTTTCTACTCTTGGCCTCACGGCCCCACTACAGCCACTTCATCGTTGCCGTTGGCGCTAGATTGCCTATATTAATCCAAAGTCGACCACAAGTTGGTGTCTTTTCTTGGCTTTGGCCGAATTGAAATGGACGCCGGGGGTGAACCCAATCAATTTGAAGTTGACATTAAGTTTTCCTTGGGTTGGTCCCATGTTTCCCTTTACCTTTCATGATTGTTGTCCACTTAGTGTTAACAAAAGTTTCACCCTATGTCTTTCCTCAAGTTGGCCTAAATTCTTCACATGTGATGGTCTTTCACATTATGGAAAAAGAGCAATTGTCTTTGGTCGAGTTTCGACTGAATTTGGATCGATGACTAAACTTCGACGTGACAGTTTCAAGAAAGGTCACATTAATCACACTTTGACATTCGATCGAATCACGGGTCAACATTTCAAGTTGAACATCACAATCATGCGTTCCTGTAAAGAAATCTCTATGTCACCGTGGACAAAGGTTCTGTTATCGTCCATTCTATGATAATGGGTAAAATTCGACACACGAATTCCATAGTGTAAGGCCAACACAAGCGGGCTACCTAAACAGAATTTTCGCGTACACCATGCTCTAGATAGAGGATACATACTTCATAGACTGACACTTCATTGCCCCGATCGATGTGCAAAACCCAACTGGTCAACACACTCAACATCCGGTGGATTGTGCACATCAACTACACAGGCTTTAATTAAAATAGAAGATTAAAATAAAACATGCCTGACCTCGTTAGTCGTTAAGTTTTCAAGCTTAAAATGATCGACAATAGACGGTCTCTTCGTCTTAGAAATGGCACCATCCCTTCCACTCTTCCAGCAAAAGTGGGCTTTTCTACCACTCAAGCTCTACTTCCACTCTATTTGAAGCAAGATGTTCTATCACACGAGAACTTAAACTCCATGTTGTTCCAACGGCTTAGCTTCATGGTCTTGCTCCTTCAAGAAAGGATCAACCTATCATCTATGTCCTGGATAAACCTCATGATCAACCACCTTCTAAGATGATTGCTAAGGAACTCCGGTTAGTTTGCATAAAGCATGAGATCCCTGAGGACAAGGTCTCCCTACCTAAACCTCATCAAAGGTCTCATCCCCACTGGTGGGCTGCCTGCAACAGGTATATGTACATGTAATTCCTTATATTCTTCCTCCAAGTTCTTGAGCTGTCTCCTACCCAAGTGCACCCTAACGGCATCAACTATTAAAAAGTTATTGATGGGCTCCACAATAAGCGCAGCAACTTCAAAAGCGAATATTTCGTTGTCCGTTGTCCCGAAGGTTTCAATAATCTATTGTTGTATGGTCATGAGTTCCTTTATCCAATACTTCCTCCATGCTTTTGTTTTCTTCACTCAAGCATCTAACATTCTCTCTGTGTCCTTCACGCATTTCCTCGAATGAGACATTTTCGATGCCTATGCTAATGCCTTAGCGTTCTTGAAGGGGGTTGCTTTAAATCATCGCAGAACTTCTTATCTTCTTATGAACGCTTAGATGTGCCACTTCCATCTTCTATACAATGGCAGGAGCATCGTCCCTAATCCTGTCCCCATTAAAAGAACTCTAGCTACAACCGGTCCTTCTGTCCCAGCTTACAAATCTGATAATGAAGATCCGGGGAGCGAAGGGCACCAAGGGAAGAAACTAGATCATGATGAAGAATGAAGAGGATGCGAGGAAGATGTGGTTAGACAAGGAGATGATGGGACGAATGAATGAGGACGTGAAGATGAAGAAGACAATGATGAGAACGATAATGATGGTGGAGAAGAATCATATGGGGAGACATCTCCCGAAGGCACTATAGCCACAACACCTCCTCCTCCGAAGTGACTGGTCATTAAAATTTTATTTCTTACACCCAGACCATGTCCATAACCAATCGAATAATTGACTCCTCCCGTAGGCTCTTCTGATAACATCTTTGGTTCTTTAGGCAATCTTTGAGACATGTCTGCCTTTGGTTCTAAGGGAATAAATTTTTATGATATTCTCAATGCCAGTCCTCATAAATTCAGCTTCCCTTCGGGGGATATTCTTTCTTAGCCAAAATACTTATCAGTCTATCTTTCTTAAGAATATCTATGACATATTTCGCTTTTCAACATTTCACCAACATGCCATTCATATATATTTCCGTAGTTCGCCTAATCAAGTAGTGAACATTTTATTAACTGGTCACGGGTACATAGTTACAACGTTCTTTCACCTTATATCAATACAGTCCTAGATAAGTGATGAAACTAGTATGATATTAGTCGAGGATGTACAATTTATTTAATTATAACTAGAATAAACATTCATAAAAGAAAGCATTCCATACCCTGCTAATCCATTCATAAGTTGGCCAATTATCGGAAGTAGGAAACAATCCTTGAGATAAGCATCTCAAATTTAAGAAGTCAATGCATGTCCTTTCTTTTCCATTCAGCTTTTTATACAAAACTGGGTTAGCTATCTTTTCCGGGTATTGAGACTCCCTTATAAAACTATTTGCCAATAAAAAAATTACTTCCTCATTCAGGGTCACTGATCATTCAGGATCCATACTTCTCTTCTTTTGTTTGATAGGGGTACTCTTGGATCGATGTTTAATGCATGACATGTAATTTCGAAAGAGATACCACATGTATCGACATGAGACTATGTGAACACATCTTGATTATTCCTTAAGAATCCTCCCATTTATGCTTTCAAATCTCACTCCATCTGGGATCCAATATTCATCACCTTGGTGGAATTGTGCTTGTCAACCGTTACGAATTCCATGGCCTCCATAAGCCCAATTGTTGCCCTCCCTTCTCCTTCCCTCGGATATAATTCATTAAATGGATCGGTTACATACCCATGAAGGAGACCCTTTTGTAATTGCTACACGTTCAAGCTTTTACTACAAAGAGCTCTCTCTATATTCTTTCCTTTCTCGACACACCATTTTCATGAAGCTCGACTACATTGCAATCCTTATAGCATATTGATCTCCATCAATAATTCCTGCTATGTTAGATGTTAGGAATTCATTCAAGCACCATTTGGCTAGCACTACCCTGAAATCAGAAAGAGTTGGCCGCCTTAGCAAGGCATTATACATTGGTAAAATATCCATCAAATCAAAATTCTTATATATGGTTGATATGGGATGGTCTCCTACCTCAAAAAATAAATTCAGTAATCCTACGGGCATTTTTTCTTCTCTAGTGAACCCGTGCAGCATCCTGCTACAAGGAGATACATCCTTGATAGATAGACTCGTTCTATCAAAAGCATTCTTGAATATGGTCTTAACTGAACTTTCACTATCTACCAAAACACGATGTACCTCCATTGGTCCAAGAATTGCCATGATTACCATTGGATCGGTGTAGGGATACTGTTTTCCATGTAGGCCTTGATCATTGAACATAAACTCAGTTTCATCCTAATGAGGAGCTTTAGAATCTCATTATTCATCCAAGATGTATACGAATTCCTCACCATTTTTCAACAACTTAGAATATCTTTCTATTTAGCCTAACTTTTATCGGCAACATGTGGTCCCCCAGTAATGAGCTGACCACAATCCTTCCATTGTTTTTAGAAACAATGCTGGTACCTTATCAAACATCACCAAGTGGTAATTGCCTTGGTGGTTGACATACGAGGATTAGAGTATCATTCGGATCCATGACATATATTTGCAACTTCATCCTAATGTACTCCTTAATGATGTCATGCAAATGATGGCATTCATTAATGTTATTGTTAATGCTAAAAATTGAACGCCAACATCCGGTGTGTGTAATAGAGTCGTGAAAGCACCACCCGTTGATACGGGAATAATATACAAGCTGAAAATAGCAGTAAAACGGTAAAAAGACAACAAATTTATAGTGGTTCGACCCGTAATTGAGTCTACGTCCACTTTATAGTCTTTTATTGCTGATTCGGTTACAAAGTGATACAATACACTTGTGAAATACGATACAATTCGATCACAAAAACACCCTTGACTACTAGCTCAAACTTCGATGATGAAACTTAATGAATCCATGTCGGATGTATGAAATTCCTCTCGAAGCTTGTTGTAGTGTCTTGAGTACTTGGAGATCTTCAAGTATTGAATGAGTTCAGAGTTCGGTAGAGTAACGACGCTTTTAGAAATGATCGGCCAAAAGTCCCTTCCTTGTTGGAGTTTGGGGGGTATTTATAGAAGCTGAATTCTGGACAGAAGTTTTCCCCAAGTCTTAGGTCGCGTACGACCTAAGTTAGGTCGTAGGTCGCGAACGACCTAAGCTAGGTCGCAGTCTTCTCTCGACTTAGGAAACAAGCCTGAGACAACTTTATGCGGTTTCATCTGAAGAAGTGGTAGGTCGTGAACGACTTAAAGTAAGTCGTGCTCCTTTCTTTGCCTTTAGCTCGTGAAGTTTTTAGGTCGTTAGCTTTTAGGTCGCTGGGTTTGCTTCAGGAGTTTGGTCGTGAACCCATTTAGGTCGATAGGTCGTAGAGTCTGCTAAGTCGTGAAGCTCTTAGGTCATGACATTCCTTAGGTCGTTAAGTCCCTTAGGTCGCTAACTCCCTTAGGTCGTTAAGTCCCTTAGGTCGCTACCTTCCTTAGGTCGTTAAGTCCCTTAGGTCGCTACCTTCCTTAGGTCGTTAAGTCCCTTAGGTCGCTACTTTCCTTAGGTCATTAAGTCCCTTAGATCGCTAGCTTCTTTAGGTCGTTAGATCCCTTAGGTCGTGAGCTTCTATAGGTCGTTAGATATCTTAGGTCGTGAGTTCCCTTAAGTCGTGAGGCCTTTTAGGTCGTTAAGAGCTGTTAGGTTGCAGAGTTTTAGGTCGCTGAAATAAAGGAGTTAACATTTGCCCCTCGAAGTATATGCCTATGCCATAGGTCGTGTGCTTCGACTTAACCTTGCTAGGTCGTGAACGACCTAAAACTCCTGATAAATTGTACGCCTGCTCACCTTCCTCCTTTAGCCTTGTATAAATAAGTTAGGTCGTGCCTTCCTCCCCACCTTACTGCTCTGAAATTCCATTGCCCTTGACAAATTTTCAATTCCTCGAAGGCGAATTCAATTCAGCAAAACATCGATCCACTCCTATCAGCATATTACGTAAGTGGATCAATCTCTACTCCTCCACAATCGCTGCTCGATCGTAAATCCACGTTTTCCGACCCAAGTTTAATTTCATGTGTCATGCTTCGTTTTTTGAATGATTGTTTCGATCGATTTTTGATCGTTGTTTGATATGTTGTGGTGATTCATGATCGCATGGATATTTTCACAATGGATCGGTGGGAATCGCAATCGATTTGCTGGATGACTTGGTGGTATATGGAGATGAAACGAAGAGGATGACGAATTCTTTTGTAATGGCGGTATTGAGTTATCGGATCCAGTAAGGTGTTGCTTGGAGAGGAAGTCAGCGACCTACCAGTTCTGGATGACTTAAAAGTTAGGTCGTGCTAGGATTCTTGGCGACCTAAGCCTTGCGATCTAATAATACTTGCGACTTAAGCGAAACTGAACAACCTTTTCTGCGACCTAAAGAGTCTCCGACCTATGCCAAGTCATGTGCGACCTAGGACTTAGAGAAAATTGCACCGCTTATATTCATCCAGTTGCACTATACGACCTAAAGATGCTTCGACCTATGATAGGTCGCAGAACGACCTAGGACTTGAATCACCTTTGCACTGCCTTGAACGTCTTGATTCGCACAGTACGACCTAAAAAGCCCCGACCTATGATAGGTCGTTAAACGACTTAGGACTTAGGGAAATTTGCACAGAAGTTGACTGAATTTTTGAATTTGAACTGTGCTGCATTTATTTTCAGACTGTCTTGACTTCAATGCTAATAACCTGTTTAAAAACAACATTTGCAGAAAAACGGGACAAATATACTGCCATTGACTGCCCACATCGCATGACAGATTAGTTGACAAGGAATAATTAACTTACATGAATTCTGTGAATGAAATGCTGTGAAACGATAAATTCAAATGAAGTATTGAAGCAAAGCTGAAATAATCAACCTAAGCTGACTTGTTTGCATCAACACAACATTGTTATTTGAACTTGAAATAACAAGTCTCGAAACTTTATAATCGACAAATGTCAACTATCTAAATTCCAGTTATATTTGCTTGTTATCGTTTTAGTTTTTGCACAACACTTCACACTTTTAGGAAACGTGCACCTTTATACTTAAATATCCAGTTGATTGTGTAGAATGACATCTCAACAAGAAGATTCAGGATCAGCCGGAGAAACTTTCCCGATTGCTAACCCATTGATCGATCCTTCGGAGAGAACTCCGACCACTCTAAGCCACAAAGTTTTTAGACAACTGTGCACCCAATTCGGGATTGCTGAATCAGATGTTATATTCCCTGCAGCAAACGACACTACTGACCGGCAACCTCTCGGCTTTGTCGCAGTGAATCGTCAGATGTGCCTAAGTGGAGCTATTCCACCTTTCAATGAATTTCTTCGAGAACTCCTTCTTCGATTAGACATCTCTCCCTTCTAGTTGCACCCCAACGGTTACGCCGTTCTAATGGGGTTGTGTGTTCTGTTTAGGAGAACGCTTGACCGTTTCCCGAGCTTCAATGAAATTTGCTATTTATGCACTTTTTCAAAGAACAGAGATCATCCTTCAATCGTGCTCGTAAGGGGTGCCAAAAACCGGAAATTGATTCTGGATTTGCCCAATAGTGCTCACGGATTTCTAAACCAATTTTTCTTTGTCCGATGTCCTCCAGGATTCTACGCTGTCTGGAGAGTCGGAAGTAAGATTGTCTTTTTCTATTCATCTCATGAGCTTTCCGAAACCCGAATTATCAAATGCTTAACTTCATTCTTTTTCCTTTTCCAGCTCTTCCTCCCCCGCTCAGAAATCCCAGCCTCAAGTCAATCCTTGAAACCTTAAATGTTGTGGCAGCGGAAGAAAGAAGCGCTAAATTTCTGTTGAAAGATGAATTTTTGCACCAGTATGGACTTTTACACTCTTCCCGATCTATTCAGCCGCATGAGGTTCCTGATTCTCCAGCTAAGGCATCAGATGCCCCAGTTCCTGCTACAGAACCTTTACTGAAAGAAACCCCCGCTGAGACTTCACTAGTAAAGTGTTCTACTTCTACTGACGTTGTGGGATTGTCTAGCAAGCCGGCACTTGCTCCGATTATTGAAGAAGAAGAAACTTCTCAACATTTTGAGAAAGATGATAAAGGAGCCGAGAAAGAAAACCCCGCAAAACACGATGGTGACGATACCTTTGAGGGGTTGAGTGATCTGATGATTACTTCACAGGAACTTTTCAAAGATGATATAACTAAAGCTACATCTCCTGCAACCGAAGCGACATCTACTTTGCAGCAAACTTTGTCGGCTCAACAATCAACCCCTGCTTCTCAATCTGTTATCACTCCCCAACCAAAGAGTGGTTTGTAGTTTGACGCGCGTAGTTCGCACATCACACACACTTAGGATGCTTAACACTTATACGCACTTAGACTTTTCTACTTGAAGATTTCTAAGACTTGTCTTTTTCTTCAATTTCAGGTTCTACAATGGGGCGAAGTGGCTCATATTACGACAATTTTCGGCGCTACGGAGGACGCGATTCTTACGATTATGGACGCTATCTTCCCACTCGCAAAGAATCTGACGAAGAGCGTGCAGTTAGAAAGGCTCAAGAGAGGCGAGCTTATGAAGAGCAGCAAAGAAGGAGAGACGATGACTCTCAAGAAAGAAAATATCATGACGACAAAGGGAAGAGGCATGCTACCGAAGACCCGAGTAAACGGGTTAAACTTAGTGAAAAGGACGCGTCTTCAATTTCTGAAAAGACTGACGCTCCTATCTCTTCTGATATTCCGGTCGGCTCTCCTCCTTTAAAGAAATCCGACATCCAATCGATCATCAGCAGGCCCCAATATCAGGTTAAAGACGGCCCTCCAACGCTTCAAAGTCGGTTTTCGAACTGGTGCTTAAAAGGAGTGCGCTTTGACCTAGATTTGGTCCCGATTGATAAGCAAGCCATGCTTAGAAATCTTGATGCAGTTAAGCTTGACATTGAGAGGATGTCGCACACTACACCAGAAAAGCCATTTTGCCACGGCTATGGGCCGTGGCAAAATAGGCAGTGGCAAAAAAATTGCCACGGCCCAAAGCCGTGGCTAAATGAAAATTTGCCACGGCTATGAACCGTGGCAAATTTTCATTTAGCCACGGCTCTGGGCCGTGGCTAATTTACATATAGCCATGGCTTTGAGCAGTGGCTAAATGAAAATTTGATAATGTAGAAACAATACAGGTAATAGTTGACATCAGTTCATAATACAACTACAAGTGCTTGATTACAAACTTACGACTTTCAATTGATAATACAACTTCAACATGAAAGAAATACAGTAGCATACAAGTAAACAAATAAAAGAAAGAAATAGAGTAGCATATATACACAACTTCTATCGATATTTACAAATCAGTTCGCAGTAAAACAAGTAAACAACATCTATTATACATTGCAAAAACTAAAAAACAACCAGAGAAAGAAATGAATTCACCAAGTATACAACAGTTCATGAATAATGCATAGCTAAATACAAAAAGCATCTTCGGTCAACATGACTGATTGATGGCCATGAAATTGTTGTCAACCTGAACATCAGTAACTTAACAATGATGATTTGCTTATGTTGCTTTTTGCTCTTCTTGTACACAACGCTTAAGCAAAGATTTATAATAACGCCAAATACATATGAAGGTAGAAAGAAGATGAGAGATAGCAGTTGATCACAAAACAAGTGGAAATGAAACTCATATACGGCTGCGAGTTAAATCCACAGCAACAGTTGTGGCAGTGGAGTTTCTATTTCTTCCTCTTTCGCTCTTGCTATTATCCTCAAACTTCAAACTGGCAAGATGATAGCCTTTCTCTTTCTCATTAGAATTCCATTCAGATGCATAATAAGTTTCTTCTGTAGTGTCTGTGCTTATAGTTGAAGTTTTCTGTTGCAAAAAGAAATCTGTCAACACTTTTCAAACTGGAGCCATTATAAGTAGATTTCGAGGTTCAGAAAAAAAGACTGGATTATGATACTTCTTTAGCTCATGAACTATAGTTTGAACTAGAATCTTTATTTCTAAAATGATGTTTTCAAGTATGCAATGTTTGCTTGACGTCATAACAAAAATATGTGGCCTGCATGAGTGCAGTAACCAATGCTCTAAGGTGATTTATTAATTGCTTCAGGATGAGCATCTATAAATAAGCTTGTATGTCTCATAGTTTCTCACAAGCTTCATCAATTCTCCTCTCCCTTAGTAAGCTTCTAATTTAAGGTATGTCCATAATTGTCTAGCTACAGATATGGGAATTTGTATAGTACGTTTTTACCCAAACAATATCTCGGATCTTGAACTTAATTTAGTGTAAAATAAGCAAGCATGGCCTTATTCCAATGGTATTGGAAAACTTTAACTGTTGGCCTTAATTGTCGCCCAGGTTGCCTAAGCCAAAAGAAAGTCATGAGTACATTTCCAACAAAGGTTACAAGCAGTTATGATGATGTCATCAGAAGGTCAGCTAACTACGAACCTAGAATTATTAACACTGAAAACTCACTTTCTTTGGTGGTATATCCGAATAGGGAATCACATAGCAGTTTGAATCATCAAATCACACATTTGACTATTGGTTTCATGAAAACAGATTACGAAGTCCAGCCACACAAAACTGTGTATAATAGGCAATAGAGTGTAAGAGTAAATGCATACCTAGAGTTAGGATGGCTAAAAGAAGTCCACAGAGAAGCATCATTACAAAAGCCATTATTTGCCAAGATCATTTTAAAGATTTTCAAGTATGTTTGATCCAACATCACAAACATTTATATAGAATCCATAAGATGCATTTCTCTATTACATTCACAAACTGTTTCTGTCGCAGAATTTTCAACCTCAGGTCATTCTTATCTTTTTGTGCAATCATCTGCTGATAGTGTTTTTGGTAGGTAAGAATGAAAACATGAGTTGTGGTCTCAAAGTTGAAAAAACTATTCAAACTAGCAAGTTAGGTGAAATGAAATACTATTCATTTTAATTATTATGCACCTATTGCTTGATTGATGACTTTCATTGTTTAGAGTATGAATCTAAAACACTTGCAAACACATCAACAACATGATATTTAATGGCTATATCAATGGTGATGAAGTTTATGGAAAAATCGAGTACAGTCGTGTTCCAGTTTCTAATCATAGACCTGTTAAAACTTAAAACTTTACAATATAATTGCAGTTAATAGTTATTAGCATAATATTGACATAACCTACATTAAACGAGTAGCAGATGATAGTTCAGCAGTTGATTTTGTATATTTTTTTTTTATTTTATCTAGTACTCACTTACTTTGAACAAAAAGTAAAACAACATCAGTTCAACTAACATTGGTCAATCTGTTAGGCTGAAATAATATTTATGTACTTGGTAGAGAAAATGAAACTGTAAAAAGTATAATACAAAATCATTACTGGAATGCTACCCTACAACCAACAGCTTCAATCTTCAATGCGGCTATAAGGAAAATATCAATTGACTCAAGTACACAAAAGGATGCATGGTCTTGGAAACTCACTTAAAAGGCAAATTCTCATATATAAAAAAATGTGAATATATTGAAGGACATGAAGTTGAAGTAGAGTGGCACAATGTCATACGGAATAAGGCATATTATCCAAAAATGTCACATTGTGCTTATTTTGCTTTGATAAACAGGCTTCCAACGATAGACAAATGTTACAAATAGAATTAAAAAAAAGGAGAAATCAAGTGTCTTATTTGAAAAAATGAAGCAAAAGATATTTAGCATCTATTTTTTGATTGTGTGCACATTTGGTTCATTGCCAAAGCAAAACTAAATTCAGCCAAGTTAAAGTAGTGCATAATATCAAAGAAAGTATCTACATTCAACAAAACTATAAGGCTAAACCAAAGGAATTCAATAAAGCATGCATTGCTCTAACTGTAGTAATCTTTCATGTTTGGAAAAAAAGAAATTTAAGACTGCATAAACAAAAAGAAATGGACAGTCTGCAATTAATGAAAATCATTAAACCAAAAGCTCAAATTATCTTCCAAAAAACAAATAAGCATTTAGAAATAGCAAATATAATAAATCAGGACACATGGAAGATAGACATCTATGAGAAGCGAATTGAAGTATACTTACAAAGCGGGAAATATATATCAAATACATCCCGCGGTAAAATAGCACAATCAAGAGTAAACTTAGGCATGTTGGAGCATGATGGTGGCCGAACTCAATCCCAACCAGAAGGAACTTCTGCACAAAAGAGGTATTAGAGATGATACTAATTAGAAACACAAACAAGTGAATTAAAAATACCTGATTTGGAAGGAGACTGTCGCTCTTTCAGCTAGCAACCAGTTCTTAATCAAAATTCTGCAACATTAGGGCAATGGATTAAGGAGTCGGTAAATGAAGTTTCAACCTGTTGATCTAACACCATGGTTAACATGAATTGAACTCTTGACAGATTGAAAAATATAATTTGATCAGCGTGTTAAAAAAACATTCACAAAATAGGTTAACAAATGCATTTCAGACGTTGTAATATATGTTTCTAATCCAGTAGTCAATAGAGGATGTTGAAAGAGTGAAATTCGTGAAAAAAGCAACAAATTGCCCTTGATCAGACTTTGACATCAATTTTACCTATTTGTGGAACAAACTAAGGGCGCCCTACTTTAAGCCACCAATCCTCACCAATTAATTGATGGGTATTCATTTTTCCGTCAGCTGGTGTATGCAGAAGTAAAATGTATTATTTGGAAACACTTTCGTAAATGCACATTGAGTGAGAGACCAAAAATATATGGAACCGGGAAAAAAAATTACATTAAATTACAATGCTCAGCAACCAAGTTGTAAGCTAATACGTTAGCAAGGATAAAACATGATACGCTATGGAATTATGTTGAACATTAATTAAGGTGTAAAGTAGAAGATATATGTCCTTCATGGTTTATCCTTTTCAAAATTGATTCCCTAGTAGTAGGCTAGTATGTCTAAGTCTACTAGTTCAATGGTAAAATATACAGTTGTGAGTCTGCGGTTTTTAAATTCGAACCTTGGTTACATCCCAATAATTCTCCTTGTACCATTTCAAAAGGAAATAATAACCATAAAGACTTCTTAATTAAAATAGATTAATATTACCCGTTAAACTTGTATTAAAGCAAAACGAACACAAAGGACCGTTCATAAATCAAAGCTTGACAAATGCAAGCATATGTTAAGAACAGTGACTTCAGTTGCACAGTGGCTTTACTTTTCGACTTTTAGCAGAGCAGCTAACGTAGCCTAATGAACATTTGATATACGAGCAATGATCATAACTTATTTAGCTTATAACTAAAACAAAAGTAAACAAGATCTATAAATGATAAAATATGAAAAGATAAACTGAACATGTATTAATCAATCATCCACTGCGCTTCGATGATGTGTTGCTCCCTTTGTCCGCACAAATATATTCCTAACCACCTTTTTTATTGTTGTTAGTTTTGGATTAAGGAGACAGTGGGACAACAGGTGTCATTTAATACCACACAAAATGCACACTTAATAATTGCAACGCGTAAATGGAATTTAGTTGTTTTATGTGCTCCATAAAGACATTGATTGGTGCAGTTGTTATTTCTTTTAATAATGCGGTTGTTGTTATATTTTCATCCCATAGCCTTTTCATTTAGTTGAATTTTCTTTGCACTTGTTTGATCATAAAACATTTAATTGCTGGTTAAATATTTTTCATTCTAATAATTAATTAGATAAATATGTACTTATTAAATATTTACTTAATTCTTAATGATGTTATAATTATATAACAGTCCTATCTACAACTTTCAATAAGCAAAATTACAATTTGTTAATGTGGAAGAGAAAATGATAAAGAACCGTTAACATATGAAAAAAGATGAGATCGAGAGATTGGTGATATAAGTGATCATAACTTTGACTTTGCATCAATAACTTACATATCTTACTACTAATATGAAAACATAAATGTGACTTGTATTTTTTCTGAAGGGTGGGTGTGACAAAAAGCCAAAGTGAAACAAATGATAAATCAGTGGAAGCAAAGTGGATGCTCTATTGAAATATAAAAATTATTGACCAACTTTTATGATTACTGGTCCACTCATCTTTGATATGATCTAACCCCAATTCAATATTTAACTGTGGTATATTCTGCAGATAATGTGGCATATCTTCCTAGCTAGCGACTTTGCACCTTTCCTGACTGCCAAAATTTAATATGATCGTCGATCTACGATATTAAATCATCACTTTTTATAGTGCTTTCGCCACTCACTATAGATCACACCATCAATCAACTACATAAAATTATATCCATTTAGAGACTTTATAGAGAAGTCTCAGATAAGTTAGAAATCAATAGCTATCCAAAACTAACATATGATGGTCTTCATATGAAATCAAAAAGAGTTTCATTCGTGCAATATAGGAAAGAACTTACGCCCATTTGGGATCTGGAGCACCACAGTATGCACATACTCTGTTATCACTCTTATGTAATAGCTCCTTCAACTTCAGCACAGCAGGCAAACAACAACACATCACCGCACCTCCAAACATCGTCAGCCAAGGCAAGCGACGACTTCAGATTTCCATGTGAGCGTAGCAATAGCTGTGATGCTACTCCAAATTTCAACGTGAAGCAAGCCAAGGCAACCCCATCGCTACTCAGACTCTGCTAGTCGATTTCTCAATTTAAGATCTGACGACGTGGTCTCTTAGCAAACGGATGCCACTCTGCTAGTCGATTTCTCAATTAAACTATATTACCGTTGATTCCAATCTTGATCTTGGATAAAAATAGAAAAATAATACAAAAATAAAATCACATCAATAAGAAATAAAAGAACTGAAATTGGGAAGACAGACAAGAAAACAAATGAATCTTAAATTTACCCATTGAGATTTACGAGGATTGTGTGAAACAACAAATTGAAATGGAAAACATTTGAGAGAAGATGAATGTTCATGAGTTATGGCGCAAGATCGAAATTGTTAGGGCGGGGATTGAAAATAATGAGTTATGGAACGGGGCTTTGTTTTTTGAGAAAGGCGCTAGGGTTGTATACGGTAAGGCGGAGTCAAAAAATTAGGATAATTTTGCCACGGTCTGAAGCCATTGCAAAATTACCACGGTCCGTAACCTTGGCAATTTATTTTAGCACGGTCCAAAACCGTGGTAAAATTACCACGGCTCAAGACCGTGGCAAATTTTTCGCGTTGGGGCGTGGCAAAATAGACAGAATGGTGTAGTGGCAATGGCAAAAGCTTGTTGATGAACTCCAGAGAGTCAACCATATGAATCTCGAAAACATGCTGACTCTGGAGAATGATAAGGCCGAATGGGATAAATGGTGCAAGCAGCACGATGCAGAGATGACGAGCATCTCGGATGACAATGCAAGGCTTGAATCTGAAGTCAAGCAACTTAAGGAAGATCTCGCCTCTTCTTCTGCATCGCATACTCAAAAGGAAGAAGTCTTTCAAAAGCAAGTGCGGGACGCACATGCTGCGCAAAGGGATGCCGAAATGAAGCTTGCAGCTGAGCAGCATATTACTGAGAAATATCGCACAGAAAACGCTGAACTGCGGGAAAAATTTCACTCCCAGAACGTAGAGATTGAGATGCTAAAAGCTAGGCTTCTTAAAGTTGAGAAGGAGCGCGACGATGCAGTTGCCGGACAAGTTGCAGCTAAAGAATCCCATGAAGCAACTAAATCTAGCATCGATTCTACTCTATTCGACTTTTATATTCACAGCGTCTTGGGGCGCGGGAGTCTCTCGTTCTTAGGACCAAAATATGAGATCACCCTAGCTGAAGTCTAGGAGGCTGCGATCGATATGCTCGGGGGAGCTGGCTACGATGAGACGGTGCCTGAAGCAATTTACCTTGATGATGATACCCGCGTCGCTCTTGCTAGAGGAAAAGAGCAGCTTGCTGAAGTTAGAGCTAGAGCAGTGGCAGAAGAACACTTAGAAAAGAAAATATCTTTATCTGCCCCTGTCCACACTTCGATTCCGACCGATGCTGATATCATTGGTTCCAGCTCTCACTCTCCTCTTCCTGCAAAAGACATTGAGGCTAAGCCCGTCACCGCCGAGTCTCCTCTTACCCAAATCGAAGAGAAGAGCCAAGAAGACACTGAGGCTGATAAATTTGAAATTGATTTGTCAAAACCGGCTTCTCCAGGTAACGTTGATTTAGATCTGGCTCAAGTGGATTATTCATTCGATTCAATTGATCTTGATGAATTTCTCACTTATTACTTAAGTCCTAGTGATCCAATATCTTCCCTTTTTTCGGAGAATACTGATTTTGACTTCTTTTTTCCCGTAGCAGAAGCACCGAAAGTTGCGCCAACTTCTCCTTCTTCGGCTGCCGCTCCTTCTTCTTCTCAAGTTACTCCTCTTCCAGCTTCTCAACCAGGATCGCAAGAAGAGAAAATAGAAGCCCTCAAAGACTTGGACGATCCGGTTGTTTCGCAAGAGCAAAAGACTGTGGAACTTGAAGGAGGCGAGAAGACTCCGGAGCAGTCTCTTGATGACGACACGAAACTTTCCACACTTCTTACTACTCCTGGAAGTGAGTCTTCCTCGAAAAGGAAAGGGAAGCGTGCCATGAAGAAGAAGAAGAAGAGCACTTCGGCTGATGAAGAAAATGTTGAAGAAGACCCAACTACTCCTCCTTCTCCATCCTGTCCATGCCGGATTCCGAAACTGGTCATCAAACCGGGCAAGGGTACTAAAGGTGGGAAGAAGGAGTAACAAACTGGGCTTTTAGGCTTTTTGTCTTGCTTTTTGCTTGTATCAACCGGAGATTGTGCGGGTACCGGTCCCCGCTTCTTTTTGTGATCTGCACAATGTAACAAGTTTTCATAGTATTGAATAAAATAGCTATTTTACTTGTACAAATTCTTGTATATGTGAGAATACATCTGTTTTTCATTTGAAGTGTAGAGTAAACAATTCTTTTTTACTTGCACAAATTTTTTGTCTGTGTTTGGGAATGCATTTATTCCACATCTTCTTTACGTGATATTGCAATGAACTTGTGGTATGTTGCTTGTATATTACTTCTATTAATGTAACTGAATTGTATAATGTTGCCCCCATATCATAAGTGCATTGCAATATTTCTCGCTTTTACAAGAATGATACTCTTATTTCAGATAATAACTATTCCACTTTTTGAGGGAAGAATCATTCTGCTTTTAATAGAGCATATCTTGTTTTTTGGAGAAATTTTTACTTTCTCTTTCTTTCTTGAAGAACACTTCAACTTTCGGAGATGACCACTTTTATTTGTTAAAAAGTGGATTTTCCTACGCAGTGAAATGAGCTTCTGAAGAAGGTTTTGATTTTTTGCCCCGGTAAAGGGTTTATTTTTGATACTTCGAGCACGGTGAAATGTGCCTTCGAAGAGGTCTTTTTGTAGCATTTCAACTTTTAGGAAGAACTTTTGGAGACGAATAAGTTAACTTTCCTTTGAGAGTTGAAATGTGCTTCCGGAGAAGGCTTTTTTGTTTGAGTATTCTCTTTTGGGACATGCCTCCGAAGAGGGCTCCTCCGAAGAGTTGTGCCTCCAAAGAGGACTTGTGCCTCCGGAGAGGGCTTGTGCCTCCGAAGAGGGCTTGTGCCTCCGGAGAGGGCTTGCGGTGCCTCGGGAGAGGGCTTTTGCCTCCGAAGAGGTCATGTGCCTCCGAAGAGGGCTTGTGGTGCCTCGGGAGAGGGCTTTTGCCTCCGAAGAGGTCATGTGCCTCCAAAGAGGGCTTGTGCCTCCGAAGAGGGCTTTTTGATTGCTTGGAAGTTACTTTCTCATGGTTGGATGGATCCACGGGGCGGACGCAAGTCACTTGATCGGATGTTCGTTTGCACAAACGATCACAATCAATTAACAAGGGCCCTGTTCCTTCAGCTTGGGAAGGTGCCCCTCCGGTGGTTCCACCAATCTTTTTTTATTGAGGAAAGCACTTCCATTTATTGGTGTGCCTCGTTAGAGGGCTTTGGTTGGCTTGCGGAGAGGAGCTTTGGTTGATTGGTGTGCCAGGAAGGTTGCGTCTCAGGGGCGAGTGGATCCGTGGGACGGACGCAAGCTGTCTGATCGGATGCATCACGACCAGTTAGCAAGGGTCCTGTTCCTTCTGCTTGGGAAGGTGTCCCTTTAGTGGATCAACCGGCCTTCCTATTGAGAGGCATACCTCCTTTTGGCTGCTTCTATGTTTGCCGGCCCATGTTTCCTCATCATCTGCTCATCGGCGATCCTTTGTTATTGTTTCCAAGTGCGTCTTCCTTTCTTTTGCAAGTAAATTGCTTTATCCGAAGAAGTAGACTTCACTGTTGAGTGGCTTTACAGGCCAAACGCAAGTTACTTGGTCGGATGTATTTTTATACTGACGATCGCAACCAATTAACGAGCGCTTGATACAGTGGAGCCGCCAACTTTTTATGTGAAGTTCTTCTTGTATGGGATTCGAATTTGGGATTTTTGTTGCTTGAAGTTTGCTTAATAAGTGACTTTTAGGGGTCGCTTGGCTTCGTGACGAGTAAGCCTTGTTTTAATGTCCTGCAATTTTGAATCGACATTTTAGCAATACATTTAAAGTATTTACATATCGAAATAAAACAGGCATTATAAAATAGTAAAGAACACAAGATTTATAGTGGTTCGGCCGAGAATCGGGCCTACATCCACTTTATAGCTTTCATTCATTTACACTGATTTACAATGTCTTACAATACAACTGATACATCCATCATTATTTTTACAATTTTAAGAAAAGCTTTTTTAGGTAAAATAAGAACGTAAGTGGTTGCTGTTCCAGGCTCTTGGAATTGGATCTCCTTCGACGGTTATGAGTTTGAAAGTGCCATCAAGAAGTTTATTGCCTATGACGTATGGCCCTTCCCAGTTTGGCCCAAACACACCAGTAGCTGTCATGATCCTTTTCAAGACTAAGTCTCCGACCTCAAAGCTGCGTTGGCGAACTTTAGAGTTGAAGTGCCTGGCTATCCTTTGTTGATAAGCTGAAACTCTGAGCCTAGCTTCTTCTCTTTTTTCATCAAGAAAATCAAGGGCTTCAAGTTGCAGTTTTTCGTTTTCAGCTTCGTTGAAATGAATTCTCCTATGTGAAGGAACTTCTACTTCCACTGGAATCATTGCTTCTGATCCGTATGCTAGTGAAAATGGAGTGTGCCCAGTCGTAGTTTTGTGAGTAGTTCTGTATGCCCATAGTGCTAATGGAAGCTTATCGACCCAACCACGTTTTGCCTTTTCGAGTTGCTTTTTGATGGTTGATTTGATAATTTTTTTCACCGCTTCCACTTGCCCGTTTGCCTGCGGGTGAGCCACTGCTGAGAAGCTTTTTCGAATTCTAAACCGTTCGCAAAAGTCTTGGAATTCTTCACTTTCAAACTGAGTGCCGTTGTCTGTGATTATTTTCTGCGGCACACCATACCTGCAAATGATATTTTTAGTTACAAAATTATCATCTTTTTAGAGGTAATAGTGGCTAAGGGTTCAGCTTCAACCCATTTAGTGAAATAATCAACAGCGACGATAGCATATTTGATTCCAGATTTAGCGATCGGTAAAGGTCCAATCAAGTCTATTCCCCAAATGGCAAATGGCCATGGGCTGACCATTTGCGTGAGCTTGGTGGAAGGTGCCTTTGGGATTTTTGCAAATCTCTGGCATTTGTCGCACTTTCGGGAGTACATAGCAGCATCTCGATTAATATCTGGCCAGAAATACCCGTATCGGAGAACTTTCTTGGCTAGAGTTTGACCACCTGAATGATCCCCACATTCTCCTCTGTGTACCTCAGCTAGAATCGTCTTGGCTTCTTCCTTGGTTACACATCGGAGTAATGGCATTGAGAATCCCCGTTTGTATAATCGGCCATCTTGAATTATATATCTTGATGCTTTCCTCAACAGTTTTCGACGTTCTTTAGAACTTTCCGGCAAAGAACCATTGAGTAGATATTCTTTGATTGGAGTCATCCATGATTCATGCTCTTGGGACGCGGCCATAATCCAATCAACATCCATCTCATCAATGCTTGGAGCTGACAGAACTTCCACAGGAACTAATCCCAGTAATTAAGCCTCTCCAGAACTTGAGTACTTTGCTAGAGAATCCGCCTTCATGTTCTCAATCCGAGGAATATGACTTATCGTGTAATGATTGAAATCTTCGAGAAGTTCACATGCTTTTGACAAGTATGCGGGCAGATTTCCACCTTTAGCTTGAAACTCTTTCTTTACCTGGCAAACAATAAGTTGGGAATCGCTGAAGATCTGTAACACCTTGATGTTCAGTTCCTTGGCAATCTTTAATCCGGCAATGAGAGCTTCATACTCTGCTTCATTGTTTGTCGAAGGGAATTCCAGTCTCAATGCATAACACAATGACCGTCCTTCGGGGGTTTCAAGCACAACCCCTGCTCCAGAACAATAATCATTTCTCGAACCGTCAACATACAACTTCCACTGGATTTGAACGCCATCAGTTGTCTCTTTCTCACTGTCACCTTTATCAGTAGATTCCGCGATGAAATCCGCTAAAGCTTGTCCATTGATTGCTCTTCGGGGATGGTAAGTGATGTCATATTAGCTGAGTTCAATGTTCCATTTCAAAAGACGACCCGAAGTCTTTGGACGATACAGGACTTGCTTTAGAGGTTGATCAGTAAGGACCTTGATAGGATGAGATTGAAAATATGGCCTCAACTTCCTGGAAGCAATTAGCAAACAAAAAGCAAGCTTTTATATTTTTGAATAATTCATCTCTGCCCCAGTAAACCGTTTGCTGATGTAATAGACTGGACGCTGTATTTTCATATCTTCTCGTACAAGTGCTGCACTTAGAGCATGAGATGAAATTGCTAAATAGATGAAAAGGTCTTCACCATCACTAGGCTTGGAAAGAACTGGAGGAGTTTCCATATGATGAATCAGTTGATCGAAAGCATTCTGGCATTTGGGAGTCCATTCAAAATTTTTCTTTCCTTTCTTTAGAGCATCAAAGAAGGGAATGCATTTGTCTGTGGCTTTGGAAATGAAGCGACTCAGAGCGGCGACTTTTCCATTAAGACTTTGCAATTCTCTCTTTGTTTTAGGGGCTTTGACCTCTCTTAGAGCTGTGATTTGAGCAGGATTAGCCTCGATGCCCCTAACGCTCACGATGAAACCCAAGAATTTTCTAGACTCTACCCCGAATGAACATTTCAACGGATTGAGCTTCATTCCATACTTTCGAAGAATTGCAAACATTTCCGCCAAGTGGTCCATGTGGTCTATTGCTTTCTTTGACTTTATCAACATATCATCAACATAAACTTCCATAGTTTTGCCGATCTGAGGTTTGAACATCGCATTGACGAGTCTTTGGTAGGTTGCCCCTGCATTCTTCAATCCGAAAGGCATAACTTTGTAACAGTAGAGACCCACATCTGTGATAAAGCTTGTGTCTTCCTGATCTGACTCATGCATCATAATCTGATTATATCCGGAGTAAGCATCCATAAAAGATAACAACTCATGCCCAGCTGTTCCATCCACCAATTGATCAATTCTGGGAAGCGGAAAGCAGTCTTTGGGACAGGCTTTGTTCAGATCTGAAAAATCAATGCAGACTCTCCACTTTCCATTTGCCTTCTTAACCAGTACTGGATTTGAAACCCAATTTGGATAAGTGGATTCTTTGATGAAATCATTCTCCATAAGCCGATCAACTTCTTCCTTTAACGCTGCTGACCTTTCTGGACCTTGAGTTCTTCTTTTCTGTTTTACCGGTGTGAATTTCTGATCGATATTCAGGGTATGTACAGCAATTTCTAGAGAGATCCCACACATATCAGCATGACACCAAGCGAACACATCCAAATTTTCTTTTAAAAATGATATTAGCGTGTTTTGAACTGTTATGCTTAGTTGTGAACCCACATTGAGGACTTTGTTTGGGTCTTTCGAATCGACGGGTATTGGTACCGTTACTTCCACGGGTACCACTCTATTCTCCCCTGCACTGGCTTTTCTGGGATCCATTTCTTTCCTTGCACTGCTGTGTTCGCCAGTACAGGGGCCACCCCGTAGTTGCTATAAGGTTGGTTCCTTGATGCGGAGCGGAGCTGCCGCATCTTTTCCCATTTCTCTTTTCCTGGCCTCTCGAAGTTCAACAAGATAGCATTCTCGTCCCGCATTCTGGTCTCCCTTAATGACAGCAACCCCATTATCAGTGGGAAATTTCATTGTCAAGCACCACGGGGCGAGGACAGCCTTGAAAGCAGCAAGTGTAGGCCGACCCAAGAAGGCATTATAGGCAGAGAATTCATCAATAATTATAAAAGTTTGTTTCTGAACCACCTTTTTATGTCCTTCTCCCAACTCAACAAACAAGTCCACTGTTCCAATTGGCTGTTTTGGCTCCCCTGTAAATCCGGCGATCTTTTGAGATGAAGCCTGCACGTCTGCCATTGGAATTTTCATTTGGTCAAATGTTTTCTTAAAGAGTATGTTGCATGCGGCGCCGCTATCAACCAGTACCCTTCTTACAATAGCCGGCCCAATACCGACAGAAATAACCAAAGGGTCCTCAGTAGGAGCCTCCACACCAACAGAATCCCTAGTTCTGAATATAATGTCATCATGAAAAGTCTTTTGTTGTTTCAGAGGCGCAGCATCTTCCAAGATTAAGACACTTTCTTCAGTTGGAGCATATTTCAAAGCTCTAGCATACCTTTCCATCTCACCCCAACTCTTGCCAGCCGGGTGGGGTCCTCCTGTGATCACATTAATAACAGGTCTCTCTGTTTCTTGTGCAGCAGGCCTCTCTCTTGAACCAGATGAATGAGCTGGGGGTTGCTGCCCCTGGTTAGATGAAGACGGGTCTTTTCTATTTCTTTTAACGTACTGCTGCAGCTTATTCTCTCTCAATAATTCTTCAATCAGGCTTTTCAAGTGGCGGCACTCGTTGGTATCATGGCCTGGTTGGTTGTGAAATTTGCAAAATCTTCCGCTTTGAGCAGCACTTTTCCCAACTTTTACTGCCTGTGGTTTTGAAAATTCAACAGCATCCTTAGTGGCGATGAAAATATTCTCCGGTGTATCAGTTAGAGGGGTAAAATCCAAAGGCTTGAGAAAGCGGGGCTTTTTGAAATCCTTCTGCTTCTTTCCACCATTACTCTCCCTTTTCTGATTTATCGATTCTTTTTTGTTCTGAGCCGTAGCATTATTTTCCACCACTGTTGTCACAACTTTAGCTGACGTGGAGAGATTTTCTAGGCGCATGAACTCATCATCCTTTTTGTAGAACTTTTTGAGCGAGTTTGGTTCCTTCATCTTCAACCATTTTCCAAATTCGCTTGACTTGTCAATAGCCCGTATTAAGTAAGTTAAAATCATTCGCGGTTCTGCGTTATCAACTTCGGCTAGGGCTAAATTGAAGCGATTCAAAAAGGATTTGATGGGTTCTCCAGGGTTCTGTTCGAGACTTGAAAGAGACATTATATCCTTTGCTCTTGAAATGTACAATCTGAATTGTTCCTTGAATTTTCGGGTCAGATCGGAAAATTGGTCAACAGATCGCACAGGAAGCTTGGTAAACCAAAGTAACGCCACTCCTTCCAAGTATACCAGGAAATACCGGCATTTAATCTCATCAGTCGCTCTGGCGCCAGTCATGTGCCAATCATACTTGTACAGGAATTGATTCGGGTCACTTGTTCCTCGATATGCAGGAATTGTAGGAGGAACGAATTTTCTGGGAAACTCAGCCTTTAGAATCCTTTCAGTAAATGGAGTTTTACTCGGAGCAAATCCCCAATCATTCTCATCTTTGTTTCTCTGCATGCTTTCTTTCATTATCTGCCGAATCATGCCGGAGAGATACTCCTCATTGTTTAGTGACTTTGCAGAATAGGCTTCGGCCATTTTTTTAGAAGTTTGTCCGGGCAAGCGTTCGGGAAGAACTGGCGATGGCCTGGACCCTTCAGCTAGGGGAGGTGCCCCTTCAGCGGCACCAGATCTGTACTGAGGAATATTTCTCCCTTCGGAGTTGGGAACAGCATCAGCAAAGTTTTCTTCATTATTTACTGGTCTTTGATTAGCCCCGAGCAGAGCATTCAACTTTTCCATCATCTGATTATTCTGAGTTTCAATCTGCTGGTACAGTCCAGACACAGCAACATCTAACTCTTCTCGCGTCACCCCGACGCTTGGAGCTGCCTGACTTGGAGAAAGAGAAGTGGCAGTATTGTCACGAGCATCTTTGGATCTAACAGATCTGCATTTTCTTCCAGGAGCCATTATGTCTGATAGACTTCTGGTTTTGAAGGAAACTTTTTCAACAAACTTCCGTGAAGCAATGGTGAATGATCGCCAGAGTTCAATTCTCAGTGAAAGCACCAAAATGTTAACGCTAAAAATTGAACGCCAACATCCGGTGTGTGTAATAGAGTCGTGAAAGCACCACCCGTTGATACGGGAACAGTATACAAACTGAAAATAGCAGTAAAACGGTAAAAAGACAACAAATTTATAGTGGTTCGACCCGTAATTGAGTCTACGTCCACTTTATAGTCTTTTATTGCTGATTCGGTTACAAAGTGATACAATACACTTGTGAAATACGATACAATTCGATCACAAAAACACCCTTGACTACTAGCTCAAACTTCAATGATGAAACTTGATGATTCCGTGTCGGATGTATGAAATTCCTCTCGAAGCTTGTTGTAGTGTCTTGAGTACTTGGAGATCTTCAAGTATTGAATGAGTTCAGAGTTCGGTAGAGTAACGACGCTTTTAGAAATGATTGGCCAAAAGTCCCTTCCTTGTTGGAGTTTGGGGGGTATTTATAGGAGCTGAATTCTGGACAGAAGTTTTCCCCAAGTCTTAGGTCGCGTACGACCTAAGTTAGGTCATAGGTCGCGAACGACCTAAGCTAGGTCGCAGTCTTCTCTCGACTTAGGAAACAAGCCTGAGACAGCTTTATGCGGTTTCATCTGAAGAAGTGGTAGGTCGTGAACGACTTAAAGTAAGTCGTGCTCCTTTCTTTGCCTTTAGCTCGTGAAGTTTTTAGGTCGTTAGCTTTTAGGTCGCTGGGTTTGCTTCAGGAGTTAGGTCGTGAACCCATTTAGGTCGATAGGTCGTAGAGTCTGCTAAGTCGTGAAGCTCTTAGGTCGTGACATTCCTTAGGTCGTTAAGTCCCTTAGGTCGCTAACTCCCTTAGGTCGTTAAGTCCCTTAGGTCGCTACCTTCCTTAGGTCGTTAAGTCCCTTAGGTCGCTACCTTCCTTAGGTCGTTAAGTCCCTTAGGTCGCTACCTTCCTTAGGTGGTTAAGTCCCTTAGGTCGCTACCTTCCTTAGGTCGTTAAGTCCCTTAGGTCGCTACCTTCCTTAGGTCGTTAGATCCCTTAGGTCGTGAGCTTCTATAGGTCGTTAGATCTCTTAGGTCGTGAGTTCCCCTAAGTCGTGAGGCCTTTTAGGTCGTTAAGAGCTGTTAGGTTGCAGAGTTTTAGGTCGCTGAAATAAAGGAGTTAACAGTTATTTTCATGTGTCTCGTGGAAGTGGCATAACTTTCCAAAGTTTAGATCAGCTTATGTTTCTTCCGAGGTTAGGGCCTTTTGTATTTTAACTCTACTTGTGTAGCCAGATAAATGTTTTCAATTATATCATTCAAATTTGTACAAGCATTAAATCTGGTCCCCGACCTCCATCTCCTTCATTCCATCTTCTTCCCACCAGGTCCATTTTGGTTATTGTCCTTCTTCTTATCAGCAAGATTGCTTCTGTCTCCCTCTGTTGTAGCATTAATACTAGACGATTATCTAGCTTGAGTTGATCCACCAGACTGCCTTTTGGAAACACCATCTTCCAATCTCATATATTTTGTTACTTTATAACAAAACTTCTGAAGGGCAATCGCCTTTTCCTTAATCGACTTTTGTGAAAATTTCGTATTCGGGTGGACTCCACTACATCTTGCCATTAAAAGTAATCTCACGTTTGTGTTTTGAACAATAGATGCTCTGACATAAATCGAATCAAATACTAGTATAGAGACTCAACACTTCTTTTATTAACATCCGACAATAAAAAAGCATCCTTTATTGCTCTACATGCATGTGGAATCGACTAATGAACTTCTTGCTAACCATCATCCACGAATTTACCAATCCTGGTGGTAGATGGCAAACAAAATAGTTGATAGGTTCGCCAAGAACAATGAAAAGCACTTGTAGAAAACTTCATTTGTAGCTCCACTCATCAGTATTTGTTGAGTATAACATTGCATATGTACTATAGGATCTGGCAGTCCCTTGTATGGCTTCATAGTTAACATCCCGAAGTCCTTTGAGTTTTTATAAGACTCTATCTCAAAAGCGAATGGATCGATTACCTTAGTTCCAAAACCATGCTTCACTTGTTCCCATCGGATGTACTCTCTAATCATCCAGGTCATCCTATCTCCTGTTCTAAGGATTGTTAGTGAGAATGGTCTCTTATCCTTTCTCTTTGGGTGGAACAACCTATTTGTTCCTCCCTATGATGACTTGATCGTTGTTCTTGAGCATGATCTCATCTTTAGGACTGATCTTATGGTCCCTACATACCTCACTAATAACAAGTTCAGCATGAATAGGAGAGTATTGACAAGAGCATGAAGCATTAGCCATAGCTTTACCTAGCTCGACATCAACCCGTTGGGTTTGGTTCCAAAAAGTTCCTCAGATCCGGCGGTGTCTCTCCAACATCCCTTAGTCTAACTCTACGACAATCACGATCATACTCGCTGTCAGAATGCAACCTTCTTCTCCTTCCCGATCCCCTAGGTTGGGATCTTTCTTATGCAAATGTGTTAGGGTCGTTGGTTTGTTGTAGCTCTAAGCGTGTCATAAGCTAGTCCACCATTATTTGCTAACAGGCACAAAGCTATTCATTCGGCTCGACCATAAATATGTTCAAGTTGCCTTTGGTAACTATGTCAGATTGCACTGAAGTGATTGTCGATGATCGCCTTAATCGGTTGTAGGTCGATTAGGTGCGCTGGTGTTCCTGCATTTCTGTTGGTAGCACCAACCCTTCAATTTTAAAGGCATACCAAGAAAGCTCTCAGTGAAAGCACCAAAAATATTTTCCCAAAAATTAGGCAAATACCCTTAAAGAATTTCAAAGAACTGCAGAGACATAATGTATTCTACATTATATATATAGTTTATAATATTAAAGAGAGCAAAGCAGACACAGATAATGCAAAAATAAAGTGCTTAAATTAAAGAACTCGTAAATTTATAACGGCTGAAGATTTCTTTCATCCACTGTGAATCATAATTATTTTTCTTATACATCTTGAATACAAAGTACAAAAAGAGAATACAATGGTCTATTGCTCAAGAAAGATGTAATGTTGCTCTTGAAATTTGGTCCGACTATGATCGATTCGGTAGTTTTTGCTCTCTAAGGTTATCTGTCATTATTGTTCGTCCATCTAGAGTTTATATGTATGAACTTATGAAGTTATTGGTTCGACGATTCCTTAAAAATAGGCAATTTCCATCTTTGACCTGCTTGGCTCAGTGGCGAATGGTTCGGTTAAGTTAGGTCTGGTGATTGTTTGGTTCAACAAATCATAGCCGAACTAATTTTCCTATTTGATAATGTGAACTACCGAAACAATATATGTGTGTGTGTTAACCATAAAAACATATCACCTTGATAAATTTATTAAACTAGAGCACGTAAACATTTTGCAGAATTGAAATACCATGTGTTACCTATATTTACAAACAATGTAAATGTTTAACATGTAATTTGATAAAAAATGATGTTACCTTACTTTTTTGATTTTTTTTTAATAATTATTAATATCTAATATTTAATATTCGATAAGAAATCCTTTTTCTCTTCTTTTTATTCATTTGAGACATCATCTTTATAAGAAAATACATGCGAGTTGTTTTCAAAAGACGTTGATGAATAAATTTGTGTAGTTTATCGCCTTAGAAGTTAGATCTTTGTAGATAATCTCTATGGGATAACTCCACTTTAGTTTATATTAATATATGTATCTTAGAAGTTGTTGCTTTTATGCAGATAATATCACAAGTTGGGATGATATTGTCATATCATATGAACCTGTATGGGCAATTGGAACAGGTAAAGTTGCATCACCTCAGCAGGCGCAGGAAGTCCACTTGGCTGTTCATGATTGGCTCAAGAAAAACATCTCCCCTGAAGTTTCTTCTGCAACATGTATTATATATGGAGGTAATACCTTTCATTAAGAGTGCATCCATTTATTATATCATAATGCAGACGTGACCATGGAACGGCTTGTTGAGAAGTACTTGTTTTTGTATTCTGTTATGAAAATTGCATTTTACTTCTCTTATTCGATATAGGCATGAAACCTAAGCTATTGAATATAAGTATGTGCATGTTTAATATGTAATTTCTTCCGTTCATTGAAGCTAACTTACTAGAACACTTGAGATAATGCATAAGCTATTGAATACTTTTCCATTGTATTGTATACATAATTGTGTCATGGTGAACTTAAGACAAGGCCATGGTCAGCCCATTTATGAATCACAACTAATGAATATGGACACGTAACCTAATTTTACAACCTCAAGTTGTATTCATGGTTTCAAGAATTCACCTAATGGCTGATGTAATATTGATTTTTGTTTTTCTTTCTCTTATTACAGGTTCAGTGAATGGTGGTAACTTTGTTGAGCTTGCCAAGCAAGAAGACATTGATGGATTTTTGGTCGGAGGTGCTTCTTTGAAGGTATACACATATATACACCTTTTAAATTCCCTAATAAAAGGCGAGGGTTGTGAAAAAACCTCCATGGATATTATTTTAACATGCTTCTAATAGATATCCCTCGAAAATGTTGGTTGATGCAAGTAAGTCCCTCTCTTCTTTTCCTTTTTAAGCAGCATTTACCAAATAATCTGACGAATGTTTTCTCCTAAGTTAGCAAACCATAATACAAATGTTAAATGACATGAGGAGATATTTATAAACATGATTATTAATTGTCATCACCATATAAATTGAACAATTAGATATTGAGTGACAGGAGTAGATATTTACAAGGGTCGTTGTTAACATGTGAGCACATGTTCACAAATTTGGATATCATTTTCCATTAGAAAAGTAGAGTATGGGTTACCAAATACGTCAACATCGTTGGATTTTGAATTTAATGGTTGAAATCACATGAACTCATAAATGATAATAAATTATCAATATCGAAATAATAATTGAATGCAAATAGTTGGATTTAAATTTTTATGGCTAAATATAATTAGTGAACTTCTTTACTTTTGTAGTAGAGGAGGCGGTCCAGTTCCCATATTAACAGCCACTAAGAAATAGAAGATAGTCAATAAAAATACAATATATGCTAGAAACTTAAAATTATCCTTTTTAAATAGAGGATGGACTATCTTAAGGGTTATTCAAGTAATTGTACAATGTTTGCTCAGGTGGCAACTGATAATATTTGCCTATTGGTAATCATGATTGTGAAGTCTCACCACATTAACTCAAGCAATTTCTTTTCTGAAATCATCTAATGCGTTGAGCATACCATATTGTTATACAGATTTTTCTTTCAAAAATATTTATGTGTGTCATATTTTAAAAGGATATATATCGCAAACGATGAAGCTTGGAGTACTTGGCGTTGCACCTTACAAATCATTTTCATTGGAAGAGCTTGAAGCAGCAACCAACAATTTTGATCCACCGAATTTTATGGGTGAAGGATCCCATGGTCAGGCATGTCCTCATTAATTTAATAATATTACATTATTTTTGTTGAATGATTTCATCAGTTTATGTGTATATAATCGATACTTGTTACTTTGGCAACTAAAAAAAATTACCCCCACCATTTTATTTGAATTCCTTTTAATATTAGATGTATAGAGGAAATTTAAAAGATGGTTCCCTAGTAACAATAAGATGCTTAAAACTGAAAAGGAGCCACAGTTCATAGAACTTCAATCAACATATTGAACCGATCTCAAAGCTTAGATATTGCCATATAGTTAGTGCTCTTGGTCACTGCTTCGAATACCATCTTCATGATTCAACTATCAATAGATTATTTCTTGTTTTTGAATTCGTGTCGAATGGATTACTTAGAGACAATATTTCATGTAAGTTATTATTCGTTGTCTTTCTCCTTTTATAATTTATATCATCAAAGGAAATGCATTTATGCTATGAAGCTTTACAACAGATTCAAATTCCTCTATGATATTATTTGTATGATTCTTATTTTATTTTTAAAAAGGTTAATTATTTAGGTGGAAATGGAGGGCAAAAGCTTACGAGGTCACAGCGAATAACTACTGCCATAGGAGTGGCCAAAGCGATACAATTCTTACATGCTGATATAATACCTAGATTATTTGCAAATAATTTAAAGATAACAAATGTTTTATTTGATCAGAATCTTGTTGTGAAAATTAGCGGCTATAATCTACCAATGCTAGCAGAAAGTATGAAAAATTAGGTGGATAACTGTAGTCTTATTTTATTTTCCAATCTCAAAGTTACATGCTTTTTCAAATTGACACATTATGTGTAATGATGGATATATGTTGATATTTGTAGGTGATAGGAAGTTCATCAAGTGGGTCAAAAGTGCCCAATGAAAGGTATGCATTTGTAATGATATTTACAGCGAAACCGTAATGAAAATAAAAACTGGTTTATAATTGTTGTTCATGATGCTATTATTGGAGATAGCTGTTGTTACTGTATGTGTGGGAGCATGTTTGACAACTCATTAAATAGTCAGAATTACTTGTTATGCGACTTATTTGACTGTAGGTGTTTAAGAACTTATAAGAAGTTAGCGTAAGTAGCTTAGAAATTAAAATTTGAGTATCAACTATTTGTTGCTTATAACGTATGTAATTTTAATCGAGTATGCTGATTAACCTTGTTTCAAACAACTTTAGTACTTGTTCTGTGACTTATTTGAGTTTTAGAGAGCTTCTTATAAAAGTTTAGTATAAGTACCTTTGAAATTAAAACTAGAGAACGACTATTTGTTGTTTACAGCTTAATAGAATTTCATAAATAATTTTGACCTAGTAAATGGTTAAAATATTATTGTTGTTTCAAACAATTTATAAACAATACGATACTATTCAATATTCATCATTTTTTCTACTTGGATATATGTGATTACTTAGCCATACAATTTACTTGGACATATTTGATTACCTAGTAAATGGTTAAAGTACAACTGCATGTCAAATACTCAATTGGATCAAAACAAAATAGATCAAAGTCAAACAAGAGTCAATTCATCATTTTCTTTTAGAGTACAATTCGATGGTGAAGTCCAAGAGGAAAGTGGTAGAAAAGGATGTTGAATGATTATTTGGCATTTTCGTTCTTGTTACTATAGAATTTTTGCCTATTCGAATTTGAAAATCGATGTACTAGAGTCAACATTTGGGGGCTATTGGATGAAATTCATAAATATCTTTTTTGTTAACATGAGATGGTGAGAAGTAATATAAAACCCAATGACTATTAGATTTTTGATAACCTTCAAAATCTAACAGTTATTGGGTTTATATTACTTCTCACCATCCTCATTCTCGTGTAAAATTTCCATAATTTTATCTTACAATCCCCAAATATCAATTTTAATACATCAATTTTTGGAATTGAATATGCAAAAATTTGAGAAACTTTTAATAATAATGAAAACAAATCTTCTTTTTGTTAAAATATCAATCAA
The DNA here is from genome assembly GCA_030737815.1 of Allium fistulosum. Classification (NCBI taxonomy): domain Eukaryota; kingdom Viridiplantae; phylum Streptophyta; class Magnoliopsida; order Asparagales; family Amaryllidaceae; genus Allium; species Allium fistulosum. The sequence goes on from CM060904.1 coordinate 532,006,522, forward strand.
TAACCTATATGTTTATACTAAAAAATATATGAAAACATGGGACAACCCCAGCATAGAAGTTCTAGAATATTTTAGGATAGAGATTGCTTATTTCTCTTTCCCAAATGCAAAAGATTCCTTCAACATCATTTTCTGCAACTTTCTACCTATGTAACAAACATCAAATTTGTTGGAAAAATAATAATAACGAACTGACTTCTTTTTTATTTCCATCTGTTGCATTTTAATCCAAATTTGAGTACGATGTGTGGAGCTGTTACTTTTCTCAATCTATTAAGGAGTTTAGTTACTACATTCGCATTGACAACTGCCTCTACATGATTATTTTAACAATTTCAATTTATTCCTTGTAATTTATTTTCTATTCTGAAATCTGGAAATGCACCCATAGATTAACAACATTAAATGCGATCCCACCATTCATCGATATGATGTTCTTATCCCAAATTATTACATGTATATGTTTCCTATGAAACCAATGTATATACAGACTTTCAGGAAGATCGTATTTAGTGATATAAAGCAATGGATATACAACTTTTGATTTCATGTTGAATTGTGTAAATCTAAGAAGTATGGGGGTACTTGATATGTAGTGGTATTCAGTTTTCTACATGCTTGGAAGAAATACAAATACTGATATTTCCTTTTGGTTTCATAAGGCACTACAAGAATGTTAGGTGTGGCTCGCATTGTAAATGGAGTGGGTGCGTGGATTGAACAGGTTAAAAGTCCCACATCGTAGGATATCTGTAATAATCGTGGTATATATATGGGATTGGTGGCACGTAACATTGGGGATTCCTTTTGTTACAATGTGTTGCCAATACCAAATTATATGCTCGATGGAGGCGATGAAGGGATGTTCAATCGGGATGCCGGCATGAGAGACTTCGATCGTTGACTCCGGCTAGACACGGTGAAGCAAATGCGTACGGTACGCGGGAATGCCGAAGGTGGAGATATGGTTAAGCAGTCCCATTCCTGCTTATGAGAACTCGAAGTAGCAGCCTGACCCAACTGCGAAGAGGACTCTGTTGTAACTCCAAGGTGACTTGAGCAATGCTCGCCAAGGTGGAGATTGTTAGGTGTGGCTCGCATTGTAAATGGAGTGGGTGCGTGGATTGAACATGTTAAAAGTCCCACATCGTAGGATATCTGAAATAATCGTGGTATATATATGGGATTGGTGGCACGTAACATTGGGGATTCCTTTTGTTACAATGTGTTGCCAATATCAAATTATATGCTCGATGGAGGCGATGGAGGGATGTTCAATCGGGACGCCGGCATGAGAGACTTCGACCGTTGACTCCGGCTAGACACAGTGAAGCGAATGCGTATGGTACGCGGGAATGCCGAAACCCAACAAAGAAAATGTTATATTAATAGCAAACATGGATTAAATAAATTAACTAAGTTTAAAATAAGTAACTAAGTAACTAAGTTAACTAAGATATAAAAATTAATTAAGTTTATAAAAATTAATTAAGTTTATAAAAATTAACTAAGTTTATAATAATAATAGTAAATTAAATAAGTTAACTAAGTTTTATAAAAATTAATTAAGTTTGTAAAAATTAACTAAGTTTATAATAATAATAATATAATAAAATTGACTAAGTTCTATAAAAATTATCTGATTTTTATAAAAATTAACTAAGTTATAAAATTAATTAAGTTTATAAAAATTAACTAAGTCTATAATAATAATATAATAATAGTAGTAAATTAATAAGTTAACTAAGTTTTATAAAAATTAATTAAGTTTATAAAAATTAACTAAGCTTATAATAATAATATAATAATAATATAATTGACTAGGCTAACTAAGATTTATACAAATTAATTAAGTTTATAATAATAATAATAAATAATAATAATAATGAAGATGGCCGGGGAGTTTGGATGGTGTAGTTACCGTCTGAGTTTGGTATTGCCTGAAGGAGTTTGGATGGTGTTGCTAAAGTAGTGTTATCTTGATGGTCTTTGAGTTGCTCTTGCCTGCATGAGCCTTGCATGGCTGGGCTTGTTTACATTCAGGCCTTTATGTCTTGGGACCTATGCTTGTTCTTTTGACCTGAAACTTGTTTTTGCATTGCCTCTCCTTGCCATGTTGTTTTGTATATGTCTCTGACCTGACCGAGTGGTTTGTTGTGAAGCATGTGCAATTTGGGCTGAAACCTACATTAACGTTGATGCCTCACTGTCTTACATGTTGGTGCCTATAACCTGCGGAGCAACTTGTATTTACATAGGTGTGTTCACATTCAAAGCACTTATCCTAGTTAATTGTTATATATTATTATGAACTTGTATTCTACCAAGTATAATTTTTCATTTTCAGGAATACTTTCTGTTTGAAACTATGTTGTTTAGTACTTATACATTTTTATATTTATGACTAACATATGTACATATGTGCTTCTTTTTTACAGGTGTTGTATGATGTTTTTGAAGTTACTACATATCGTCGCACTCGTTTTTCTTTAAATTGGTCATGCTTGCATTAATGTATTGTCTATCAACGTTCATACATCTTTGTTTTTAGTATATATCATTTTGGTTAGCAATGGTTGTATGTATTGTTACTTTTGGTCATAAATATTTTTATGCTTAGTACTTTGTGTATGAAATATTATGGATATATATATTTTGAGGTTTGACTTATGACTCTATTTGATTACGCACATTATAATATGATAAATGTGATTTTTTGAATTGTTATAATATATTAGTTGAAATATTGTCAGGTAGAATTAAATTGTAAGCTTGAATGTATATGGCAAGAAAAAAATGCAATGGAAATTTTTTTATAAGTTTTATCTATGCTACGAAAAGAAAAATTGTTACATCTTTCATATGCTATAGCTTTATGCTAGTGCATACAAAATATTCTGCAAGGATTACAGTTTTTATAGCAAAACACAATGATATAATAGATAGTAATGAACTTTCTATAGCGTTTCAATGCATAATAAAAGATTAAAATAAGATTTCTGCAACCTTTCCAAGATGCTATAATAATATGGCATGTCAACATATTATAGCAATTAAATGTTGCCATAATTGTTAGTGCAATAAAACACAACTCTATGTAACATTTCTATAGCAAGTTATGCTATAGAAAGGTGTTGGTACTGATACATATAGTCTAAGATGTCAACTAAAATACTGTTAAAAGTTAGTTTTCCGTTGTAAGTTTGAAACGCTATTGTTTCTATCAGACTTATTGCAACTTGTTGATCTATGGCGTTTATAGAGACGCTATAGAATGCTTTAATAGCGGTTTTTAAATGCTATAAAAAGGTCTATTTGTTGTAGTGAGAGTAGTCTATATAAAGTCAAAGATCCAAAGAGAGTGGTCTCTCATGCAAGAACCTTTGGACCCAATTAGGAAGGTCCTTTTATTATTGAAGAAGAAATTTGAGATTGAATGTACAAACTAGCCATGATCGAAGGAAATGCTCTACCACAAGCTTGTAATTCAAAGCAATTGCATCGATACTTTTAGTAAGACAAAACCATGCCAAGGAGTTGATGTAGTTAAGATTATTCCTCCAAGTGGATACCCTTGCTACTCACGTGTTCCACATGCACAAGAGAGATTTTCAAATCAAACAAACAGCTTATACAAAAATCACACAAAAAAGAACATTATTAACAATTACAACAGTAACAATGCACCATTTTAAAACTGAAATTATTTCAAGTCCAATTATAGACATAATTCCAGAAATCCAGTAAAGTATATACGATGAGTAAAAAAAACTAGTACCTCAAATTATGTACCTATGATGTAACTCTAACCAATTCCAGTATCCTACTGAACACCACTTTCACAGGCACACAAGCGATAATAGGAAGTCCTCCTACTTTTCTGAAAGGTTCCACGCTTCCCGCGCTTTTAATAGAACTGTTTTTCATCTGCAAAGGCTTTGGTTGTAATTTAGAACGAGGAGTTCTCTTTACTCCTGCACTTCTTTTAGCTACTTTGGTCATATAAGCAGGCAAAACATGACCATCATCAAACTATAGGGTAGAGGCGTCCTCCAACACCTCGTCTTAGACAGGGTGCTCTATGAATGGCCATGGTTGCCTTTGCTCGATAAGCACACCCAAGGCACATGCTTGCCTCTATGACTTTGTGATGGACCTGAATGTTAACGCTTACTGATCTAAAGCCCAATTCGTATTCATAGATGAAACTGTGATCTTCATCCCTTTGTAAACGGAATGGGTACCTCCAGTTGCATTAAATTTGACGTGAAGGGAATAAGCCTTTCTTTCTATGTTGTATGTTGCATTTTCCCTTTGGGTTCCATTTGGAACTCGTATGGTTTTGAAGATAGAAAGAGAGCGATGAATTAGGGGTAGAAGCATCATTGTTGTTGTTTGGGCAGCTGATGCTTTCTAAAGCTTGATTGGTAGAAGTTTTTGGAGGGTCTGATCTTAAATCAGGCGTTTGTGATATTTCTGGGTAACATAAACTGGAGTTTTTTAGTGAATAAATTACAAATGTATGAAGAAGCTAGTGGGTACTAATTGAAAGATAAAGGATAACAAGACCGCATATTATATTCATACACCGTACATACTTGTACATTATATGCATAATCCATGTTACAAAACTACCCTCTCCCTTCAAAGTGAAATAGAAATGCCACCACCACCAACTACTACCCCACCACATTACTCCCAACCCACCAAACTCGCGCGCCCCCCTTTTATTGGAATCTCAAAACTGATATAATGGTATTATGGAGTTTTGGACCGCTCAACACCAAGGGAAAATACTGAAATTGGATCGATTACTTGATGGTAATAAACAGAGAGAAGAAGATGCGGTAATGTCTCTTCCATGTACATTATTCTTTCCATTTTAAATGATGACCAAAGTCTATATAGATTACCGACTATGACAAATCTTGATTGAACACCAACTGCTCTTTCAGCGTCTTTTCTCTATCCTTCTTTCATTGCCGCAAACTTTGATTTTTTATTATTTGATGGGTTAGGAATTGTCTTGACAATGGTACACTATTTAAGGTATATACCATCGCTAAGATAATATTCATGTGTTGCCTCCTAAATTGAAGGAACACGTAGTTGATCTAACATTAGCTAAATCATTAAATAAAGTAGATCGTCTCACTATATTTAGGTCATTGTTAGAACCCAACATTCCAAAAAAAGAATGCTAGACCTATATGTCATATAAAGCTACCACTTCAAGAATAATTGTCGACCTACGAGACTTACCCCGATAAGCTCTGGCATACACCTTTGGACAATCCTTCCACTCCCAATGCATATAACCTATACTACCCAACATTCATGGTCATCCTCTACTGCCATGCCTCTCCATTTCTCTTGCTATGTCGGCTTTGTTCAATTTTCGTAAGTATTGATCACCGTATATGTCGACCATCGCTTAAAAGAAATGGTCCAAAGATTCTAGTACTATGTTTTCCTTCAAGCGCAAATTCTCGTCGAGAGCGTTTGCTGGTCCTACATTTTTTAATACCACGATTATTAATTTTGATGACAACAACCATATACAAACATACAAAATATAAGTACTAATGTTTTACCAAGTTATATAGTACATAGTGCAAAATTTTACATAGGTGTTGAATCGAAGACTATACAGTATAAAGACTTAAGAGACAGATATGAAGACGAATGAGTTCAAAGACAAAGATATGAACTCAAAATTATAATTTAGTGTATAGAATCATAACATATATTGTTAAAGTTTTTGATAGCAATCTTTGATGTCTATCTCCAATTTTTTGATCTTTTATATTTTTAACCAAAATAAATTCAAAATATATTTCAAAATATTTTATAAAAAAATTTCAAAGTTCAAAATGTTTATCAATTATTTTCAAAATATTTTGCAAAGTATCAAATTATTTTACCAAGTGTAGGTTTTCAAAACAATTTTAAAAGAAAATAGTTTTCATTTTTAACAAGCATTTATTGATACATAGGTACAGGGTATGCCGACATACGTGCCGCCAATTGGTTTTTTAAATTTTAAAAGGAAGTGTTTATTCATCCCAACTCTTCACGAATGAACATATATATTCATTTTCTATAAAAAGGGAAGTGCAAATGAATTTTTCAATAATTAATTACCTACTTTCTTCTCTCCTCTTACTCTTTTGATAATTCTCTTAAAAAATATACTATATTCTCTTCAAAAATCATATAGAATCAATTCATACTTCATTGTATTGATTCAATACTACTTTCTCACTGTTTGGGAGACATCTCTCTCTCTCTCTCAATTAAAAGATCAAAGTATTATCCAAGAAGCTATAGGATCCGTTGTATCCAAAGTATAAGAATTTTTCTTTGGAAAAACTACCAACTCTATTTGTATTTGCTTGGGTGTTCATGCAGCCTATTCAAATCAAGTTGGTGTGCTTATAGCCTAGTTCAAATCAAGTAGGTGTGCTCTTAGTCCAATTAAATCAAGTGAGTCTACCTTGGACTTGGAATTACAGGAAGGTGTGTCTCATAGCCTTGAAATTGAGATTGTATTATGGTTTGCCTTCTGGTCGATTAAAGATTTGCAGTTGAAAAGAAATCTATACAAGCAATTGCGGGACTGGATGTAGGAGAAATTCAAACCAGTATAAAATCTCTAGTGCCAACTTTCTAACTCTCTACTTTATTATTTTTATTTTTATCCATGATTGCATCTATGATTGATTGTTAGTATAATTTTGTGTTGATAATCTTTGATTTAATTACATAAGTTAAAAAGCACTATTCACTCCCTCTCTAGTGTTTAATTAGTCTTAAGATCAATAATTCTACAACCCATAGCATATGAAAGCATTCTCAATGTAGCAGCCATTTTTTGGATACCAGTCAATCCCTAAGTACGAATGAATTAGGTTTGAAGACAAAATATTTATCATATTATTTAACAGGTTATAGAATCCTTATGAATAAAGGTTGACTCATTCAAAATCACCTTCTAAAATCACCATCGATGTAAGTAGGATTTGGAATAAAAAAGTCTTCCATCAATCTTTCGTTGTAGTAGAAATGATTGTGATTTTTGTAGTGATGGCCAACAACTGATCCACCATGTTGCCCACTGCATTGGCCAATTTGTAGCATAGACATCGTTATTAGCTCTCTTTCACAATGGAAATGATCTTCCATCATTTCATCAAAGTTAATGTTGCTATCGTCGAAAAATATAAGATCTTTAACTAACATTATTTTTATAGTTACCAATTTGTAGCATAGATTTGAATGAGCATAAATGAACAAGATTACCATGGGTATTTACAGTTAGCAATATTTTTTATTTGTTAATTAGGGTAGACAGAATGGTTTGGTGTCTTGTCAAATCAAACACTGTTGCCACATTATCCATCTATGCACACATGCCAGCTTGTTTAATAAAAATAGAATTGTTCATGTCCCGTCATATTAGACATTGTAGCCACGTTGTCCATCTCTCCGCACATGGCAGTTTTTTAATGAAAACAAAATGCCTTACTGTCCATCATATCAAACATTTTAGCTATGTTGTCCATTTGTCCACATATGACAACTTGTTTAATAAAATTAAAATGGCTCACTATCCCATCATAACATACATTGTACCCACGTTGTCCATCTATCAAAACATGCCATCTTATTTAATGAAAACAAAATAGGCTCAGTGTCTGATCATATCAAACAATGTAGCCACATTGTCCATCTATCAACACATGCCAACTTGTTTGTTGTATTATATTATACATAACATATTGCTTTCCATATTGCTCGGCACTTATATCATCCCATTAGTATATAAAAAATGGTAGATCGTAGCCATACTTACTTGCCTTCATCATACTCATATGGTGGTCCTTCAAGTTATGATATCCCGTCAAATATGACATCCCCCCAACCACCAACTGAATGGTATGTTGAAATGGAGGAAAGACATTATGAAGTCGTAAGAGAGCATGAGAGAGATCTGCAAGAGCGTAGTCTTTTGGAGGATGGAAGAAGATGAAGAGAAGAGTGGAAAAGCCATAGTGGGATAAGGAAAAGAAGGCATGAACATCGCCACCAACTACCTCAAACAGAATAAGAGGTTGATCCTCAAGCAATAATCGTAATTGTGGAGTTTTTTTATTTTCCGCCATAAGAAATGGAAATGACATCAGTCGACGTCACTATGGACGCCGCAGTTTTCTAGATGGATGTGAACTTTGGTAATGACTTGATGATCCTTTACCTCATCGAGCACTTGTGTATGCCGTTGATCTTGAAGATGAAATTGACACGCTTCATAGAAGACTGCTTTCAATTCAATATGTAGGTGCTCATGGACAGTTTTAATCAATCTTTGTTTTTATTTTCGGTCTTTATTATCATTTCTATTTTAATATTTCTTGTCTTGCTTATATCGTTTTAATTAAGTCTTTGTCAATTTCATATCTGAATTATAGACGGTAACTTAAATTCAAAAGTACATACAACTTACTTAACTTAAATAGCTTAACTAGCATACGTAACTTGAATTCGAAAGTATATACAACTTACTCAACTTAAATAACTTAATTAACTTACATAACTTAAACCTGAAAGTACGGACAACTTACTTAGCTTAAATAACTTACTTAACTTGAATAAGTTAAATAACTTACATCGTTCAAATTGTCTAACACGGTTAACCTAAAAATCATATGTAGCATGTCCAACAAAGTTAGTATGATACTCCCAAAAATATCGTGAATCTAGATTGTGTTAACTGAAATAGGTCTTCTTCCTCCATTATATTTGCAATGCTTTTGTATCTTCGACAAGCTCTAGTAAACATGACATAAGTACTCCGAGTTTCCAAAATCCTTCAAATTATTCTACAATCAGGATGATTATTAAAAACTTTGTTTAGAGTAATCCAAAAATCTTAATTCAACTCCTCTTTCATATGTCTACGATCGGCTTTAATGTACGCCTTAATTGGTATCAAATAATCTTGTGGAGTTAAAGTTTTTTTTGCTATTGGGAATGTTATGAACTTTCAATTTAAATTTTTTACTTAAATAGAAGGTTCATAATCCACGTCATAAGAATCAAGTGTCATCTTGAACGTCCACGTGGCAACCATCCGTAAATTTTTGAAGAAACAGACATAAAGGTGTTTGTTTCTTCATAAGTGTTTTTGTTTATGAACTAAACAGTAGCACCATTTCTTTTATTTATGTTATAAATATAGTACAAAATGAAAACAGAATATGAACCATCATCGTATGACCAATAAAAGAATACGTACATGAGCATTCATAAATATCATCATCAACATCCTAAATACACTAACTTGAGATACATGTATGAAACAGCAAAATATGTATGGAACATAAAAACAACATAAGTCTATGTAAGGTGACCCAATACCACTCCTCCCGATATCATGACTGTCGTCATTGCTACCATCATTGATATCATCCTAGTCACGTGGCTCTGGTGGCAGCTAATGCTGCTGCTGAATTTGAGCTTGATAGTCATATATTTGAGCCTGATAATCATATATCTGAGCTTATACTGAGCTGCTTAAGTCTGATACTCAGTCTGATACTAAGCCTACTGTTGTATAGCGGTTTGATAACCCTGATACACATGCTAAGCATAATCAAGCGTCATGTGCTGAAATGCACCAATCACTATCCTTATCTATATATCGAGCATACTACGATGTAAAAGAATAAAATTATACATATACCATGACTATAAATGATAGTGAAATAACGACCCAAAATTTCAAACACTTCATATTTAACAATTTGAGTTATTTAAATATTTGGATCTTAGATTTAATATAAATAAATTTGACTAAATTGATTTAATAACTTTGTTTACTCCTTTTAAATATAACTAATGATAAGAAACTTGTTTTTTTAATTTGTTTACAAATATAAACAGTTTGAAGAAATATCGATAATGTGACCGAAAATCGTTTTATCGATAAACGAGTTTTTACTTAATAAAAGTTGTTCGAAATATCCTAAATACATATGAAAAAATTAACAAGTATTAACATCTCTTTTCAGAACAAAGTTTAATTAAAACAGAAATTTAATTAAGGTGACAGAGGGAGGGAATCTAGGCATGTTTTAAGGAGCATATTTAGGCATGTGTTAAGGGTTATCGCATGGAGAGGAAGTTGTGAGGAAGCTTCCTTGGGCTGATCTAAAGGGGGGTATGTAGTGTCATTTTACCTCTTACACACCTTTATAAATGCATCCCCTTAGCTCACATTTTTGTGTTGCTCTTTTTTCTCAAAGAAAATCCACTCTTTCATGTTTTTCTCCTCTCTAACTTTCTCAAAATGATATCAAACCAACTCCTTTCTCTTTCAAACTTTCAAAGACCTTAAAACATCATTATAACATGTTATAGCTATTAGCACCTTAGGTATTGATTTTGATGATAACAACCTTGGTAATTAATATGCATTCGTATAAAATATGGATACTAATGATTTTTTTAAGTTATACGGTATATATTGCAGGATATTATATAGGTTTTAAATTGAAGACTATACAGTATAAAGACTCAAGAACTAGACATAAAGACTTATGAGTATAAAGATCAAGATATGAAGATTTCAAGACTATGGTACAGTGTATAGAGTCATAGAATATTGTTAAATCCCCTGTTAGCAATCTTTGATCTCAATTTCTCTTTTTCTTATCATTTATTTTTAAATCAAAATATATTTAAAAATATTTTATAAAATTTTTCTAAAGTTTAAAATGTTTATAAACTCAGTTGAAACTATTTTACAAAGTATCAAAATATTATAGAAAGCATTAGATTTTCAAAACAATTTAAATTACAAGTTTTCAAAATATACTAGGATATGTTGACATATAGGCAGATTGTATGTCGACATACAATTTGAAAAGAAGTGTCTATTCGTCATAACTCTTCGCGAATGGACATGTTTGTTTGTTCGCTATATATTGAAGGGCTTCCAAACGAATTTTTAAAAACTACTTTCTTATTATCTTCTCTCCTCTTACTCTGCCAAAATTTCTATTGAAAATATATCCAAATTTTTCTTAAATTCAAACCAGAATCAATTCAGTCTTCAATGTATGATTCTCTACTATTTACTCTCTGATTTCAATCATCTCTCCCACTCAATTAAAGGTCAAAGTGTTATCCAAGAGGCTATAGGATTAATTGTATCCAAAGATCAAACATTGTCTTTGGAAAAACCATTAAAACTCTAGTTATAGTTGATTCGGCGTAACTGTGTCCCGATTCAAATCAATTGGGTGTGCTTGTGTCTCAAATCAAATCAAATCAAGTAAGTGTACGCAGAGTTTGAAAAATCTGGAGGGCATATCTCGTAGCCTTGAAATCGAGATTGTATTAGACTTACCTTCTGCCCGTTGAAAGATTGGCATTTGAAAAGAAATCTTTACAAGCAATTATACGGGATTGGATGTGGAGTAACTCCGAACAGTATAAAATCCCTAGTATGATATCTTTGATTCTCTGCTTTCACTTTACTACCTTTATAATTATCTATGTTTGAATCTGTGATTGTTTATTCTGTATTAATTAAGTATAATCTTAAAAGAATCAAAAAGAAATTGATTAAAGTTAGAAAACACTCTTCACCCCCTCTGGTGTTTAGTTAAGCCTTAAGATACATAATTTCGCTACTAACAATAGCATCTTAAAAGCCAAAAAAGAGAAGAAAAATGGGGGACCTATCATGGTCGTGAGAAATCTAGGAGGAATAGAGAGCTTGGCTTGGCATAGGAAGAAGGAAGGTGGTAGCTTTGGCATCAAGGTGATGGCAGAAAGCAGATCTTGGTTCTTGGATGCTTAGGCTTGTATTTGGTTTGAAAATAAGTGAGTTAACTCACCGTTTAATTTGTATAATGTTGTGTATATATTTGTTGTGTTAAAATATAAGCTAAAATAGATAACAATGTAAGTTATTACTTTTGCACCCCTTCTTGCTTTGGAAAGCCAGTGACAACACTATATGTGTTATAATCTCTCTTATAACTCCCTAAAATATTTAACATGGCCAAGACTTCTTGTTTACATGTTTGATAGTGTGTTGTGAATGTTTAAAGCGAAATGGTCGCTATGAATGCACTTTGAAATCCCTTATGTTTAATATATGTTAAATTGGTTAAAATGTGATTATATTGAAAATTTATATATTAGGTTGTTCCTAACACATGTTTTGGTGTGTTTAGACAGCAAGGAATTGGTTTGGGAAGTTATAGAAATTATAAATGGAAGTGTGAAAGTTAGAAGCGAAAAGGTCGCAATGGATGTACTTTGAAAATGCCCTATGTTTGACGGTTTTTAAAATCAACTTTAAAAGACATCCTAGGTGTTTCTTTATATTTTTAAGTACCCTAAGTGTACTTATTGCTGGATAAATATCAAAATTTAAATATATCTATAATAATTATTTATGAATTTTTAAAGCAAAGGGTTTTAAGTTATAAAACATGCTTTTATTGGTTTTTAAATAAATTATAAAATAAGTATTTTTAAATAATATTTAAAATAAATGTTTTGAACTATAGTATACATATTTTAAAAGTATTTTTAAAATATTTTTAAAGTATTTTTAAATATATATAGTTTTTAGAAAATTAGTTAAATCAAGTATTAAAAAGTTTATGTAATATAATATCTTTTAAATTGTTTTAGAATTTTATTAATTATATTAGCTTATAAATAAATTAGTATATATATAAATATATACATCATTAAAAAAAGTTTTTAATGATATATATATATACGTTTTGAAAAGTAAGTTTAGTATTTTATAAATATAGTAAAAGAAATTTGGATTTTTAATACTTAAGTTAAAATAAATTATTTTGAGAAGTTAAACTAAAAGTGTATCACCTTAATTAATAAATGTGGATATGTTATGATCTTTAAAATGAATGTCTTAAAATTAATGATAAGTATAAAAATGGTTTTGGGCTATAGTAAACGATGCTTTTGTAATATTTGTTTTTAACTCTTATTACTTATACTTAAGAATATAATTAGATATTTAATAATGAATATTTTAAAGATAAATATAAGTAAATGTTTTGGGTTGTTGTGACAATATTCAAGTAACATATGTCTTCAATCCTTATAAATGTAATAATATTTATAAGAAATTTTTGAAGATAAATGTTTAAAGAATGAAATGTTTTGGGTTTGTTGTAAATAATGTTTTAGTAACATTCGTTTTAAAACCCTTGAATTATATTTTAAAGTGGAAAAATATTGGTAAATGATTATGAATATACTTTGTAACGAATGGGATTTTCGACCCTCGAAAATTGACACTAATACGTCCACTGTATTGCGTGTCGAGCATTCAAGTGCCGAAAAAACCGATTGTTATGGTGAAGAAAGAAGAACTAAACGATTTCTGAAACTCACAACGCAATGGAATAATTTATATTAATCAACGTAATGCTTTATAAAGTCATTTTCCAAAACAGTACATCAAATTCATAATAATAAAATTTTTACCCTAGGACAGTTATAACAGCCTGTCCCTACCTAACTGATACAACATAATATGATACAGAGGAAACAAAGTAATAACTAACTATTGATGAAGCTTCCTACTCCAAGCTCCTCCAAAATGCATATATGGGAAACCTGAACTACTTGGCTGCTCATAAAAATTTGAACGCCCAAAAGGTTTAGGGAAAGAAAATAAAACTCCGGGTCAAACATGGGTCTGGTGTGAGTGAACTCAAAAAATCGTATTATTATGTTTAAAACCCTTTTAAAATCAAAAGTATCTCGAAAGACCATGCCGCACATAAACACGTACTGGTTTTTACCTTACGATAACCAAAATACTTTTTATAGAAAATCCAGTAATATTATAATAATGTCTAAGCGTTCAAAATAAATGTATGAAAATAGCCGAAATTGTTACCATTATTAAATTCTAGCATACTAGGCTCTACAATCAAAACCGTAAAGGCACGTATTGGAGAGTGGATTCCATACTATGACAAGGGAAGGCACCGGGGTACCACCTATCACGGTACATGTAACGACCCGGAATTTTCGATCCTGAAAATTCCGGATAGTTAATAAAGAAGAAAGAGATAGAAGAAAGAAACAGAAAATAAAACACAGAATCTCACATTCGCAGCGGATCAAAATATAATATCAAATAATAACAGTTATACAAATGAAATATGTACTTGTCAAATTACACTTTAATACATCAGAGTTACAACATATACACAACACTGGATAGATACAATCAACATGTCCCAGACAAACTATAATATATCATCGTGGAATACACTCCATACGATCCTGCCATCCAGCTCGTCTCCTGAGCTCCAGAACGTCCTTACCTGAAAATCTGTAATACTCGGTCTGACCTGAGCATTACAACAAAGTAACACCCGGGTCAGGCTGGAAACCAGCGTGAGTAAACCCATCTAACATGGAATACAAAGGTATTCAACTCATATAAACCCGGGTAACTTATATCAATCTACACTTAACAAGTTGTTATAAACATCACTTATTTCACATCAATTTCTAAGCACCAGAACCTAGATTAAATGGACCAATTCACTTAAATCATTCCATTACAGCCTAATGATTCCACATATCAATTAAAGAATCGAAGTGGTTTCGGGTATTTACTAATACCCGACTCCGGTCTCTTCGAATCTCATGTCATCTTAACCAAAGTTGTTCAACTTTAATAAAGGACGTCACTCTTTACATAGCAATCATCATTGATAGATAACCATAATATTCCTGTCCATCCAAACATATCATATCATAAAACATTTCATATCAGAGATATCAACCAATTCAAGGTATTGAACATCATTCAATTATGCAAAAGCAAGATTTATTGCTTCCAAATTTAATTTAATTTATCTCTAATTAAATTAATTACTAATCTTCAATCACATAGATTATCTTAACATTAATTAATTATAAACCAATTAATTAATCATCTTTTAATTATTCATCTTAATTAACCATCCTTGATTAATTATCCTATTGATTACCTTATAACCACTTACATTGATTGGTTATCCTTCAATTAATCATTCTCATTAATTAATTAACCCTTAATTAATTTCCTTAATTAATCAATCTTTTAATTTATTACACTAAATAATTAATCCTTAAGTACTTTGATTAAGTAATTAATCAATCACTAATTATTAACTAATTACTAAATTAATTAACCACCGATTATTAATTTATTATTTATAATTATCTAATTAATAATTCTTAATTACAAACTAATTAACCTCTTAATTAATTTAAAATTCTTAACTATTAATTAATTAACCACAATCAATAATTGATCATTTTTTAAATACTTCACTTTGATTCCAAATCTTAATTTCCCTTTAGATAAATCATCATCTTTTTTTAATTTCCTAATCACATAAATTAAAACATTTATCCTTTAATTAACACTTAATTTTATTTATAAAAATTAAGTTTTAATTTATCTTAAAGTTTACTTAACATCATAAGTTAAATAATCATATCATTTCCCTTGCTTAAAGAAACACTTAAAATAGGAAGAAATTATTTCAGAAAAGTTATAAAACGATCATTATCATTTCTTTTTCCAAAACATTGTTTTATAAACCCCTTTTAAATCATGTTTAAAACTTGATTACTACCTGCTCCACTCCTGCTTTGGGTTAAACCCCGGTTCTAACTTGAAACTGGCTTCGAGTTCCTTCTTCTACATGAATAACTCGAAGCTTCACTCGTGCAAATCAACAAAGACTCTGGGAATTTTCTCGAGCAAAACTTACCCAGATCCCACTCCTTCTTCTCCTCCCAAATTCTATCATCCAGCTGCACGTGTGACACGGTGCACATGCACACGGAATCTGGCCAGAATCAAACCTAGCTCCGACCATCAACACGACGACTATCTTCCACTGAGTCATCTCGCATCACAGGTCGTCAAACCATCACGAGAAAACAAATTCGAATGAACGAACCAAATACGCTCCAGAACCTACGGCCAAAGTTCACCCCTCATCGCCATCTTCGACCACCAGGGATGCCTTCCTTATGCCCGAACCTGCGCCTGACCTCCATCATCATTTTCCCCCACCATTTGACCACCTCGATGCTGGCACGCCATAGGGATCACCCATGAAACAGTCCCGTCCCAAACGCAAACCAAACCCTACAATCATCTCGCCCGACCTCCACAGCACCAGGAAAATCAAGTCATTAATTTTCCCATGGCCGCCGTCCCACGACCTTGCTCCAGTATCAACCACGACACCCAGATCAACACCAATCACCGGAATTTGACGAAAAAGTCAATTCCGTTCAAACCCAAAATTCTCAGCACATTCAAGATTAAAAATCATATTTTTAATACCAAAATTCATCATTTACACATACAAATCAGATTATAAAATCCAAGCTTGAGATTATAATGGTTTATTTTTAACCCATTTCAGCTTACCACTGTATTTTTCTTAAATTTTGATTAATTACAACATTAAAATCTTTAAAACTATTTTTAGAATTTGTATTCTGTTGTTATAACCATGTTCCATTCAAGAATCAAGGCTCAATCCTGATTGCATGAGAGGGTTTAGATTTTTTTTTGAAAGTTGTTTAGAGCCTGTAAAATATACAGAGAAAGTCTGTATACATATATACAGATATATATACAGATTTAAACAGAGAAATTCAAGCATAGAACCAGATAAATAAAAACATGTAAACCATATTACAACCTTACCTTACAATTTATCACATGCATTACTCAAATCATTTATTAAACTGTTTAAGGGGAAGTTTACTCGCTTGGTTTCTTAAGAATAGAGGAAGCTAGTTTTGATTTGCTTTTAAACTGGAAAACTCTTATATACATATTCACATTCATCCATCTTAGAATTATCAGGCAAGCATTTACTACCCGAACCAAGTTTAAATTGTTTGGATTTAAGTTTATCAAACTGTTCCAGTCATGTATATAATTATTGACAGACATATATACATAAAATTATTTTAAACAACGTGAGTTTTAGAGTTACTCACCTAAATACTGTTGAAACAGAAAACAAAGGTTGTTGAAGAGCTAGAATTTGAATTCTTGAAAAATCTTCCCTGCCTTGATTGAATTTGTTTGAGTTTGTAAAGTAAAGAGGTTATTTTATTTTTTTCTCAGGTTTACTTCTAAGTTTAAACGAACAAGTTAAAATAAGCTGATGTATATAGAAATGGCTTTAAACAATGGTAGTAGCTTCTGGTACAAGCTTTCATTAATATGGGTCAGAGATTTCTACTCTTGGAGGCTGAAATGAGATTTTGTAATGTGTACTAGAGATAATATCATTAAATGCTTGTCTCCTTCAAGCTACAAACTTATACTTTGCCTTTTGTTTAAATTTCGTATGTACTTGAACATCTTTGTATATATATTTTTATACCTTTTCAAGTGTACATAATTATTTTATACTTCCTGTACAAGCATGAAGATATGATTCCTTTTATTCATTGTTTATTCTCGCCTACATAATTACTTATAGGTCACATACAAGATGCTTCCAGCCTTGAATCTAAATGCTCTTTCCAGAACTATCAATTGTATTCATTTATCTTGCCTGCTACATGAATACATATTTTCCCTTTTATACTTATCCTATAATTTACCTGAGCAAACATGAATATATTTATTTCTTTCTTTCCCTTTTTGTTTTATTACTTTGTAATATAAATGAAGTTCTATAGTTAAGATGATGATATAATTTGTTCTATTGCTTTGTATTGACTTTTTGACATGTGTTTACTTTATATTTATCTTATATATATTGTACATAGATATTTACTTTGTTGTCTTGTTTCATACTCTACATACATTTATTTTACTTATTATGTAGATACATTTGGTTTGTATTTTATTTTGCCTTATATATTTACTTCTATCTTAACTTAAATATTTATTTATATTTTCCAAATTCTTTTTCTAACATATTTATCTACTCTTAATTAAAACAATTTACTTATTTTCATACTTGTCAATATCATATTCCTTAAGTCCATGTATTTATATTTGTTTTTAAACAAAATAATAAGTTGTGTTAGTTAATTTCATTAAAGATTTAGTAAAATAATACTGCCAAAAACCCTGGGTTGTCACATTCCTCTCCCCTTAGAACTTTTCATCCTCGAAAAGGAACGAAGCCAGATTTATTGAAAATGCTTAAAATCAGATAAATATTCTTTAATCATTTTTAAATCACTTTAAAAATCTATATAATATTACTAAAATAGTTTTATAAAAATACTTTTATAACTCGATGTTTTGACAAGTCCGTCCTTGTTCTCACAGAAATTCAGTCGTACATTGATCAAGCGTATGACTGAAAATCTATAAGTACTTGGTAAACCCATTTTCAACATCTAGTGAAAATACTTGGAAAATAATTTTGCTGAAAATATAGAAAACAGTTTTGAAAATAAAAGAAATAGCTTCGGTGAGAATGCTCTGGAAATCATCACCCCCATCGATGGTCACAGTTACATCCCGGGTTACGTTGTCATCGCAGCAAAAGTCCATGTAACTGATTACACCATGGAACCCACAATATATCGCAGTTATATTCCAGGGTTACGTTGCCGTCACAGCAAAAGTCCATTTAACTGTAGGCTCTCAGCGGCCTCTGATTTTCGCTGCCAAAATGAAACTTCTCCACTCCTACATAGGTCGCAGTCTACCGATGTAAAATCAAACATAGACTATTGGCTCTCAGCGGCACACACGACTTTCGCTATGTTACCATAGTGTTGCAGTCTACCGATATAAAATCAAACGTAGACTGTTGGCTCTCAGCGGCACACACGACTTTCGCTATGTTACCATAGTGTCGCAGTCTACCGATATAAAATCAAACGTAGACTGTTGGCTCTCAGCGGCTCACACGACTTTCGCTATGGTCTGCAGTAGATTGCAGTGACATCGAGTTACACTGTCGTCACAGCATAACCCAAATGCCCCTGTAGGCACCAGCCCCTCGACTTTCGCTACACAAATAATCCTCAGGAACTAGTTTTGTCCGGACTCCTCACAAGATCAACTTTAGAACCTCCCCCTTTGAGGCTCAAGGCAGTGCCACCTTGTGGCAATCCTGAGAAGTTCATTTCAAGGGAGCGCCTTTTTCCTAGAGCCAATCTCAAAACACTTTATACTATACACATATAGTATTTTTTTCAAATCATACACCTAGTATGAATTCCATATAAAGCTCTTTTACACAAAATCGATTACCAAAATCGATAATTCCCAATTTAGGCTTTCCAAACTTTCAAATTTGATTTTCCTCAAAAATCAAAGCCTTTTTCAAATCCAAAGGTTCCCAAAACCATTTCTGTAACATCCCGAAAATTTTCGACTTTCGAAAATTCAACATCGATACTCACTTTATCGACTGCTGAGCCATCGAATGCCGGAAACCCGAAAAGTTATGGTTTTAAGAAAGAAGAAAAAGGTAGAAGAAGAAGATAGAAGAAAAAGAGAAGAAAGAAAGAAGAAGAGCAACACAGAACAACATCAGAATAGAAAACAATATCAGAATCTTACACATCGCAGCGGAACAATATATAATAGATAAATGAATAATCTTTAAAAACAAAGAATTATATCTGTCATTACATTTCATCACATCATATCATCAGAGTCAATAAACAACAATGGACAGTTATATAAACTTGTCCTCATACAAAATACACAGCGGAATAAATACTATCAGATACAAATACTACGTCTCGTCCTCCGGCTTATCTCCAAAGCTCCAGAATATCCAGAATATCCTGAAAACATAACTTTAGGCTGCCCGTGTGGAAAATGGTGGGCACCCAGAGTTTAGAAGGGAACAATAAACTCCGAGTCAGTCATGGTGACTGGTGTGAGATCGTAAAACAGTTATTCTTTAAAATAAACAACAGGAAGATTTTAAGGTAAATTTCGCAATGCCTTTGGAAAATGAAACTACCATAAGACCTCCCACCACACACACAATGCAAACGCAGAATTGGAGGAGATTTCTTCTTATGATAGTCAAAGATGCTTACTACGCAAAATCAAATCATTTTTGATATTATTATTAGTGCATAGTGTAGAAAACAGTTCGAAAGTATAATATAAATCTTAGCCAGCATAGACATTCCGAACTATGCCTACTATAGCTACCATCCAAACAGTGGTGACCACCATAAGTGAATGGCAGGTTCTACAACTAAAACCGTACAAGTGTCGTATTGTTTCTTTGGATTTCCAACAAATGGCCAGGCTAAGGAACTTCCTTTTCCACGATGGGTACGTCCCTGGAATAGACGACCCGAGAACCTAACCGGATCTCTGCCAACACAAGGCCGGG
Source organism: Allium fistulosum (assembly GCA_030737815.1). Taxonomy (NCBI): domain Eukaryota; kingdom Viridiplantae; phylum Streptophyta; class Magnoliopsida; order Asparagales; family Amaryllidaceae; genus Allium; species Allium fistulosum. Next base: position 532,026,951 of record CM060904.1, read on the forward strand.
TTACCTCTGCAAAAATAGGTAACTACTGACACGCGTATGCCATCCCCCGATCGTAACCGATCTTCCCGAGGATCCCCGATTTCCAACAAACCACATAGATAATAATGCAGCAACCACATAGGTTAAGTATCTGGGCTCCATACCATGATACCACCTCTATCCAGAAGGAATGACATACACTAAGGGGCGCTACTCCCTAGAACCTTGTCGCATCCTTCCTGTTTCGACCATTTCCGGGGTGTGAGGCTCGATGAAGTCTCGTCCACAAAGCTACGCTTTCTACAAAGCCCTGCTTCGGGTCAAACAAAATGATCAACCTATGATCACAAAGATATAAGATCAAACAAATGATCATATCGCAAATGATCAAACACTGATCATTTCACAGCAACACTTAGTATGCCACGTTACCAAATTGGGATATATCGCTGATAAATTTCAACTACATAACCTCTGAGCTCGTACGTCTCAGAGAAGGGTGTTAAGCTAAGAGAATAAATTCTCCGCCACCAACAGAAATGTATTTGAAAGAAATCAGCTTTATATCTCAAATTGTAACGTCAAACACACAATCCATACAAGTCTGTTCCGGGATCGAACAGAACCGAAGGCACTTCTCACGAAGCCCTTGCACATCCGGATAATTTTCAATCACGTCAGGACTTCCCGTCACTAAGGGTGATAAAACCTCTAAACCGGAGATCAGCCGATGTAGAGTAACTCGACGGTAATCCTTCCGTTTTCAAAAATATCCGGTCTTCAACACCGGTCTTCGAATGTAATTAACGACGTATCACATATTCGGAATGGGTTATACGACCCCATGGTCCTTTCCCGGCTAACCCGAATAGTGAGCGCTTATTCAAAAAAATAAGTGTGGCATTCAAATTCATCCAATTCACAACGAATACCTATCTAAAGGTAATTATTGATAGTCGGTTATTTAACTATCAATAAAGATGCGCAACATCATCAGATTCCAAATAATTTTCCAAATTATTTCATCTTCAAAAATATCTTTACTAGATATATGATTTCCACACTTCAAAAATAAATCAACGTTTATTTTTTCTAAACAGTTTCCCTTTCCTTTTATAAATTCCATAGTGAATTTATATTTCAAAAATATCTACTGATATACGATTTTCAAATCGATTTTCAATATTCAATTTCAATTTATCTTTAAGAAGATAAAATCTCATAACGTTTCATTTCATTTTGGAAATCATTCCATACTTATTTAATAATAAGTATTTCACAAATCATTTATTTTCAACACTTGGAAATATTCAATATACTTAAAATCAAAATTAAGTATAATTCATTCTTTAAGGAAATCATTCTCTTTAAACACATTTATTTGAGTCAAAACGAATGTTACGTAAAACATCGTTACGACGACTCAAAATCACTAGTATAGGGATTCGAAATTAAGATAGATATATAAATCCCAATACTACATCAAAACATTTTCTTCCGAAAATCATTTACTATAACAACAGTGTTATAGTCCATCATTTCCTTATATTTTCGAAAACGCCTATTTCAACAATGAACGTTGAAATCTATGCTTTCGATTCATAATACATTTTAAAACATCTTTAAAATGTTTAACTTCATTTTTAATATCACTTCTTCAAAAACGTATCCATTTTACTTAAAATTATATTCACTGATTCACTTAACCCAATTTCAATCTCTTCTACACATTTTTATTTCAATAAAAATTCGCTATCCAAAATCGCGAATATATCTTCTTTAACATTTTAGTTTATCAAATCCAATTGATTTCGAATTTATAAAACAACATTTATAAACTCTATTTCTATTTTCTAACAACTTCAATTTAATAAATCTCCTTTATTACCAAGTTGATCTATAAATCTTCTTTAATGACCTATTCAATTCACAATTCAATTTTTCTACCACAATCCATATTATAAGTTAAATACTTATAATTTCATTTATTCCACAAAATCATTTTCCATTTATAAGTTCACAATTTATAAATTTCATTTATTTATAAATTCTTAAAAATTCATTTTAACGCTTATAAAAACTCGTTTTATAATACCAACATTTTTAATTTATAAAGTGTCAACTTTATAAACCTTTTAAGTAAACCGTTTATAATATTTTAAAAATCTCCACTTAAACCATTTTATAAATCAATCAACTGTTTATTCCAAAAATCACTTTTCGGTTATATTTCACAAAGGTCTTGACTTGTATAACTTTAAAATTTGAACGTTTATTTATTTAAAATAAATCACTTCAAAAATTTAATAAAACGTATAATTTCAAAGATCACTTTAAAAATCCTTTTAAAGTAAAAATCGTTTATTTTTACATTTCAAAACTGAATCCGATGATGCAACAACACCAATCAGTCCATCACAACAGTCAAATAACATATATCATCATATGATAACAGAATATATCAAAATATCTGTAAATAATCAATACGGTGAGGAATCCAGTCGGATCCCTCCAACCTGTTTCCCTGCATCCACAGATGTTAGCACAATACCAATTCCGCTCCAGTACGGAATTATCGCGGTATATGGGTTTTATAAAAATCCGCTTACTAACGGCGCAATAGGGTCTCATCCGCTATACGAGGCGGGAAATCAATCAATCCAATATATACATATGCCAATATGTATATATTGCTATATATAGATATATATATCCTACTATATCTAATATCACACATCAATAGCAATCAATAACTGCAAAAATTCCACATTCAATTTGAGTGAGAAGATCTCACCTTGATTTTAAATTTCGTTCCAGCGTTTATTTCGAATAAAATTAAACGGCCGTTTAATTTTACTCAAAAAAATTTCACTGATTCCAAACACGCCCAGACCTGCGCTGCAGCGTAGAGCGCGTCGCTGCGATTCCAACGCTTCTGGTTTCGTAATTTTCTGACAATGTATGAAAGAGTTATAACCTTTTTAAACATTACACGATTTAATATAAATAATTTACATTTTCATTTTTAAATTTTAACCTAAATCTCATCTGGACCATCCATTCCTCCACAGCAAATCACGGCCACCCCCCCTATCTTCTCACGCGCGTGTTCCATCTCCAGGTCGAAGAACCCAAGGAAGCCGGCCCTAACCCTCCATTGTCGCACGCAATACACTCGCCTACATGATGATCAACCACCACCAGTTCAACCCCCCACGCGCGCTCCACCTCCGGCCCAAAACCGGTCAAGCTCGGTGGCTCATACGCCTTGCAACTTGTGTACGAACGCAACCTCTTCCAGCTCGATTTCTGGCCACCTCGTCGAGTTCTGTGCTACTCCACCGTATGGATTCGAAGATCACACTATGCTCTTTAAATTGCTAGTTGGAAGTTTTGGCTAAAACTTCATGGATAAGGAGAAAAATTGAGTGGAATATCGGTGCTTTTCGGCCATTGATGATATCAAGTGGCGGCTGAACGTTTTAAACCCTAGGGTTTTGATTTTAGTGAAAAAAAGTGAATTAAATGGTCTATTTATAGAAAAACGACGAACCTATTCATTCTGGAATTTCCGAACTCCGATTTACACGCAGTGACTGGCGTTTCTGGGGTTTACCCCGCATTCCGGACACAATGGAATAGGTTTCGGAAGCTAATTCGATCGTATGTGTGAGATATGGAATTAAACGATCAATTTAAATTAAACCGATTTAAATCGATTTCAAGGCGTTTTAATTCGTACCGGACAAATGGTAAATCCAAAAATTACGAAATTTGAAATCTTACAATAATATCACATTACGGATCCGATGAAACTGGTTTCGTCGAAATCCGAGACTTTTTGAAAAATGACTATTTTAACTCGCCGAATTAAATTAAAACGATATCGATGCGTTTCGAGCTGCCACGGTCAAATGACAACTCCGATGGATACGAAAATTGAAATCCGATAATAACTAACTACTACGGATCCAATGGGACTGGTTTCGTTCAATTCTGAGACTGTTCGAAAATTGGCTATTTTTACAGTCGATAATTAAATATTAAAATATTCAATTTTCACAGTTTAACTCCAAATTCGATTTTAAAAGTTCTATAACCTTTCTATAACTCCAGTATGATTAAATAAAATTTTCCAAATCAATTTCAATCATTTTAAACTCGATTTTAATTATTTCTGGAATTTCACTATTTAATTTATCGATTAAATTATCAAATAAAACCCAATATTCGAATAATAAATCATTCGACTTCTAAATTCCATTTATTAATATTTAAAATTAATTAAATATTCGAATTTTAATTATCAAAAATTCTAGGTCGTTACAGACTTCCCCCCTTAAAAGAATTTCGTCCTCGAAATTACAAGTCAGGAAGAAAGGTCCTTAACTCGTCTACTATTTTCTCAAATTCAAATAGTTTTATCAATTTATCGAAACAAGTCTTTCTACTTAAAGATTCGTTATCAATTCTACTAACTTTCCAATTCAACTATAAGTTTCAACAACATTGTTTAACTTCTCAATTCAAATTCGAGTTTAAATTCAAATTTTAAACTTTCAAAATTTCCTCAAAATTTTCTAACACTCGAAATATTCGAAAAATTTCGCCAGCGTCTCCTTTGCGCGGCTAATACGGCACGACTACAAAACGTCCCTACGGACTCTCAGATTTCAAAAAGAAAAAAAAAAGCCAAGCGGTTAGAGAGGAAATCATCAAAATCTCATATTATAATTCAAATACTTACCTTTTGTCGAGCAATTCAAATTATCTTTGAAAATCAAATCCAATTCCTTTATACCTGTATATCCTACTAGCCATAATATCTAGTTGCATATATTCAAACCATTTCGCACATTCAATTACAAAATTTTCTATATATACTTCTTATATCATCTCTAATTCACTATTGAAGTTATATATTCAATTTCGCTCAATTTTGCATTTCAAGATTCCATTTGAATTCAATTCACAATTTCAATTAAATTTGAATTCTATTCATCTTCAATTCTGAAATATTGAATTTATCAATTATCTTTCATTCATAACTGCACTATTTTAAATTAGTTCCAATTACTAATTCATTCGTCTTCAATTTGAATTTCATTCCAATCAGATTTCAAATATTCTATAAGTTATCAACTTATTTACATCTTGATTTATACAATTATTTATACATTCACATTCACAATTCCATTTCATTAAGGAATTTTATTTTCGTTTATAGATTCATTTACAATTTATATTCACCATTTTATTCATATATGAATTCATCTCTTTATATTTCAATTCACATTTATAAATTTCACTTGTTAAATGGATTTTTATTTAAACTTTAAACTTTAAACTTTACAAGTTATCAACTTCATAATATTTCATAAGTATTTTTATATAGTATTCCAGAGTCTTTTCAATCTTTTCAAAGCCATTTTGAAAACAATTCAAATTATCCCTTGAATTTTCAAAAACAAAATCCAAATTTTTCAAACAACTTCATTTAAAATAATTTGGCAGCAATTTCTCCTTTTGAAACCCGAAAATGAATTCTAATGATGTGGCCATCATCATCAGGATTATTTTCCAGCGACCTAAAAGAGTTTAGAGCTTTCAACTCTCCAAATACTTTTCAAAACCTTTGAAATTCATTTTCAAATCCAAAAAGATTTAAACTTCCAAATTTCCAAATTCTTTTCAAATTCTTTTCAAAACATTTCCAAAAACTTCTCTGGAATTCCGTTTCAAATTACAATTCACATTTATAATTCATATTCTTTAAATTTCATTCATATGTGAATTTATTTCTTAACTTTGGAGTTACGATTTCAATTTCTTATTCAATTTCAGTGATGATAATTCACCATTATTACTTCCTAACATCCATGCAACCATATACTATAGTACTTTATAGAAAAACATTTATTTTCTATACAAAAATAGTTTTGGGCAAAATTATCTCATTTACCCTATTTAAACAATACTGTGCCGAATTGTTCTATTCAAGTGTTTAGAAATCCCTATCGATAGAGTTGTACGGACAATACCGACCAGAATCCATATACCACTCAACAAACCAATCATCACAATATAAAACAATTTTATATTCAAATAACAAATACGCGCTCATATCTATTATCACACTCAACTCATTCTAGAGTACTACTGACTCTATCTCTAATGAGTAACACCCAACAGAGCAGGGTTGTCGCTTAACCATATGCTCTGATACCAAATGTAACATCCCGAAAATTTTCGACTTTCGAAAATTCAACATCGATACTCACTTTATCGACTGCTGAGCCATCGAATGCCGGAAACCCGAAAAGTTATGGTTTTAAGAAAGAAGAAAAAGGTAGAAGAAGAAGATAGAAGAAAAAGAGAAGAAAGAAAGAAGAAGAGCAACACAGAACAACATCAGAATAGAAAACAATATCAGAATCTTACACATCGCAGCGGAACAATATATAATAGATAAATGAATAATCTTTAAAAACAAAGAATTATATCTGTCATTACATTTCATCACATCATATCATCAGAGTCAATAAACAACAATGGACAGTTATATAAACTTGTCCTCATACAAAATACACAGCGGAATAAATACTATCAGATACAAATACTACGTCTCGTCCTCCGGCTTATCTCCAAAGCTCCAGAATATCCAGAATATCCTGAAAACATAACTTTAGGCTGCCCGTGTGGAAAATGGTGGGCACCCAGAGTTTAGAAGGGAACAATAAACTCCGAGTCAGTCATGGTGACTGGTGTGAGATCGTAAAACAGTTATTCTTTAAAATAAACAACAGGAAGATTTTAAGGTAAATTTCGCAATGCCTTTGGAAAATGAAACTACCATAAGACCTCCCACCACACACACAATGCAAACGCAGAATTGGAGGAGATTTCTTCTTATGATAGTCAAAGATGCTTACTACGCAAAATCAAATCATTTTTGATATTATTATTAGTGCATAGTGTAGAAAACAGTTCGAAAGTATAATATAAATCTTAGCCAGCATAGACATTCCGAACTATGCCTACTATAGCTACCATCCAAACAGTGGTGACCACCATAAGTGAATGGCAGGTTCTACAACTAAAACCGTACAAGTGTCGTATTGTTTCTTTGGATTTCCAACAAATGGCCAGGCTAAGGAACTTCCTTTTCCACGATGGGTACGTCCCTGGAATAGACGACCCGAGAACCTAACCGGATCTCTGCCAACACAAGGCCGGGTTACCTCTGCAAAAATAGGTAACTACTGACACGCGTATGCCATCCCCCGATCGTAACCGATCTTCCCGAGGATCCCCGATTTCCAACAAACCACATAGATAATAATGCAGCAACCACATAGGTTAAGTATCTGGGCTCCATACCATGATACCACCTCTATCCAGAAGGAATGACATACACTAAGGGGCGCTACTCCCTAGAACCTTGTCGCATCCTTCCTGTTTCGACCATTTCCGGGGTGTGAGGCTCGATGAAGTCTCGTCCACAAAGCTACGCTTTCTACAAAGCCCTGCTTGGGTCAAACAAAATGATCAACCTATGATCACAAAGATATAAGATCAAACAAATGATCATATCGCAAATGATCAAACACTGATCATTTCACAGCAACACTTAGTATGCCACGTTACCAAATTGGGATATATCGCTGATAAATTTCAACTACATAACCTCTAAGCTCGTACGTCTCAGAGAAGGGTGTTAAGCTAAGAGAATAAATTCTCCGCCACCAACAGAAATGTATTTGAAAGAAATCAGCTTTATATCTCAAATTGTAACGTCAGACACACAATCCATACAAGTCTGTTCCGGGATCGAACAGAACCGAAGGCACTTCTCACGAAGCCCTTGCACATCCGGATAATTTTCAATCACGTCAGGACTTCCCGTCACTAAGGGTGATAAAACCTCTAAACCGGAGATCAGCCGATGTAGAGTAACTCGACGGTAATCCTTCCGTTTTCAAAAATATCCGGTCTTCAACACCGGTCTTCGAATGCAATTAACGACGTATCACATATTCGGAATGGGTTATACGACCCCATGGTCCTTTCCCGGCTAACCCGAATAGTGAGCGCTTATTCAAAAAAATAAGTGTGGCATTCAAATTCATCCAATTCACAACGAATACCTATCTAAAGGTAATTATTGATAGTCGGTTATTTAACTATCAATAAAGATGCGCAACATCATCAGATTCCAAATAATTTTCCAAATTATTTCATCTTCAAAAATATCTTTACTAGATATATAATTTCCACACTTCAAAAATAAATCAACGTTTATTTTTTCTAAATAGTTTCCCTTTCCTTTTATAAATTCCATAGTGAATTTATATTTCAAAAATATCTACTGATATACGATTTTCAAATCGATTTTCAATATTCAATTTCAATTTATCTTTAAGAAGATAAAATCTCATAACGTTTCATTTCATTTTGGAAATCATTCCATACTTATTTAATAATAAGTATTTCACAAATCATTTATTTTCAACACTTGGAAATATTCAATATACTTAAAATCAAAATTAAGTATAATTCATTCTTTAAGGAAATCATTCTCTTTAAACACATTTATTTGAGTCAAAACGAATGTTACGTAAAACATCGTTACGACGACTCAAAATCACTAGTATAGGGATTCGAAATTAAGATAGATATATAAATCCCAATACTACATCAAAACATTTTCTTCTGAAAATCATTTACTATAACAACAGTGTTATAGTCCATCATTTCCTTATATTTTCGAAAACGCCTATTTCAACAATGAACGTTGAAATCTATGCTTTCGATTCATAATACATTTTAAAACATCTTTAAAATGTTTAACTTCATTTTTAATATCACTTCTTCAAAAACGTATCCATTTTACTTAAAATTATATTCACTGATTCACTTAACCCAATTTCAATCTCTTCTACACATTTTTATTTCAATAAAAATTCGCTATCCAAAATCGCGAATATATCTTCTTTAACATTTTAGTTTATCAAATCCAATTGATTTCGAATTTATAAAACAACATTTATAAACTCTATTTCTATTTTCTAACAACTTCAATTTAATAAATCTCCTTTATTACCAAGTTGATCTATAAATCTTCTTTAATGACCTATTCAATTCACAATTCAATTTTTCTACCACAATCCATATTATAAGTTAAATACTTATAATTTCATTTATTCCACAAAATCATTTTCCATTTATAAGTTCACAATTTATAAATTTCATTTATTTATAAATTCTTAAAAATTCATTTTAACGCTTATAAAAACTCGTTTTATAATACCAACATTTTTAATTTATAAAGTGTCAACTTTATAAACCTTTTAAGTAAACCGTTTATAATATTTTAAAAATCTCCACTTAAACCATTTTATAAATCAATCAACTGTTTATTCCAAAAATCACTTTTCGGTTATATTTCACAAAGGTCTTGACTTGTATAACTTTAAAATTTGAACGTTTATTTATTTAAAATAAATCACTTCAAAAATTTAATAAAACGTATAATTTCAAAGATCACTTTAAAAATCCTTTTAAAGTAAAAATCGTTTATTTTTACATTTCAAAACTGAATCCGATGATGCAACAACACCAATCAGTCCATCACAACAGTCAAATAACATATATCATCATATGATAACAGAATATATCAAAATATCTGTAAATAATCAATACGGTGAGGAATCCAGTCGGATCCCTCCAACCTGTTTCCCTGCATCCACAGATGTTAGCACAATACCAATTCCGCTCTAGTACGGAATTATCGCGGTATATGGGTTTTATAAAAATCCGCTTACTAACGGCGCAATAGGGTCTCATCCGCTATACGAGGCGGGAAATCAATCAATCCAATATATACATATGCCAATATGTATATATTGCTATATATAGATATATATATCCTACTATATCTAATATCACACATCAATAGCAATCAATAACTGCAAAAATTCCACATTCAATTTGAGTGAGAAGATCTCACCTTGATTTTAAATTTCGTTCCAGCGTTTATTTCGAATAAAATTAAACGGCCGTTTAATTTTACTCAAAAAAATTTCACTGATTCCAAACACGCCCAGACCTGCGCTGCAGCGTAGAGCGCGTCGCTGCGATTCCAACGCTTCTGGTTTCGTAATTTTCTGACAATGTATGAAAGAGTTATAACCTTTTTAAACATTACACGATTTAATATAAATAATTTACATTTTCATTTTTAAATTTTAACCTAAATCTCATCTGGACCATCCATTCCTCCACAGCAAATCACGGCCACCCCCCCTATCTTCTCACGCGCGTGTTCCATCTCCAGGTCGAAGAACCCAAGGAAGCCGGCCCTAACCCTCCATTGTCGCACGCAATACACTCGCCTACATGATGATCAACCACCACCAGTTCAACCCCCCACGCGCGCTCCACCTCCGGCCCAAAACCGGTCAAGCTCGGTGGCTCATACGCCTTGCAACTCGTGTACGAACGCAACCTCTTCCAGCTCGATTTCTAGCCACCTCGTCGAGTTCTGTGCTACTCCACCGTATGGATTCGAAGATCACATTATGCTCTTTAAATTGCTAGTTGGAAGTTTTGGCTAAAACTTCATGGATAAGGAGAAAAATTGAGTGGAATATCGGTGCTTTTCGGCCATTGATGATATCAAGTGGCGGCTGAACGTTTTAAACCCTAGGGTTTTGATTTTAGTGAAAAAAAGTGAATTAAATGGTCTATTTATAGAAAAACGACGAACCTATTCATTCTGGAATTTCCGAACTCCGATTTACACGCAGTGACTGGCGTTTCTGGGGTTTACCCCGCATTCCGGACACAATGGAATAGGTTTCGGAAGCTAATTCGATCGTATGTGTGAGATATGGAATTAAACGATCAATTTAAATTAAACCGATTTAAATCGATTTCAAGGCGTTTTAATTCGTACCGGACAAATGGTAAATCCAAAAATTACGAAATTTGAAATCTTACAATAATATCACATTACGGATCCGATGAAACTGGTTTCGTTGAAATCCGAGCTTTTTGAAAAATGACTATTTTAACTCGCCGAATTAAATTAAAACGATATCGATGCGTTTCGAGCTGCCACGGTCAAATGACAACTCCGATGGATACGAAAATTGAAATCCGATAATAACTAACTACTACGGATCCAATGGGACTGGTTTCGTTCAATACTGAGACTGTTCGAAAATTGGCTATTTTTACAGTCGATAATTAAATATTAAAATATTCAATTTTCACAGTTTAACTCCAAATTCGATTTTAAAAGTTCTATAACCTTTCTATAACTCCAGTATGATTAAATAAAATTTTCCAAATCAATTTCAATCATTTTAAACTCGATTTTAATTATTTCTGGAATTTCACTATTTAATTTATCGATTAAATTATCAAATAAAACCCAATATTCGAATAATAAATCATTCGACTTCTAAATTCCATTTATTAATATTTAAAATTAATTAAATATTTGAATTTTAATTATCAAAAATTCTGGGTCGTTTCAATTTCCATAAAATCTTTTATATATATACATATATATAATTTTCTTGGAAATCTTTAAATCACTTTAAACTTATATAAGTTCCCTTTGTATACTTCAAAAACTTTCAAAAAACCCTTTTTGTTCTGGCTAGATTCAACAAGGGAAGTTTTATCTTATATAAGAAAGATATATAACTTTGTTTATTCCAAATCATATATTCAAATTTGATTTACCCTTTTATAAAGTTATTAACCACATTACTTCCTTCCATAAAGTAAATTTTAATCAGAGAAATATTCAATTCCCACTTTACTTCATCATATATTTCACAAAATATACTTTCAATTTCAGAAATCATTTACAGTTCTTATCCACAAATTTCAATGTCAATTTTATTCAAACCCGTACGATGTCCACATATCATTCGTACGCAATATCAATCTGATCGCTCACTCGATCACACAATTTCACTTCTGAACTAGTATCGTCCACCCGACTTCCTAGTGCGGACTCAGATCTGGTTTCTTGATCAGAAACCGTTATTCTCCTTGCATAGTCACAACTATGATAGAGAATATCCAGAACCAATCAAAAATCCATATCCAGGTTCGCCGTCGAAAATCGAGCGAAAAATCCCAACTCGGATCGACAATATTATCTCGAAATTCTGTGCTCGAATCTGGATCAAATCACTATGCGAATAGAATAATATACGTACATCCTACGTATTTATCTTCATTGATTATTAGTTAAATCAATTTCCTTTCTATTCACCCTCACTCTGATTTTATTCACTTATTCACATTTGTCTTAATCCCCACTTGGATTATTACTTCACTTCTTATCTCAGTTGGGTATTTAATTAATAATAGTTTGAACTCCATCCAATTTAAATTTTGAAAATAGCTTGGAAAATTTTAAAATGAATAAGTAGTTGAAAAATTGTACAATAGCTGTAAAATAGTTAAGTAGTTGTAAGATAGTTGAAAATAGTAATTATTTATAAAACAGTTGAAAAAAAACAGTAATCAGTTTATAAATCAGTTGTAAAATTGTTAAATAGTTCCAAAAGTAATTGTAAAACAAGCTTAAGATAGTTTTAGGTTTTCAAAAGAAAAGTTGTATGGTATATAGTTTAGAAAAATAGATTTATATTAAAACAATTTATTTTGAAAATAGTCCAGAGTCAAACTGTACAACTTCCCAATCTCCATTTCCAATCAATTGCCAATTTCCAATTAACTTCCAATTTCATTTCACTTTAAACCATCTTGAATTATACAAATTCGAGTTATTATTTCAAATGTTGATTTAATCCCATAAATCAAATTTACCTTTACTTTTAATTTAGCAGCCTACCCATTTTATTCTGAGTTCAAATTTCAAAATTCCATTTTAATTTACCTTTACTTCTACATAAACTTATTCCTAGGTTCAAATAATAATTCAAACCCCTTTTTAAACAATTTAATCTTTGAAATTCAATTTATTACCCAAATTCAATCTTGGAACCAATCCTTAACCATTTCAGTTTACATGTTCATTTTAAACATTCAAATCTTAATGTTCAAAGTGATCTCATTTTCTCAAGTTTAATTTTTTTTTAATCTTTAAAATCAAAATTACTTAAGTAATTTCGAATTAAAGTTTAATTCCATTTAATTCCAATATTGGAATAGATATTACCTCAATCTATCATCCAATTTATTTAAAACATTCATCATCCACTACCTATTCCAGATCTCAAACCTATCTGAGATCACATATAGTTCCCTACCAAATCAACCCATTTAACTTCCTAAGTTAAATCTCAATTTCATCTTGAAATTTCCAATTCAGGTTGTTTATTCCAACTTATTAACTTCCTTTAAGTTAAATTCAATTTAATCTCGTCAAACTTACTCAAATTTGAATTCCCTCTTCAAATTTTAAACTTCACATTAATAATCTTATAAGTTCAAAACTTATCACCTTGGGTTTTCACATTACATTCCAAATTTAAAACTCAACATTTAGAGTTTATTTCAACCCATTTTTGTATCCATATATACATATTTATTTCTTAGCCTACCAGGCTATACTTTAAATTTTAAGCCACCTTTGGTTTTAACTTAAGACAGATCTCTTTTTAAGTTTTCAAATAACCTCTTATTTTAAAATAAGATCACATTCAAATATATTCTGAATAATATTATTTATTCTTTTCTTTAAGCACTTTAAAACAATTCAAATGTTTCTAAACTTAGGTTTAAACTTCACAATTTAAATTCGTTCTAATTTACAAGTTATACTCATCTAAGTTTATATCCTTAACACATTTATTTTGCTCACTCATTAATACACATCTTATTATTAAACACAACAGTCATTTATGATAACAACCAAGATTATCATATCTGGAAACCAGTTTATTATCTTTATTCTAGAAACATTTCTACAAATTCAGGATTTTAATTTCAGTTTGGTTATATTTCTATTACTTCTTAATTTAATTCTAATAATTTAACAACCAGTTACCTTAACATTTATTGGTTAAGGAATATTGCTTTATATATATCAAATATAACTTTATATAAAATCATTTACCTTTAAAACCTTTTAAAATCTTTATATAGGAAAATAACAAGTACGTTCTCTCATATATATTACACTCAACTCATTCTAGGGTATTATTGACCCTATCTTTATGAGTACACCCACCAGAGCCAAGGTTCTCGCTTAACCTTCCAGCTCTGGTACCAACTGTAACGACCCGGAATTTTCGATCCCGAAAATTCCGGATAGTTAATAAAGAAGAAAGAGATAGAAGAAAGAAACAGAAAATAAAACACAGAATCTCACATTCGCAGCGGATCAAAATATAATATCAAATAATAACAGTTATACAAATGAAATCTGTACTTGTCAAATTACACTTTAATACATCAGAGTTACAACATATACACAACACTGGACAAATACAATCAACATGTCCCAGACAAACTATAATATATCACCGCGGAATACACTCCATACGATGCTGCCATCCAGGTCGTCTTCTGAGCTCCAGAACGTCCTTACTTGAAAATCTGTAATACTCGGTCTGACCCGAGCATTACAATAAAGTAACTCCCGGGTCAGGTTGGACACCAGCGTGAGTAAACCCATCTAACATGGAATACAAAGGTATTCAACTCATATAAACCCGGGTAACTTATATCAATCTACACTTAACAAGTTATTATAAACATCACTTATTTCACATCAATTTCTAAGCACCAGAACCTAGATTAAATGGACCAATTCACTTAAATCATTCCATTACAGCCTAATGATTCCACATATCAATTAAAGAATCGAAGTGGTTTCGGGTATTTACTAATACCCGACTCCGGTCTCTTCGAATCTCATGTCATCTTAACCAAAGTTGTTCAACTTTAATAAAGGACGTCACTCTTTACATAGCAATCATCATTGATAGATAACCATAATATTCTTGTCCATCCAAACATATCATATCATAAAACATTTCATATCAGAGATATCAACCAATTCAAGATATTGAACATCATTCAATTATGCAAAAGCAAGATTTATCGCTTCCAAATTTAATTTAATTTATCTCTAATTAAATTAATTACTAATCTTCAATCACATAGATTATCTTAACATTAATTAATTATAAACCAATTAATTAATCATCTTTTAATTATTCATCTTAATTAACCATCCTTGATTAATTATCCTATTGATTACCTTATAACCACTTACATTGATTGGTTATCCTTCAATTAATCATTCTCATTAATTAATTAACCCTTAATTAATTTCCTTAATTAATCAATCTTTTAATTTATTACACTAAATAATTAATCCTTAAGTACTTTGATTAAGTAATTAATCAATCACTAATTATTAACTAATTACTAAATTAATTAACCACCGATTATTAATTTATTATTTATAATTATCTAATTAATAATTCTTAATTACAAACTAATTAACCTCTTAATTAATTTAAAATTCTTAACTATTAATTAATTAACCACAATCAATAATTGATCATTTTTTAAATACTTCACTTTGATTCCAAATCTTAATTTCCCTTTAGATAAATCATCATCTTTTTTTAATTTCCTAATCACATAAATTAAAACATTTATCCTTTAATTAACACTTAATTTTATTTATAAAAATTAAGTTTTAATTTATCTTAAAGTTTACTTAACATCATAAGTTAAATAATCATATCATTTCCCTTACTTAAAGAAACACTTAAAATAGGAAGAAATTATTTCAGAAAAGTTATAAAACGATCATTATCATTTCTTTTTCCAAAACATTGTTTTATAAACCCCTTTTAAATCTTGTTTAAAACTTGATTACTACCTGCTCCACTCCTGCTTTGGGTTAATGTAACGTCCTCGGATTTTCACGCTCGAAAATCGACATCCATACTTTACATCGTACTCGAATGCCGTAGATCCGACCGTTCAAATCCGAGTCGCCGGAGCTTATAACAGAGTTAAGTAAATAACACAGCGGAATAAAAGAATAATACATTGATATACAATATCTGATACAACAGAGTGATACAATGAATTTCAATATACATCAGAGATATGATACAAGAAATAGCAGCGGAAAGAAAATGATAACATCAGCAGCGGATAATCTCCATCTTCAAAGCACCAATCCAGAAATAGCTCAAACTCCCAATAACGATACACCACGATAAGAAAGTGCAGTCCATATCCAAAGACTGAACTAGCTCCAGATAATCTACTAAATCTGAATATCTGAAAAGCCCAACTCTAGACTGCTCGTGTAGAAAATTTTGAGCACCCAGAGTTTAGGAAAGAAACAATAAACTCTGGATCAGTCATGGGACTGGTGTGAGCAACAAAACAGTTTATCTTTAAAAACAAGTAGCAGAGAAGTTTCAAGTCAATTCGCAATGCTTTTGAAAAATGAGACTACCATAAGGCCTCCCGCCACACACACAATGCAAACGCAGAATTGGAGAAGATTTCTCCTTATGATAGTCAAAGATGCTTACTACGCAAAATCAAATCCTTTTGATATTATTATTAGTGCATAGTGTAGAAAGTATTTCAAAAATAGAATATCAATCTTAGCCAACATATGACCAGTATCGTATGCCTACTATAGCTACCATGTTCAATAGCAGGTTACCGCCACATTCCATGGCAGGTAATACAACTAAAACCGTATAAGGTTCGTATTGTTTCTTTGGATTTCCAACAAATAGTCAGGCTAAGGAACTTCCTATGCCACGAAGGAACGCCTCTGGAATGACGTCCCGAGAACCTAACCGGATCTCTACCAACACAAGGTCGGGTTACCTCTGCAAAAATAGGTAACTACTGACACGCGTATGCCATCCCCCGATCGTAACCGATCTTCCCAAGGATCCTCGATTTCCAACAACCACATAATAAGCAGTATCAACAGAGGTTAAGTATCTGGGCTCCATACCATGATACCACCTTTATCCAGAAGGAATGACATACACTAAGGGGCGCTACTCCCTAGAACCTTGCCGCATCCTTCCTGTTTTGACCATTTCCGGGGTGTGAGGTCCGACGAAGTCTCGTCCACAAAGCTACGCTTTGTCACAAAGCCATGCTTCGGGTCAAACAAATGATCAACCTATGATCACAAAGATATAAGATCAAACAAATGATCATATCGCAAATGATCAAACACTGATCATCACACAGCAACACTCAACATGTCACGTTACCAAATTGGGATATATCGCTGATAACTTCAACTACATAACCTCTGAGCTCGTACGTCTCAGAGAAGGGTGTTAAGCTAAGAGAATAAATTCTCCGTCACCAACAGAAATGTATTTGAAAGAAATCAGCTTTATATCTCAAAGTGTAATGTCAGACATGTAACCATACAAGTCTGTTTCGGGATCGAACAGAACCGAAGGCACTTCTCACGAAGCCCTTGCAAATCCGGATAATTTTCAAATCACGTCTGAACTTCCCATCACAAAAAGAGTGATATAAATCTCTATACCGGCGCGACTCAGTGCAGAGACATTCGACAGGTTGTCCTTTCATTTTTGAAAATATCCAGTCTTCAACAACGGTCTTCAAATGCTATCCATATACGACGTATCACTATTCGGAATGAGTTATACGACCCAAAGGTCCTTTCCCGGTTAACCCGAATGGTGAGCGAAATATTTAAAAACATATGGATATTGGGATTTCAATTAAGTCACAACTTAAATCCAAACTTTCTTTTCAAATGGTTTAACAAATTACCATTTTAATCTTTTTAAACAAAAAGATTCAATTCACAAAGTTCACTTAATTTCACGGATTCATTCACAGATTTTCCAAATCGATTTCCATTTCAATTAAATTAATTCATTAAATCCTTAAATCAAAGATTTAACTAATAGCTTTCAAAACAATTTCATTTCGAATGGTTTAAACAAAACATCATTTTAAATCTGTTAAAAGTAAACAGATTCAATTCATAGCTTTCAAAACAATTTCGTTCATAACTTGGAAAACCATTTTTTTCAATTCAATCTTGAAATTCCTTTAATTAAACTGGAATTTCATTTCTTATCTGAAAGCTTTTATCATTTGAAAACAAACAGTTTTCATTTCAGAAAATCCGATTCATTCATACGAGTTGAAATCCTTGGGTTAAATTCAAATTCTCAAACTAATATTTTAAAATGGTTCAAATTCATATAAACACATTAATAAGTTGAACACCCTTTTTAAACCCTAGTTTCCAAATCATAGAATTCAATTTCAAATATTGGATTCAAATTTAAATCAAATTATTTAAATTTTCAAAACTCGGTTAAGTTATTCAAAATAACTTTTATCTTTGAAATTCCATTTCAAAAGCTTTTCACTTTAAACCCCAAATTTCTAATTTCAAAATCAATTGAAATTAAAATTTCAATTTCAAAAACATCAAATTTAAATCATCTGTGACTTAACCGATTTCCACGTGAAATCCATATTTGTGTGTATGGTGTGGTCCATGGGTTTCACACACAATAGTACAACATCAATCATCACAGATATATCGATATGCACTAAAATCAATAACGCTTATCTTCATTCACAAGTCACAGGTATATATCACAGATAAGTAAATTGCAGATCACAACATAAATCAGGATGTATCACAAAGCATCACAATCTGGGATATCAAACAATCAAATCAATAGAATCCAAATATTCATAAGTAAGGTCAGTTAATTATCTGATTAAATTCAAATTAGATCAATTTCTTATGAATTACTAATTCCGGTTAACCAACATTAGTAAATTCCAAATCATTTGATTTATTATTCTTTAAATCATTTATTAGTTAACCTTGTAATTAATCACAAAAATTAATTAATCCTTAATCAATTATCTTAACCAATTATAGATTAATTTACTTCAATTATCTAATTAACAATTTTAATTATAAATTAGTTAAACACTTAATTACTAACTAATCCATCTTTAATTTCAAATTGATAAATCTTTAATCACTTAGTTAATTAAAATTATAAATTAATCACTTTGATTAATAAACCCTTTTAAACAATTAATAAAGATTATTTGTCTTAATTAACATTTGAAAACTTCTTTAAACTTTGAAATCGATTTATTTTTAACTTATAAGACTTTAAATTAAATTTTTACATCAGAAATTTTAAATTTAATAGCTTAACTCCTTCCTGAAAACAAAACCCCAGACTTCCCCCGGTATTACCAGAGTAACACTTCGAGTTCCTCCCCATTTTCCCCAGAGTCCACGAAATCGCCTGCCTGCTTCGAGTCGAAACTCCACTTGCACGAGACCAACCCCGAGACTCCTCTTTCTTCCCCAAACCAACATTCTTCCTGATACACCAGCTTCTCGCATGCACGTGCACACGTACCACGATCACCTGCGGCCACCATCACGATCATTGGCAAGTCACCCCTGATCATCTCAACCCCATCGACAACCCAGATCGTAAAATTCGAGCCCAATTCGAGATCGAACCTCTCGATCAAAACACTGGAAACCCATCACCACAAACAATCTCCTCGTCCCGACCATCTCGACCACCATCAACCACATCCCTCTGCTAGAACCTTCGCCGTAGTCCCCTCTACCTTCCCCTTGAGCCACGACGAACTCGATCAATCAGAGGTGGCGAAATCGTCACGTTTCCAGACCACTTCAAAACCAAACGTTAAACCCTAGTTTCCATTCGTTCGATCATTTGTTGCAATAGAAAAATCATTGAACATTTTTCCTATGATTCTCGATCATTCCAGCACCTCCACGCCAAATCTCGCCTACCATCATCACGCCGATCAACGGCAATTGCCTAAAATACCATTTCCGTTTAACTTCCTCAAACTCGAGAATCTCTCACTTAAAAATCATGAATTCATATTTAAAAATCATGGTTAATGAAAACGAACAAATTCATGAAGTCAAAACTCAAGTTTTAATCGATTAAATTTTTGACAAAATTTAATTTCACTGTGTTCTTACCCTTTCCAATAAATCCATACAATTTCATTGCTTAGAAGTATTTTTAAAATCTTGGTCTTGTTAATTCGAACTTTTTTTTGGTTTATATAACAAAGTCTAACAGTGAATGATTTAAGAGATTTGTATTTTTCTTTTTGTTTAGCCTGTAAACATTAAAACAGGGATATCTGCCTGTACATGCATCTCTTAATCCTTATGTATATATATACACACACCTAGGCAGCTATATCATACAAGCATAATCATAACTTCAATACAAGATCAAACAACAAGAAACATATCAGATTCAAAAGGTTTGCTCACCTGGTAAAGAAGAACAGAGGAGAAGAGCAGAGCTGCTATGTTGAAACCATTTAGTTGCTTTGATTTTTAAATTTGATTTTACTGTCTGTTGTATGAATTGAATTGTAATGGCATTTCTTTGATCTTTTATTTGATTGTTGAATTTTTCTTCAATTGTTTGTAACCTCTCCCCTGAAACTTGAACTTTGAACTTCAGGTTTATTTGAAATGAAGGAAAGTGGTTGTTCTACTTTGATTTCCAAACTCTAAGCTTGAATTTTATTTTCTCAGCTTTATTTTGTTTGAATGGAACGAATAGAGAGGAGGTTGATATATAGGAAGTTTACAGGGTAATGCAAATTTTTAAAATAAGCATGTTGAAGATGCTTGCATTCAATGCTAGAGCATGTGGCATTAATTACCTTGTCTTACCTCACATGCTTATGTACTTCCATGTTTTCTATACTTAAATATATTTTTGTTCGGCTGATAGATGATATAGGGATGTTTTTGTTTGTACTTCATTAGATTGTTTCATTTAAATTTTGTACAAATATAAATGAATTAAATGTTGTAGTTTATGCTTTTGTATTGTTGGTCTCGGCTGAAGTGATAATATGGTGTACAAGCATTTATTATCGATATTTTTGTTTCCTTTGTTTATGCTTGCCTACTTTTCAGCTGCATAATTGTTTTCAATATGCTATTGTACTTGGTTATGCATGTTAATGTATTTATTAACTTCAGCCTTACTTCGGCTGAGATGATGTTATGGTGGCTGGAAATCTTTCTTTGCTTTGTTTATTTTGTATGTACAACTTGCATATACTTTTGTTTCCCTCTTGCTTGTCTCATACTTATTATTATACTTTGCATTTCCAAGTTCTACAGGCTACACTCTTTATTATTCTTGTCTTCATATCATATTTATTATGTTGTTATACTTTATATCTTACAAAGTTCACTAACATGTTGTTTAAATTCCTTTATGTGAATTTAATTCATTTATTGGTTAAATTTAACATTTATTTAACTCACATACTTTTAGCCTTGTAATATAAATAATTTCTATTTTAATTTGTTGTCAGAAATTTAGCTAATGGGTTACTTTTATAGTTTTAAACCATTTATTTAAACTTTGTTTCATATTATTTTTGTAGTATATTTATTTACAATTAGTTTTCAAAACCAATATATACTTATATTTTCTATTTGAATCGGGGAAACTCGCTTCACATCATCAATTTATTTTACCATTTTTATTCCAAAATTTATTTAATTATCAATTTAACTTAAAAATTCAATAAATTATTACTTTAAATTAAATTAAAATCTAGGGTCGTTACAAATTTCCCCCCTTAAAAGAATTTCATCCTCGAAATTCGCAGGCACGAAAACAACGCAGAGATAGACAGATTCGATCTTCTATAACTCCTCAAACTTTAGATATAAATTCCAAACTCAAGTCGGAATATCTCAGAATACATACCAATTTGTCCCTCTTCGGACTTTGGTATTCACAAGAAATTACAATAGAATTTCAAAATTTGAGTTTTAAATGAAATCGTTTTAATTGATTCAATTCAATTTTAGCTTCATATTCTATTAATCAATTTAATTCAATTTAAAATTTTCAATTTCAAATTCATTAAGGTTTAAATCAAAAAGCTGGTAAGAAACCGATGAAGATACGAGGTAAGAATTTTCTGCAATGATTCGTAGGGCATCATCACACCGAAACTTCTTCTGGAGCTGTCACGAAGCAATCAAAAGAATTTGGAATCGAGTCTAAGAAAATTGATAGAGAATATTATTTCCACTGTTGCAGGGTATTGACCATTTGTAGTCGAATTTCCCTGTCCTCTATCTCGTCCTCTTCTTGCACTCATACTCACTATCAGTGGATAGTACGAGAATTTACTGAGACGTTCGAACAGATATCTTAGGGATATACCCATTCTAGAGTTTACTTCACTCTATCTCTAATGAGCTACTTAACGTGTTATACTCCTGAGCTAAAGTTCAACCCTTAGCTCTAATACCAAATGTAACGTCCTCGGATTTTCGCGCTCGAAAATCGACATCCATACTTTACATCGTACTCGAATGTCGTAGATCCGACCGTTCAAATCCGAGTCGCCGGAGCTTATAACACAGTTAAGTAAATAACACAGCGGAATAAAAGAATAATACATTGATATACAATATCTGATACAACAGAGTGATACAATGAATATCAATATACATCAAAGATATGATACAAGAAATAGCAGCGGAAAGAAAATGATAACATCAGCAGCGGATAATCTCCATCTTCAAAGCACCAATCTAGAAATAGCTCAAACTCCCAATAACGATACACCACGATAAGCAAGTGCAGTCCATATCCAAAGACTGACCTAGCTCCAGATAATCTACTAAATCTGAATATCTAAAAAACCCAACTCTAGACTGCTCGTGTAGAAAATTTTGAGCACCCAGTGTTTAGGAAAGAAACAATAAACTCTGGATCAGTCATGGGACTGGTGTGAGCAACAAAACAGTTTATCTTTAAAAATAAGTAGTAGAGAAGTTTCAAGTCAATTCGCAATGCTTTTGAAAAATGAGACTACCATAAGGCCTCCCGCCACACACACAATGCAAACGCAGAATTGGAGAAGATTTCTCCTTATGATAGTCAAAGATGCTTACTACGCAAAATCAAATCCTTTTGATATTATTATTAGTGCAAAGTGTAGAAAGTATTTCAAAAATAGAATATCAATCTTAGCAAACATACGACCAGTATCGTATGCCTACTATAGCTACCATGTTCAATAGCAGGTTACCGCCACATTCCATGGCAGGTAATACAACTAAAACCGTATAAGGTTCGTATTGTTTCTTTGGATTTCCAACAAATGGTCAGGCTAAGGAACTTCCTATGCCACGAAGGATCGCCTCTGGAATGACGTCCCGAGAACCTAACCGGATCTCTGCCAACACAAGGCCGAGTTACCTCTGCAAAAATAGGTAACTACTGACACGCGTATGCCATCCCCCGATCGTAACCGATCTTCCCGAGGATCCTCGATTTCCAACAACCACATAATAAGCAGTATCAACAGAGGTTAAGTATCTGGGCTCCATACCATGATACCACCTTTATCCAGAAGGAATGACATACACTAAGGGGCGCTACTCCCTAGAACCTTGCCGCATCCTTCCTGTTTTGACCATTTCCGGGGTGTGAGGTCCGACGAAGTCTCGTCCACAAAGCTACGCTTTATCACAAAGCCATGCTTCGGGTCAAACAAATGATCAACCTATGATCACAAAGATATAAGATCAAACAAATGATCATATCGCAAATGATCAAACACTGATCATCACACAGCAACACTCAGCATGTCACGTTACCAAATTGGGATATATCGCTGATAACTTCAACTACATAACCTCTGAGCTTGTACGTCTCAGAGAAGGGTGTTAAGCTAAGAGAATAAATTCTCCGCCTCCAACAGAAATGTATTTGAAAGAAATCAGCTTTATATCTCAAAGTGTAATGTCAGACATGTAACCATACAAGTCTGTTCCGGGATCGAACAGAACCGAAGGCACTTCTCACGAAGCCCTTGCAAATCCGGATAATTTTCAAATCACGTCCGAACTTCCCATCACAAAAAGAGTGATATAAATCTTTATACCGGTGCGACTCAGTGCAGAGACATTCGACAGGTTGTCCTTTCATTTTTGAAAATATCCGTTCTTCAAATGCTATCCATATATGACGTATCACTATTCGGAATGAGTTATACGACCCAAAGGTCCTTTCCCGGTTAACCCGAATAGTGAGCGAAATATTTAAAAACATATGGATATTGGGATTTCAATTAAGTCACAACTTAAATCCAAACTTTCTTTTCAAATGGTTTAACAAATTACCATTTTAATCTTTTTAAACAAAAAGATTCAATTCATAAAGTTCACTTAATTTCACGGATTCATTCACAGATTTCCAAATCGATTTCCATTTCAATTAAATTAATTCATTAAATCCTTAAATCAAAGATTTAACTAATAGCTTTCAAAACAATTTCATTTCGAATGGTTTAAACAAAACATCATTTTAAATCTGTTAAAAGTAAACAGATTCAATTCATAGCTTTCAAAACAATTTCGTTCATAACTTGAAAAACCATTTTTTTCAATTCAATCTTGAAATTCCTTTAATTAAACTGGAATTTCATTTCTTATCTGAAAGCTTTTATCATTTGAAAACAAATAGTTTTCATTTCAGAAAATCCGATTCATTCATACGAGTTGAAATCCTTGGGTTAAATTCAAATTCTCAAACTAATATTTTAAAATGGTTCAAATTCATATAAACACATTAATAAGTTGAACACCCTTTTTAAACCCTAGTTTCCAAATCATAGAATTCAATTTCAAATATTGGATTCAAATTTAAATCAAATTATTTAAATTTTCAAAACTCGGTTAAGTTATTCAAAATAACTTTTATCTTTGAAATTCCATTTCAAAAGCTTTTCACTTTGAACCCCAAATTTCTAATTTCAAAATCAATTGAAATTAAAATTTCAATTTCAAAAACATCAAATTTAAATCATCTATGACTTAACCGATTTCCACGTGAAATCCATATTTGTGTGTATGGTGTGGTCCAAGGGTTTCACACACAATAGTACAACATCAATCATCATAGATATATCGATATGCAGTAAAATCAATAACGCTTATCTTCATTCACAAGTCACAGGTATATATCACAGATAAGTAAATTACAGATCACAACATAAATCAGGATGTATCACAAAGCATCACAATCTGGGATATCAAACAATCAAATCAATAGAATCCAAATATTCATAAGTAAGGTCAGTTAATTATCTGATTAAATTCAAATTAGATCAATTTCTTATGAATTACTAATTCCGGTTAACCAACATTAGTAAATTCCAAATCATTTGATTTATTATTCTTTAAATCATTTATTAGTTAACCTTGTAATTAATCACAAAAATTAATTAATCCTTAATCAATTATCTTAACCAATTATAGATTAATTTACTTCAATTATCTAATTAACAATTTTAATTATAAATTAGTTAAACACTTAATTACTAACTAATCCATCTTTAATTTCAAATTGATAAATCTTTAATCACTTAGTTAATTAAAATTATAAATTAATCACTTTGATTAATAAACCATTTTAAACAATTAATAAAGATTATTTGTCTTAATTAACATTTGAAAAACTTCTTTAAACTTTGAAATCGATTTATTTTTAACTTATAAGACTTTAAATTAAATTTTTACATCATAAATTTTAAATTTAATAGCTTAGCTCCTTCCTGAAAACAAAACCCGAGACTTCCCCCGGTATTACCAGAGTAACACTTCGAGTTCCTCCCCATTTTCCCCCGAGTCCACGAAATCGCCTGCCTACTTCGAGTCGAAACTCCACTTGCACGAGACCAACCCCGAGACTCCTCTTTCTTTCCCAAACCAACATTCTTCCTGATACACCAGCTTCTCGCATGCACGTGCACACGTACCACGATCACCTGCGGCCACCATCACGATCATCGGCAAGTCACCCCTGATCATCTCAACCCCATCGACAACCTAGATCATAAAATCCGAGCCCAATTCGAGATCGAACCTCTCGATCAAAACACTGGAAACCCATCACCACAAACAATCTCCTCGTCCCGACCATCTCGACCACCATCAACCACATCCCTCTGCTAGAACCTTCGTCGTAGTCCCCTCTACCTTCCCCTTGAGCCACGATGAACTCGATCAATCAGAGGTGGCGAAATCGTCACGTTTCCAGACCACTTCAAAACCAAACGTTAAACCCTAGTTTCCATTCGTTCGATCATTTGTTGCAATAGAAAAATCATTGAACATTTGTCCTATGATTTTCGATCATTCCAGCACCTCCACGCCTAATCTCGCCTACCATCATCACGCCGATCAACGGCAATTGCCTAAAATACCATTTCCGTTTAACTTCCTCAAACTCGAGAATCTCTCACTTAAAAATCATGAATTCATATTTAAAAATCATGGTTAATGAAAATGAACAAATTCATGAAGTCAAAACTCAAGTTTTAATCGATTAAATTTTTGACAAAATTTAATTTCACTGTGTTCTTACCCTTTCCAGTAAATCCATACAATTTCATTGCTTAGAAGTATTTTTAAAATCTTGGTCTTGTTAATTCGAACATTTTTTTTTGTTTATATAACAAAGTCTAACAGTGAATGATTTAAGAGATTTGTATTTTTCTTTTTGTTTAGCCTGTAAACATTAAAACAGGGATATCTGCCTGTACATGCATCTCTTAATCCTTATGTATATATATACACACCTAGGCAGCTATATCATTCAAGCATAATCATAACTTCAATACAAGATCAAACAACAAGAAACATATCATATTCAAAAGGTTTGCTCACCTGGTAAAGAAGAACAGAGGAGAAGAGCAGAGCTGCTATGCTGAAACCATTTAGTTGCTTTGATTTTTAAATTTGATTTTACTGTCTGTTGTATGAATTGAATTGTAATGGCATTTCTTTGTTCTTTTATTTGATTGCTGAATTTTTCTTCAATTGTTTGTAACCTCTCCCCTGCAACTTGAGCTTTGAACTTCAGGTTTATTTGAAATGAAGGAAAGTGGTTGTTCTACTTTGATTTCCAAACTCTAAGCTTGAATTTTATTTTCTCAGCTTTATTTTGTTTGAATGGAACGAATAGAGAGGAGGTTGATATATAGGAAGTTTACAGGGTAATGCAAATTTGTAAAATAAGCATGCTGAAGATGCTTGCATTCAATGCTAGAGCATGTGGCATTAATTACCTTGTCTTACCTCCCATGCTTATGTACTTCCATGTTTTCTATACTTAAATATATTTTTGTTCGGCTGATAGATGATATAGGGATGTTTTTGTTTGTACTTCATTAGATTGTTTCATTTAAATTTTGTACAAATATAAATGAATTAAATGTTGTAGTTTATGCTTTTGTATTGTTGGTCTCGGCTGAAGTGATAATATGGTGTACAAGCATTTATTATCTTGTACAATATGAAGATATTTTTGTTTCCTTTGTTTATGCTTGCCTACTTTTCGGCTGCATACTTGTTTTCAATATGCTATTGTACTTGGTTATGCATGTTAATGTATTTATTAACTTCAGCCTTACTTCGGCTGAGATGATGTTATGGTGGTTGGAAATCTTTCTTTGCTTTGTTTATTTTGTATGTACAACTTGCATATACTTTTGTTTCCCTCTTGCTTGTCTCATACTTATTATTATACTTTGCATTTCCAAGTTCTACAGGCTACACTCTTTATTATTCTTGTCTTCATATCATATTTATTATGTAGTTATACTTTATATCTTACAAAGTTCACTAACATGTTGTTTAAATTCCTTTATGTGAATTTAATTCATTTATTGGTTAAATTTAACATTTATTTAACTCACATACTTTTAGCCTTGTAATATAAATAATTTCTATTTTAATTTGTTGTCAGAAATTTAGCTAACGGGTTACTTTTATAGTTTTAAACCATTTATTTAAACTTTGTTTCATATTATTTTTGTAGTATATTTATTTACAATTAGTTTTCAAAACCAATATATACTTATATTTTCTATTTGAATCGGGGAAACTCGCTTCACATCATCAATTTATTTTACCATTTTTATTCCAAAATTTATTTAATTATCAATTTAACTTAAAAATTCAATAAATTATTACTTTAAATTAAATTAAAATCTAGGGTCGTTACAGTTAAACCCCGGTTCTAACTCGAAACTGGCTTCGAGTTCCTTCTTCTACATGAATAACTCGAAGCTTCACTCGTGCAAATCAACAAAGACTCCGGGAATTATCTCGAGCAAAACTTACCCAGATCCCACTCCTTCTTCTCCTCCCAAATTCTATCATCCAGCTGCACGCATGACACGGTGCACATGCACACAGAATCTGGCCAGAATCAAACCTAGCTCCGACCATCAACACGACGACTATCTTCCACTGAGTCGTCTCGCATCACAGGTCGTCAAACCATCACGAGAAAACAAATTCGAATGAACGAACCAAATACGCTCCGGAACCTATTGCCAAAGTTCACCCCTCATCGCCATCTCCGACCACCAGGGATGCCTTCCTTATGCCCGAACCTACGCCTGACCTCCATCATCATTTTCCCCCACCATTTGACCACCTCGATGCTGGCACGCCATAGGGATCACCCATGAAACAGTCCCATCCCAAACGCAAACCAAACCCTACAATCATCTCGCCCGACCTCCACAGCACCAGGAAAATCAAGTCATTAATTTTCCCATGACCGCCGTCCCACGACCTTGCTCCAGTATCAACCACGACACCCAGATCAACACCAATCACCGAAATTTGACGAAAAAGTCAATTCCGTTCAAACCCAAAATTCTCAGCACATTTAAGATTAAAAATCATATTTTTAATACCAAAATTCATCATTTACACATACAAATCAGATTATAAAATCCAAGCTTGAGATTATAATGGTTTATTTTTAACCCATTTCAGCTTACCACTGTATTTTCTTTAAATTTTGATTAATTACAACATTAAAATCTTTGAAACTATTTTTAGAATTTGTATTCTGTTGTTATAACCATGTTCCATTCAAGAATCAAGGCCCAATCCTGATTGCATGAGAGGGTTTAGATTTTTTTTTGAAAGTTGTTTAGAGCCTGTAAAATATACAGAGAAAGTCTGTATACATATATACAGATATATATATATACAGATTTAAACAGAGAAATTCAAGCATAGAACCAGATAAACAAAAACATGTAAACCATATTACAACCTTACCTTACAATTTACCACATGCATTACTCAAATCATTTATTAAACTGTTTAAGGGGAAGTTTACTCGCCTGGTTTCTTAAGAACAGAGGAAGCTAGTTTTGATTTGCTTTTAAACTGGAAAACTCTTATATACATATTTACATTCATCCATCTTAGAATTATCAGGCAAGCATTTATGTTATCATTGATCAAATATTTCTTCAACATTTACTACCCGAACCAAGTTTAAATTGTTTGGATTTAAGTTTATCAAATTGTTCCAGTCATGTATATAATTATTGACAGACATATATACATAAAATTATTTTAAACAATGTGAGTTTTAGAGTTACTCACCTAAATACTATTGAAACAGAAAACAAAGGTTGTTGAAGAGCTGGAATTTGAATTCCTGAAAAATCTTCCCTGCCTTGATTGAATTTGTTTGAGTTTGTAAAGTAAAGAGGTTATTTTATTTTTTTCTCAGGTTTACTTCTAAGTTTAAAGGAACAAGTTAAAATAAGCTGATGTATATAGAAATGGCTTTAAACAATGGTAGTAGCTTCTGGTACAAGCTTTCATTAATATGGGTCAGAGATTTCTACTCTTGGAGGCTGAAATGAGATTTTGTAATGTGTACTAGAGATAATATCATTAAATGCTTGTCTCCTTCAATCTACAAACTTATACTTTACCTTTTGTTTAAATTTCGTATGTACCCGAACATCTTTGTATATATATTTTTATACCTTTTCAAGTGTACATAATTATTTTATACTTCCTGTACAAGCATGAAGATATGATTCCTTTTATTCTTTGTTTATTCTCGCCTACATAATTACTTATAGGTCACATACAAGATGCTTCCAGCCTTGAATCTAAATGCTCTTTCCAGAACTATCAATTGTATTCATTTATCTTGCCTGCTACATAAATACGTATTTTCCCTTTTATACTTATCCTGTAATTTACCTGAGCAAACATGAATATATTTATTTCTTTCTTTCCCTTTTTGTTTTATTGCTTTGTAATACAAAATGAAGTTCTATAGTTAAGATGATGATAAAATTTGTTATATTTCTTTGTATTGACTTTTTGACATGTGTTTACTTTATATTTATCTTATATATATTGTACATAGATATTTACTTTGTTATCTTGTTTCATACTCTACATACATTTATTTTACTTATTATGTAGATACATTTGGTTTATATTTTATTTTTCCTTATATATTTACTTCTATCTTACCTTAAATATTTATTTATATTTTCCAAATTCTTTTTCTAACATATCTATCTACTCTTAATTAAAACAATTTACTTATTTTCATACTTGTCAATATCATATTCCTTAAGTCCATGTATTTATATTTGTTTTTAAACAAAATAATAAGTTGTGTTAGTTAATTTCATTAAAGATTTAGTAAAATAATACTGCCAAAAACCCTGGGTTGTCACAGTACACGTTTAGAAAATGTACCGAGGACCTCGCAAGGAACCCTTGCCAACACAAGACCGGCATACCCCTGACTGGATAGTACCGAATATGTCATTACCCCGGTTGCTTTGCAACCCTTTTCATTGAGATCTCATGCACAACCAATCCATAAATATGTAGATGTATCTAAAAGGGTGATGACACACCCTAATGGGAGCGACCCACTTAGTCTTGTTGCATCTTCCATGATTTTAGTCATTCCCAGTTGATGAGGCTTGACGCTACGCTTACCTTTTGAATAGCAATCCCACTTGGAATGCTAACACTACCTTCCAGGAAGTAATGCAGTGCCAGCATTCATCCATACAAGTTGTCTGGGATAAGGACAAACCAAAAGGCATTACTTCTACTACATCCATTTTGGAATCACCCTCAGGACTAGTAGCAAGCAGCCCTTGCACTTCAATGCTCTGTCTTTGATTCCATATTCTTCAAGATGTCTTCAGTTCGAAATGCTTGAGTTGGATCGAAGTAGTTTTCGGATAACATACCCAATCCCGGTCTCTTCGAAACAACTTTCGGTAGTTCCTGGTAAACTCATCACTAGTTCTTTAGGAAATAAACCGACAATGATAAGAGCAGACTTCACGTTCAAATCATTTGTGGATGGATTTCCTTGTTATTTATCCTAGAAGAACGAAACGAGATTTATATGCATAGTACAACATCATTAGGGATGATTGTGTCATGTAACTGTTTCTTCTAGATATTTCCAAAGTTACGTTTTGGTCCAGGTTTGGATTTTCGGTTATTTAACTATCAAATAAATAAACATTCAACATTGATTTGATTCCATGTGGGATCCACTAATCTTTTATTAACTAATATTTAATTAATAAAATCACTTCATAAAACTAGATCAATAGATCTTTCACAACGTTATTTCCAAAATCCTTACTTTCCCTTTATACTTGGGAAACACCTATACTTATCTTAGCGGTATAATATTATCGAAACATTTGGAAAATTCTCTCTTTTCAAATTCCTTTTGAAAAACATTACTTACTATAACCCAATCCACTTATCCTTTATAGTATTTTCCTTTTTAAAAGCTCACTTCATGATTCAAATAACTTATAAATTTCCAAAGTTAATTTATATAAACACTTTTATAAGTCTACAAGTCAATTTACAAAACCTCTTTACAGATGTCTAATATCATTTGTAAAACATTTCTCATTTTAAACTCCTTTGATAAATCTTCCTTAAGAAAAATCCTTTGCAAAATATATTTCGCAACCCTTTAAATCACTTCAAATAAACCTTTTTACTAAGTAAAGCCCAATTTATAAACAAGTTATTATTTGTAAATACTTTTATAAAATAATTATAAAACTTGAAAACTATTTATAAACCTTAAACCCAAAATTGATTAAAGAATGGAAGTTATTCAAAACCATACTTTATAATTTCAAAAGAGTTCAGCAATCCCAATGGTAGTAATTTAAGTTACCATTTAACAACAATTTCACTTTCAAGTCACTTAACCATTTATTTACAAAAGTTAACATATATGCAAATGCAATTCATATCCAATTCAGGGAATAACATGTTAATACAAACTAAATGGCATATACATATCCAAATAACATAATAATAGGATGGTGGTTTATCCTGCAAAATAGATGTCCAAACAATAAAACAATTAACTTATAGCGGAATGGGGATTTATTCTGCTAAACATATGTCCACACAATAAACAACTACATTATAGAAGAACAGGGGTTTATTCTGTATCAGATGTCCAAACAATCAATTTATAGCAGAACGGGGATTTATTCTACTATCAAATATCCACACAATCAAATAATCACATCATAATTCATTCATAGGCATTTGTCTACATAATAGTATGCACATTTGAATTCCTTGAGTTCAAAAACATCTCTAAAAATGAAGTGCCTTTAAAACAATTTGATTCTTAGATACAAAGGATTTAAAACTTAACTTCTTTTTAAAATAATTTATTTACAATTTAAACCCTTATCCAATCATAATTAATCTTAATTAAATCTGAACTTAATTTAATTATAAAACTTAAACCTTCATTAATAATTAAATATTTATTCAAATAAATAAATAATCTTTAATTAAAACATAAATAATAAATTAAACCTTAATTAATCTTAATTAAGTCCTAATTAATCACCAATACTTAAACCTAATTAATTTAAAATTGATTAAATAATTTAATTCTAATTAAATAATTAACTTGACTAATAATAATAATTAAATAAATTTAAAACTTAATTATTTCCTTAATTGATTAATAATTAATTTAAAACATTTTTAATCAACTAATCTTAATTAACTTGCCTAATTTATACCTAAGTATCAATTAATTACTAATTACTCTTAATTATCATTAATAAATTACTTAATTAACTAATTAATTATTATCCTTGTCTTAAGTAAACTTTATTTAATTTTTATCTCAAATTAAAAACATGAAAAAATATAGTTTCCAAAAGTTCAGTTAAACACTTTACTTAAAAATGTTAATATTTCCTCGAACTGCATCCATAGCGACTATCACCGTGGATTTAGTAACTTTGAATTTATTTCTAAGTTACTAACCTTCAAAACTTATTCTTTTAACTTTGTTTTAACTTAAATTCAAGTAAAATATTTGAAAACCAAAAAGAAAGCTTAAAGTTTTAACCTACACCATATTTGTAAACTAGTTTTCATAAAACATCACATACAAGTTTTACCTACAACATCATAACCAAAAATCCACATACACATCATGCCTTAAGATCTCACATGATATCACATCCAAGTTCATAAATTCAAACCACACTAATTAGACTTTATTTCAAGTCCACCTTTTCCATCTCATATCAACATATCCACACATATACAAACCTATAACCATCCAAACATAATCCAACATATATCAATTTAAAATTTTTAAAATTTATAACAAATATTTACTCACCGAAAGCTTGGAAATCACAAAAATCCGCTGAAAAATAGGTCATCTTCTCACTTATTTTTGATCATGTTACTCTCGAAAATTGGAAACTCATAAAAATAGAAGTTTTAGGAAATTATTTTCTCTATAATGTGAAAAAATGTATCACTATATTTGGATTTATTTTGAGGGAGATATGGTCAAATGAAGGAGTGGTATTTTCGGCCATGATAATATGGGTCCAAAAATGAGTAAAAAATAAATGAAATTTTGACACAAAAGTATTCAAAATTTGGAAAAGCTATCCAAATGAAAGTTGTAACCACTAAAATTCCATATGGTTTGAAAAAAATAAAATCTTGATTTGGAGTAGTATGGAAGAAATAATGGCCGAATGAAATGGGAGGAAAAATGAAAAAGGAATTGTCCAAAACAAGGTATGAAAACATTTTTTAAAGAAGCTTGCTTTAATTTTTAAAAACTTCAAACTAAAAGGAGAAGCCATTAAAGTTCTTTGGAAGAGCATTAAAAAGGAGTATGTAGTTAAAAAATGGAAAGTAAAAATGAAATGAGAAGGAGAAAAAGTGAAGTTTGTTTTATATAAAATGGAATGTTGGAAATTACTAAACTTCCCATGTCCTTTTACCCTCCACCTCTTTGCGCCACCTCACATGTCATGTCTCCTTGTCTCCCCTTTCATAATTTCGAAATTATCATGAAAAAACATGAAAATATGGCCAAATATCATTTAGCTATCATTAAGTCTAATCATGTCTACCCTAATGTAATATATATATATATATATATATATATATATATAACTTACTTAACTTAATTTAATAATACTTAACCTTAACTAATTTACTAATCTATGTTCATAATCTTTCCGTATATGTGAATATACATTTACAAATAAGTAAACAATATTTCAAATAACTTTATACGATGAAACGTCGAAAATTCGGAATACGGTTTCCAGTCACATTTTCTGTTTTTCATCGAACTAAATATTTAACAAAATTTGAGAACGATTTCACCATCATTAATTATTATTTAAAAGAGTTTTATTTTCATTATAAAACCTATTATTTCAATATTTAAAATTAATTAATATTCGCAAATGAAAGTAGTGAAATTCTGGGTCATTACATACTTAGATCCTTAGTTATTAGATTCTTAAGATAATAACAAGTATGAAATCTTTTGCAATAAAGGTAGAAAATGTTATATGTTTAATTTATAAAAGAAAGAAGGGGTTTATAATAACAATGTTTGAGTAAATTTGTTTTTAACCTCTTTGATTATATTTTAGTGTAAGTAAATATTATTAAGTGAATTGTGAATATACCTATACCATTTTCTATAAGTATATGAATATTTTTGCACTATAGAAAAGAGTATAAATGAATAGTAAAATACGTGATTGGTAAAATACAAGTGCATATCTTTTATAAAGTAAAATTAAATATATATATATATATATGAGTTTAAATAAGTTAAGTTTAATTAATAAGGAGTTTAATTGATAAGGAGTTTAATTAATAAACGAATTTAATTAATAAAGAGTTTAATTAAGAAGAAGTTTTAATTAAAGGAAGATGTTTTAACTAGAGAAAGAAATTTTAATTTAACGAATGATGTTTAATTAAATGAAGAAGTTTTATTAGATAAAAGAAGTTTTATTAATAAAAGAGGTTTTAATTAATAGTTGATCAATTACATAAAAAAGGGATTAAAAGTTGTTTATGTGAATTGATCGTGGTTTGTGTGTGTTAATCGTACTTTGTGTGTTTACTTGTTTATGGAGAGTATTTAGTTGTGTACTTAACACTAAAAGCCGACAAAGTAAACTTGTTTCTATCTATGAGAGTTAAGAATGATGATATTGTTAGAACGGGGCCAGCCAACAACGGAAGTTATAGGTGAATTTAAAAGAAAATCCCTTATTGGTCTATATTAGGCATATGAAGTCTAATTTATTTAGAACATTTCTATATCTTGTTTAAATAAAATCTCTTATTTTATTTAAAATTATAAATTATTTACAATTTTATTTAATTTATATTCTAGGTTTATGTAAGTACACATACTTATCATATACATATATGTATGTGTGTGCAAGTGTAATATGAAACCCATGCAAGGTATGACAGATCCGTATATAGATCTTGGGATTTACTTCACAATGGACATGTCAGCTCACCTGATATGTATTGTATGTTGTCCACATACAAATATATACATATGTATGTATGTATTATATAAATATTATAAATATATATATAACTTATATATATAAGTAAAATATCAATTATTTATATATGTATGTGTTTATGTATTATTGCAATAAATATTAAAATAATTTATAAATATACGAATAACATAAAATTCTTTTTTTATTCATGAACTAATATGTGTGTGTGTTACAAAGACAAAATAATTATGTATATATATATAAGCGTGACGGCACGCGCTTCGCGCGTGATAAAGAAGGCTGAATTGTTTTTCTACAAATTGTATTTATTTAATACATTCGAAAGAAAATGATTTCCACATATATTTAGTCATATTTTTGTGTTGAATCATACGTAGGTAATTCAAAATTTTATTTCTAAGTTGCAATATCTAATTTCTTGTAAGTTTAAATTTTTATTTATATTATTAATTAGTAAAAAATAAAATTGTAAAATAGTTTATTTACTAGATCCTATTTTTAAGTGATATTAAGATTTAGTAAATATTTATAGAGGATATTTTGAATTTGTAAAAGAACCTTAATTATCAAATCCTAATTTTAAGCTATGCTAAATTTTAATAATATATGTAGAGAAGCCTTTTTGGTATTTTATGTTGATACCAAAAAAGTGTGATAGCAAATATATTACAACTATTAATAAAGAATTACATATAAAGGTCAATTTTGGAAGTTCGCAGTCGGACCAAAAGTTTGCACTTCCAAACCAACTATTAATAAACATAAGCATATTTATAATATATATATATATTAATAAAATTAAATAAATTTTTTTATTTTTAAACAGTTCAAAATCATATACACGGCACAAAATAATTAATATAAAATTCATTATATTAAAAAAAATACATATATATATTAATTAGTGAAAAATAATAAAATATTAATAAAAAATATTTTCGAGACATATTATTCAAATTTTAAATTTTTAACAAATCTAGCACGATAATTTGAGGGTTGAAAAAAATTTCTATTATTTTTCTTGCTCAAAATTTATTTTCTATAATTAAGTATTTTCGACCGTATATTATAATAACTTTTAAAAATAAAAATTCACATTTTCTAGAGGAGAGTTTATTTCGTGATAAGATAATTTTGTAAAATTTAACAATTAAGTTTCGAAACATATTTTATTTTATGTAATTATTTAAATAGTGTATTAATTTAAATAATAGTAAATAATTATTAAAAATAATTTACAACTATCGAAAATTATAATTAATGTAAATATATATGTATAAAATATATGTCCAATTATTAACATGAAATGATGATATTATTAGATACAAACCATATAATTATAATTAAATGATATATCAATATATATATATATATATTAATTAATAAAATAATAATTATTATAAATAAAATATTTGGCTATGCATACCTAATCAATATGTTAAAAAAAATTGTTTTATAAATGAATACATGTATATAACCAGTCTTGTATGTGAGAATATCAATACATTTAAGAGTCGTCACTCAACTAACAATGTAATAATAATATATATGAATATTAAAATATTATTCAAAAATTATAAACTATATAATACAGTGAAAAAATACCTAAAACTAATGCCTTGAAACACACCTAGTAATGATAAACTCTCTCTCCTTTGAAAACTTTTCGATTCGGCCGACTGCTATTCCTTGAACCGTAAACTTTTGACTATCAAATAGTGAATGTCTTTTGAATTGATTTGAGTTGGATTTGCTTGAGCTCCTAGGGGATGAAATCAGCTAGCAATGGAAAGGGATAGTAGCAACCAAAAAGTCCCTTTTTTAATTAGGGTTTGAGGTTTTTAAATAGTGGATGAGAGAGAGAAAATAATGGATCATATCCCATACCAATTCTCACCAAATCTATGCCATCAAATTCTAAAACCTCCAACATATTTTAGCCACCCTCTATGGTCCTCATTACAACCAAAATTATCGGCTTATCATCATGGGCAAATATTGTATTTAGGCCCAAATAAATATTATTAATTAAATCTAATTTAATTGCTTATCGATATTATATATCGATCGATATATTTATAACTATTATAAATATATTTAATAATATCTATTTCTCAAGTCATATTTAAAATTTTATAATTAATATCTCGTAGATATTAATTAATTTACAATAACCATAAACTGATTAAATCATTTGGCTAAAAGATAATTCATCATTTCGGTTATGTGACTCGTCGGGTGTAAATTTGGTCAGTGTTAACATCAAACTATTCGAATGTTAATGTCCACACATCACTTAGCAGGTGGTGTGACATTTTAACCAAATTTATTACTTACTTACTTTTGGTAAAATCCAATTTCACTTTATTAAGTGTTACCCGATTGTGATTTTATTTACACCAAGTCTCTTTGTCAAAACTATATCACTTTGGACTTATGGAATTTGGTAATGGTCAAAATTCCAATATCGTCCATATTCAACTCTATAGTCCAAACACAAAATCCTTGGTTTAATAATAACAGTTGTTATTAACCGAAATGCTCTGGCCAAAGACTTTGACTTTGAGTTGACTTGAGTTGACCGTGATACTAACCCCACATAACTATGGAGACGGATCCTCTCTTGAATAGTGTTTCACTTACAATACTTTCACCCGACCTTACTTAGTCACTCAATGGACGCCATGCCATGATTTGACTATAATCAAAGTGGAGCTTTCATATTGAAGATCCACAGTATTCTCAAGTTGAGAAAACTGTGTAAGTCAGTCACACTGATATTTTCTGTTTAACCTTAGTAATATTAACTAAAAGAAAACTATCGAGTGAGTCATTTCATAGTTATCCAATAACTATTAGTATGTAACCCCTAGGTGCCTCCAGCAATTATGAGTAATATACTTCCCTACATTTGCAGAGCATTACGTACTCTGGTCTGAATGAATACATAAATATCTAGTCTCGATGCAGCTTGACTAGGAATATTTAAAATGGTTCATTTGTTTTCATAGTGATAAATTATTCACTGTTACAACACTTTGTAACTACTATCACAAAAATATAAAATTCATTGATTTTCTATTAAATATTCTTTTAATTAAATTAATTAATTAATATAAAATATTATATCAAGTATATAATAGAAAGAAAACACCTTTATTTCGAACAAGATGGGTCAACAAGTTAGATATATGTAACGAATTGCATAATATACCCCAGGGCATACCTCTAACTCTATCCAAATCTCTCACTTGTACTTTGGTTCAATTACGAAATCTTATTCCAACTTCTCTAATCAGTTTTCTCAAAATCAATTGGGTGAGTCCCTCAACAAACATGTATGCTATTATGTTTTAATTATCTACTCTGTCAATCAACTCTCTCCTACGCTAATAAACTACCTTTATCATATGGAACAATTCAGAGTATGTCTCTCGATTTCCAACGGCTTTATTTTTTTAGGAATTATATCATGATGTTATTATCATATAACAAATTTTATGTGATTATCAACATTTGGAATCACCCTCGGCTCAGTTATAAATTTGTGCATTTATTATATAAATACATTGTTTTTTATTGCAGCGTTATTCAACGCGATGTACATAGTATTTTTCATTGAATTAATCCCAATCTTTTTATTTGGAACATTTCCAACATAAAGATTCTTAACTCAAATTTATTATCGACATATTATACTCAATATCACATATGAATTTTGAGTCCAAACAATCGTTCATAAGGAATTTGTTGTTTCTGTAAATAATTCTTTTGTATTTCATAAATACACGAGACACTTTAAACTACCATTTAGTGATATAGTGTAACAACCCGCATATTTTACGATTCGTATATTTAAATGTTTAATTTAAATATAGCATCGCTAGTCGGATTTTTGTTCGAAAAAGTCACTATTCGTAAAAGAACAGTCGAATTAGTGAAAAGTCAATGGGATCATGATACGGAAGTGCATATTAGAAAAAAACTGTCAAAAAGGGATTCGGACGTCTGAAATGAATCATTCAGACGTCTGAAATTGCTCGAGTTCAATCCAGAAAGAAAATAGGCTAAAAATAGCCATTTTCAAACGTTTGAAATTTCCGAGTCAGACGTTTGAATATTGTACTAGACAACTAATATTTTTCCAGATTCAGACGTCTGGTTTGTAAATTTCAGACGTATGAATGAAGAAATACAACTCATATTTTTCCAGATTCAGACGTCTGGTTTGTAAATTTCAGACGTCTGAATGAAGAATGAAATTGAGATTCAATAATTTAGACTCGAGACCACTTCCATTGAGTCCAAAATTGTGTTTGCGACCTTTCTGAGTATAAGCATCGATATGTTTGGAGTTGAGTAGAATTTTGACATTTTCACTTAGGGCTTTGGGCTTGGGTTTGGGTTTCAGCCCACTAACCCAACTCATCTTATATCCTAACTCCACCCCCTCTCCTCTTCATTCATTCTATTATTTTCCTAACACTTCAAGCTTTAGTAAAAATGGGGGAAGAGATTGGAAACTAAAATCCTAAGCCCTAGTTTGCTTTGCAAATTCAAGTTCTAGCTCCAAAATCAAAGAGAAGCTTAGGTAAGCATCATCTTCTTCTTCTCCATCTCAATCTCTCTTCAATTTCAGAAATTTCCTATGACCTAACTTAGGAAATATTCGTTGTAATCTTAGATTGGAGCTTCTAGAGTTGAAGTTGAAGTGTGGTTGATCTTTCTTTTGATTTCAAAGCTTCTCATTTGTTGTTTTGGGTTGAAAAGGTGAGTTTTTGAACTCACATCTACGTCTATATCTTTGATAGTGTTAGGTAGTAATTCCTAACATCTATTCCTTGTCCATTTGCTTTTGAATTAAATTGGTTTGATGAATATTACAATTTTTGGCGTTTGAAGTCAAAATCTATGAAAAATCCTTATATGGATGTTTGGACATGTTGGTCGGAGTGTTTTGGTGAGTCTTTAAGGTTGGGTAGTCGTTTGGCGTAAACCCCTAGCCAACATCACTCATCCGATCGCTTCCAATATGATTTGGCCATCATTGGCCTAGGCAAAGTATTGCCTGAGCTCCAGATTCAGACGTCTGAAATATACAAGTCAGACATCTGAATATGCTTGTCTCAGCCCAATTTGCCTATTTTGTATGGGATTCCATTTTTTATCGATTCGTGTTGATCTGATTAGTTGTTATCTCTTTTATCGACTTTGATGACTTCTTTTTTTGGATTTTTGGGAATATCCATTTTGATGGATTCGTTATCGATTTCTATGGATTTGATTCACGTCTTCGTATGTGAATTTTTGGGGATTGATTGTTTCTACAATCATTTCTGTGATTTGTCACTTTAAAATACAAAGGTTTCTATACTAGTAGTAAATATTCAAACTCTTTTACAAAGATGATTTCAACTCTATTTTTAAATACAAAGCTTGTTTATAAAACCGTTTTCCAACCTATTAGTATACACAAACCTTTACCTCATTCGTATGAGAAATCTAATTAAACGGCTTAGCAAAACAAGTGGTATGAAACGCTTGCGTTTACTTCATCGGTTAATTTTTGGACTTGTTCGATTGAAAATCTTATGACAATTTTAGAGTGGAAATCTACAATTTGTTCGTAAATATTTAAGTTAAGCTAGTGGTTATGGGACATGAAGCTAAACTCTTATATTTACTAGCTTAGTGTGATTTGCATTCTTATTGATCAATGATGATCATTTTGTGATTTAGACTAGCGATGTGCGATGTCTCTTTATTTCTGAGGGGACTAAAAACCCCGTTTGTGGAACTTCGGTTCAATTTGGTGGGGTAGTGACCCATGGTCTTCGGGACGTTTGTGGAGCTTCGGCTTAAAATTGATGGTTAGCGACCATGGAATAGCGTTCCGTTTGTGATACACGTGTTGATGAGTTTTCATGCTCCCGTTTGTGATAGGCCTCCCCCTTTGTGATTTCTGGATTTCTGGTTATGATTTCTAGAATTTGTGTTTCACCAATTTTCATGGTTTACATTGATAAGCTCTACCAATATTTGTGTTTTGGTGAATAATTTAAATAAAGTGATTCTTTTTTGTGCTTGAGATGATTTGAGATATTGTATGATTTTTGTTGTTATTAGATGTATACTTGACTTAGTATGGCATTTTTGTTATCATATGTTTTTCGTCATATCTCTTATCCTATATCATTTTATCTGATATTTATAGCTAGACTGATCCGTTTATTATTTTCTTCTTAAATAATACTCGGGTCAGACCGAGGTATTTTAGGTGCTTCTGCTTAACTTCTTATAAGGGACCATCATTT
Organism: Allium fistulosum; assembly: GCA_030737815.1. NCBI lineage: Eukaryota > Viridiplantae > Streptophyta > Magnoliopsida > Asparagales > Amaryllidaceae > Allium > Allium fistulosum. The sequence continues at coordinate 532,069,070 of CM060904.1, forward strand.
GATTTTTGGCTAACTACTTAGATTAGTAGTTTTTGTTGATATACATTTGAGATATAGACTCCTTGATGTATATTTTGTGACATCCCGGAAATTTTGGCAATATCAATTTAATAATCGGTGATGAAAATTAAATTGATTTGACAATAATTGTGAATAATTTTCTTTTAAATAAATATTTAACTGATAATTTATCCTTTAAAAAGCTGCTAAATTGTTTTCTATTTATAATAAATAGATAAGATCTGTTTTAAATTTTTAATAAATAAAGATATGTTTTCTTATTTTAATATTTTTGGTAATTTTAGTTTGATTTAATATATATATCTTTTTAAAAAGCTATTGAATAAATAATCATTTGGCTTTAAAATTTTACAGGATAAAGTAAAATTGTTTAAAATTGATTTTAGCTTGAATTTAAATTCAACAAAGGGTTGTTTGTTCTTGTTTTAAATATAGTAGGTAAATAAGTAATTTATTTATATAGAAATAATCTCTTTCTAAATTATTTTAACTTGATATGCATGTAAACTGTAAGGCAATAAGAATCAAAATACAAAGTGAAAATATATATATGCTTGTGACTTGTAAACTAAGCCAGGCAAGATAAGAACAAAATGAGATAAGTATAAAGTAAAAACATAAAGTACAACAACATTAAATGCTCTCAATTCCTTGCAGCCGAACAAAGTCATTCGAGTTGTATAAAATGTTGATTTCAGCCTCCATCTTCTAAAATATCTCTGACCATAGGAAGAAGGAAAATATTTATACCCTAAAACTGTTTAAAACATCAACCTGTAAGCTATTATTTCCATCACTTTCCATGTCTAGTTCGAGCTAAGCAAATACAAAATGAAACTCCATTTTTAATCTTAAACAAGCTTCAACCAGCATCAAGCAACTAAACAAAACAGTGAAGCCAAGTGATGGGCAGGAAGTATCAAGTGGAAACATGTTTCCATATTTCAAATTCAAACTGTTTTCAAAAGACAAACCATGCTCTGTCCATTTTCTCTGATCAAAAGTGAGTAACACTTTATTTTAAATCTATATCTAAATTAATATGGAATGCTTTTCCTTGTGATATGTATTTTGTATATGTATGTTCGTGCAAGTATCTGGATACATCTATTTCATGTATGCTCTGTTATCTGATGACTTTCTTTTGAGTAAATATTTAAACCAACCCTTTTCTCTTGTTTTAATAACTGTTTGGATGTGATTTGCAAACAACAATTGTTTGTTTAACTAAAATCTAGATGTTAAAATTTTTATAAGTTGAACTAACTTGAAGTTTGCTCTGGTAAACCAAGAAAGCATGTCCAACTTTAAATATGTCAAAAATCAAATTTCTTGTTTAAGGAAACCAGGAGTATAAATCGAAACTACACACAAAATTATGACTTTTAAAACAAGAATTACAATTTTTAAAGTTAGGAGTGAAGAGCAGTTTTGTTTTCATTGTTTTAAGCTTTTTGGGCTGTAGCTCATGATCTACGACTTCGGGAAGGTCGGGGTTGATCCTATGGTAAGGTGGTCGACCAATGATGTCGGGAAAAATAGCCGGAGTCGTTCCAGTTCATTGTGGTGGCGGAATTTGGAGAGAGTAGGGTTTAGAAATAAGAATCGATAGAGGTTGAAAGATTGATGACTGCGTCGTCTCTCTGGCGTCGGAGTTCGCATAACTGGGTGGATGGGAGCGTGGATGGATGGAGACTGTGTGGCCGGAGTCTCAGAGCTTCCGATGGTCGGTGACGTGGTTACGAGGCAGGGTTCGGGTCGAAGTTCTGGTTCAAGTTGCTCGAGATATGTTAGATTTCGATCGTGGACCTGTGTGGATGTTTGGATGATCGGGAATCGTTGTTGAGACGATAATCGATGGGTCAGAAGTATCGTGGTTGGTCGGAGGCTGCTGGAGCGTCGGTGCACGTGCACGGCCCCTGATTGGGTATCTGGAAGAGTTGGGTTGTGGTGTCTCGAAGGGGAACTCGTGTTTTCCTTGGAGATGGCTCGAGTATTTCCTGTATTGCCTGGTAGTGTTTAACTATTGTACTTAAACTTCAACTTAAACTAACTGGAAAAAAAATATAAAGAGAGAAGAAGAAGTACGTGGGGGACGAGGGATGACTCGGGAAAGCTGGTGAGAAGCTCGAGTGTTACTCGAGTAAGCAGGGGAAGTTCTCGGATGAGTTTTTTTTTAATTGCAATATCTTAAAAAGCTGTAAAGTTAAGCAAATTGTTTTTCGACAAGTTTTAAGCATTGTGGACTTAATAAATGTTTAACAATTTAAGTTAAGACTTTAATACGAGATTTAATTATTTTAGTTAATACTTTACAATGTTTAAAACTCTTAATTAATACTTTAATTAAGTAGTCAATTTAAGTTAAGTATTAAATCAATTAACATTAATGTTTTCAAGTTAGGAATAAATTGATCTTCAAAGTTTAAAGGAGATTTTTAAAATGTTAATTAAGATGAATAATTAAAAATGAATAAATTATTTTAGAAAGAAATTAAGAATGATTACTTTATAATAGTAATTAGAGATTGGTTAATTTATGATTAAGTGATAAATAAATTTGTAATTAACTACTTAAAGTTAATTAATGTATGATTTGTAGTTGACCAATTTAGTAAGTTAATTAAGAATTAATAATTAATTAAGTAATTAGTGATAAATTAATGGGAAATTAAGTTTATTTAATTAATAATTAAGGTTATTAATTAAGGAGTTATTAATTTATTTGATGCCGTAATTAAGGGTAGTTAATTATTGGATGTTATTAATCAATGGTGATTAATAATTAGGGTTAATAATTAATTAAGGTAGAAATTAAAGGTTAATTTCTATATTTGGTTAAGGATAATTAATTTGTGAAATAAATTAAGGGTTAATTACTTAAATGTAATTAAAGGATAAATAGAATGTTATTGGAATCCTTTGATTAATTGTTATCCCTAATATGTGGTTAGTAATGCTATGTGATATGATATGTTTGATTTAACTGTGATGATGTGGTTATCTATTGATGATGAATTACTGTGGCATTCTGTATTTAAAATTGAATTGTATTTCACTTGAATAATTTAAGTTAAGATGACATTGGTTTCGAAGAGACCGGAGTCGGGTATTAGCAAATACCCGAAACCACTTCGATTCTTTATAGATTGATATATGAAATCAATAAACTGGAATGGAATGATTTAAGTGAACTGGACCATTTAATCTAAGTTTTGGTACTTAGAGTTGATATGTGGAATAAGTGATGTCTATAACAAATTGTGAATTTGTATATTGATGCGAGTTACCCTGGGTTTTATGTAGTTTATGCTGTTGTATTCCATGTTAGATGGGTTTACTCACACTGGTTTCCAGCCTGACCCGGGTGTTACTTTGATGTAATGCTCGGGTCAGATCGAGTATTACAGATTTTCAGGTAAGGACGTTCTGGAGCTCAGGAGGAGTACTGGATGGCAGGACGTATGGAGTGATTCCACTGTGACTATTATTTTTGATTATCTGAGATATATTTGATTTATATATGACCATCGTTGTGTATTGGAATATAACTCTGATGTAAATAAATGTAAATTGACAGATACAGTATTCTTTTGTAAACTATTATTATTTGATATTATATTTTGTTCCGCTGCGAATGTGAGCATCTGTGTTATGTTTTTTGTTTCTTTCTTCTATCTCTTCTTCTTTTCATGACTATCTGGAATTTTCGGGTTTGAAATTTCTGGGTCGTCACAGTTGGTATCAGAGCAAAGGTTAAGCGAAAACCTTGGCTCTGGTGGGTCTACACATCTAAAGATAGGGTCAATAGTACCCTAGGATGAGTTGAGTGTATATATGAGAGCGTACTTGTTATTTTCTTATATAAAGATTTTAAATGACTTTAGAGTATATATTTTGATATATATAAAGCAATATTTCTTACCAATAAATGTTAAGAAAATTTGTTGTAAAATTATTGGAATTAAATTAAGTGGTAATAGAAATATAACTAAAATGAAAGTAAAAATAAGTTTGAATTGGATTCAAACTGGGATTAAAATTTTGAATTTGGAGAAGAATCTTCAAAATAAGATAATAGTGAATTGATCTCCAGCTATAATAACCTTGGTTATTATCCTAAAATGATGAAATGTTTTAGGGAAATAAAACATTTAGGGAAGTATGACTTATAAATGGGAATTGAAGATAATTTAAAATTGTGAAATTTTAAATCCAAATCCAGAAAACTTGAAATTGTTTTAAGGAAATTTGTTTTGAATAAAAACCAAAGGTGGTTTAAAAATTTAAGGTATATCTTGATGTGTAAAGGAAATAAATATGTATGAATGAGGATATACATAATATCAAAGATGGGTTGAAATAAACTCTAAATGTTGAGTTTTAAATTTGGAATGTAATGTGGAAACCCAAGGTGATAAGTTTTTGAACTTATAAGATTTATTAATGTGAAGTTTAAATTTGAAGTGGGAATTCAAATTTGAGTAAGTTTGGCAAGATTAAATTGAATTTAACTTAAGGAAAGTTAAATATGTTTGGAATAAACAACCTGAATTGGAAATTTCAAGTTGAAATTGAGGTTTAACTTAGGAAAGTTAAATGGGTTGATTTGGTAGGGAACTATATGTGGTCTCAGATAGGATTGAGATCTGGAATGGGTAGTCGATGATGGATGTTTTAAAATAAATTGGATGATGTCATCCTATTGTTATTAATAATCCCTACATTATGAATTGGATTTGTTAAATGAATGAGAAATGAAGCGTGGTAATATATCCAGTATTGAAATTAAATGGAAATTAAATTTAATTTGAGTTAAGGATATGAGATCATTTTGAACTGAAATGTTAATAATTGAATTTAAAAAAATTAAAATTGTTTAAGAACCAATTTCAAAACTGGAAGATAAAATTGGGTAATAAATTGAATTTTTAAGGTAAAATTGTTTTGAACTCTTATTTGAACTTTGAAATAGTTAAGTAAAGATAACTTAAAATGGAATTTGGAGAATTGGACTCAGAATTAAGTTGTTTAAAGATTTGGATTATTAATTTAAAATAAAGGTTAATTTGATTTAAGGGGTTAAATCAGCTTTTGAAAATTTAACTCGAATTTATATAATTCAAGATGGTTTAAAATTGAGATTTAAATTGAATTAGTCCAAAATGGAATTTGATTTGAATTGTGGATAATTAAACTTGAATTGGGACTAGATCAATTTAATGGGAAATTGATTGAAATGGATATTGGGAAGTTGAACAGTTTGACTCGACTATTTTCAAAATAAATTGTTTTAATATGAATCTATTTTTCCAAACTATTTACTACACAACTTTTCTTTTTAAACCTAAAACTATCTTAAACCTGTTTTATAATTACTTTGGAACTATTTAAATATTTTACAACTGTTTTAATAAACTAATTACTATATTTCTACTACTTTATAACTGATTACTGTTTTTCAACTATTTACAATTACTTAACTATTTTGCAGCTATTTTACAAACCAATAATTATTTTTCAACTACTTATCTATTTTTAAACTTTTTCAAGCTATTTTCTAAATTTAAGCTGAACAGAGTTCAAACTGTTTATGATTAAATATCCATTTGAGATAAGAATTGGGGTGGGAACCCAAATGGGATTGAAGCAATTGTGAATAAGTGAATGAAAGTAAAGTGAATGTGAATAGAAAGGAAATTGATTTGGGTAATAATCAATGAAGATAAATACGTAGGATGTACGTATATTATTCTATTCGCATAGTGGTTTGATCCAGATTCGAGCACAGAATTTCGAGATAGTATTATCAATCCGAGTTGGGATTTTTCGCTCGATTTTCGACGGCGAACCTGGATATGGATTGTTGATTGATTCTGGATATTCTCTATCATAGGTGTGACTATGCAAGGAGAATGACGGTTTCTGATCAAGAGACCAGATCTGAGTCTGCACTAGAAGTCGGGTGGACAATACTAGTTCGGAAGGGAAATTATGTGATCGAGTGAGCGATCAGATTGATATTGCGTACGGATGATATGTGGACATCGTACGAGTTGGAATGAAATTGATATTTAAAATTTATGGATGAGAACTGTAAAATGATTTTTGAAATTAAAAGTGTATTTTGTGAAATATATGATGAAGAAAAGTGGGAATTGAATATTTCTATGATTAAAATTTACTTTATGGAAGTAAGCAATATGGTGAATGACTTTACAAAAGAGTAATCAAGATTTGAATATTGATTTGGACTAAACAAAGTTATTTATCTTCGTTATATATAATAAAATCTCCTTGTTGAATCTATTGCTAGAAGAAAATGATTTTTTGAAAGTATTTGAAGTATAAAAGTGAATTTATACAAGTATAAATTGATTCAAAGAATTTTCAAAACTTTTATATATATGTATTTATAAAAAGGATTTGTGAAAATGATTTTGAGGAAAGATTTTTGGAACCTTTGAATTTTGGAAAGGCTTTTGATTTTTGGATAAAATCAATATTGGGATTTGGAAAAGCCTAATTTGAGAATTTTCGATTTTGGGAATCGATTTTGTGTAAAGGAGCTTATATGGAATTCATACTAGGTGTATGATTTGGAAAATACTATATGTGTATAGTATAAAGTGTTTTGAGATTTGCTTTGGGGAAAAAGGCGCTCCCTTGAAATGAACTTCTCAGGAGTGCCACAGGGTGGTACTGCCTTGAGCCTCAAAGGGGGAGGTTCTAAAGTTGATCCTGTGAGGAGTCCGGACAAAACTAGTTCCTGAGGATTATTTGTAGCGAAAGTCGAGGGGCTGGTGCCCATAAAGGCATTTGGGTTTTACTGTGACGACAGTTTAACTCGATGTCACTGCGATCTACTGCAGACCATAGCGAAAGTCGTGTGTGCCGCTGAGAGCCAACAGTCTACGTTTGATTTTATATCGGTAGACTGCGACACTATGGTAACATAGCGAAAGTCGTGTGTGCCGCTGAGAGCCAACAGTCTATGTTTGATTTTACATCGGTAGACTGTGACCTATGTGGGAGTGGAGAAGTTTCATTTTAACAGCGTAATCGTGTGTGCCGCTGAGAGCCAACAGTTACATGGACTTTTGCTGCGACGGCAACGTAACCCTGGATGTAACTGCGATCTGTTGTGGGTTCTATGGTGTAATCAGTTACATGGACTTTTGCTGCGACGACAACGTAACCCAGGATGTAACTGTGACCATGGATGGGTGTGATGATTCCCAAAGCATTCTCACTAAAGCTATTTCCTCTATTTTCAAAAACTGTTCCTATGACCTAACTTAGGAAATATTCGTTGTAATCTTAGATTGGAGCTTCTAGAGTTGAAGTTGAAGTGTGGTTGATCTTTCTTTTGATTTCAAAGCTTCTCATTTGTTGTTTTGAGTTGAAAAGGTGAGTTTTTGAACTCACATCTACGTCTATATCTTTGATAGTGTTAGGTAGTAATTCCTAACATCTATTCCTTGTCCATTTGCTTTTGAATTAAATTGGTTTGATGAATATTACAATTTTTGGCGTTTGAAGTCAAAATCTATGAAAAATCCTTATATGGATGTTTGGACATGTTGGTCGGAGTGTTTTGGTGAGTCTTTAAGGTTGGGTAGTCGTTTGGCGTAAACCCCTAGCCAACATCACTCATCCGATCGCTTCCAATATGATTTGGCCATCATTGGCCTAGGCAAAGTATTGCCTGAGCTCCAGATTCAGACGTCTGAAATATACAAGTCAGACATCTGAATATGCTTGTCTCAGCCCAATTTGCCTATTTTGTATGGGATTCCATTTTTTATCGATTCGTGTTGATCTGATTAGTTGTTATCTCTTTTATCAACTTTGATGACTTCTTTTTTTGGATTTTTGGGAATATCCATTTTGATGGATTCGTTATCGATTTCTATGGATTTGATTCACGTCTTCGTATGTGAATTTTTGGGGATTGATTGTTTCTACAATCATTTCTGTGATTTGTCACTTTAAAATACAAAGGTTTCTATACTAGTAGTAAATATTCAAACTCTTTTACAAAGATGATTTCAACTCTATTTTTAAATACAAAGCTTGTTTATAAAACCGTTTTCCAACCTATTAGTATACACAAACCTTTACCTCATTCGTATGAGAAATCTAATTAAACGGCTTAGCAAAACAAGTGGTATGAAACGCTTGCGTTTACTTCATCGGTTAATTTTTGGACTTGTTCGATTGAAAATCTTATGACAATTTTAGAGTGGAAATCTACAATTTGTTCATAAATATTTAAGTTAAGCTAGTGGTTATGGGACATGAAGCTAAACTCTTATATTTACTAGCTTAGTGTGATTCGCATTCTTATTGATCAATGATGATCATTTTGTGATTTAGACTAGCGATGTGCGATGTCTCTTTATTTGTGAGGGGACTAAAAACCCCGTTTGTGGAACTTCGGTTCAATTTGGTGGGGTAGTGACCCATGGTCTTCGGGCCGTTTGTGGAGCTTCGGCTTAAAATTGATGGTTAGCGACCATGGAATAGCGTTCCGTTTGTGATACACGTGTTGATGAGTTTTCATGCTCCCGTTTGTGATAGGCCTCCCCCTTTGTGATTTCTGGATTTCTGGTTATGATTTCTAGAATTTGTGTTTCACCAATTTTCATGGTTTACATTGATAAGCTCTACCAATATTTGTGTTTTGGTGAATAATTTAAATAAAGTGATTCTTTTTTGTGCTTGAGATGATTTGAGATATTGTATGATTTTTGTTGTTATTAGATGTATACTTGACTTAGTATGGCATTTTTGTTATCATATGTTTTTCGTCATATCTCTTATCCTATATCATTTTATCTGATATTTATAGCTAGACTGATCCGTTTATTATTTTCTTCTTAAATAATACTCGGGTCAGACCGAGGTATTTTAGGTGCTTCTGCTTAACTTCTTATAAGGGACCATCATTTGATTTTTGGCTAACTACTTAGATTAGTAGTTTTTGTTGATATACATTTGAGATATAGACTCCTTGATGTATATTTTGTGACATCCCGGAAATTTTGGCAATATCAATTTAATAATCGGTGATGAAAATTAAATTGATTTGACAATAATTGTGAATAATTTTCTTTTAAATAAATATTTAACTGATAATTTATCCTTTAAAAAGCTGCTAAATTGTTTTCTATTTATAATAAATAGATAAGATCTGTTTTAAATTTTTAATAAATAAAGATATGTTTTCTTATTTTAATATTTTTGGTAATTTTAGTTTGATTTAATATATATATCTTTTTAAAAAGCTATTGAATAAATAATCATTTGGCTTTAAAATTTTACAGGATAAAGTAAAATTGTTTAAAATTGATTTTAGCTTGAATTTAAATTCAACAAAGGGTTGTTTGTTCTTGTTTTAAATATAGTAGGTAAATAAGTAATTTATTTATATAGAAATAATCTCTTTCTAAATTATTTTAACTTGATATGCATGTAAACTGTAAGGCAATAAGAATCAAAATACAAAGTGAAAATATATATATGCTTGTGACTTGTAAACTAAGCCAGGCAAGATAAGAACAAAATGAGATAAGTATAAAGTAAAAACATAAAGTACAACAACATTAAATGCTCTCAATTCCTTGCAGCCGAACAAAGTCATTCGAGTTGTATAAAATGTTGATTTCAGCCTCCATCTTCTAAAATAGCTCTGACCATAGGAAGAAGGAAAATATTTATACCCTGAAACTGTTTAAAACATCAACCTGTAAGCTATTATTTCCATCACTTTCCATGTCCAGTTCGAGCTAAGCAAATACAAAATGAAACTCCATTTTTAATCTTAAACAAGCTTCAACCAGCATCAAGCAACTAAACAAAACAGTGAAGCCAAGTGATGGGCAGGAAGTATCAAGTGGAAACATGTTTCCATATTTCAAATTCAAACTGTTTTCAAAAGACAAACCATGCTCTGTCCATTTTCTCTGATCAAAAGTGAGTAACACTTTATTTTAAATCTATATCTAAATTAATATGGAATGCTTTTCCTTGTGATATGTATTTTGTATATGTATGTTCGTGCAAGTATCTGGATACATCTGTTTCATGTATGCTCTGTTATCTGATGACTTTCTTTTGAGTAAATATGTAAACCAACCCTTTTCTCTTGTTTTAATAACTGTTTGGATGTGATTTGCAAACAACAATTGTTTGTTTAACTAAAATCTAGATGTTAAAAATTTTATAAGTTGAACTAACTTGAAGTTTGCTCTGGTAAACCAAGAAAGCATGTCCAACTTTAAATATGTCAAAAATCAAATTTCTTGTTTAAGGAAACCAGGAGTATAAATCGAAACTACACACAAAATTATGATTTTTAAAACAAGAATTACAATTTTTAAAGCTAGGAGTGAAGAGTAGTTTTGTTTTCACTGTTTTAAGCTTTTTGGGCTGTAGCTCATGATCTACGACTTCGGGAAGGTCGGGGTTGATCCTATGGTAAGGTGGTCGACCAATGATGTCGGGAAAAATAGCCGGATTCGTTCCAGTTCATTGTGGTGGCGGAATTTGGAGAGAGTAGGGTTTAGAAATAAGAACCGGTAGAGGTTGAAAGATTGATGACTGCGTCGTCTCTCTGGCATCGGAGTTCGCGTAACTGGGTGGATGGGAGCGTGGATGGATGGAGACTATGTGGCCGGAGTCTCGGAGCTTTCGATGGTCGGTGACGTAGTTACGAGGCAGGGTTCGGGTCAAAGTTCTGGTTAAAGTTGCTCGAGATATGTTAGATTTCGATCGTGGACCTGTGTGGATGTTTGGATGATCGGGAATCGTTGTTGAGACGATAATCGATGGGTCAGAAGTATCGTGGTTGGTCGGAGGCTGCTGGAGCGTCGGTGCACGTGCACAGCCCCTGATTGGGTATCTGGAAGAGTTGGGTTGTGGTGTCTCGAAGGGGAACTCGTGTTTTCCTTAGAGATGGCTCGAGTATTTCCTGTGTTGCCTGGTAGTGTTTAACTGTTGTACTTAAACTTCAACTTAAACTAACTGGAAAAAAAATATAAAGAGAGAAGAAGAAGTACGTGGGGGACGAGGGATGACTCGGGAAAGCTGGTGAGAAGCTCGAGTGTTACTCGAGTAAGCAGGGGAAGTTCTCGGATGAGTTTTTTTTAATTGCAATATCTTAAAAAGGTATAAAGTTAAGCAAATTGTTTTTCGACAAGTTTTAAGCATTGTGGACTTAATAAATGTTTGATAATTTAAGTTAAGACTTTAATACGAGTTTTAATTATTTTAGTTAATACTTTACAATGTTTAAAACTCTTAATTAATACTTTAATTAAGTAGTCAATTTAAGTTAAGTATTAAATTAATTAACATTAATGTTTTCAAGTTAGGAATAAATTGATCTTCAAAGTTTAAAGGAGATTTTTAAAATGTTAATTAAGATGAATAATTAAAAATGAATAAATTATTTTAGAAAGAAATTAAGAATGATTACTTTATAATAGTAATTAGAGATTGGTTAATTTATGATTAAGTGATAAATAAATTTGTAATTAACTACTTAAAGTTAATTAATGTATGATTAGTAGTTGACCAATTTAGTAAGTTAATTAAGAATTAATAATTAATTAAGTAATTAGTGATAAATTAATGGGAAATTAAGTTTATTTAATTAATAATTAAGGTTATTAATTAAGGAGTTATTAATTTATTTGATGCCGTAATTAAGGGTAGTTAATTACTGGATGTTATTAATCAATGGTGATTAATAATTAGGGTTAATAATTAATTAAGGTGGAAATTAAAGGTTAATTTCTATATTTGGTTAAGGATAATTAATTTGTGAAATAAATTAAGGGTTAATTACTTAAATGTAATTAAAGGATAAATAGAATGTTATTGGAATCCTTTGATTAATTGTTATCCCTAATATGTGGTTAGTAATGCTATGTGATATGATATGTTTGATTTAACTGTGATGATGTGGTTATCTATTGATGATGAATTACTGTGGCATCCTGTATTTAAAATTGAATTGTATTTCACTTGAATAATTTAAGTTAAGATGACATTGGTTTCGAAGAGACCGGAGTCGGGTATTAGCAAATACCCGAAACCACTTCGATTCTTTATAGATTGATATATGAAATCAATAAACTGGAATGGAATGATTTAAGTGAATTGGACCATTTAATCTAAGTTTTGGTACTTAGAGTTGATATGTGGAATAAGTGATGTCTATAACAAATTGTGAATTTGTATATTGATGCGAGTTACCCCGGGTTTTATGTAGTTTATGCTGTTGTATTCCATGTTAGATGGGTTTACTCACGCTGGTTTCCAGCCTGACCCGGGTGTTACTTTGATGTAATGCTCGGGTCAGACCGAGTATTACAGATTTTCAGGTAAGGACGTTCTGGAGCTCAGGAGGAGTACTGGATGGCAGGACGTATGGAGTGATTCCGCTGTGACTATTATTTTTGATTATCTGAGATATATTTGATTTATATATGACCATCGTTGTGTATTGGAATATAACTCTGATGTAAATAAATGTAAATTGACAGATACAGTATTCTTTTGTAAACTGTTATTATTTGATATTATATTTTGTTCTGCTGCGAATGTGAGCATCTATGTTATGTTTTCTGTTTCTTTCTTCTATCTCTTCTTCTTTTCATGACTATCTGGAATTTTCGGGTTCGAAATTTCCGGGTCGTCACATATTTATTCTTTTGTCTAGCACTTGTATATATTCTTTTGTGATGTAGTGGATCTAGTTTGACCACTACTTTGATGTACACTTCTATGTGTGGTATTCATATTTGATTCCTCCTTTATGATATGAATATCTGTGACTGATTTGTGTTATATTTATTTCTATATTTGTTTCCGAAGTCCACCTAGCCACTGTGTGGTAGCTTTGAGTTTGTACTGGATATGTCGAATTTCCTCTTGAAATGGAATGTAAGTTATATTATTAGACATATCGATGCTCGCACAAAGCAATTACACAGATGGTCGCTCCTCAACAGCCTTATTCTTCGTGCTAGTCGACGGCATTACCCCGTAGTATCCTTGGCTAGCGTGAGTATAGAGGTGGAGCGTCACAGCTTGGTATCAAAGCCAAATTTCGGAACAATGTAGAATAATCTAGTAAGGATCATTGTCCTAAGTCATTCTTAGGAATCGTGCCATAGGATTTAATTCGAGTCTTTGTACCGTTCTAACCTATTTTCTTTTGTGATGCCTTGTTTTATCAATCATGTTTGTTTGATATTTATTCTGAGAATAACCTTTTTCCTCTTTTGTCTTTTTCTTTCTTTCTTAAAGAAGAAGAGATGGTTAGATCTGACAGTCCCAGCGCCGGTCAATCCAGTACTCCTTCTCTGGATGGCGTATTCATGTCTGCCCAACAACTTTTGGATCTTGTAAAGAATCAAAGGTTTACCTGTGCTTTGAGTAAGAACCCCATAAAGGTTTTACCTCTGAAATTAGATGTGCCTTTCGACCAGTTTGTAGATATCACTCTTCGACTTGAAGAGACCAATAAAGAAAATGATGTTGAAGTTGTGAATGCCAAACAAAACTTCAACATCAACAAGAAGAGGCATATTAAGTTCAAAATTCCTAATCCCAACAAAAAAGGGAGGCATGCAATTTCGGTAGCAAAGACTCCTACCACTAGTCGTGGACGATGCTACAATTATGGTTCTACGGACCACTATGCAAAAAAGTGTCTGAAGCCTCTTACTTGTCGCTATTGCAAAGGTTTGGGTCATCATTTATCTTCATGCCCCAAACTTCCAGACAAGAAAGAGGGAAAGCTAAAGGTTGTGCAAGCCTCTACTGACACTTTTCTTGGTCAACGTAATTCTCCTTTTATCCTTGATGGCACTATTTTATTTCGTGATCTTCCTATTTGATTTTTTTTGATATGGGTGCATCCCACTCTTTTATATCAAAAGAACTTGTTGATTCTTTTTCTTTAAATATTATGGGCTTGATGATTTCACTGAGAATTGCGAATCCGGTTGGTGGATCCACAACACTCAGTTTACTTTGTGAAAATGTCGAGATTATTTTATGTGATTATTCTTTTCGAGCCGATTTGCATGTTATGCGTTACTTTGGCTTCGAAATTGATTTTTGAGAAATGATTGGCTTAATCATTATAAAGCCCGTATCCTATGTCCAATGTGGACTATTCATCTTCGACATCCTCAATCTGTTAAGCAGATTTCTTTTGTTCTTAATGATTTTGATTTCCAAATTCGGTGATATCATTTTATTCTTTAAACCTACATGATGAGGAGAATGTTATTTCTCTCATTTAAGTAGTTTGTGAATTTTCTGGTATATTTGAGCTTGTCTTAGGATTATCACCTAAGCAATCTATTGAGTGGTGCTAAGGTCTTTTCAGCTCGACCTTGCCACCGGTTTTCTTCAGCTACGATTTGCGGAGGGTAGCATTCCACTTACTGCATTCTGCACTCGTTATGATTCTTATGAGGGGTTCGTTATGTCATTCGGTTTGACGAACCTTCTACCTTATTTCATCCATTTTGTGAATCAAGTATTCTACGAATATCTCAATTAGTTTATCCTTGTATTTATTGATTATGGATGAAAACAACAATTTAAATTTTGCAAATCCTTTTAATAAGATATTTACAAGTATGATTGGATTTTGTTCTTAAAACGAGCAAAGAATATTTGTAAATTTTATAAGAGGCGTGTTTATCATATAGAATATGATTTTGTGTTGTTTTGCCCATTGAGTGCTTTAAGAATTCTGGTCGATGCGCTTGATCAACATTATCGATAGGAATCTCCTAAACATTATGATGAGACAGTTAGACACAATAAATTGATTTGTAAAAAAAAGTAAATTTTTCTAAAAAGATGATTACACAAAGTTAATTATAATTTTTAAAGTTTTAGCTTTTCGGGAAAGAGGATCATTTAAAAGAACTCCTTTCCGATACTTCTATTCTTGTGTTTCCCTAAGGGAACCAAGACTTTATTGTTTATACCAATACTAGTCGTATTGGTTTGGGTGTCGTTCTCTTGTAAAAAAGGAACGTTTTAACTCTTAAACTTCTTGACAATTAAAGCTTATCGAGACTAGATATGCCATTCAAGGTCTAGTGCTCGCGACTATTGTTTTCGCTCTTAGAATTTGGCGACATTATCTTTTGGGAGAGAAATTTATTCTTCACACCGATCATAAATCTTTGAAGTATCTATTTTCTCAGAAGGAACTTAATTTGCATCAACAACGTTAGCTCGAGTTCCTTGCATCTTATGATTTTGATATTTTTTATACTTTGGAAAAAGGTAATCGTGTTACCGATGTCCTTAGCCTAAAGCAACAAGCAGCTGTTTCAATGATGATATCCGAATGGAATGATCTCGAAACTTTATCCACTTGTGAGATTCGAGATCGTGAATCCAATTTATGTTCATCTCTTGTTTTGTGTAGCCTTGAGGTTCATCCTTCTCTTTTAGACTACATCCTTAAAGCTCAAAAGTAAAATCCCGAATTGGCTTTTCTTAGCCAAAGTTGTAGGGATCAAAATAAGGTTGATGGTTTGAAAGATTTTGAAATTAATGCTCGTGGTGGCATTCGAGAGTTTGGTAGACTTATTGTGCCAAACATTTGTGATCTTCGTAAAGACATTTTAGAAGATTCTCGTCGTTCTAAATTTTCCATTCATCTCGATAGTAGTAGCAACTTTATTAGTGGAATGGAATAAAATCTGATATTGCTAACTTCATTAAGCATTGCATGACTTACCAACTCATTAAGGCCGAGCATCAAAGGCCCGGTGGGTTATTGCAACCCTTGGGCATTCCATTTTGGAAGTGGGATCAAATTTCCATGGACTTCAGTGACGGTCTTCCCCGTTCTCGTTCGGGTCATGATAGCCTATGGGTGATAGTAGATAGACTTACAAAATCCACCCATTTTCTTCCCGTTCGGTCCAACCGGACCATACCTATTTTGGCTAAACTCTTTGTCTTAGAAATTGTTAAATTGTATGGAGTTCCTACTTCTATTGTTAGCAATCGTGATCCATTATTTTACTAGTGGATTTTGGAAAGGTCTTCAAAATGCTTTGGGAACGAAGCTTAATTTTAGCACCGCTTATCATCCTCAGTCCGATGGACAAACCGAGCATGTGAATCAAACTCTTGAAGATCTCCTTCGTGCATGTGTTCTTGATTTTGGTGGGAGTTGGAAAGATCATATTTCTCTTATTGAGTTTTCCTATAATAATAGCTTCCAATCTAGTATTGGTATGGCACCTTTCGAGGCACTTTACGGAAGGCCATGTCGATCTCCTTCGTGTTGGCTTGAAGTCGGTGAGAAGCTGGTTTTAGGTCCAGATTTTATTCGTGATGCCACAGAAAAGACTGTCATTATACATCATAGGATGAAAGAAGCTCAAAGTAGACAAAAATCCTATGCCGACAACTGAAGAAAGAAATTAGAATTTTCTATGAGAGATTTGGTGTTCATTCGTGTTTCACCTATGAAGGGTGTTATGCGTTTCAGTCGATCGGGAAAGTTAGCACCTCGATATATTGGCCCCTTTCCCATCACCGAATGCATTGGTTCCATGGCTTATCGCCTATTATTACCGGCTCAATTTTCTGCTATTCATGACGTATTCCATGTCTCTCAACTACGGAAATGCCTTCGAGATTCTGATTCTATTCTTGAGCCCGGTGTTATTGAAGAGGTTGAAGTTTCGCCTAATTTGACTTATGAGCAACATCATATCTGTATCATTGCTTCGGAGGTTAAACGCCTTCGAAATAAAGATGTTCCTCTTGTGAAAGTTCAATGGTCCTCAAATCCTAAGGATTGCTCTTGGGAATCTAGAGAATTCATCGAGCGAACACATCCAGAATTACTTTCTCGTGCTCTATAAGGTGAACTTCTTATTTCAAATTTTCTTCTCTTTGTATTGATATGCTTTTATAGTTGTTACTCTTTAATTTCTTCTTAATTATTGCGAGGACGCAATTTCTTTAAGAAGGGGAGTCTGTAACAACCCGCATATTTTACGATTCGTATATTTAAATGTTTAATTTAAATATAGCATCGTTAGTCGGATTTTTGTCCGAAAAAGTCATTATTCGTAAAAGAACAGTCGAATTAGTGAAAAGTCAATGTGGATCATGATACGGAAGTGCCTATTTGAAAAAAATTGTCAAAAAGGGATTCAGACGTCTGAAATGAATCATTCAGACGTCTGAAATTGCTCGAGTTCAATCCAGAAAGAAAATAGGCTAAAATAGCCATTTTCAGACGTCTGAAATTTCCGAGTCAGACGTTTGAATATTGTACTAGACAACTCATATTTTTCCAGATTCAAACGTCTGGTTTGTAAATTTCAAACGTCTGAATGAAGAAAGACAACTCATATTTTTCCAGATTCAGACGTCTAAATGAAGTATGAAATTGAGATTCGATAATTTGGACTAGAGACCACTTCCATTGAGTCCAAAATGGTGTTTGCGACCTTTTTGAGTATAAGCATCGATGTGTTTAGAGTTGAGTAGAATTTTGACAGTTTCAGTTAGGGATTTAGGCTTGGGTTTGGGTTTCAGCCCACTGACCCAACTCATCTTATATCCTAACTCCACCGCCTCTCCTCTTCATTCATTCGATTATTTTCCAAACACTTCAAGCTTTAGTAAAAATGGGGGAAGAGATTGGAAACTAAAATCCTAAGCCCTAGTTTCCTTTGCAAATTCAAGTTCTAGCTCCAAAATCAAAGAGAAGCTTAGGTAAGCATCCTCTTCTTCTTCTCCATCTCAATCTCTCTCCAATTTCAGAAATTTCCTATGACCTAACTTAGGAAATATTCGTTGTAACCTTAGATTGGAGCTTCTAGAGTTGAAGTTGAAGTGTGGTTGATCTTTTTTTTGATTTTAAAGCTTCTCATTTGTTGATTTGGGTTGAAAAGGTGAGTTTTTGAACTCACATCGACGTCTATATCTTTGATAGTGTTAGGTAGTAATTCCTAACATCTATTCCTTGTCCATTTGCTTTTGAATTGAATTGGTTTGATAAATATTCCAATTTTTGGCGTTTGAAGTCAAAATCTATGAAAAATCCTTATATGGATGTTTGGACATGTTGGTCGGAGTGTATTGGTGAGTCTTTAAGGTTGGGTAGTCGTTTGGCATAAACCCCTAGCCATCGTCACTCATCCGATCGCTTCCGATATGATTTGGTCATCATTGGCCTAGGCAAAGTATTGCCTGAGCTCTAGATTCAGACGTCTGAAATATACAAGTCAGACGTCTGAATCTGCTTTGCTCAGCCCAATTTGCCTATTTTGTGTGGGATTCCAATTTTTATCGATTCGTGTTGATCCGATTAGTTGTTATCTCTTTTATCGACTTTGATGACTTCTGTTTTGGGATTTTTAGGAATATCCATTTTGATGGATTCGTTATCGATTTCTATGGATTTGATTCACGTCTTCGTATGTGAATTTTTTGGGATTGATTGTTTCTACAATCATTTCTGTGATTTGTCACTTTAAAATATAAAGGTTTCTATACTAGTAGTAAATATTCAAACTCTTTTACAAAGATGATTTCAACTCTATTTTTAAATACAAAGCTCGTTTATAAAACCATTTTCCAACCTATTAGTATACACAAACCTTTACCTCATTCGTATGAAAAATGTAATTAAACGGATTAGCAAAATAAGTGGTATGAAACGCTTGTGTTTACTTCGTCGGTTAATTTTTTGACTTGTTCGATTGAAAATCTTGTGACAATTTTCGAGTGGAAATCTACAATTTGTTCGTAAATATTTAAGTTAAGCTAGTGGTTATGGGACATGAAGCTAAACTCTTATATTTACTAGCTTAGTGTGATTCGCACTTCTTATTGATCCATGATGATCATTTTGTGATTTAGACTAGCGATGTGCGATGTCTCTTTGTTTGTGTGGGGACTAAAAACCCCGTTTGTGGAACTTCGGTTCAATTTGGTGGGGTAGCGACCCATGGTATTCGGGTCGTTTGTGGAGCTTTGGCTCAAAATTGATGGTTAGCGACCATGGAATAGCGTTTCGTTTGTGATACACGTGTTGGTGAATTTTCATGCTCTCGTTTGTGATAGGTCTCCTCCTTTGTGATTTCTGGATTTCTGGTTGTGATTTCTAGAATTTGTGATTCACCAATTTTCATGGTTTGCATTGATAAGCTCTACCAATATTTGTGTTTTGGTGAATAATTTAAAGAAAGTGATTCTTTTTGGTGCTTGAGATGATTTGAGATATTGTATGATTTTTGTTGTTATTAGATGTATACTTGACTTAGTATGGCATTTTTGTTATCATATGTTTTTCGTCATATCTCTTATCCTATATCATTTTATCTGATATTTATAGCTAGACTGATCCGTTTATTATTTTCTTCTTAAATAATACTCGGGTCAGACCGAGGTATTTCAGGTGCTTCTGCTTGACTTCTTATCAGGGACCATCATCTGATTTTTGGCTAACTTAGTTTTTGTTGATATACATTTGAGATATAGACTCCTTGATGTATATTTATTCTTTTCACTATCACTTGTATATATTCTTTTGTGATGTAGTGGATCTAGTTTGACCACTACTTTGATGTACACTTCTACGTGTGGTATTCATATCTGATTCCGCCTTTGTGATATGAATATCTGTGACTGATTTGTGTTATGTTTATTTCTATATTTATTTCTGAAGTCCACCTAGCCATTGTGTGGTAGCTTTGAGTTTGTACTGGATATGTCAGATTTCCTCTTGAAATGGAATGTAAGTTATATTATCTGACATATCGATGCTCGCACAAAGCAATTACACAGATGGTCGCTTCTCAACAGCCTTATTCTTCATGCTAGTCGACGGCATTACCACGTAGTGTCCTTGGCTAGCGTGAGTATAGAGGTGGGGCATCACATATAGGTTTGGATTTGATATTTTCTTCATGTATCAAATACATAAACAAATCATGATGTCGTAGACAACATAACATGTATGATAATTCCTATTGCCAATGCAAAAGGAATCCATTTACATGTTCCATATTAAACATTTTTATTAATGCGTCCTTGCATATCGTTTTGGGACGTTACCAATATATTTTATACTTACTATAAAAGATTTTATTTACAAATCCAACGTTGAGTATTAAAACAACTAAAACTGATTTTTATATCAGTACATCGTTAACAATCGGTAATATGTTGTTTACTTATGTTTTTGAAATATCTACGTACTTTTTAATGTTCTTTCTTATGAATGCACGCTTCATCTGCATTTTGACTAATAATCAAACTATTTGATACATCTATTAGAACACTTGTTCAATTTTGATACTTTTTAGAATGATCTTTGTATCCATTCTTGGAATATCATATCCGTAAACCCATAAAATCAATGTCGCTCGCAAGACACTTTGGTTGTTATGTGCAAACATACTAGTCTGAATCTATATTCAGACTTTTCTGTTTCAACACATATACCCTAAAACATAAATTCATACTAGACGTAATTTTGTAAGTAAAATCTGAACCAACATGAGCACATCGCATGGTGAATCTGTTACATTAATTTTAGCAATTGAAATTATAGGTAATATTCTTATCATTGTGGCTCGCTATATTCCAACCACATTTTTCTTTTTTATAAAGACACTTTTGTGCCAATGGATCATATCCCTTTGGGTACAACTATGAAAATCATATTTTGATAATGTATTGGAATCTATTTCAGATTTATGCATCATACCATATCACAAAGTCAACACTCTTCATGGTTTAAACAACCGAAGATTATGTATATTTCGACATTGATAAGAAACCCATAGTTTCTCTTCAATATGCAAGAATAATTATTAGACACTAATGCAATATGTTCGTTTTTGTTAGTTAATTTCATTTCACCTCATGTAATTAGTTTTATATTTGGATTGTATCTATTTCTATTTTACTACCAATAATTCCTCAAAGAAATTCCTTCACTATGAAGTTGATATTTTTTGAAACAACAATTGTTTCTCAATGCAACAGAATATGTATTTGAAAACACTTTATGGATTTCTTTATATATAAAACTGACTTGGTTTTAGTTTATAAAACTTATGTTCAAAACATAAATATGTCATCCAATGACAGTCTTTCCTAAACTCCTTTTGGAGAGATTCATAAAAGATTCCTCACGGAGTATTACGTGTAATCTTTCGACATGCCCAACCTATCAACTCCTTGGTCTAGGATACAATGGGGTTTCTTATAAACTCTTATCTTGTATGATTTTGTAAACTATTATTTAGATGAAATTAATTTTAACCCTGTGTATTATTCTTAAATACACAACTTTAGAAAGAAGTTAACTCAATTTCACTCATAATTAATCGTACTTCTGTAACGACCCGTATTTTTTAGCTATTTTAAATTATTATGTTTGATGTAATTATCAAATAAAAATGGTTAAATTTTTTTTAATGATTTTGAATATAAAGTATTGGATATGAACTTGAATAAAATTTTGAAATAAACTTATTTTGAAGTTTTGGTGATAACAAGATTGAAATGAAATTATGTATATAATTGGGTTTATAATCAATAACTGAAGTTGAATAATAATTATGAATTATTTAGATTGAAATAAAATGATGTTGATAACTAAAACTCATTTAAAATCAAATATTTATTTTTTTTGAATATTGGACAATTAAATTGTTTCAATTTAATATTGGAAATTATTTGAATAATTGAATAACAGGAATTGAATAACTGTAAAATGAAAATAGTTGTTCTATAATTTGAATTTGTTTAAAAGTTAAATCTTATAAGTTCATTAACTAATACTTCAAAAGATAGTGATTTATTAAATTATCCAAATTGATTACACTTAGTATTGTGATTATTTGAATAATTGAATTCTGAGTTTAATATGATTGAAAATGATATTGGAAGTTGATGTAAATTTTATTTATACAACAATGAAGATTGTTAACATTTAAATGGATTTAAAAGTGAATAATTATAAATTGGAAATTTTATATTATAATCGAGACGTTAAAATAGCGATTCGGGGCACAGTCTCATATTTCGACGAAACCAGTTCCATTGGATCCGTAATAGTGTATTATTTTCGAATTTCAAATTTTGTAACATTTGGAGTTATGGTTTGGTCGTACGAGATATAAACGCGTTGAAATTTATATCGAAAAATCAATATAATAACTAGGTCCAAAAAGCTATCTTCTCCATACAATCGAATTAGGATCCAGAACCTTTTCCATTACGTTCAGAATAGGGGTATAACATTATAAATGCTTAGCAGCATGCCTCAATTGGGATTCGTGATTTTGAGTTACGTAATCGAGATATTTTAGGAATTTAAATTTATATTTTGACTAGTCAACACATCATTTCCCTTTCTTTTCCTTCATGTCACTGTAGCCTTACCCCTACACGCTACCTCCTTTTCAAAATCACGTCTTGCACCTCTTTTCATATGCACGCAAGGTTACAGTATAAAGAAAGGGAAAAAATGGTGGCTTTGAACTTCAAAAATCTTTTTCTCTGAATATACTCAACTAAAAATGATGAATCTTCTTTTGAAAATCATTTTTCAACCTCCTCTTCGATCTGGTATAGCCTTTATAGGGTGCGGCTTCCATTCATGGTGATTGACATGAAGGTGAGTGAATTAGGGCTTGGGGTTTTGGCTCGCGTGATGATCGTTGGGCGTTTTCATGGTCGTATTCGAGCTTAGCATGGGAAAACGCACCTCTGGCCAAGATTTCATGAAGCTCGGTGGTGGGAGGTCATTTGCATCGCTACAGTGTCGAAGGGGAGGAGTGTTTAGATGCTTTGATAGGGAGACTCGAGATCGATGTTTTTTCTATGGTTGGAGGGAGATCGAGGAAAGAGGAAGAATAGTGGTGGTCTCGGGTCGTGGCATGGAGAGATGGCGAACCTAGAAGTGTGCGTGCACGGTTTGGTTCATGCATGAACGTTTCTTTTATCAGGGTGGAAGAGAAGTAGGGGATTGGGGAAGAAGGGTGTTAGTGGGCCGGGTCTTGAAATTTGGTATAGGTTTGATTTGAATAAAATAAAAGTAATATTTGCGTATAATTTAAGTAAATTATCGTGTAACTTATAAAATGTATATCTCATTCATACGACATCAGAATTGAACGAGACTTTTTGCATTGCGATCATGATGACGAGAGCTTCGCAATGAAATTAGTTTGGACGAATTAGGAGATTGTCGAAATTTGGGCTAAAATCGGACGTTGTTCGGTTTTAGTTCCAAACCAGAACGTCTCGGTGACAACGAAAATCAAGTTGAGTGTTTTATAACGCTCACAACATACTAGAATACTTTTATGCTAGTTAAATTTGAATTTATGAAGTGATATGAATTTATTGGTCGTTGTTTGATAAATTTGATTGTCATTTGAATTAACCGTTGTAAATTAAAATTGACAGTTAAATTTGAAATGGAAATTGACTTGCCGGTAAATTAACCAATATTAATAACTATGAAACTATTGTGAATTATATTGTCTTGTACGATTGATTGTGATGGATGTAAACTGGTTGATATTTGGATGTTTATTTATTCTAATAAATCCTGTTATTACCTTGTATATTTATTACGTTATATAAACTGTAAATTGAATTATTTCGAATGAATTAAGATATAGGTCAAAATGATATATACCTATGACATTGTGATTTTGATTGAAATGATATATATCCATCCCTGAAATTAAATTGAAATAACTGATCACTTGGCCATAGGATTGACAATTACATACGGACACCGGTTTGGTTAAATTAAATGATCTTGAAAATCTTAGATTTGAAATGATTTAATGGTTTTGATTTAAAAGAAATAAAAATCAAATTTATAGAAATCGAATTAATCACAAATTCGAGCTTGAAATGTTGAAATAAAATTTTGGTTAAAAGAAACTTTTAAATAATTAAAGTTGAGATTTTGAAGTTAAAATCAAAATATGATTGAATTTTATAAATTGATTTGTTTTAAAAGATCGGATTTTTATTCGGACTTTGGATTATTGCCAAATAAAAGTGTTTAAAATGATATTTGGAAATTGAGCTCAGAATTGAATTTTATGTGAAAATGGATTTTAAATTGAATATTGCAGGTAAATTTGATTAAGTATTTTAATCGATATTTTTGAAAATCAAACTCGAACTTATATAAATCGAAAAAAATTTAAATTAAGAATTGAATTGAAATTAATTCAAATTAGAATTGAATTGATTGGAACTGCGACCAAAATTGAATTAATTGGAAATAGAATTGGAATTGATTTGAATATAAACAAGAATCGAAGTTAATTCGAATTGAAATCGGAATTGAATCGATAAATTGAAATGGAAAATTTAATGGATTTGAATTGAGAAGATTTGGAAACTGAATCAGTTTGACTTTGAAACTATTTTCAAATAAATTATTTTAGTATAAACTGTTTCAAATCTATATTCTTTAAAATATTCAAATTATTTTTATTTTCCAAATTATTTACTATATAAACCATTTTAATACTCAAACTATTTTGTATTAAACTAATTTAACCATTTAAACTATTTAAACTATTTTAACAATTTAAACTATTTTTAACTATTTTAATTATTCAAACTATTTTAAACTATTCAAACTATTTTTCAAAAATCCAAAATGGTCAAGAGTGGAATGTTTATTTTTAAAATCATGGATTTAAATACGAATTGGATTAAATGAAGTTATAACCCAAATTGGAATTTGAAATGATTTTGCAAGCGAAATCGTGATATTAAGGCGAAAATGATTTTGAACCAAAATAGTATATTTTGAGTAAATATGATGACTTCGAAATGGATTTGATTTTGAAGCGAATATGATATTTTGATATCAAGTATGAACTGTTTTCGAAATGTAAAGGTAACAACCGGTGTGTAAAACGATGTTTGGTTGTTAAAGAGACCGAGGCCGGATATGGGCATACTCTCTGTCGATACCAGAACCACTTTAACAACTATGTACGCAGAGGAGACTCCAGAACGAAGTGGTTGGATTTGGCGACGATTGTTGGATTTGAAGAAAGAGAACGATGATGGATAGACCCCGGCACTTGTGCCAATTTGAAATGACTAAAACAGGACGGCTTGACAGGGCTAAGTGGGCTAATTACCCTGAGCGGACATTCGTTCTTCGATTTCTTGAACTCGGTCCATATCATTACTCTTGTTGTTGGTTTCGATTGGTGCACCTTGATTTGGGATAGCCTCTCTTTGACTCAATATGGGATGGATGGACGCGGTAGGTGGTCATGGCTATGATGCGTTACCACCAGCCCTGCGACCCGAACTAATAGTATCCTACATTGGACATTGCCTCACGTGCCTTGTCACACTTTTATCTCTATATGAGACCCACACAATTTTGGTTTAGTGTTATCGTATCACGGTGCATCCCTGACTACCGACGTGCTACTGGTGGTGTCAAATGCAAACTGTACGACAATGCTTAAAACACGTTAAATGTAAAGCCTTAATGCTAAGAAAAATATTTATTTTATTGATTAGACATTATATATGTAGCGTATTATACTACATATAAATATTTTGATAGATCCTTAAGAGATGAAAATCCCGTAACATCTCTTGAGTTATTGCACGCACGTTATACACTGGATAGGAGATGTGAAATCCCATAAACATCTCTGATGTCATTACACTCATGTTATATGCGATATCGATTTGACTTACATAAGGATATTTTAGTCCTGACTCGAGTGTTTTGTCATTTCATTATGCTCGGGTCAGTCTTGAGTTTTTCAGCTTATTGAAGACTTATCCTGGAGGACGAAGATGAAGATTTGGTATATTATTACTAGTATTATTCCTGTTGTAACAACCCGCAAAATTGCTAAAATATTTTAAATGAAGATTCATTCTAAATTTTGAATATAATTATTTTAAATTGATAAATTTCGAAATTTTAATGTATAATTTTGAGTTTTGATGTGAAGTGTTCTTCCAAATTTAATAAAAATAAAGACTTTTCTTAAATTTCAAATTTTTGTCAACTTTCGTCAAATTTTGACTTTTTGTGAAAATTTTAAATTTTGAATTTTGAACTTTTTTTTATGAAGATGAATTTAATTCTAACATTTTCCTTGTTTTCCGTTTTGTAAAATTCTGGTTTCTACTTTTCAAAACTGACAATTTTTGGCGTATTACACGTAGTTATTTTTCCTTTAACATTTATCTTATTTACATTGTGACTTTGGGCTAGGAATTCCTTTAGTAGATGAGAAACCACCTATTGAGATACCTATATAATATCCTAGGGTTTTGCTAGATGTCTCATTGTCATTTGTGCCTCCACGGAAAAAACAATGTAAGTTTTCTTCTTCATCTTCCTCCTCAAAACCCTAGCCTTTCTCCCTCCTTTCCTCTACAATTTTTCCTCCTCCTTTCCTCAACAAATTATGGCCATGCTTTCCACTACCTCCATCTCCTCTTCCTCCAACCAAAAACCCTAGCCAAAACTACCTCTTCTCCTTCCTTTTCCCCTTTCCTCTTCACCAATTTCGGCCCCACCTCCTCCTATTCCTTTTTTCCCTATTTTTCCTTCAACCAATTCGGCCACCATCACCATCTACTTCTCTAATTTCCTAACCCTAGCCGTGACCTCCCCAAACCCTAACCCTAAGCTACCATGGCCGAACCTACTCCCAAACCAAAGCCGAAACCCTTGTTTAGCCTAAGGCCGAACCCTAGCCTAGCCCAAACCCCTATAGCCGAACCCAAACCCAAACAAAAACTAGCCTATGACCGAGCCTATGCACCCCTAGACAAGCCCGCTTCACATATTTACAAATATATATTTTTCTATTTTTATTTTTCTATGTGAATTATTTGTTTACGTATGGAATTTATTTTATTTTGCAAAGCGTCGGATTTGGATTCTCCTCTCACTCAAGCTTGTCCATAATTTTTTGTGCTTTTCGTAGTCATTGTGTTGCGCTTTGAATCACTTATCTAACCAAAGAAAGGTGAGTAATCACTCTTGACAACGTACTTATATTTTGGTGAATTGATGACAATGGAATTGTATGGATTTGTATATGCAAGTTGAGAATTTCACCTATGTTTATATTATGTTATTTCATATCATATTTTACCTGTTATGATCATATGCCATGATATATTGAATATTGTTATGTTTATTTAATATTCTGTTCTCACACTGCAAGTTCCTTCACTATGGGTTGAAATGATACATACCTGAATGATCTTTAGATTAAGGAAAATTGTTATGGGCTGAAATGATAGGCTTGAGCAATTTTATTTGACTTGGGATTACGGGTTTGAAATGATATAAAATCCTGAAACTTAATAAATTGCGGATTGAAATAATATGGTCGTATTTACTTGACCCAAGAGTAGAGAATTTTATACAGACTCCGTGTTTGATTTAAAATGATTTTCTAAAAATTATTAAGTATTTTGGATTTCTATATATTAATCTCAACTAAAATTTAATGTAATAATTTAGGTGAATTTGTTTACATTATTTAAAATTTTTATAAGAGAAAAATAGTTGGAAATGTAAATTTTGGGAATCTAATTTACAGAATGAAGGTTAATTGAAATTTTATAATCCGATTTGACTTAATAATGGTATTTTATTCTAACCTATAAATTGTAAGTTTTTATTCATGTAATAGTGATTAAAATGATAAATGGTTTTTGTTTTTTTGGTGAAGAAAAAAAATGCAAGTTAAAACGTACATTTGACATGTAAGTTTTAACTAATGTAAATGGTATAACTTGGGTAATAAAAATGATAAATGTTATTCACTGAAAAGAAAATAAAGTGCAAGTTAATAACGTACTTTTATCTTAGCATAAGGATTTCAGCTTTAAAATTGACATTATAGTAACAAAGTTATTTAACTAAAGGTATGGTTTCTTTAATGACCAAATAGCTAAAATTTGAGTAATATAATAGGAATGATATCATGAATATGACAAAAATTGTAAATATATGTACTATTTGATTATATAAACTATTGTAGTAGGAAGTATTACGGTAATAATTCAAAACTGCTGTGATTTCTTACGGTAACAATTCAAAACTGCTGCGATTTCCTTACTGTAACAATTCTGCAGTGCTGCGGATTCTTACGGTAACAATTCTGCACCGTTGCGAATTCTTACAATAGCATTTCTGCACTACTGCGAATTCTTACAGTAGCATTTCTTTACTGCTGCGTTTACTTAAAAGTGACATTTCCAGAATGCTACAAAATTTTCTAAAGGGTTATTCCAAATGTTATGGTTCTAAAGGTTACATTTTAAAGTTCTATGATCTCTAAATTTTTACGTCAAAAGGGGTTATAATTAATGAATTTGGAAGTGTACGACTTTGAAAAAAATGAATAATATTTTAAAAGAATAATGATATGGAATTTATATGGTTTTGAAAGGAATATGTTTGATATGAAAAATAAACCATTTGAAATTGAATAACCATGGGTTATAATAACGTTTGGTTGTTAAAGAAGGGATCAGATATGGGCATACTTTCTATCGATACCAAAAACCACTTTAACAACTGTGTACGCGGTGGAGATTCCAGAATGAAGTAGGATGGTGGCGACGACCCTAAAGGTATACATACGTGGACCTAACTCCCGTGAGTTAGCATAAGGTGGCTAAAACAGGAGCAATTGACGGGCCAAGTGAGGTAGCTCCTCCGATCGGACACACTTCATCGTTAGCCATTCTAGTACTTTGTGATTGATTTGGTGCGCACCTTTGATTCGGGAGTGTGGATCGAGTTGGGCGGTAGTTTCGGCTATGTGTTACCAACAGTCCGGAAGTGTAATTGGTATATCTACCCTGGCATTGCCTAGTTGTGTCGTGTCACCTATCGTAGCGCGCCTTCTACGAGTTTGTTTTATGTCGTACCTATGTGGTATCCTTTGGCGGCTCCAGTTTATGGGGAGTTACGGTACTGTATAGACTATTGGCATTATAAAAATGTGTTAAGGTGGAAAATGTAACGCCTTAACGCTATTTTAATAGTTTACTTTACTTTAGACATTATTATAATAGCATATGTTACTACATAGTAGATAGTTTAACGGATCCTTAGAGGATGGGCGATCCCAAGCATCCTTTAAATTACAGATGCGTCCCTTTTACAGTTCACTTGAGTTGATTTACATTTTATAAGTATGTATGTCCTGACTCGAGTGTTTTGTGTTTTGCTTTACGCTCGGGTCAGCCTGAGTTTCACTGCTTTGGTTTCATCCTTTTTGGAGCTAGAGATTCGCCGGAGATTTAGCTGTCTACCTGATATTTCTATTCCAGTTATTTCCACTCAGCTTTTGCTTTTGTATTAGAGAACTTATGCACCTAGAATTTCCAAATGTATTTGTTTTCAGACTATGATATTATGTATTAGTTTTGAGACTTTGTATCTAGGAGCATCATGAACTCCTATGTTTATTTTATTCTGCTGCAAGTTATTCTGATATTCTGTGTCTGTGATTCTATGATTGATTTTATTTGCCCCAAATTTTATTAACAATCTGTTGTTTTGAATTATTCAAGTCTGATATGTGTGGTTTTATTGTCGATTTGAACGGTCCAAAATGGTGGGATGTTACAGTTGGTATCAGAGCTTTGGTTTTAGGAAAACCTTAGCCTACGGGGTAAAAAATCATTAGAGATAGGGTAGAAATACCCTAGAATGAGTGAAATCTGTCTTAGAATCATTCTTTGAGAGAGAACGTATTTTTAAGTATAAATTGATTTTAAATGATTTTAAAGGATTATTTTGGATATAAAATTTTCTTGTTTTAAAATCTAATTTTCTTAGAATTTCCTTCCTTTTGAATCCACCTTGTTTAATAGAATTCTTTGATTAGGATTTCCATTCTAGTTTGAATCTTTTCTTTTATCTCTACCTTTATCTTTATCGGAGACTTATTGAGAATTTTGCTCGGATTGCTGCACCTCTCACCGCTCTAACTCGTAAGAATGCTAAGTTTAGATGGAATGATAAGTGTGAAGCTGCATTCAATGAGTTGAAGCGCAAGCTTACTTCCACACCAGTTCTTACCATTCCAAATGGAAATGTGGGATTAACGGTATACACTGATGCCAGTCGTGAAGGTTTAGGAGCTGTTCTGATGCAGGATGGGAAGGTTATCGCCTATGCCAGTCGCCAGTTGAAGACTCATGAAGCCAATTATGCAGCCCATGATTTGGAATTGCTTGTCGTAGTTTTTTCTTTGAAGCTTTGGAGACATCATCTTTTGGGAACTAAGTTTGAGCTCTTTACAGATCATAAGTCATTGAAATATTTTCACCCAGAAGGACATGAATCTGAGGCAAGTTAGGTGGCTTGAGTTTCTAGCTTCTTATGAACTCGACATCAACTATACCCTCGGGAAAGCTAATGTTGTAGCCGATGCTCTGAGTCGAAAGAAGGTGATGTTGTGTCAGCTGGTTGTTTCTTCTCCTCTTATGGATCGTATTATTGCTAAGAAGGATGAGGATAAGATAATTAGGATTATTAAGGAGAATGTTCGTAACAGAGTTGGTGGTAGTAGCCAAGATGGAAGTGGAGCTTAGATCGATGATAAAGGGATTTTGAGGATTAATAATCGGATTTGTGTCCCGAATGTTGATGGATTGAGGCAAGAATTACTTCGGGAAAATCATCGGTCCAGACTTTCTATTCATCTAGGTGTGACGAAGATGTACCATGATATGAAGAAGCTGTATTGATGGAGGGGTATGAAGCACGATATCTCCCTTTTTGTTAGTAGATGTGCAACTTGTCAGCATGTTAAGGTTGATCATCAGAAGACTGCTGGATTATTGCAACCCCTTGAGATTCCCAATTGGAAATGGGAACAAGTTTCTATGGATTTTATTGATGGATTACCAAGGACTAGCAGAGGTAATGAAAGTATTTGGGTTATTGTGGATAGATTGACTAAGTCAGCTCATTTCATTCCGGTTAGGTCTAACCGTTCTGCTTCTAGTTTAGCTGAGATTTATATGAGAGAAATAGTTCATCTTCATGGTGTTTCTGTTAGCATTGTTTGCGATAGAAACCCCATCTTTACCAGTCAGTTTTGGAAAGCTTTTCAGGAATCTTTAGGTACCCGCCTGAATCTGAGCACTTCTTACCATCCACAGACCGTCGGTCAAACGGAAAGGGTAAATCAGATTTTAGAAGATCTTCTTCGTGCCTATGTCCTTGATTATGGAGGATCTTGGGAAGATCATCTCCATCTCGTTGAATTCACCTATAACAATAGTTATCAGGTAAAGATCTCAAATATCTATTTAAGGTTGTCTTAAACATGTGTTTATCTTATTCCATCTCTTAAAATTCAGGCTAGTATCGCAATGGCTCCATTTGTTGCTCTTTACGGAAGCCCTTGCAAATCTCCGTCTTGCTGGATTGAATCCGGTAATCATTTGGTTCTTGGTCCTGATATGATTCTAGAAGCATCTAAGAAGGTTGAGGAGATTAGGAGAAAGATGAGGATTGCTCGGGATAGATAGAAGAAGTATGCTGACAGGCGTAGGTGGAGTTTGGAGTTTTTTGTTGGTGATCAGGTTTTCCTTAAGTTCTCTCCATTAAGAAATGTGATTCGTTTTGGACGGAGAGGGAAGCTCGCTCCTAGGTTATTGGTCTTTTTCGCATCTTAGAGAGAGTTGGTTCCTTAGCTTACCGTTTGGATTTGCCTGAGAAGCTTTCTAGATTGCACAATGTGTTCCATGTTTCGCATCTTCGTCGGTATCTTCATGATCCATCCTTGATTGTTCAGCCTTCTGCTCTCGAGAGTTTGGATGTCGAGCTAAACCTTACTGTCGAGACGAAGCCACTTCGTATTATCGATAGAGGTTCGAAACAGCTTCGAAGAAAATCTATCAACCTAGTCAAAGTGCAATGGAGCACTGATGATCGGGATTGTACTTGGGAAACGGAAGAGAGCATTCATGCTTCGAATCCGGAATTATTTGTTCCACGTATTATTCGTTATCCTACCTTATCCTTCTTTGTTTTCTGTGTCTCGTTCCTTTTCAAAGACGAAATGTTTTGAGTGGGGGAGAGTGTAACAACTCGCAAAATTGCTGAAATATTTCAAATGAAGATTCATATGAAATTTTGAATATAATTATTTTAAATTGATAAATTTGAAAATTTTAATGTATAATTTTGAGTTTTGATGTGAAATGTTCTTCCAAATTTAATAAAAATAAAGACTTTTCTTACATTTCAAAATGTTGTCAACTTTGGTCAAAGTTTGACTTTTTGTGAAAATTTTAAATTTTGAATTTTGAACTTTTTTTATGAAGATGAATTTAATTCTAACATTCTCCTTGTTTTCCGTTTTGTAAAATTTTGGTTTCTACATTTCAAAATGGATAACTTTTGGCGTATTACACGCAGTTATTTTTCCTTTAACATTTATCTTATTTTCATTGTGACTTTGGGCTAGGAATTCCTTTAGTAGATGAGAAGCCACCTGTTGAGATGCCTATATGGTTTTGCTAGATGTCTCATTTTCATGGTGCCTCCATAGAAAAAAAAACAATGTAAGTTTTCTTCTTCATCTTCCTCCTCAAAACCCTAGCCTTTCTCCCTCCTTTCCTCTACAATTTTTCCTCCTCCTCTCCACAACAAATTTCGGCCATGCTTGCCACTACCACCATCTCCTCTTCCTCTAACCAAAAACCATATCCAAAACTACCTCTTCTCCTTTGTTTTCGCCTTTCCTCTTCACAAATTTCGGCCCCAACTCCTATTCCTTTTCCCTTTTTTTCCCTTCAACCAATTCAGCCACATTCACCTTCTACTTCCCCAATTTCCTAACCCTAGCCATGACCTCCCCAAACCCTAACCCTAAGCTACCATGGCCGAACCTACTCCCAAACCCTAGCCAAAACCCTTGTTTAGCCTAAGGCCGAACCCTAGCCTAGCCCAAACCCCTATGGCCAAACCCAAACCCAAACAAAAACTAGCCTATGCACCCTTAGATAAGCCCTCTTCACATATATACAAATATATATTTTTCTATTTTTATTTTTTTATGTGAATTGTTTGTTTACGTATGGAATTTATTTTATTTTGCAAAGCGTCGAATTTGGATTCTCCTCTCACTCAAGCTTGTCTGTAATTTGTTGTGCTTGTCGTAGTCGTTGTGTTGCGCTTTGAATCACTTCTCTAACCAAAGAAAGGTGAGTAATCACTCTTGACAATGTACTTATATTTTTTTGAATTGATGACAATGGAATTGTATGGATTTGTATATGCAAGTTGAGAATTTCACCTATGTTTATATTATGTTATTTCATATCATTTTTTACCTATTATGATCATATGCCAAGATATATTGAATATTGTTATGTTTATTTAATATTCTGTTCTCACACTGCAAGTTCCTTCACTATGGGTTGAAATGATATATACCCGAATGATCTTTAGATTAAGAAAAATTATTATGGGCTGAAATGATAGGCCTGAGAAATTTTATTTGACTTGGGATTGCGGGTTTGAAATGATATGACACCCAAAAAATTAATAAATTGCGGATTGAAATGATATGTCCGTATTTACTTTACCCTTGGGTAGGGAATTTTATACAGACTCCGTGGTTGATTTAAAATGATTTTCTAAAAATTATTAAGTATTTTGGATTTCTATATATGAATCTCAACTAAAATTTAATGTAATAATTTTGGTGAATTTGTTTGCATGAGTTAAAAATTTTATAAGAGAAAAATAGTTGGAAATGTAAATTTTGGGAATCTAATTTACAGAATGAAGGTTAATTGAAATTTTATAATCCGATTTGACTTAATAATGGTATTTTATTCTAACTTATAAATTGTAAGTTTTTATTCATGTAATAGTGATTAAAATGATAAATGGTTTTTGTTTTTTTGGTGAAGAAAAAAAATGCAAGTTAAAACGTACATTTGACATGTAAGTTTTAACTAATGTAAATGGTATAACTTTGGTAATAAAAGTGATAAATGTTATTCACTGAAAAGAAAATAAAGTGCAAGTTAATAACGTACTTTTAACTTAGCATAAGGATTTCAGCTTTAAAATTTGACATTATAGTAACAAAGTTATTTAACTAAAGGTATGGTTTCTTTAATGACCAAATAGCTAAAATTTGAGTAATATAATAGGAATGATATCATGACTATGATAAAAACTGTAAATATATGTACTATTTGATTATATAAACTATTGTAGTAGGAAGTATTACGGTAATAATTCAAAACTGCTGTGATTTCTTACGGTAACAATTCAAAACTGCTACGATTTCCTTACTGTAACAATTCTGCACTGTTGCGGATTCTTACAGTAACAATTATGCACCGTTGTGAATTCTTACAATAGCATTTCTGCACTACTGCGAATTCTTACAGTAGCATTTCTTTACTACTGCGTTTTCTTAAAAGTGACATTTCCAGAATGCTACAAAATTTTCTAAAGGGTTATTCCGAATGTTATGGTTCTAAAGGTTACATTTTAAAGTGCTATGATCTCTAAATTTTTACGTCAAAAGGGGTTATAATTAATGAATTTGGAAGTGTACGACTTTGAGAAAAAAAATGAATAATATTTTAAAAGAAAAATGATATGGAATTTATATGGTTTTGAAAGGAATATGTTTGATATGAAAAATAAACCATTTGAAATTGAATAACCACGGGTTATAATAACGTTTGGTTATTAAAAAAACCGGGATTGGATATGGGCATACTCTCTGTCGATACCGAAAACCACTTTAACAACTGTATACGCTGTGGAGATTCCAGAATGAAGTAGGATGGTGGCGACGATCCTAAAGGTATACATACATAGACCTAACTCTCGTGAGTTAGCATAAGGTGGCTAAAACAGGAGCAATTGACGGGCCAAGTGAGGTAGCTCCTCCGATCGGACACACTTCATCGTTAGCCATTCTAGTACTTTGTGATTGATTTGGTGCGCACCTTTGATTCGGGAGTGTGGATCGAGTTGGGCGGTAGTTTCGGCTATGTGTTACCAACAGTCCGGAAGTGTAATTGGTATATCTACCCTGGCATTGCCTAGTTGTGTCGTGTCACCTATCGTAGCGCGCCTTCTACGAGTTTGTTTTATGTCGTACCTATGTGGTATCCTTTGGCGGCTCCAGTTTACGAGGAGTTACGGTACTGTATAGACTATTGGCATTATAAAAATGTGTTAAGGGGGAAAATGTAATGCCTTAATGCTATTTTAATAGTTTGCTTTACTTTAGACATTATTATAATAGCGTATGTTACTACATAGTAGATAGTTTAACGGATCCTTAGAGGATGGGCGATCCCAAGCATCCTTTAAGTTATTGATGCATCTCTTTTACAGTTCACTTGAGTTGATTTACATTTTATAAGTATGTATGTCCTGACTCAAGTGTTTTGTGTTTTGCTTTACGATCAGGTCAGCCTGAGTTTCATAGCTTTGGTTTCATCCTTTTTGGAGCTAGAGATCCACCGGAGATTTAGCTGTCTAACTAATATTTCTATTCCAGTTAGTTCCACTCAGCTTTTGCTTTTGTATTAGAGAACTTATGTACCTAGAATTTCCAAATGTATTTGTTTTCAGACTGTGATATTATGTATTAGTTTTAAGACTTTGTATCTAGGAGCTTCATGAACTCCTATGTTTATTTTATGCCGCTGCGAGTTATTCTGATATTTTGTGTCTGTGATTCTATGATTGATTTTATTTGCCCCAAATTTTATTAACAATCTGTTGTTTTGAATTATTCAAGTCCGACATGTGTGGTTTTATTGTCGATTTGAATGGTCCAAAATGGCGGGATGTTACACCTGCATCATGTCTGCTGCATTACTTATGTATCTCTGATGTAAATATATAACACTGATAAATGTTGTATTGAATATAATCAAATGTATTGTATAAACAACTTCATGAACTGTTTATTTGATTATTATATTTTATCGTTCCGCTGCGAGATTCTGTGTTTGTTTTCTTCTTCCTTTTCTCTTATTTTCTTATTTACCCATTAACAATCCTCCCTTTTGAATGGTTTGAGTTAACATGTGTAGTTTATTGTCGATTTAAACTGTCCAAAAAAGTGGGTCGTTACAACCTCGTTCAGCAAAGTTTAATTACTCCTTATCATTACATCATTATGTGTCATAGGGAGGAGTGGCTTTTGATGTTGAATCTTTATTCATTTTAGGTACATTAGGAACTCTTTCCAATATACTCACCCATTCAATCAAATCGAATCACTTATATTGCATGTTATTTATTTACTTTTGTTTTATATTCTATAAGCTTATCATAGACTCATACTTGTGGATCAAATACACATGTCCTTGTCTGTGATAACTAGTCTGTGAACATGACGAAGTAAGTGAAACCTTTTGATTTAATAGACTTACGATTGGATACATCTATATGTATCAATCCAAAGAGTTCGTCAACTCCTATGATGCTCCCATTTTATGGGTGCATAGCCTTTAATTATTTGTGATATAATCAACTAGTATCATATGATACATAGTCATATAATAAAAATTATTTCTCAAAACTACAGCTTAGTCTGTAATTCCAAAATAATTGTAAATAATTTTAGATACCTGAGAATTTTCAATGCATTACTTTTGTTGTGAAAATAAATACCACATTATAATATTACTTCATAGTGAATATTCATAATATTCACATTGAAATAGAACTAAATCTATTTTTATTCAACATCGAAAAATAGTCATTATCTAATGGTAAGTTTTACAAAAACAATTTTCGCAACTTGATGCAATCAGTAAGTGCTATATGGCATGCTCCCACTATTTCCACCATTACTATAACAACATTCTGAATTCGAAGGTACATCATTCACTTAATATAAATTATTTATTTCATATATTGTAACTAGTTTATAACGGTGAGTTCCTTAATCAAATATCTTGAACTCAAAGAAATAAATCTCATAGAAAATAATTTTCTATATAAAAATACATTTTGGAATAGAAATAATATTTTTCATTCCAATATTAAGTATCAATTATTATTATTATTACAATTCTCGTTTCTGATGTTTCTTTATGAAGCAAAAGTGCCTTAAATCACATCTACTTTTGTACATTTATTCTTCTTCTAAATGTTCGAACCATTCAAAAAATGCTCTTACTACAACATCATAATGAACTCTTTATAAAAATGCACTCGATCATCCTTAAAATTTAAGGACATCAAATATGTTGCACTATGCGTTAGCTGATCAAACTGACATATCGACCATCAAGTCCTTAGATTTATATTGTAGTTTTGGTTTTGTGTTATTTTTAACACAATGTAATCTTTATCATAATAAATCGATTGAATATTTGATCTCGCACTATAGTTTATTTGCTTATTTCAGATAAACTAATTTTATCGAAGTATCGTACATTTCGAACTATGAACGTACCATATAACATTTATATATGATAATTTATGGATCAAATATCTATAGTCATGTATTGCTTTAGAGTTCGAAAATCATAGAATGCAATGAATGGTCTCAACCAAATAAACATGTAGGCGACCAAATTACGAACGTATTTAGTAGTTGTAAAATATGGCGCTTGCATGGGTATTCAAACATTAACATGCAAGAAGCACTTATTAGTAAGTATATGTTATATTTCTATTTGTCAATCTTCAATTCAGTTCATTTGTATATCTTAATTTATAAACGTTTTATGAATCATATTAAATGCACAAATTTATTAATGCGGATTATTATACTATTATATAGCACATATTCTTGTAATATTAGAAAGATTAAATGTTATCATTTTATTTTTCTAATAAGGCTCACACTAGTCTTTTATGTTTCACCAAATTCTAAGCGAAACATAGAAATCATTGACTTCACTAGTGGGTGTTAGGACTTGTATGCTTTGGGATTCTGACCTTGACGAAAGCTCAATAAATCATAGGTCGGCCGCATACAATGGATAACTCCTTATCGGTTGTATCACATACAACTCCTAACCTGTGGTACCTTTTCCTAATCCCATCTTTACCTTGAGGAAAGCTCAACAAGTAAAGTGGGAATATTCACTTGGATCTGTCATTTCACGACGGCCTAAGTATAATACACGTACCCTGAGGAAAGCTAAACAAATACATGCAGTTATTTTACCTCATCTATTTCATATATTAATAGTACTACACATAACATCTCTAGCTTGAGGAAAGCTCAATAACTAAAGGGTATGTAAGTATTCTATTAATATATAAATGATAGAGGACAACTTTATATTAAAGATTCATAACCTTCAATATATTATATCAGGTGATATCGACTTATGGAATAATATATTTCTTATGAAATACCCTTGTGATTCAAGTTTCGGACACATCGTAAATTACGGTATACTTACATTTACGTATGTATTTATTTATTAAGTCTATTTAGGGTTTCTTAATGTTTCACCATTGATTTATACATTTATATTATATAAGTCTTATTATTGTATACTTTTATATATCATACTACTTATATAATAGTCTTATGTAATATTATATTAAATAAATCATATTTAATTAATTTTAATTAATTAACATTTTAATTAATTAACTTTTTAATTAATTTATATTATTTAATATAACATTTATATTAAATATTTATTATATATTATAACCTTTATAGTATAACATATATATCATATTTATGTGTATAATTTAATTAGTTAACCTTCTAATTAATTTATTTAATAAATTAACCTTTAATTAATTAATTTAATTAAAAAAATTAACTAAATTGATTTCAAAAATCATATTATATACATACATGTATACTTATGATATCTTAAACATTTTAAAATATCCAAATATATAATACATGTATATATTTTTTATTAATTAACTTATTTAATTAATTTATATGTTTTATTAATCTTATTAATAAATTAAAAAAATTTAAATTAATTTATTCTATTTTTCAAACATTTCAAAAAATTATTATATTATAGGCTTTATAATATATGTATATCTTATTTTAAATTTAACTTTTAAAATTAAAATCGTTTAGTTTAATTTTCAAACAATTTTGAAAATTAGTATAATGCGCAATTCAAATTGGGCCTCTTCTATTAAGTGCCACCTTTTGGGCTTACATATCTATTTGGGCCAAGCTGGTAGCCAGGTAGGGCAGAGTACTTGATTATCCAAACCCAATCCTTCCACACTACCTTTTTTAGACATCCTACTAACTAGGTTATGAGCTTAATAGGTTATTCCTAACGTGACTAATTACACATAGGCTATTGGGCTCTAATACCATTGTTGGAACTGGGCCAGCCCACAGTGGAAGTTATGGGTGGATTTCAGAAAAAATTCACTTATTGGATCTGGGCCTAGGAAGTCTAATTTATTTGTAATATTTCTAAATTTTATTTAAATAAAATCTCTTATTTTATTTAACCTTATAAATTATATACAATTTAATTTATATTCTAGGTATATATAAGTACACATATGTATCATATACATATATATGTGTGTGTATGCATGTGTAACATGATAACCCATGCAACATATAGCATGCTCATGTATATATATACATATATCTGTGTGTGTATGTGTGTATATATGTGTGTGTGCCTATATATATATATATATCTGTGTGTGTGTATGTGTGTGTATGTGCGTGCGCGCGTGCATGTGAGTGTTGGGATTTACACCGCAATGGAGATGTTAGCTCATAAGATATGTATCGTATGTTGTCCAAATATATGTATGTGTGTAAATTTGTTATTTATATAAATATTATAAATCTATATATATATATATATATATCTGTGTGTGTGTTTATGTATGTGTATATAAAACTTATATATATATATAAGTAAAATGTTAATTATATATATGTGTGTGTGCATGTAAGTATTATTGTAACAAATATTAAAATAACATATATATACACATACACATAATATAAAATTCTTTTTAATTAAGAATTTATATATATATATATACCTATTACAAAGACAAAATAATTATATATATATAAGCATATTTATAATATCAAAATATATATATATATATAAATAAAATTAAGTAAAAATTTTATTTTTAATTTTTAAACACTTCCTAATCATATTCATAACACAAAAATATTTTATTATAAATATTATTATGTTAAAAAATATATATATTGATTAATTAGTAAAAACTAATAAAATATTAATAAAAATATTTTGAAGACATATTATTCATTTTAAATTTTTAGAAAATCTAGCAAGATAATTTTAGGTTTGGAAAAATTTTCCATAATTTTTCTTGGTTAAAATTTATTTTTAATTAATTAATTATTTTCGGTGGTATATTATAATAATTTTTAAAAATATAAAATACATTTTAAATTCTCATTTTCTGGCCGAGAGTTTATTTCATGATAAAATAATTTTATAAAATTTAAAAGTTAATTTTCAAAACATATTTTATTTTATATAATTATT
The DNA here is from genome assembly GCA_030737815.1 of Allium fistulosum. Lineage (NCBI taxonomy): Eukaryota > Viridiplantae > Streptophyta > Magnoliopsida > Asparagales > Amaryllidaceae > Allium > Allium fistulosum. Next base: position 532,109,687 of record CM060904.1, read on the forward strand.
TAGATAGTGTACTAATTTAAATAATATTAAATAAATAATTATTAAAAATAGTTTACAACTGCTGAAAATTATTATTAATGTAAATATACATATATAAAATATATGTCCAATTATTAGCATGAAATGATGATATAATTAGATACAAAACATCTAATTATAATTAAATGACATATTAATGTGTGTATATTAATTAATGAAATAATCATTATTGTAAATAAAATATTTGGTTGTACATGTTTGGTAATATGTATAAAAAATGAATACATATGTATAACCAATCTAGTATGTAGCAATATCAATTCATATAAGAATCATCAATTAACCAATAGTATAATAATAATATATATGATATTAAAATATTATTCAGAAATTATAGACTACATAATACAGTGAAAACATACCTAAAACTAATGCCTTAAAGCACACCAAATAATGATGAACTCTCTCTTCTTTGAAAGCTTATCGATTCGATAGGCTGCTAATCCTTGAATCTTAGATCTTTGATTATCAAATGGTTGACTGTCGGTTGAATTGATTTGAGCTGGATTTGCTTGAGCTCCTAGAAAATGAAATCGGACAGCAATGTAAAAGGATAGTGGCAACAAAAAAGACCCTTTTTTAATTAGATTTTGAGGTGTTTAAATAGTAAATGGGAGAGGGAAAATATTAGATCATATGTCATACCAATTCTCGCTAAATCCAAGCCATGCAATTCTAACACCTCTAACCTATTTTAGCTGCCCCCTATAGTCCACATTATAGCCGCAATTATCAACCTATCATCATGGGCCAATATCCCGTTTAAGACAAAATAAATATTATTAGTTAAATCTAATTTAATTTCTTATCGATATCATATATCGATCGATATATTTATAACTAGTATAAATATATTTAATAAAATTTATTCCTTAAATCATATTCAAAATTTTATAATTATTATTTCATAGATATTAATTAATTTATAAAAATTATAAACTAATTAAATCGTTTGGTCTAAAGAGAATTCATCATTCCGGTCGTGTGACTCGTCAGGTGTAAATTTGGTCAACGGTTAGCATCGAACTATTCAAATGTTAATGTTCACAAGTCAGTTAGCAGGTGATGCGATATTTTAGCCAAATATATCGCTTACTTAGTTTTAGTAAAATCAAATTTCACTTTATAAAGCGTTACCCGATTGTGACATTTATTTACACCAATTCTCTTTGGCAAAACTATACCACTTTGGACTTATGGAATTTGGTAATGGTCAAAATTTCAATATCGTCCATAATTAACTCTATAGTCAAAACAAAATATCCCGGGTTCAATAATAATAATAATTATTAACTGAAATGCTTTGGCCAGAGACTTTGACTTTAAGTTGACTTGAGTTGATCGTGATACTAACCACATATAACTGGGGAGACAAAGCCTCCCTAAAATAGTGCTTCACCTCCAATACTTCCACTAGACCCAACAATAGTCACTCGATGGACGGCGTGCCATGACTTGACTATAATCAAAGTAGAGCTTTCATATCAAATATCCACAGTATTCTCAAGTTGAGAGAACTGTGTAAATTTGTCACATCGATATTTTCTATTTGACCTTAGTTATATTTACCAACAGAAAACTATCGAGTAACTCATTCCATGGTTATCTAATAATTATCAGTATGTAACCACTAGGTGCCCCTGCAGTCATGAGTAATACACTGTCTAGCTTTTGGAGAGCGTCATGTACTCTAGTTTCAATAGATACATTGATATCCAATTTCGATGCATCTTGACTAGGAACATTTAAAATGGTATATTGCTATTCATTGTGATAAGTTACTCACGGCTACATCACTTTGTAACTGCTATTACAAGAACATAAATTTATGGATTTTCTATTAAATATATTTTTAATTAAATTAACTAATTACTATAACACTTTATATCAAGTATATAATAAAAAGAAAAAGCCTTTTTTTGAACAAGATTGGTCAACGAGTTAGATATATGTAACGAATTACATAATTTTCCCTAGGGCATACCTCTAACTTTGTCGGATTCGAGTAGGGTGTAGAAGCAATAGTGCTCTAACCTATTGGGCTTCACTCTTAACCCATGGATAGTAAAAGTTGAGAATGTCGGAAACGTGATAATATACGAGACTTAGTTTCCATATACAATCGTTTCATTATTATTGAATATAACCAAATTAACTTAGGAAATATCTAAATGAAACACGAGGATTATACGGTACGGTTATTCACCGGGTGATGATATAGCCCACATATAAACTCGTCTCGCTCTTCTAGGACAAATGATAAGTAAATCCGTTCAGATAGAAGATGATCTCCGCCCTTTTGTATTGTCTGTTTATTTTTGAAAGGATCGATGTTGAGTTATCTGAAAATCTATCGATTGGTTTTGGAACGCCCGATAAGTGGAGGAGTGTGATTATATGAGATGACTCAAAACCGTAACCACTTCAAAACCATATATGTGATCAATGCTTTGGAAGAGGTTTGTAATATATTTGAGATGCTGGAATTTATATCGAGATTCGAGATCAGCTCAAGATGCTCGAACCCATGTAGAGGTTCATGATCCGTTCGAGATGCTGGAGTCCTTTTAGAGATTCATGATTGTTTGAGTTATGTCACGTGTGTTGAGATGATGAACGTGACTTCACCATCGATAATGACTAAAAATAGAGTAGGATTCATAGCCAGTGGGTTTAGCTAACCCAAGGATATATCTACTCCATATCTAGAGATGCTTTCGATATGTTGGGCGCCAAAAGTTGATGATATTCGACATCACATGTTAGGGCATGGTCCAGCTATGTTTACCTTATTGGTATATTTTATCTAGAGATATATGATCCTTGGAAGGTACTTTCTGACCCTTGTATAGGAAGTTAGCCTTAGTTTATTGGGGGATCTCCGTGGAAAATCCGTTATGTGTGCATACCTTAGCAGTTTTGATTGTACTTCAATATTATTGTGTCGTGAGATGCAAGTGGCACAGCTATTTTCTAATTTATATTCTTCACCCAAGACATTGTTTATTATATCGTAATATGTACTTATTAGGTGGTGGTTCTTTTGAGGGGATAACTGTTACGGCATTCCGTGCAGTCTTAAAAGTACTGTTATATGCTAATCACATATTTCTTGAGTTTCTCACACCGGACTTATTTCTGACCCGTGACTTTATTTTTCCTTTATTCCATGGGTGCTCTATCGAGTAGTTTGAGAAATGCAATTTTTCGTTGATGGTCATTAAGCTCTTGGAGATGAGCTAGATGTTTACCTACTGTAGTATTCTTATTTTCGCTGCATTACTTTATGTATATATATCAGCAATTGTAAGGACATGCTATAATAACTGTCCATGCTGATTATAATACTCTGATTAGTACCTCTGCAATGCTATTTATATTAGAATACCTCTGTGTATTATCTTTTGATATTATATGCTATCATTCTGTTGTGAGATTCTGATGTTTTTGTTCTTCGCTTTCTTATTCCTTTTCTTTTCTTCTTTTTCTATACCCTAATGTTCTATCTTTCCGACACTTGAGTGTTTGGCATGTGAATACCGTGGATGTATTAGTGTCGACATTCGGGGGTCGAAAATGCTGCTCATTACAAGTGAACTATATGGAAATTTAAAAGTCATATGTATCTAATGCAGATGATATAAACCACCAAAACGCACACCTTGAACGTCCTCATCTATAGTATACTACAATGGATACTCAATGATCTCACCATGTAATGTGCATGCTCTGAATGCATGCTGAAGGGGATCAAACATATGAGGTTGTGTGTACTATGATGACATAGGCTCAAAAGTAGCTGGTTGTAATGGTACTCTACTGGAAGAGATACGCGGGTCATTATGACGGGAGTTCAAACCCCATATACAATCAGATAATGAGTAAGAATGTGGGGATCCAATATGCATCGAAATCTTTGGATACAGTAAAGGGCTTACCATCTACACATCCCATGGCCTTTATGTCAACAATATAAGCCAGGCCGGCCTGAATAGATCTATAAATATCATTCCATGGAAGCGGATCAGGAGAAATGCGAACTACGCCATACAACTACAACCAACATCGCTCCTCTAAATACCAGATGAAAGGACATATAGGAAACTAAAACAAAACCCTATGTCTCGAAATAGAATAATGGAGAGCGATGGGATGCTCGTTACCGAGCTCTATAAACTAAATATAATCCTACTAGGGACAAATAATAATGTTATTGCGCTGCTTCATATCTATCTGCTATCTGGTCTCCATCAACTCATTATGCATCCCTATACAGCATAGTGCACGTGCATAGTATTCCCCCAATGACGTAATCTGAAGAAGTGAATATATGGAATAGTGTTCACTTCATTAACAAGTCGTGGATGCATGTTGGCCATATGCTTATAGTACCAAAGTGGGAGAATGTACCAAAAACCAAACTTCTTCCAAGACTGCTATAGCGCATAAGTATCCAACGCTACATTCAAATATCCAAGAATAGCGGTACCATTGTCGTAAATATAAAGTCTACCTACATCTACCAATCCAGCTAGATATCCAAAGTCTAACTATGCCCTTATTGTTTGAAAAAAATGTATAACCAAACAGATATAATAGAAAGGTACGTATAATAGGAGTGTGCATCACCTCGGCATCCCTATAGTCTACTATATACCTCTGCAGACATGTCAGTGTAACAACACCTCCTCTAACATCATTGTCTATCAAAGTCGATAAGTATGTAAAATATGACTCAAAATCCTCATATAAACTATCAAAGGGTAGCAACGCATGATCTGGTCGGCCAACCTCTATATCAATCAGCATATAATAGTCTAAAGGAGTCCATCCCAACTCAAAATCTGGGAAATGAAACGTATGTTTACAAAAATATATACTGAATTTAATAAATATTGAAAATATGATCGAAAAACGTTTTGTTAAAAATTAACTTTTTAGTCGATAAAAGTTATTTAAAATTCTTTGGGCTTGTGTAACAGTTATATCAACACATTAATAAGTCCTTAAATATTCTTAATTTCTAAGAGATCAACTAACAAAAGGCTTCTAGAAGAAGTACACAAAAGGAGAGAATAAAGGAGACACTTTTCCAAAGTATGGTAGGATGTGAAGTGGAGGTATAGCCTTGTCATGTTGGAATCCTTCCAATGTTACATTGTTCACAAATAAGGTGCGATTTTTGGTCATTCGGCTTCATTTTACAAGGCTATGAATAAGCACCTAAGACGTCCTTCCATTGTTCACTAATTCCCAAACCAAAAATTCCAAGTTCTTGCACTCCTTTCCCTTCTAAATCTTCTTAAATCAAAATAATTCAAACATAGCTAAAACTCCCCCAAACTCATGTTATCATCCTAATATAACATATAACGCCATCACATCATCCCACTAAGGAATTTAGAACCATCCTTTTTATATAGCCCAAGACCACACCCATTTTAGGCTTTCCTTGCCTAGGTCGTGCACGATCTTCCCCATCCTCATCTTGGCTGTGCTCTTCTAGGTCCATCTCTCTCTTGTTTGATTGCTCAAGGGTTGAGGGAAAGAGGGTAGTTGTTGTTACTTGGTAGTGGTAGGAAGTGGCAGCTACATCCTTGAGTTAAAAAGTGAGTTTATCAACACCTTGAATGAATAAATAAAACTTGACCATTTTTTCTTGTTATAACTTGTCAATTTTGCTTGTTGAAACTTATTTATTTTGCTTGCTATTAATAATAATATTAGACACTAACTAATTAAAGTTATAACTCATATTGGTGTGCTTTGAATAGCATATTATTTGTGTATTGGTTGTGCCTTGGAAGGCTTTGATTGTGTTGTTTATTTGAGCACGTATAATTGAAAGATTGTACATTTGGATTTGGACATATTATTTATATATATGTCATACCATGCCTCTATGTCATATGGTTTGAATTTGGGAATCGTATATGTTTATATGATTCAATAATATCGAATATTGAACTGAATATGGAATTGTCCGTATAGCAATAGTCGCTATAAACGCACTTTGAATCCCCCTTTTTTGTCTCACTTTTTAAAATCCATATTTTGTTTATTTTTGAATGAAATATTTCCTATACTCATAGAAGTATAGAAGATAGTAAGAAGTGAAGTTTAAAAGCTATTTCGTTTATAAAATAAAGTTAGTAAAGTTATGATTTATATAACAATAGTCGCTTTGGATGCACTTTAGAAAAACAAGTTTTTGTGAAGTTTTTAAATGTTATACTTTGGATATTTTTATGAAATCTTTTCAAAAGGGTTTTATAAAAAGTATACGAGTATTTTAAAAGAATTTTGAAGTTTAAAAATATTGTTAAATAATTATTTAAAAGATTTAAAGTAAATGCTATTATTATTTTATATACACGGAACTTGTTTGTTTTTTTTAAATAATAAAGGTTTTCAAAAATCAATATTATAGTACTATATTTAAAGTAATAGTTTATATAACTATTTATATCTTATTTATAAGTATTTTAAAAGTATTTTATTTGTATATAAGTCTATAAAACTATTTTTAATCCTTTTATTAAAGTAAGAACTTTTATACACTTTCCTCTATTAACTTCTTTCAAATTCTTTTTCTTTATTAAATGAAAGTATTATACATATACATACATACATATATATCATTTTAAAAGAGTTTCTAATTTATTTGTACAAGTAACACACACACACACACATGCACACACACACACACATATCATTTTAAAAGAGTTTCTAATTTATTTGTACAAGTGATTTCAAGAGTATTGTTTTTGAAGTAAGAATGAAAATTTAAACTTATGTAATGACCTTGGTTTGATTGTTTATGGAGTGTTAGTTATACTATGATTAAAACTAAAAGCCAAGCGAGGTAGGCTTCTCTATTTGTGAGAGTCAAGACTGATGTTAGCGTAAGGATGGAGCAATAGAGCTCTAACCTACCGAATTCCTTCTTGACTGAGTAATGATTAAGCTGGAATGTCGGAAACATGTCAAGTATATGAACCATGATTTCCACAAGCAAGTGCTTGAGACTCGATAATCGATTAATCGACTGCCGGTCTTGACCAACCTTAACTTAGGAAGTATATGAAAGGCTTCACGAATTTATACCAATGAGAACTCCCGGGGAGGAGCTTTGGTACGAAATGCCTCTAGCTTTTGATTACTTATAAGAGAACCAGAATTAAGTTAACTGGGAATTTATCGATTAGTTTTGAAGAGTCTGAGTGTGACGACCCGCAAATCCATAACCTTTGAATCGACAATAAACCACACACGTCTGACCCAAAAAGCATAGACAGCGGAAAGTCATGAGAAAGAAAGAAGAGAGAAGAAGAGAAGATAAGAAAGAGAGAAGAAGAAAACCAAACAGAACAATAAAGAATATCACATCGCGGCAGAAAACATATAATATCATATCAATGATCTTTACCAAATAGAAACTGTATATACATACATCAATCAGAGTTCAACAATCAATCACTAATCATCAGCCTGGAAAGTTATAATAACCTGTCCTTACAATTACTGATAATATAAACAACAACAATGCAGTGGAAAATAAACAGATACATGTATACGACATTAAGATCTCCAGCTCGCCTACTGAAGCTCCAAAAGCACCAAATCTGAACCTGTAAATATACTCGATCTGAACCGAGCATTGAAAGGAAAGAACGCTCGGATCAGTCTGGTAAACCAGTGTGAGAAAACACACTCGATTGAATTTATTAAATTACCAAAATTTTCCTTTTCAAAACAAAAGTATCTCGTAAGACACGCCCACACATAAACACAGACATGTTTTTACCTTACGATAACCAAAACCTTTCATATCAAATCATGTTATATTATACTAGTGTCTAGTATACAAATAATATTAATCATAGCCGAAATTGTTACATTGATTAAATTCCAACATATAGCCCAAAGTGGGTAATACAATCAAAATGGTAGGCATGTAGCGGAGTTTGGATTTCCATACAAATGACCAGGTGAAGGGACTACTTCCGACAGTACATCTCTAGAGGAATGTACCGAGGACCATCACAAAGGATCCTCTACCAACACAAGACCGGCCTACCTCTATAACTAGGTAGTACCGAATATATCATCCCCCGGTCGTTATCGACCTTTTCGAGGGCCCTTATAGCATACAAACCACATTAATTTACATCCCGAACGTCATAGTGGGAAGAAATATATCTAGAAGGGGATGATCATATCCTAATTGGGAATGACCCACTTAGCCCTGCTGCATCTAACCATATTTCAGTCATTTGCGGTTGATGAGGCCTAAGGTAACGATTACCTTTCACATATCACATATCACATCATCTTTGAATCCCACATTGTCATTTCCGTTGACTACTAATTGCCTTCACAAAAATACAACCCTTGAGCTCGTAAGTCTCAAGGAGGGTGTTAAGCTAAGAGAAGTTGCCTTCTCCACCACCAATTGATGTACGTTTGTAAAATCCAATATACGTAATCTTAGAAATGCAATGTCATACACTCGTCCATACAAGTTGTCCAGGAATAGGACAAACCGAAGGTACTTTCCTACCACATCCTGTCGGGAAATCCCTAGGATTAGTAGCGAATAGTCCTTGCATTGGATATTTCATAACGAAGAGACTACTACTACTATATGCATATTGGGATTTTAACCCCAAACGATCAACAAGTAGTCCTTCACTATGAAAATCCTAAATATCAATATCCTCAATAAACTACACAATCGAACGCATATACGTTGGTCCGAAGTGGTTTTCAGATAACTCTGATCCCAGTCTCATCGCACCAACAATGCAAAAGCGTTTTTCAACCTCATACAGAAACTAAGTCTCATAGACTTATCACGTCTCCAACTTTCAACTTGCTATCCTTCGGCCGAGAAGGAAGCTCGATAGATTGGAGTAATCACTTCGCACTACACGAATCAACATTCTCAACACAAACGATAATCAAGCCTACATAGCCAGTTACGTACTAAGCGTACGACTAATTAGTTTCTACATCAAGTCGAGAAACTAAAATGGCCAAAAATATAAATTTAGAACGAAAGCAGTCACTAGGCCTGATTTATTAAATCATTCATTAATTAAATCACTTTTCCAAATTTAATGCTTCAAATTATCTTTAAAATGATATATTCTCAAAACCATTTCAATATTTCACTATTTGGAAAACATTTCCATATACTTATTTTAATAATAAGTGAATTCATAATTTACTTTATTTTCAAACCATTCAAACTTCAATTTATAATCACTTTCCAAAACATTTATTCAATTTAAAGGATTATTCACTGTCCAAAATCATGAATAAAATTTTCTTACCAAATTAATTACTTCTACACATTTAATTTAAAGGATTATCCATTGTCCAAAATTGTGAATATAATTCCTTTATAAACTTTCATATTTAACTTATCAAATTAAGGTGATTTCACATTTATAAAACCATGTTTAAACATCTCATATATATCTTATAAAAACTTCCATTTATAAAATTCCTTTATTAACCAATTCCATTTATATCTCATTTATATGTCAAAATCCAATTATAAGTTAATTTATTTATCAATCTTTTATTTACAAATTTATTCTTTTTACAACTTCATTAATTCATAAAACTTATTTACTTATAAGATTCATTTTTAACTTCATTTTAACACTTATAAAACTCGTTTATAATTCCATTATTTTTATTTATAAAATATTAATTTTATAAATCTTATATATAAACCATTTATAATAAGTTCAAAATCTTAATTTAACTTAATTTTATAAAATAGTTAACTTCTTATTTCAAAATTCATATTTCATTTCCATTTAAATAAACTTATTCTTTTAATAATTTACAGATCATTATTAAAAACTTATATAACTTCAAAAATCACTTAAACAGCCTTTTTAATTTGAAGTCATCATTTTAATATTTTTAAAATTCCAAAATATGGCCCAATGATACAACAGCACTAAATAAGGTGATTCACATGGATAACAACAACCATGGCATCAAATACAATAAAAATCACATGATAACAACATATATAATAATATCTGTAAATAAATCAACAGTAGTGAGGAATCCAGTTGGATCCCTCCAACCTGTCACTTGCAACAAATATACATATGAGAAAATATGTACAATGTCCGCTTCGAGGTAGACGCGCGTACAAAAGGTCATCAGCTCATACACGGGAACGTATAGGGTCTCATATGCTCCAATAAGTAGGAATATATCCAACTACTAATAAAATAGTATAACATCCAAACAATCACCAAACATCATAAATAAAATTTATTCTCACTTATATAAAAATATAAGCAAGATAAAAAGAGTGAGTTGTACTCACATTGCTTGCAGTTGTTGTAATAGCGATTTATTTCGATTAAAACTATACAAGCGTTTAATTCTAACCAAAATTTTCACTAGCTCTAAATCAATCCAATCTAGCTCCATTGCGCAGTGTTCGTGAATACGAACCCAACGCAACTTGTTTCATCCGATTTCGACCTCGTATGATAAAGTTATAGCATTTTAAAGATTATACAATTTTATATACTACTTGACTTACAAATATATTTTTATTATTATTAAAACCTTAATCACGGCCGTTCATCTTGGATCTGAAAATAGTGGCCGCTCGCATCTTCTTCTCTCATGCACATTTCCTCCAAGTTGAGAAACCCATAGCCGTCAATTTGCATTTAATTTTCGCGCCCACCTCTTCGATCGAGTCATTGATCAGGGACTGCCATCGCAAAGACCTTCGCGAGCTCCACCTCCATGCCCCACCTCGATGAACTCACGCCCCGATAGACCTCGAAAAATGTGCGCAAGGGTAGCAGGAATGGAGGGAGATTGTTGTGAATCCGCTGCGCCATACCCAATCACGACCGTTGGATTGATAGTACTCGTCGAGCTCTACAAGTTTGCAGTTGGAAGTTTTGCTTGATATTTAGTGGATTTGTAGAGATCGAGGGGAGAAGTTCAGCAATTTCTGGCCATTCAAATATTATAGTGGCGGCTAGCCCTAGGGGTTTAGGGTTTTGGCCATTTAGAAAATAATTGGGTCCTTTTATAGCAAATTTCAAAAAACTATTCACCCGAAATAGTTCTGAACTCCAAACGAAGCGTGCCGCCTGACGTTTATAATGTTTTACCCCTATTCCGAATGCAGTGGAATATATATCGGGAACCAATTCTATCGTATTTGGAAGATAGGTTTTCGAATCGAATTATTTTAATTAAAAATTACTTAAACAAATTTCTACGCGTTTCAGCTTCCCATGATCAAACCGTACGTCTGATTGACACAAAATATGAAATCCTACAATAATATAATATTACAGATCCAATGAAACTAGTTTCGTCGAAATCCGAGACTGTGTCAAAAATGACTATTTTTGCACGTAAATTAAATCGATAAATTGCCAATTTCTATAAATTTACTTTTAAATCAATTTTAAAAGTTTACCAACATCATTCTAATTCAAATAGAATTTATATCAACTTTATAAATCATTTTCATTCTTATTAAATTCAAATTTCAATTATTTCCACAATTTCAAATATTAAATTAACAATTAAATTATCCAATTAAATCATTATATTTCAAATATAAGTTATTCAACTTATAAAATTAACTTGTGAATATTTAAAATCAATTAAATATCCGAATTTCGAATGACTGAAATTCTAGGTCGTTACATTCTCCCCTACTTAAAATAATTTCGTCCCCAAAATTACCAAGTGAGAAAAAGCCACAAAATCCATTAACTTTTCACAACAATTCGTTCAAACTAGATTACCAACACTATCTAAACCTTTTAACTTTTTCCAAAATCATTTAGTTAAACTTCTTATAAAAACTTTTTTAAGTTTTCAAATTCATACTTAGTTATCTTTTCAAAATTAACTAATATCGTTTAACTTTTAACTCAAAATCAAAATTTTAGTTATCAAATTTTTTTTTCCAATTTTCTCAAAAATTTTCTAACACCATAAATTTTCAAAATAATTCCGCCATAGCCTCCTTTGCGCGGTTCGATTCGGAAAAAATCACAATATATATATATATATATCACAAGTATACATCTCATCTCAGTTATGAGGCATCCCATAAGGAAAAAAAATATAAAGGTACAATATGTAATCCGAGATATGTACCTTATATATTATTAGCGAGCATATACGACTAATATAGCGCGAAAGCGAGCTCCAAATACGAAGCATACGTCATCTGCACCTACTATACACTCAACAAACAATAAGTACATGTATATATGGAAAGTAATATCAATATACAACATATACCAATACAACAACTATATATGCTAATATAGCAAATGCAACCAAAAGCAACAAATTCAACCACCAAACAACTATCATCCAACTAACATCCAACAAACCAATATCTATCCAATCAATCCATAACCAAATCAATATACACTCATTTCTCATTAATATTCATTGAATTGGTTTTCAATTTAATCACATTTGATTCATTAACATTGGATTTTACTAACATTCATTTATTCATATTCAATTAGTTTACATTCATTAATTTACATTCAAGTTTGTTCACTTCCAAATTAAATCAAATTCAATTCTATTTAAATTCAATTACTACCAATTTGAATTCAATTATTTAGTTTTCAATTTCATTAACATTTAATGAATTTCTATTTAATCAACTAACATCCATCTAACAACCAATGCATATCCAACATAACCAAATTTATTTAATTTACACACAAACATTTATATTTACTTCATTTACATTCAATTTGGTTTAACACATTTAATTTTAATTAGTTTAATATTCAATTTAGATTGAATTCTAGTATTCACTATATTCACATTTTTATACAACACTTCCAATGCTAATTTTATCATCACTTCTTAACTTAAGTTTTATTCAATTCTTAATAACAACATTTCTAAACCAGGTTTATTTACTAATTCACCTTTACAATTAAAGTTGAACTCATTTAACAATTCAAGTTTATATTCATATTCATCACTTAAGTTATGTTTCATTTCATTCTCACTTACATTTACTTTCACTATACAACTTAAGTTCATCTCTAATTTAATTCAAATTATATTTTATTTAACTTTTACTTAAGTCAAATTTCATATCACTATTCAAATTCATATTTTCATTTCTTAACATTTCATAATTAGCAAATCTAAATTTTTGTTTCCAACTTATTACTACAAAATTCATAAGTTATACTTATTCATTTCAATTTCCATGAATATTTATTTAAGTTTACTTCCATTCACCAAACTCATTTTATAATTTTAATTCATGGTTATATAGTCACTTTACAACTTAAGTTTATTTAAATTTTCAAATTCATATTATATAATCACTTATCACTTAAGTTTAATTTCCATTTCAATAACTTATCTAATCCAGTTCATATCCAATTCACTTTATTTAACTTTTCTTTAGTTAAATTTCAAATCATATTATAAGTCCAAAACTCATTTTACTTATATTTATCAATTTCAAACTGGATTTTAAATTCAAATTTTTTTACCACAACAAAACTTCAATTTTCAATTTACTATGGTAGCAAATCAATCGCCCAGAAACTCGAAAATGATATTGATGATGCTGCAGTCATCACCCTTATTATTTTACAGCAACGGTAGTGAATTCAGTTCTTTATATTCTTTTAAAATCCCTTTTTATATTTATAAATCACATTTATTAATTTATACTTATATAATTTCACTATTTTACTTCACTTATATAAGGTTCATTCCAAATTTATTTATCTTATTTAGATTTATAATAGTATAACCTCTTCAAACTTTGAAAAACAACTATCAAAATCAGCGGGATTCAAATTCTCAAATTCTTAGTTTAAATCCATTTTTATTCATAACTCATATTTATAAATATACTCATGTAGTTTCATTTCTTATATATAAGATTATTTCACAATTGTAAATCATATTAACTATAATTCCATACATTATAATTCACTAGCTTATATAATTTATTCTTTTACAATTGTTATTTTTATTTAGATTATTCAAACAGCTTTTATTAACTTATATATATTTACATTTTCAAACAACCAAACAATCAATTAATATACACTATAATAATTTCTGAAAAATTATTCCTTTATATATAAAATATAATCGAGGTAAAATTATTTCATTTACCCAATTTAAAAACAATACTATGTCGACTTGCCTCGTTTAAGTGTTTAGAAATCCCTATCGATAACATGGCGTCCCACGCACAAACCAGAATTCATAAACAACTCAATGGATAAGTAAACACAATATAAAACATTTTATAATCACTAACAAATACGCGCTCATATATATAATACGCTCATACTCAATCTAGGGTGCTACTGACCCTATATATACTGAGTACACATCAAAGCCTAGGAATATACTAAACCTAAGCTCTGATACTACGTGTGTCGACCCGCAAATCCGTACTCTTTGAATCGATAATAAACCAAACATGTCCGACCCAATATGTACAGACTGACGGAAAGTCATGAGAAAGAAAGAAGAGAGAAGAAGAGAAGATAATAAAGAGAGAAGAAGAAAACCAAACATAACAATACAGAATCTCACATCGCAGCGGAAAACATATAATATCATATCAATGATCTTTACCAAACAAAAACTGTATATACAAACATCAATCACTAATCATCAGCCTGGACAGTTATAATAACTTGTCCTTACAATTACTGATAATATAAACAACAATAATGTAGCGGAAAATAAACAGATACGTGTATACGACATGAAGATCCCCATCTCGCCTGTTGAAGCTCCAAAAGCACCAAATCTAAACTTGTAAATATACTCGGTCTGACCCGAGCATTGAAAGGGAAGAACGCCCGGATCAGTCTGGTAAATCAACGTGAGAAAACACACTCAACTGAATTTATTAAATTGCCAAAACTTTCCTTTTCAAAACAAAAGTATCCCGTAGGACACGCCCACACACAAACACGGACATGTTTTTACTTTACGATAAACAAAACCTTTCATATCAAATCATGTTATATTATACCAGTGTCTAGTATACAAATAATATTAATCATAGTCGAAATTGTTACATTGATTAAATTTCAGCATATAGCCCAAAGTGGGTAATACAATCAAAATGGCAGGCACGTAGCGGAGTTTGGATTTCCATAGAAATGTCTATGTGAAGGGACTACCTTCGGGCAGTACATCTCTAGAGGAATGTACCGAGGACCATCACAAAGGATCCTCTACCAACATAAGACCGGCCTACCTCTATAACTAGGTAGTACCGAATATATTATCCCTCGGTCATTACTGACCTTTCCGAGGGCCCTCATAGCATACAAACCACATTAATTTACATCCCGAGCGTCACAATGTGAAGAAATATATCTAGAAGAGGATGATCATATCCTAATTGGGAATGACCCACTTAGCCCTGCTGCATCTAACCCTGTTTCGGTCATTTGCGGTTGATGAGGCCTGAGGTAACGATTACCTTTCACATATCACATCATCTTTGAATGCCACATTGCCATTTTCGTTGACTACTAATTGCCTTCCACAAAAATACAACCCTTGAGCTCGTACGTCTCAAGGAGGGTGTTAAGCTAAGAGAAGTTGCCTTCTCCGCCACCAACTGATGTACGTTTATTAAAACCAATATACGTAATCTTAGAAATGCAATTAGACACTCGGCCATACAAGTTGTCCAGAAATAGGACAAAGCGAAGGTACTTTCCTACCACATCCTGTCACGAAATACCTAGGATTAGTGTCCTTGCATTGGATATTTCATAACGAAGAGACTACTGATACTATATGCATATTGGGATTTTAACCCCAAACGATCAACAAGTAGTCCTTCACTATGAAAATCCTAAATATCAATATCCTCAATAAACTACACAATCGAACGCATATATGTTTGTCCGAAGTGGTTTTCAGATAACTCTGATCCCGGTCACTTCGCACCAACAACGCAAAAGCGTTTCCCAACCTCACACAGAAACTAAGTCTCGTAGACTTATCACCTCTCCAACTTTCAACTTGCTATCCTTCGACCGAGAAGGAAGCTCGATAGATTGGAGTAATCACTTCGCACTACACGAATCAACATTGTCAACACAAACGATAATCAAGCCTACATAGCCAGTTACGTACTAAGCGTACGACTAATTAGTTTCTACATCAAGTCGAGAAACTAAAATGGCCAAAAATATAAATTTAGAACGAAAGCAGTCACTAAGCCTGATTTATTAAATCATTCATTAATTAAATCACTTTTCCAAATTTAATACTTCAAATTATCTTTAAAATGATATATTCTCAAAACCATTTCAATATTTTACTATTTGGAAAACATTTCTATATACTTATTTTAATAATAAGTGAATTCACAATTTACTTTATTTTCAAACTATTCAAACTTCAATTTATAATCACTTTCCAAAACATTTATTCAATTTAAAGGATTATTCACTGTCCAAAATCGTGAATAAAATTTTCTTACCAAATTCATTGCTTCTACACATTTAATTTAAAGGATTATCCATTGTCCAAAATCGTGAATATAATTGTTTTATAAACTTTCATATTTAACTTATCAAATTAAGGTGATTTCACATTTATAAAACCATGTTTAAACATCTCATATATATCTTATAAAAACTTCCATTTATAAAATTCCTTTATTAACAAATTCCATTTATATCTCATTTATATGTCAAAATCTAATTATAAGTTAATTTACTTATAAATCTTTTATTTTCAAATTCATTCTTTTTACAACTTTATTAATTCATAAACCTTATTTACTTATAAGATTAATTTTTAACTTCATTTTAACACTTATAAAATTCATTTATAATTCCATTATTTTTATTTATAAAATATCGATTTTATAAATCTTATATATAAACCATTTATAATAAGTTCAAAATCTCATTTAACTTAATTTACAAAATAGTTAACTTCTTATTTCAAAAATCATATTTCGTTTCCATTTAAATAAACTTATTCTTTTAATAATTTAAAAATCATTATTAAAAACTTATTAACTTCAAAAATCACTTAAACAACCTTTTTAATTTGAAATCATCATTTTGATATTTTTAAATTTTCAAAACATGGTCCAATGCTACAACAACACTAAATAAGATGATTCACATGGATAACGACAACCATGGCATCCAACACAACAAAAATCACATGATAACATCATATATAACAATATCTGTAAATAAAATCAACACTGGTGAGGAATCCAGTTGGATCCCTCCAACCTGTCACCTGCAACAAACATACATATGAGAAAATATGTACAATGTCCGCTTCGAGGCAGACGCACGTACAAAAGGTCATCTGCTCATACACGGGAACGTATAGGGCCTCATCTGCTCCAATAAGCAGGAATATATCCAACTACTAATAATACAGTATAACATCCAAACAATCACCAAACATCATAAATAAAATTTATTCTCACTTATATAAAAATATAAGCGAGACAGAAAGAGTGAGTTGTACTCACATTGCTTGCAGTTGTCGTAATAGCGATTTATTTCGATTAAAACAAAACAAGCGTTTAATTCTAACCAAAATTTTCACTAGCTCCAAATCAATCCAATCCAGCTCCATCGCGTACTGTTCGCGAATACGAACCCAACGCAACTTGTTTCGTCCGATTTCGACCTCGTATGACAAAGTTATAGCATTTTAAAGATTATATAATTTTATATACAAATTAATTTACAAATTTTTTTTATTATTAAAACCTTAATCACGGCCTTCATCTTGAATCTGAAAATCGTAGTCGCTCGCATCTTCTTCTCTCACGCGTGTTTCCTCCAGGTTGAGAAACTTATAGCCGTCAATTTGCATTTAATTTTCGCGCCCACTTCTTCGATCGAGACATTGATCAGGGACTGCCATCACAAAGACCTTCGCGATCTCCACCTCCTTGCCCCACCTAGATGAACTCGCGCCTCCATAGACCTCGAAAAACGTGCGTAAGGGCAGCACAAACGGAGGGAGATTGTCGCGAATCCGCTGCGCCATACCCAATCTCGACCGTTGGATTGATAGTACTCGTCGAGCTCTACAAGTTTGTAGTTGGAAGTTTTGCTTGATAATGAGTGGATTTGCAGAGATCGAGGGGAGAAGTTCGACAATTTCTGACCGTTCAAATATTATAGTGGCGGCTATCCCTAGGGTATTAGGGCTTTGGCCATTTAGAAAATAATTGGGTCCTTTTATAGCAAATTTCAAAACACTATTCACCCGAAATAATTCCGAACTCCAAACGAAGTGTGCCGCCTGACGTTTATAATATTTTACCCCTATTCCGAATGCAATGAAATATATATCGGGAGCCAATTCCATCGTATTTGGAAGATGGGTTTTCGAATCGAATTATTTTAATTAAAAATTATTTAAACAAATTTCTTCGCGTTTCAGCTTCCCACGATCAAATTGTACGTTCGATTGACACGAACTTTAAAATCCTACAATAATATAACATTACGGATCCAATGAAACTGGTTTCGTCGAAATCCGAGACTGTGTCAAAAATGACTATTTTTACACGTAAATTAAATCGATAAATTGCAAATTTCTATAAATTAACTTTTAAATCAATTTTAAAAGTTTACCAATATCATTCTAATTCAAATAGAATTTATATCAACTTTATAAATCATTTTCATTCTTATTAAATTCAAATTTCAATTATTTCCACAATTTCAAATATTAAATTAACAATTAAATTATCCAATTAAATCATTATATTTCAAATTTAAGTTATTCAACTTATAAAATTAACTTGTGAATATTTAAAATCAATAATGACTGAAATTATGGATCGTTACACTGAGATTGGTAAGTGTTCTACTTGCCGAATACCACTTCAAAACTATTATATTAGTTCTATATTTTGAAAGTGGAAGGATGGAATCCATGTATAGTTCAGAAACCTTTTGAGATGATGGAATCCGTGTGGGATTCATGATTTGTTTGAGTATTGAAGACTAGTGTAAAAGATACCAACATCGGAAAATGAATAAAAATAGAGTAGGATGCACAATCTCAGGTTTAGCTTAACCCATGAGGGTATAACAACTCCAAATCTATAGATATTATTGATTGTTAGGCGTCGGGAGTTGTTGATACTTGGTGCTACGCAGTTCATCATTGGGCCAGTTGTGTTGACTTTATGATTTATTTTATCTAGAGATATATGATGCTCAGAAGGGAATTCTCCGACCCTTGTGCAGGAGATCCACCTCGAAAAACTGAAGGCGTCTATGTGGAAACCTTACACAATTAGCGAATGCGCCTTAGCGGTCTTTGATTGTGTGCATATTATTGTTGTGGTGTACACTCACTCGCAGCATAGCTATTTCTTACTTATATTCAACATCTTAGACCTTATTATAATATCACTGAATTTTCTAATAGAAACGGTTTGGATATTGTAAGATATAAAACTGATCTGTGTTTATTTACGGTATGGTCTTACAAAATACATTTATTTTTGAAAGGTTTTATAAATATAAAAATCCATATGATTAAGCTACTCATGCTGGTTTACCACACTGATCCGAGTGTTATTTTCTTATAACACTCGAGTCAGCCCCGAGTTTATTTCCAGGCTTGGTTATGGGCACTTATGGAGATGTGTGGAATGCCTATCTATCCATCTACCTATATTCGTTTCAGTTCACTATTATGTATATATGCATTCAGTATTGTGAGGACAAACAGTTATAACTATCCAGACTAATTGTACTACTTAGTCATTTTGTAACTCTGATACTCACGTATGTCGGAGTAAACCTTTGTACTACATTTTGAGATATTATATATTATCTGTATGTGCGATTTTGATATTGTGTTTTGCTTTCTTGTTCTATTTCATTTTCTTTTATTTTACCCCAACTTTCTATCTTTCCGACACTTTGGTGTGCTCGGAACACGAATACCGTGGATGTTTTTAGTGTCGACATTTGAAGGTCGAAAAGCGATCGTTGCATTTTATATTAAAAATATACATATGATGTCGCTAGCGCTGCACTTAGTCAATGTGTCCTCATCAGGGGCAACTCATGCAAGCATCAAAGATAATCAACGGTCATATTAGCATCTGAAATGGTGTGAGCTGAATCAACATCAACATCGGTCATGTAACAGATGGTCCATCTAGCAATTCTAACTGGTCATGACGACATTTCGACAAATGGGTGAATAAAAATGGAAAAGGAAAAAGGAAAGATGAAAGTAAAAATGAAGGAAAAATGAAGATAGCGCCTGATTTAGGCGCTTGCTCAACAAACGCCTAAAGCTCAAGCGCTTGTTGACAAGCGTCTAAGCCATATCCACACACGAGCGCTTGTTTAACAAACATCTAAGCTTCGTATACTTGTTGAACAAGCTCCTGAAGACCAATTGCTAAGCGCTTGGTTCAGAAAAAGTTTGGGAAACCCATTGCATTACATTTTGTAGTCGAACAAAATGTAATTTCTACACTCCAAACGGTTGTCCATCAATTTAAACGGTACATATAGCATTAACACTTGTCTACCAAGTTGTTTACTCTATATAAATGTGAATAATGTATCACATGTATTCTTCATCCTATAAAACATATCTTTCTCTTCTTACCAAACTTACCTATAATGGAAAACCAAAATGATAACAATATCCCTCAAATGAACTTCTGAATTTCCCATATGTCATTCTGATGGGAAGTTCTTCTATACACAAATGAAGGAGATCTACAACCAGGACCCAGAATGCCAAACAAAGCATTCATTTAAAATGTACAAAGTCAGCTTTGGTTACATTTTGCGTAAAATAAGATTTATGAAATACGAAGTGTAATTTCACAAATAAAAAACAACATGCACTACTTGTATACCAAAATTTGAGTAGGATGAAACAGTACCGTAGAACGAGGGGTTAAAATTTCAAAAAGAATTGGGATACAGTGTTAAATCTATATAAAATATGCATGTACAATTTACCTCCTAAAACCATCGTACTACTAGTACAATACAGTCTGTGAATGCTTGCAACACACCGATTAAAATAGGATGGTTATGGTAGTGGTTACTGTTGTCATTTTGTAAATACCGTTACCGTACCGTTTTTACTGGTAAACTAAATTTGTTTACCGTTACCGATTGACTCGTATACCGATGACCGGTATATCAATAAACTGGTAACTGTTACACTGGTAATGGTAAATTACCGTTTGTCTTCTAGAAAAATAATAAGTTAGATATATTTTTACATTGAATGATGCTTCAATATATATCCAATTGGAACACTTAATAAAGAACATAGAAAAAATTGTATTTATCATCATTTGAGTTGAATTAATGAGATAAATAGAACTATTTTCTTACTTCTAAATGGTCATAATACAACATCTTACATGAATATCAATGTATTATGAATGGACTGGTAAATCACCGTGACCGTTGGTTTTGAAAAAATATTACCGATGTTTTACCGTAAAAAATTGTAAATTTACCGTTACCGTACCGATTATGCCGGTATACTGACTTTACTTTAAAATGGTAACCGATTGACTGGTGATGGTATGATAATGGTAAATTTACCGTTACCATAACGGCTCTAGATTAAAATTATCATACTATTTAATGCATAAAAATATCATACTATTAATTCTAAATTTCATGTTGAAAACATTAAACTTAAAATAGTGAAAATTGAAAAACCCTTTCCATCAACCTGTATTAAATTACACTCCTATTTTACTTCTGGTGAAAAAGAAAAAAAAATGTTTCTCGAAAATCATATCCAAATATCAATCACACGTTTCTTTAATCAAAACAATTTTTTTTTGAATTGTTTGAATATATGCAAATATTTACAAAGAAGTCTGCAAATACATTTACAATACAGAACCTTTAAATATTTGCAAACTTTTCCACAAATACTCTAAAACTTAAAAATTAAGAGTTTTTTTTTAAACCTACGTTTGAAGAGGGATATGTATTTTGAAACTTAAGGAGGATGTTTTTACAAAATTTCCCATTAAAATAGTTATGTTTTGCTAAAGTGCACCATGTGTAAAACCACCATACTCTAAAAGTAGAAAGACCCTACAATTTTGTACCGTATAGCATGTGCTGTTAAGCTCATGTGTGTTCCACATACACAACTACAAGAGAGGTTTTCAAATGAGACCAGCAATTTATACAAAAACCAACCAAAAATACATTTAACAATTACAACAGTAACCAGAGCACCATTTTAAAACTGAAATTATTTCATGTCCAATTATAGACATAATTCCAGAAATCCAATAAAGTATATACAGTGTAAAAAACTAGAAGAAAAAAACTAGTACCTCAAATTCTATACCTATGATGTAACTCTAACCGATTCCAGTATCCTACTAAACACCACTTTCACAGGCACACAAGCGATAACAGGAAGCCGTCCTACTCTTCTAGAAGGTTCCACACTTCCTGCGCTTTTAACAGGACTTTTTTTCACCTTCAAAGGCTTTTGTCGATCAGAACGAGGAGTTCTCTGTACTGCTGCACTTCTTTTAGCTGCTTTGGTCATATAAGCAGGCAAAACATGACCATCAACAAACTGTAGGGTAGATGCGTCTTCCAACACCTCGACTTGCACAGGGTGCCCTACGATAGGTTTGCCATGGTTGCCTTTGCTCGATAAGGACACCCAAGGCACGTGCTCGCCTCTGTGGTTTTGCTGATGGACCTGAATGTTAACGTCTACCAACCTGAAGCCCATTTCGTCTTCATAGATGAAACTGTGATCTTTGTCCCTTTGTAAAGGGAATGGGTACCTCCGATTGCCGTAAGTTTGAGGTGATGGAAACGATCGTTTCTTTCTATGTCGTATGTTGCGTTTTCCCTTTGAGTTCCATTTGGAACTCATATGGTTTTGAAGGTAGAACGAGAGTGAGGGACTAGGGATAGAAGCGTCATTGTTGTTTGGGCATCTGATGTTTTCTGAAGCTTGATTGGTAGAAGTTTTACGGTCTGTTCTTGAACCAGGTGTTTGTGATGTTTCTGGGTAACATAAAATGGAGTTTTTTAGTGAATAAATTACAATTGTATGAAGGAGCTAGTGGGTATTAATTAAAAAGTAAAGAATAACAAGGCGGATTTTATTCATACACCGTAAATAATTTTACATACATCAAAAAACTTGGTAAAGTCGTATACACCGTTTTGTACTTAATATACATAATTCATATTGCGAAACCATCCTTTCGCTTTAAAGTAAAGTTAAAACATTAAAGCCTGTTTAGTTTGTCCTTTTTAGTTTTTGGTTTAAGTCCAAACAAAAATACGCATTGCGCATATATTTTTGAAAGACGACCAATTTGAAAAATGAATTTAATATACAAAATAGAAAACAATTTTATTTTATTTTTTCATGTTTTGGGAAATAACAAAAGTACATCAACCGTCGTAATGGCTTAGAATTTTAAATCTTCTCCTTCACCCTCTTCATATTTTGTAATGAATGTTGAAAATCTCTCTCACATATCAATCGATCAAGCCTCTAATCCTAATTTTCAAATTTCCTAAATTTAATTTGGCAGTTCCAAAGTTTAGTTTTCAACAATTAGTTTATCAAAACATGTCCACAATCGTCAGGTTTTTTTTCCTTTCCGATTGTGGTTTTTGAATTTAGGCCTGAATATGATTCAAATTTCAGGGGTTGTGGTATATTAACATTAGTGTTAGAGAGAGGGAGATGAATTTTATTGTGAAGTTAAAAATACATGTATAAGTTTCACATTCAAACTTTTAATTTAAAGCTATGATTTTAAACTTTGAATTAAAAATCTGATGTTAAGTAGAGATAAGTTATGATGTTAAAATTTTAACTTTGAATTAAAACCTGATTTTAAGTTAAAGTTTTGAGTTTAACTTTGAATCTAAACAGTTAAAAATTAAATAAAAATTATACTTGATATTTGAAACAGTTTTAATGGAGTTCAGATTTTGAAATAAAACTATTAAAACACAAACTTTGAATATAAAACTGTCAAAATAAAAGGGCATCTTTGTCCTAAATTATATTAAAAATTTAACGGTGTACGTATAGTAACTTAGTACGTATGAATAGAAATTGCCTAACACAAATTTACAGCAGGAAGTATAATGCTTTAAATCTTGAACTTACAATCAGACACCAAAAACAACAGTACGATGCATTAAAGGCCTAGCGATTACAGTTTCATGGAGTTTGGTAAAGGCCCTGGGTACAAGACACTTGGTCATTGGTGACACTAAATGTTTGATTAGCAATGAGTTTATACCTTAATCAATCTAACTTTGGATTCACTAAAACTGGCCATGCTGTTATGTGATACTTGATTATCTGGTGAAACATATTGCATTTTATGACATATTGACACGTTACGTTTACCATACTCCCTCGAAGTTTATACGTGTGAGCTTGATTCTCTAAGAGTCTTTTAAAAGAAATCATAACGAAATATAGCTCATTACATATAGAAAGCTTGTAATATCAAATTTATAGGAAATTCCATGCTTTTAAATGTTCAGTGAGAAATGGGTTTGGCATTTTGATTTTTGAGAAACACAACACCGAAAGAGTTGGCGCGTAAAAAAATGACTTCTATCAACTATATTGGAGCTGCTATATATAACAAAAGGTCGTACTCATATTAGACAAACATATACAATCATTATTCACTAGCAATGAAAACTAATTGGGGAAAATTCCAACATAAGATTCATGATTGTACCAAGTAATAACTCATGAAAATAAGATAGCCTAGGTTAAAATAACTAACAGAAACCATACCTGTCATGCGTCTGTTTACTCCAATGCCGTGTTTTAAAGACTCAGCTTTCGATGAATCAGATTCAGTTTCGTCACCCAACTCAGAAGAACTATTGGAATGTGTTTTCCTACCTCTCACTTCTTTACATGAACCTTCACTGTCTTCTTCAGAATCACTTGATTTACCAGGAACATAAACACGTATGCGCCTTTTGGATTGCTCTGCTTTTCCCATATTATGTCTTTCTCCTTGCAAATCTGATTTGTGTGAACTAAAAGCTGGTAAGTGAGCACTGCTGAGCAAAACTTGACTAGGAGCTTGTTGTTGCCTATAAGTTTTTCCAATGAGTGGATTTTCATTGAACCCACTTTGTGACCTTTTCTTATGATTCATGTCCCGAATCTCAGGTTCTGCTGTTGAAAGAACATTCTCATGATCATCTGGAGGTTTGTAAGCAGCCTCCCAGTCAGTAAATTTAAATTTCTTTTTTGGTGGAGCAACACTAAGGTCAAAATTTTGAAGTCCATTCATTTGAGTAAAAGGTTTGTTCTCATTTTTCTCTTCCAATGCAACAGTTGAAGAGCATTTCTCTCTGTGGCTGTTCTGATGACTGTTGCTATTATTCTCTTCATCATCTGACAAAACTGAATTTCTTGATAAAGTAATTGATTTTTTATTGGTTAATTTTTTGAGAAGTATAGGCTGATCATCCACCATGTAAGCATCTGATGGAAAGTTGTGCAACTCCCTTGTACGAGCACCAGAATTTATTTTGTTCAAGTTCTTTGGTTCATCCTCAAATTGTTGGGGATGATCAAACTGTTGTCTCTCAAGCTTTAGAGCCTGAATAATAGCATCTTCTTTACGTGCATATTTCTCCCTTTTCCTTGTAGGAGCATCTAAAGAGGCTTCAGCCTTTTTGATACAAGCATCAAACTCACCACACCGAAATGCCTTTACACGCTTAGATTTGTCCAGATTGTACCAATCCCTGAGAATATGTAACAAAAGAAAATGTCATTAGAAAAGATTGGTTCTAGAAGCCAAATAAATAACAATATGATAAATAGTAGAAACTGAAACCTACACACTGTACGTCATCTAACTATTTAATCTTGACTTTTTATATCCAAAACCTCATACTTTCAACACAATTGCTGTCCGAATAAATAAGTGGGTGTAAATAAAGAGGTGATAAGGAGAGAGTGAGGGAAGAGGGAAGAAGGCAGAGAAGAGAAAAGGAGGCATTTCTCACATGTAATTGCATCCACATGTGCATGTCCCTGTACGTCATGTGCACAACTATGTACCATATATGTGCAAATTCATTCTAAACAAATATTTCTTCTATATGAAGTGAACACATACAATAAACACATATGCATGTCATGCATACAAAGGAAAGGTTTTGCGAAACCCATCTACACCCCTTTGATTTTTTTGAACTACACAATCTGAAATTGAATGAAAATTCGGTCATATGCTCTAGCATGCCTCGATACCATCTTTACAAAATTTTGGTTAATTTGATTAATCCTAAGATATTCAAAACAATATATCAAATTGTCGATAAAAATAAATGTCTTGATTGTTGGTGTTTCAACATTTTGAACAAGTCAAAAGTTTCAAAATGATGTCGCTTTTTAGGGACATGATGTTCGTAGCGTAAGCTGAACATTCCCAAAGTTGCAATTGATATTGAATAATCTACCACTAAAATTGTTAAGGATGTAAAATGGAGTGTAACGAAAAAGGGATGTAGTGCATGTACCTGTATATCATATACATGTACACGCACACACAAAAAAATGTATACATAGGTTCAAAATTTCAGTCTTCGCATTCATTTCGTTCATTGGTAAAATTTCGATTCCATTTCGAAAATTTTGGGAATTTTGATATAATTGTGAATTCCAGTGTTTTTCCCATATAAATACAAAATATATTAAATATTTAACAATTTTAATATCAAGACTGTAATTCGCATCATATGAATATACCTTTTTTTTCTTACAAACAATTTAAATTGTATATAAATTACAAACTAAAAGAAATGTTACATATAAACAATGCAGTGCAAACTCAACCAAAGTCTAGCCCAAATAAACAGCAAAACCAAAGAAGCAACACAACAGCTAAAGAAAGCCACATGTTTTTTCTATTTCTTCATCTCCTCTTCTTCGTTTCCAAACTAATAGTGCACTAGAAATCAAAATCCACACAAAAAATACATATTTATGCTATGATGATGCCTATGATGTTTGTGAGCCTCTTCATCCACTGGAAGCATGATGGCTGCGATGATCTGAGGAAAAAATTGCTTTGATCTACTCAAATTCATTGCTCCTTCTCAAATAGGTAAACGAATGATGTTGTGTGGTTAAAGCGCTAACGGTTCTATCGCAGTGGAGATGCAAAAAGTTAAAACGGTGATATAACGGAAAATAGGAGAGGTGCAAAAGCTTCATTAGATATAAAACCAAATATTTAAAGTTAATTTATTCTCATTCTCACATCATTTGTGTAGGAAAAAATATTGTTTAATCTTACATTACAAAAGCAAAGAATATCATGATTTATGCAGTCTAGATTGGATGATTATAATAGGTTTCTAACTTATATTGAGCATTTGTACCTTAAAATTAGGTTTTTACCATAACTCCGTTGACTTGATTTAAAAGAGAATTAGTCAAATCAACATTTTTACATTAATATTGCTACAGCGGACGCTAAAAGGCATTAATTTAGCGGATGTAATGGAAAATAATTGGGCTTAAAGCGGATCTACTATTTAATAGCGCTAGATTGAAAAGACGTAGCGGTTGAAGAGCGCTACGCGCTACTGCGAGGATTTTGCGAGGTTTTAACTACATAAAAATAATACTTATGTTCTTCAATTTTTCAGTTTCACGGTTTTCTATGCTCTTGCTCAAACATTGATTTTTGTTTGTTTCCTTTAACGTTTTGGATTTGGAGCCGGATTCTTATAGAGATTTCATCCCGATGAACGTTGGATCCAGACCGAAATGACTGGAATTCCAGCATGTCGGACATAATCTTAACCCTTGATATACATACATACATTAAAAATAAAATTGAAGTGCATAAAATGCACGAAGATACCAAGTTTAAGAACTTGATTTTGGATATCGATCTCTATCTTTCAAAATTATGAAATTCTCGACTCGTTTCGTTAATTTTGAAAGTTTTGGCAAAAGTTTTGGTTCTGGGTTCCAATGATTAATGGAAAAAAATGAAATATATAGAAAAACCAAACAAAAATTATTACCATTTTGAAATTGAACTAAACCCAGCACCTAGTCTTAACTAAACTGGTTCCAAACCAGCCCAAATCAAGCATATTTATTAACTTAATCTTTTTATAGATTATATATATATATAGTACAGAACCAGGCCCAAAACACCTCGAACCCAAATGATTGGCTAACCCGACCCACTTCTTACCCTTGTTCTTTTATTCGTCTCCATGAAATAAGATATAAAAAAACTAGGGCATAAGATTAAAAATAACTCCACTGGTTCATCTTGCTCGACTTAAAGAATACAATACAAACTCGACTTTGCAAGGTAGATGCTACAGGCTAGTTTTTAACCACAATTTTATTATATCTTCAATTTTGACCGTGAAATATTGTACATTTTACACACACATCATTTGTTGCTTTTTTAACTATGCTTTGATTTGAGGTTGGCATCGCTCGATTTTGAGCATGATTTCTCTGTTTTTCATTATCTTCGATAGAACAAGTATTTCAGTTGATCCCATCCCCCCCTCCGGCCAAAACTGAACCAGAATGGCTAAAATCCCATGGTTCTGACAGAAACCTCATACCTTGGAAGATGCTAGTATTTATAACTAAAACAAGGTGAGAAAAATGAAATACATGTATTCAAACATGATTTTCAAATGTAGTGCCTACTTTGAGTATAGAACTCTTCATTACTAAGCCAATCATGCCTAACAAGTCGTACGTTTTGGAGTATAAATATCTTCCCTAGCTATATTAGGAAAACTTGTGTCCAAAATTAAGAAAAAATATTAAATAAAAACATTGATAAACATAAAAAATCAATCCAGTAGTTGTTACTTCAAAATTATTTATTGGAGCTAAATATTTAATGAAAAATATTTTATTTTTAGATCAATGTATATTATTGAGATATAACACAGCTTTCTATAAGACATCAGAACCAAGAATAGGTTTCCTGGTCTTTTGTTGAGATTTTGAATAAGAGCTCCAACATGGCAAAGGATACATTGCTAGAACCATGCACATGACCAATATGTATCTAGTGCACTAGTGCACTGGAACAGTTGCTTCATCCACGCTGCAACCTTCATACGTAATTGGTGCAGATGGTTATTTAGAACACTATAGTAACTGTTGAGTTTTATCAAAATGATCATTAGAGAAGAGTTTTCCTTATCGAAGTGAATGTAATAAAAAATTATCCTATCTAAAAGGCTAAACCCATACTAGTCTAGTATGTCTATGTCATGTTGTTTCTGTTTTTTTTCTCATTTATTCATATATATTTTTCTCCACAGACCTCCCTCTCCCCTCTCCCCTCTCCTCCCTCTCTCCATGTGTGTGTAAAAAAATTCATTTTAATTTTAAATTTGATAGTTTTTGAACATTGAAGCTTTGTTGTTGAATTTACAAATTTATGGTTTATATTGGACAACAAATCTTGTAAGTACAAAACTATCAAATTTAAGATTTAAATGATTCTTTGTTTGTCCATGTGTGTATAAACATATTATTATTATTCTTCTTTTATAAGTACAAAACTATCAAATTTAAGATTTAAATGAATCTTTTTTATCTGTGTGTCTATAAACATTGTTGTTGTCGTCATCGTCGTCCTCATTGTTCTTCTTGTTGTTGTTGTTATTTATTTATCATCATCATTATTATACATAAATCCAACCAATTTATAATGAACAAAATAATCAAAAGATGTAATCATGACTCACAATCCAAATTTAATTATTATTCATTACATTTTCTCATAGAGAAGCATAATCAAGCTTTTGTTTAAATTGTTAAATCGTGTATGAAATGTCGCTTAACTTTAAAGATAAGCATATGACAAACGTAAAAGGCTAAAAGAAAAATAACGGTCATTTTTATGTTTTAAATTCTAAAAATAGCATATTTTTATCTCAAATTTAAAACGATTATGATTTAATTCACATGGGAAACCTTTGAGTAAACAAAAAAATAAAAACAAGGTAACTTTTCATTCCCACCAGGGCCACCACATAGCATTGGTACCAGTATAGTTCTTCATGAGTTTGGCATTTCAAGTGAAACCGGTTATCAAATAATAACTTAAACCTCCAAGCTAATTGTTATTATATTTCCTAAGTCAACAATTTTTAGTGCCTGTAACATTCGAGCTAAAATCAGTGCTCACTACACAGATTAGATTATCAAAACCTTAGAACCATGCTTCCTTTTAGTACTGTGAATGCCCGAAAATTGAACAATAATGTGAACATGCAGTATGCTGGAGAGTTCATATGACAGTACCAAGAATCCCGACCACTATAACTTTCGTATTATTAAAGAATACCACTACATTATATAGCATGGCAGGGAATCTATAATTAGTTATGATTATCAATGAACAACTGATATCAAGATCAAAACTTTCAACCACCGAATGCATACCTGATTGAAAAAATTATTAAAAAGAATCAACAAAAGGGAAAAAATAACTCACACACTAGCATCTTCGCGCCCCAAAAGCTTAACAGGCGTCCCCGATCGATGAGATAAGAGGTGCGCCGCTGCCAGCTCTTCCGATGCAACAATTCTTCCAGGCCACCACGATCCGTTTCTCCGTCGAACCCAAACAAGCGTCCCAACCGACCGATCAACCACGCTCCCGCCAACGCCGCCGCCCATTTCCAAACCCTATCTCGCTCTCATTCACCTGATTCTCCTTCTAGGTTAAGTTATCACCTTTATATCTATCGCCGTAATATAATAAATCGACTATTCTGTTTGGACAGATTTTTTTTGTTCAGTTAGGTCATAAAATAATGAAATTAGGAAGAGACTGGCGTATGTAATAAGCCTGCGGAACAGCTTAAGTGAAAATTAATTCTCATACTCACCGTTCGATGAAGGATGGACGAATGCAAATAGTGCACCATGACATGTCATTTAATAGTCCATTTTAATGGTACGGATAAGTGTAGGAAACCGAAATAACTTCTGTTTTAATCTAGAGCTTTGCTGGAAAGACCGGTTATTTGAAGTACGGACCAAAAAAGCAATGCTGCTTCAACCGGCTGTAACAGCCCGATTTAAGCACGGAAGCAAAATCAACCGTTAAAATAATTATAGCCCATTGAAATCTGCTCGTACAGTTGTCGTCCGTGCATCCCGTTGTCCGTTTCATCGGTTGACGTAGCACGGCCCTTTCCTTTAATCTATTTTGTGTATGGATGATTTGAGGTATACGTAGAACATCTTTATTTGCTTCCTTTTTTTTCCTGTTGAAGGTCCAACGTTTTATTGTACGGATTAATCCATGAAACTGAAATAATCCTCTCTTTCAATCTATTAAATATTGTATATGAATGGTTTGAGATATGATTGGGAGAAGTTCAATTTTCTAAACTAAAGAATTTGCGCAGTTCCGTGGATTTTTCTAGTATGAAATGAATGCAGAAATTTTGATTTTGTCAAATTTTATATCCATGATGAACAATGCCCAAGTATACCGAATTTTTTAGAAAATGACAAGTCACTACAACAGTTTGAGTTTGATTCATAGAGCATCCCTCTTTTTTTTACGTTTTTCTCTTTAACTCGCAACGATAGTGTTTTGGATATGCTGATCGACAACTTACCAATGTAGAATTCTACATTTTTGATGTTAAATGGATGTAGAGGGCATACTTGTTTGGGTTCGAAGCTTCGTTGTTAACTTGTTTAATGTAATGTGTTATGTGCCCTACTTTGATTTACTTTATAGCAAATTGCAACAATTAATATATCCAAATTTGCTAAATAAACATCTAATTTTTTTATGTTTTCAACGAAATCAATAAAAAAAAAATCAAAAGTTACAATTCTAACATTAAAAGAAAGCTGAACGAGGAATATATAAGTTAAAGTGGTTAAAAAAAAGCAATAAAGGAAATGATAAAATATGAAGTTTTACATTTTACCAAGTTATATGCATTTTGCAGGTGTACTCAGCATCTATGTAGTTAAAGCGCAGTAAATTTTCCATTATAACGCGTAGCGCTCTTTGACCACTACTCTTTTCAATTTAACGTTATTAAACAGTATAATCTGTTTTAAGTCCCGCTATTTTCTATTTGCACCCGCTAAATCAACGCTTTTTAGCATCTGTTTTAGCAACATTAATATAAAAAGGTTGGTTTGACTAATTCTCTTTTAAGCCAAATCAATAGTGTTAGGGTAAATATCTAATTATAAGGCAAAGTGCTCGATATAAGTTAGAAAATCCATTGTAATCACCAAATTCGAACTACATAAATCGTGATATTCTTTGGTTTTGTTATATAAGATAAACAATATTTCTTTGTCCTACACAAATGATATGAGAATGAGAATAAATTAACTTTAACTATTTGGTTTTATACCTAATGAAGCTTTTTACATCTCTGCTAATTTCCGTTATATCCCCACTATAACTTTTGAACATTCGCCGCTATAAAACCGCTAAGTACTTTAACTGCACAGCTCAACATTGCTCAGGGTTCGGGAAGAATTTGTCTTAGCATAAACCTCTCAATGGTCGTGCTTTAATCAAGATGTGATACGAACTGTAACGACCCAAAAATTTAGTATTTTGAATTTGGAATATTTAATTTAATTTAAATATTGAAAAGTTAATTTTATAAGTTAAATAACTTGAATTTCAAAAATGGCGATTAGTTGATAATTAAACTGTTAAACTTAATATTGAAATTGTTTAAATAATTGAATCTTGAATTTAATATGAACGAAAACGATTTCAAAAGTTGTTTTAGATTCTATTTTAATAAGGAGGAAGATAGTAAACTTTTAAATTTGAATTAAAAATGAATAACTGAAATTGGAAATTACTCGTTTTAATTAACGGGTAAAAATAGTCTTTTTGGGCACCGTCTCGGATTTCGATGAAACCAATTTCATTGGATCCGTAATAGTGAATTATTATATGCTGTCAAATTTCGTAGCGATCGGACGTATCGTTTGGACGTGCGAGATAGAAACACGTAAAAATTAATTAAATGATTTTTTATTAATATAATTCGATTTTGAAAAGCTTACTTCTGTATATGATGGAATTGGCTCCCGATATATATTTCATTGTATTCGGAATAGGGGTATAACATATAGAACGCTAGGCGGCATGCTTCGTTTGAAGTCCGAAATTTTCACGGATGAATAGTGCCGTGAAATTTTCTATATAAGGACTTGAAGATTTTAGTTTTGCAATCCAAACTCTAGTTTCTTCAGCCGCCTTCTTTTAAACTTTTAATGGCCGAAATTCAACCACCTTCTTCCCTTGATTTCTCTTCATCCACACACTTTTAGCCTTCGACTTCAACTAGAAAGATGGAGAGCTCGACGAGCTCTACAAGATCAATGGTGGGATCGACGAATCATTGGCAAATGGAGGCATATGGGGCCCACGTTCGCACGGCCTAGGTTTGGCCGTGGATGGCATTTTCGACGGCCGAGCTTAGTTTGGAGGCAAGTGGAGGTGCGGCTAGAGACGGCGCAGCTACTGGTGGAGTCCGATCGACCTGGAAGCTAGCGGAGGTGGCACGGCGATCGTGGAACGTAGGCGGACGGTGGGTTCGATTTTCTCAGTCCGAGGAAGCGAGGGAAAAGAAAGTTAAGTTTAAAATTTTAATTTAATTAAGTTAATGTTAATTTAATTATCTCGAACGTAAATAAATTCGTAACTTTTTCATATGAGGTCCATTTCGAGCACGACAAGTTGCGTTGCATTCGTATCAACGAGCACCATGCTATAGAGTTGGAGGACTTCAAGGCGTATACAAGTATATGTTTATTTTTCCGCTGTTTTGTTATTGAAATTATCAGCAATTGTGAGGACATGCTGTTATAACTGTCCAGGCTGATAATTGTGATTGTTGTTGTACTCTGATGGATGTATGTATAAAATAGTTTCTCTTTTGTAAAGATTATTGATATTATATTATATATTGTTCCGCTGCGATTGTGAGATTCTGTGTTGTTATTTGTTTCTTTTCTTTTCGTCTTCTCTTCTTTCTTTCTTTCTTTCTTTTCCTTAACTATCCGTCTTTTCATTTGATTTGGGTTGGACATGTGTGGTTTATTATCAGCTTGAATTGTACAGAACAGCGGGTCGTTACACGTGGTATCTGAGCTTAGGTTGAGCGAACACCTAGGCTTTGGTGGGAATTTACTCATTTGAGATAGGGTAAGCGAGACCTTAGGATGAGTTTGAGTGTATATATATGAGCGCATATTTGTTAGTGATATAAGAATATTTTATATTATGTTAATTTATCTGTTGAGCGGCTTATGAATTCTGGTCGGTGCATGGGATGCCATGTTATCGATAGGGGTTTCTAAACGCTTAAACAAGGCAAACCGACACAGTATTGTTTTAAATGTGGGTAAATGAAATAATTTTACCTAAATTGTATTTTGTATATAAAGGTATAACATTTCGGAAATTATTATAAGTTATATATGGTGTGTTTGGATGTTAACAAATGATAATATTTGATTATTATCATTTGTTCTTAGTTGTTATTTTTATAATCTAACAAAGATAAACAATTGTAAACTAAATTATATAAGAAAATAAATTTATAAGTATAAATTATGGAAGATTGATTATACTTAAATAATCAACATTTGTGAAATAGAATTACATAAGAAGTGATATTTTATAAACATGATTTATAAACGTGATTTATAAATGGAGTTGCCTAAGTATATTTATAAAATTGATTAGTTAATGAAATTGATTTATTAATAAATTTGGACTTAAAACAAGGAGTTTGAGAATTTAAATCTCATTGATTTGGAAATTGTTTTTCGAAAGGTTTAAAAAAAATAGTAGTATTTTGAAAATATTTGATTAGAAATATTTTGAAATGGAATTTGAAAGAAATAGAAAGCACTGAACTCACTTCAGTCGTTGGAAAATAATTCTGGAAATGACTGCAGCATCATCGACGTTCATTTTTGAGTTTCTAAGTGAGGAATTGCTACCATTGAAGTTTTATTTTGGTAAAACAAATTTGTTTTAGATTCCAGGAGTGTAATTTGAAATATAAAAGGAGTTATGTATATTTATGATTTCAAAATGATTTGAAATATAACCGAGTGTTTAAAATCCTAAAATTTCTGAGAAATATAAGATAATAAGTTTTTGAACTTATAAGTTGGAAATGGTATGGATAAGAAAAAGAAATTTGGGATCGAGATATGAAATTAAATTTTTTAACTTAGATAAAGTTAAATAAATTAAGTAATGGATAAGATGAAATGAAATTTAACTTAAAGTGGAGTTAAATAAAATGAATTTTGGAATGAAATTTAACTTAAGCAAAATTAAATGAAATTGAAATTGATTTGTAACGAGTTAACGAAATGAACTAATAAAATAAATTAGTGGAGTGAATATTAACTTGAGTTATAAAACGAAATTCAACTTAAGTTGCAAAATGAATTGAATCGAGCTAATGAAGTAAATTAGTGAATGAAATACGGTTTGGTATGTGGTTTGTAAAAATTTAATATGAACTTAAGCGGTGAAGTGAAAAATAAACATGAGAATTATGTTTTTTAAAATGTTTATAGTTAACTTAAGTATAGGATTTTACAAAATGGTCACTAAGTGTGTTGGTATTAAAGAAATGAATTAAGTGAAGTGATGAAATGAATGGGAATTTGGGTTTTAAAATGAAATTCAGTTTAAGTTGTAAAGTGAATGGAATGTGGTTTGGAATATTGGTTGATAGAGTTGATAATGAACTTAAGTTATGAAAGTGAAGTTGAATGGAATAAATGACTTTGGTTTAAATTGGATATAAATCAATTGAATGCAAATGGATTAATTGTTAACTAATTGAATATGAATAGATGTAAATGGACGTGAATTAGATAAAAGTGAATATTAATAAATGAATATTAATAAATAGAATGTAAGTGGAAATTAATGTGAAAAATTAGACGTGAATTTATGAATGTAAATAGATCGAGCGTAAGTAAAGTGAATGTAAACAATTGAATGTAAATTAATTAAATGGAAGTAAATTGTATTAGATACGTAAGTTGTACATATATTATTTTATTCGCATAACTGTTTGATCCAGATTCGAGTATACGATTTCGATGTGACTTATATCGATCCGAGTTAGGATTTTTCACTCGATTCTTGACGGCGAACCCTGGATACCGATTTTTGATTGATTCTGATGTTCTCTATCCTAGTATATGGCTATGCAAGGAGAATGACGGTTTCTAATTAAGGCACTGGATCCGAGTCCGCACTAGAGTGGTCGTGTGAACGATATTAGTTTGGAAGTGAAATCATGTGATCGAGCGAGCGATTAGGTACGGTTTTGCATACGAATGATATATGTGCATCGTACGTGCTTTAATAAATTAAATGTTGACATTGGAAGATGCAAACTGATATGATTTTGAACTAATTGGATGAGTAATAAGTGTTTGATGGTTTCTCTTGTTGCATTTGCTACATTTGCATATATATATATATATATCATATAGTCTATGTTATATATTGATATTACTTTCCATATACATGTTCTCATTGGCTGTTGGGTATTTAGTAGGTGCGGATGGCATATGTTTTGCATTAGAGCTCGCTTTTGCATTGTATTGTTTGTATATGCTTGCTAATATAATAGAAGGTGCATATCTCAGATTACATATCGTACTTTTATACTTTTTTCTCTACGGAATGCCTCATCCTCGAAGATGAGATGATATTTATGATTATATATATATATATATATATATATATATAAACACACACACGATCGAGCCGCGCAAATGAGACGTTGGTGAATTTTTTTGTAAATTTAAGGCGTTAGAAATTTTTTGAGAATTTTGGGAATTTTTTTGATAACTTAGAAGTTTGATTTTGGTTTTATAACATGAAACGATAATAGTTGATTTTTTTGGAATAGTATTAGTTAATTACTATGAATGAATTTGAAAACTTAGAAAATGTTTTTTATAAGAAGTTTTAACTAATGGATTTCGAAAGTTAAAAGGGTTAAATGAAGTTGGCAATCTATTTCATTTAATTGTTTTTGAAAAGTTAATAGGTTTGTGACATTTTTCTTACCTTGGCAATTTCGATGACGAAATTCTTTTTAAGGGGGGAAGAATGTAACGGACTAGAAATCCAATAATTTGAATTTGGAATATTTAATTTAATTTAAATATTGAAAAGTTAATTTTATAAGTTAAATAACTTGAATTTCAAAAATGGCGATTTATTTGATAATTAAATTGTTAAATTTAATATTGAAATTGTTTAAATAATTGAATCTTGAATTTAATATGAATGAAAATGATTTTAAAAGTTGTTTTAGATTCTATTTTAATAAGAAGGAAGATAGTAGACTTTTAAATTTGAATTAAAAGTGAATAAACTGAAAATGGAAATTACTCGTTTTTATTAACGGGTAAAAATAGTCTTTTTGGGCACCATCTCGGATTTCGACGAAACTAGTTTCATTGGATCCGTAATAGTGAATTATTACATGCTGTCAAATTTCGTGGTAATTAGACGTATCATTTGGGCATGCGAGATCGAAACATGTTGAAATTAATTAGAGGAATTTATATTAATATTATTCGATTTTGAAAAGTTAACTTCTGTATACGATGAAATTGACTCCCGATATATATTCCATTGTGTTTGGAATAGGGGTATAACATATAGAACGCTAGGCGGCACGCTTCGTTTAGAGTTCAAAATTTTCATGGATGAATAGCGCTATGAAATTTTCTATATAAGGACTTAAAGATTTTAGTTTTGCAATCCAAACCTTAGTTTCTTCAGTCGCCTTCTTTTGAACTTTTAATGTCCGAAATTCAACCACCCTTTTCCCTTGATTTCTCTCCATCCACACACTTTTAGCCTTCAACTTCAACTAGGAAGATGAAGAGCTCGACAAGCTCGAGAAGATCAACGGTGGGATCGATGAATCGTCGACAAATGGAGGCATATGGGGCCCGCATTCGCATGGCCTAGGGTTGACCGTAGATGGAATTTCCGACGATCGAGCTTGGCTTGGAGGCAGGTGGAGGTGCGGCTCGAGACGGCGCAACCAATGGTGAAGTTCGATCGACCTGGAAGCTAGCGGAGGTGGCCCGACAATCATGGAACGTAGGTGGATGGTGGGTTCGATTTTCTCGGCCTGGTAATGTGAGGAAGAGAGGGAAAAGGAAGTTAAGTTTAAAATTTTAATTTAATTAAGTTAATGTTAATTTAATTATCTCGAACATAAATAAATTCGTAACTTTTTCATACGAGGTCTGTTTCGAGTGCGACAAGTTGCGTTACGTTCGTATCAGCAAGCACTACGCTATGGAGTTGGAGGTATTCAAGGCGTATACACATATATGTTTATTTTTTAGCTGTTTTGTTATTGAAATTATGAGCAATTGTGAGGACAGGTTGTTATAGCTGTCCAGACTGATAATTGTGATTGTTGTTGTACTCTGATGGATGTATGTATAAAACAGTTTCTCTTTTGTAAAGATCATTGATATTATATTATATGTTGTTCCGCTGCGATTGTGAGATTCTGTACTGTTATTTGTTACATTTCTCTTCTTCTCTTCTCCTCTTCTTTCTTTCTTTCTTGCCTTAACTATCCGTCTTTCTGTTTGATTTGAGTTGGACATTGTGGTTTATTGTCAGCTTGAATTGTACGGAAAAGCGGGTTGTTACACGAACCCTCGTTATTTATGTGGCATGCGTTTAGTTTCAAAAACCCAAATATGAACTTGAATCCTACCCAATTCTGCTAAGTGTTACTCCGATTTTTTTATGAAGGAAAATAGGTAATATTGACCAAGGAAATCATATCAGAAGTCGGATGATAAGATTATAAATCCAGAAGCAATGACAGAAGCAAGGAGGATTATATGTAATACTCAGTCCGATCACAAAGTGGCATTTTAGCAACCTAGAAAAATGAACGTTATAAAGTTGATATATGATAATATTTGTCTAGAAAGACACGAGCTTGAGAAGAGGTAATGAAAACATAATGGTTTGAATGAAGTTAAAGGTCCTAGCCTAAATGGAGCTGATTAAATTATTGTGGCCGAATTCGTAAGTTGAGGTCGAATATATTTTCCAATTGGTTTAGGGGGAAATGAAATGATAGGTAGGAATGCCAAAATTTGGATTAGGATATGGGGTAGTAGAGACCATAAATACCCATCTTTCACATTCTTTCGGATTTTATAGTATTACAATTCAAAAGTTAACTCTAAAACACGTTGCATCAACTCTAGAACTCTTTGTTTGTACTCCTCTATATCATGTCTATGCTCTTGTATGTAACATCTCTAAGATCGACCTGCATCTAAAATAGATCCTCATACAAAAATGAGGTTGGATCGGGATAATCAGTGATCGAAAGATGTAGTATGTCAACATACTAATCCTACCCAGAATGAAATAGGTATAGCAACAGACCATCCATGTCCTCCATATGGAATCTCAGATGGTGGACCAACATACCTTTGAGTAGACTGAGATAAGTCCTATACAATCGAGGGTACAATACTGGGATGGATGACGAATTACCCAACTAAATCAAAAGCTCCTCCATGTGTAAAATTTGCAACTGGTGGTGGTGTGATGTAACGTCCCGGATTTTCGCGTTCGAAAATCGACACCCGTACTTCACATCGTACTCGAATGTCATAGATTCGACCGTTCAAATCCGATTCGCCGGAGCTTATAACACAGTTAAGTAAATAACACAGCGGAATAAAAGAATAATACATTGATATACAATATCTGATACAACAGAGTGATACAATGAATATCAATATACATCAGAGATATGATACAACAAATAGCAGCGGAAAAGAAAACGATAACATCAGCAGCGGATAATCTCCATCTTCAAAGCACTAATCCAGAAATAGCTTGAACTCCCAATAACGATACACCAAGATAAGCAAGTGCAGTCCGATCCAAAGACTGAACTAGCTCCAGATAACCTACTAATCTGACTATCTGAAAAACCAAACTCTAGACTGCTCGTGTAGAAAAATTTTGAGCATCCAGAGTTTAGGAAAGGAACAATAAACTCCGGATCAGTCATGGGACTGGTGTGAGCAACAAAAACAGTTTATCTTTAAACAAACAGCAAAAGAATTTAAAGTCAATTCGCAATGCTTTTGGAAAATGAAACTACCATAAGGCCTCCCGCCACACACACAATGCAAACGCAGACTTGGAGGAGATTTCTCCTTATGATAGTCAAAGATGCTTACTACGCAAAATCAAATCATTTTTGATATTATTATTAGTGCATAGTGTAGAGAAAACATTTCGAAAGTATAATATTAATCTTAGCCAGCATAGGTACCATTATAGTATGCTTGCTATAGCTACCATATTAAATGGCAGGTTCTACAACTAAAACCGTACAAGGCTCGTATTGTTTTGTTTGGATTTCCAACAAATGGTCAGGCTAAGGAACTTCCTATCCACGATGGGTACGTCCCTGGAATAGACGACCCGAGAACCTAACCGGATCTCTGCCAACACAAGGCCGGGTTACCTCTGCAAAAATAGGTAACTACTGACACGCGTATGCCATCCCCCGATCGTCACCGATCTTCCCGAGGATCCCCGATTTCCAACAAACCACAAAGTAATAAATTTGCAGCAACCACAGAGGTTAAGTATCTGGGCTCCATACCATGATACCACCTTTATCTAGAAGGAATGACATACACTAAGGGGCGCTACTCCCTAGAACCTTGCTGCATCTTTCCTGTTTTGACCATTTCCGGGGTGTGAGGCTCGACGAAGTCTCGTCCACAAAGCTACGCTTTCTCAAAAAGCCCTGCTTCGGGTCAAACAAAATGATCAACCTATGATCACAAAGATATAAGATCAAACAAATGATCATATCGCAAATGATCAAACACTGATCATCATACAGCAACACTCAGCATGCCACATTACCAAATTGGGATATATCGCTGATAAATTTCAACTACATAACCTCTGAGCTCGTACGTCTCAGAGAAGGGTGTTAAGCTAAGAGAATAAATTCTCCGCCACCAACAGAAATGTATTTGAAAGAAATCGGCTTTATATCTCAAAGTGTAATGTCAGACATGTATCCATACAAGTCTGTTCCGGGTTCGAACAGAACCGAAGGCACTTCTCACGAAGCCCTTGCAATTCCGGATAACTTTCAATCACGTCCGGACTTCCCGTCACAAAAGAGTGATATAAATCTCTATACCGGCGCGACTCAGTGCAGAGACATTCGACAGGTTGTCCTTTCATTTTCGAAAAATATCCGGTCTTCAACACCGGTCTTCAAATGCTATCCATATACGACGTATCACTATTCGGAATGAGTTATACGACCCAAAGGTCCTTTCCCGGCTAACCCGAATAGTGAGCGAAATATTTAAAAACATACGGATATTGGGATTTCAATTAAGTCACAACTTAATAATTCAAACCTTTCTTCCAAAATAGTTTAAACCAATCATCATTTCAAATCTTTAAATAAAAAGATTTATTTCACACCGTTCACCTCGCTTCATAAAGATCTATT
Organism: Allium fistulosum; assembly: GCA_030737815.1. Lineage (NCBI taxonomy): Eukaryota > Viridiplantae > Streptophyta > Magnoliopsida > Asparagales > Amaryllidaceae > Allium > Allium fistulosum. The sequence goes on from CM060904.1 coordinate 532,151,449, forward strand.
CATAGGTTTCAAAACACTTCAATTTCCAATTGGATTAACTCGTTAAATCTTTAAAACAAAGATTCAACTTATAGCTTTCAAAACAATTTCATTTCGAATGGTTTAAACACATCATCATTTTAAATCTGTTAAAGATAAACAGATTCAATTCATAGCTTTCAAAAAGAATTCATTCATAACTTGGAAAACCATCTTTCAATTTATACTTGAAATTCCTTTAAATTGGAATTTCATTTCTTATATATACGAAAGCTTTTATCATTTGAAAAACAAACAGTTTTCATTTAAGAAAATCTGATTTATTCATACGAGTTGAAATCCTTGGGTTAAATTCAAATTCCCAAAATTATACTTTTAAAATAGTTTAATTTCATACAACACATTTATCTCATCTTTAATCCCTAGTTTCAAATTATAGAATTCAATTTCAAACCTTGAATTTAAGTTTAAATCAAATTATTTAAACTTCCAAAACTTTATCAAGTTATTCAAAAATAAATTTCATCTTTGAAATTCCATTTCAAAAGCTTTTTACTTTTAAACCGAAATTTCCAATTTCAAAAACATCAGATTTAAATTATCCGTGACTTAACCGATTTCCACGTGAAATCCATATTTGTGTGTGAATGGTGTAGTCCAGGGGTTTTAACACAATAGTGCAACACAATGAATCATCACATATCAGAATACAGAGATATAGTTAACAAACGATATAAACTATATCGCTTATCGTATAGATCATAGATATATATCAGATAATAAATTACATCACAGATTAAAACACAAATCAGGGTATATCACACATCATTATATATCAGGGTAATCAAACAATTCACAATAAATAGAGTCTAAAAATCCATAGGTAAGGTCAGTTAAATGTCCGATTAATTTAAATCAGATAAGTCATCAATCGTGGTTAATCAACATAAATTAATTTCAAATCATTCGATTAATTGACCTTTAATCATTTATTAATTAAATTAATTATCCTTTAATTATTAAATAATTAACCTGTAATCATCTTCTCTTAATTACTTTCACTAAGTAATTACTATTTTAATTAAATCATTCATTAATTACTTGATCAATTATCTTAAATTGCTAACTAGTTTACTTTAATTAATAAATCCTCGATTATAAATTAATTAAATCTTAATTATAACTAATTATCCTTTAAATGATTTTCTTAATTATTTATGAATAAATCTTAATTACAAATTATTACTTACTTGATTATCATTAACGATATAAATCGACTCACTTTTAAGTTAAAAGTTGGAAACGTTTGATTTTTATTTTCTAAATCACTTAGGGAGTTTCATTTAAAATAACTTGTTACAAATATAAATTTAGAACTTAATTGTTTTTTTGAAAATCCTTTATTCAAACTTTTAATTTATAAATTTGAATTCAAACTTCAACCTGGATTTAAACCCTGTCTAAATCTATGTACAAATTTAAGTTTCTTTAAATTTGCTTAAAAGCTCAAACAACTTGCTACCAGTTTCTTTTTCAAGCCTGGAACAACTGCAGACTCGAGCCTTCCCATCCTTACTTCAGGTAAACTACTTGATTTACTCGAGTATTACTCCGAGTCATTTACCCATCTTCCCCGAGACTACACTCAAGAACCCAGGGCTTCAAAATGTCAACCGTGCACTCGACCAAACTGTGCACGTGCACTCCACCATCAGCCACCTCTGATCGACCACGACCATCCCCTCATCTCGGCGACCACATCCCCGTCCTTTCTCCACCCTCCGATCATTACCTCAGACACTCGGTCGAAATCGAGTTACTCCACACCCACCTGGAAATATGAACATCATCACCAATCGAACCTGTCAACGCCAAGTTCATGATTCTCCGACCACTAGCCAACCTACAACTCCGGCCATCGACACTTCAACTCGACCACTACCATCACCCAGAACCTTGCGACACTCGATCATCTCTAAACGATGAACGACACCAAATACCAAACCACGGCAAAACTAGGTTTACGGATTTTAAACACTTGCCGCCACCACCACCATGGTCTGACCACCATCCCATTATTTTTCGCAGTAGCGCCGATCACTCTTCTACCCCTACGCGAAGGCCCAACCTCGATAGAGCATCCAATCACCTAAACTTGATCGAAACCCGTTTTTCGATCAACCCATAACTGCTCTCGAATTCAATCACTAAAAATTTAGATTTTTATGTTAAAAATCCTATTTTTGTATAAGAAATCGATTTGTATAACTGAATATAAGGATTTTAAACACTTGGATTTTGACTTGTTTTAAGTGGTGCTCTGTATTTTCTTATTTTCCAGATGCAACTCAAATTGTTTAACTTAAACCAGTTTGTATTCTAAGATATAACAACCTATATAGCTCTAAACTCAGGTACCAATGAAGATGAAATTATGAGTGTTTGATTTATGCATGGGTTTTGAATTTGAAACCAGTAAACATCCCCACCATAACACCAAGCATTTACATAATATGTTCACAGAGCTTTAAAAACATGACTACATGCATATTTATCTCTAAGGATGATCAAGTAAAACAACTATATATTTATATTTTAAAACGTTTGTTACTCACAAGCATCAAGATAACAAAATCAGTTAAGCTTCTAAAAACAAGGAGTTGCTCACCTGATTATGCACAGAGCAGAGAAGTAATAGAAGAACAGAGGACCTGTATTTGTTCGAATTTGACCAGACACTGTTTTGATTTGTTTGAATCCTTTGAAAGCTATTTTCTTTTTCTTTTTTTTCTTGGTTTGCTTGGTTTCAACTCTAAAGCTTCCAGGTTTGAATGCATTGTAAAAACTGTTGCTTGATATGGAAAATACTTTGAGTTGCTCAGGCCTGAACTTATTGCAGCTTTGAAAATGTTTGAAGAATTTGAGAAAATGTTTATGAGCATGCTCAGCCTTGTGAACGAAAGATGTACACATATAGAAAGAAAGAGGTGTGCAGGTACAAGGTTTTCTTTTATTTGGTCAGGGATATTTCTTCCCTATGGAGGCTGAGGTGATTTCTTTGCTTGTACTAGAGATGATGGCATTAAATGCCTTGGTCCCTTTTCAAGTTTACATATACCATTTCTTTATTTTGTATGTACAACTTGTATAATTTCCATTTCGGCTGATAAGATTTGTTTTGGTGCTTATGTTTTTGATTCATTCTTTTGCAATACTTTATCATATATTTGCTAAGGTCTTCTCTTTGGTAAACCATCCATATGTACATATTTTGTTTTCTTTCTTTTCTTTTCTTTTGCTTTGTCTTAATAATACTACCTTAAAATATAAATAAACTTCTATTTTAATTTATCTTATTTTTTTCCATTCTGTTAATTTTGTTTACTTACTTATGCGTTGATTTAATTTTGTTTGTTACTATCTTGATTTGTTTACACTTGAATTTATACTTATATATAAAATTCCAAATTTACTCATATATCATAAATACATATATATTCACATATATGCAATATTTACAATATTATTAAATTTAAATGATTTATACAAAATATACTTGAATTCGGGGAAACTCGCTCCATTTTATCGATTTATTTTACTATTTTTATCCAAAAATTCATTTTATTATCAATTTAAATTAATTAAAAATCTGGGGTCGTTACAAACTTCCCTCCTTAAAAGAATTTCATCCTCGAAATTACCAAGGAGACAAAAAGATAGATGAAAAATATTTCATCAACTCAAACTGAATATCTATTCTGCATTTGGCTTACCAAATCAGAATATCAAGAATAGATACAAGAACGAATCTGTTTAAAACTTCACAAGATACTCGGGTTATCCAGATCTACGAAATATACAAGGGCATCGGTCTGTTCGAAGAGATAACTAACCATTCGTAGAGTATATCCGGACCCAAGGAATAGATAGATAGATGGATACAGTTTCAAAACTTTCAGTTTAAAACTAAAGTATACCTATCAACCATAACAACCAATGCAAACAATTCATCCAAACAAACAATTTTGGTCCATCCGGAGTTTATGTCCCATATTAATATATCGAATCTTCTTCCTGGATCTACCAGAAAATATCGAAGAATTGAGAAAAGATGACGAACAAAAGAGATTGATAGAGAAAAAAAAATGTTTCCTTGTTGTTACAGAGTATTGACCATTTATAGTCGTATTTCCCTGTCCCCTATCTCGTCCTCTTCTTGCACTCATACTCACTATCAGTGGATAGCAAGAGAATTTACTGAGACGTTCAGACTGATATCTTAGGGATTACTCATTCCAGAGTATACTTCACTCTATCTCTAATGAGCTACTTAACGTGTTATACTCCTGAGCTAAAGTTCAACCTTAGCTCTGATACCAAATGTAACGTCCCGGATTTTCGCGTTCGAAAATCGACACCCGTACTTCACATCGTACTCGAATGTCATAGATTCGACCGTTCAAATCCGATTCGCCGGAGCTTATAACACAGTTAAGTAAATAACACAGCGGAATAAAAGAATAATACATTGATATACAATATCTGATACAACAGAGTGATACAATGAATATCAATATACATCAGAGATATGATACAACAAATAGCAGCGGAAAAGAAAACGATAACATCAGCAGCGGATAATCTCCATCTTCAAAGCACTAATCCAGAAATAGCTTGAACTCCCAATAACGATACACCAAGATAAGCAAGTGCAGTCCGATCCAAAGACTGAACTAGCTCCAGATAACCTACTAATCTGACTATCTGAAAAACCAAACTCTAGACTGCTCGTGTAGAAAAATTTTGAGCATCCAGAGTTTAGGAAAGAAACAATAAACTCCGGATCAGTCATGGGACTGGTGTGAGCAACAAAAACAGTTTATCTTTAAACAAACAGCAAAAGAATTTAAAGTCAATTCGCAATGCTTTTGGAAAATGAAACTACCATAAGGCCTCCCGCCACACACACAATGCAAACGCAGACTTGGAGGAGATTTCTCCTTATGATAGTCAAAGATGCTTACTACGCAAAATCAAATCATTTTTGATATTATTATTAGTGCATAGTGTAGAGAAAACATTTCGAAAGTATAATATTAATCTTAGCCAGCATAGGTACCATTATAGTATGCTTGCTATAGCTACCATATTAAATGGCAGGTTCTACAACTAAAACCGTACAAGGCTCGTATTGTTTTGTTTGGATTTCCAACAAATGGTCAGGCTAAGGAACTTCCTATCCACGATGGGTACGTCCCTGGAATAGACGACCCGAGAACCTAACCGGATCTCTGCCAACACAAGGCCGGGTTACCTCTGCAAAAATAGGTAACTACTGACACGCGTATGCCATCCCCCGATCGTCACCGATCTTCCCGAGGATCCCCGATTTCCAACAAACCACAAAGTAATAAATTTGCAGCAACCACAGAGGTTAAGTATCTGGGCTCCATACCATGATACCACATTTATCCAGAAGGAATGACATACACTAAGGGGCGCTACTCCCTAGAACCTTGCTGCATCTTTCCTGTTTTGACCATTTCCGGGGTGTGAGGCTCGACGAAGTCTCGTCCACAAAGCTACGCTTTCTCAAAAAGCCCTGCTTCGGGTCAAACAAAATGATCAACCTATGATCACAAAGATATAAGATCAAACAAATGATCATATCGCAAATGATCAAACACTGATCATCATATAGCAACACTCAGCATGCCACATTACCAAACTGGGATATATCGCTGATAAATTTCAACTACATAACCTCTGAGCTCGTACGTCTCAGAGAAGGGTGTTAAGCTAAGAGAATAAATTCTCCGCCACCAACAGAAATGTATTTGAAAGAAATCGGCTTTATATCTCAAAGTGTAATGTCAGACATGTATCCATACAAGTCTGTTCCGGGTTCGAACAGAACCGAAGGCACTTCTCACGAAGCCCTTGCAATTCCGGATAACTTTCAATCACGTCCGGACTTCCCGTCACAAAAGAGTGATATAAATCTCTATACCGGCGCGACTCAGTGCAGAGACATTCGACAGGTTGTCCTTTCATTTTCGAAAAATATCCGGTCTTCAACACCGGTCTTCAAATGCTATCCATATACGACGTATCACTATTCGGAATGAGTTATACGACCCAAAGGTCCTTTCCCGGCTAACCCGAATAGTGAGCGAAATATTTAAAAACATACGGATATTGGGATTTCAATTAAGTCACAACTTAATAATTCAAACCTTTCTTCCAAAATAGTTTAAACCAATCATCATTTCAAATCTTTAAATAAAAAGATTTATTTCACACCGTTCACCTCGCTTCATAAAGATCTATTCATAGGTTTCAAAACACTTCAATTTCCAATTGGATTAACTCGTTAAATCTTTAAAACAAAGATTCAACTTATAGCTTTCAAAACAATTTCATTTCGAATGGTTTAAACACATCATCATTTTAAATCTGTTAAAGATAAACAGATTCAATTCATAGCTTTCAAAAAGAATTCATTCATAACTTGGAAAACCATCTTTCAATTTATACTTGAAATTCCTTTAAATTGGAATTTCATTTCTTATATATACGAAAGCTTTTATCATTTGAAAAACAAACAGTTTTCATTTAAGAAAATCTGATTTATTCATACGAGTTGAAATCCTTGGGTTAAATTCAAATTCCTAAAATTATACTTTTAAAATAGTTTAATTTCATACAACACATTTATCTCATCTTTAATCCCTAGTTTCAAATTATAGAATTCAATTTCAAACCTTGAATTTAAGTTTAAATCAAATTATTTAAACTTCCAAAACTTTATCAAGTTATTCAAAAATAAATTTCATCTTTGAAATTCCATTTCAAAAGCTTTTTACTTTTAAACCGAAATTTCCAATTTCAAAAACATCAGATTTAAATTATCCGTGACTTAACCGATTTCCACGTGAAATCCATATTTGTGTGTGTATGGTGTAGTCCAGGGGTTTTAACACAATAGTGCAACACAATGAATCATCACATATCAGAATACAGAGATATAGTTAACAAACGATATAAACTATATCGCTTATCGTATAGATCATAGATATATATCAGATAATAAATTACATCACAGATTAAAACACAAATCAGGGTATATCACACATCATTATATATCAGGGTAATCAAACAATTCACAATAAATAGAGTCTAAAAATCCATAGGTAAGGTCAGTTAAATGTCCGATTAATTTAAATCAGATAAGTCATCAATCGTGGTTAATCAACATAAATTAATTTCAAATCATTCGATTAATTGACCTTTAATCATTTATTAATTAAATTAATTATCCTTTAATTATTAAATAATTAACCTGTAATCATCTTCTCTTAATTACTTTCACTAAGTAATTACTATTTTAATTAAATCATTCATTAATTACTTGATCAATTATCTTAAATTGCTAACTAGTTTACTTTAATTAATAAATCCTCGATTATAAATTAATTAAATCTTTATTATAACTAATTATCCTTTAACTGATTTTCTTAATTATTTATGAATAAATCTTAATTACAAATTATTACTTACTTGATTATCATTAACGATATAAATCGACTCACTTTTAAGTTAAAAGTTGGAAACGTTTGATTTTTATTTTCTAAATCACTTAGGGAGTTTCATTTAAAATAACTTGTTACAAATATAAATTTAGAACTTAATTGTTTTTTTGAAAATCCTTTATTCAAACTTTTAATTTATAAATTTGAATTCAAACTTCAACCTGGATTTAAACCCTGTCTAAATCTATGTACAAATTTAAGTTTCTTTAAATTTGCTTAAAAGCTCAAACAACTTGCTACCAGTTTCTTTTTCAAGCCTGGAACAACTTCAGACTCGAGCCTTCCCATCCTTACTTCAGGTAAACTACTTGATTTACTCGAGTATTACTCCGAGTCATTTACCCATCTTCCCCGAGACTACACTCAAGAACCCAGGGCTTCAAAATGTCAACCGTGCACTCGACCAAACTGTGCACGTGCACTCCACCATCAGCCACCTCTGATCGACCACGACCATCCCCTCATCTCGGCGACCACATCCCCGTCCTTTCTCCACCCTCCGATCATTACCTCAGACACTCGGTCGAAATCGAGTTACTCCACACCCACCTGGAAATATGAACATCATCACCAATCGAACCTGTCAACGCCAAGTTCATGATTCTCCGACCACTAGCCAACCTACAACTCCGGCCATCGACACTTCAACTCGACCACTACCATCACCCAGAACCTTGCGACGCTCGATCATCTCTAAACGATGAACGACACCAAATACCAAACCACGGCAAAACTAGGTTTACGGATTTTAAACACTTGCCTCCACCACCACCATGGTCTGACCACCATCCCATTATTTTTCGCAGTAGCGCCGATCACTCTTCTACCCCTACGCGAAGGCCCAACCTCGATAGAGCATCCAATCACCTAAACTTGATCGAAACCCATTTTTCGATCAACCCATAACTGCTCTCGAATTCAATCACTAAAAATTTAGATTTTTATGTTAAAAATCCTATTTTTGTATAAGAAATCGATTTGTATAACTGAATATAAGGATTTTAAACACTTGGATTTTGACTTGTTTTAAGTGGTGCTCTGTATTTTCTTATTTTCCAGATGCAACTCAAATTGTTTAACTTAAACCAGTTTGTATTCTAAGATATAACAACCTATATAGCTCTAAACTCAGGTACCAATGAAGATGAAATTATGAGTGTTTGATTTATGCATGGGTTTTGAATTTGAAACCAGTAAACATCCCCACCATAACACCAAGCATTTACATAATATGTTCACAGAGCTTTAAAAACATGACTACAGGCATATTTATCTCTAAGGATGATCAAGTAAAACAACTATATATTTATATTTTAAAACGTTTGTTACTCACAAGCATCAAGATAACAAAATCAGTTAAGCTTCTAAAAACAAGGAGTTGCTCACCTGATTATGCACAGAGCAGAGAAGTAATAGAAGAACAGAGGACCTGTATTTGTTCGAATTTGACCAGACACTGTTTTGATTTGTTTGAATCCTTTGAAAGCTATTTTCTTTTTCTTTTTTTTCTTGGTTTGCTTGGTTTCAAATCTAAAGCTTCCAGGTTTGAATGCATTGTAAAAACTGTTGCTTGATATGGAAAATACTTTGAGTTGCTCAGGCCTGAACTTATTGCAGCTTTGAAAATGTTTGAAGAATTTGAGAAAATGTTTACGAGCATGCTCAGCCTTGTGAACGAAAGATGTACACATATAGAAAGAAAGAGGTGTGCAGGTACAAGATTTTCTTTTATTTGGTCAGGGATATTTCTTCCCTATGGAGGCTGAGGTGATTTCTTTGCTTGTACTAGAGATGATGGCATTAAATGCCTTGGTCCCTTTTCAAGTTTACATATACCATTTCTTTATTTTGTATGTACAACTTGTATAATTTCCATTTCGGCTGATAAGATTTGTTTTGGTGCTTATGTTTTTGATTCATTCTTTTGCAATACTTTATCATATATTTGCTAAGGTCTTCTCTTTGGTAAACCATCCATATGTACATATTTTGTTTTCTTTCTTTTCTTTTCTTTTGCTTTGTCTTAATAATACTACCTTAAAATATAAATAAACTTCTATTTTAATTTATCTTATTTTTTTCCATTCTGTTAATTTTGTTTACTTACTTATGCGTTGATTTAATTTTGTTTGTTACTATCTTGATTTGTTTACACTTGAATTTATACTTATATATAAAATTCCAAATTTACTCATATATCATAAATACATATATATTCACATATATGCAATATTTACAATATTATTAAATTTAAATGATTTATACAAAATATACTTGAATTCGGGGAAACTCGCTCCATTTTATCGATTTATTTTACTATTTTTATCCAAAAATTCATTTTATTATCAATTTAAATTAATTAAAAATCTGGGGTCGTTACATGTGACGCCCCACCTCTATGCTCACAATAACAAAGAGTATTAAAAGAAATAATGTCTGTTATCACGAAGAATAAGGCTGGATAGAGCGGCCATCCGTAGTTGGCCTTACAGTAGTATTGGTTACCTCGATAGGAGTGGTATATATTTTTCATTTTTCATCTCTTATTTATTTACTCCCATCGACATACCCAAATCCAGTATAAAACGAACTACGATGGTTCATAATAGTTTAGGACAATATATATAATAATAACACAGATAATAAAAATGCGAAACATAGATAATAAAAGTCTCATATATATATATATATATATATAACTGATGTCAGTTACAATACATTTGACACAATACATATGATACAACTACAACTGTCGACTCTGGAAGTTATATATACAAGTACATTATCGACTAATATACATGAATACATATCAACCTAAATCAGATACACTGACTACTACAATATGACGAAGACTACTTCAAAAGATATGAAAAGACTTCATAGCTCAAACAGCAACCCAAAGCAAGATATCAACAACCTGAAATAACTCGGTCTGACCCGTGTATTAAATTCAAAAGAAAATAATACACGGGTCAGTCTAATTCAAACTCAGTTATTAATGCACGGAAGCAATAATAATCAAATATCAAATAGACGACAGTCATAGAAATCTCGTATATCCAACTCCTCGATAAGAGAATCGAATAACGGCAGATATATCACTAAACAGTGTTAAACAACAAATCAGCAAATCCAAATCATCAACAAGGATAAATAAAAAGATTATCGATGAAGATAATATGAAAACTCCAGAATTGCCTAAACAGCAATTCACAACAAAATCCAATTATTAAATAAATAATTAGAAACTCATAATCTAATTATCTATAGATAATTAGAAAATCACAAAATGATTTAATAAATAATTAGAAACTCATAATCTAATTATCTATAGATAATTAGAAAATCACAAAATGATTAAATCAAACCAAATTTCTGTGTGGCTGCAGTACACGCGCGCGTGCACTGCCTCGCCACTACAGTAAGTCAAAACTGCAAAGGTCAAGTCATGGCTAGCATGACTCAACACCATTGCTACAAAATGAATCAGTGCATCATTGCAATGCAAACCAACAAGGGAAAGACTGCATACAAAATGAAACAAGACCACATGAATAAATATGATCTGGGTTGAATCAGTAAACACATGCACTGGTAAAGATATCAGGTGCAACCAGATCATCTCAAGCATTCAAGCAAATAGGACCAAAATATCATCACAAAATCACCATGGCCGAAGTCAACCACGATCAAAGTCAAAATGAATTCTCATCTAAAACATTTTCACAAAATCACGCTTGCAGATTTCAAACCAAAATCAGACAGCAAACTACATGTGGAACAATATGTAACAGTGACCAAAGTCAAAGCAAAATCAGGTCGAACAGAGACTACAAGCAGTGAACACTTGTAGACCTATGCAAGCAATTCAAGTGTAGATACCAAATACAACATGAATGAAACAACAACTGAATAGACAGTACACAACACAACGGGTCCAACCATCAAGTTCAAGGTCAGGCCGAAGACCTGGGATTTCAAAAAAAGTGACCGAAGTCAAATGGAATCAAACCCGATGCCAGAGAATACTAAGCAGCAATTTCTCAAAGGCCAAAATCAAAAATGAGAGGAAGCCGTGGGTCAAAACCCAAGCAGTAATTTATCAAAATGAATTATCAAGTCAAGCAGTTTCAAATCAAAGAATCAAAGCTAAAGTCGAAACAAGGTGTAACCAAAGTCACAGTGAACGAAGTAAAGTGTAACCATGGAACAACAAGGCACAAAGGCTACAAGTATGAACTGAACAAAGTAAGGCTACAGAGATCGAGCTTATGCAAAGTCAACATACACTGCATAAATATACATATAACAGTGAAACATGCACATAAGGGGTGGTGCACTACAAATACAAGCTCAGACTCGAATACAACACAAACCATATACAAGTAAGGCCACCCTTCAGACTAAATAATGATGCCAGTAAGTAGACTATACGACCCAGAATCATAAGTATGAATATGGTCAAGTACAAAGTCAAGACAATATACCAGACCCGGCATGTATGAATCTGAACTCAAACAATCGACTACAATAAAACCAAACCCACAGCAAGAGTGATTCAAAGTAAATCAATCTAAAATGATCATGAACCAACAAACCAAGCTCAACAAATTCAGGCAATTAAACAAGACTGCAAATATGTGAACCAGACAAATATTTCAAAGTGCAGTGAAACCAAATCCATACCAGACTCTAATATCACAGTCGAACAACGCTCAACTTTCACACGTACATGAATGCACAAATACACAACAGTGGATAGTGCAATGCAGACATGTCGAACAAGACAAAGTCAGAGACCAGAAACTCAAGGCTAATGCATATCTATGATGCAAATGCACAAGTAACCCATGTAAACAGAGATGGCATCTATACATAAGGAACATGCAATACAAGACAATGTATCAAAACTCAAGTGGACCTGATATGCAAAACTAAGCCCAGCAACATGATACGAATCTTATATCAGTGCAGACTCGTACAAGACAATGTATCAAAACTCAAGTGGACTTGATATGCAAAACTAAGCCCAGCAACATGATACGAATCTTATATCAGTGCAGACTCGAATGTACAGATCGAATGAAGTGTAACTGCGATTACCAACTTAAAGCAAGAAGAACGAACAACTCAAAATCACTTCAAGCAAACAACATAAATCAAAGTCAGATAAATCTGAAGCATCTAGCAACATCGATCAGCCAGAGAAATCGATAAACAAATTCAACATATATATATACGAACGAGAAAACAGGGATTCAAACCCTAAATAACCAAATCATCAACGACTAAATCAATTTTAAAACCCAAATCACGTAATAAAGCAATAAAATTAGATGTGAGTGAAATAAATCACTCACCTTTGATTCGACGAGTGCAACCAATCGATCGCAAGCAAACACGAAAACAATCCACCAGATCGACGAAGCAAGCAACAAAATCGATCATTTGATCGAGCAAATCGAAGTCGGCGACTAAGCCCTAATTCACACCGGAACGAACGAAAACGAGCAGCCACCATTTTTATTCTCTTCGTTTATTTTGTTTAAGGGTTTCGAATGAAAAAAAGAGTAAAGGGGAACGGGTATATTTGAGATAACACGGCATCAAAAATAAGTGGGCCGAGATTAAACTTTAAAGCCCGCTTAACCCATAACAAATTTAAAAAGAATTTAAACCAAATTCAAAACTCTCAACAACGATTAGCCAGCGGAATTTAATCGTCTAACGACGATGATTAATTGATGCGAAATCCTGGGCTGTTACAAGTGGAGTGTGGAATTTACGCCAAAAATCAAGACAATCCATGTTGGGAATAATAAAGTAACTTGATACCCACCAATCATTTGTCGCTGCACTTTATAAGGAGGTCATGGAATAAACTCTGAGAAATGGTGTATAAGGATGAGGATCATTAGAAGCCATGTCAATTACGTAAATCTGGTGCCAATAATGCTCACCATGATACCACATACAACAAACAGTAAGAGGAGATAATACCAATAATGCATTGGAAAAGAAAGGTTTCCCATCATGTACAATACAAACTTCCTAGTTATCTCCAAGTCATTGTCCGGGTTGTATTGTCGAAGTAGCTTCCTAATAGTGTTCCTAATGAAACTTACTTTGATCTGAGTACCCCCAATAAGTAAGTGGGTTATAGGAATACTAGGTAAAACACTCATCGTAAAGTAAAGGAAAATGTAGCTCAATAGAAATACTAATAATTATAACAAAATCCAGAGGAGTAATACTCATCTCCCGAAAAGCGAAGTGAAATGTATGGATGGTCTTCTACCATAAAGTAGCTAATGCACCATAAAATTGTACATCAGAATGTAAGGTCGACTATATTCCTATAATGAGGAATATGCAGTGTTAAACAAAGTATAATGTGGTTTAACATGTAATTATTTATCAAAAAAATAACATACCGAAAAAACTCTGAAATCCAATGTCATCCAAAAATCCGTAATACGTCGATTAACATCGACTACTACGATCTCCCGATATAGACGAAATACCGATGCAGGAGACCCATGAGTTTTTTCTTCCCTAGCCTATTTAGAAAATTATTTTGGGTAATCACAACCTACCATACATTTTATAAACTACAATGTACCAAATCTGAATATAAAACCATACATTATATAAACTGTTAGGTTAAATACTTAGATAATATATAATAGTTGTATATAGTCAACATCGTTGTGTTTATATGTTAAATTTTACTTACACTGATATCAACACGAGTAGAAACATGCACTTGTTGATCAGGTAAAAATAATCATCAACTCTTTGTTGGGTCCTAAGTTTTGATCGATATTTGGATTCAAAGCGGCATCATCAGAAACAACCCCCATGCACCGCCTTTAAGATACCATTGTTCCATCATCCTTATGCCTTCTGGACAAACTTAAGCTAGCACCTTCAACCCCAACTTCTCCACTTCCCCTAGTATATTGAAAAAATCTACTTCTACCGCGAAGAGCACGCAAAATCCTTATCTTTTTGCATTAAGTTATGTGAAAAGAGGAGAAAATTTAGGTTTTAAATTGGGAAAATATGGGTTAAAAATTGATTTGAGCATGGAGGCTTAGGTTAGTAAACTAAATGAGGAAGAAGCCAGTAAAGGGAAACTCTGGATAAATTATACTGTTTTATCCGACATTATAATGCCGGATAAATATACAGCCTTGATTTGTGTTCAAAACCAACGCGGAGTACCACGGGGGTTTGAGGGTGGGAGTTGCATTGGGGAATATATTATTAATGTCGAATAACTCAGCAATTCTAATTGTCATTGGAGTTTGCATTAGGGGTTACTAAGTGAAATTATCAGCTAGCAACCACTAAATGCGCCAAGTGTTGGGAATGCTTTTAGGATGCATATATGTTTATTTATGTCATGTTGCATAATAGACTAAGGCACCATTCGTAGACAAAAAATGTCCCGTGACTGTTGGGACGCGTTGGACTTTCCAACGTTCCACACGGGGTGTAACACCCCACCTCTATGCTCACAATAACAAAGAGTATTAAAAGAAATACTGTCTGTTATTACGAAGAATAAGGCTGGATAGGAGCGGCCATCCGTAGTTGGCCTTACACTAGTATTGGCTACCTCGATAGGAGTGGTATATATTTTCCATTTTTCATCTCTTATTTATTCACTCCCATCGACATACCCAATTCCAATATAAAATGAACTACGATGGTTCATAATAGTTTAGGACAATATATATAATAGTAACACAGATACAAAAAGATGCGGAATACAGATAACAAAAATCTCATATATATATAACTGATGTCAGTTACAATACATTTGACACAATACATATGATACAACTACAACTGTCGACTCTGGAAGTTATATACACAAATACATTATCAACTAATGTACATGAATACATATCAACCTAATCAGTACACTGACTACTACAAAAAGACGCAGACCACTTCAAAAGATATGAAAAGTCTTCGTAGCTCAAGCAGCAACTCAAAGCAGAATATCTACGACCTGAAATAACTCGGGTCTGACCCGAGTATTAAATTCAAAAGAAAATAATACACGGGTCAGTCTAATTCAAACTCAGTTATTAATGCACAGAAGCAATAATAATCAAATATCAAATAGACGACAGTCACAGAAATCTCGTATATCCGACTCCTCGATAAAAGAATCGGATAACGGCAGATATAACACTAAACAGTGTTAAACAGCAAATCAACAAATTTAAATCATCAACACAGATAAATAAAAAGAATTATCAATGAAGATAATTTAGAAAACAACAGAATTGTCTAACGACAATTAACACAAAATCCAATTATTAAATAATAATTAGAAACTCAGAATGATCAATCGAATCAAATTTCTGTGTGGCTGCAGTACACGCACGCGTGCACTGCCTTACCACACAGTACGTGAAATCATCACAACAGAGAATACTAACAGCAATCAAACTGCAAAGGTCAAAGTGAAACCCAAGCCAACAAAACAGCGTAAACAAAAAAAATCTAATTATCAATATGATAATTAGAAAACACATAATTTAACTTATCTAAAAGATAATTAGATATCAACAAAATCATCAAATTAAACCAAATCAAAATACACTTTAAAATATATTGAATTTGGCAACACGAAACAATTACGACAATTGAAATAATCAATTTAAAACTTCAATTCTGTTTGGCTGCAGTGCACGCACGCGTGCACTGCCTCACCAAAATCAGATATACACCCGAAAACAGAGAATATATCTCAAAGCAAAACTCTAACTAGCAAAAACAGGTACAACAGAATGCACCAGTAAAACAAACTAAAGCCACATCAAGTGGTCAAAACAGCTACAGGCAGTCTCAACTGAAAGGTCACAGTGAAGACTGTACACAAACTAAATAATTTACACAAGTGATGCACCTGCCACAATCAATGATGAAGCAAGGCAATATGGACCAAACTTATATGCAAACCCAATTGTACACAAATTAATGTGCCAAGTGAACTGCCCAGGGCACAAGTTAATCCAAAAACCAACAAAGTGTAGAGGTCAAGTTACTAACCAGTCAAGTAAGTGCACACAGGCACTAATATATGCATCAAAAGAAAGTACACAACAATGCAGGTACCAACTGTAAAGAAACAAGACTCAACATGAATGGTCATGCAATACTCATATAACCAACAGGTTAAAGCATGCAAGTGAATCATAAATCAAGTACATCAAAGATACAACTTATAGGGAACTGTAAAACTAGACAGTGCAAGTGATACAACAGTCAATCAAAATGACTGAGGTAAACACAATCAGTGTCAAGGCTGAAGCAAGCCAAAATTCATGAAATCAGAGAGTGGAGCCAAAAATCATAAAATGCAGATCAATTGAACTAGACAAGGCATAGTTCAAATCAAGTGAAGTTACTGCAGTTCCAAGACAGGTTCAAAAAGAATCAACAAGGAATGTACACATTAACAAGAATTGAAACTCAAGTCAACATATATGATCAACTAGCTACACAGTATGAAGTGCACAACAAATACAATAAGACAACACATAACTCGAAAAATGGTCAACAATATATGCATACCCACATACGAATATATGTATGCATATATATACAGGTAAGTCAACCAACAAGTTCGACTACATCAAGAGTCGAAGCCACAAATATAAGGCAGCAGTAAAATCGAACCAACAAAAATCGAAACTGTGGTGAGTAAGGCAATTCAAAGTCGAAGTCAGGTGCACACATGAATCAAATAATGTACATAAGTATGTACATATGTAAATGCACATAACTATATACATATATGTATGAAATGCACAGGTACAAACTGCCACAAAATGCACAAGACAAAAAAAAATGAATTCCTGAAGACGCTTCACAAATCAAAGACCAGAGACTCAAATGTAATAACATTTTAATACCAAGGCAATGTCGACAAGTTCAAATTAAACTGCAAGGATGATTCAAAGAACAGCAAGTCAATTCAAGAAAAATCCAGACTGGGCAACAAAAATACACAAATCAAATTCAAGCTTATAGAAGGCTCAGTGCTATGCACATAACAACATACATACCACCAATTCCACAACAAAATCAACAGCAGCATACTCGAACATGTAGCCGAGATCTACACAGTAAGTGTCGAAGTATTGGTAGCCTACTCAAGTCAGGAAATGTCACGAAATCAAAAAAAATCAATTTTCACAAATTCCAGCCGAGGTATATATACAAAAATCAATATCGTGCCAACCAAGAATCACCACATATACGAATTTACAAAGTCAAGAAACCAATACGAAACAGAGATGACCACAAAAACGAACAGTTCAAAGTCGCCTCAAATATCTAAACACAACCGAATGACAGAGAAATCATCAACATCCAAACGAAATCGAACGGCAAACAACAAACTCAGCAAAACATATACGAACGAGAATCATCGAATTCGAACACTAATTAGCTTGAGATGGAATTATATGTGAGTGGAACACTCACCTGTGGTTTCAAATAAAAGGATAAACACGAAAACGAACTGCACAAATCATCTCGAGCATCTATCACGACGCGAATTTCGAAGCTCCAGGAATCATTTGCAAAGCCCTAAATCCGCCGAGAGAACGAACGAATAAAGAAAATTTTGAAGCCGCCATTATCCTTTCTTTCGTTTGTTTTATTTAGGGTTTGCCAATCAATAAGATACGAAAGGGGAACGGGTTTGATATAACCTCACGGCAACAATTAAAACATGAGCCAAACAATTTTTAAAGCCCGTCCAACCTTTAACCTATTTACAAAAGAATTTAAATACGATATAAACTCCAATGGCAATAATCAAACAATTTGCTCGTCAATTTGGCGATAATTAAAAATTACAAAATCCTGGGTTGTTACAGACTCTCCTCCTTATAAAAATTGCGTCCCAGCAATTTTCATAATCAAAGTCGTCAATAACAATTATTTTTCTAACATAAGCTGGTTAAGCTAGAAAAATAAACATCAAAACACAAACACCAAAGAAATCCTTCAATTTCATAAAAGAAATTCACAAATTCTCAACAAATTCTGATTATCAAATAGATAATCAGAAAACAGCAGAACTGAATAAATACAATTATCAGCCACATTCAATTATCAATTAGATAATCAGAAATACAGAAATCACAAAACAACAATATCTAATTGCCGATACGATAATTAGAAAACAACAAAATCTAATTATCAGCAAAGATAATTAGAAAACACAAATCACAAATTGCAAAACTGCAATTATCTAGTTATCCAACAAATAACTAGAACACACGAATTTCATAATCAGCAAACTCTAACTATCAACAGAGATAGATAGGAAACAACAATTCAATATGATCAACATAACCCAAAATCAATTAGAGACTAGAAAATCTCAAAATCATCAAAACTAGCAAATATCCAATCATCAAAACGATAATCAGAAATCTCAAATCAACAAATATCTAATTATCAAAAACGATAATCAGAATCAACAAATATCTAATTATCACAAGCGATAATTAGAAACAACAAATATCCGATTATCAAAAACGATAATCAGAATCAACAAATATCTAATTATCACAAGCGATAATTAAATTTCAAATCAACAAATATTCAATTATCACAACGATAATCAAATTTCAAATCAACAATTATTTAATTACCACAAACAGTAATCAAATTTCAAATCAACAAATATTTAATTACCACAAACGGTAATCAAATTTCAAATCAACAAATATTTAATTACCACAAACGGTAATCAAATTTCAAATCAACAAATATTTAATTACCACAAACGGTAATCAAATTTCAAATCAACAAATATTTAATTATCACAAACGATAATCAAATTTCAAATCAACAAATATTTAATTACCACAAACAGTAATCAAATTTCAAATCAACAAATATTTAATTACCACAAACAGTAATCAAATTTCAAATCAACAAATATTTAATTACCACAAACAGTAATCAAATTTCAAATATCTAATTATCACAAGCGATAATCAGAAACAACAAATATCCAATTACCTGCAGATAATTGGAAACAACAAATATCTAGAAATCAATTAAGATACTCTAAAAAATCAACATAAAAGCTTGGATCGATCCCATCAGATGGCGAGTTTTTAGTTCGCCGCACGTGCATCAACATATGGCCGAAGCCTACCAAGTACTCAACATAATTTTTGGCGCCCATCAGATGACCCGAAGGTCCGTAGAGTGACCCGAAGGTCTAGTACTGGTATTTGACCCGAAGGTCCATCAGAGTGGCCCGAAAGCCCAACAAATGACCCGAAGGTCCAGCAGATGACCTGAAGGTCCAACATAGTGGCTCGAAAGCGCACAAAATCACTAGAATCATCAAAACATCAAATATTTCAATTAACGAGTCCAGAATTAACCGAAATAGCAAACACACATGTCCCATACCACGTGTTTTACTAAATCGTTTGATTCTCTTCACCGTTTCCTTGAAAGTGCAAAATTGTGTATTTTGTAAAAATACATTTTACATTCTCAAACAGACAAGTCCGAAATTAAGCGAATCAGTAAAAGAAAGGGGTCATAGTCCTCGATTTTGCTGAAACGTTTAAATCGCTTCCTCATTCCTTTGAAAGCGCAAACTGTAAAATTCCTGAAAACAATTTTATTTATTTTATAAAAATAACAATTCACATTCTCAACTGGACAAGTCCGGAGTTAAGCGAATCAGTAAAAGAAAGGGGTCATAGTCCTCGATTTTGCTGAATCGTTTAAGTCGCTTCCTCATTCTTTTGAAAGCGCAAACTATTAAAAATTTTATAAAACAATTTTCATTTTAAAACGATTTTCCAATCACGTGATTAAAGCAACAACATCAGTAGCAATTTCGAAAAGAAAATTGCACTTCCCAAAACATCGTAAAACGAGTCTCAAACTCAGCATTGCGGAATTTCCGCTTGAAAATCCACTTTTAAAATTTGACGGTTACTGAAGTCAAAGCGACAGTAATTTCTAAATGTCCAAATCTCATCAAAATAATTCACATCAAAATGTAATATCAGTGAATTTTCATTCATCAAAAATGCCACAAAACACCGTGCTCCAAAAATTTAGCACCGACGTAAAAATCCCGTTATGAAGATAACGACAACGAAATACGTTCAAACCAAGCATCGGTTCAACGTAAAATAATTGCAGTAACATGCAACTCAAATTTGCACGTACTACAAAATGAACAAAGAAATCATTCGAATGTATCTTCAATGAAGATAATTCAAAACAGCAAAAGTCTAATCAATAAATGATTAGCATAAAAGAAAACCAGCAAAAATCTCAATAAAAAATCACATAGCTGCAATCGTTTCGAATCCTCAAATCGGATTCGAAATTCTCAAAGAAACAAATTAAACACGGCTAGGTAATCAACAAATGAAATTTATTTCAATTTCATACTTTGATTTTTAAATCAAAAAGATTATCAGTTGTACTCAACGAAGACAGTGTCACTGCTTCCGCTGCGCACTCTGATAAACAGAACACAAATTATTCAATCAACAAAACACAGTCTCTCTTTTATTTTTAAATAAAGATATTTAAAAATTTCATCATAATTTCAAAACTTTAGTTTTGACTCAAAGCACAAATAAAAACATCGACCAATAGTTGTAACATATGTTCCATCTAAGTTATGTTTTATATTATGTCCATAAACCCCAAGCTCTGATACCAACTGTAACACCCCACCTCTATGCTCACAATAATAAAGAGTATTAAAAGAAATATTGTCTGTTATTACGAAGAATAAGGCTGGATAGGAGCGGCCATCCGCAGTTGGCCTTACACTAGTATTGGCTACCTCGATAGGAGTGGTATATATTTTCCATTTTTCATCTCTTATTTATTCACTCCCATCGACATACCCAATTCCAGTATAAAACGAACTACGATGGTTCATAATAGTTTAGGAAAATATATATAATACTAACACAGATACAAAAAGATGCGGAACACAGATAACAAAAATCTCATATATATATATATATATAACTGATGTCAGTTACAATACATTTGACACAATACATATGATACAACTACAACTGTCGACTCTGGAAGTTATATAAACAAATACATTATCAACTAATGTAAATGAATACATATCAACCTAACCAGTACACTGACTACTACAAAAAGACGCAGACCACTTCAAAAGATATGAAAAGTCTTCGTAGCTCAAGCAGCAACTCAAAGCAGAATATCTACGACCTGAAATAACTCGGGTCTGACCCGAGTATTAAATTCAAAAGAAAATAATACACGGGTCAGTCTAATTCAAACTCAGTTATTAATGCACAGAAGCAATAATAATCAAATATCAAATAGACGACAGTCACAGAAATCTCGTATATCCGACTCCTCGATAAAAGAATCGGATAATGACAGATATAACACTATACAGTGTTAAACAACAAATTCAAATCATCAACACAGATAAATAAAAAGAATTATCAATGAAGATAATTTAGAAAACAACAGAATTGTCTAACGACAATTAACACAAAATCCAATTATTAAATAATAATTAGAAACTCAGAATGATCAATCGAATCAAATTTCTGTGTGGCTGCAGTTCACGCACGCGTGCACTGCCTCGCCACACAGTACGTGAAATCATCACAACAGAGAATACTAACAACAATCAAACTGCAAAGGTCAAAGTGAAACCCAAGCCAACAAAACAGCATAAACAACAAAAATCTAATTATCAATATGATAATTAGAAAACACATAATTTAACTTATCTAAAAGATAATTAGATATCAACAAAATCATCAAATTAAACCAAATCAAAATACACTTTAAAATATATTGAATTTGGCAACACGAAACAATTACGACAATTGAAATTATCAATTTAAAACTTCAATTCTGTTTGGCTGCAGTGCACGCACGCGTGCACTGCCTCGCCAAAATCAGATATACACCCGAAAACAGAGAATATATCTCAAAGCAAAACTCTAACCAGCAAAAACAGGTACAACAGAATGCACCAGTAAAACAAACTGAAGCCACATCAAGTGGTCAAAACAGCTACAGGCAGTCTCAACTGAAAGGTCACAGTGAAGACTGTACACAAACTAAATAATTTACACAAGTGATGCACCTGCCACAATCAATGATGAAGCAAGGCAATATGGACCAAACTTATATGCAAACCCAATTGTACACAAATTAATGTGCCAAGTGAACTGCCCAGGGCACAAGTTAATCCAAAAACCAACAAAGTGTAGAGGTCAAGTTACTAACCAGTCAAGTAAGTGCACACATGCACTAATATATGCATCAAAAGAAAGTACACAACAATGCAGGTACCAACTGTAAAGAAACAAGACTCAACATGAATGGTCATGCAATACTCATATAACCAACAGGTTAAAGCATGCAAGTGAATCATAACCAAGTACATCAAAGATACAACTTATAGGCAACTGTAAAACTAGACAGTGCAAGTGATACAACAGTCAATCAAAATGACCGAGGTAAACACAATCAGTGTCAAGGCTGAAGCAAGCCAAAATTCATGAAATCAGAGAGTGGAGCCAAAAATCATAAAATGCAGATCAATTGAACTAGACAAGGCATAGTTCAAATCAAGTGAAGTTACTGCAATTCCAAGACAGGTTCAAAAAGAATCAACAAGGAATGTACACATTAACAAGAATTGAAACTCAAGTCAACATATATGATCAACTAGCTACACAGTATGAAGTGCACAACAAATACAATAAGACAACACATAACTCGAAAAATGGTCAACAATATATGCATACCCACATACGAATGTATGTATGCATATATATATACAGGTAAGTCAACCAACAAGTTCGACTACATCAAGAGTCGAATCCACAATTATAAGGCAGTAGTAAAATCGAACCAACAAAAATCAAAACTGTGGTGAGTAAGGCAATTCAAAGTCGAAGTCAGGTGCACACATGAATCAAATAATGTACATAAGTATGTACATATGTAAATGCACATAACTATATACATATATGTATGAAATGCACAGGTACAAACTGCCACAAAATGCACAAGACAAAAAAAAATGAATTCCTGAAGACGCTTCACAAATCAAAGACCAGAGACTCAAATGTAATAACATTTTAATACCAAGGCAATGTCGACAAGTTCAAATTAAACTGCAAGGATGATTCAAAGAACAGCAAGTCAATTCAAGAAAAATCCAGACTGGGCAACAAAAATACACAAATCAAATTCGAGCTTATAGAAGGCTCAGTGCTATGCACATAACAACATACAGACCACCAATTCCACAACAAAATCAACAGCAGCATACTCGAACATGTAGCCGAGATCTACACAGTAAGTGTCGAAGTATTGGTAGCCTACTCAAGTCAGGAAATGTCACGAAATCAAAAAAAATCAATTTTCACAAATTCCAGCCGAGGTATATATACAAAAATCAATATCGTGCCAACCAAGAATCACCACATATACGAATTTACAAAGTCAAGAAACCAATACGAAACAGAGATGACCACAAAAACGAACAGTTCAAAGTCGCCTCAAATATCTAAACACAACCGAATGACAGAGAAATCATCAACATCCAAACGAAATCGAACGGCAAACAGCAAACTCAGCAAAACATATACGAACGAGAATCATCGAATTCGAACACTAATTAGCTTGAGATGGAATTAGATGTGAGTGGAACACTCACCTGTGGTTTCGAATCAAAGGATAAACACGAAAACGAACTGCACAAATCATCTCGAGCATCTATCACGACGCGAATTTCGAAGCTCCAGGAATCATTTGCAAAGCCCTAAATCCACCGAGAGAACGAACGAATGAAGAAAATTTTGAAGCCGCCATTATCCTTTCTTTCGTTTGTTTTATTTAGGGTTTGCCAATCAATAAGATACGAAAGGGGAACGGGTTTGATATAACCTCACGGCAACAATTAAAACATGGGCCAAACAATTTTTAAAGCCCGTCCAACCTTTAACCTATTTACAAAAGAATTTAAATACGATTTAAACTCCAATGGCAATAATCAAACAATTTGCTCGTCAATTTGGCGATAATTAAAAATTACAAAATCCCGGGTTGTTACACGGAGCATTTGGACTGTTGGGGGAAAAGGCGGGAAACGACATGTTGGCGTCTGATGCGTCAGAAGTGTCATGCCGTTTTCCCCCAAACGGTTACTCCCTTCCTCCTTCCTCTTATTTATTCACCCCCCATTCCACCTCCATACTAACAAATCCGAACCTTCTCCATTTTCTACACCGCAATCTGATTCTCCTTTTAGGTATTTTTTTATTTACTTTTTCGTGTTTATTTTGTTTCGAGCTATAACATATATTTTTCTACGAATTTTTTGCTATAATTTGTAATTTTCATTTTTCCGCATGTCACACGGATCTTCTGCTTCCTCTCAGTCTAATGCTTTATTGATGTCCGAAAGGAAGATAATTTTCATAGATTTGTGCGTGAAATTTTTACCGGAAAGAGGAAATTATGTCAGCTCGTTTTATGTGTTGGTGACAAACGCATTTAACGATAGATTGAACCTTGACCGGTCCCATATACAAATGAAGAACAAATGAGACAATTTGAAGCATTCTTGGGTTGACTATGATAGACTGCGATAGCAAGATGGAAGGATTTGAGATCCACAAAACGATTACATGGACGGTCCTGAGAAGTGGTGGAATACCACTGCATGAAGATTCAAGAGATTCAGATAAGAGTCTCCTTCAAATTCAGAGAGTTGGATCAACTTTTTGGAGGCTCCATAGGAAAATAGGCTTGTATATATTAAATACCTCCTACCTTACTCGCTCAGCATTTTATTGCTGCCGATACGGATTATTACTCCGATTGGATAGCCCACGACACTTCATTTACTCTACCGTCTAGACGCAGTAGGCATACCGAGTATGGCAGTTCGAGCAGGTATGACGTTGGAAAGTCGATCGTGCATACAGATCGTTTCAACAATGCCATTGTTATGGTTTACTGGCTCCAATTCTGCCCGTTGAGCGATGAGAGCTTATGTTAATTTTTTGTAACGAACTCACAAACTTGGATATCATTGAAAAATTGAGTGATGCAGGTGCCAGGATTTATGATATACGAGTTGGAAATATTGCGTGATTGTGGTCGTCGTCAGTAGTTTAATTTGTTTTTTGAATTATTTACATTTATTAGTTTGTTTTAATGAAATCGAGCAATTTATTTTTTATTATTTGCACTTATTAAATGCATATTACACAATGAAAACAAATAATTAATTAACTATAAATCAATTAAATTAAAAAATCACATTACAAATACTCCGTTCAAATAACTCATTTAAATACTCATTTCGCATCATCAAACTCGTTCTCTTTTCAATCAACTTATCCATTCAAATACCCCGCTTAAATGTACCGTTACGCGAACCCTAAGATGAAGGGATCGAATATGATACAATTTTAAACGCGCTTAAAATAAACAATACAGTAGATGAATAATAGAAACATCATAGAATAATACAACATGATTTCCTACATTTTTCTTCTTCTTATTCTGTTCAAATTTTAAGCAAAAATCCAAAGAATGTTTATCAATACGGGTACAGAATTTACAACCAGCCTCGGGTAGATAAATTAAAAGAGAACACAATATTGGCATAAAATAGAAGAATAAACACCAACAAAAAGCATGCGGTTGTATATAATCTTTGAAGCGAGAATCATTTCTTGTTTTAATAAACAAATTAAAAAAGAAACTACATAAGAAATTCCACAAAACCTTTCCGATGTGCACCGAAACAAAATATACAAACATATACATACATAACCCCGCCCATTTCACTGCATTCCCTTCTTGTTCACAAACATCAACTTCATCATTGATCAATAATGGCAACCCCAAGAATTCTTTCAAAATCTTATATCAATATCATCTCCTTCTACCCAAAAATCTTTGTATATTCTCTCATGTTAGTCATCTTCCTCTTCGTTTTCCGCTACATCGACACACACAGTCAGACCACTCTTCTTTTTCCTTCTTCAAGTTTGGGTTCCATTAATAACGCCATGGATGTCAGAGAGGTGAAGAATCAAGAACGGAGGGGCAAAAATGTAACTTCACAGAAGGCAGAGGAGGCGGTTATTTGCACAGATCAAGAAAGCAGTTGTGATATTTTTGATGGCAGATGGGTGATGGATAGTAATTCTTCTGCCAGTTATGAACCCGGGTCTTGCCCGTTTATCGATAATGGGTTCAACTGCTACAAAAATGGCCGACTTGACTTGAATTATACTAAGTGGCGGTGGCAGCCAAAGGCTTGTGATATGCAAAGGTTTAAACTTTCCCCCCTTCTTAACTTTCTTCATTGTCAAGTCTTGTTTTAATGTTTCTTTGTTTGGTACTTATAACTGAAATCTACTGGAATAACTGCCTCCTACATTTGGAAATTTTAAAACTTTGAAAATGTGGTACTTTTGCCAAGAATAGATGCAATTTCAACAAATAATGTATAAAAAGCATGCACTTCCATATGAACAAAGTCTAAATTTTATTGAATTTCATGTTGAGAATGTCATGTATTAATCTCTGCTTCGTTTATTTCAATTATAGTAGAGTCATTTGTGTTTGATATCAACCCATGCAGATTATAAACCTTATTTTTGAACGAATTAGAGCTTATAAGTTATAACTATAAATCTTTTCCAGGCTTGAAGGCAAGAAAATGCTAGAAATGCTAAGAGGGAAGAAACTTGTATTCATTGGAGATTCCCTGAATAGAAACATGTGGGAATCTCTAATCTGCATTCTAAGAGATTCACTTGAAAACAAATCTAAAGTTCTCCATATATCAGGAAAAAGTGAGTTTGGAACTAAGAACTCATATGCATTTAAGTTCACAGTAAGCAAACTCATTTTACAAATATTCCCCCCCTCACATTGGTAGCAAGAGTTTAATCAGAATTTTATGATTTACAGGATTACAACTGTTCGATTGAGTACTTTAGATCATCTTTCCTTGTTCAAGAATCTAAATATTTAGGTCGAAACAGAACTGCAAAAGATACGCTTAGACTTGATTTGATTGAGAGTTCTTATCATCACTTTAAAGATGCTGATATTGTGATATTCAACACTGGGCACTGGTGGACACATGAGAAGACATCCCAAGGGTAAATTTACTAAAAAATTTCTATCTTTTCCCAGTTTTAATGGTGTTTATTCCTACCAAGAAGTCTAAGTTCTAAATGCAATTAGTTTTTAATGTTATTTTAAAAAAAATCAGAATTTTATTCTCATTGAAGGGTTTTTCGATCTTTTCTTTTTTCTTTTTGGGATGCATATTAAAAATAAAAAACTTCAATAAGCACAAAAAAGTACAGAGACAACTAACAAAGCGGTACCAACAATTGCATGTTGAAGGCCAATTTGAGGGTTATTTATGTGAGAAAAAATGTTTGCCATACAAACATAAAGTCTGATAAAATAAGAAAGAATTATAAGTATAATAAAATAGGAAAGATTATTATCAAGAGGGCAAAGTGGTGCACAGGCAGCTGAGTTTATTTCTAATAAATTTCTAGCTTTTGCCAATTTCAATATTGTTTATTTTTACTAAGAAGTCCAATTTTTAAATGTAACTAGTTTTAATTTGTTTAAAAAAATCAGATTTTTTTTCTCTTTTTTTTATAAGAAATTCGTAATACAAGATTTAATAACTTCAACAAGCACTAAAAAGCACCAAATACTCGACACTTATAACGAATTAAAGACAACTAATAAAGCGTTATCGACAACTGCATTTTGAGGCTTATTTATATGAGAAAATGTATGCCCTATGAACATAATGTCTGATAAAATATGAAATGATTATGCATATAAAATAGGAAAGATTACTATCAAGAAGGCAAAGTGGTGCATAGGCAACTGAGTGCTGAAGAAGCTCTTAGAAGAGCAATGCGTACCTGGGCTCGATGGGTAGAGGCTCACATTGACACTAGTCGGACCCTTGTTTTCTTCCGAGGCTACTCTTCCTCTCATTTTGGGTAATTATCTCAATATATGTACCAATGTTACAACTATGAAACACAATTACAACTACTACAACTACATTTTTGGACCAAATAACATACATATAACAAAGTGATTAATGGAAATGCAGAGGAGGGAAGTGGAACAAAGGCGGAAACTGCTATGGGGAGACAGAGCCAGTGAAGGAAGAAAGTGAACTAATACGTGCACCGAAGATAGTGGAAGCAGTAGAGTCAGTGATCAAAGAGATGAAAAATCCACCGATATATTTAAATGTAACGAGAATGACTGATTATAGAAAAGATGCACATCCATCTAAGTATCGGGTGAACCGTGAAGTTCAGGACTGCAGCCACTGGTGCCTTCCAGGTGTACCCGATGTCTGGAATCAGATGTTGTATTCCATGCTGCTTAGATTTCAGACCAGTTCTTTGCCATTATGTAAGATGTAGTATTCATATACATAGTAGATGTGTAATTCATATTTTTTTCTTTGAAGAAGAGATAGAGATGTATACACTGTTGATAGAGAGAAAATATTTTTGGAGCAGGTTTTGATCAAGTATGCTATAACTGATAAAGCTTTTTTTTTTCTTCTTTTTTTCTTTTTTTAAATCCATGTACAAGAAGTTCTTTGCCAGTATGTAAGATGTAGTATCCATATAGATTGTATAATTTGTAATTCACTTTTTTCCTTTGAAGAAGAGATAGATGTATACACTGTTGATAGAGAGAATATTTTTGGGGCAGGTTTTGATCAAGTATGCTATAACTGAGAAAGTTTTTTAATCCCTTTTTTGTTCTACATTATAACAAATTATTTACCTACATAGTGATATCCATATGGCTTATGGATAAAAGACATACCTTGCATATATAATATCAATTATCAAGCCATATACGTTTCAGTCTTCCACAAGAACTATGCCAGTATGTAAGATGTAGTACCCATATACAGTGTAAATTTGTAATTTGTTTTTTTCTTTGAAGAAGAGATAGATGTATACACTGTTGATAGAGAGAAATATTGTTGGAAAAGGTTTCGATCAAGTATGCTATAAATGATCAAGCGAAGCCAAGAGATAGACTCTCTAGAATACTCTACGTATAGATTCGTGCTTTCCCCTAGGCAGGGGATCAGATCGGATCGGATCACTATGGCTATGAACAGCTTGAATCAGCAGTTCATTTTAACAGAATCGATTGATATCTTTAAAAATATGAAAGCGGCTATACAAACAACTTTGAAAACATGAAGCTAGCATAGAGGGAGACCCACCATGGCGATCACATAGTGCCACGTGGCAGGGAAGATCGATCGGTTCTGATCGCTCCCCTTTGGGAATTGGGCCTCGAAACTTTTTGGGTGATTTCGTCAACCTCTGGAGATTCTACCGACGAATTTTCAGAAAGATATCCGGTCGTCCATCCCTATAAATACAGAGTTCATTGTTCATTTGAAGGATCATTACGTTGTTGTTTTCTTTGTACTCCATTATAATCACAGATTCTGATCCGATTCCTCTTGTACTTAGAAATTCAAGTGATTAATAAAGCTATTTCTTCAACGTGGACGTAGGCATTCAACGCCAAACCACTATACATCTGTTTGTCATTGTTTTTTATTGGTTTTCTGTTTGTTCCTCTGCTTTAATTTTGATTTCTTCATTTATTTCTCTTCATATAATTTATTGGGTGTTTGTGGCAACTTTTAGTGCAAACATTTTAGTGCTTTCACTGAGAAATCTGTTCTCAACTTGATTGGATCTCATCATTTCTACTTGTGGATTCCCATATTCATGATATAGATCCAAAGTTCTGCCGACAAGTTTCTGTTTTACTCAGATTTGAAGAAAATCTAAAAGGAAGCTATTAGCCATGGCCAAAGGAAAGTCTACTACTTCCCATGTTGTTGAAGGCAATGGCGATGCTAGTGTTCAATAAGTTGACCAAAAAATACAACCGGCTGCTGCCAATCCCCAGAATCCAACTGAGTACGTCACCAAAGCAGACTTTGAAGTCCTAATGAAGGAACTGATAGATAGCCATCAATAGCTCAACCAGCAAATTCAGGCTAACATCAACCTGATGAACCAGTTGAAAGATCGGCATGGAAAAATAAGGAGGGAGCCTACTCCATATTCAGGATCGAAAAACTCATCCTCATCTGATGACTATCACAGAAACAGACGTTGCAAAGCAGATGCATATACAGCTAGAACATCGGGACAGAGAATCAGGCGATCAGCCATGGCCGATCGACACCAATCGGTACCGAACCGCCTAGGGGAATTGGCACTAAACCATCGACGTCTCATGGGAGTAGTCAGTATGCAGGTGGAGGAGCTTACTCTAGAGGTGCCCGATCGATCAATGCGCTAGAACTCAGGCCAATGTGGTTGAACCGTAGCTGAGAGACGACGATAGAACTACTGCTCAGGAAATGGATCAAGAGTAAGAGGAGCCAAGGCAATGTGGCGCTGTCCGAAGGCATGAATCGGGTCGCTCATGTGAGGTGGAACATGGCTACCGCCTGGCACCAACTCTCTAAACACTAGACTTAACAATTATGGTGATGCAGCTAGTGAAAGAAAGTCAAGGCTTAACCATCGATGATTGAGACTATTCAGAAGTCATACTCCATTCACCGACAACATTCTACATGCAGGATATCCACGGAGGTTCCATATGCCTACGATGCCTGCATATGTAGGAAAAACTGACCCCAGGCAGCATCTCTTGAAGTACGAATGGCACATGGACTTCGCCCAAGCCACTGATGTAGTTAAGTGCATGTGTTTTTCATTTTTCTAGAAGATGTTGCGACTATGTGGTTCACCAAGTTACCACCGCGGTCAATTGCTTTATTTGATGAGCTAGCAAAAAAGTTCCTGGAGCAGTTCCGCATGCATACGACTTGCCCCAAGGATGTAATGTCACTCTCTAACTTGGTCCAGGCACCGGGGGAGTCACTAAAAGATTTTTTGGAAAGGTTTGATACATTTGTTACAGAAGTCAATAATCCGAATGATGATGCAATACTCATGGCACTGACTAGGGAAGCCGATCCTGATTATGAGTTTGGCGATTGGTTAGCGGGAAAGCCTCATTCTACATTGGATCGTTTCTTTGCAAAGGCGACTCGGTTTCTAAGGAGGAGGAGGCAAAGCGAACAAGGAAGAGAGATGTTGCAGGCCCAACCATCGAGGGAGTACAAAGTAATATGGCAGTGAAGCAGTCCAGTGATAGTTCCAGGAAGGTTCAAATTAGTGTTCAGAACAAATCGAAGGAGCGGAAGAAAGGCGTTGATAGAAACCACGGCCGAAGACAGGATTCCGAGAGAGGGAAACCGAGGATCCCATCGTTTGATACATACATGCCGTTGAATACGTCGCTAGAGAATGTTTATATATTGACTTGTAACACTATACAGTACAAGAAACCACCTTCGAAGGAACTGATGGAGAAGTGGAGACAGTCCGAAAAGTACTGTAGATTTCATGAAAGTTATGGACATACCACGGATAAGTGTCACAACCTTCATGATGTTATTAAGAAGTTAATTCGAGAAAGAAAGTTGCAACAATTTGTCAAATCCCCGCAGGATGGCGGGCATGGGACATCCAACCCCAATCGAGGACAAGCTCCGCCTAATGCTGAGGAACTTCAGTGGATAGCAGGGAGATTAGTTATTAATACCATTGTTGGAGGACTATATCCGGCCGACAAATGTTGGAATGAAATGGAGCATTACGTGAATGCTATCAGACATGTTGACATAGAATGTTGGTTGAACATGGAGGACGATGCTCCAGCAAAGTGGCAACGAACTATGACAGATGATATCGTATTTTGGAGTAGAGATGCAGACAAGGTAGAGGCCCTTACGATCGACCCAATGGTGATCTCAGTCAGGATCAGTCTCGCCTTGGAAAGAAAGATTCTGATTGATTGTGGAAGTTCCGTGAATATCATTTTCAAGAAGGTATACGGCCAGATGTTACTGGAAGCCAAAGATCTGAAACCGTGCAAAGCCCACATTCATGGCTTTAATAATATTGCAACTGAAGCGGTAGTCTATGTCGAACTAGTGGTGGAGTTAGGAGATGGCAGCCAAAGGAGGGTGTAGGTGATGACGTTTGTTGTGATAGATGTGAACTCTTCGTATAATGCTTTTATGGGTCGACCGATCCTTGTTGAATTCAGAGCAGCTATCGCCCTTTAGTGTTTGACGCTTAAATTGCCAACAGAGAACGACATGGGAATTATTCATGGCGATCAGGTGACTGGCCGTGCCTGTTATGTGGCTGAGTTGAGAGACGCTCTACGGAGAGAAAAAGAAAACAATGTAGAGAAGCTCTCTGCATTAAATAATGAAACTTAGCAATCAGTGTTCGATCCTTGGCTCGGGCACCACAGTCGGTTCTACAAAGATATAGATCCGAGAGTGAAGAAGAGGAGCCCAAAGAAACCAAGGCTGCACCGCTGAGCTGACAATTGACATCACCGGTCAGCCACGATGACCCATCATGGGTCCTAAAGATCGGATCATAACTCACTGCAACGACGATGAAGGAATTAGCTGGTTTTCTCCCATCGAATATTGATATGATTGCTTGGACTCATTCTGACATGTGTGGGATCTCGCCGACAATTGTGAGCCATGCATTGAATATCGACCGGAGGCATGTCCCAGTGAAACAAAAATGACGCGGCATGGATCCGAAGAGATCTGCTGCACTTAAAGAGGAGGTGGATAAACTTAAAAACAATGCGTTTATCCATGACGCCCTCTACCCGAAATTGGTATCCAATCCAGTTCTTATGAGAAAAGCTAATGGAAAGTGGCGGACATGCGTCGATTACTCAGACCTGAACAAGGCATGCCCGAAACACAGCTTTCTACTTTCGAGGATCGACTAGCTGGTAGACTCAACTGCTGGACATGTACTGCTTTCATTCATGGACGCGTACTCCAGATACAATCAGATTCTAATGCATGTGCCAGACCAGGAACACACCAGCTTCATTACCGACTGATATTATACTGCTACATTGTGATGTCTTTTGGACTAATGAATGCTGGAGCTACTTACCAGAGACTGGTCAACCAGACGTTCAAAGACCGAATTGGGCGATCGATGGATGTATATATGGATGATATGCTTGTGAAGTCGATCAAACGACAATATCAATGACTTAGCTGAGATGTTTAGTGTTCCCTAGAAATATGGAATAAAACTTAATCCCTTGAAATGCTCTTTTGGCGTTGCGTCAAGGAAATACTTGGGCTTCATTATTAACTCCCACGGAATTGAAGCCAATCTCGAGAACGTTCAAGTGATCAGAGATATTAAAATACCAAAGACAATTAAGCAGGTGCAAAGCCTAAATGGGAAGGTTGCCTCCCTGAGCGGTTCATCTCCAGAGCCACAGATAAGTGCATTCCTTTCTTTAACTTAATCAGGAGAGGAAAGAGAAACTTCAAATAAATGCACGATTGTGTTGATGTGTTTGAAGCTATGGTACATCACTTAGAGAGACCTCTCATCTTGTCTGTGACGCCCCACCTCTATACCCACGCTAGCCAAGAACACTACGGTGTAGTGCTGTCAACTAGCACGGAGAATAAGGCTGTTGAGGAGCGACCATCCGTGTAATTGCTTTTAACGAGCACCGATATGTCAGATAATAAAACATTGCATTTCATTTTTATAGGAAACCCGACATACCGATACAAACTCAAAGCTACTACACAGTGGCTATATTAGTTTAGGACAATAGATATAAAAATAACACAGATAACATAAATGCGGAATAAAGATGGAACGAAAAGTCTCATATATACAATAACTGATATCAGTTACAATACATTTGACACAATACAAATGATACAACTACAATTGTCGACTCAAGAAGTTATATATACAAGTACATTATCGACTAATATACATGAATACATTATCATCTTAAAACAGACACACTGACTACTTCAACCGGACGAAGACCACTTCAAATGATATAAAAAGTCTTCATAGCTCTAGCAGCAACCCGAAGCTAGAAATCTACAACCTGTAAATACTCGGTCTGACCCGAGTATTACATTCAAAAGAAAATAATACTCGGATCAGTCTAATTCAAAATCAGTTATTAGAGCATAGAAGCAATAATAATCAATCTCAATATAGATGACAGTCACAGAAATCTCGTATATCCAACTCTCGATACGAGAATTGGATAACGGCAGAAATAACACTAAACAGTGTTAATCCACAAAACAGAAATCCAAAGCAGTTTAAGCAATTGAAATGTCAATTTAAAAAATATCAATGCTAATTGGCTGCAGTACACGCTAACGTGTACTGCCTCGCCAATACAGCCTACGAATTACGCAACAGGTCGATGAATTAAGGATAAAAGAAATATCGATTAAAATCTGTCAATTCTGGGTGGCTGCAGTGCACGCACGCGTGCACTGCCTCGCCACCACCGAATATAAAGTCACCACCACAATGAAACTGCAGTGGCAAACAGGTATAAGGACGAAGGCAGGCTGCAACTAAACTGCAGAAAAGTCATCAACAGTTCAAGCATACACAGCAATAGAGACGAATTCGAGTACATCGTGAAGCAGAACCAAGTGCAGTTCAACAACATAAAGCTTCAACTAAGAGAATACGAAATATGTACACATGAACAATATGTGTCCAGGCTCAACAATTCAGAGAAGGTATGCAAAGGTCGGGACAACATGGCATGTTGAAGAATAAATGAAAACTGCAACCATGATCATTCAAAGACAGAAGCTACAATTATCATAGTGTGAACTGCAACTACAAAGGCTACAAACAAGTTAAAGCATCAATGTACACTGAATCAACATGCACAAACAAATGGTCAAGCTGCAAGCAAAAATCAACCCAATGTCAACTCAGAGAACAAAAGCAAGTGCTATTGAACTGAGGCAAAATAAACATACATGTATGGTGTCAAGTGAACAGACACAGGCAAAGGCAGAAAGACAAGTGCAGAACAAAAATGATCACATTCAAAGCTATGTGATTTCAAGTTAAAGACCAGAGGGATATAAACAACTGTAGCAGTGAAGATTAATGTCAGATGAAGCTCCCATCAGGATCACCAGTAAACAAGTCAAGGCAGTGAAGTAATTTAAGTCTCGATCTCCAACCAGCAGGTCAGAGACCAGAATATAAGGTGGACAAGCATTGTCAAAACAGTGGACTATCTACAAGTCAATAAAACAGTGCAATTAAAACATGCACACTTATATAAATGTATGCAAGAAACAATACATAAGTACTCAGGTGGGATGCAAATCTAAAGAGGTCGAAACTTTTGCGACTTGATGAAATCAAAGCCATGACGCCATCAAATGAATGCAAACTGCCTTACATATGCTCAATACTTCGTAAAACAGGTAGGCAAACTATCTCAAATGCCAAGACAGCTGCCATAAATGATCAAATGTGTGTGAACTCAAAACTTGGGTGTAATCAATCTGCAATGGTCCCAAAGGCACAAGTGAGCAACATGAAGTCTGTGTGCCTCAAAGTCAGAGGCAAATGAAAAATGCAGACGACACATAAATAAAGTCCACACGAGCTCAATGCATCAGTGAAACAAGTTCAAGAGGGGTGGCAACTAGTTCGAACCAGGCCAAAGTCACCAATAATATGCAGTACTAGTCTCGAGCCCAAGGAAGTGCAAACCAAAAAATGCAAATGCAAATTACATGGGGAGTATCAAAGAAAAATGAACTAGAGTGCGACTAAGAAATGAATAAGGCAAGCCAACATCAACTAAGTTCAAATGGTTGAGACAGTTACAACTCAAAGTGAAACTGCTCATATATTCGAAGCACAGTGCAAATGCTATTAAACAACAACCGTGATGAAGATGCAGTGATGGAACAAAAAGGCCAAGACCAATATCAAACAAGTCAGTGCCAAAGTGTTAACCAGGTCAAAAATCAAGTGTGTCATGATCGAACAAAGCATATGAAAAGGTCAGAGATAAATCCCAAAACCAAGTCCAGATTCAAAGTCGTGGATCAAAAGGGATTACCAAAAATGTCGAAATCTGACTTAATTATAAACCCAGAAATCATCATAGGCTGCGGGGTGGACAACAGAGCAAAGCAAGAACTATCGAGTTCAAGCATGAATCAAAGGAAAAGCAACAGAACACTAATCAGAGAAACCCCAAAATCACGAAAATCGAACAGAGCTTCGAACTCTAATAACTCAAAGCATGAATTAGATGTGAGCGGGGGAGAAACCACTCACCTTGTTCGAAGTGAAGAGCACGCTTGATCGGAGGAGCAAGCAACAAGGATCATCTCGAAATCGATCGAACCAATCACGCGCTTCGACATACAAAGCCCACAAACCAGAGCGCAAGAGGAACGAAAGCCCTAGCAAGCATCGAAAGAACGAACGAGGCCAAGCCCTAGTCAGATCGAGAAAACGAAGAGGAGATCGTCGCCATTATTACTCCTCTTTCGTTTGAGTGTTTGATTTAGGTTTTTTTTTTAAAGAGTGAAGAATGGGGGAAACGGGTTTTCTTTTTAACTGAACAAATAGGGAAAGAGGTTGTAACCTTCAACGTTCATGACACTTAACAGATTGTTAAAGCTCGTTCATATACAAGTGCAAAAATTCCAAACAACGATTAACCAGGAAAAGAAATCGTCAAAAGATGATAGTTAAATCGGTACAAAATACCGGGTTGTTACAGACTCCCCTCCTTAAAGAAATTGCGTCCTCGCAATCCTAAGGGATAAGTGGGGAAGAGGTAACAACCATAAGAACATAACAATGTCGAATGCATAAGCAAAGCAAAGATCAACAGGGAAGTATAGGAATTATGGAAGTATCAGACATAGAATCAAAAAGGTTCGACTGCTTCAAGTCAAAAGGATCAACATCGTGGGGATCAAGGAATCAAAATCAGACGACTATCAAAAAGCAAGAATCAATCGAGTTCCAGTAATTGAAAGAAAGGAATCAGAGCAGAAATCACGTACTGCACGAATTGAATGTGAGTAAATCAAATTACTCACCTGAATCGTCAGAGAAAAAGACGAAGCTCAAATCTCAAAATCGCAAATATTCAATCATCAAAAACGATAATTGAATTTTCAAAAATATCTGATTATCAAAAACGATAATCAGAAATCACAAAGATTCGATTATCAAATCGAAAAATATTTAATTATCTCAAACGATAATCAAATTTCACAAATATCTGATTATCAAAAACGATAATCAGAAACACAAATATTCGATTAATCAAATCGAAAAATATTTAATTATCTCAGACGATAATTAAATTGGAAAATATTTAATTATCACAAATGATAATCAAATTTCACAAATATCTGATTATCAAAAACGATAATCAGAAACACAAAGATTCGATTATCAAATCGAAAAATATTTAATTATCTCAAACGATAATCAAATTTCACAAATATCTGATTATCAAAAACGATAATCAGAAACACAAAGATTCGATTATCAAATCGAAAAATATTTAATTATCTCAAACGATAATCAAATTTCACAAATATCTGATTATCAAAAACGATAATCAGAAACACAAAGATTCGATTATCAAATCGAAAAATATTTAATTATCTCAAACGATAATCAAATTTCACAAATATCTGATTATCAAAAACGATAATCAGAAGCACAAACATCTAATTATCAAAAACGATAATCAGAAGTCATAAATATTCAATTAACGAGTCCGGAATTAACCGAAGTAGTAAAAGTATGGTTCCATACTCCTTACTTTTGCTAAATCGTTTAAATCTCTTTATCGTTTTCTTGAAAGTGCAGAATTGTGTGTTTTAAAAATAACATTTCACATTCTCAAACGGACAAGTCCGGAATTAAGCGAATCAGTAAAAGAAAGGGGTTATAGTCCTCGATTTTTCTGAAAGGTTTAAATCGCTTCCTCGTTCTTTTGAAAATGTAAGCTGTAAAAATTTTGAAAACAATTTTAATTTATATTTTTGCAACAACTTTTAAAAATAAAGAATTTTGAAAACACGTGATTAAATTAGCAATATCAGTATTGCGGGAGAACCGCTTGTAAATCCATTTCAAAATTAACGAGTATTGAAGTTAATACGTCAAAATCTCATCAAAATAACTGGCATCAAAATATAATGCCAAATGAATTTTCATTCATCAAAAATGTCACAAGAATCTTCTCAAAGATAGAAAGGGATATCATACCCTAAACTTGTATTCATAACAAGTCAATAACACATGAATTCACCAATACACAAAAATTGACAAAACTTGTCAATAGAAATCACGAAAATTGGTGAAGCACAAATTCTAGAAATCATCACAAGAAATCCAGAAATCATAAAAAGGGGGGAAAAAGCCTGTCAGAAAACGGGAGTATGAAAACTCCAAAACACCGGTTTCACAAGACGAGACGCTATCTCATGGTGGCTAACCATTAAAGTTTCACACAGGAATGGTCCGAAGACCGTGGGTCGCTATCCCACGCGTGTGAGTCGGAATCACACAGATTGAGGTCTAGGCTAACCTCGCAGAGAAAGAGACATCGCACATTTGCTAGTCTAAACCATAAAAAGGAAAAGGGAAATGCCT
The DNA here is from genome assembly GCA_030737815.1 of Allium fistulosum. Lineage (NCBI taxonomy): Eukaryota > Viridiplantae > Streptophyta > Magnoliopsida > Asparagales > Amaryllidaceae > Allium > Allium fistulosum. Next base: position 532,190,771 of record CM060904.1, read on the forward strand.
ATCACAAAATGGGAGCATGAAAACTCCAAAATACCGGTATCACAAGATGAGACGCTATCTCATGGAAGCCATCCATTAAATTTTCACACAGGAATGGTCCGAAGACCGTGGGTCGCTATCCCACGCGTGTGAGTCGGAATCACACAGATTGAGGTCTAGGCTAACCTCGCAGAGAAAAAGACATGGGTGAGTGGAATCACACAAATTAAGGTCCAGACTAACCAAAAAGCAAAAAGGTATGTGTGAATGGAATCACACAAGTGGTGTCTAGTCTAACCTTGCAAACAAAAAGACATGTGTGAGTCGGAATCACACTACTGCGGTCTAGACTAACCTTGCGAACAAAGAGATACGTGTGAGTCGGAATCACACCACTGCGGTCTAGTCTAACCTTGCAAACAAAAAGACATCGCACAATTGCTAGTCTAAATCATAAAATGATCGTCATGATCAACGAGAAGTGTCAATTACACTAAGCTAGTAAATATAAAAGTTTAGCTTCATGTCCCATAACCACTTGCTTAACTTAAATATTTACGAACAAACTGTAAATCTACACTAGAAAATTGTCACAAAAGGTTCAATCGAACAAGTCCAGGAGTTAACCGACGAAGTAAACGCAAGCGTTTCATACCACTTGTTTTACTAGACCGTTTAATTCAATTTCTCATACGAGTGAAATAAAGGCTTGTATATACTAATAGATTGGAAAACGGTTTAAGAAAAAGAGCTTTGTAGTAAAATAGTTTTGAAATCGTTTGGAGAAAAAGGATTTTAATATTTACTACTAGTATAGAAAACCTTTATATTTTTAAAGTGACAAATCACAAAAATGATTGTAGAAACAATCAATCACATGAATTCACATACGAAGATGTGAATAGAATCCAAAGAATTCGATTCCAAATTCATCAAAGTAGGAATACCAAAAATTCCAGAAATAGAAGTTATCAAAATCAATAAAGGTGATAACAACTAATAAGAGAAGAAGAATCGATCATCAACTGGAAAAACAAAGCAAATCGAGCGGAAATGCATAAATGACTTCAACAAAAGTAAGAATCAAGTTAATGTCGAAGCCAACAATTAATAGCCGCAGTCGAGTACAAAATGAATCAATCATCATTATCAAAGAAACCAACGGCAAACAAAATCAGAGTCTTGAAAATCAAGAAATTAGCAATTTCTCAAAAACAAAGTGACCGAAGTCGAATGGAATTCAAGATGAGGAAAACACAAAATATCAAGTTCAAAATCGCTGGGATTCAAACTAGATGTGAATGAGAAATCAAAATTACTCAATTTTGCAACTGGTCCAGCTATTTTTTCATCACAGTGTAACAGGTACACAATGACACTCATAGCATAGAACAAAAGTGGAACAAAGTCCAAAAGTCAAAATGGCTTTAATTTGCCAAATTAAAACAAAATCAACATCGGCTAAATCAATTCAAAGCCGAAAACATATGAATAAGCGTTAGGAATTCATACCTAACAGTCAAAAATAATCATATGTAAAGATGAGAGATAAAACATCGACAAATAGTTGTAACACATGCTCCATCTAAGTTATGTTTTATAATTGTCCTAAGCCTCAGGCTTTGATACCAAGCTGTGACGCCCCACCTCTATACCCACGCTAGCCAAGAACACTACGGTGTAGTGCTGTCAACTAGCACGGAGAATAAGACTGTTGAGGAGCGACCATCCGTGTAATTGCTTTTAACGAGCACCGATATGTCAGATAATAAAACATTGCATTTCATTTTTATAGGAAACCCGACATACCGATACAAACTCAAAGCTACTACACAGTGGCTATATTAGTTTAGGACAATAGATATAAAAATAACACAGATAACATAAATGCGGAATAAAGATGGAACGAAAAGTCTCATATATACAATAACTGATATCAGTTACAATACATTTGACACAATACAAATGATACAACTACAATTGTCGACTCAAGAAGTTATATATACAAGTACATTATCGACTAATATACATGAATACATTATCATCTTAAAACAGACACACTGACTACTTCAACCGGACGAAGACCACTTCAAATGATATAAAAAGTCTTCATAGCTCTAGCAGCAACCCGAAGCTAGAAATCTACAACCTGTAAATACTCGGTCTGACCCGAGTATTACATTCAAAAGAAAATAATACTCGGATCAGTCTAATTCAAAATCAGTTATTAGAGCATAGAAGCAATAATAATCAATCTCAATATAGATGACAGTCACAGAAATCTCGTATATCCAACTCTCGATACGAGAATTGGATAACGGCAGAAATAACACTAAACAGTGTTAATCCACAAAACAGAAATCCAAAGCAGTTTAAACAATTGAAATGTCAATTTAAAAAATATCAATGCTAATTGGCTGCAGTACACGCTAACGTGTACTGCCTCGCCAATACAGCCTACGAATTACGCAACAGGTCGATGAATTAAGGATAAAAGAAATATCGATTAAAATCTGTCAATTCTGGGTGGCTGCAGTGCACGCACGCGTGCACTGCCTCGCCACCACCGAATATAAAGTCACCACCACAATGAAACTGCAGTGGCAAACAGGTATAAGGACGAAGGCAGGCTGCAACTAAACTGCAGAAAAGTCATCAACAGTTCAAGCATACACAGCAATAGAGACGAATTCGAGTACATCGTGAAGCAAAACCAAGTGCAGTTCAACAACATAAAGCTTCAACTAAGAGAATACGAAATATGTACACATGAACAATATGTGTCCAGGCTCAACAATTCAGAGAAGGTATGCAAAGGTCGGGACAACATGGTATGTTGAAGAATAAATGAAAACTGCAACCATGATCATTCAAAGACAGAAGCTACAATTATCATAGTGTGAACTGCAACTACAAAGGCTACAAACAAGTTAAAGCATCAATGTACACTGAATCAACATGCACAAACAAATGGTCAAGCTGCAAGCAAAAATCAACCCAATGTCAACTCAGAGAACAAAAGCAAGTGCTACTGAACTGAGGCAAAATAAACATACATGTATGGTGTCAAGTGAACAGACACAGGCAAAGGCAGCAAGACAAGTGCAGAACAAAAATGATCACATTCAAAGCTATGTGATTTCAAGTTAAAGACCAGAGGGATATAAACAACTGTAGCAGTGAAGATTAATGTCAGATGAAGCTCCCATCAGGATCACCAGTAAACAAGTCAAGGCAGTGAAGTAATTTAAGTCTCGATCTCCAACCAGCAGGTCAGAGACCAGAATATAAGGTGGACAAGCATTGTCAAAACAGTGGACTATCTACAAGTCAATAAAACAGTGCAATTAAAACATGCACACTTATATAAATGTATGCAAGAAACAATACATAAGTACTCAGGTGGGATGCAAATCTAAAGAGGTCGAAACTTTTGCGACTTGATGAAATCAAAGCCATGACGCCATCAAATGAATGCAAACTGCCTTACATATGCTCAATACTTCGTAAAACAGGTAGGCAAACTATCTCAAATGCCAAGACAGCTGCCATAAATGATCAAATGTGTGTGAACTCAAAACTTGGGTGTAATCAATCTGCAATGGTCCCAAAGGCACAAGTGAGCAACATGAAGTCTGTGTGCCTCAAAGTCAGAGGCAAATGAAAAATGCAGACGACACATAAATAAAGTCCACACGAGCTCAATGCATCAGTGAAACAAGTTCAAGAGGGGTGGCAACTAGTTCGAACCAGGCCAAAGTCACCAATAATATGCAGTACTAGTCTCGAGCCCAAGGAAGTGCAAACCAAAAAATGCAAATGCAAATTACATGGGGAGTATCAAAGAAAAATGAACTAGAGTGCGACTAAGAAATGAATAAGGCAAGCCAACATCAACTAAGTTCAAATGGTTGAGACAGTTACAACTCAAAGTGAAACTGCTCATATATTCGAAGCACAGTGCAAATGCTATTAAACAACAACCGTGATGAAGATGCAGTGATGGAACAAAAAGGCCAAGACCAATATCAAACAAGTCAGTGCCAAAGTGTTAACCAGGTCAAAAATCAAGTGTGTCATGATCGAACAAAGCATATGAAAAGGTCAGAGATAAATCCCAAAACCAAGTCCAGATTCAAAGTCGTGGATCAAAAGGGATTACCAAAAATGTCGAAATCTGACTTAATTATAATCCCAGAAATCATCATAGGCTGCGGGGTGGACAACAGAGCAAAGCAAGAACTATCGAGTTCAAGCATGAATCAAAGGAAAAGCAACAGAACACTAATCAGAGAAACCCCAAAATCACGAAAATCGAACAGAGCTTCGAACTCTAATAACTCAAAGCATGAATTAGATGTGAGCGGGGGAGAAACCACTCACCTTGTTCGAAGTGAAGAGCACGCTTGATCGGAGGAGCAAGCAACAAGGATCATCTCGAAATCGATCGAACCAATCACGCGCTTCGACATACGAAGCCCACAAACCAGAGCGCAAGAGGAACGAAAGCCCTAGCAAGCATCGAAAGAACGAACGAGGCCAAGCCCTAGTCAGATCGAGAAAACGAAGAGGAGATCGTCGCCATTATTACTCCTCTTTCGTTTGAGTGTTTGATTTAGGGTTTTTTTTTAAAGAGTGAAGAATGGGGGAAACGGGTTTTCTTTTTAACTGAACAAATAGGGAAAGAGGTTGTAACCTTCAACGTTCATGACACTTAACAGATTGTTAAAGCTCGTTCATATACAAGTGCAAAAATTCCAAACAACGATTAACCAGGAAAAGAAATCATCAAAAGATGATAGTTAAATCGGTACAAAATACCGGGTTGTTACATTGTCCAAGCCGTTGGATCATGAAGACTTGTATATATACTTGGCAGTGTCGGTACTTGCCATAAGTGCCGCACTGCTACGCGAAGAGTATCGGATTCATATGCCAGTGTATTATGTTAGCAAGCAGTTGAGAGGTGCTGAAAGAAACTATCCGAAGTTGGAGAAACTCGCATACTGCCTATTGATTACATCAAGAAAGCTCCACCCTTATTTTCAGGCTTACCCTGTCAATGTCTTCACCGACCAGCTATTACGGCAAGTCCTACAGTGACCGAGACATCTGGAAGGTTATTGAAATGGAACATCGAATTGCCAGTTCGACATCACTTATCTCCCTCGAAGAGCTATCCAGGGATAAGCACTGGTAGACTTCATAGCTGAATTCACTGCATAAGATGACTCTCCAAAGAGCAGTGGAGAACCTACCATCCAATGGAAGATGTACACAGATGGAGCATCCAACGATCAGTGTTCTAGCGTCGGAGTCGTACTGGTAACTCATAAGGAATGCTCAATCTTCTATGCCCTAAAACTTGACTTCCCTGCAACTAATAATGAGGTTGGATATGAAGCCTTAATCGCTGGGCTTAAACTGGCTAGAGAGCTGGGAGTAAAGGAATTGCAAATTTTCTATGATTCCCAGTTAGTAATAAACCAAGTCAGAGGAGAATATCAAGCCAAAGGAGCACAACTTTCTCCTTATCACAACCGGGCCCAAGCGCTGCTAACCGATTTCGAGCGTTACACCATTACTCGCATTTTTGGAGAACAGAATGATAAAGCCGACTCATTGGCCAAGCTGGCCAGTTCCGGGAATCCATAGCAAATGGGCTAGGTTACAATTGAAGTACTCAACTCTCTGAGCATTGACCCGATGGAGATCGATTGGGTCTTAGAATTGGAGTCTGAGAAGGAGTTATGGATGACTTCGATTAAAGATTATTTGCAAAGGGAAGTCCTTCCCAAACGGAGGAATGAAAAACGACAGATCCTTCGTAAAGCTTCACGATACATCCTTCAAGAAGGAGTCATGTACATGAAGGGTTTCTTTGTCCCCCTGCTTCAGTGTATCGCCAATGATGAGAGTATTAAGGGAAGTCTATGAAGGAGAATGTGGCGATCACACGGGGGCAAACCCTGGCGAAGAAGATACTCCACTATGGTTATTTCTGGCCAACTATCAATCGAGATGCAGCCGATTATGCTAGACGATGTGACAAGTGCTAGATTTTTACAAAGATCCCAAGAGCCTTGCCAACGTAACTCACTTAGATGGTAAGTCCGTGGCCATTTGCTACTTGGGGTATTAAAATCATCGGCTCCTTGTCGATTTTCAAAGATGGTGCGAAGTATGGCATCGTAGAAGTTGATTACTTCACTAAATGGGCCGAAGCTGAACTTTTGGCCACGATCACTATGAAGAAAGTAATCAATTTTGTTGTTTGAAACATCATCTGTCATTTTGGTCTCCTCAAAACAATCATAACCGACAATGGGACCCAATTTGATAGTGCTGAGTTCAAAGACTTCTGCCACCGACATCATATCGAGAAAAGATTTGCGGCAGTTGCCAACCCTTAAGCTAATGGATAGGTCGAAGCTGTCAACAAAATCATAAAGTCCATTTTGAAGAAGTGTTTGGAAAAGGCTAGAGATAAGTGGGTCGATGAATGCTCGTCAGCATTATGGGCATACATAATGTAACGACCCGTATTTTTACGGATCGAAAAGTTCATTAAAATCTGGAATTTTCAGCATTTTTAAGTCGTTTCAGATTTTGGCAGATTTTGCTTAAGTCCTAAGTCGTAGCCGACTTAGGAGTTTTGGACGAGTTAAGTGATAAGTCTGGGCGAGTTAATGACTTAAGGGGTAGGTCGGCGATGACCTAAGGAAGATAGGGGAGTGGTTTAAGTCGGTTGATAGTTTGGGACGACCTAAGGAATTAACCGAGTTAAGGATGTTAAGTCATAAGGTGGCTTAGGTCGAGTGATCGACTTAAGGTAGTAACCGACTTATAGTATTGACCGACCTATTGAAGTTAGCAGGTTGCGACCTAGTGGTTAGCGAAGTTAGGTCGTTAGACGACTTAAGGAGGTGTATAAGTCGTAGGTCGTAAGTCTTATCCCATGGTAAGCTGTAGGTCGAAGGGATGTTAGGTCGTACCCATATCCAATGTGTTAAGTCGTGACCGACTTAGGAGATTGGTTGTTAAGTCGTAGACTGGTAAGTCGCGCAATGCGTTAAGTCGTAGACGACTTAGGAGTTGAGTCGTAACCCAGTTCTGCTAAGTTATAAGTTGTAGGTTGGCATAGCAGTTGAGTCGTAAGTCGTCTGGGATGTTAAGTCGGAAGGTTATAAGTCGGAGACGACTTAGGGAAGGCGGACGAGTTAAGGAGGAATTCAGCTATAAATACTCGTCCATTTTCTCACTTTTTGGGATCCGGATTTCGAAGCGACGAAGTGCTGCCATTTTGAGAGCTCGACTTCTACACTTCTTCACTTCTTTTCTCCACTCTAATCTAGTGATCATCAAATTGAAGATTCGAGAGCTTAGATTGAAGATCTTCATCCTTTGAAGTGAGATTTCTTCGTTTGAGGCGAATTCGTGATAGATCAAGCTCGATCCTTCGCTGTCCAGCGTGTTGATTTGGGGTTGTTTAGGTGATTTGGTGAGTGGTGATTATCTCTCACACGGATCCAAAGGAGTATATCGGATTGTTGGCTCGATTTGGTGTTAAAATAGTGATTTTCATGCATTTTCTTCATCCTAAGTGTAGATCCATGTAGATCCAATATTCATGATGATTTGACAACCATTTTACTAAGTGTTAACCTATGCAAGTTCATTCATCAAGATTGTAGAGATATTTCTCATGATTTCATGCTTGTTAGACTTTCAACTCTTTAATTACGAAATTGCCATTATTGTGATAATTGTCTACTTAGATCATATTTGAATGCTTGATTGTTTGGATTAATGTTTGACTTGGTTGATTGCTATGAATTAGATGATTGATGATTTGATTTAGACTAAAGATGATTCAAAGGCTAAGGGAAAGGCTCTTGAATTGAGGAAGCTGCTCGTGGCATATGTAGCGGGATGATGAAGCTCTTATGCATAGATTTGATGATGTGATGTTGAGATGAGGCTTTGTGAGGATGTAATGAAGCGAGGCATCATGTGATGAAGACTTGGTCTAATCCAGACGGGATCATTCCAAGCATGTTGATAACTCGGTGAATGGTTCGAGTTGAGGATAATGGATGGATATGAGAATGGTCGTCAAGGAGGATGACTAGGAGGCTTGGGTCTCATCGTTGTTGAAGGTTCTAGCATGCTCTAAGCAAGAGTACGTTTGGGCAGATTCGATAGTCCCAACGACCAACTGTTGATGGTCGAGTACTCTGGGCAGATTCGATAGTCCTAGGCACGGGTCACGATGACGTGCGGGAGTTATGTCTAGAACCGGGGTTACCATTAGCCCTTGACGGACGGCTGAAAGAATGTGCCGGTCATTCAATTAACGGTGATACCGAAGCAGTGATAACAGTGATAGCCAGAGTCATGGATGTTTGGTTGTATCGTCATTCTGTCTCAAGAGCGGTATTTTCTGGGTGCTTATTTGATCTTGGTTTAGGCCTTGGGGGTTTGTACTTGTAAAACATCGCCCTTGACTCGAGTGATAATTGCTTTACTTTATATTGTATGCTCTGCTATGTTTGCTTCTACTTAGTGTGTATCTGAGGGCTATCACTGTAGAAAGAGGTTGGAGTAGGAGGGTTGTATTCCTATTCCTTTTCCTTTATGCTCTTTTGGTGTGTTGTTAGTTAATTTACTGCTCACTAAGACTGTTGTCTGACTCAAGGCTTTATGTTTTAACTCTTATTGCCTTGGGCTGTTCGTCCATTTTGGGACGGGCAGACTAGGTAGCAGGTGACAGGTGCTGTTCTCTTCTCACGATGCTGATATCGAAGACGAGCTGGAGGGTTGCATATTTTCTTCTTACTATATGTACTGGATGTTCCACTGTTTTGTATTCTCTGAGTGATATGTAGTGAGGCTTGTTGTATTGACTATTCAGATGTTTGTATTCAACTATTATGAAGTCTTATTGATGAGATTCTATTCTGTGAAGCTTCACTATATATATAATTCTATTGTATTTTTGTCCATGCGCTGTGAGTAATACGATAGATCCTATTGTTTTTTATCTACCTTGACAATCGTCCATGGTCGCCTGGCACACTTTATAGCGCACTATCTCTAGATTCGGTGCAGGGGTCATGGGCGGTCGTCACATTTGGTATCAGAGCATTGGTTAATCGATTTTACCCAACGCTCGCTGACGTAACTACGTATGAGAGACGTAATTGTATTTTGATGGATGATTACTATATATAATATAGTAGCTTAGTAGAGTTTGAGTCCTTTATGCAGTTGTTTCTCTAAGATGTTCTGATCATTCCTTTTTATAGATATTAAGGATGAGTCGAAGAGGGAGACCAGCTGCTAGGGAAGGCCGTGCTACTGAAGGGACTGCTGATTATGCAGCTATGTTCGAAGCTATGATGACTTCGATCATGAGAAGGATACCAGTTCCGGGGGCAGCAGTAGATGTTGGAGTTCAAGTCCAAACTCCGAAACTAGTGGATTTTGCTAAGGTGTGCAAGGATTATACTGCTCTTGGTGGGAAGGTTTTCTTGGGAACAGAATCAACTATTGAGGTCCAGAGGTGGATAGATGCTTGTAGAAGGATTTTTGGTGATTTGGGAATTGAGGATGCGACTAAGAGGAAGTTGGCATCGAGACAGCTTCAAGGGAGAGCTTCTGATTGGTGGAACTCTATTACCATCAATACTCCGGAGGAAGAGATTACTTGGGAGCAATTCCAAGTCAGGTTTGAAGCTAAGTTCATTTCTACAGCTCAGAAGTCTGTTCTGTTCAAGAAGTTCGTGGAGCTCAAGCAAGGTGGAAGACCAGTTCTTGAGTATGTTTCTGAGTTTGAAGCTTTGTCCAAGTATGCCCGGTCGTATATCGAATCCGCATATCAAAAGAATGAGAAGTTTGTGACAGGCTTGGACAGTTATCTTGGGAGGCAGTTGGTGGATCATCTGGATGATTCATTTGAGAAGCTTGTGGAGAAAGCTCTCAGGCATGAGAGTCTGTTTCCTAAGGAAGGATCTGTTGTTGCTGTGACCAGGGAAGAGTCTAAACCCCAGCAGGGTGGAAACAAGAAGAGGAAGCAGCCGCAACAGAAGGGTAAGGATGGCCAGAAGAAGCCGAAAGGCGAAGTGACTTGCTACAATTGTCAGCAGAAGGGCCATTTCTCGAAGGATTGTAAGAATCCGAAGGTGCCGATGAAGTGTCACAACTGTGACAAGCCGGGGCATTTCAGGAAGAATTGTCCAGAACCGAGGAGAGACAAGCAGATTGTGCAAGCTTATGCTTTGGGAGCTGTTCCGTCGTCTTCAAAAGCTCCTACCGCTGAAGAGAAAGGAAAGAGTGTGGTGGTTCAAGGTACTCTTTTCCTATGTGGTGTTCCAGTTAGAGTTCTGTTTGATACTGGAGCGTCGCATTCGTTTGTTTGTAGTGAACTTGTAGGCCGGTTGGGTTTGGAACCGGATATTGTTGATAGGCCATTGGTTGTGACTAATCCAGTTGGGGGTTCGTCTTGTTTGTGTATGTTATGCCGTGGTCTGATTGTGTCGAGTCATGGTTGCTCTTTTATTTGTGATTGTTTTGTTCTGGACTTTGCGGGGTTCAGAATTATTTTGGGTATGGACTGGCTTAGGAGGTATGCGGCAAAGGTTGATTGTGAGAGGCTGGAAGTGACAGTCGGGAATGTGGAAGGGCGAAAGATTGTGATACGATGTAAGCATGAAGAAGGCGTCTTCATGAGCTTCATGTATTCGCTGGTTGTTCCACGGGATGGACTGTCATCGGTGCCAATCGCTAATGGATTCGAAGATGTCTTTGACGAAGTCAAAGGGTTGCCGCCGCATAGAGAGATCGAGTTTCGTATAGATCTAGTTGAAGGAGCCAGACCTGTTGTGATGCCTCTTAGGCGGATGGCGCCTAGGGAACAGCGAGAGTTGAGGGTGCAAGTTGATGATCTTTTGCAGAAAGGATTCATTCGGCGTAGTGTGTCCGAGTGGGGTGCACCAGTTATGTTTGCAACCAAGGCAGATGGGTCGTTGATATTGTGCGTCGATTATCGTGAGCTGAATAAGGTGACTAAGAAGAAAAAGTATCCATTGCCGAGAATAGATGACTTGTTTGATTAGCTTCACGAGGCTAAGGTGTTTTCTCAGATGGATTTGGCAACGAGATTTCACCAGTTGAGAGTGGCTAAGGATAGTGTGCCGAAGACTGCTTTTAGGACACCATCCGGTTTCTTTGAGTGGCTGGTAATGCCGTTTGGATTGACTAACGCGCCAGCATATTTTGTGGATCTCATGAATAGAGTGTTCAGAGATCAGTTGAACAAGTTTGTACTTGTGTTCGTGGATGATATTCTGATTTATTCCAGAACTGAAGAAGAGCACAAGACACACTTGCGTATTGTTTTGGAAATCTTACGGAAACATCAGCTGAAGGCTAAGTTTTCGAAGTGTCACTTCTGGAAGAGTGAAGTGAGGTTCTTAGGCCATGTTATTTCTGGAAGTGGAATAGCGGTTGATCCCGCTAAGGTGGCAGCAATCCAGGATTGGGTTAGACCTAAGAATGCATCTGATGTGAGAAGTTTTCTTGGATTAGCAGGATATTATCGACGGTTTATCAAAGACTTCTCCAAGATAGCTGCACCGTTAACAGGATTGACGAAGAAGAACCAAGTGTTCAGATGGGAAGCTAAGTGTGAGCAAGCTTTCGAAATCCTGAAAGAGAGATTGACGAGTGCTCCTGTTTTGACTATTCCAAGTGGGAATGATGAGATGGTGGTTTACACCGATGCATGTGGTACTGGACTTGGAGCAGTGCTGATGCAGAAGGATAAAGTTGTTGCGTATGCCAGTCGACAACTGAAGCCACATGAAAGGAATTACCCGACTCATGATTTGGAGTTAGCGGCGATTGTTTTTGCTCTGAAGATGTGGAGACATTATCTATTGGGAGTTCGATTCGAGTTGTTTACAGATCATAAGTCGTTGAAGTATCTTTTCTCCCAAAAGGATTTGAATCTTCGGCAGCAACGTTGGCTAGAGTTTTTGGCATCATATGATTTTGGTATAGCTTATACTCCGGGAAAAGGTAACGCGGTGGCAGATGCGTTAAGTCGAAGACATGCAGGATTGGGAACCATGTTTTCAGAATGGAAGAATCTCGAGTATTTAGCTGGATTTGACTTCAGGCCTAGATGCGAATTGGAACCTGAGATGTTGGCAAACTTATCGATAAGACCGACTCTTGTGGAAAGAATTGGTGAGAGCCAAAAACGAGACGATAAGCTTGTCAAGATTATCCGTGATTTGGAATCTGGATTGGATCCAGAGAAGGATAAAGGATTCGAGGTCGATCGAGAGGGTTGGCTTCGGAAGCAAGGACGACTAGTTGTTCCCGATATAGATGAATTGAGGAGTGAAGTTCTGAAGGAAAGTCATCACTCGAGGTTGACAATTCATCCAGGTGGAAATAAGATGTATCGGGATATGAAGAGAACCTACTACTGGGAAGGCATGAAAAAGGATGTTGGAAATTTTATTTCCAAGTGTATGAACTGCCAGTTGGTAAAAGCCGAACAGAAGAAGCCAAATGGATTGCTTCAGCCATTAGAAGTTCCTACATGGAAGTGGGAGCAGATATCGATGGATTTTATTGATGGATTACCTAGAACAAGAACGGGAAATGAAGGGATTTGGGTCATCGTAGATCGTTTGACTAAGAGTGCTAGATTCATTTCTGTTCGATCGACTAGGACTGCATCAAAGTTGGCTGAGTTGTATGTTAAGTGGATAGTTCGATTCCATGGTATTCCGAAGAGTATAGTGAGCGATCGAGACCCATTGTTCACTAGTGGATTTTGGAAGAGCTTCCAGGAAGTTTTGGGAACCGAGTTGTGTTTGAGTACAGCTTATCACCCTCAAATAGATGGTCAGACCGAGAGAGTCAACCGAGTTTTGGAAGATCTTCTTAGAGCTTGTGTTTTGGACTTCGGAGGATCATGGGAAGATCACCTTCATTTGGTGGAGTTTTCATACAACAACAGTTACCAGTCAAGTATTGGTATGGCACCGTATGAGGCATTGTATGGAAGACCGTGTAACTCTCCGACGTGTTGGATTGAAACTGGAGAAAAGTTGATACTTGGGCCAGAGATGATTCGTCAGACTACGGAGTGCATAGAAATCATTCGGCAACGAATGAAGGCATCCCAAGACCGTCAGAAGAGTTATGCTGATAAGCGTCGTAAGGATTTGGAGTTCGACGTTGGTAATATGGTTTTTGTGAAGATTTCTCCACTGAAGAATGTTATCCGATTCGGGAAGGAAGGAAAATTGACTCCGAGATTTGTTGGACCATTCCCGATCATCGAGCGAATTGGAAAGCTCGCCTATAGACTGGAGTTACCTGAGAAGATGTCGAGTGTGCACAATGTTTTTCACGTATCATATCTACGGAAGTATGTGCACGACTCGAGTACGGTGGTTTCTGCTGATAGCTGTGAAGATTTCGAAGTTGATCCAGTCGATAGAAGACCTCGTAAGCCGCTTCGTGTTGTAGAAACCGACACGAAACAGCTTAGGAGGAAGGTAGTTAAGTTGCTCAAGATACAATGGAGTGATGATGATAACGACTGTACGTGGGAGGTGGAAGAGAGGATGAAGGCAACTCATCCTGAACTCTTCAAGGTATGGCCCTAAGGTGTCGTGTCATCTCACGATATTGTGACTTGTTCTAGTGTTAGAATTCTGTACGCTAAGCTAGAATTGGATGCATGGTTTGTTGATTGTTATGGTTGGTAGGCATACATAATAGTCTTTGATTGCCTTGTTTGTTTGGAATTTCGGGGGCGAAATTCCTAAGGGGGAGAGAATGTAACGACCCGTATTTTTACGGATCGAAAAGTTCGTTAAAATCTGGAATTTTCAGCATTTTTAAGTCGTTTCAGATTTTGGCAGATTTTGCTTAAGTCCTAAGTCGTAGCCGACTTTGGAGTTTTGGACGAGTTAAGTGATAAGTCTGGGCGAGTTAATGACTTAAGGGGTAGGTCGGCGGCGACCTAAGGAAGATAGGGGAGTGGTTTAAGTCGGTTGATAGTTTGGGACGACCTAAGGAATTAACCGAGTTAAGGATGTTAAGTCATAAGGTGGCTTAGGTCGAGTGACCGACTTAAGGTAGTAACCGACTTATAGTATTGACCGACCTATTGAAGTTAGCAGGTTGCGACCTAGTGGTTAGCGAAGTTAGGTCGTTAGACGACTTAAGGAGGTGTATAAGTCGTAGGTCGTAAGTCTTATCCCATAGTAAGCTGTAGGTCGAAGGGATGTTAGGTCGTACCCATATCCAATGTGTTAAGTCGTGACCGACTTAGGAGATTGGTTGTTAAGTCGTAGACTGGTAAGTCGCGCAATGCGTTAAGTCGTAGACGACTTAGGAGTTGAGTCGTAACCCAGTTCTGCTAAGTTATAAGTCGTAGGTTGGCATAGCAGTTGAGTCGTAAGTCGTCTGGGATGTTAAGTCGGAAGGTTATAAGTCGGAGACGACTTAGGGAAGGCGGACGAGTTAAGGAGGAATTCAGCTATAAATACTCGTCCATTTTCTCACTTTTTGGGATCCGGATTTCGAAGCGACGAAGTGCTGCCATTTTGAGAGCTCGACTTCTACACTTCTTCACTTCTTTTCTCCACTCTAATCTAGTGATCATCAAATTGAAGATTCGAGAGCTTAGATTGAAGATCTTCATCCTTTGAAGTGAGATTTCTTCGTTTGAGGTGAATTCGTGATAGATCAAGCTCGATCCTTCGCTGTCCAGATCTGAAGCGTGTTGATTTGGGGTTGTTTAGGTGATTTGGTGAGTGGTGATTATCTCTCACACGGATCCAAAGGAGTATATCGGATTGTTGGCTCGATTTGGTGTTAAAATATTGATTTTCATGCATTTTCTTCATCCTAAGTGTAGATCCATGTAGATCCAATGTTCATGATGATTTGACAACCATTTTACTAAGTGTTAACCTATGCAAGTTCATTCATCAAGATTGTAGAGATATTTCTCATGATTTCATGCTTGTTAGACTTTCAACTCTTTAATTACGAAATTGCCATTATTGTGATAATTGTCTACTTAGATCATATTTGAATGCTTGATTGTTTGGATTAATGTTTGACTTGGTTGATTGCTATGAATTAGATGATTGATGATTTGATTTAGACTAAAGATGATTCAAAGGCTAAGGGAAAGGCTCTTGAATTGAGGAAGCTGCTCGTGGCATATGTAGCGGGATGATGAAGCTCTTATGCCTAGATTTGATGATGTGATGTTGAGATGAGGCTTTGCGAGGATGTAATGAAGCGAGGCATCATGTGATGAAGACTTGGTCTAATCCAGACGGGATCATTCCAAGCATGTTGATAACTCGGTGAATGGTTCGAGTTGAGGATAATGGATGGATATGAGAATGGTCGTCAAGGAGGATGACTAGGAGGCTTGGGTTTCATCGTTGTTGAAGGTTCTAGCATGCTCTAAGCAAGAGTACGTTTGGGCAGATTCGATAGTCCCAACGACCAACTGTTGATGGTCGAGTACTCTGGACAGATTCGATTGTCCTAGGCACGGGTCACGATGACGTGCGGGAGTTATGTCTAGAACCGGGGTTACCATTAGCCCTTGACGGACGGCTGAAAGAATGTGCCGGTCATTCAATTAACGGTGATACCGAAGCAGTGATAACAGTGATAGCCAGAGTCATGGATGTTTGGTTGTATCGTCATTCGGTCTCAAGAGCGGTATTTTCTGGGTGCTTATCTGATCTTGGTTTAGGCCTTGGGGGTTTGTACTTGGAAAACATCGCCCTTGACTCGAGTGATAATTGCTTTACTTTATATTGTATGCTCTGCTATGTTTGCTTCTACTTAGTGTGTATCTAAGGGCTATCACTGTAGAAAGAGGTTGGAGTGGGAGGGTTGTATTCCTATTCCTTTTCCTTTATGCTCTTTTGGTGTGTTGTTAGTTAATTTACTGCTCACTAAGACTGTTGTCTGACTCAAGGCTTTATATTTTAACTCTTATTGCCTTGGGCTGTTCGTCCATTTTGGGACGGGCAGACTAGGTAGCAGGTGACAGGTGCTGTTCTCTTCTCACGATGCTGATATCGAAGACGAGCTGGAGGGTTGCATATTTTCTTCTTACTATATGTACTGGATGTTCCGCTGTTTTGTATTCTCTGAGTGATATGTAGTGAGGCTTTTTGTATTGACTATTCAGATGTTTGTATTCAACTATTATGAAGTCTTATTGATGAGATTCTATTATGTGAAGCTTCACTATATATATAATTCTATTGTATTTTTGTCCATGCGCTGTGAGTAATACGATAGATCCTGTTGTTTTTTTTATCTACCTTGACAATCGTCCATGGTCGCCTGGCACACTTTACAGCGCACTATCTCTAGATTCGGTGCAGGGGTCATGGGCGGTCGTCACACATAACCACCCTCAAGTCCGCAACTGGCCATACTTCATTCACCCTTGCTTATGGCTCTGAAGCCGTGACTCTTGTAGAACTTGAAGTCCTTTCTCATCGAGTGACTTATTATGACCCCAGAACTAATAGAGATCTCCATTTTTGAATCTTTAGATAGGGTCGATGAGAATCATGAAGAAGCTGAATTGAGGGCAGCTGTACACCGAAACCGAGTCGCTCGATAGTATAATGTTAAAGTTTAAACCAGGACCTTTGAAATCGACGATCTTGTCCTGAAATGGGTCTTTCCTAGCCATGCAAACATGGGTCCGAGATGGGAAGAACCATATGTCATCAATTAGAAGCTTAGAGATGGAACTTTCAAGCTAGCGCCTGTCGATGGCATCACGCTCCCTGGAGCATGGAATAACGATCATTTCCGATGTTATTTCACTTAATTTTGTTTCATTTAGTTGTATTTCATTTAAAGTTTGCTTTTGCAATTGAATTCAAAGTCATGTAATAAGACAGACTCTATCGCTTCTTTTTCAGTTTGCAATAAAATCTGAAGTTCGCTCCATACTTGTGAATTGTTTGTGCATAATATAATAGTTGTGATGTATGACTAACTTACATCCATATATGCCTAATATAAACCAATAAGTACCTGGAGTTTGGTGCCAACCAAGTACTTGGGCCTATAATCGAATTAAACAAAATAAACATGACTCGGCCGTTCATACATTAACTCTTGCCTGCAATCTAACAGGCAGAGTATAAAATAGAGTATGGGTGTGACTCGACCATCCGTTAACTAACTCTGTCTTCTGATTCGATGGGAAGAATGTAAAGTAAAGGTGGTTGTGATACGACCAACCACTCTTTAACTTTTTCCCCAGACTTAGGGGTAAGGGAATTAACCAAAGGAAATGTGATTCGACCGTTTCCCAAAAATTCAGTCCCCAGAGTGTGGGCTAGATTATGAATGTCAAACGGATGTGATTGACCTCCCACCGACTAACTCTGATCCCCAAAGTGTAGATAAGAGTATAAACAAAATGAATGAGTGCAATTTGACCATTCATTCTCTAACTTTGGCCTAAACCCGATATGAGGAGTATAAACTCATCATGGATGGGACCTGACTATCCACGAACTAATTCCGCCAACCCAAGACTGGGGGTAGGAGTATAATCACTTAACCGTTGAACACAATAGTGCAATACTGTGGCTCGCACCTAGTGTTTGATACGACTGAAGGCCATGACCGAAAGGAGGCCTTGAGATGGATTTTTTAGATCGACGCCTGAAGCAATGGGGGACCAAAAGACATTGCAACTTAAACGACGAGCGATGAATTACAAGTACATTGAATGGAAAACGTAGTAGCTCGAACACTTAAACAAGTTTCGTACAAAAGATGAATAGAACCGAAAGAATTTTTATTCACATACTGGAACTTGGAAACTAAGTAAAAGTTTATTTCAAAAACTAAATGCCAAAAATAGGGGCCGTACGCACACAATTGCAGCTAACAAAAAGAAACTAGCTACCTAGCTACGCACTACCCAAGCCGGTTTGGCGGCTATTTCTCCCCTTTTTTGGGCTTCTTCGGGGTGTTCTTTGAGGTGGATTCTCCAGAGCTACCACCTCATCCTCTCCTCTTCGACCCTCTTTTGCCCTTGCCACCCTTAGGAGAAATGCTTATAAAGACAGAAGTTGTCTCACTTTGGGATACAGAAGGATCGACCTCCTCAGGAGTGACACCACCTGGTAGTATAACTTGGAGTAGGGTAATATCCACTTCAGCACTCTCCTCTTTGGCTTGCAAATCCATCTCCTTCATGCTATGTTTATCAGTGTGTCCGGAGGCATAGGTCACTATTCGGGCCCTACTTCATTCGGGCCCTACTGGTCATTAGGTCTTTTCTTCATTCAAAGCTCTTATGACTTCAACATCCAGGCCGGTAGTCTCAGTAGGTTGACCGGTAGGAGCCACCTGTACAATGATGGCCATAGTGGACCCTGTGGTCTGTGCGTGCTATCCTAGGGTAACATTATCATTGGGAGCATAGGAAGATGCAGACGGACCTACAATTTCATAAAAACTAATGGATAAGACCCATCGGGCGTAAGATGTAAACCTTCTCGAACTCGAAGAAGTAAGAGGTATACCTTCACAAGATTGGCCTTCGGTCATAGCTGGAGTACCACCTCCAAAATCGGAGACTGCCCAAAAGATTTGTGCATCCTTGATGATCTAGTTCGTAGCCCGCATACTTTTCTGAGGTGTGAGAAATTGAAGCACCAATTGCTTGAGTAGTAGGAGGGTCTTGGGAACCAGATCTCGAGGCTTTGCCGCAATCTTTCCCCTTTTCGATGGTTGTTGGATCACTAAGTAAACTGAGCCGAGCAGCCCTGAGTTCATCAGGCTCTTCATCGTGTAAGATTTCACGTATGAGCTGCTCTTCATCCACTTTATCACCACTAAGGGACTTTATTTAGATCTACAATATAGTCCTAGGCTTCGACGAGCGACTCAGGATACCCCTCTCCAAGGAAGAAAAGGTTGCGATTCATCAAGACACATGCATTATAATATACTAGCAATGGATTGAACTCATCCTTTATTTCTGTCCGACCAACCTCTTCCTTAAGGGCCTCTATCTAGCAATGTCTGTCAGCCTATATTTTAGCTTCACGAGCCTCGACGATCTCCTCACAGTATCGTTGAGACTCTAGCCGAGCCTCAAGTTTCTCTTGCTTTTCCTTCTCAAGCTCCTCCTCAAGCTACTTTATATGAAGGGCTAAGGCATCATTGTCTTTTTTTAGCGCATCCTTCTCCTTCTGTAAGACGTCTTTTTCAAGGGCTAAAGCACCACTATGACGGCTTCAGAAGACTCGCTGGCTTTTTTCTTAGCATCAATAAGCTTTGTACCCAAATGCTTGACCTCCTCATCCAAGTACTTAATGATGTCTTTGTCGTGGATTGCTTGAAGAGTTAAGCGATCAATTTCGTGTTTCCTTTCCATCAACACCTCAGAAATTCTCTCAACCACACGAAGAGTTGTACTATGCTCGACATAGACATCACTAACATAATAGAGCACTGTGTCCTTGGCCTCTGGAGGAATTGAATGCAAAGCAGGAACAAATTTGAACTTGTTAAAGCATAACTTAGGAAATGGGGCCTTGAGAAGTCAGAGCTGAGATGGCCCGTCTGTCATGCTTGCGGGATGAAGTATCAAGTTCTACTGTGCCAGACTGGCATTCCAAAGATTAGAACCCGGATGTTGCTCGACCGTAATAGCCGAAGTGGGAGCATGAGGCAGCGACTTGCTACTACTATGTATAGTGAGGTGTTGACTGACACCTTGATGTTAGAAGATTGAGATTTTGACTTATGACTGGATGACGAGTCCTTGGATTGGGGGCTTTGGTCTTGTTCTTCTCTTCCTTCATGACCTTCTTTGTCTTGACCATGGTCTGGACCTCGATTAGGCCCAAAATAAGACGGTTGAGAGTATGCTGATCTCTTCAAACGATCATAATTGCGGGGGCATCCCATCGAGCTTGCAAATAAAATGAAAGTGTATAAGAATCACTGTAGTTAAAGATAGACAGGTGTCGTGCGGTGTAGTGCATGTGATTGTGAGTGTCCTAGTGTCCCCCCTAATGGACCAGTTACTGAAGCTTTGCTCACTGGAGTAATCTCTTCCATGCTAGTGGAAGGAACGTCAGCACTGAATCGAATAGGAGATTCGAAGCCCTTAAGGCTTAAATTGGAAAAATCATAAATCCCAACATTAGATGGAATTGGGATGTCCGACAACCCCCCAAATAAATCTTCTGGAGGGAGAGAGCTAGATTGATCCATTGCAGTAGAGGTTGGCTTGGATTTCTTGGAGACCTACCCTCTATGAAGCTTATAAACGAGTCCTTTTCTTCTGAGGTGGGGAGCTGTGGGTCTTGGGAGTATCCAACTGTAGGCTCATGACTTGAGCTCGCATCATCATGACCTGGCTCATTAGCATTATCCCTCACCTTGCCTTCCACGGTGACATCTTGAGCCCCTTCGACTGACGGCACGACAAGATCAACTTCATCACCTCCCTGCCTAACGGCGCCTCTTCTTTCTACAACTTCCTGCTCTGTGTTTCTTGGCAGTCCTGTGCTGCAGCCTTCTTCTAGTGAGCCGAAAACAAAAAGGTACTCGTCGGTAAGAAGATATTTGATGTCCTTATCCTCCACGGGTATATTTTTAAGCACTAAAACCACCTCCGAGTACACGTCGCCGGTGGGACGTGGATGGCTACCTGCAATGTTCAATAAAAAAACTTCTTAGTTCAGGATACAACTTGAATAAAATCACTTAAAGTTGAGTTTAAAGTGACACTTACATCCTTCCACCCATCATCCTGCAAAACTAGGTGGGCGGTGCATGTAGAACCATTATTCTTAAAAGCGCTCAGTTTGTTCCAAGCGCCAGTTACGACCTGGAAGTTAGTGACTGACTCGAGGAATGTGTAGGAGATGCTTCCCTTTTGCCGCTTGAGATTACAAATGAATTTGATGTCTTCTGGAGTCGGCTCACGATATAAGAATTTGAGGAATACCATATACGTGCAGTGTAGAAACGCATAGCAGTTCGGATGCAGCTGAGCCACCGCCAATATTAAATAGTATAACATTCTCTGAATGAATGGATTGAAAGGCAGAACGCAACCAGTCCAACACATAAACTCGTTGCAGGCAGTATACCCCTCCAAAGGCAAGTGAGCCCTATCTTTACGAGACGAGACTCGCACATCTACGTAGGAATCCCGTGTTTAATGCACAGTCTACGGTGAGACGCCTTATCAACCTTTGAAGCCACTGAATCCTATGAATAACTTGAAAATATGGCATCTTCCAAAGTGTCAGATGATGGCTCGATTTCTTCTTCTAAGTTCTAGCACTTGTTGTGAACTTTCGGGCTATTCAGGTTGATGGCCTAGAGAGTTTCAAGCGGATATTGTTGCAAAGCTTGACCCAGAGTCAGCATTGTCATGTGAAGTAGTTTGTTTAACGTCCAAAGCAGCTAAATGCTCCGAGCGTTTGGAACCCATAGCTATCAAACTTAGCAGATTATGGTTGTTAAAAAAATTAACCCATTCCCCTTGTGCTAGTGTAAACTAGTGCAGTATGGTGTAGTATTATGTGATGTAGTGATAAACAGTTCAAAATTAAAATGATGCTTGTGACGAGACTTTGGGATTCGACCGGAGTGACCATCATCGCTGACTGTTCCAATTGGTTTTCACATTGATGGTTGTAGATTTAATATAAGCATCAGGATCAATTACCGGCATATGGGATATGGTCTTCATGTACAAGTTCATGCAAACGGACAAGTCATATTCAAAAGTGCGCGACTTTGGTTTCCAATGATTTAAGTCATATAAGTCCAAACATTTAAGTTCTAAGCCTTTTGCATTTGTTCCGAAGTTCAAGTATTTGAGTTCGAGGTCATATGTGCGACTTAGGCGGTCTCTCTTTGTCCAATTTCAAGCCCAATTTGCCTACAACCAATCCTAACATTTCAACAATCTACATTTCAACAATCAACCGAACCCTTCATCTCCATAGTCGCTCCATCACAACCCATTGCTCCACTCCACATCATAACCGATCACTCCACTCCATATCATAACTGATCCATCACTCCATACCCCAACCGGTTCCTTTACCCTATACAACCGATCCCATGCTCAACTGCAACTTCTCTCCACTTCATCTTCCCTAATACTACACCGTTTCCAAACCTCGCATCCATTTACATGAATAATCCGACCATCTCGTCACTAAAACCTATCACAAATCGTATGCAACAAATAAAAACCCAACTATGTATAAAAAATCAAATACAAATGCGAGGCGAAGGGTCGTATCAACTCAAGGAAAGCAATGGTGATGCGAGTTCGAGCTTAGATCTGGAATTAGATTGGATGTTATTTGGTTAAGTGGATGGTTGGATCGATTATGGGATTGGAGAAATTGATGGATTTCTCACGGTTAAGATTTTTAATGGCGATAGTAAGGAGGAGTAAGGGTTCGGGTCGGCTTAAGTATGAAATGAAACAAGTAAAGAAAAAATAAACTAAGTTGTTGGCTTATATAACATACACGGCTCGCTTACTTGGGCTCAAAATTTGTTTAAGTCCACTTAGACTAAGAGATTGGTATCGATCCTGTGCTTAGGGGATTAGTACCGAACAACCCTTACCAATGTTTTTAAAAAAAGAAGGAGAAATGTGAATGGATGATGAAGAATATAGCAATGCTAATATATTTCAACTATATGATATTGGCAACAACCCATGAACGTGCACATGTACATATCAAACATTCGATTTCTTGAATCAAAAGAAGTTAAGTTCTAACCTGGATTTCTCAAAAAAGAAGTCACTACAGATAACCAAAGCCTTCTAACCCAATCGACAAGCTCGATGGAATCGAGCATGGACAAAGACCGGGGATTACACTTTAGATTTATATTGACAAGTACCGAACAAGCGTCATGGCGAATAGAGAGAGCTACGACTCTTCGAAAAGACAATTCAACGGAAAGATAATGACTGTTCAGGAAACTGAATGGAATTCTTCCCAGTTATTCTAACTTACTTCGATTCAAAGCACATCATGTTAGAAATAAGATGTACTTTGGGGTGCAAGTGTTATCCATGCTTTTGACCTGGCTATATTCAGACTAATTAGACAAGTTAGACTCGATGATAGATAAGGCAAGCAGCCCAAAGAGGTGATGACAGAGATCACCAGAGATCAAGCATTGCAATAGTGTGAAGCAATGATCAAGCAAAACCAAGAGATATAATCTTTGAAATACTCTAAGTATGGCTTCATGCCTTCCTTAGGCAGAGGATCAGATTGGATCGCTATGGCTATGAACAACTTGAATCAGCAGTTCAACTCAATGGGAATCAATCGATATCTCTTAAAACATGAAAGCAACTATACAAACAACTTTGGAAACATGAAGTTAGCATAGAGGGGGATCCACCATGGAGATCGCATGGTTCCATGTGGCAGGGAAGATCGATTGGCCCCGATCGCTCCCCTTTGGGAATTAGGCCTCGAAACTTTCTGGGTGACTCGTCTACATCTAGAGATTCTACCCGTGAATTTTCAGGAAGATATTCGGTTGTCTACCCCTATATATATAGATTTCATAGTTCATTTAAAGGATCTTTATGCTGTTGTTTTCTTTGTACTCCATTGTAATCACGAATTCTGATCTGATCCCTCTTGTACTCATAAATTCAAGTGATTAATAAAGATATTTCTTCAAAGTGGACATCGGCATTCAATGTTGTACCACTATAAATTTGTTTGTCATTGTTTTTTACTGGTTTTCTGCTTGTTTCCTCTGTTTTAATTTTTATTTCTTCATTTATTTCTCTTCATATAATCTATTGGGTGTTTGTATCAACTTTTGGTGCAAACAACTATAATGATAAAGTTGTATTTTTTTCCTTTCTTAATACATTATATCATATTATATATATCTACATAATGAAATCCATATGGCTTATGGATAAAAGACATACCTTGCATAATATCAAGGCGTACTGTTAAGTTTCGGCACTTCAACCCATTCTCCACGCACATGCGCTTCATTGTGTGTGATGGCGCCACCTAACGAAGCTTTTAATGTGTCAGTTTCTCGATTAAACATCCATATATCGCCTCCTTACTGGTATATGCTTTGTCTTGGCAACATTTTATTGTAAAAAATGAATTCTTAGTCTTATGTGGCGCTAATCCCATATATACCATGTTTTAATGTCATATTTCTTGTGGTGTGGAAATTATCCATCCAATCAACACACCCACAATGAAAGCAAAACCTAACAATCTCCACTTTGGATGAGCATTTCCTCAAGTTTTCTTAGGAGCATATTGATCTCCAGTCTTACCAAGCTATTTCTAAGGGTCTTCTTTCCATGGTCGTCTAATATCCACCTTAAGGAGAGTACTTCCACTCAAGTCATCTTGGAGATTCTGAGTCCTAAACATAGTGGAGCAAGGCTGCGTGTCCATGAGTCTTCTTCCAATAGTGCATAGGCTACTTAACCATATCTACACCTTGATGAGTCATTCTCCGCTTAAGCCTCAAGTAATCTTGCTTCAGTCACTCTTGCATCATCTAATGGTCCGTCAAACCATCGGCTCTGATGCCATTCGGCACTCCAACATGTACTCCATGTATGCGCACTTCATTGTGTGATGATGTTACCCAACGAAGCTTCCAATGTGACGGCGTCCCGATTGAAAATCGGCATGTTACCTCCCAACAGGCATATACTTGGTCTTAGCAACACTTATAATAAAAGGAATTCCTAATTTTACTTGCCACTAGTCCCATATATCGACCATGTATATGTTATATTTTTGAAGATATGGGACTTATTTGTCTAACCCGTGCATCCATAATATGAGCCACACCTAATAATGAAGATAAGATTAATAGATAAAAAAAAATATTTTACTAAATCGATATAGAGTCACTGATTAGAGGATTAAATGATTCATTGATATGAATAATTATAGATTCAATAACAAGAATACAACATTGTGCCTAAATCTTAATAGAGTTAGGGGTAATTATGTAATTCGTTACCTATATCTAACTCATTGGCCAATCTTGTTTAAAATAAAAGTGTTTTCTTTCTATTATATACTTGACATAATGTGTTATATTAATAAATAAATTTAATTAAAAGTATATTTAATAGAAAATCCATAAATGGTATGTTTTGTAATAGTAGTTACAAAGTGTTGTAATAGCGAGTAATTTATCACAATGAAAACAAATATACTATTTTAAATGTTCCTAGTCAAAGTGCATCGAGACTGGATATCAATGTATCTGTTGAGAGTAAAGTGCGTACGCTCTCCAAATATTTTGCAGTGTATTAGTCATGACTTCTGAGGGCACTTAGGGGTTACGTACTAATAGTTATTGGATAACTATGGAACGACTCACTTGATATTTTTCTGTTGGTTAATACAACTAAGGTCAAATATAAAATATCGATGTAACTGATTTTCATAATTTTCTCGACTTGAGAATACCGTGGATCTTCAATATAAAAGCTTCGCTTTGATTATAGTCAAATCATGGCACAGGTCCATCGAATGATTATGGTTGGGTCAAATGGAAGTACTGGAAGTGAAGCACTGTTCAAGGGAGGATTCGTCTCCTCGGTTATATGGAATTGGTATCACAGTCAACTCAAGTCAACTCAAAGTCAAAGTCTTTGGGTTTTAAGGCCCATTATAGGGCTGGAAATTTCAACTAATATATATATATATATAAACTAATAATATAAAATTTTGTTATGCTGTGTATACGGTCTCGAAGTAATTTTTTTATATTTTATTTATTTAATTAATATATATATATATATTATAAATATGCTTATAAATATATATAAAAATATATACTAAAAAACTTTTTATATATTATGTATATATAAATATTATATTATTTTAATATTTATTAAATAATACATAATTATGTGTGTGTATATATATAAATTACTAATATTTTACATATATATAGGTTATATATAAGTGTTTAAATATTTTCATCCTTATAAAATTTACTTATACATTTACACACACACACATATAGATTTATGATATTTATATAAATATCAAAGTTACATATATATATATATATGCATATATTTGGACAATATACAATATATATCGGATGAGCTAAAATGTCTGTTGCGATGTAAACCCTAACATCTATATACGGGCATGTTATTCCGTGCACGGGTTATCATGTTACACATGCATGTACATACATATATGTATATGATACATATGTGTATATTTATATGTATTAATATATAAATTAAATAATACTATATAATTTATAAATTTAAATAAAATATGAGATTTTATTTAAATAAAATTTAGAATTGCTCAAAATAAATTAGACTTTATAGGCCCAATAAAGATCCAATAAAGGAATTTTTTTTGAAATTCACCCATAACTTCCACTGTGGGCTAGCCCAGTTCCAACAATGGTGTTGGAGCCCAATAGCCAGTGCGGTCTAAATTAGTCATGTAAGCTCACAGCCCAAAAGTTGTCTCTAATAGAAAAGACATAAATTTGAATTTGGCTTTGGGCCAATTTTCAAAATTATTTCGAAACTAAAAATAAAAGTTTTAAAATTAAAATATGAAAAATATTATAAATGTTATAATATAATTTTCAAATTGTATTAAAAATTGAAAATATAAGTTTTTTAAATTTAAAAATTAAATTTAACATATAATATATACAATTTATAAATGTTATAATATAATGAAAATTTTCAAAAATGATTGAAAATTAATATAAATTAATTTCAAAATTTAAAATTTATTAATAAGATTAATAAAATATATTAATTAAATAAGTAATTAATAAATATATATATATGCATGTATTGTATATTATGATATATGTTATGTTTTTTAAAATGTTAAATTAACATAAGTATATACATGTATATACTTAAATGAATTTTGAAATTAATATTATTTAATTAAAATTGTTTCATTAAATAAAATTAGTTAAAGGTTAATTAATTAAATAAATAAATTAATGGTTAATTTAATAAATAAATAAATTAAAGGTTAATTAAATAAATAAATTAAATCTTAATTAATTAAACAAATAAATTAAAGTTTAATTAGTTAAATGAATATAAACTTATATAAGATAAATGTGTAATACCATAAAAGTTATAGTATATAATAATTAATGGATATAAATGTTATACTAATATGAAATTAGTTAAATGTTAATTAATTATAATTAATTAAGTAAGATTTAATTAATATATTATTTTACATAAGACTATTATATAAGTTAATTGAAATATAAAAGTTATATAATAATAAAACATTTATAATATGAATGTATAAATTAAAGGTGGAACATCAAAGAAA
This sequence comes from Allium fistulosum, assembly GCA_030737815.1. NCBI lineage: Eukaryota > Viridiplantae > Streptophyta > Magnoliopsida > Asparagales > Amaryllidaceae > Allium > Allium fistulosum. The sequence continues at coordinate 532,218,214 of CM060904.1, forward strand.
CCCAAATATACTTAAGGGATAAATACATACGTATTGTACGTAGACTGTGATTTTTGATGTGTCCGACTCTTAAATCCCAAGAGCATTTCATAAGAGTACATTATTCCATAAGTCGATATTACTCGATATAATATATTGAAGATTATAAATCTTTAATACAAAATTATCCTCTATCATTTATATATTAATAGATTACTTGCATACTCTTCAGTTGTTGAGCTTTCCTTAAGCTATGAATGTTGTGTGTAGTACTATTAATATATTGAATATATGAGGTAAGATAACTGCACATATTTGTTGATCTTTCCTCAAGGTATTTGCATTATACTTTGGTCGTCGTGAAATGGTAGGTCCGAATGAATAATTCTACTTTATTTGTTGAGCTTTCCTCAATGTGAAGATGGGATTAGGACAAGGAATCATAGGTTAGGAGTTGTATGTGATACCATCTATAAGGAGTTATCCATCATATGTGGGCCTATGATTTGTTGAGCTTTCCTCAAGGTTAGAATCCCAAGGCATACAAGTCCTAACACTCACTAGTGAAGTCGAAAGACTTCTATGCTTCGCTTAGGGTTCGGTGAAACATAAAAGACTAGTGCGAGCATTATTAGAAAAATAAAATGATAAAATTTAACCTTTTTAATAATGTAAGAACATATGCTATATAATTTTGTAATAATCTACATTGATAAATTTGTGCATTTAATATGGTTGTTAAAACATTTATCAATTAAGATTTACAAATGAACCGAATGTAGAAATATAATATATACTTACTAATGAATGCTTCTTGCATGTTAATGTTTCAATACCCATGCAAGCACCTGATTTTACAACTACGAAATACATTCGTAATTTGGTCGCTTGCATGTTTATTTTGTCTAGACCATGTATTGCATTCTATGAGTTTCGAACTCTAAAACAATACAAAACTATAAATATTTGACCCATATACTATCTCATATAAGTGTTATATTGAGAATGGTCACAATTCATAATGTGCGATACTTCGATGAAGCTAGTTCATTCAAAATAAGACAATAAACAGTACCGTGAGATCGAGTATTCAATTTGATTGATTACAGAAGGATAGATTTGTGTTAAATGTAACATAAGACCAAAACTACAATATAGATCTAAGAACTCTATCACTGAAACATCAGTTTGATCAGTTTATGTAAAGTGCAACATATTTGATGTCCTTAAATATTAAGGATAATCAAGTGCACTTTTGTAAAGAGTTCATTATAATATTATAGTAAGGGATTTCTTTCGAATGGTTCGACCATTTAGAAAGAAAAATGAGTGTATAAGTGAAGGTGTGATTTAAGGTACAGTTGGAATGAAAAGAGTGAATAGTCACTTCTGCTTCATAAAGAATCATCGAAAACAAGAATTGTAAAATAATATTTGATACTTAACATTGGAATAAGAAATATGATTTCTATTCCAAAAATGTATATTCATATAGAAATTTTTTTTCTATGAGATTTATTTCTTTGAGTTTAAGATATTTGATCAAAGAACTCTCCACTATAAACTAGTTACAGTATATGAAATAAATAATCTATATTAAGTGAATAATGGACCCTCAAATACAATACACTATTATAGTAGCTGCGGAAATAGTGGGAGTAAGTCATATAGAACTTATTGATTGCATCAAGTAACGAAATTTATTTTTGTAAAATGTACCGATTATTTATGAAATAATGTTTATTTTTCAGCGTCGACTAAAAAATAGACATAGTTATATTTCAATATGAATATTATAAATATTCGTTATGAAATAAAACTATAATGTGGTACATAACAAAAGTGATGCAATTGAAAATATTGAAGTATCTAAAATTATTTACAATTATTTTGGAATTATATACTAACCCATGCTATTGTGAATAATTTTATTATATGATTATGAAGCATATGATATTAGCTAATTATATCTCAAACAATTAAGAGCTATGCACCCATTTAGTGGAAGCATCATAAGAGTTGATGAACTCTTCGGATTAATACATATTGGTATATGCAATCACAAGTTTATTAATATCAAAACAGTTCCACATACTTCGTTATATTCAATGATAAGTTATCACCGACATAGACATGTGTATTTGATACACATGTAGTATGTCTATGGTAAACTCGTAGAATATAAAATGAAGTAAATAAAATAACGTGTAATAAAGTACAATGATTCAATTTTATCGAATAGGTAAGTACATTGGAAAGAGTTCGAATGTACTTGAAAATGAATAAAGATTCAACCTCAAAAGTCACTCATCCCTATGATACATAATGATGTATCAATAAAGGGTAATCAAATTTTGTTGGACAAAGCATGATTAATTATGAGTAAAGCCGAGTTAACTTCTTTTAATAAAGCCATGTACTTTAGAGTAGTACACAAGGTTAAAATTAATATCATCTAAAGAATAGTTTATAAAACTACACGAGATATGGGTTTATAAGAAACCTTTACATTTTCTAGGCCAAGGAGTTGGCACGTTGTGCGAGTCGAAAGACTACACGTAATAATTGTAAGTAAGGATCTTGTATGAGTCATCCTAAGAAAATTTTGGGATCGATTGTCTTTAAATGACTAATTTATGTTGAGAAAATAAGTATTGTAAACTAAGATCAAATCATTTTATATATAAGGCAATTCATAAATGTTATGAATACTCATTCCATTGCATTGAGAAACAATTGTTATTTCAAGAAATATCAAGTTCATAGTGAAGGAATTTCATTGAGAAATTATTGGTAGTAAAATGGAATTAGATATGATCCAAAGATAAAATTGATTACTAAGGATGAAATGAAATTGACCGAACCTAAATGAACATAAATGCATTAGAACGTGTAATGAGTATTCTTTTACATTAAAGAGAAATTGTGAGTCTCTTGTCAATGTCAAGAATAAATAGTCCTCGATTGTTTAATTATACCATTAAGATTATTGACTCTATGACATGGTACGATGCGCAAATCTAAAATAGATTTCAAGTACATTATCAAAATATGATTTTGATAGTTGATGCAGGCCAAGTAATAAGTCGTAACCGACTTGAGGAAATTGAAACTTTAAGTCGTGACCGACTTAACATCATGGGTATAAGTCATGACCGACTTAGTAAAGCTAAGGACCAAAGTCGTGACCGACTTAAGGGAGACAAAGGCATGAGTCGTGACCGACTCAACGGAGGTGAAAACATAAGTCGTGACCGACTTAACAGAGTGGAAGACCTAACTCATGAAGATGTGCGAGTTATCGAATATCTTAAGTCACCAGAACGACCTACCGAGTTATGCAGTAAGAAGGCTGAGCAAACTGATGAAGTATTAGATCGAGTACGACCTAACGAGATAAGGAAGAGTGCTGGGATACGACTTAAGGAAGGTGATAGGTCGGCACCGAGTTACGATTTATTTAAGTCGCCCGAAGTTTTAAGTCGCTGAAGCCCAGAACCGAGGATCTTTCTGCCGAGTTAATCTCTACCGTTGATTTCTTTAGGTTGCTGATCTGGGATGTGCATGTTTTTAAGTCGCTGAAGTTTATTACCGTTGATTCTTTTGCCGAGTTAATCTCTGCCGCTGATGGGAGCTGAACTGTTGATAAGTCGTTACCGACTTATACTAAGTCGTAGGTCGCAACTTTTATGAGTCGTGAGAAGTTGTAAGTCGTCTACGACCTAAGTGATGTAATCTGTTTGTATTTGTTAACTCGTAGTTCTTACCTGTTTTAAGTCGTATGTTTTGTAAGTCGTATGTCGTCTGTTTCATAAGTCGTTCTGTTTGTTAAGTCGCTGAAGGCTTGTATTGTGTTGTGTGTCTTAGGTCGTCACCGAGTTATGGTAAGTCGTAGGTCTGAAGCTATAAGTCGGAACCGACTTAGGAGTTGGAAATTTCTGTTGTAAAAATTGTAACGCCTATAAATAGGCCGTGTGAGTCATTTGTAAAGGTTGTTGATTTTTGAATAAAATTCTCTTTTGATTGCTGTGTGCTTTCATCTAAATTGGTAGTTGAGTGTAATCTCCTATCTCCTCTCTCGGATAATCGAGTGCGCTCGATTCAACGATTGTAGAAGCCGATTCGCAGAATCTAGTGCGCTAGATCAACGCTCGAAGAATTGAAGATCTTTGAACCTGGTATCGTGCGCGATCAACGAGTTCGGGATAGCTAGAGTTCGGTATCTTCGGATCAACGAATTCGGGCAATTCAGTATCTTCCAATCCATCGATTACTACATTCAACGATCTACATTGTTTTTGTAATATCCGCTGCGTCAATTGGTATCAGAGCCTGTTCTAGCCAATCATAGCTAGATCGAGACTTGGAGCCTATTCATTTTGAAGTTGAAGTGATAGCCGAGAGCTTGAGGTGTTGAGCCGAAATCAAGTTGAAGTGTTCGACTTTGTATTGAAGTTGTTTGATCGGATTTGAGTGGGAGGCCGAAACTTTGTCCATCGTGTTCATCGCGATTTGCAACAAAGTGGAAGTTTTCGATCCGTTTCATTTTGGATCAAAGTCCGAAAAGTGTTTGAATTTTGAGTTTGTTGAAGTTTGTACAATTTACAAGTATGCCGCCAAGAAGAGCTAATCGTCATCAAAACGTAGAAGCATTGTATCGAAGAGAAGAAGCTGATGAGATGGAGCAAAGAATCAATGAAAACTTTAGCGAAAAGCTTAACGAAGGAATTGGACGGTTAGAGAAGATGATGTTAGAAATGAATCAAAATCGGAGAAGGGTTTCACCGGAATCTAACCATGGAGGAAGTAGAGTCTCACCACAATCCAATCGAGACAGAAGTGTTGAAAATGATCAAGGACGTGGGAGGAACGTGAATGATCATGAACGGAGGAATGTAGATAGAAGAGATGTGGGTGGACGAGATAGACAACGATATACATCTGATTTTGAAGAGGAGTATGATGGTGGTAGTGTTCGAGGACAAGGACGAGGACAAGGAAGAAATTACTCTGAGTATGATCACAAGTGGGAGACGGGGATGAAGACTGAAATTCCTGAATTCAAAGGTGGTATGCAAGCGGAGGAGTTTCTAGATTGGGTGGCTAATGTTGAGGAGATTTTTGACTTCAAAGAAGTTCCAGAACATCGTAGAGTGAAGTTGGTTGCTACGAGGCTGAGGGGTAGAGCTTTGGCATGGTGGCAGCAGACCAAACTTACACGTGATCGGATGGGAAAGTCAAAAGTTGAATCTTGGGAGAAGATGAAGAAATTGATGAAAGCAACATTCTTACCTTATAACTATCAATCGCTTATGTATCAGAGATTGCAAAACTTGAGACAAGGAACGAAATCTGTGAATGACTATGCTGATGAATTTTATCAACTGATTGCAAGGAACGATATTATGGAGACAGAAGAACAGTTAACAGCCAGATTTGTTGGAGGGTTGCGAATGCAGATTCAGGATATGGTTAACATGTTTGATTCCAGATCTGTAGCGGAAGCACATCAGAAAGCGTTGGCTTGGGAGAAACAGGGACGACGAGGAAGTGGTGTGTTTATTAATTCTAACAATCAAGCGAAGGGTGTTGGTGGGAGTTCTAATGTTTCTAAACCTATCAGTAGACCAGTAGTGAAGGAGGCTGAGAAGACAAAGGTTAACAATGGTTTCAAATGTTACAATTGCCAAGAGTTGGGCCACAAAAGTAATGAATGTCCAAAGCCGAAGAAGAGAGCTATGATAGCGGAGGTTGAAGATGAGGATGAAGAAGCTAAATGTTCCAATTCACCACCTGATGAGGAGGAAGAAGAAGTGTCGGGAGACGAAGGTTATAATCTCATGATGAAGAGGTCCTGTTTAACACCAAAGCAAGAGGAGGATTGTAGTTGGTTGAGGAGCAATATTTTTCAGTCAACATGTACTATTCTGGGGAAAGTTTGCAAATTTGTTATTGATGCTGGAAGCTGTGATAATATAATTTCTTCCGAAGCTGTGAGGAAGTTGGCGTTGAAGACCGAGAAACATCCGAATCCATACAAGTTAGCATGGTTGAGAAAAGGAGGAGAAGTGAAAGTGGATAGACGAGTTCGTGTTCCATTCTCTATTGGGAAGAAATACCAAGATGAAATTTGGTGTGATGTAGTAGAGATGGATGTTTGCCACTTATTATTGGGAAGACCATGGCAGTATGATCGAGCAGTACAACATGACGGTCGGACCAATAGCTACAGTTTTATGTTTGAAGGCACGAAGATTATCTTAGTTCCAAAGAAAAGATCACAAGGGGAAAGTAAATCCGAAGAAATTGAGGAGCTCAAAACTTTGTTATCTTTGAAGGAGTTTGTTAAGGAGGTTGAAGAAGAGCCGGAAGTATTCTTGTTAATTGGGCGTGAGAGCAGTGAAGTGGTTGAAATACCAGAAGAAGTAAAACCAGTACTGAAAGAGTTTGACAATGTATTTCCAGAGGAATTACCAACGGAGTTGCCACCGTTGAGGGATATTCAACATCAGATAGATCTTGTTCCAGGTGCTGTGTTGCCACACAGGCCACATTATCGAATGAGTCCGAAGGAACATGAAGAGTTGTGGAGGCAAGTGGAAGAATTGCTTGAACAAGGGCGAGTGCAGGAGAGTTTAAGTCCTTGTGCTGTACCAGCTTTATTGGTACCCAAAAAGGATGGAACGTGGAGGATGTGCACTGACAGTCGAGCATTGAATAAGATTACTGTGAGATATAGATTTTCGATGCCGAGGCTTGATGATTTATTGGATCAGATCAGTGGATCCGTAATCTTTTCTAAGATTGATTTGAAGAGCGGTTATCATCAGATTCGCATTAGACCAGGGGATGAATGGAAGACAGCATTCAAGACGAGGGAAGGATTGTATGAATGGCTGGTAATGCCGTTTGGTCTATCGAATGCACCGAGTACATTCATGAGGGTGATGAATCAAATTTTCAGACCGTACATTGGAAAATTTGTGGTGGTTTACTTTGATGATATTCTGATCTACAGTGCGAGTACAGAAGAGCATGTTCAACATTTGAAGAAAGTGTTAATTATTCTTCGTGAAGAACAATTCTATGCTGCTACAAAGAAGTGTGTTTTTATGGCGAGGAGTGTTTTATTTCTGGGATATGTTGTATCGGAAGAAGGAATACAGGTTGACCAAAGTAAAGTCGAAGCAATTAGAGATTGGCCACAGCCCAAGACGATAACGGAAGTTCGTAGTTTTCACGGGTTGGCTTCATTTTACAGAAGGTTTATTCCACACTTTAGTAGTGTGATGGCGCCTGTGACTGATTGTATGAAGGGTAAACAGTTTACATGGCCGAAGGAAGCAGGAGTTGCTTTTGAACGAATCAAGGAGTTGTTGACGACAGCACCAATCCTAGCATTACCTGATTTTCAGTTGTTGTTTGAATTACATACCGATGCGTCAAAGGTTGGGATTGGAGGAGTGTTAAGTCAAAGGGGTCATCCTATTGCATATTTCAGTGAGAAGTTGTCAGGAGCGAAGATGCGATACAGTACATATGATGTGGAGTTCTATGCTGTTGTACAAGCTATTAAACACTGGAGACATTATCTATTTCAAAAAGAGTTTGTTCTGTATACTGATCATGAATCATTGAAGCATTTTCAAGGGCAAGACAAGATTTCAGCGAGACATGCATCGTGGATTGCATATCTGCAACAGTTTACTTTCGTTGTTAAACACAAGTCAGGGGTGACGAATCGAGTGGCTGATGCTTTAAGTAGGAGGAATCATTTGTTGACGACAATGAAAGTTGAGGTGACTGGTTTTGAATTATTGCCGGAGCAGATTGCAGAAGACTCTTATTTTAAGAAATTTGTTGAAAGGGACAATGAAGGGAAGACTGATGAGTTTATGATGGTTGATGGTTTTCTTTTTAAAGGAAATCGATTGTGCATACCAGAGGGTAGTCTGAGAATGAAGATTATCAAGGAGTTACATGAAGAGGGACATGTTGGGAGAGACTGTACCTTACAGTTGATTTCACAGTCTTACTTTTGGCCATCAATGAGGAAAGAGGTAGAGAAGTTTGTGGAGCGTTGTCATATTTGTCAGGTTTCGAAAGGAACTGCGACTAATGCTGGTTTATATATGCCGTTACCCGTGCCTGTAAAACCATGGGTGGATATCAGTATGGATTTTGTTTTGGGTTTGCCTAGAACTCAAAGGGGAAATGATTCTATATTCGTTGTGGTGGACAGATTTTCGAAGATGGCACATTTTATTGCTTGTAAGAAGACGGCGGATGCTGTCCATGTTTCTCAGTTGTTTTTCAAGGAGATCTATCGACTTCATGGATTGCCAGAATCTATTGTGTCGGATAGAGATACTCGGTTTCTGAGTCACTTTTGGTTGAGTTTGTGGAGAATGGTGGGAACGAAGCTGAAATTTAGTAGTGCTTATCATCCGCAAACTGATGGACAAACGGAGGTGGTTAATCGATCGTTGGGAAACTTGTTGAGATGTCTTGTGCAGGACAATCTGAAAAGTTGGGACATGAAGTTATGCCAGGCAGAATTTGCTCATAATCATGCAGTGAATCGTAGTACGGGGTTCAGTCCATTCCAGATTGTTTATTCAAGCTTACCGAAAGGGCCGTTGGATTTAACGGTAATTTCACACTCGAAGGGGACAATTAAGAAAGCCGCTGATTTTGTTGAGGGATTGACGGAATGTCATAAAATCGTTCAGGAACGATTGGGGAAAGCAAATGAGAAGTATAAACGATCTGCAGATTTGAAGCGAAGGAGTGTTGAATTTCAAGAAGGTGATTTGGTTTATGCAGTGTTAACGAAAGATCATTTTCCAGTGGGCACGTATAACAAGTTGAAAGCCAGAAAAATTGGTCCTGTAGAAATCGTGAAACAAATTAATAAAAATGCTTACAAGTTGAAGCTACCAGATGATGTGTATACGTCTGACGTATTCAATGTTAAGCATCTCGTACCATATCACGGAGATGAAAGTATTGCGGGGGAGGAAAGTGCAAATTCGAGGACGAATTTTTCTCAACCTGGGGAGGATGATGCAGGCCAAGTAATAAGTCGTAACCGACTTAAGGAAATTGAAACTTTAAGTTGTGACCGACTTAACATCATGGGTATAAGTCATGACCGACTTAGTAAAGCTAAGGACCAAAGTCGTGACCGACTTAAGGGAGACAAAGGCATGAGTCGTGACCGACTCAACGGAGGTGAAAACATAAGTCGTGACCGACTTAACAGAGTGGAAGACCTAACTCATGAAGATGTGCGAGTTATCGAATATCTTAAGTCACCAGAACGACCTACCGAGTTATGCAGTAAGAAGGCTGAGCAAACTGATGAAGTATTAGATCGAGTACGACCTAACGAGATAAGGAAGAGTGCTGGGATACGACTTAAGGAAGGTGATAGGTCGGCACCGAGTTACGATTTATTTAAGTCGCCCGAAGTTTTAAGTCGCTGAAGCCCAGAACCGAGGATCTTTCTGCCGAGTTAATCTCTACCGTTGATTTCTTTAGGTTGCTGATCTGGGATGTGCATGTTTTTAAGTCGCTGAAGTTTATTACCGTTGATTCTTTTGCCGAGTTAATCTCTGCCGCTGATGGGAGCTGAACTGTTGATAAGTCGTTACCGACTTATACTAAGTCGTAGGTCGCAACTTTTATGAGTCGTGAGAAGTTGTAAGTCGTCTACGACCTAAGTGATGTAATCTGTTTGTATTTGTTAACTCGTAGTTCTTACCTGTTTTAAGTCGTATGTTTTGTAAGTCGTATGTCGTCTGTTTCATAAGTCGTTCTGTTTGTTAAGTCGCTGAAGGCTTGTATTGTGTTGTGTGTCTTAGGTCGTCACCGAGTTATGGTAAGTCGTAGGTCTGAAGCTATAAGTCGGAACCGACTTAGGAGTTGGAAATTTCTGTTGTAAAAATTGTAACGCCTATAAATAGGCCGTGTGAGTCATTTGTAAAGGTTGTTGATTTTTGAATAAAATTCTCTTTTGATTGCTGTGTGCTTTCATCTAAATTGGTAGTTGAGTGTAATCTCCTATCTCCTCTCTCGGATAATCGAGTGCGCTCGATTCAACGATTGTAGAAGCCGATTCGCAGAATCTAGTGCGCTAGATCAACGCTCGAAGAATTGAAGATCTTTGAACCTGGTATCGTGCGCGATCAACGAGTTCGGGATAGCTAGAGTTCGGTATCTTCGGATCAACGAATTCGGGCAATTCAGTATCTTCCAATCCATCGATTACTACATTCAACGATCTACATTGTTTTTGTAATATCCGCTGCGTCAATAGTTGTATCCAAAAGGTACGATCCTTTAGGCTGCAAAATTTTCTTTAAGAGGAAGATTATTGCAGTTGGAATATAGAGAGCTACATTGATAAGAATAATACCATGAATTTCAATTGTTGGAATTAACGTAACAGATTCACCATTCGATGTGATCAAGTTGGTTAAGAGTTTATTCACAAAATTATTACATGGTATGACTTATGTTTTTGGTACATATATGCTAAAATAGAAAATTCTAAATATTGATTTAGAATAGACTATTCGCATATAACAACCAAAGTGTCTCGAAGTTGGTGGAAGCGATATAGAGGTTTTGAGTTTTTAGATATGATCCAAGAAACGATATGAAAGTATCATTTTATAAGCTTTAAAATTGAATAAGTATTTTGATAGAAATAAAAAATAATTTGATTTTCAGTCAAAGTGCAAGTGCTCAACATTGGATTTGTAAACGATGTCTTTTATTGTAAGTATAAAAGATATTGGGAATGTCCTAAATTGATATGTAAGGACACCTTATTAAAATGTTTAATACGAAATTGGAAATAAGAATTATTATATATGTTATGTTGTCTATAGTATAATGATTTGTTTATGTATTTGATACATGAAGAAAATCTCAAATTCAAATTGATATCACTAAATGGTTATTTAAAGTGTTTTTGTGTATTTATGAAATATTAGAGAATAGTTTGCAGAAAAAATGAACTAATTAAAAGGATTGTTCGGACTCAAATTTCATAAGTGATATTGAGTATAACATGTCAATAATAAATTAAGAATCTTTAAGTTGGAAACGTTCCAAGTAGAAGAGATTATGGTGGATTCATTGACTTGAATAACACCACAATAAAACTATATATATATATATATATATAATAAATGCACAAAATTATAACTGAGGCAATGGTGATTCCAAATGTTGAGAATCGCATAAAATTGTTATATGATAATGATGTCATGACATAGTTCGTAATAGAATATACAGCTAATTGGAAGTTGAGAGAAATACTTCGAATTGTTCCACATGATAAAGGTAGTTTATCAACGTCAGAGAGAGTTGATTTACAAAGTAGATAATTAAACATAATAGCATACTCGTTCGTTAAGCGACTGACCCAATTAGTTTTGAGAAAACCGATAGGGGAAGCTGGAATAAGAATCCATAATTGACTCAAAGTGCAAGTGAGACATTGATAGAGTTAGGGGTATGCGCTAGAGGAAATTATGTTATCCGTTGCATATATCTAACTCGTTGACCGGTCTTGTTCAAAATAAAGGTGTTTTCTTTCTATTATATACTTGATACAATGTGTTATATTAATTGATTTAATTAAAAGTATATTTAATAGAAAATCCATAAATGCTATGTTTTATGATAGTAGTTATAAAGTATTGTAACCGCGAGTAATTTACCATAATGAAAACAAACATACCATTTTAAATGTTTCTAGTTAAGATGCATTGAGACTACATATCGATGTATCCATGGAGACAGAGTGTGTAACGCTATTTAAATGTTGGCCAATGTATTACATATACTGTTAGGGGAACTGAGGGGTTAGGTACTGATAATTATTGGATAATCACGGAACGACTCGCTTGATAGTTTTATGTTAGTTAATATAACTAAGATCAAACAGAAAATATCGATGTGACTGATTTACACAGTTCTCCCGACTTAAGAATACTGTGGAACTTCAATATGAAAGATCCTTTTTGGTTATAGTCTAATCATGACACGACGTCCATCGAGTGACTATATTGGGTCGAGTGGAACTATTGGAAGTGAAGCATTGTTCAAGAGAGGATTCGTCTCCTTGGTTATATGAGGCTATTATCACAGTTAACTCAAGTCAACTCAAAGTCAAAGTCTTTGACCAAAGCATTTCGATTAATTATAATTGTTATTATTGAACCGAGGACTTTGTGTTTGGATTATAGAGTTGAATATGGATGATATTGGAATTTTTACCATTACCAAATTCTAGTCCAACGTGATATAGTTTTGATGAAGAGAATTGATGTAAATAAATGTCACAATTGCGTAACGCGCAATAAAGTAAAATTGGATTTTACCGAAACTAAGCAAGCAATAAATTTGGCCTAAATGTTACACCACCTACTAAGTGACATGTGAACATTAACATTCGAATAGTTCGATGTTAATCACTGACCAAATTTACACCTGACGAGTCACACAACTGAAATTATGAATTCTCTTTAGACCAAAAGATTTAATTAGTTTATAATTGTTATAAATCAATTAAATTAATTAATATCTATGAAATACTAATTACAAAATTTTGAATAAGATTTGAGGAATATATATTATTGTATATATTTATAATAGTTATAAATATATCGATCGATATGTGATATCGAAAATTAATTAAATTAGATTTAATTAATATTATTTATTTGGCCTTAAAATGGTTTTAAGGCTCATCATAGAGCTGGAAATTTCGAGTGCAATGAAGCTATGGTGCGGCGCAAATTAAGGTTTAGGTGTTGAATTTTGAAAGGCTCGGATTGATGTAGAATTGGTATGAGATGTGATCAACCTTTCTCTCTCTCTTCCATCCACTATCTAAACACCTTTAACCCTAATTGCAAAAGATCTTTTTGCTGCCACTATCCCCTCCTATTGCTTGTCGATTTCATCCCCTAGGAGCTTAAGCAAATCTAAGACAAATTAATTCAAAACAAGTACTATTTAATAGTAAAAGTCTATGGTTCAAGGATTAGCAATCTGCTGAATCAAAAAGCTTTCAATGGAGAGAGAGTTCATCATTACTAGGTGTACTTTAAGGCATAAGTTTTAGGTACGTCTTTACTATATTATATTGCTTATAATCTAAGAATATTATTTTATTATACATACATACACACACATACATACATATATATACATACATACACACACAGAGATACACACACACACACACATATATATATATACGTTATTGTATTGTTAGTTAGGTGACGATTCTTATAAGTATTGATGTTGTCAAATACTAGATTGGTTATACATAATATTAAAAAAAATTTACATAGAAATTAGATACGCATAACCAAATATTATATATATAAAATTATTATTTTATTAATATATATATATATATATAAAGTAATATATCATTTGATTATAATTGTATGATTTGTATTTATTTATATCATCCTATCATGCTAATAATTGAACATATAGTTTATACATCTATATTTGCTATAATTTTAATTTTCGGTAATAGCAAATTATTTTCAAATAATTATTTACTATTATTTAATATTACTTAAATTAATATATTATTTAAATAATTTATATAAAATAAAATATGTTCTGAAATTAATTTTAAAATTTTTATAAATTATTTTATCATGAAATAAGCTCTTGGCCAAAAATTAAAAATTTAATAATGAGTTCTTATATTTTTTAAAAATCATTATAATATAAGGCCAAAATTAATTAATTAATAAAAAATAAATTTTAAATGAGAAAAATTGTGGAAAAATTTTCAACCTTCAAAATATCATGCTAGATTTACGAAAATTTTAAAATTTTAAAAAATATGTTTCAAAAATATTTTTGCTAATATTTTTTTTTATTTCGACTAAATAATAATTTTTTTTTAATATAATAAAATTTTGTTATGCTATATATACCATCTGGAAGTAAAACAATTTTTTAATTTTTTTGATATGTCTATATATATAGATTTAGATATTGTAAATATGTTTATATATATATATTGAAATAAACCTTTTATATGTTATGTATAAATAAATATTATTTTAATATTCATTAAATAATACATAATTATATATATATATGTATGTATGTATGTATGTATGTACATGTGTATGTGTATATGTATATATATGTAAGTGTTTAAAAATATCTTCATCCTTATAAAATTATTTAAATACAATTTACTTATACATACATACATACATACATACATACATACATACATATATATATATATTGATTTATGTTATTTATATAGATAACAAACTTATATATATATAAATATATTTGGACAACATACAAGACATATCACATGAGCTAACATGTCTGTTGCGATGTAAATCCTAACATCTATATACGGGTATGTTATTCTTTGCATAGATTATTATGTTACGCGTGCACATACATACATATTTGTATATATACATATGTGTATATTTACATGTATTAATATATAAATTAAATAAACTATATAATTTATAAATTTATATAAAATAAGAGATTTTATTTAAATAAAATTTAGAAATGTTCTAAATAAATTAGACTTCATAGGCCTAATAAAGATCCAACAAGAGAATTTTTTTGAAATTAACCCATAACTTCCGCAGCGGGCTAGCCTAATTCCAACAAATCATTCCTTTATTAATGAATTTGACGAGATACTAAAGAGATTGCAATTAGAAAAGAAGATTACTAGATTAAATTTGTTTTATCACTTTATTTGCTTGATTACAATGGTTATTTCCTCTGCAAAAAATAAAAAAGAAAGATCGCTTGGAGAAGAAGAAACTTTAAAGTTTTCCACTAGAAAATATCTCCTCGAAAATAGTATTTAACATCAATTCGAAATCAATACTTTGATTTGATATATTGTGGAGAATAATTTTAACAATCCGCCACGATGCAATATTGGGGAAGGTTTTTGGTGACAAGACCTGGAGATATCAGAAGTGAGAATGTTGACATGAGTAATGAGAAATCCTATGAAAAACATGATCGCCTGCCAATGAAAGGCTTTCTGTGTTCAGTCAATCCACATAGACTGAAATCGGTCCCTAAGAAAGCCTCGAAATGGCTGCCGTCCGATGTGTACACGAAAGTGACGAAGTTGACACAAATCTACAATGTCTCTTCACCTATCTCGACTCACCAATTCAACAATTAAAAGAAATATTTCACTAGATCTACACCATTAGGCATCATTATCTTCTAGCCAAACTAATCAAGTCTGAGAAATGCCCAAACTTCTCTCTTGGAACCGACTTTGCCATCATTTTCGTTGGATTGTCTTTTGTATGCATCTTTACTGACTTTATCTTATGATGCTCTTCTTACAACAGAAGAAAGAACCCATGCATATATACATGTTTGGTGCATGCACTGCAAGCCCGATTCTCTACTAGATGTTGAGATCCTTACAATAATTATTCTACATCATATCAAGATCCTTTAGCAACTACAACAAATACAACCCCTCCTTAGTTGCCTCCACAGTAACAACTAACTCCGCCTCAATAATTGGCAAAGCAACAATAGACCATAGCTTCGATCTCCATGAAATGCCTTATGCTAAGTGTAAACACATAGCTTGACATCGACTTCCGACCGTCCTTATCTATTACATAATCTAAGTCAAAATATCCTGTAAGGATAAGATTCTTACAAATTGTTGAAACCGGGCTAGCCCGCAATGGAAGTTATGGGTGAATTTCAATTTTTTTTACCATATTGGATCTTTATTGGCTCTATGAAGTCTAGTTTATTTGGAACATTTCTAAATTTTATTTAAATAAAATGTTTTGTTTTATTTAAATTTATAAAATGATATAATATTATTTAATTTATGTTATATTGTATATATATACATGTATCATACACACACACATATATATATGTGTGTATGCATGTGTAACATATTAATCCATGCAAGATATAATATGTCCGTGTATAAATGCTGAAATTTACATCGCAATAGACATTTTAGTTCATCCAATATACAAATATATTGTCTAAATGTGTGTTTATATATATACACATTTTTTCTTTTATAAATAAAATATTACACTATATATATACGTGTGTGTGCGAGCGTGTATAAACTAAATTTTTTTTTATATATAATTTTGAATAAATATATAAATATTTATATCTATACATAAATATAAAATATTAATAATATGTATATATTTATAACTATATAAATATGTTTAAATCATTTATAAGATATATTAAATAATTTTTTTTGCAATGCCAAAAATAGTACATGTATAAATATAATCTTTTTTAAATATATATATATGTATAATAATAAATATATATTAACAAATAAAAGTCATAAAAATAATTGATATTTAAATATATATCTACCTGGTCTTGCACATGGTCAAGGTATTTTTTGATTTTTAATTAAATATATATATATATATATTAATAAAATCTCACAAAATTATTAAAAATTAATTTTTCAAAATTAATATGAATTTTTTTTATATAAAAAACAAATATGAATTTTAAATTTCCAGTAAAATTTTCGATGAAAATTTATAATTTGAAAACATAATTATATAATTTTATAATTTAAAACAATTTAAGAAACTATTTTCTTATTTTCGATTTATATTTAGATATTTAAAAAATAAAAAAAATGTTTTTTAAGCCGAATATATAATATGTATTAATATGATTTTATAAAATATAAAACATATTTTATAATATAAATATATGAATTTATATAATTATTTATATGATTAATTGATTTAAATATTATTTAAAATAATAGATAAATATATAAAATTATTTTCTTCCCGCCGAAAAAACTACGATCATTAAACATTGTGTATAAATTTAAATTTCGATATTTTACATAAGTATATAGTAGTATTTAAATTATAAACCATATATATGTATATTATATATTAAGTTATTTAAATAATAAAAAATGTTTTTTAAATATTGAGCCATGCTGCATATAGTTGTGAACACACAGACATATACATACAGCTAATCAAAATTGTGATAATATATTTACATGTTGGAATTGTTACCTAACTAACAATATAATATATGAAATAAACATTAAAAATGTAAATTAATATTTACGAACATATTAGTAATATACCTAATAGCCAAAGCCAATAAGCATACCTTGAAATGATGAAATTTGATCCTTGAACTAATTCCAATCCAGCAGATTGCTAGTTTCTGAACCGTTGACCACCAGCTATCAATTAGCCTTGAATTTGATTTGATTTGAACTAGATACGAAAGAGGGATTGGAGGGGAATTTCGATCAGCAATGGATTGGGATGGAGGCTCCAAAATAATCCTTCAACAAATGAAGGTAGAGATGTTTATATAGAGTAGAAATAAGAGATATTTTAGGATTAAGATCCTACATCATCTCTTACCAATTGTGACGACCGCCCATGACCCCTGCACCGAATCTAGAGATAGTGCGCTGTAAGGTGTGCCAGGCGACCATGGACGATTGTCAGGGTAAATTAAAACAGCAGAATCTATCGTATTACTCACAGCGCATGGACAAAATACAATAGAACATATGTATAGTAAAGCTTTACAGAACAAAATGATATCATATAAAACTCCATATTAGTTGAATACAAGCATCCAAATAGTCAATACATCAAGCCTCACTACATATCTCTCAGAGAATACAGAACAGCGGAATATCCAGTACATATAATAAGAAGATAATATGCAACCCTCCATCTCGTCTTCGATATCAGCACCGTGAGAAGAGAACAGCACCTGCCACCTGCTACCTAGTCTGCCCGTCCCAAAATGGACGAACAGCCCAAGGCAATAAGAATTAAAACATAAAGCCTTGAGTCAGACAACAGTCTTAGTGAGCAGTAAATTAACTAACAACATACCAAAAGAACATAAAGGAAAAGGAATAGGAATACAACCCTCCCACTCCAACCTCATTCTACAGTGATAGCCCCCAGACACACTCTAAGCAGAAGCAAACATAGCAGAGCATACAATTTAAAGTAAAGCTACTATCACTCGAGTCAAGGGCGATGTTTTCCAAGTACCAAGGCCTAAATCAGATAAGCACCCAGAAAATACCGCTCTTGAGCCCGAATGACGATACAACCAAACATCCATGACTCTGGCTATCACTGTTATCATTGCTTCGATATCACCGTTAATTGAATGACCGGCACATTCTTTCAGCCGTCCGTCAAGGGCTAATGGAAACCCCGGTTCTAGACATAACTCCCGCACGTCGTCGCAACCCGTGCCTAGGACTATCGAATCTGCCCAGAGTACTCGACCATCAACGGTTAGTCGTTGGGACTATCAAATCTGCCCAAACGTACTCTTGCTTAGAGCATGCTAGAACCTTCAACAACGATGCTATCCAAGCCTCCTAGTCATCCTCCTCGACGACTATTCTCATATCCATTCATTATCCTCAACTCGAATCATATCACCGAGTTATCAACATGCTTGGAATGATCCCGTCTGGATTAGACCAAGTCTTCATCACATGATTGCCTCGCTTCATCACATCCTCGCAAAGCCTCATCTCAACATTACATCATCAAATCTATGCATAAGAGCTTCATCATCCCGCTACATATGCCACGAGCAGCTTTCCTAATTCAAGAGCCTTTCCCTTAGCTTTTGAATCATCTTCGATCTAAATCTAGCCATCAATCATCTAGTTCATAACAATCAATCAAATAAACATCAATCCAAGCAATCAAGCATTCAAAAATGATCTAAGTAGACTATTATAACAATAATGGCATTTTCGTAATTAAAGAGTTGAAAGTCCAATAAGCATGAAAACATGGATTATATCTCTACAAACTTGATGAATGAACTTGAATAGGTTAACATATGATAAAATGGATGTAACATCATCATGAACAATGGATCTATATGGATCTACACTTAGGATGAAGAAAATGTATGGAAAACACTATTTTAACACCAAATCGAGCCAATAATCCGATATACTCCTTTGGATCCGTGTGAGAGATAATCACCACTCACCAAATCACCTAAACAACCCCAAATCGATACGCTTCAGATCTGGACAGCGAAGGATCAAGCTTGATCAATCACCAATCCGCTTCAAACGATGAAATCTCTCAAGAAAAGATGAAGGTCTTCAATCTAAGCTCTTGAATCTTCAATCTTGATCTTCGATTTGGATGGATGGAAGCACTAGATTAGAGTGGAGAAAAGAAGTGAAGAAGTGTAGAAGTCGAGCTCTCAAAATGGCAGCACTTCGTCGCTTCAAAATCCGGATCCCAAAAAAATGAAGCCAACCCCCTTCTATTTATAGGCAGAAAATTCGCTAAGTCGAAATTTGGCCATCTCCTTAAGTCGTTTCCGACTTACGACCTAGGACCTTGCCGACCTAAAACCCACTGACCTAAGCCTAACGACCTACAACAATGCGCATCTGCGACTTAACATGCCAGCGACCTAACACTTAGACAGAACCTTGCGATCTAACAACTTATGCTTCCATGCGACCTAACACTTAGATTACTCTAGCGACCTAACAATTTACACTACAAAACAACTCACGCGACCTAACACTTATGCGACCTATCTCCTTAGGTAGCTAACACGCTAACTCCTTAGGTCGCTAACACGCTAACCTTCTTAAGTCGCTCAACCCTATAGGTCGCTAACTCCACTAGGTCGCTAACTTGAACTGCCGACCTAACACTTAACTCACCCATACACTAAGGTCGCTCACAACAGTTTTTCCCTAGGTCGTTGCCGACCTAACTATACTAACTACCAGACGACCTAGTACATAATGACCTAACGCTTATCTCGGTCAAAAACTTAAGTCGTCTACGACTTAACACACTAACCACTAGGTCGTACGTCTTCTAGCTCGCGCTTCCTTTAGGTCGCTCGAAACCTTAACTCGCCAGAAATTCTTAAGTCTTCCCTCTTAAGTCGTCTACGACCTAAACCCTTAGTCATTAACTTGCCCAGACTTAAATTCCTATACGACTTAAGCTTCCAAACGCTCTCTTAAGTCGTTCAATCTATAAGTCGGTTACGACTTATCTCTTAGGTCGTTCGCGACCTAGGACTTAGAAAAATTCTAAACGACTTATCAACAATGCAACCAAAAGTCAACTATCTTACGATGTTTCGATCCATGAAAATACGGGTCGTTACATTCTCTCCCCCTTAGGAATTTCGCCCCCGAAATTCCAAACAAACAAAGCAATCAAAGACTATTCTGCACGCCTATCATCCATAGCAATCAACAAACCATGCATCCAATTCTAGCTTAGCGTACAGAATTCTAGGACTTAGAACAAGTTACAATATCGTGAGGTGACACGACACCTTAGGGCCATACCTTGAAGAGTTCAGGATGAGCTGCTTTCATCCTCTCTTCCACCTCCCACGTACAGTCGTTATCGTCATCACTCCATTGTATCTTGAGCAACTTAACTACCTTCCTCCTAAGCTGTTTCGTGTCGGTTTCAACAACACGAAGTGGCTTACGAGGTCTCTTATCAACTGGATCAACTTCGAAATCTTCACAGCTATCAGCAGAAACCACCGTATTCGAGTCGTGCACATACTTCCGTAGATATGATATATGAAAAACATTGTGCACACCCGACATCTTCTCCAGTAATTCCAATCTATAAGCGAGCTTTCCAATTCGCTCGGTAATCGGGAATGGTCCAACAAATCTCGGAGTCAATTTTCCTTTCTTCCCGAATCGAATAACATTCTTCAGTGGAGAAATCTTCACAAAAACCATATCTCCACGTCGAATTCCAAATCCTTACGACGTTTATCAGCATAACTCTTCTGACGATCTTGGGCTGCCTTCATTCGTTGCCGAATGATTTCTATACAATCTGAAGTCTGCCGAATCATCTCTGGCCCAAGTATCAGCTTTTCTCCAGTTTCCAACCAACATGTCGGAGAGTTACACGGTCTTCCATACAATGCCTCATACGGTGCCATACCAATGCTTGACTGGTAACTGTTGTTGTATGCAAACTCCACCAAATGAAGGTGATCTTCCCATGATCCTCCGAAGTCCAAAACACAAGCTCTGAGGAGATCTTCCAAAACCCGGTTGACTCTCTCGGTCTGACCATCTGTTTGAGGGTGATAAGCTGTACTCAAACATAACTCGGTTCCCAAGACTTCCTGGAAGCTCTTCCAAAATCCACTAGTGAACAATGGATCTCTATCGCTCACTATACTCTTCGGAATACCATGGAATCGAACTATCCACTTAACATACAACTCAGCCAACTTTGATGCAGTCCTAGTCGATCGAATAGGAATGAATCGTGCACTCTTAGTTAGACGATCCACAATGACCCAAATCCCTTCATTTCCCGTTCTGGTTCTAGGCAATCCATCAATAAAATCCATCGACACTTGTTCCCACTTCCATGTAGGAACTTCTAATGACTGAAGCAATCCACTTGGCTTCTTCTGTTCGGCTTTTACCAACTGGCAGTTCATACATTTGGAAATAAAATTTCCAACATCCTTCTTCATACCTTCCCAGTAGTAGGTTCTCTTCATATCCCGATACATCTTATTTCCACCTGGATGAATTGTCAACTTCGAGTGATGACTTTCCTTCAGAACTTCACTCCTCAACTCATCTATATCGGGAACAACTAGTCGTCCTTGCTTCCGAAGCCAACCCTCTCGATCGACCTCGAATCCTTTATCCTTTTCTGGATCCAATCCAGATCCCAATTCACGGATAATCCTGACAAGCTTATCGTCTCGTTTTTGGCTCTCGCCAATCCTTTCCACAAGAGAAGGTCTTATCGATAAGTTTGCCAACACCTCAGGTTCCAATTCACATCTAGGCCTGAAGTCAAATCCAGCCAAATACTCGAGACTCTTCCATTCTGAAAACATGGCTCCCAATCCTGCATGTCTTCGACTTAACGCATCTGCCACTGCGTTACCTTTTCCCGGAGTATAAGCTATACCAAAATCATATGATGCTAAAAACTCTAGCCAACGTTGCTGCCGAAGATTCAAATCCTTTTGGGAGAAAAGATACTTCAATGACTTATGATCCGTAAACAACTCGAATCGAACTCCCAATAGATAATGTCTCCACATCTTCAAAGCAAATACAATCGCCGCTAACTCCAAATCATGAGTTGGGTAATTCCTTTCATGCGGCTTCAGTTGTCGACTTGCATATGCAACAACTTTATCCCTCTGCATCAGCACTGCTCCAAGTCCAGTACCACATGCGTCGGTGTAAACCACCATCTCATCATTCCCACTTGGAATAGTCAAAACAGGAGCACTCGTCAATCTCTCTTTCAGGATTCCGAAAGCTTGCTCACACTTAGCATCCCAACTGAACACTTGGTTCTTCTTCGTCAATCCTGTTAATGGTGCAGCTATCTTGGAGAAGTCTTTGATAAACCGTCGATAATATCCTGCTAATCCAAGAAAACTTCTCACATCAGATGCATTCTTAGGTCTAACCCAATCTTGGATTGCTGCCACCTTAGCGGGATCAACCGCTATTCCACTTCCAGAAATCACATGGCCTAAGAACCTCACTTCACTCTTCCAGAAGTGACACTTCGAAAACTTAGCCTTCAGCTGATGTTTCCGCAAGATTTCCAAAACAATACGCAAGTGCGTCTTGTGCTCTTCTTCAGTTCTGGAATAAATCAGAATATCATCCACAAACACAAGTACGAACTTGTTCAACTGATCTCTGAACACTCTATTCATAAGATCCACAAAATATGCTGGCGCGTTAGTCAATCCGAACGGCATTACCAGCCACTCAAAGAAACCAGATGGTGTCCGAAAAGCAGTCTTCGGCACACTATCCTTAGCTACTCTCAACTGGTGAAATCCTGTTGCCAAATCCATCTGAGAAAACACCTTAGCTTCGTGAAGCTGATCAAACAAGTCATCTATTCTCGGCAATGGATACTTGTTCTTCTTAGTCACCTTATTCAGCTCACGATAATCGACACACAATCTCAACGACCCATCTGCCTTAGTTGCGAACACAACTGGTGCACCCCACTCGGACACACTACGCCGAATGAATCCTTTCGGCAAAAGATCATCAACTTGCACCCTCAACTCCTGCTGTTCCCTAGGCGCCATCTGCCTAAGAGGCATCACAACAGGTCTGGCTCCTTCAACTAGATCTATTCGAAACTCGATTTCTCTATGCGGCGGCAACCCTTTGACTTCGTCAAAGACATCCTCGAATCTATTAGCGATCGGCACTGATGACAGTCCATTCCGTGGAACAACTAGCGAATACATGAAGCTCATGAAGACGCCTTCTTCATGCTTACATCGTATCACAACCTTTCGCCCCTCCACATTCTCGACTGTCACTTCCAACCTTTCGCAATCAACCTTTGCTGCATACTTCCTAAGCCAGTCCATACCCAAAATAATTCCGAACCCCGCAAAGTTCAGAATAAAACAATCACAAACAAAAGAGCAACCATGAATGGATACAACTAGACCACGGCATAACATACACAAACAAGACGAACCCCCAACTGGATTATTCACAACCAATGGCCTATCAACAATATCCGGTTCCAAACCTAACCGGCCTACGAGTTCATTACAAACAAACGAATGCGACGCTCCAGTATCAAACAGAACACTAACTGGAACACCACATAGGAAAAGAGTACCTTGAACAACCACACTCTTTCCTTTCTCTTCAGCAGTAGGAGCTTTTGAAGACGACGGAACAGCTCCCAAAGCATACGCTTGCTCAATCTGCTTGTCCTTCCTCGGTTCTGGACAATTCTTCCTGATGTGCCCTGGCTTGTCATAGTTGTGACACTTCATCGGCACCTTCGGATTCTTACAATCCTTAGAGAAATGGCCCTTCTGCTGACAATTGTAGCAAGTCACCTCGCCTTTCGGCTTCTTCTGGCCCTCCTTACCCTTCTGCTGCTGCTGCTTCCTCTTCTGGTTTCCACCCTGCTGTGGTTTAGACTCTCCCCTGGTAACAGCAACAACAAGTCCTTCCTTAGGAAACAGACTCTCATGCCTGAGAGCTTTCTCCACAAGCTTCTCAAATGAATCATCCAAATGATCCACCAACTGCCTCCCAAGATAACTATCCAAGCCGGTCACAAACTTCTCATTCTTCTGATAAGCAGAATCAATATATGACCGGGCATACTTGGACAAAGCTTCGAACTCAGAAATATACTCCAGAACTGATCTTCCACCTTGCTTGAGTTCCACAAACCTCTTGAACAGAACAGACTTCTGAGCTGTAGAAATGAACTTAGCTTCAAATCTAGCTTGGAATTGCTCCCAAGTAATCTCTTCCTCCACGGTATCGATGGTAATAGAGTTCCACCAATCAGAAGCTCTCCCTTGAAGCTGCCTTGATGCCAACTTCCTCTTAGTTGCATCATCAATTCCCAAATCACCAAAGATCCTTCTACAAGCATCGATCCATCTCTGGACTTCAATAGTTGATTCTGTTCCCAAGAAAGCCTTCCCTCCAAGAGCAGTATAATCCTTGCACAACTTAGCAAAATCCACTGGTTTCGGAGTTTGGACTTGAACTCCAACATCAACTGCTGCCCCCGGAACTGGTATCCTTCTCATGATCGAAGTCATCATAGCTTCGAACATGGCTGCATAATCAGTAGTCTCTTCAGTAGCACGACCTTCCCTAGCAGCTGGTCTCCCTCTTCGACTCATTCTCAATATCTATAAAAAGGAATGATTAGAACATCTAGAGAAACAACTGCATAAAGGACTCAAACTCTACTAAGCTACTATATTATATATAGTATTCATCCATCAAAATACAATTACGTCTCTCATACGTAGTTACGACAGCGAGCGTTGGGTAAAATCGATTAACCAATACTCCGATACCAAATGTGACGACCGCCCATGACCCCTGCACCGAATCTAGAGATAGTGCGCTGTAAGGTGTGCCAGGCGACCATGGACGATTGTCAGGGTAAATTAAAACAGTAGAATCTATCGTATTACTCACAGCGCATGGACAAAATACAATAGAACATATGTATAGTAAAGCTTTACAGAACAAAATGATATCATATAAAACTCCATATTAGTTGAATACAAGCATCCAAATAGTCAATACATCAAGCCTCACTACATATCTCTCAGAGAATACAGAACAGCGGAATATCCAGTACATATAATAAGAAGATAATATGCAACCCTCCATCTCGTCTTCGATATCAGCACCGTGAGAAGAGAACAGCACCTGCCACCTGCTACCTAGTCTGCCCGTCCCAAAATGGACGAACAGCCCAAGGCAATAAGAATTAAAACATAAAGCCTTGAGTCAGACAACAGTCTTAGTGAGCAGTAAATTAACTAACAACATACCAAAAGAACATAAAGGAAAAGGAATAGAAATACAACCCTCCCACTCCAACCTCATTCTACAGTGATAGCCCCCAGACACACTCTAAGCAGAAGCAAACATAGCAGAGCATACAATTTAAAGTAAAGCTACTATCACTCGAGTCAAGGGCGATGTTTTCCAAGTACCAAGGCCTAAATCAGATAAGCACCCAGAAAATACCGCTCTTGAGCCCGAATGATGATACAACCAAACATCCATGACTCTGGCTATCACTATTATCATTGCTTCGATATCACCGTTAATTGAATGACCGGCACATTCTTTCAGCCGTCCGTCAAGGGCTAATGGAAACCCCGGTTCTAGACATAACTCCCGCACGTCGTCGCAACCCGTGCCTAGGACTATCGAATCTGCCCAGAGTACTCGACCATCAACGGTTAGTCGTTGGGACTATCGAATCTGCCCAAACGTACTCTTGCTTAGAGCATGCTAGAACCTTCAACAACGATGCTATCCAAGCCTCCTAGTCATCCTCCTCGACGACTATTCTCATATCCATTCATTATCCTCAACTCGAATCATATCACCGAGTTATCAACATGCTTGGAATGATCCCGTCTGGATTAGACCCAGTCTTCATCACATGATTGCCTCGCTTCATCACATCCTCGCAAAGCCTCATCTCAACATTACATCATCAAATCTATGCATAAGAGCTTCATCATCCCGCTACATATGCCACGAGCAGCTTTCCCAATTCAAGAGCCTTTCCCTTAGCTTTTGAATCATCTTCGATCTAAATCTAGCCATCAATCATCTAGTTCATAACAATCAATCAAATCAACATCAATCCAAGCAATCAAGCATTCAAAAATGATCTAAGTAGACTATTATAACAATAATGGCATTTTCGTAATTAAAGAGTTGAAAGTCCAATAAGCATGAAAACATGGATTATATCTCTACAAACTTGATGAATGAACTTGCATAGGTTAACATATGATAAAATGGATGTAACATCATCATGAACAATGGATCTATATGGATCTACACTTAGGATGAAGAAAATGTATGGAAAACACTATTTTAACACCAAATCGAGCCAACAATCCGATATACTCCTTTGGATCCGTGTGAGAGATAATCACCACTCACCAAATCACCTAAACAACCCCAAATCGATACGCTTCAGATCTGGACAGCGAAGGATCAAGCTTGATCAATCACCAATCCGCTTCAAACGATGAAATCTCTCAAGAAAAGATGAAGGTCTTCAATCTAAGCTCTTGAATCTTCAATCTTGATCTTCGATTTGGATGGATGGAAGCACTAGATTAGAGTGGAGAAAAGAAGTGAAGAAGTGTAGAAGTCGAGCTCTCAAAATGGCAGCACTTCGTCGCTTCAAAATCCGGATCCCAAAAAAATGAAGCCAACCCCCTTCTATTTATAGGCAGAAAATTCGCTAAGTCGAAATTTGGCCATCTCCTTAAGTCGTTTCCGACTTACGACCTAGGACCTTGCCGACCTAAAACCCACTGACCTAAGCCTAACGACCTACAACAATGCGCATCTGCGACTTAACATGCCAGCGACCTAACACTTAGACAGAACCTTGCGATCTAACAACTTATGCTTCCATGCGACCTAACACTTAGATTACTCTAGCGACCTAACAACTTACACTACAAAACAACTCACACGACCTAACACTTATGCGACCTATCTCCTTAGGTCGCTAACACGCTAACTCCTTAGGTCGCTAACACGCTAACCTTCTTAAGTCGCTCAACCCTATAGGTCGCTAACTCCACTAGGTCGCTAACTTGAACTGCCGACCTAACACTTAACTCACCCATACACTAAGGTCGCTCACAACAGTTTTTCCCTAGGTCGTTGCCGACCTAACTATACTAACTACCAGACGACCTAGTACATAATGACCTAACGCTTATCTCGGTCAAAAACTTAAGTCGTCTACGACTTAACACACTAACCACTAGGTCGTACGTCTTCTAGCTCGCGCTTCCTTTAGGTCGCTCGAAACCTTAACTCGCCAGAAATTCTTAAGTCTTCCCTCTTAAGTCGTCTACGACCTAAACCCTTAGTCATTAACTTGCCCAGACTTAAATTCCTATACGACTTAAGCTTCCAAACGTTCTCTTAAGTCGTTCAATCTATAAGTCGGTTACGACTTATCTCTTAGGTCGTTCGCGACCTAGGACTTAGAAAAATTCTGAACGACTTATCAACAATGCAACCAAAAGTCAACTATCTTACGATGTTTCGATCCGTGAAAATACGGGTCGTTACACCAATTCTCTTCCATCTTAGCCCACCATTTCAAGCCCTCTCTATCACCATCGTATGGTCACCAACATCCCTCATTAGAGCCGAACAAACCAGCCCCACTTACGGGCTTTAAACTCACTTATAGCTTGAATAAATATTTTGCATTTAGGTCTAATTTAAGAACTTATCGATATCGTATATCGATTAATATATTATAACTACAGGAAAATGGGCTGAAGGGAAAACATATCACGTTTTTTTGCCTGAGAGACGCATAGATTTTTTTTCTCTTTTAAGGACGCGGGTTTTATAATTTCGGCCGAAGGAAAATCTTTACAAAAAATTAAATCATGCATCCTCTTCAATCTCGACCTCAAATCATGCCAACTACCAAAAATTAAATTGATCTTTGCTTCTCCTTAAAAAAAATTCCCTGCTCTGTCTTTCCAAACTCACTGTTGCTACTCGCCTGAAGATGCCGACTCGAAGATGAATCTCACTTCACCATTTCTCTCAGATGAAGATCGAGATCATCACTCGTCCATTATAGATTGCTTGAGTCGAGTTCGCCATCCTCGTTGTGCTTTGTTATGTCGAAAATAGGAGACGATGCTGTGAGCATTTTGAGTTTGAGCTCGTCGCCGCCTGCTTGTGAACGTTATGGAGTTCTAACATGATGTTGATCTTAACTGGATGTTTGACATGTATTGGAATTATTGATGATTGGTAATGTTTTTAATCAGTTTTTTGTTTCTGCATGTGATTACTGTATCTTTCATATTATTATGATATATGAAACTAGCATTTCTGTGTATATTATGCAATTTAGTCTTTTATTGTTTTATTATTTTGTATGTGATGTTGAATGTTGCTCTTGTTAGTTTCAGATAGTGTATTTAATGTTGATTGTATTTCTGTTAAGCTTCAAGCTGTTGTTAAATTTGTTAAACTGTAATGCTATATATATAGCATTTTATGTTAATAGTTAACTATTTGTATTATTCATAAATATTGTAGAATTTACATGTGTATTTAATATTTTTGAACATTTCCAAGTACTCAACAGTGTATGTTGTTTATGATTTTCACAGTACAAATTTTGAACATCAAGTTTTTGCATTATGCTAGTTGTATATAGCATTTCAGTATAATTGAAAGTAATATGAATAAAATACTATACTATAATTTAAAGTTGC
Source organism: Allium fistulosum (assembly GCA_030737815.1). Lineage (NCBI taxonomy): Eukaryota > Viridiplantae > Streptophyta > Magnoliopsida > Asparagales > Amaryllidaceae > Allium > Allium fistulosum. Next base: position 532,247,122 of record CM060904.1, read on the forward strand.
ATTACAAACTTTTCATACTTCTGCAATTATCCAGCAGTTCATCATTCTAGAAATATGACAATTGACTTCATACTTAAATGTCACATCAAACTATCATTTCAAATATCTTATAAATGCTACCGAACCTTGAAATTGCTACATTAAACTATCACTTTACACATGCATGATAGTGAACTTTATAACTATAATGCTACATTAAACTATCATTTTGCATATCCTAAACATGTTTGTGGACTTTTTAATTGAAATGCTATATTAAAATATCATTTTGCATATTGTAAACGTGATAGTGGACTTTATAACTCAAATGCTATATTAAACTATCATTTTGCATACCTTAAATATGCCAGTGGACTTTGTAATTAAAATGATACATTAAATCTCATTTTGCATATTGTAATCATGGTATTGGATTTCATAACAATAATGCTATATTAAATTATCATTTTGCATATTATAAACATGACATTGGACTTCATAACTCAAATGCTATGTTAGATTATCATTTTGTATGCCTTAAATATGCTAGTGGACTTTGTGATTAAAATGCTACATTAAATATCATTTTGCATACTATAACTTTGAAATTGGACTTCATAACTAATATGCTATATCAAACTATCATTTTGCATATTTTAAACGTGATAGTGGACTTCATAACTTAAATGCTACATTAAACTATCATTTTGCATATCATAAACATGTAGTGGATTTTGTTATTAAAATGTTAAATTAAATACCATTTTTGCATATTGTAATCATAATATTGGACTTCATAATTAAAATTCTACATTAAATTATCATTTTGCCTAATTTAAACATGATAGTGGACTGCTTAACTCAAATTCTACATTAAACAATCATTTTGTATATCATAAACATGGTAGTGAACTGTGATTAAAATGCTACATTAAAAAATACAGATGCTATATGTAGTTATCATTTTGCATATTCTATTCATGGTAGTTCTCTTTAGGAATACTTATTTCATTTTGTATATTTTATTCATGCTAGTTCATTTTAAATATACTTATGCTAAATTCAAGTATCATTTTGCATGTTTTTTCATCCTTGTTCAATTGAAATATGCTTATGCTATATCCAACTATCATTTTGCATAGTCAGATAATGGTACTATATTTAAAAGTACAAATGCTATATTAGTCTATCATTTATCATATTAAACATAATCTACTGTGTTTCAAATATAGAAATGTTATATCTAAATATCATTCGAAATTCATGGTACTTTTTAGACTTTTTCTTCTTCTTCTAGATTTTGCTTTTCCATTCGTTTCTTCGATCTTGAGTTTGCAGCTCTTGAATTCAAAGGTCAAGTAATTTCTGACGTAGGTTTGGGTTGAGGCGTCAAGTTAAGCTTTCTCGATTTTGGAGAAATCGATGTCGACAATGGAAGATTCAATTTGATTCGAGAATCGACAAGTGAGAGGCTTGGACGACGGCGGCTTGGAAGACAACGACTTCAGACGACTATTGCTTGGACGGCGGTGGCTAGGGCAAGTAGTGTTGAATATGCGACTATATGATTTTTGTTTGATGATAATAAACATATATATATATATATATATATATTCATTTAAATGTATTTGCTATTTTCACAGATTAAATAGATATTTGCTGAATAAAATGAATAACACAGAATTTGTATTCAAATAGGAATTTTATTCAAACAAATATTTATTACAATAGTACAAATTCAAGCTCTCACTATATACATACAATTTCAGTAACAATACAATACAATTTTTACACAACTGTCCTCACTACATATCACTCACACTCGTATTTATCTTCAACTTCGTTCCAGTTTGAATCCATCATCTGAGCAATCTGCAAAAATATATACTGACGCAGTAAAATTGAAAAGGAAATATTTTTGCAATACAAAATAAAATGTGATTTTGAAAATTTTATTTGCCTCAGTTATTTGGGTTGTTCTTCATCATTTAATTCTGAATTTATCATATACGAACAGCTTGTGACATGCACAGTGTATCACTGTACATGCCACAAGGCTGTGCACACCGATATACACTTGCTACAGGGACAGGTGAGCACAAGGTCAAACCCAAATAAAAAGACGGGTTCAACTCAGGTGCAATATAAATAATGTCACGTCACAAGCACAAAGTCAAACCCGAGTCTGAAACTGGATTCAACTCAAGTGTAAATTTCAAAAATCAACATGAAATGATCAAGAATCAACAAAGCTGACCCAAACAATACATGCATCCACACATGGATACACATATGTGACAGCACAACAACCAACAAAGTCGAGACAAGAATTTACACATGGTTTCTGAAACATATGGTGCAGACATGAATGTCAAGACACTGCAAATGCAACAAGTAAGGGATGAATACAAATAACTCAAATCAGGTTCAAGTGCATCAGTACATGACACATCAAACCAGACAAGCCACAAACCAAAATGCAACAATAGTAGAATCACAAATGAATTAAGTCCAGATACAACAAAACTAAAGAAGCATGTGCAGTTCAAAATCAGAGAGTATATGCAGAAGGCAGCAAGCATACAAGTTAATCAAGTTTCAAGTCAGGAGAATCAAAGGTACAACATCAAGCATAAACATATGTGCAGCAGTTATGATCAAGTCAAATTCTAGTCAAGCCAAGAACCATGAAACAGTGTGACAAACAGTCACATATATACATACATAAATGCATATATATATATATATATATGAGCAATACCACAAAGATGATGGAACTGCAGTGGGCCGAGCATTGAAAAAGTTTCAAAATCAAAGTCAGTTTTGTTTTCTGAAATCAATGCTACAGTCATGGAATCGCATAAACAAATTCAAGTGACCGATGTCAACAATTCAAAGAAACAGATCAAAGTCAGAACCGTGGTGAGCAAGGAATCGAACCAAGTCAAGAACCCAAACCATGATTATCAAGTAATAGAAAAGCGAATATACGGAAATATACGCATATGAAAAAGTCAGAAATCATCATCATCATTGAAGAATAATCAAGCGGCCAAGAAAAATCGATTGAAAAATTCAAACAGATTCATACGAACGAGAATAAAGGGTTTCGAACCCTATATAAGCAGTAACATCATCGGCAGATTTAATCATCAAGTTCAAACAAGCCAAAACCAGTAAAAGCAAAAGCAAAAATTAACATACCAATTGTAATTCTAACTTGATCGAATTGAAGTATCCGATAGAATTTCAAAGAGACAATCGTTCGACGAACGCAAGGAACTGGAATATATTTATCTCGATCGAAGCTACTGGAGTCGGCGACTTCAATCATACCAGAAGCCTTAATTTTGGAAGCAAAGGAATAAAAGATCGAAGCCATCAAAGAGTGAAAAGAACCGGCTAAAAAAAAGGAGATTGTGAATTTGGGCCGGCCTCTTTTTTGTTTGGGTTTAATATTATAAAATTAGGGTTTTATTTTTAAATTGTTTTTAAATTTGTATTTTCCTTTTAAAATTTGTGTATTTTCTAGTCGTGTGACTAGGGGACAAACTACGTGGCGTAGTTTGAGAATTCGCAACTCAGTGGCTGAGTTGTGGCAGGGTTTTAAGCATAGAGTTAGATTAGTCAATAGCGGGTGTCACGAGTTTACGTGTGTAAGCGAGGGACTATCTAATTTCTAGTAGAAACCTTGGAGGCAGCACGTAGGCAGGGTTTTGCCAAAGCTGGGTAAATTCTATGTTGTTCTTTTCTTCTTTTATTATTCTACTGTTATCTATGCTGTGTTTATTCTGCTGTGATCTGTGTTAAAATTAATATACACTTCCGCAATAATTTTTATAATTAACACTATCACCCTATTCACCCTTCCTCTAGGGTGAAATCGATCCTACAAGTGGTATTAGAGCTAGGTTTAGAGTCAAAATTTTGATTTAAAAATTCGATTTTTCAAAAATCAATTTTTGTTTTAAAAATTTGAATTTTTAAAAATGACTTCTTTTAATAATGCTTTTGCTGAGGGTCAGTCAATAGTAAGACCACCAATGTTCAATGGTGAATATGCTTACTGGAAAAATAGGATGGAAATTTTTCTGAAAACCATTGACGCTTGGGATATTGTTGAAACGGTGTATAAAGCGCCAACTATAATTGAAAATAATCAGGAAATTAAAAAACCAAAGAAACAATGGACAGAGCTAGAGAATAAATTACAAAATATTAATGCTAAAGCTATGAATTCTATTATCTGTTCATTAGATCAATTTGAATTTAATCGTGTCTCACATTGTTCATCTGTGCAGGAAATATGGCACACACTCGAAGTGACTCACGAAGGAACATCTCAAGTCAAAGAATCACGTCTTGCCATGCTAAGCAGCGAATATGAAAACTTCACAATGGCAAAGGAAGAGAATGTCAAAGAGATGTACAGACGACTTTCCAATATCGTATACTAATCAAAGGCACTTGGAAAATCATACATAGAATTGGAGATAGTCCGAAAAATTCTCAGAATTCTTCCACGAAGCTTTGAAGCCAAAGTAACTGCCATTCAAGAATCAAAAGATTTGAAACAGTTGAAAGTTGAAGAACTCATCGGAAATCTCACCACTTACGAGCTAGAGATAAAATTCAAGGAAGAGCGTGAAGAAGGAGACACTCGAAAGAAATCAATAGTTCTAAAAGGGAAAACTGAAAGTGATGATGATGACGATGATGATGGTGCAGCAGAACTAGAGATGTTAATAAGGAAATTCAAAAAGTGGAATCACAAATATGGAAATTCAGCTCTAAATCAAAAATTAAAAAGCAGAATAGCCAAAGCACTAGACCACTCAGAAGAACAGAAATCATTTGTCACAAGTGCAACAAGCCCGGCCATATTAAACCAAATTGTCCACAAAATCGACTCAGCCAAGGAAAGAAACAGAAAAGGAGAAGCTTTGCAGCTACATGGGATGAAAGTGATGAAGATGGAAGTGATAGCACTGGAAGTGAGAGCGATAAAGCAAATTTATGTCTTCATGGTGAAATAACTGACAGTGATGACGACGAGCCAAGTGAGGTATCGAAACTTACTCATTCAGAATTGCTTATACATTTTCATGAAGTAAATGGTTGTTTTGAACGACTTAGGGAAAGATACGCCAAACTTGAATCACACAAAGATATTTTGATAGAATTAAATAAACAACTTGATCAATTAGTGGAAAACTATCAAAGTAGGATCCCTAAGTGTGATAAGTGCCCATCACTTGAAGAAGAAATTAAAAAAATCAGAAATTAATATAAAAACACTTGAAAATGAAATTCTGATTTTGAAAGAAAGTGAAAACACTAGGAGAGAAAATTCTATCAAAAAGCGCACTCAACTATTAAACGAAAATGAATCTCTCAAAACACAAGTCCAAAAATTGTCTACTACTTTAGATAAATTTTCCAAAAGTGAAAGATCGTTGAATATGCTATTAGGGAAACAAACTATCAACATTGATAGACAAGGGCTTGGGTATACTCAAAAAGAACGTTATTGAAGTGAAATTAAACAAGTAAGTTCGATGTGCACTATTTGTAGAAAAATTGGACACAATCAAAATATTTGTTGGTATAGACCCAAAAATGTGAAAACAATTCCAATTTGGGTTCCAAAAGGCACGAATATAAAATCCCTCAAAGTTAAACAAATCTGGGTGCCAAAAGGAACATATATAAATAGTTATGGGTCTCCACAAAATTATTTTTCAAAATATTCTACCACTAACAACAATGGACCTATAAAAACAAATAGGTCACAAAAACTTTTATCATGTAGGTGTGGTGGTAGGCTAAGGAACAACATCAGTGTTATCTGGATTCTGGCTGTTCCAGACACACAACAGGCGACAATTCAGAGTTCCTTAGCCTAGTATAAAGGTGACAGATTCACAATGGGCAACAACGAAAGATTATCATAAAGGTAAAACAGGTAATTGTATTTATTTTTGAAACGATATATTAAATGTGATAATCTGCACCATAATCTGAATTAAACCAGCCAGTTATGATTGATGATGTTGATTCTGACTTATTCAAAATGTTGACTAATCATCTTTGAATTGCTTGGATAAATTGATTTCTGATTACTCAAGATACAATTGGATATATTTATGACACTATGCTCACTGCTTGTTTATTTCAACGGCTTCAATTCAAATTCAAGAGAACTTCATTTAAAAAGCTGTTTAAAAATGATTTCAAAGAAATTTGTTTCAGGATCACAAGTCTGGTCTATAACATTTAAACAATGATAATGTTGAGTGAAAGAAAAATTCAGATGTAGATTACACTGGCAATCTAGTTGATGAAAAATTACTAGTGGAACATGATTTAACATTCAGTAATTGCATCGTTTTTCAAAGAAAATATCTGCATATTTTTCATTTCAAATAATTTTCAATTAACAGATATTTTTCTTAGATAAACCCTTCAAGAAAATCATTTTTGACCTTGTTTCTGATTAGTTATTTCAGAAAATTGATTTTATAATTATTTTTGAATTTGATTTTAAATCATTACATTAACTAATCTGACCCCCTACTAATTATCGAAAAGATAAATAATGATTGAAAAAGTGATGAGTGTTGATATTAATCATATATTATAACTTGAGACGGTATATTTAGTAAATTTCTTTAGAAATTTAAACAAGAGTTATGAAAACTTTTGTTTGGTAAAAATTCCATGACCATTTCTATCTCTATCATATTTCTATTAACCATCACTCATCAAAATCCAATATAGAATGTCAATATGTGGTATTTTAAACGGGAATCATTCGTTTTTCATTTTATTATATTTTTTAACAAATAAAAACATCCAAAGCATTCACTCTCATTTAAAAGTCCTCACGGTTATGCATGGGTGAATTACTTGGATTTTTGATTATGTGCTTCCATGCTCATTTAAAAGTCCTCACGGTTATGCATGTATGGAACGCATATCAAAATTGATTAATTAAATAGACAGGTTGATTCCAATCCCATTTAAAAGTCCTCACGGTTATGCGTGGTTAGAAGATACTTGAATTCATTTAATTTTTTTAAATTTTTTGAAATACTACTAATCTCATTAAAAAGTCCTAACGGTTATGCATGGTTAGTAGATATTCAAATTCCTGATATAAATTGTAACGACCCAGAATTTTGAACAAATTAAATTGAGAATATTTAATTAATTTTAAATATTTGAACGGTAATTTAATTTGAATCCCCGATATAACTTTGAAATTGGCGATTAAATTATAAAATTTAATCTAGTGAATGCTGAATTAAAATTTGAATCTTCAATTTTAAGTTGAAGAAAAATATTTTAAAGGCTTAGAAAATTCGTAATGATAATTCTGAAGCTAATAGAAGCTTCAGAATTGAGTTTGGTAAAAATTTGTTCAATTTTGAAATTATATCGTTTGAATCGATATTTAAAAATAGCGTTCCGAGGCGCAGTCTCGGAATTCGACGAAACCAGTTCCATTGGGTCCGTAATATTGAATTATTACCGGATTTCAAATTTCGTATTTATCAGAGTTGATATGTGAACGTACGACACATAAACGCGTTAAGATTTATTCGAATTCGAATTAAATTTAAATTTGGATTTGGTCAACATCAGCCACCCTAGATATGTATTTAGCAGACCTATTCCCTGAGCATCGCGCACTCTTGTCTCCTTCGTAGCCTCTCTTCTTCTGTTAAAATACCAGAGAACGTGAAAGCATCCTCCTTTCAATTTTAAATAACCCTCTTCCCTGTATAACTCAAAATCAAACAGAAGATAAAAATAATAGCCACAGCTTCAAACGAAAGGGAATCGAAACGAAAACCCTTTCTCGTTTAAAATCAAAACCACGAGCCCCTCCTCCCTTCAATCGAATTGAAATCACCGGCAGGTCTTCATCGTCGTCAAGGCTAGGAAGCACAGCCGAAGACGAGGAAAATGTTGAGGTCGAAGTCGCGACTGGGTAGTTTGGAGTGGCAATCGTGGGTGGTCGAACTCGAGGACCGGCATGGGTGTTTTGGAAGGCTGTTGGTATTCGAATTTGGGGTTTCGAGATCAAGCTCGAACTCGAGCTTCTCTGGTGAAGTTGCACGAGAAGGGGAACGAGACCGATGGCTTAGTGCCGCGTCGAGTTCGTGGGCAGGTGTGGGCTAGGCACGCACAGTAGGCGGAGCAACGATTGGTGAGGTGGTTCGATTTTCGACCTGGGTTCGTTCGAGTTGTCAGTGAGGTAATCGATATTTGTCTTCCTCGTTTTTGCTTGCTGATACATTATATTCAGATTTAAATTAGTTATAGCCTAAATAGAGGAAAGGTATATGATTGTAGTGAGGTGTAGTTTCTGAAAACAGCAAGATAAATTTGTGATTTTAAAAACAATTTTGTTTTTATTTAAGGTTAACAGAAAATATAAATATACATTTGTACTGGGTTTGGAAAATCTATAGAGATTTTAAATATTGAACAGTGTATAGAAAATTAGATTTTTAAACCTATATAGCTTGTTTTTATAAGTATATCAGTAGATAATAGAAAATTTGTTTATTTACCAATTTAATTATTTTTAGTTGTTAAAGGATTTTAAAGGAAAATATTAGTTTAAAATATTATATTAAGAATAAGTTATTGGTTTAAACCCAAATCGTTAGCCAAATTAAATATATCTATCAAAACGAAAATTTAATCGATCGATTATTTTGAATATTGATTAATTTATATAATTGTTATACAAGGTTAAAATCGAGAAATCAAGCTGGAATAAAAATGGATGGCAAATTAAAAGCTAAGGTGAGATTTTTCTCACTCAAAATATATTTGGTATTACAGTTATTGATTTGACTGATATGATTGCTATTGGATGTGATATTAGATATAGTAGGATATATATCTATATATAGCAATATATACATATTGGCATATGTATATATTGGATTGATTGATTTCCCGCCTCGTATAGCGGATGAGACCCTATTGCGCCGTTAGTAAGCGGATATTTTTATAAAACCCATATACCGCGATATTCCACCTCGAAGTGGAATTGGTATTGTGCTAACGTCTGTGGATGCAGGGAAACAGGTTGGAGGGATCCAACTGGATTCCTCACCAGTATTTATTTATTTACAGATATTGATGTATATTCTGTTATCATATGTTGATATATGATGTTTGATGTTGTGATTGACTAATTGGTGCTGTTGCATCATCGGATTCAAGTTTTGAAGTTTTAAAGATAACGACTTTTACTTTAAAAGGATTTTAAAGTGATTTTTGAAAGTAGACGTTTTATTGAATTTTTGAATTGATTTATTTCAAATAAATAAACGTCTAAAATTTTAAAGTTATAAAAGTTAAGATTTTTGTGAAATAAAATCAAAGTGTGATTTTTGAAATAAAAGTTAAGAAATTTATGAAATGGTTTAAATTGGGATTTCTAAAGTATTATAAACGGTTTATTTAAAAGATGTTCAAAAAATGGATATTTATAAATTTGAAAAATTGGAATTATAAGACAAGTTTCTATAAGTGTTAAAATGAAGTATAAATGGGATTTCATAAGTTAATGAAATCTGAAAGTTTTAAATTTTGTGAAGTTTAAAAGAACGATTTCTTTTAAAATACATGAACTATAAGTTATATTAACTTATAAGATGGACCTTTGGTATATACATTGAGTTATAAATTGAATGGGTCGTTAAAGAAGATTTATAAATTGAAGTTGTTAGAAAATAGAAATAGAATTTATAAATGTTGTTTTATAAACTCAAAATCAATTGGATTTGATAAATTAAATATAGAAGGTTGTTAAAGGAGATATATTCGCGATTTTGGGATAGTGAATTATTCTTGAAATAAAATGTGTAGAGATTTTTGAAAATTGGTTAGTGAAGTATATTCACGATTTTGGACAGTGAATATATTTTTAAGGAAAATGGATATGGTTTTGGGAGAGTGATATTTGAAATGAAGTTAATTATTTTAAAAGATGTTTTAAAATGTGTTAAATATCGAAACCATAGATTTCAACATTCATTGTTGAAATAGACGTTTTCGAAAAATAAGGAAATGGTGGACTATAACACTGTTGTTATAGTAAATGATTTTCGAAAGGAAATGTTTTATATAGTATTGGGATTTACCTATTTATCTTAATTTCGAATCTCTATACTAGTGATTTTGAGTCGTCGTAACGATGTTTTACGTAACATTCGTTTTGACTCAAATAAATGTTGTTATAGTAAATGATTTCCTGAAAGAATGAATATATACTTAAATTTGATTTAAGTATATTGAATATTTTCAAATGTTGAAAATAAATAGATTTGTGAAATACTTATTTTTAAATAAGTATGGAAATGCTTTTCCAATATGAAATGAACTGTTTTGAGATTTTATCTTCAAAGATAAAATGAAATGTGGAAATTGATTTGAAATTGTTTTCAAACGGTTAAGTGTGGAAATTATATATCTAGCAAAGATATTTTGGAAGATAAAATAATTTGGGAAAAATTATTTGGAATCTGATGATGTTGCGCATCTTTATTGATAGTTAAATAACCGACTATCAATATTTACCTTTAAATTGGTATTTGTTGTGAATTGGATGAATTTGAATGCCACACTTATTTTTGAATAATCGCTCACTATTCGGGTTAGCCGGGAAAGGACCATGGGGTCGTATAACCCATTCCGTATATGTGATACGTCGTTATGAATTGCATTCGAAGACCGGTGTTGAAGACCGGATATTTTTGAAAATGGAAGGATTACCGTCGAGTTACTCTACATCGGCTGATCTCCGGTTTAGAGGTTTTATCACCCTTAGTGACGGGAAGTCCGGACGTGATTAGAAAATTATCCGGATTTGCAAGGACTTCGTGAGAAGTGCCTTCGGTTCTGTTCGATCCCGAAACAGACTTGTATGGATTGTATGTCTGACGTTACAATTTGAGATATAAAGCTGATTTCTTTCAAATACATTTCTGTTGGTGGTGGAGAATTTATTCTCTTAGCTTAACACCCTTCTCTGAGACGTACGAGCTCAGAGGTTATGTAGTTGAAATTTATCAGCGATATACTCCCAATTTGGTAACGTGGCATACTGAGTGTTGCTGTGAAATGATCAGTGTTTGATCATTTGTGATATGATCATTTGTTTGATCTTATATCTTTGTGATCATAGGTTGATCATTTGTTTGACCTAAAGCATGGCTTTGTAGAAAGCGTAGCTTTGTGGACGAGACTTCGTCGAGCCTCACACCCCGGAAATGGTCGAAACAGGAAGGATGCAGCAAGGTTCTAGGGAGTAGCGCCCCTTAGTGTATGTCATTCCTTCTGGATAGAGGTGGTATCATGGTATGGAGCCCAGATACTTAACCTATGTGGTTGCTGCAAATTTATTACTTTGTGGTTGTTGGAAATCGGGGATCCTTGGGAAGATCGGTTACGATCGGGGGATGACATACGCGTGTCAGTAGTTACCTATTTTTGCAGAGGTAACCCGGCCTTGTGTTGGCAGAGATCCGGTTAGGTTCTCGGGTCGTCTATTCCAGGGACGTACCCATCGTGGCATAGGAAGTTCCTTAGCCTGACCATTTGTTGGAAATCCAAAGAAATAATACGTGACGTGTACGGTTTTAGTTGTATTACCTGCTATGGAATGTGGCGGTAACCTGCTATTGAACATAGTAGCTATAGTAGGCATACGATACTGGTCGTATGTTGGCTAAGATTAATATTATACTTTCGAAATGTTTTCTACACTATGCACTAATAATAATATCAAAAAGGATTTGATTTTGCGTAGTAAGCATCTTTGACTATCATAAGAAGAAATCTCCTCCAATTCTGCGTTTGCATTGTGTGTGTGGTGGGAGGTCTTATGGTAGTTTTATTTTCCAAAAGCATTGCGAATTTGTTTTATTTTCTTTGTGAAAAATAACTGTTTTACGATCTCACACCAGTCACCATGACTGACTCGGAGTTTATTGTTCCCTTCTAAACTCTGGGTGCCCACCAATTTCCACACGGGCAGTCTAGAGTTAGATTATCAGGATATTCTGGATATTCTGGAGCTTTGGAAGCAAGCTGGATGGCGAGACGTAGTATTTGTATCTGATATTATTTTATTCCGCTGTGTATTCTGTATGAGGACAAGTTATATAACTGTCCATTGTTGTATCGAGTTGTATATTGACTCTGATTGATGTATGTATAAAATGATATAGTTCTTTGTTTAAAGATTATTCATTTATCTATTATATGTTGTTCCGCTGCGATATGTGAGATTCTGATATTGTTCTGTTTCTGTTGCTGTTCTGTTGTTCTTCTCTTCTTCTTCTACTCTTTTCTTCTTCTTCTACCTTTTTCTTCTTTCTTAAACCATCATAGTTCGTATTCCCGTTCATTTTGAGTTAATCAATGGAGATTAGTGGTTAATCAAGAGGCACGGATTTGCGGGCCATGACATTTGGTATCAGAGCATATGGTTAAGCGACAACCCTGCTCTGTTGGATGATACTCATTAGAGATAGAGTCAGCAGTACTCTAGAATGAGTTGAGTGTAATAATAGTTATGAGCGCGTATTTGTTAGTGAATATGAAATTGTTTTGTATTGTGTTGACTTATCGATTGATTGTTTGTCGAAAAAGGGACAGAATTGTCTAAACCCCTTTTATTTATCTATCTCTTGACTCGAAATGGGAGCAGGTTTGAAAAAGGATTCGCCCCAATTAATATACTAGGCCCCATTAATAGTCTCTCTTTCGGGGTGATATTCCATCAAGATTCAGTCTCCGGTTCATATTTCGTCGACAACCACAGACCTCCTGTTATTGGATCTAATCCTCCACGAAAACTCAAAAAATCCGCGTAATGGATTCTGGTCGGTGCAGTCTAGCTAACTGTAATCGATAGGAGTTTCTAAACTCTAAACAAGATAAACCGACACAGTATTGTTTTAAATAGGGTAAATGAAATAATTTTGCCCAAAACTATTTTTATATATAAAAGAAATGATTTTCTGTAATATATGGTTGCATGGTTGTTAGGAAAGTAATAACATTGAATTATTATCATTATTATATGAAATTGAATAAGAAATTGAAATCGTAACTCCAAAGTTAAGAGATGAATTCACATACAAATGAAATTTAAGAATGTAAATTATAAATGTGAATTGTAATTTGAAACGGAATTACAGAGAAATATTTGAAAATGTTTTGAAAAGGAATTTGAAAATTTTGGAGATTTGGAAAGTTTAAATCCTTTTTGATTTAAAAATGAATTTCAAAGGTTTGAAGAATGTTTTGAAGAGATGAAAAGCTCTAAACTCTTTTTGGTCGCTGGAAAATAACTTCGGTAATGACTGCAGCATCACTGATGTTCATTTTCGGGTTTCCAGAAGAGGAATTGCTGCCAAATTGTTTTAAATGGAAGTTGTTTGAAAAATTTGGGTTTGTTTTGGAAATTCAAAGGATAACTTGAATTGTTTTCAAAATGGCTTTGAAAATGTTATTAAGACTCTGGAATGCTATATAAAAATATTTCTGAGAATAATAAATGAGTTGATAACTTATACAATTTGTTGTGAATTTAGATTGAATAAATTTAACTTAAGGAATTTTAAGTTGGATTAAAGTAAGTATAAGTGAATCAATAAAATAAAATAAAAATCCAAGTGGTAATTTTGAATATAAGTTATATAACTTATAAAATGAGAAAATAGAAGTGAAACGAATTGTTAAAAAGTGGTTAAACAATTTTATTAAGCAAAATGAAATGTGATTCTGATTAAGTGATGAAATCTGACCTTGGTAAAGTTAAATAAAATAGAGAATCTGAATTGGATTGATAAATGAATTAAGCTATTGAACTAATTGAATGTTGAATCAGTCTTATGTAAATGAATTAGTGAATGAGTTCAGAATGAATAAATAAAAAATTGAAATTGTAAGTGCAAGAGAATAAAATTGAAATGTTAAAATTCATTTTGAATTTGTAAGAAAGTAAGACTGAATTTGAATTTGATTGTGAAGGATTAAACTAAAATTAGTAAGTGAAGCTAATTGAACGAAAGAATAAAACTGGAATTGAAACTGAATGTTGAAGACAAATTTGAATAAAGTAAATTACAATTTGTGACAAATTAGTAAATGAAACTATTTTAAAATGATGCAGTTGTGAATGAAAGATAATTGATAAAATTCAATATTCAAAAGTTGAACTGAATCCAAATTAGAATTGAAATGGTAAATTGAATTCGAATGAAATTGAAATGTAAAGATTGAATGATAATGAATATATAACTTCAATAGTAAGCTAAAAATGTATAAGCAGTTTATATTGAGAATTTTGTAATAGAATTTGCAAAATGGTTTGGATATGTAACTAGATATTATGGCTAGTAGGATATACAGGTGTATTAAAGGAATTGGGATTTTGATTTCAAAGGTAATTTGAATTGCTCGACAAAAGGTATGTATTTTAAATTATAATATGAGATTTGATGACTTTCTTGTCTAGCCGCTTGGCTTTTTCTTTTTCTTTTTGAAATCTGAGAGTTCGTAGGGACGTTTTGTAGTCGTGCCGTGTTAGCCGCGCAAAGGAGACGCTGGCGAAATTTTTCGAAAATTTAGGGTGTTAGAAAATTTTTGAGAAAATTTTGAAAGTTAAAAATTTGAATTTAAATTTAAATTTGAATTGTTAAGGAAAACAATGATGTTTGAAAATTATGAAAATGTTTAGAAATTTAGTTGAATGATAACGAATCTTTAGTAGAAAGATTTGTTTTGAGAATTGATAAAACTATTGGATTGTGAAAAACAGTAGACGAGTTAAGGATTTTTTCTTCCTAACTTGTAATTTCGGGACGAAATTCTTTTAAGGAGGGAAGTTTGTAACGACCCAGAATTTTGAACAAATTAAATTGAGAATATTTAATTAATTTTAAATATTTGAACGGTAATTTAATTTGAATCCCCGATATAACTTTGAAATTGGCGATTAAATTATAAAATTTAATCTAGTGAATGCTGAACTAAAATTTGAATCTTCAATTTTAAGTTGAAGAAAAATATTTTAAAGGCTTAGAAAATTCGTAATGATAATTCTGAAGCTAATAGAAGCTTCAGAATTGAGTTTGGTAACAATTTGTTCAATTTTGAAATTATATCGTTTGAATCGATATTTAAAAATAGCGTTCCGAGGCGCAGTCTCGGAATTCGACGAAACTAGTTCCATTGGGTCCGTAATATTGAATTATTACCGGATTTCAAATTTCGTATTTATCAAAGTTGATATGTGAACGTACGACACATAAACGCGTTGAGATTTATTCGAATTCGAATTAAATTTAAATTTGGATTTGGTCAACATCAGCCACCCTAGATATGTATTTAGCAGACCTATTCCCTGAGCATCGCGTACTCTTGTCTCCTTCGTACCCTCTCTTCTTCTGTTAAAATACCAGAGAACGTGAAAGCATCCTCCTTTCAATTTTAAATAACCCTCTTCCCTGTATAACTCAAAATCAAACAGAAGATAAAAATAATAGCCGCAGCTTCAAACGAAAGGGAATCGAAACGAAAACCCTTTCTCGTTTAAAATCAAAACCACGAGCCCCTCCTCCCTTCAATCGAATTGAAATCACCGGCAGGTCTTCATCGTCGTCAAGGCTAGGAAGCGCAGCCGAAGACGAGGAAAATGTTGAGGTCGAAGTCGCAACTGGGTAGTTTGGAGTGGCAATCGTGGGTGGTCGAACTCGAGGACCGGCAGGGGTGTTTTGGAAGGCTGTTGGTATTCGAATTTGGGGTTTCGAGATCAAGCTCGAACTCGAGCTTCTCTGGTGAAGTTGCACGAGAAGGGGAACGAGACCGATGGCTTAGTGTCGCGTCGAGTTCGTGGGCAGGTGTGGGCTAGGCACGCACAATAGGCGGAGCAACGATTGGTGAGGTGGTTCGATTTTCGACCTGGGTTCGTTCGAGTTGTCAGTGAGGTAATCGATATTTGTCTTCCTCGTTTTTGCTTGCTGATACATTATATTCAGATTTAAATTAGTTATAGCCTAAACAGAGGAAAGGTATATGATTGCAGTGAGGTGTATTTTCTGAAAACAGCAAGATAAATTTGTGATTTTAAAAACAATTTTGTTTTTATTTAAGGTTAACAGAAAATATAAATATACATTTGTACAGGGTTTGGAAAATCTATAGAGATTTTAAATATTGAACAGTGTATAGAAAATTAGATTTTTAAACCTATATAGCTTGTTTTTATAAGTATATCAGTAGATAATAGAAAATTTGTTTATTTACCAATTTAATTATTTTTAGTTGTTAAAGGATTTTAAAGGAAAATATTAGTTTAAAATATTATATTAAGAATAAGTTATTGGTTTAAACCCAAATCGTTAGCCAAATTAAATATATCTATCAAAACGAAAATTTAATCGATCGATTATTTTGAATATTGATTAATTTATATAATTGTTATACAAGGTTAAAATCGAGAAATCAAGCTGGAATAAAAATGGATGGCAAATTAAAAGTTAAGGTGAGATTTTTCTCACTCAAAATATATTTGGTATTACAGTTATTGATTTGACTGATATGATTGCTATTGGATGTGATATTAGATATAGTAGGATATATATCTATATATAGCAATATATACATATTGGCATATGTATATATTGGATTGATTGATTTCCCGCCTCGTATAGCGGATGAGACCCTATTGCGCCGTTAGTAAGCGGATATTTTTATAAAACCCATATACCGCGATATTCCACCTCGAAGTGGAATTGGTATTGTGCTAACGTCTGTGGATGCAGGGAAACAGGTTGGAGGGATCCAACTGGATTCCTCACCAGTATTTATTTATTTACAGATATTGATGTATATTCTGTTATCATATGTTGATATATGATGTTTGATGTTGTGATTGACTAATTGGTGCTGTTGCATCATCGGATTCAAGTTTTGAAGTTTTAAAGATAACGACTTTTACTTTAAAAGGATTTTAAAGTGATTTTTGAAAGTAGACGTTTTATTGAATTTTTGAATTGATTTATTTCAAATAAATAAACGTCTAAAATTTTAAAGTTATAAAAGTTAAGATTTTTGTGAAATAAAATCAAAGTGTGATTTTTGAAATAAAAGTTAAGAAATTTATGAAATGGTTTAAATTGGGATTTCTAAAGTATTATAAACGGTTTATTTAAAAGATGTTCAAAAAATGGATATTTATAAATTTGAAAAATTGGAATTATAAGACAAGTTTCTATAAGTGTTAAAATGAAGTATAAATGGGATTTCATAAGTTAATGAAATCTGAAAGTTTTAAATTTTGTGAAGTTTAAAAGAACGATTTCTTTTAAAATAAATGAACTATAAGTTATATTAACTTATAAGATGGACCTTTGGTATATACATTGAGTTATAAATTGAATGGGTCGTTAAAGAAGATTTATAAATTGAAGTTGTTAGAAAATAGAAACAGAATTTATAAATGTTGTTTTATAAACTCGAAATCAATTGGATTTGATAAATTAAATATAGAAGGTTGTTAAAGGAGATATATTCGCGATTTTGGGATAGCGAATTATTCTTGAAATAAAATGTGTAGAGATTTTTGAAAATTGGTTAGTGAAGTATATTCACGATTTTGGACAGTGAATATATTTTTAAGGAAAATGGATATGGTTTTAGGAGAGTGATATTTGAAATGAAGTTAATTATTTTAAAAGATGTTTTAAAATGTGTTAAATATCGAAACCATAGATTTCAACATTCATTGTTGAAATAGACGTTTTCGAAAAATAAGGAAATGGTGGACTATAACATTGTTGTTATAGTAAATGATTTCCGAAAGGAAATGTTTTATATAGTATTGGGATTTACCTATTTATCTTAATTTCGAATCTCTATACTAGTGATTTTGAGTCGTCGTAACGATGTTTTACGTAACATTCGTTTTGACTCAAATAAATGTTGTTATAGTAAATGATTTCCTGAAAGAATGAATATATACTTAAATTTGATTTAAGTATATTGAATATTTTCAAATGTTGAAAATAAATAGATTTGTGAAATACTTATTTTTAAATAAGTATGGAAATGCTTTTCCAATATGAAATGAACTGTTTTGAGATTTTATCTTCAAAGATAAAATGAAATGTGGAAATTGATTTGAAATTGTTTTCAAACGGTTAAGTGTGGAAATTATATATCTAGCAAAGATATTTTGGAAGATAAAATAATTTGGGAAAAATTATTTGGAATCTGATGATGTTGCGCATCTTTATTGATAGTTAAATAACCGACTATCAATATTTACCTTTAAATTGGTATTTGTTGTGAATTGGATGAATTTGAATGCCACACTTATTTTTGAATAATCGCTCACTATTCGGGTTAGCCGGGAAAGGACCATGGGGTCGTATAACCCATTCCGAATATGTGATACGTCGTTATGAATTGCATTCGAAGACCGGTGTTGAAGACCGGATATTTTTGAAAACGGAAGGATTACCGTCGAGTTACTCTACATCGGCTGATCTCCGGTTTAGAGGTTTTATCACCCTTAGTGACGGGAAGTCCGGACGTGATTAGAAAATTATCCGGATTTGCAAGGACTTCGTGAGAAGTGCCTTCGGTTCTGTTCGATCCCGGAACTGACTTGTATGGATTGTATGTCTGACGTTACAATTTGAGATATAAAGCTGATTTCTTTCAAATACATTTCTGTTGGTGGCGGAGAATTTATTCTCTTAGCTTAACACCCTTCTCTGAGACGTACGAGCTCAGAGGTTATGTAGTTGAAATTTATCAGCGATATACTCCCAATTTGGTAACGTGGCATACTGAGTGTTGCTGTGAAATGATCAGTGTTTGATCATTTGTGATATGATCATTTGTTTGATCTTATATCTTTGTGATCATAGGTTGATCATTTGTTTGACCCGAAGCATGGCTTTGTAGAAAGCGTAGCTTTGTGGACGAGACTTCGTCGAGCCTCACACCCCGGAAATGGTCGAAACAGTAAGGATGCAGCAAGGTTCTAGTGAGTAGCGCCCCTTAGTGTATGTCATTCCTTCTGGATAGAGGTGGTATCATGGTATAGAGCCCAAATACTTAACCTATGTGGTTGCTGCAAATTTATTGCTTTGTGGTTGTTGGAAATCGGGGAACCTCGGGAAGATCGGTTACGATCGGGGGATGACATACGCGTGTCAGTAGTTACCTATTTTTGCAGAGGTAACCCGGCCTTGTGTTGGCAGAGATCCGGTTAGGTTCTCGGGTCGTCTATTCCAGGGACGTACCCATCGTGGCATAGGAAGTTCCTTAGCCTGACCATTTGTTGGAAATCTAAAGAAACAATACGTGACGTGTACGGTTTTAGTTGTATTACCTGCTATGGAATGTGGCGGTAACCTGCTATTGAACATAATAGCTATAGTAGGCATACGATACTGGTCGTATGTTGGCTAAGATTAATATTATACTTTCAAAATGTTTTCTACACTATGCACTAATAATAATATCAAAAAGGATTTGATTTTGCGTAGTAAGCATCTTTGACTATCATAAGAAGAAATCTCCTCCAATTCTGCGTTTGCATTGTGTGTGTGGTGGGAGGTCTTATGGTAGTTTCATTTTCCAAAAGCATTGCGAATTTTTTTTATTTTCTTTGTGAAAAATAACTGTTTTACGATCTCACACCAGTCACCATGACTGACTCGGAGTTTATTGTTCCCTTCTAAACTCTGGGTGCCCACCAATTTCCACACGGGCAGTCTAGAGTTAGATTATCAGGATATTCTGGATATTCTGGAGCTTTGGAAGCAAGCTGGATGGCGAGACGTAGTATTTGTATCTGATATTATTTTATTCCGCTGTGTATTCTGTATGAGGACAAGTTATATAACTGTCCATTGTTGTATCGAGTTGTATATTGACTCTGATTGATGTATGTATAAAATGATATAGTTCTTTGTTTAAAGATTATTCATTTATCTATTATATGTTGTTCTGCTGCGATATGTGAGATTCTGATATTGTTCTGTTTCTGTTGCTGTTCTGTTGTTCTTCTCTTCTTCTTCTACTCTTTTCTTCTTCTTATACCTTTTTCTTCTTTCTTAAACCATCATAGTTCGTATTCCCGTTCATTTTGAGTTAATCAATGGAGATTAGTGGTTAATCAAGAGGCACGGATTTGCGGGCCATGACATAAATATACCACAAATAGACACAACTATATGGTTTTATATGATGACATCATCTCTATCATTCTAAAGTGGAATATACGTCAAACAGAGTATTTATGATTTTTGTTTGTTTTTTTATTAAAATTTAATATTTATACTCGATTGAGTTTTAATGCTATATTAATGTCTATCACTCTATTCTCTATTTTTCTGCCACTATTACTCTTTTGCTGATAACAAAAGGGGGAGAGAAAAGTTAAGATTTTGGAAAATAAAGGTCAAATATTTTCAATTTGCATCTAAGCACATTTGCATATTTTTATTCACATGCATATATGAAGGGGGAGTTTTGTGTAGAGAGGAAGCATTCAAATAGGGGGAGCAAATTGAATGATCAAATACATTTAATAAAATCAAAATCTTAAATATATGTTTGTTATCATCAAAAGGGGGAGATTGTTGAGTATGTGACTATATGATTTTTGTTTGATGATAATAAACATATATATATTCAATTAAATGTATTTGCTATTTTCACAGATTAAATTGATATTTGTTGAATAAAATGAATAACACAGAATTTGTATTCAAACAGGAATTTTATTCAAACAAATATTTATTACAATAGCACAAATTCAAGCTCTCACTATATCATACAATTTCTGTTACAATACAACACAATTTTTACACAACCGTCCTTACTACATATCACTCACACTCGTATTTATCTTCAACTTCGTTCCAGTTTGAATCCAGCATCAGAGCAATCTGCAAAAATATATACTGACGCAGTAAAATTGAAAAAGAAATATTTTTGCAATACAAAATAAAATGTGATTTTGAAAATTTTATTTGCCTCAATTATTTGGGTTGTTCGTCATCATTTAATTCTGAATTTATCATACACGAACAGCTTGTGACATGCACAGTGTATCACTATACATGCCACAAGGCCGTGCACACCGATATACACTTGCTACAGGGACAGGTGAGCACAAGGTCAAACCCAAATAAAAAGATGGGTTCATCTCAGGTGCAATATAAATAATGTCACGTCACAAGCACAAAGTCAAACCCGAGTCTGAAACTGGATTCAACTCAAGTGTAAATTTCAAAAATCAACATGAAATGATCAAGAATCAACAAAGCTGACCCAAACAATACATGCATCCACACATGGATACACATACGTGACAGCACAGCAACCAACAAAGTCGAGACAAGAATTTACACATGGTTGCTGAAACGTATGGTGCAGACATGAATGTCAAGACACTGCAAATGAAACAGGTAAGGGATGAATACAAATAACTCAAATCAGGTTCAAGTGCATCAGTACATGACACATCAAACCAGACAAGCCACAAACCAAAATGCAACAATGGTAGAATCACAAATGAATTAAGTCCAGATACAACAAAACTAAAGAAGCATGTGCAGTTCAAAATCAGAGAGTATATGCAGAAGGCAGCAAGCATACAAGTTAATCAAGTTTCAAGTCAGGAGAATCAAAGGTACAACATCAAGCATAAACATATGTGCAGCAGTTATGATCAAGTCAAATTCTAGTCAAGCCAAGAACCATGAAATAGTGTGACAAACAGTCACATATATACATACATAAATGCATATATATATATATATATATATGAGAAATACCACAGAGATGATGGAACTGTAGTGGGCCGAGCATTGAAAAAGTTTCAAAATCAAAGTCAGTTTTGTTTTCTGAAATCAATGCTATAGTCATGGAATCGCATAAACAAATTCAAGTGGCCGATGTCAACAATTCAAAGAAACAGATCAAAGTCAGAACCGTGGTGAGTAAGGAATCGAACCAAGTCAAGAAACCCAAACCGTGATTATCAAGTAATAGAAAAGCGAATATACGGAAATATACGCATATGAAAAAGTCAGAAATCATCAGCATCATTGAAGAATAATCAAGCGGCCAAGCAAAATCGATTGACAAATTCAAACAGATTCATATGAACGAGAATAAATGGTTTCGAACCCTATATAAGCAGTAACATCATCGACAGATTTAATCATCAAGTTCAAGCAAGCCAAAACTAGTAAAAGCAAAATCAAAAATTAATTAACATACCAATTGTAATTCGAACTTGATCGAATTGAAGTAGCCGATAGAATTTCAAAGAGACAATCAATCGACGAACGCAAGGAACTGGAATATATTTATCTCGATCGAAGCTACTGGAGTCGGCGACTTCAATCATACCAGAAGCCCTAATTTTGGAAGCAAAGGAATAAAAGATCGAAGCCATCAAAGAACGAAAAGAACCGACCAAGAAAATAAAAAAGGAGATTGTGAATTTGGGCCGGCCTCTTTTTTGTTTGGGTTTAATATTATAAAATTAGGGTTTTATTTTTAAACTGTTTTTAAATTTGTATTTTCCTTTTAAAATTTGTGTATTTTCTAGTCGTGTGACTAGGGGACAAACTACGTGGCGTAGTTTGAGAATTCGCAACTCAGTGGCTGAGTTGTGGTAGGGTTTTGAGCGTAGAGTTAGATTAGTCAATAGCGGGTGTCGCGAGTTTACGTGTGTAAGCGAGGGACTATCTAATTTCTAGTAGAAACCTTGGGGTCAGCACGTAGGTAGGGTTTTGCCGAAGCTGGGTAAATTATGTGTTGTTCTTTTCTGCTTTTATTATTCTGTTGTTATCTGTGCTGTGTTTATTCTGCTGTGATCTGTGTTAAAATTAATATACACTTCCGCAATAATTTTTATAATTAACACTATCATCCTATTCACCCCCCTCTAGGGTGAAATCGATCCTATAAGTAGTAGCTGAAGATAGATGGTGGTAAGGCAACCTTGGATGAAAGCGGAGAAAACAGTCGAAGTCAGGAAATTGAAAAAAAGCGTTATTATCCTTCTGCCTAAATTCTAAATGTTGCGTCTTTAGTTTAAAAATTGGTTTAAAGTTTTTCCTTTAAACTAATTACCCCTTATAACTATTATAAATATATTTAATAAATATTTATTTATCAAATTAAAAAATAATTTATAATTGATATTTCATAAATATTAATTAATTTATAACAATTATAAATTAATCGAATCGTTTGGTCAAATAAGTATTCATCGCTTCGGTTGTGTGACTCGTTAGGTGCAAATTTGGTCAGCAATTAATGTTGAACTATTCGAATATTAACGTTTACGCTTCACTTAGCAGGTGGTGTGACATTTTGGCCAAATTTATCGCTTACTTGGTTTTGGTAAAATCCAATTTTACTTTGTTAAGCGGTTCCCGGTTATCACTTTTATTCACACCAATTCTCTTTGTCAAAACTATATCACTTTGGACTTATGAAATTTGGTAATGGTCAAAATTCCAATATCATCCACATTCAACTCTATAGTCCAAACACTAAGTCCTTGGTTCAATAATAACATTTATTATTAATCGAAATGCTCTAACTAGAGACTTTGACTTTGAGTTGACTTCAGTTGAGAGTGATATTAACATCATATAACTGAGATGGCGAATCCTCTCTTGAATACTGCTTCACTTGCAGTACTACCACTCGACCCAACTATAGTCGCTCGATAGACATCATGTCATGGTTTAACTATAATCAAATAGGAGCTTTCATATTGAAGATCGACAATATTCTTAATTCGAGAGAATTGTGCACTATTGTCACATCGATATTTTTTATTTGACCTTAGTTATATTAACCAACTGAAAACTATCGAGTGAGTCATTCCATAGTTATTGGAAAACTATCAGTACGTAACCACTTGGTGCCCCCAATAGCTATGAGTAATACACTGCCTAATATTTGGAGAGCATTACGTACTCTAGTCTCAACGGATCACTATAAGAGATTGACCCTATTAAAACTAGTTATTTACAATTGGCGCTAGATGATAGTTGTAATAAAGGATTTTTAACAACTGGTATTTATTCACAGTTGTAATAAAGGGTTTTTAACAAGTGGGAATTAGCTACAAGGGCCTCTTTAGCAAGTGAAATTAATTTCTAGGACACACAACTAAAATAATTGCTTTTAAGGACAATACGCAAAATAATTAGTTTCTAGGGCCTAAAAACCTATGAAATTATGTCCTTGAAAGTAATTGGACAGCTTACTTTGTCCTTGGAAGTAATTATTCTGCTGACTTTGGCCTTGAAAGTAATTATTTCAGATGTCTGTCCTAGATATTAATTGGACTGCAAAGTTTGTCCTTATGGTGAAATGCCCCTTTTAACAACTGGTTGTAATAAACATATTTTGAATAACTTAGTTTTCCTAGGAGTTGTAATAAACATATTTTTAACATTTGAGTTTTTCTACCAGTTATAATAAACATATTTTTAACAAATGTTTATTTTAGCCTATTGTAATATAAATCTATTAACAACAAATTAATTTTGATTGTTGTAAATATTTATTTATAACTATTATCCTACTCATAAGTTTTAAGTCATAATGTAACCACTTTCAAGTAAACACTGTTAATTACAAACAAAAATCTTAGTGAACACAAAGGTTTCGCTTGGATAGTTTAATTAATAACAAATAATTAATACTTACTTAATAATTGGTAGATATTAATTAATAATTAATAATTATAAATGACAGCTTATATATATCATTATTTATAATTTATTATAATTAATGATTATCAATAAATAATTTATAATTACTAATATTATTAATAATCAATAATTATTTTCATGTTTAATAATTTACTATAATTAACTATTAATTAGTAAATTATTGTTAATATTTATTAATTACATCTAATAACTAATAAATATAATTAATAATTAATGTAAAATAATTACATACTAAATAATTAATAATTAAGTTTTAAAAATTAATATTTAATTTAATGTTTAACATTTAATTAATAAGTAATATTTAATAACTAATAAGTAATGTTTAATATTTAACAAATAATTTTTAATAATTTTTAATTAATAAATACTATTAAATAATTAATTATGTATAAATATATAATAATTGAGACTAATATTTAATGATTAATAATAAAAATTTAACAATTATGAAGTGATATTTAGTATTTAAAAATTAATTTTAATTAATTTACAATGACTATTAAAAAATTAATAATAATGAATAATCAAGTCAATTATTTAATAATTCATGATTAATTGGTAATATTAATAATTAAGAAATAACATTTATTATTAAATATTTTATAATTATAAGTAAAAATTATATTTAATATTTAACATTTAAAAAAATAAAATTTTGAAAATTTCTAAAATAAATTAAAAAATTCATATGATACAAAGTATACTTTCATGCGCATTTAAAATTTTTTTTGGCAAGGCCAGCGAGGTTGAATGGACCCCTACCATTTATTGAATAATAAAGGCGTACAAAGAAGGATAGGCATACCCATCAAAAAGAAAAGAAAAGAAAAAAACATCAAAATAACAACCAGAGATGACTACTCAATAACAAAGGATAGAGCCTAAAATGATTTTGCAAGCGAGAGAAACAAAGACCGTTCAGAGTAAGGAATGTCATTAAATAGTCTAGCATTTCTTTCCATCCAAATCACATAAACAAATCTTTTCAAAACTTTAGTAAAGCGCATTCCTTTATTATTTTTGCACCTTGTAGCTTTAAATATACTAAACCATTCAACATCCGAGATTGAACTTGGGTTATGCAGATGCAAATATCTCAATATCTCTTCCAAACAAATAGACCGTAAGAACAAGAAAAGAATAAATGCTTAATATTTTACAGAGCTTGACCACATAAGAGGCAAATGGAAGCCTGCAGCAAACCTTTGGACATGAGACTATCTTGAGTGTGCAATCCATTCTTGATAATTTTCCATAAGAGGATATTTTCTTTAGGCATAGAAGAATTTATCCAAATGCGAGAGTGCCAAGGAAAGGAAGGCATAGAAGAAAACCCTGATATATAGTTGTATAATAGTTGAATGGTGTGGCTTTTACCTAACCATAGAGAATCATTATTATCATTGTATCTTTTTCCTTCAATAATAGACCATAATTTTCTAACAATGAAGGAGCTGGAATTAGGAAGTGAAACATGACCATCACATAAAACATTACTAACCTTAGCATTATCTGGTATTCCAGATAATACCCTGAGATCGATCTGAATAAAATCATGTAGTAAAACACCAAGGACTGACCATGGATCAAGCCAGAAGGAAAGATGATTTCTAGACTTCATGTTATTTTGAAAAATGGGAAGAAATATTGATCTTGTTCTAAGCAAATGTCTCCATGCCCAGCTACTGTCAGGAGGAATCAACGTATTCCTTATCTAGTTAGCTCATAGATTAGCATCATACATCATAAGTTTATTAATATAAGCAAAGATAGCCGTAGCATTCCAATGTCTAATATTCATAACTCCCAGACCTCCTTTGCTTAATGGAAAGCAAATGTATTTAAAAGATATTGGAATAATTTTTCTAGAGTATGGGTTTCCATGCCATAAAAAATGATCAAGGGTAGAATTAATCATGGAAATCAGTTTAAAAGGAAGAATGAAGATTCTTGCATAATATAGGCACATGGAAGTAGCAATATGTTTAACTATAATAAGTCTACCGACAGTGGAGAATTTTGCAGCAGGCCAAGCAGAGATTTTGGCAACTAATTTTTCGTATAAGGGGAGACATTGAGAAGCTCTGAGTTTTGTAGTTGAAAGGAAGCTCCAAGATACATCTCATCAATGTCAAAATGAGATAAGGAAGATTGTGACAACTTGGATTTTTACGCCTATTAGTTGGGTGATTATCTAATTTAAATCATTGGAATATTAATTTTGATAGTTGAATAAATGAGTTTTTCTAGAAGATAAAAATAATTTTATCTATAAATTGATTTGAAAACTAAAATAAATATTGAATTATAAATCCCTGGATATGAAAATCTCATAGAAAACAAATAATAAACTCCATCGTCTAAATGAAGATAAAATAACCATAACTAAAGATACATAAAAATATATAGATAAATATATACAAATTTATCATTTAAAAAAAGGAAAAAAAAAGAAGAGAAGATTTATAATACATAAAAATTCACATTTAAGTTAAAATAAAACTCAACCTTATTAACATTGATCTAAATATATATCTGGATGTACTCTAGATAAGAATACATGTGGATATGCAAAGAAAAAAAAAAGAAAAAAATTTAAATATATATGTACAAATATAATCAATGGGATAAGTATGCTATCAATTCAAGCACACAACAAAGTCATTTCAAAATATTTATAAATCATTTCAGCCTCCATAAAAATCTAGCCTGGTCAAAGAAGAATAGAGAAAAAAAATCTCTGACCAAAGGAAAACTGTTGTACCAGCAAAAACTTACCCTGTACACTTCCTTCTCTACATATATACATATACCTTTGTTTTGCTTCAATCTCTGGTTCGAATGAACTAAAAGAAAATACTAAACTACTACTTGAAATCAAATAACCCAAGTTCAGAAAATCAAAACAAAACAACGCAAAATAGAGAAGATCATCAACAAGGCAGGGCAGCAGTTTTCTATTCCTTTTAAACTGTGAGTGAATCTATCCTCTTAAAATTAAAATTCTACTTTATAACTCTATTTCTTCAATCATGTGAGTAGCATCACTTATAAAAAAAGTTTAAGTATATGAAATATGTTTGCATGTTCATATCTGCAATTAGTATGTTTGTATGTATATATATGGGTGCATTTCTGTGTATATATGTGAATGTATGGATGTGTACTTGGCTGTTTATCTGTGACTTAATTGTTCTTAGCTTCAAAACTAAGAATTCAAACAAAATTTATTTTCTCTTTTTCTAGTCTTTGTTAGGATTTAAGTCTGAAACTAATGTTGGTTGTTTCATCATAAAGTAAGTTTTAAAATTTTATTTAAGTTCAAATAAATTTGGAAACTCACTGGAAATCAAAAAGAACAGAGCAAACTTAATATAAGTGGAATTCAAACATCTTAATTTAGCAATCCAGGAATATAAACTGTTAACGTTAAAAAGTGAACGCTAACACCCGGTGTGTGTAATAGAATCGTGAAAGCAACACCCGTGTGACGGGAACAGAATTTAAGCAGTAAACTAGCAGAAAAACAGTAAATGAACAACAGGTTTATAGTGGTTCGGCCCGTAATTGAGCCTACGTCCAGTTTATAGTCTTTTATTGCTGATTCGGTTACAATTTGATACAATATCCTTCAAAATACAATACAATTTGATCACGAAAGCACTCTTGACTACTAGCTCAATCTTTGATGATGAAACTCGACTAATCCGTGTTGGATGTAAGGAATTCTTCTCGAAGCTTGTTGTAGCGTCTCGAATGTTTGAAGATCTTTGATTGCTGAATGAGTGGAGACTTCGACAGAGTAATGGCGCTTGAAGAAATGAATGGCCAAAAGTCCCCTCCTTGTTGGAGGTTGTGGGGTATTTATAGGGTAGAATCTGAATAGGGAATCTTTCCTAAGTCTTAGGTCGTGGACGACTTATAGCAAGTCGTAGGTCGTAAGTCGGCGACGAGATAGGGGTGGTGCAGGTTGTTTCTGAACATCCAGAACGAGCAAGTCATAAGTCGGCACCAAGTTAATATACATCGTAGGTCGGCGATGACTTAAGAGATCGTACGCGACTTAGTATAAGTCGTAGGTCGTTATCAATCGCCTTAAGTCAGAGACTACCTTATCTCGTAGACTCTTAAGTCGGAGCATTTTTTTTTAACTCGGAGCCTCCCTTAACTCGGTAAGTTTCTTAACTCGGAGCCCTTCCTTAACTCGGAGCCCTTCCTTAACTCGGTAAGTTTCTTAACTCGGAGCCCTTCCTAACTCAGAGCGTGCCTCAACTCGGAGTATTGCTAGGTCGGTAAGCTTTTAGGTTGTTAGGCTTTTAGGTCGTAACATTGCTGGGTCGCAACATCGCTAGGTCGCAATGTTTCTTGTAGTTAGGTCGTAAACTTCTCTTAGGTCGTAGCCCCCTAACCCGGTAGGTCGTTGCATATCCTAAGTCGTTCACTTTGATAACTCGTAGGTCGTTGCTAAAGAGGCGTTAACATAAACCAAATCCTAATTCAAAAGCATGGTTTTTAGAAGTGAAATCATAGTTTTATGTTTGGGAACGAAGGTGTAGTTCTGGTTTGAACTGAAAATGAAAATTTGGGGGGTTTTCTAGTGATCTTAGAGGACTGGAGGGTCAGGGTTTTCTCTGGTGATGCAGTGATGGTTGGAGACTTGAGGAAAAATATTAGGAAGGCGATCAAGAGATGGTGGCGATGGTGGTTGATCTTTGAAGTCTGTAACCCTAGTTTGGATAGGTTGGACATTGATGATCGGGGTGACGTCTCTGGTGAACCGAGTGCTACCATATTTTGGGAATTGGAAGATTGGGTATTGGCGAAGGCTTGGCCGGAAATTAAGACTCTCTGGTGGTCGGAGTCTCGAGTACGAGGTGGTTCCAGGTCTTGATGTTTTTTTCCAGTTTTGGGCTTTA
The DNA here is from genome assembly GCA_030737815.1 of Allium fistulosum. NCBI lineage: Eukaryota > Viridiplantae > Streptophyta > Magnoliopsida > Asparagales > Amaryllidaceae > Allium > Allium fistulosum. The sequence goes on from CM060904.1 coordinate 532,276,847, forward strand.
AGGCTCGATTTTGATTTCGAGTTAGTTTCGATGTTCGAGCAGTCGGATTCTGGTGTAGAGATGATCGTCGACATGTGGGGATCCTCATGGATGGTCGGAGGTGGTGGAACCTCCGGTGCATGTGCACGGTGCATTTCTATTCAGGGTGAAGTTGAGTTGAGCAGAGAATGATTACTCGAGTTTTTACTCGAGTCGATTCATGAATTTCTCGAAGTAAGGGGTGTTTTGGCTCGGGGGTTTTAAGTGTGGGCTCGGGTTAATTGTTAGTTATAGGTTTTTAAAACCTGTCAGTGTTTAGAATTTAAAATAAAATATAAAATTAAAAGCCAGATTTAAAGAAAGATTTAAATAAGTTTAAAATATGGATTCAAGCTTACCTTGTATCCTAATTTTGAATTAAATAAAGTTTTATCAAATTTAAAATGTTTAAACAACTTTAAAATGTTAAAGTATATTTTAAAAAGAGATTTGAATTTAAATTGAATTTGGTTTTAAAACTCTTGTAAATTTCTTTTATAAAATAAGTGTGTCTTTAACATGTGATTTAAAAGGGTTTTTAAATTGTTTTTAAAACTTTGTTAAAGTTAAATTTGTATTCGTTTTAAGTCTTAAATTTAAAATGAAATTTGAAAATAAATGTGATAAGTTTAATTACTTAATGAAATTAATGAAGTGTAATTACTTAGTGAAGTAATTAGTAATGGTAATTACAGGATGTAATTAATTGAAGATTTAAAGTAATTTTGGATTTAATTACTTTGTGTAGTTAATCAAGGGATTAATTAAAGATAATTAATTAAGAAGTAATTAAGAATAGTTAATTACTGAATGTGATTTAATCAAGAGTGATTAATAAATGTGGTTTAATTAAAGATTAATTACTTAATGTAATTAAATTAAATAGGGTAATTATAATTAAAAAGTAATTAGGGATCATTAATATAATTAATGATGTAATTAAGAGATGATTAATTAAGGTTAATTAATCAATGATAAGTGATTATAGAGTAATTAATTAATGTAATTAATTAAGGATTAATGTAATTAATTATAGTTAATTAATTAATAGAGTAATTAAAGGTTAATTACTATAAATGGTTAAGGATAATTAATTTGTGAAATTAGTTAAAGGCTAATTACTTGAATGTAATTAAAGATAATTAATCAAGGATGATTAATTGAAATGAATAATTAGAGGATGATTAATTAATTGATTTGTAATTAATTAATGTTTAAGTATGCAGGATTTAAAAGTAATTAAAGTACTTAATTTAATTCTTTGGGGGTGAATTAAATTAATTAGAGATGGTAAGGTTGATTAATCTTGCTTATGGATGATTGAATACCTTGAATTATTTGAATATCTCTGATATGTGATATGTGCTGCTTTGTGATTTGAAATGAATTGTTGTGTATAAATTGTATTGTTTAAACTTAAACTTTTGGTTTAATAAATAACATTGAATTCATAGAGACAGGGATCAGATATCAGCGATATCCGAAACCACTTCGATTAGTAATCTAAGTTTTTATAGTTGGATATATAAAACTAAACAGGCTGGAATGGAATGAATTGAGTATTATGGACATTTAACCTGAATCTGTTGTGTGATAAACGTTTGACTATAACAACTCGTAAAAGATACGAGTTACCCTAGTGATTCGTAATTTATATAGCTTGATATTTTCAAGATATATGGGTTTACTCATGCTGGTTTCCAGCCTGACTCGGGTGTTACTTTGATCTAATGCTCGGGTCAGACCGAGTATTACAGATTTTCAGGTAAGGAGGTTCTGGAGCTCAGGAGACGAGCTGGATGGCAGGATCGTATGGAGTGTTTTCATTGTGATATTATTTCTGTTTATCCGAGACGTGCGATTTGTATATGTCCAGTGTTTGTGTATGAGTGTAACTCTGATGTAAAAATATAATTGACAGATACAGGTATTCATTTGTAGACTATTATTATTTGATATTATATTTTGATCTGCTGCGTTTTGTGAGAATCAGTGCTGTGTTTTTGTTTCTTCTTCTTCTATCTCTTTCTTCTTTTTCTAACTATTTGGAATTTTCGCGATCGAAAATTTCGGATCGTTACAAAGATAAACTTATCAAAGAATTATTATCATCAACAGAGATGCCAGCAATGAGAATTTTTGATTTATTTATATTAATAGATAAACCAGTGAGCATATTAAAGGAATCAAGGACCATAAGAGCACCACTGATGGATTTACCATTAGGTTTCATGAACAACATAATATCATCAACAAACATGAGAGTAGAGATTCTAGGATTCTTACACAAAGGATGTATATCAATCTGCCTCATATCCATAGCCTTGTTTAATATGGAGTTAAGTAATTCCATTAAACAAATAAATATCTAGGGAGATAAAGGATCACCCTGTCGAATTTCCTGTATGCTAGAAAAATAACCAAAAATGCATGTTTCCATTTAGACTCAGAGAATAAGTAACAGATGATATACAAGTATATAGCCAAGCCAAAAATGGAGGAGGAAATTTCATGGCATGCAGAATATATATGATATGTTTCCATTGAATTGTATCATAGGCCTTCTGAATGTCCAGCTTAACAACACATCTAGGAGAGATGATTTTTCAATTATACCCTCTTAGAAGCTCATTAGATAGTAATATATTATCACATATATCTCTTTTAGGAAGAAAAGCACTTTAGTTTGGGGATATGATATTTGATATCATAGTCTTTGTTCTAGAAGCCAGAATCTTTGAAATTATTTTATAAATCACATTGCAATATGCAATAGGCTCGAATTGAGTCACACTTGAAAGTTGCTGAATTTTGGGGATTAAGGCAAGCTTGGAAGCATTTATACCAGATAGCATTTTATTATGAGAAAAAAATTCTTAACTGCCTTAATAACATCAGACCCAATAATACCCCAGGCACACTTGTAAAAATGGGCATTAAAGCCACTAGGTCCAGGATCACTAGAGGAATTCATATTGAAAAATTATTTCTTTTATTTCCTCATTAGTGATAGTATTGATCAAATATTGACTGTCCTCATCAGAAAGAACATGAAGAGTAACTTGAGAGAAAAAGGAATGTGAAATGGAAGGAAGAGAGGGGTTAGCTAGTAAGCATGGATAGTAATCCAAGAAACTAGTTTGAATAGATGTAGGAGATGAACAAGGGTTGCCATCTTTATCAATGATACTAAGAATATTATTATGGGCCCGATTGATCTTAAAAGAGTCATGAAAATAAGCAGAGTATTTATCACCAAACTTTTGTCATTTAATCCTTGATTTTTGCTTCTGCATTTTGTTTTCTTCCAGGAGAGCTTTAGCCAGACAGTTAGGCAGCCTTTGTTCCTCATTATATAAAGCAGCATCAGAAGGGTTTGAAAGTAGCATGGTTTGAACGTGGATAATATTCTGTCTAGTAATAATGGAGAGACTTGCACTATTACCAAAGGTTGTAGCTACCCATATTTTTAGCATGGTCTTCAATTTCCTAAGTTTCCCCTGCAAAACAAACATAGGGTTGCCATATATATTGCATTTCTAGCAATCAGAAATAAAGTCATTATGCTCAGTCCAATTATTGAAAAATGAAAAGGAGGAATATCTACTCATAGTGTCCCCACCCCAATCCAGAATTAAAGGAGAGTAATCAGATAACGAGGGAGGGGGGATAAAGGTATGGAGATTAGGCCATCGAGTTAAGGAACAGAGGGTGTGAAAAGATTTATCAAGTCTATAGAGGGTTCTAGTATGATTTCTACTCTTATTATTCCAAGTAAAAAAGCATCCAGAAGAACTAATGGGAATAAGGCTAGAAGAAAAAATTGCATTATTCAATGGTCTGGTGTATTGATAAGAGAGGGGAGCACCACCACTTTTTTCATGAGAATATTGCATGCAATCCCACTCACCAAAACAAATCCAAGGATTATTTGGTGGATGAAGAGATGGAAGGATGTCAAGAAGGATTTTCCTGTGAGCAATGCTGTTCTCAGCATACATAGAAGTCATATAGAAAAGAAAGTTGGTTGGAAGGTGAATTATTTTGGCATGAATTAATTGTCTATGAATAGTGAGAGGAGCAATGGAAAAAATCAGAGGGTTCCACAACACCATCAATCTTCCAAAAGGAGCTTGAGAGAGGTTGTGGATGAGATTCCAATTTGGTTTAATTGTAGATGCAGCTGAATAGGTGGTAGAATGATTTGATTTGGTTTCAGCTACTACCATGATTTGAATAGAGTGAGAATGGATTAAGTTTTTGATTTCCAATTATTTGGCAATGGAATTTGCACCTCTTATATTCCAAAAACCAATTTTGTCTATCATTTATAAATGTTGGGAGGAGGAAGCTCTGGTAAGCACACCAGAGGTTGAGACTTGAAGTATATCAGATGAATGCACAGAGATTTTAGTTTGGTCCATTGTGTTTCCTTCCCACGATCCATATCAAGAGGGGAACAATTTTGGGAAACATTTTTCCATGGCCTACCCCTCTTTTTCTTAGAGGATGACATTGAAGTATAATGAGAAGAAGTAGGTATATCAGGGAAAATAGATATAGGAAGATTAATTGAAAGGTAAGGGGAATTAGCAGGAGAAATTGCTGGGGAAGAAATAGGTAATTGATTTGAAACTGAAGGAGGAAGATGGGATAAGGTTGGAGAATTATCTTTTGCAGTTGCATAAGAGGAATTGTGCATGTTGTGCATGTCCGAATTTTGATTTGGGCTGTGAGATGGAACCAAGTTTTATGAGATGAAATATGGGAATTGCATTGATCAGATTCCAAGATAACATTGATGATTGCATCATTTTCTTCATTTAGAGCAGAAAATGGGTTTGATGTAAGATAAATTGAATGATTTTCTTCTGTTTCCATAACATTTTCATGCATATCAGACACAGAAGGATTAATATTTACAGTTACTTCATCTTAAAGTGGATCAACACACATGGTTGCATCGGAATAGGTTAGGTGAGAACCTGGTTGAACCAAATGAGTATTCAACGAATCATACAATGTTCATCCACTGTTCCTTCTTCCTGTATATTCACTGTCTTCCCATCATTCAGAGAAGCACCTTTACCATTTTCATTAGTTTTACAATCTGCTCCCAACAATTCTGGATTTTTCATTCTTCTCAAATCTTTATGAAGTTTAGCCTTTCTTTTAACATGAGAAAACAATTTTCCTTCTCCTTTCTCCTTGTTTTAATTCTCCACCTTTTTTCCTTCTGACAATTTTCCTTTTGAATGATCATCAATATTATGTTTTATCTGACTCTCTTTTGTTTCATTATCATCAATTATAACAACATCACATAGATCCGTAGAATGACTAAAAACCTTACATTTCGAACAAATCAAAGGCTTCCATGAATATTCCACAATTAAATTTGGACAAGAATCATTACCAACAGAGACAAAATCTGGAAGATCACTATTAGGAGTTATCTCAATAAGACATTTTGCATATTCAATCCTTTTCAACTTTTCAGTGTTTTCATCATAACAAACTAACTTCCCCAAATGACAGGTTAACCAGTCAATGCCCATCAATGTCCATGTCATTATTGGAATTCTATAAAGATGCACCAAATAGGAACACTTTTGATAGTAGATTAGCTGTACCAAAGCTTGGATTCCATGACATGACTATAAACATTTGACCACAAATAAACATCGGGTCACGTTTAAGGATCATCTCCTTATCCTCCTGGCAAGATAATTTAAAGCAATAGTTCCGTTTGTCATATAGCATTTCATATGAACCTTTTAATTTCCATGATTTATCCAAGTGTGCTTTTACTGCCATGCACTTAACATTTTCTGCAAGAAAAAAGCCCATAAGAGAATCAAACCAAGATTTGATACCTTCATTGATGACCTTAGGAGGAGGTTCAAGGGAAACACTAGAGTACTTGAGATTGACCAAAGGGAAACACTGGAGTACTAGAGAATAAATATGACCACTGATCAGGACATTTCAGATGGACAGGGGCAACAGGGTTAGAAGAAGAAGATGAAGGCACAGAAGAAGAAAGAATAGGCTGAGAGGAGGGAATGGATCAAGGGTAGGAGGAGGTGTGTAACGACCCGGAATTTTCAATCCCGAAAATTCCAGATAGTTGTGAAAAAGAAGAAAGAGATAGAAGAAGAAACAAAAAATAAAACACAGAATCTCACATTCGCAGCGGATAAAATATAATATCAAATAGAAACAGTTTACAAAAGAATACCATATCAGTCAATTTTCATTTTAATACATCAGAGTTATACATATACACAATCACTGGATATATACAAATCAACATATCCCAGATAAAAAAATTATATCACAGCGGAAACACTCCATACGTTCCTGCCATCCAGCTCGTCTCCTGAGCTCCTGAACGTCCTTACCTGAAAATCTATAATACTCGGTCTGACCCGAGCATTACATCAAAGTAACACCCGGGTCAGGCTGGAAACCAGCGTGAGTAAACCCATCTAACATGGAATACAACAACATAAAACTACATAAAACCCGGGGTAACTCGTATCAATTTACAAATTCACAATTTTATTATAGATATCACTTATTTCACACATCAATTTCTAAGTGCCAGAACTTGGATTATATGGTCCAATTCGCTTAAGTCATTCCATTACAGCCTATTGATTTCCGTATCAATTTGTAAAGAATCGAAGTGGTTTCGGGTATTTACTAATACCCGACGCCGAACTTTACGAATTCAGTTCATCATAACACAGTCATTCAAGTGAAATGCAATTCAACTTTAAATAAAAGATGTCACCCTGTTCACTCAGCAATTCATCATTAATAGATAGCCACATTATCATTTCCCACCTAACACATCATATCGCGTATCATTTCAAATCAAGGGTACCTATCAATTTAGGGCATTTAATCATCATTTAATCATACATAAGCAAGATAAATCAATTCATTGAGTAATTATTATCAAATCATCAAGTGTTTAACCTAATTAATTTACTCAAACAAACCACACTAATCTCAATTAATTACATTGAGTAATTAACTCCTTAATTAAGTAATTATATTTAAACAATTTCACAATTGATTATCTTTAATTTAATTAACCTAATTACTTATTAAAATTAATCATATTAATTAATTGGTAAATAATTCTTAGTTAATGACCTTCATTAACTATTAACCATTCTTTAATTTCTTTTCTTAAGTAATTAACTTTTAGCAATCAATATTAATTATGAACTAATTAATCTATATTATCTACTTATTAACCTTTATTTATTAAATTAATTAAGTGTTAACTGTAACTTAATTAATTCAAAATTACTTGATTAATTAATTCAAATCATAAATCCTAATTTACTTGAAGATAAAACTTTGTTCTTATTAATGATCAAGTTATCATTTACAAAGTATTTTAAATCAATTTACTTTGAATTTACTCTCACATTTCAATTAAATTACCTTTAACAACGTTTTAAATCACATTTCTAAACCTTTTCATTCCACAAGTTAAGATACACCCATTAATAAAGAAGTTTAAAAGGTTTTAAACCAAATTCATATTTAAATTTAATTTAAATTACACTTTAAACATTTCAAATTGTTTTTAAAAAAAACTTCCTTCACTTCCAAAATTTGAATACATATTTAAATTTGAATTTAGATAACCCTTTAGATTTTAAAACTCTACTTACGATTTAAAACTTTATTTCAAAATTCAAACTACTTAACATTTAAAGTAGTTTAACAATTCAAAATTTTAAAATAGAATAAAATAAAAACTTCATTTTTATTCTAAAAATTAAGATTTAATCTTAACTTGAATTCCAGATTTTAACTTGGATTTAAAAATTTAGTTTAAACCTTTGCTTTTGTTTAAACCTTCAGTTTGAAAATTTTATATCAACTTTACAGGTTCCTATCAAATCCTGATGCTGTTACTAACCCGAGTCTACCCAATTCCTGTTTCGAGTCAACAAGCCAAAACTTCGAGCAACCCGCCTACATGCTTCGAGCCATACACAGAACTACTCGAGTGATTCTCGAGTCCTCTACACTGCTTCCACCTAGAGTACTTCAGAAACCAAAAGTGCACGGTGCACCTGCACCGTGCCTCCGATCAATTCCAGCCACCTCCGGCGGTCCCACCTCATCGGCGACTAACCCCACGTCCTAACACGACCAGCAAAATCACCCTCCCACAGCTCGAAATCGAATTCGAGTTTTATCTGAAACCTGGAAACAACAGAGGCCTTCCATCCAAGCCTGTCAATGCTTCGTCCACGGCGTTCCGATCACCAATAATCCAACAATTCCGGCCATGCTCTCATCTACGACCGAGCTTCCATCTGTCAAGGCCTCGTTGAACTCGATCATTTCTACAGGTCGTACCGATCAAAACAAAATGCCTAGTTAAAACTAGGGTTACAAAAAGAATTTTGCTACCGCTGCATCCTCGATGCAATGCATCGCCATTCAATATTTTTCCACGCTTCACTGATCACTTCTCCCTCTACTGGAAGAACCCGACCTTCCAAAATTGCCGAGATCACCCAAAAATGCCAATATTCCCTTTTTAGTTCAACCCAACACTTCATGCTTAATTCTAAACTAAAAATTATAATCTTAGTTTTAAAAATCATGTTTAGGGACGATGTTTCAGATCTTAGGCCTGAAACAATAAATTGCAAGGTTTTGAATTTCACTATTTTCAAGTTTGATCAATTTTTATGATTTCCAGAGGCATTTCATAATTATTTTTAACTTAAATAAAATTTGACTATAATTTAGGGTTAAACAAACAAGTTTTGTTTAAGTCTAGAATCCAAACCAAGCCTAGATCAAGCGGTAATGATTTTGAATCAAACTGAAGTTTGAAAACAAAGAACAGGATGTTACAGGAAACAAGTTTACACCCATACATTCATCATTCAATATACACAGTCAATTCATATATACATAAGCATACATATTCCTAGATGTGAACATGTAACAGGTTATTTATACTTAAGCTTTTAAAGAATGATGCTACTCACATGTTATACCAGTAATGAACTTTAAATATGGCATGCAAACACACTTATCTCCAGAATAAAAACAAGCAACTAAATTAACACTTAAGTTCATTTAGTAAAAATTGTTACTCGCCTGCTTTAAAGAAGAACAGTGCACTTCACATTGAAAACTGTTTTGAACTTTAAACTTGAATATGCTTTTGCTTTTGAAAACTTTAAAACTTGAAATCTTTGAAATGCTGGAAGATGTTTTTGATTTTAAAAACTGCATGCTAGTTACTGGATCTGATGACTCAGATGAAACAAAATGAGCTGCTTTGTTTACTTCTTCCTGAGCTTTCTTTGAATAGATCCAGGTTGAAGAAATGCTTGCAGGCCTTAGAGAATGCAGGCAAGTTTGATTGTTGAACGAATTGAAATGAGAAGGATTATATGTATAAAAGAGTTTACAGGGTTTGCATAAGTTAGTACAAACATTTCTGTTTATTCAGAGATTTTTACTTTAGCTTATCAGGCAAGATTTTACAATTAGGAGGCTGAGCTGTTTTTTATACATTTTAAGTTGACTATATTTGCTGCTAAGAAATGAAAGCATTAATTGCCAACGTACTTTATGTCTCTACTAACCTCACTTTATGCTCAGATATTTTACATTTCTTTGTTCTAAGCTATCTTTACTTTGCATTTTCTTTGTTTGCATTCTTTTACTTCTTGCCTGCATCTTATTTACTTTGTAATTTAAAACCGTACAGGCTACATATTTGCTTATACTTTGTTTCTTTCCTTGCATACTATTTCACAGGAAATGCTTACTTTTGCCTGGATATTTTTTATTATTATTATCTATATACACATATATGCATTTAGATAAGTTTGAAATAGCAATCTCCATTTGTAAAAATATTACATGATTAACAATACTTATTATTAAAGAAACTGTTTCTTATTTAACAAATTACCTATTTAATCAAACTATATTTAAAAAGAAAATAGATCAAACTTTTTTAAAAATTTTAGACTTAGGCTAGAACACATTTAAACAAATAAACTTTTATTTTGAGTAAATAAAAACATATGATTATCTATTTAATAACTTAATACTAAATTAAATAAAATTCCCAAATTTAGCAAAAATATTAGAATTTGAAGACATATTTTTATTTACTTAAATTTTAAAACAGATCTCATCTATTTACAATATATACAAATATATATATATATAGAAAACAATATATTAGTTTTTAGAAAAATATTCCTGATTGAGGTACCTTTCAATTTACAAATTAGTATTTTAATAAATTTAACCCTGTTAATTTCAAATTAGCAGATGTCAATATTAAGTCACTTAAGTCCATGTATTTGTTTTTTTAAAAATAGATTTCATTTTTAAAATATCTAAAACTCTTTATTTTACCCTCCAAATCATAGTTTTCCCCAAATACATATATATTTTAAAATAATAAGCTACATTTTAATTAATTCAATTAAATAAAATACTGCCAAAATCCCGGGATGTCACAAGGTGGAAGAGGAGGAGGAGGCGATGGGATAGAGATGGCCACAAGAGAGATGATGGACGGGCCAGAAACAGGGAAGGAGGTAACATGTATGGATGGAGAGGGGAAGGACGTGGGATGGAGATGCCATGAGCAGACATGAGGTATGATGCGCATTTAATATTTAATAATTATAATTTTTAATTATTTTTAATATTTAATATTTAAAATAATAATAATTAATAATTAATGAATAATAATTATCATTGATTATTTAATAAATAATTATTACTATTAAATAATTGATAATTAAGATTAATATTTAATAATACTGTTTAATAATTAGTTTTAATAACTAATATTAAGAAGTAATATTTACTGTTATTTAATGATTATAATTGATAATTATTATTAACATTTAATATTTAAAAAAGTAATAAATAATAATTATTGAAGAATAAATAATATTTATTATTATAATTAATAATTAATAATTGATAATTAATAATAAAGACTAAAATTTAATAATACTATTTAACAATTAATTTTTAATAACTAATATTAAGAAGTATTTATTATTTAATAATTATAATTGATAATTATATACGGTATTTAATATTTAAAGAAGTAATAAGTAATTATTAATAAATAATAATTAATATTGGTTATTTAATAATTACTATTAAATAATTAAGAAGTAAAAATTAATAATTAAGACTAACATTTAATAATACTATTTAATAATTTGTTTTTAATAATTAATATTAAGAAGTAATATTTATTATTTAGTATTTAATAATTATAATTGATAATTATATTTAATATTCGATATTTAAACAAATGTAAAACTTTCAAAATTTTAGAAATCTCCAAAATTTTAATAAAAATTCAAAATTCAAAAAATATAAACATTACATTGCAAATTATTGCTTATTTTGTCATTTGGAGGTTTTCTTTTATAACCATCCTCATTGATACATACAATTTTGTTTTGTTTCAAGTAATGAAATATTTGGCGCCAACCGAAATTTTTTCCTCCAATCTAAATTTTTTGTCTCCATTTCAAAATCTCTTACCTCGTATCCTTTGTTTTATATTAATGCAACAACATTAACGCCAACGCATCACTACCACACACCTAATAACAGTTACAACCAAACCAACACAATTCTACCTTCACCTACCACACATCCCATCACATCCCTACCATCACCTAGCCTCAAAGAACCTTCACAATTCTGCATGCACAAATCGTCAACCTTGTAACACCCTATAAAAAATAATAAGAAATAAATAAAATAAGGTAAATTAATTAGATAAGATAAGCTAAAAATAATTTTTTTACAAAAGTTAGAATTTGACTACGGAAGTTATACCGCTGCCTTCTTGGCGATTTTCAGATTAAATCCCATATATAATACATTGAAAACGGAGTTCAAACGGAAAAGTTATGGACGTTTGAAGTTTTCGGATTCAAAATATGTTAAATAGAATTCAAATTCAGATAATTAAATAATTCTCAATTTTGAAATTCAAAAAGTAACAGCAATTAGACTTGGGGTTAAGTAATTGTTAAAATTAACATTAATGTTAAAAGAGTAATAAAGGAATGAAATAAATAAATCAACGACAATTAAAAACGTTCCTGGTAATAAACGAATTGATCGACCGCCTACCCTAGGTCGGTCAACCGCTAGCGGTCGACCGGTAGGGTATTGGTGAGCAAATGACAGCTAGGGTTTGTGTCCACAGTGAATGTTCTGGATTTTATTATTTAAACCGGCTTAACTCTAACGGTTCTGGTGCATTCCAACTACTATAAATTAGGGCATAGTCCCCTCAATTTTATTCACACATTATTTTGGGTAACCAAGTGAAGCTCAGTCAGTCTCTCTTTCAAAGGTTCAAAAAAGTTTTTACAGTTTCAAGTAACAGAGTCTAGATGTTTATTATTTTATTTCTAATTCTATTCTCCTCTGGTTCCTTAATTTCTGAATCTAATCTACATATCCAAATCCTTTGTTGTATATATTAAAAGGGGAGATTTGAAAGAGACCATCGAAGACATGACAAATCCAAAAATGGAAGAGCTAAGGACCTGTTGTGAGTGGAAATCTCAGTCTTTCTATTTTAGTAATTGTATAGTGTAGTTTGGATAAGATATATGTCTTGAGGAATTTTGTTTTATGACAACATCACATTAAAACTCCCAAAATTCCCCCAAAGCGAAATGTCAATTCTTAGGTTGGAATCTCAATTATTTTTATATACTAAAATAATGGAATTTGTGTAAATTAAAAAATTTCAATGTTTTACCTTCCATTCCACTTCTTAACTTTTTCTTTAGATCCGACTAAGGGTCTTGATTAGAATGATTTGTAAGGTACAAATTCTTATTCTTAGTTCGCACCGCCTATTTCCACAATTTGAATGGAAATTCCCTTTGTCTAATTTCAAGTAAAAAGAAGTTGAATAGAATGTAAGAGTGTTTAAATTGTAAGTTTCTAATATCGGACAAGTCAAGGTAGTGTTACCTCAAAGTCATGTCCACTGATTATTCTTAACTTTCGAAATAGCAACAAGTTTACTTCTTCGATGTTTAGTGCTAATTAAACAAATAAATCATTTCCATATAAGTGATTCACTTTACGAAAATAATTCATTTCCATAAACGAATCATAATTTTTCTTTTTGAAATCGAATTGAACTTGTGCTTGATTTCCATACTGCTAAAACACTTCTAGAATTAGCTCTCGATTGTTGAAATGTTAAGAGAATAATTTTTCCAAGTGCGCGACCCCGAAGGCCTAAACCAACATCAGACCGAACACCTAGAAGATTACCGAATTAACATCCAATAATCGAGTTCCAATTCCTTTTTATAACTTTAAAACAATATTAATTATCCCTAAAGATAATTAATCGCATTTAAAATCTCTTTTAAATAAACAAATTCATTATCTTTTAAAAAATAGATAATTATTTCTAAACACTTATATAACAGTAGTAAATTTACTTTAAAATCTTTATTAAATCAGTGTAATAACTGAAAATTAGTTTACTAAAGCAATTTTAGTATTAGTTAATTTACTTTAGTCACTTTTATTAGATCAATCAATTAAATTCAAATATCATTAACCACAATGATTAATTAAATTCAAATAATCATTAGTTAAAATGAATAAGTAATCTCAAACACCATTTATTGAAATGATATGTAGATTTTAAACTCCATTAATTAAAACAATTAATTAAATTCAAATAATAATAAATTAATTGGATTAATCAAATTTAAACTCGATTAGCTAAAACGATTAATTAAAATACCATTTGTTAAAATGATTTATTTAATTGTATAACATCACCAATTAAAATGATTTAACGATTTATTTAATTTTAATTATCAACAATTAAAATGATTTAACTAAATTCAAAATATCATTAGTTAAAACAATTAATTTAATTTTAAAACAATCATTAATTAAATCTCAAACATCATATCCAAAATCGTGCACACCATCCAATGATACGGCGATACACTCGTCGAATATCCAAACCAAGTATGCCAACCCGTTTCTCCCCTCAAACTTAACTAACTGAATATCGTGACTTCATCTTCGATAATCTTCACACTAAAGTGACCCCGACCCTAATTTGCCATCGCCAATGACGCGCCGCCTTGAACGTCGATCTCACCCTACCGTGCCTTCCCACCTACGTGCGCCACCTCGCATAGAATGCGGTTTCAATGGCCGCGTGCCCCACTTCCGCCATAGCCACCCAAAAACGAAGCATTAGCCTACTGAAGCTTCGGCCATGGCAAGGAGAGCTTCCCAATACAAAATCGATCATGCAAAAACACTCACAGAATAGGTGACATGGGTCATGCGATCTCATGGAATCAAGAATTGCAATTTTTCGTGGATTGATAAATTAGATTTCGAATTTTAAACTTTTCTTTGCTTACAACAGCTGAATGTAAACAATAAAATAGAGAGAGGGAATTTTTTATATATATGTAAGGGAGGCATGGGTGAAGAAATGATGGGGTAAAAGTACGGGCATGGGTAAGGGATGGGCATGGGCACGAGTATATATATATATAATTTAAATTTAGATTATCAAAACTATACAACGTCCGAAAAATTCGAACTCCAAAAGAGACGTACCACTTGGCTTTCTATACGTTACACCCTAGTCCAAACATAATGGAACTTGTCCTGAGCCCTAGTTCGATCATATGTAGAAGATAGCTTTTTAAACCCAGTCATTATGTTAATTTTTCGATATTAATTTCAACGCGTTTCTAACTCGCATGACCAAACGATTCGTCTGATCGCCATGAAATCCAACGGCATAATATAGTTCATTATTTTGGATCCAATGAAACTGCTTTCATCGAAATCCGAGGTTGTGCCCCGAAAGGCTAATTTCACAGATTTAAATATTTAATTATCGATATTTATCCTGTCTGTTTACATTTGTAAATAAATTTACAAATTGAATTTACCAATATTATATATTAATTAAAAGGAGTTAAATAAAATTATTAAATTTATTTAATTAACATTTAATTCACAATTCAATTATCTTAAACATGTTCTATATTTGAATTATAAATGATTAAATTCCAAAATTCAGTTATTGTGAATATATAAAATTAATTAAACATTTAAAATAAAATAACCAAAATTTTGAGTTGTTACACTTACCTAAAATTATAATTAGTTTAAATATGCATATGTAAAATATAAGATCAATTATTAACATGATATGATAAAATAATTAAATATAAGCCATTTAATTTATGATATATGATATATATATATATGTATATATATATATGTATGTACGTATATATATAAATTAATTAATAAAATAATAATAATTAAAATAATCTTATTTGGATGTATATACATCAAACCTAAAAAAAGGGGTTTTCTTAAATAATATACAAACATATAACCAATCTAATATGTGACAACATTGATACTTATAAAAATCTCCAACTAACAATATAATAATGATATACAAACAAACAATAGAATATTATACATTAATCATAAGTTATATGAATAGTAAACACATACCAAAACTAATGCCTTGAAGTACACTTTGTAATGATGAATCTCCCTCCTCAGAACTCTTCTCGATTCGACAGACTGCTAATCCTTGAATCGTAAAACGTTGACTATCCAATGGTTGTTGCTTTGAAATTGATTTGAGATGAATTTTTTGGAGCTCCTATGTAGATAAATTCGGTTAGCGATGATGAAAAATGGTAGCCAACATAGTTCCTTTTGCATTAGGGTTAGGAGTCCTTTTATAGTGAGAGGTATAGAGAGAAAGGTGGATCATATCACTTACCCATTCTCCATAAATCCGAGCTATCAATCTAAAATACCCCTAGCCCATTTTTAGCCACCTCTCGCATCCTGATTGCTGCCAAAATATCACAATAATAACATGGGCTAATTGCTTATTTAGGTCCAAATAAATATTACTAATTAAATCTGATTTTAATCACTCGTCGATATCGCATATCGATTGATATATCTATAACTATAAATATATGCAATAATATTTATTCCTCAAATCATATTCAAAATTTTATAATCAATATTCCATAAACATTAGTTAATTTAATTAATTTATAACAATTATAAACTAACTCAATCATTAGGTCTACATTATTTCTATTGTGTGACTCGTCAAGTGTAAATTTGGTCGACGATTAACATCGAACTATTCGAATGTTAACGTTCACATGTCACTTAGCAAGTGGTGTGGCATTTTGGCCAAATTTTTCGCTTACTTAGTTTCAGTAAAATCAAATTTTACTTAAATTAAGCATTACCCGGTTGTGATATTTATTTACACCAATTCTCTTCATCAAAACTATATCACTTTGGACTTATTGAATTTGGTAACGGTTAAAATTCCAACATCGTCCATATTGAACTCTGTAGTCCAATAGAAAAGTCCTTGATTCAATAATAATAGTTATTATTAATCGTACTACTCTGGCCAGAGATTTTGACTTTGGGTTGACTTGAGTTGATCGTGATACTAATCCATATAACCGAGGAGACGAATCCTCTCTTGAATAGTGCTTCACTCCCAATACTTCCACTCGACCCAACTATAGTCACTCGATGTACGTTGTGCCATTATTTGACTATAATCAAAGTCGAGCTTTCATATAGAAGATTTACAATATTCTCAAAGCGAGAGAATTGTGTTAATTAGTCACATCAATATTTTCTATTTAACCTTAGTTATATTAACCAACAGAAAATTATCGAGCGATTCATTCCATAGTTATCCAATAACTATCAGTACGTAACCTCTAGGTGCTCCAGTAGTCATGAGTAATACACTGCCCAAATTTAAAGAGAGTTATGCCCTCTGGGCTCAACAGATACCTCGATATCTAGTCTCGATGTATCTTGATTAGAAACAATTAAAATGATGCTTTTTATAATATTATGATACAATACTCATGATTACAACTATTTGTAATTACTATCACATATATACCATTTATGGATTTTCTGTTAAAATATTGTAATTAATCGTTTAATTATTTAACACATTATAACAGAATATATAACTGAAAGAAAAACACCTTTATTACAAACGAGAATTGGTTACATAGTTAATTAATTTACAATAAATTACAAAATTGCCCCTAGGGCATACTTCGAATTCTATTAATTCCCAATATCTTTTTATATTTACTATAATAGATGTCGTTTACAAATCAAATGTCGAGAATCAAAACAACTAATGTTGATTTTAACACAAGTACATCGTTAAGAATTAGCGGTGTGTTGTTTACTTATGGTTTAGAAATATCTATGTACCTTTAACTTTCTTTCTTATGAGCACATGCTTCCTTTACATTTTGATTGACAATCAGACTATTTGATATTTCTATCAAAATGTTTTTTCAATATTGATACTTTTCTAAATGATACTTTCATATCCATTCTCGGATCATATCTGAAAACCCAAACTAAATATTTCTTCCACCGACTTTGAGACATTTTGGTCGTTACGTGCAAATAGTCTAGTTTAAATCTATATTTATAACTTTCTGCTTCAACACATATATTTCAAAACATAAAGTCATACTAAGCGATAATTCTGTCAGTAAAATGCGAACTAAATTAAGCGCATTAAATGGTGAATCTCTTATATTAATTTCAAATATTGAAACTCACAGTAATATTCTTATCGAAGAGGCTCACTGTATTCCAACTGCATTTTTATTCCCCATAAAGACACATTTGCGTCCAATGGATCATATCCCTTCGGATATAATGATCAAAAATCATATTTTGTTAATGTACTTGGAATCTATTTTGGATTTGCGCATCATACCATATCATAGAGTCAATGCTCTTAATGGTTTAATTAAACAACCGAGGATTATTTATTCTTGACATTAACAAGAAACTCATAGTTTCTCTTTAATGTACAAGAATACTTGTTAGATGTTATAATATATTTGTGTTCATTTAGGTTTTATCAATTTAATTTCATCCCTTGTAATCAGTTTTATCATTGGATTGTATACAAATTCATTTTATACCAATAATTTCTTAAAAATTCCTTTGCTAGAAATTTCCTGAAACAACAGTTATTTCTTAGTGCAATGGAACGGGCATTCATAAGAATTTTATGAATTGGCTTATATAAAACCGATTTTGCATTATTTCATAATATATTCATGTTCACAACATATATTAGTCAACTAATGACTATCGTTCCCAAAATTCCCTTGGCATGATTCATATAAGGTCCCTTATATATAATTATTACGTACAATCTTTTGGCTTGCCTAACCTGTCAACTCCTTGGTCTAGGATATATAGGGTTTCTTATAAACCCTTATCTCATATGGTTTTATAAACTACTCTTTGGATGATATTAATTTTAACCATGTGTAATACTCTTAAGTACATACCTTAGAGAAAGAAGTTAACACACAATTAATCCTGCTTTGTCCAACAAAGCTTGATTAATCTTTATCAATACATCATTATGTATTATAGGGAGGAGTGACCTTTGAGACCGAATCTTTATTCATATTGGATACATATGGAACTATTTCCAATATGCTCACCCAATCGATCAAATTGAATCATTTTTGTCGCATGTTATTTTATTTACTTCCGTTTTATATTCTATGATCATTAACTTATACGTGCATATAAAATACACATATTCATGTCTATGATAAATCATCAGGAATATGACAAAGTATGTGGAATTTTTTTGGTATTAATATACCTATGGTTGCACACATCTATATATATAAAATTGAAAAGTCTGTCAACCCTTACGATGCTTCCAATAATGGGTGCACTGCCCTTAATTGTTTGAGATATAATTAAGTAGTATCATATGATTCATACTCATATAATAAAAAATTATTTCTCAAAACTACGGATTAGTATATACTTTCAAAATAATTGTAAATAATTTTAGATACTTTATGTGACGACACACCTCTTTGACTCTTAGAAATCGACACTAATACATCCTCGGTATTCACGTGCCGCAAATCCAAGCACCGGAGATGCAGATTATCATTCGCTAAAAATAAAATAAAGATAGAAGATAGAATAATAACAGAATCTCACATCGTATTTAACAAGTGGAAAACATAAAGGTAGTACATATAATCACTCTCAAAGTGAGATATCAGAGTTATGATAAGTACTAACCCATATGGGATAGTTATAACGACCTGTCCCTACAGGTGCTGGAAGATACATATGCATAATACAAACATAATGGAAAGTAGTGGTAATAAAAAAAAGATTCAAATCGCTTCATGCTCTATATGCTCTAAATACTCCAAAATGCTCCTAATCAGCTAACTACTAGGCTGCCCGTGGAAAATTAGGGCACCCAGAGTTTAAGGGAAAAGGAAAATAAACTCCAGGTCAGTCATGGGATTAGTATGAGAAACTCAAAATACCAGTTTGAAAAGAAAAAGGTATCTCATAAGACCACATACATAAATAGGGGCGGGTTTTTACCTTATGATAACAAAAACATTTAATATGCAAAAATCATTAGATATTATTTTTAATGACATTCCTTTGAAAACATTTGCAAGTAAACTTATTAATCTTAGCCATAATTGTTAACATATTAAATTCCGGTGTAACGATCCAGAATTTGACCACTTTAAAATATACTATTTAAAGTGATTTTAAATGTAAAATATATAACATTTTATGATTTAAATAATATTAGATAGGATATTCAAAGAGAAATATACACAAAAATAGGAATAAATGCTTATATCGACAAAAGTAACAAAATCCTGATTTTAGAAAAGTAAGTTTCAATGGTTAAATAAATTATTTTAATTAATTTATGAGTGTTTATATTTTTAAATAACATTATACAAATTTATTTTTAAATTTGTTTTACATAAATAAATAGTTTAACTAAAACGCCAAAATATTACCGTAAAACATTTTGTCGAAAATCAACGTTTTGTCGATTTAAAGTTGTCGCAATGTTGTTGCACCTTTATTTTCTTATATATGAATATATATTCAAATAGTATAAGTATTAATTAATTCACTAATTAAGTTTACTTTTACTAAACATACTTAAAAAATTCTAGAATGTAATTAACAAAAAGTAAGTATAAAAAGACAAAAAGTGCTATAAAATTCAAAAGTAAACATCAGATCAAACATAGCTCAGCTGGTTGAGGACTACATTGCAACCATGGAACAAAGTTCCTGGAGGTTGCGGGTTCGAGTTCCACAGCTGAGATATGTTTCCCTTAAGGCTTGGAGCGGTTATCCTCAATAAAACCTAAAAAACTTGGTAGAGGATTGATGCTCTGGGCTGGGCTAGCTAAAAGGGGGATCAGTGTGGCGGACTAGGGCTGCACAAAGTATGGGTTGGGTCGGGTCAGACCAAATATTTCATCGACCCGCATAGGTATGGGTTTAAGGTAGCTCAACCCGTATCCGACCCTATATGAGGTTGGATATGGGTTGGGTCGGGTTTAGTAGGGTTGGGTTGGGTTGCATGAATCTAATAAAAAATGAGAATATAAGTGAATATTTTCAAAAAATAACATTAAAATGTTCAACATAATATATTAGATTTTAGCTAGCATAACACACTTAAACTAACTAATTCATTATAACATATATTTTATTAAAATTTCATTGTAAAACACATCATATGAAATTAGTTCACTACATAGTAGAACAAGTGTATCATTTTAAAATACATTAAAATGCCCTTTGGAATATCTTTGCCAAATTCTATCTTGTTTGGGTTGACATAATATATGCTTTTTCGTATATTTACTGTAGAATACATAAACATTATTCTAAGATTAGACTATTCTAATTTTAAGTGTATTGATATTAAATTAGGTTTTTAATATAGGATTGGGTTGGGTTAAAGTAGGGTTGGGTTGAACAAAATAACACACCCGACCCATATATAGTATGGGTTACAAATTATAACCCATATTCGACCCGAACTAGGATGGGTTGGGTTGGGTTTATGTGGGTTGGGTCGGGTTGGTGGGTTGGGTCGGGTTGGATATGGGTTGTGTGCAGCCCTATGGCGGACAGCTGAATTCCCTAGCTCTACTCTCCGGAGTAGGGTTTTTAAATAAAATAAAATAAAAAAGTAAACATCAAATCAAACAAACATAATTATTATATTCTTTACTTAATACTTAAGTGAAAGTGGCTTAAAGTAATGATTTGAAATTCGATGTTAAGTGTTGAAAAAATTAGTTTGCTTAAAGTATAAGCAAAGGGTATTTTGGTCTTTTTATAAAAGAATATTTTATTCAAAACTTTTTCTATAAATACCTACCACTTCTTTCACAAATTCCACACATTTTCCATTCTTATTATTCTTCCTTTTCTAAGCTTCTCCTTCTTCTTCCTTAGAGCTTTAATGCCTAAAAAAATTCCAAAAGCGTAACAAAGTTATGGCAAAAATAATCTACAAAAAAGTATACCACTTAAGTAAAGTTCAAGCTAGCAAGTTCCATCCATCCACCAAAGGCCATGCCCACCTAGAAGCCATCTTCACCTCTTTTTATCTCAACTTTTAGGATAGCGGAGCTATAGCCGGATTTCAAGAAGTTTCGGAAAATAGTAGTAAAGCTATAATCAAATCCGTAGTGACAAAGGTAGTAAAATTGGTAGGAAGTATGGTTTAGATCTGGAATTCCTTGCCTTAAAGTTTGATGGAGTGGAATCCAAAGTGAGTTATTTCTTCTTTTAACTTCATTAAAATCATTGCTAAGTTGAAGGAAATTTAAATGTTAAGTGTTGTTTGAAAACCCTTGTTGAATGCTTGTTTACTTTATTTGCTAAAACAATGGTTTGATTTCCTTGTTTGACTATTTGGATGGTTAATTAAGCATTTTAAAATCAGACGTTAAATACTTAATGGGGTATGCGGAAATGACTAGTATACGGGTTTCGTCTGTGAGATCCAAGGAGAATTGGGCGAGGGAAGGAACATCTCGAAGGGAAAGCCTGGATGCTCCAAAATAAATATCAAACCATTTTAACCTAAGATAAAATAAAAAAGTGTTGTAAATATTTGATAGAATGTAGTGTTGATTTATCATTATATTTATTTCATTGATTGATTGTTTGAATTGGGCTCGACCAGTTTATGAGCAATTAATTATCCATATGCATGGGCTCGGTAGAAAATAATTATAGGCTAACACCTTGTGATTTATTTCACGATTTGACTATAAGGTATTTAGTGGTAATATTTGGTTCACGTCAATTTAATGAATTGTTTTGAAAATTGGTTTTCAAGTTGAAATGTTATGAAATGTTTTCCTTGAAAAGAGAAAAAAAGAGATACTTGAGGATAAATATTTTGAAGTGGTTTTATATAAAAGTGGTTTGTATAAAGAATGGTTTTATAAAAATGGTTTGTAAAACGAAAAGAATTTCAAGGACTAAACCTGAGGGTTTTAAGATGATTTTTGAAAGAATTTGGAAATGAAAATTATTATAGATTTGAATTATTTGTAATTATTAGTGTAAATGATTTTGACACTTCAGGATATAAAGTGATTTGTTATATTACCAAAGATTCGGGTAACCCATAATCTACGAAATGCATGGGCAATGGAGGTGCAGATGTTCTGTAGCCTCGGTGTAGTCCGCTCTTGGAATAGAGGGATGCACAAATCTATTATTTATTCGGAAGGCTAGACCCAGTGTAACAACCCGCATATTTATCGGTTGTATATTTAAATATTTTATTTAAATATAACATCGTTCGTCGGATTATAGTCCGAAAAGCTACTTTTTGCAAACAGTCGAATTGGAGCTCGAAACCACTTCCATTGAGTTTAAAACGGCATTTGCGATCTTTTTGAGTATAAACTTCGATATGTTTGGAGTATGTCAAAATCTGCTACTTTTTCTAGTTGGGTTTTGGGTTGGGTTCAGCCCACTAGCTAACTAAACCCACTTAACCCCTCTAACTCAGCCCCCTCCTCTCCATTCTCTCATTCTCATTTCTTTTCTTAAGTAAAAACTGAAATGGGGGAAAGGAAAAAGAATTAGGAAAATACCAAGCCCTAGTTTTCTTTGCAAAGCTTGAATCCTTGCTCCAAAATCAAGTAGAAGCCATTGGTAAGCCTCCTCTTCATCTTCTCCATCTCTTCTCCTCTTCAATTACAGAAAATTCCTAAACCCTAACTTAGGAATTACTTGTTTTGATCTTAGATTGAAGCTTGTTGAGTTGAAGTGGAGATTAGTTGGTCTCCTCCTTGCAATTTTGCTCCTTCTTCTTTGTTTTGTGCTAAAAAGGTGAGATTTTTATCTCACATCTATGTGTATATCTATCATTGAAGTTGGGTATGAATTCCTAACAAGTATTCATGTACTATTGCTTTGATTTGGAAAGAATTAGCATTTCATTTGATAGGGCAAGAAGTGCTGGAAAACAGGCTCCGGCCGACCGAACGCAGGGTCCGGTCGACCGACCTGCTACTTGAGCACTTCCCTGCCTCTGTTTTGGGAGTGCAGGAATTTGGGCTCCGGCTGACCGACCAGGAAGTCCGGTCGACCGACCTGCTTCCCGAGAATTTTTCAGAACAGTGTCCGGTCGACCGAGCTCTGAAAACGGTCGACCGACCTGCTCCTGTTTTCCCTGTTTTGCCTATTTTTGTTCGTTTTGATCGGTTTTCCAAATCTTATCAATGAAAGTTGGTTTTTAATGTTTGTTTTTGCAACTTTGGCTTTGATAACATACTTTTGACTTCATTCACGAGTTTTATAAACAATCCCTCTAAATCGTATTAAAAGCTCCCTTCTCCGCTTTATAAATTTCTATTTAAACACACACGATTTTGCACTTCGAATGAAGTGGAAAGGAGATTAAATGGTTAGGTAAAACACGGACCATGAATCCACGCGTTCACCTTTTCGATTAGTCCCCGACCTATTCGATTGATTGTTTTGACCTTTGTGTCTGGTTTACCGATGACATGAGGTAAACTTTGTAATGCTTTGAGTGTGAAATTGGCTAATGGATAGTAAACCGTTTAGTGCGAACGAGTGGTTATGGGACATACGTTAACACTTTTCGGGTTCCTTTTCGAGAGTTATGACACATTCCGCCAGTTAGTGGTGTCCAGTACTGGGCCTCCGGACCTTCACCACTACGGTTTGTTGCCTTTGGGATAGTGTCTTCGGACTGCCTCCCTAGGTTTGTTGCCTTTGGGTATGTTGCCTTCGGGTATGTTGCCTTCGGGTTTGTACCTTCGGGTTTGTGCCTTCGGGTTTGTTGCCCTATAGTATCGCTTCCGATGTTGGTCTTTTTGAGCCGCATGGGTGATATTTGGGTTTGGAGCCTTCGGGCTTATGGATCCTTGTTTATACAGTACTGAGCTCGAGCAATCTTATGTTTCATTGATATGTATATTCCCTAGGTATCGCCCTTCGGTGTTGGTCTTTTTGAGCCGCACGATATATAGCGGTTACCTTGTGAAACTTGTATACCTTTATTGGTATTTGATATTTGCCTTTATGGCTTGATTTGGGATATGATATCCTTTGTTTGTTGAGATGCCGATGATATGAGGCTTGTTTTGTTATGTTCATCTTTTGCTAGATGATTGTGTATCTCCCTTAGAGATATTTGTTATACTCTGTACGATTTTGCAGGTTTATTTTTGATCAGTTTATCTAACTGATTTGTTTAGCTAGACTGACCCGTGTATTTTATACTCGGGTCAGACCGAGATGTTTCAGGTTAGGTGCTTTTGGACTTAGCCTCTTTTGCTTCCGCACGGACTATTCCGCTAGCTTCTTTTTGTTATAGCTTTTATGTAGTCCTTATCTGTTGTAACTCTGATATGTATTCTTGTGAACTCGTCTGTATATTGTGGTTTTCTATACCACTTGACATGTATCATTTTGTATACTCCGTTATGTATCAGTATATGTGTATATGATGATCTACTGTTCTGTGATGTATATTACATTGAGTTGTTACATTTTGTTCTGATAGATCCTCCAGCCACCTATGGTTTTGAATTAAGTATTTATTGGATATGTCGATTCGTTTGATATGGTAATTGTCGATGTATTCAGTAGATAGTTAAGGTAAAACTATAGATGGTTGCTCCTATCCAGCCTTATTCTCCGTATTAGCAGACGGTATTATCTAATAATACTCTTTGCTAATGTGGGTATAGAGGTGGGGCGTCACAGCTTGGTATCAAAGCTGAGTTCAGAACAAAATATGATAAACAAAGAACAGAAGCACATATTACGGTACATCAAAGTGTACTAAGTGTTACAAATCTTTGAATCATCGTGCTTTTATTCCTTCCGTGCTTTTGGGGTAGATAGGATTAGGGGAATACGTCTAGGAATGTATTTTTATTCCGTAGTATTCCATATTGAAGTATCTACCTTGTGATTAATCTTGTTCTTATCTTGACTTTCAGCTTATGGCTGGAATAGGCAGAGGAAGACGCTCGGGTGTTGGGCAATCCAGTGGCTCACATCCGGACGGCGTTTATATGTCAGCTGATCAGTTTTTAGAGTTGTTTAGGAGCATTCAGCCTCCAGTTCCTACTCAAGTGTCTCCATCTCGCAAGTCTACCTTTGCACGCTTGTGCAGTGATTTTACTCATCTCGGAGGAAAGCCGTTTAAAGGCTTTGAGTCTGTTCTTGAGACCCAAGCTTGGTTTCGCACGTGCGAACGTATCTTCTCTAGAATGGATATTTCTGATCATGATAGAGTTCTTGTAACTTCTAGTTTATTGCGAGAGCGTGCCCTTGATTGGTACGAGCTTCTTGTAGCCGAAATTGATGAGTCTGCACTTTCTTGGACTCAGTTTCGGGAACGGTTCGAACTCAAGTTCGTTCCTGAATCTGAGAAAGCTTTGTTGTCCCGGCGCTTTCTTGAATTAAAGCAAGGGGATTCTTCTGTTTCTGAATATGTTGCATCTTTTGAGGCCTTATCTATGTATGGTCTTGAATTCATTAGCACTTCTTATAGGAAGAATCTGAAGTTTGTTTCTGGTCTTAAGAAATATCTTAAGAAATCTTTGATGCTTGAGCTTAAGCATTCTTTTGAGGAGTTGGTTGATTCTGCACTTCATCTCGAAGCCATCGAGGGGGAGTGTGATAGTAGTGATGATGTTGAGGTTTGCAAGAACCCCAACAAAAAGCAGTCTCTATTGGATGAGCCGGAATTTTTCCCTTCCAAGAAGAAAAAGTCCGCTGAATCTGATTCTCCGTCTCAGTCTGTTGGAACACCTTCCATTCGGAAGTGTTTCAATTGTGGTTCTCCTGATCATATGATTCGAGCTTGTCCTAAGCCTCTCTTCTGCCGCTATTGCAAGAAGGAAGGCCATCGTAGTTCCACTTGTCCCATTACTCCGAATAATTCTCAACCAGGAAAGCTAATTATAGCAGATGCTTCTGGAGGTTCTTCTCGGGGATAAGGTATGTCTCCATCTATTTTGTTAGGTGTCTATTTTTCTTTGTGATTTCGATTCCATTTTGATAGCATCATTTTATTCTTTAAGCCCTCATGATGAGGAAAGTGTTGTTTCTCTCATTCTTGTAGTTTGAGAATTTTCTGGTATTTTTGGTCTTGTCTTAGGATTATTACCTAAGCAATCTTTTGAGTAGTGTTAAGGTCTTTTTAGCTCGACCTTACCACCGATTTTCATTTGGCTACGAGTTGCGGAAGTTAGCATTCCACTTACCGCATTCCGCACTTGTTGTGATTCTTATGAATAATTTATTATGTCATTCAGTTTGTTTTGCTCATTTCATCCATTTTATGAATCGAGTATTCTGTGAATATTTCGATGATTCCATTTTTGTATTTATTGGTTTTGGATGGAAAATAGTAATTTAAAATTTTGCAAATCTTTTTCATAAGATTTATTTATGAGTACAATTGGATTTTTGATCTTTAAAAGAATAAAGGATATTCTTAAAAGTTTTTAAGAAACATGTTTATTATCTAAAAGATGATTTTGTGATTGTATTGCCCATTGAGTGCTTTAAGAATTCTGGTCGATGCGCTTGATCAACGTTATCGATAGGAATTTCCTAAACGCTTTGATGAGACAATCAGACACAGTAAATTGAATTATAAAATAAAAGTTTTTCTGAAAAGATAATTACATAAAGGTAATTTTAATTTTGAAAGTCTTAGCTTTTTGGGAAAGAATATTATTTTAAAAGAACTCTTTCTTTCCAATATTCCTATTCTTGTTATTCCCGTAGGGAACCAAGATTCTATCTTTTGTACCAATGCTAAATCGTATTGGTTTGGATGCCGTTCACTTGCAAAAGAGAACGTGCTATCATTTATTCTTCTAAATAGTTATAGCCTATCGAGACTAGATATGCCACTCATGATCTAGTGCTCGCGGCTATTGTTGTCGCTTTTAGAGTTTGGCATCATCGTTTGTTTTGGCGGAGAAATTTATTCTCCACCTCAATCATAAACCTTTGGAATATTTATTTCTCATAAGGAGCTGCTCGAGTTCCTTGTATCTTATGACCTTGATATTCTTTGTATACTCCCGGAAGTGGGAAGTCGTGTTGCCAATGCCCTTTGTTGGAAGCAAAAAGTGGGTATTTCTTTGTTGAAGTCCGAATGGAATGATCTTTTTACCAAGTTCATCGGACGTTTTGTTGTACTTTGTTTCATTGAGCTACGGTTCATTTGACGTACTGTTTGTATTACGTCGGTGTTCCGAATTATTTGAGCTTAGGAATCTAGAGAATTCTCTAAGCAACCAAGTTCGGACCTATCTTTCCGTGCTCTTTATAATGAATTTATGTTCTTCTTATGTGTTGATATGTTTTTGGTTGTTACTCTTTATTTTCTTCTTAAGAATTGCGAGGACGCAATTTCTTAAGGAGGGGAGTCTGTAACAACCCGCATATTTATCGGTTGTATATTTAAATATTTTATTTAAATATAACATCGTTCGTCGGATTATAGTCCGAAAAGCTACTTTTTGCAAACAGTCGAATTGGAGCTCGAAACCACTTCCATTGAGTTTAAAACGGCATTTGCGATCTTTTTGAGTATAAGCTTTGATATGTTTGGAGTATGTCGAAATCTGCTACTTTTTCTAGTTGGGTTTTGGGTTGGGTTCAGCCCACTAGCTAACTAAACCCACTTAACCCCCCTAACTCAGCCCCCTCCTCTCCATTCTCTCATTCTCATTTCTTTTCTTAAGTAAAAACTGAAATGGGGGAAAGGAAAAAGAATTAGGAAAATACCAAGCCCTAGTTTTCTTTGCAAAGCTTGAATCCTTGCTCCAAAATCAAGTGGAAGCCATTGGTAAGCCTCCTCTTCATCTTCTCCATCTCTTCTCCTCTCCAATTACAGAAAATTCCTAAACCCTAACTTAGGAATTACTTGTTTTGATCTTAGATTGAAGCTTGTTGAGTTGAAGTGGAGATTAGTTGGTCTCCTCCTTGCAATTTTGCTCCTTCTTCTTTGTTTTGTGCTAAAAAGGTGAGATTTTTATATCACATCTATGTGTATATCTATCATTGATGTTGGGTATGAATTCCTAACAAGTATTCATGTGCTATTGCTTTGATTTGGAAAG
The DNA here is from genome assembly GCA_030737815.1 of Allium fistulosum. Classification (NCBI taxonomy): domain Eukaryota; kingdom Viridiplantae; phylum Streptophyta; class Magnoliopsida; order Asparagales; family Amaryllidaceae; genus Allium; species Allium fistulosum. The sequence goes on from CM060904.1 coordinate 532,305,526, forward strand.
AATTAGCATTTCATTTAATAGGGCAAGAAGTGCTGGAAAACAGGCTCCGGCCGACCGAACGCAGGGTCCGGTCGACCGACCTGCTACTTGAGCACTTCCCTGCCTCTGTTTTGGGAGTGCAGGAATTTGGGCTCCGGATGACCGACCAGGAAGTCCGGTCGACCGACCTGCTTCCCGAGAATTTTTCAGAACAGTGTCCGGTCGACCGAGCTCTGAAAACGGCCGACCGACCTGCTCCTGTTTTTCCCTGTTTTGCCTATTTTTGTTCGTTTTGATCGGTTTTCCAAATCTTATCAATGCAAGTTGGTTTTTAATGTTTGTTATTGCATCTTTGGCTTTGATAACATACTTTTGACTTCATTCACGAGTTTTATAAATAATCCCTCTAAATCGTATTAAAAGCTCCCTTCTCCGCTTTATAAATTTCTATTTAAACACACACGATTTTGCACTTCGAACGAAGTGGAAAGGAGATTAAATGGTTAGGTAAAACACGGACCATGAATCCATGCGTTCACCTTTCCGATTAGTCCCCGACCTATTCGATTGATCGTTTTGACCTTTGTGTCTAGTTTACCGATGACATGAGGTAAACTTTGTAATGCTTTGAGTGTGAAATTGGCTAATGGATAGTAAACCGTTTAGTGCGAACGAGTGGTTATGGGACATACGTTAACACTTTTCGGGTTCCTTTTCGAGAGTTATGACACATTCCGCCAGTTAGTGGTGTCCAGTACTGGGCCTCCGGACCTTCACCACTATGGTTTGTTGCCTTTGGGATAGTGTCTTCAGACCGCCTCCCTAGGTTTGTTGCCTTCGGGTATGTTGCCTTCGGGTATGTTGCCTTCGGGTTTGTACCTTCGGGTTTGTGCCTTCGGGTTTGTTGCCCTATAGTATCGCTTCCGATGTTGGTCTTTTTGAGCCGCATGGGTGATATTTGGGTTTGGAGCCTTCGGGCTTATAGATCCTTGTTTATACAGTACTAAGCTCGAGCAATCTTATGTTTCATTGATATGTATATTCCCTAGGTATCGCCCTTCGGTGTTGGTCTTTTTGAGCCGCACGATATATAGCGGTTACCTTATGGAACTTGTATACCTTTATTGGTATTTGTTATTTGCCTTTATGGCTTGATTTGGGATATGATATCCTTTGTTTGTTGAGATGCCGATGATATGAGGCTTGTTTTGTTATGTTCATCTTTTGCTAGATGATTGTGTATCTCCCTTAGAGATATTTGTTATACTCTGTACGATTTTGCAGGTTTATTGTTGATCAGTTTATCTAACTGATTTGTTTAGCTAGACTGACCCGAGTATTTTATACTCGGGTCAGACCGAGATGTTTCAGGTTAGGTGCTTTTGGACTTAGCCTCTTTTGCTTCCGCACGGACTATTCCGCTAGCTTCTTTTTGTTATAGATTTTATGTAGTCCTTATCTGTTGTAACTCTGATATGTATTCTTGTGAACTCGTCTGTATATTGTGGTTTGCTATACCACTTGACATGTATCATTTTGTATACTCCGTTATGTATCAGTATATGTGTATATGATGATCTACTGTTCTGTGATGTATATTACATTGAGTTGTTACATTTTGTTCTGATATATCCTCCAGCCACCTATGGTTTTGAATTAAGTATTTATTGGATATGTCGATTCGTTTGATACGGTAATTGTCGATGTATTCAGTAGATAGTTAAGGAAAAACTATAGATGGTCGCTCCTATCCAGCCTTATTCTCCGTATTAGCAGACAATATTATCTAATAATACTCTTTGCTAATGTGGGTATAGAGGTGGGGCGTCACAGCTTGGTATCAAAGCTGAGTTCAGAACAAAATATGATAAACACATAACAGAAGCACATATTACGGTACATCAAAGTGTACTAAGTGTTACAAATCTTTGAATCATCGTGCTTTTATTCCTTCCGTGCTTTTGGGGTAGATAGGATTAGGGGAATACGTCTAGGAATGTATTTTTATTCCGTAGTATTCCGTATTGAAGTATCTACCTTGTGATTAATCTTGTTCTTATCTTGACTTTCAGCTTATGGCTGGAATAGGCAGAGGAAGACGCTCGGGTGTTGGGCAATCCAGTGGCTCACATCCGGACGGCGTTTATATGTCAGCCGATTAGTTTTTAGAGTTGTTTAGGAGCATTCAGCCTCCAGTTCCTACTCAAGTGTCTCCACCTCGCAAGTCTACCTTTGCACGCTTGTGCAGTGATTTTACTCATCTCGGAGGAAAGCCGTTTAAAGGCTTTGAGTCTGTTCTTGAGACCCAAGCTTGGTTTCGCACGTGCGAACGTATCTTCTCTAGAATGGATATTTCTGATCATGATAGAGTTCTTGTAACTTCTAGTTTATTGCGAGAGCGTGCCCTTGATTGGTACGAGCTTCTTGTAGCCGAAATTGATGAGTCTGCTCTTTCTTGGACTCAGTTTCGAGAACGGTTCGAACTCAAGTTCGTTCCTGAATCTGAGAAAGCTTTGTTGTCCGGGCGCTTTCTTGAATTAAAGCAAGGGGATTCTTCTGTTTCTGAATATGTTGCATCTTTCGAGGCCTTATCTATGTATGGTCTTGAATTCATTAGCACTTCTTATAGGAAGAATCTGAAGTTTGATTCTGGTCTTAAGAAATATCTTAAGAAATCTTTGATGCTTGAGCTTAAGCTTTCTTTTGAGGAGTTGGTTGATTCTGCACTTCATCTCGAAGACATCGAGGGGGAGTGTGATAGTAGTGATGATGTTGAGGTTTGCAAGAACCCCAACAAAAAGCAGTCTCTATTGGATGAGCTGGAATTTTTCCCTTCCAAGAAGAAAAAGTCTGCTGAATCTGATTCTCCGTCTCAGTCTGTTGGAACACCTTCCATTCGGAAGTGTTTCAATTGTGGTTCTCCTGATCATATGATTCGAGCTTGTCCTAAGCCTCTCTTCTGCCGCTATTGCAAGAAGGAAGGCCATCGTAGTTCCACTTGTCCCATTACTCCGAATAATTCTCAACCAGGCAAGCTAATTATAGCAGATGCTTCTGGAGGTTCTTCTCGGGGATAAGGTATGTCTCCATCTATTTTGTTAGGTGTCTATTTTTCTTTGTGATTTCGATTCCATTTTGATAGCATCATTTTATTCTTTAAGCCCTCATGATGAGGAAAGTGTTGTTTCTCTCATTCTTGTAGTTTGAGAATTTTCTGGTATTTTTGGTCTTGTCTTAGGATTATTACCTAAGCAATCTTTTGAGTAGTGTTAAGGTCTTTTTAGCTCGACCTTACCACCGGTTTTCATTTGGCTACGAGTTGCGGAAGTTAGCATTCCACTTACCGCATTCCGCACTTGTTGTGATTCTTATGAATGATTTATTATGTCATTCAGTTTGTTTTTCTCATTTCATCCATTTTATGAATCGAGTATTCTGTGAATATTTCGATGATTCCATTTTTGTATTTATTGGTTTTGGATGGAAAATAGTAATTTAAAATTTTGCAAATCTTTTTCATAAGATTTATTTATGAGTACAATTGGATTTTTGATCTTTAAAAGAATAAAGGATATTCTTAAAAGTTTTTAAGAAACATGTTTATTATCTAAAAGATGATTTTGTGATTGTATTGCCCATTGAGTGCTTTAAGAATTCTGGTCGATGCGCTTGATCAACGTTATCGATAGGAATTTCCTAAACGCTTTGATGAGACAATCAGACACAGTAAATTGAATTATAAAATAAAAGTTTTTTTGAAAAGATAATTACATAAAGGTAATTTTAATTTTGAAAGTCTTAGCTTTTTGGGAAAGAAGATTATTTTAAAAGAACTCTTTCTTTCCAATATTCTTATTCTTGTTATTCCCGTAGGGAACCAAGATTCTATCTTTTGTACCAATGCTAAATCGTATTGGTTTGGATGCCGTTCACTTGCAAAAGAGAACGTGCTATCATTTATTCTTCTAAATAGTTATAGCCTATCGAGACTAGATATGCCACTCATGATCTAGTGCTCGCGGCTATTGTTGTCGCTTTTAGAGTTTGGCATCATCGTTTGTTTTGGCGGAGAAATTTATTCTCCACCTCAATCATAAACCTTTGGAATATTTATTTCTCATAAGGAGCTGCTCGAGTTCCTTGTATCTTATGACCTTGATATTCTTTGTATACTCCCGGAAGTGGGAAGTCGTGTTGCCAATGCCCTTTGTTGGAAGCAAAAAGTGGGTATTTCTTTGTTGAAGTCCGAATGGAATGATCTTTTTACCAAGTTCATCGGACGTTTTGTTGTACTTTGTTTCATTGAGCTACGGTTCATTTGACGTACCGTTTGTATTATGTCGGTGTTCCGAATTATTTGAGCTTAGGAATCTAGAGAATTCTCTAAGCAACCAAGTTCGGACCTATCTTTCCGTGCTCTTTATGATGAATTTCTGTTCTTCTTATGTGTTGATATGTTTTTGGTTGTTACTCTTTATTTTCTTCTTAAGAATTGCAAGGACGCAATTTCTTAAGGAAGGGAGTCTGAAACAACCCGCATATTTATCGGTTGTATATTTAAATATTGTATTTAAATATAACATCGTTCGTCGGATTATAGTCCGAAAAGCGACTTTTTGCAAACAGTCGAATTGGAGCTCGAAACCACTTCCATTGAGTTCAAAATGGCATTTGCGATCTTTTTGAGTATAAGCTTCGATATGTTTGGAGTATGTCGAAATCTGCTACTTTTTCTAGTTGGGTTTTGGGTTGGGTTCAGCCCACTAGCTAACTAAACCCACTTAACCCCCCTAACTCAGCCCCCTCCTCTCCATTCTCTCATTCTCATTTCTTTTCTTAAGTAAAAACTGAAATGGGGGAAAGGAAAAAGAATTAGGAAAATACCAAGCTCTAGTTTTCTTTGCAAAGCTTGAATCCTTGCTCCAAAATTAAGTGGAAGCCATTGGTAAGCCTCCTCTTCATCTTCTCCATCTCTTCTCCTCTTCAATTACAGAAATTCCTAAACCCTAACTTAGGAATTACTTGTTTTGATCTTAGATTGAAGCTTGTTGAGTTGAAGTGGAGATTAGTTGGTCTCCTCCTTGCAATTTTGCTCCTTCTTCTTTGTTTTGTGCTAAAAAGGTGAGATTTTTATCTCACATCTATGTGTATATCTATCATTGATGTTGGATATGAATTCCTAACAAGTATTCATGTGCTATTGCTTTGATTTGGAAAGAATTAGCATTTCATTTAATAGGGCAAGAAGTGCTGGAAAACAGGCTCCGGCCGACCGAACGCAGGGTCCGGTCGACCGACCTGCTACTTGAGCACTTCCCTGCCTCTGTTTTGGGAGTGCAGGAATTTGGGCTCCGGATGACCGACCAGGAAGTCCGGTCGACCGACATGCTTCCCGAGAATTTTTCAGAATAGTGTCCGGTCGACCGAGCTCTGAAAACGGCCGATCGACCTGCTCCTGTTTTCCCTGTTTTGCCTATTTTTGTTCGTTTTGATCGGTTTTCCAAATCTTATCAATGCAAGTTGGTTTTTAATGTTTGTTATTGCATCTTTGGCTTTGATAACATACTTTTGACTTCATTCACGAGTTTTATAAATAATCCCTCTAAATCGTATTAAAAGCTCCCTTCTCCGCTTTATAAATTTCTATTTAAACACACACGATTTTGCACTTCGAACGAAGTGGAAAGGAGATTAAATGGTTAGGTAAAACACGGACCATGAATCCGCGCGTTCACCTTTCCGATTAGTCCCCGACCTATTCGATTGATCGTTTTGACCTTTGTGTCTGGTTTACCGATGACATGAGGTAAACTTTGTAATGCTTTGAGTGTGAAATTGGCTAATGGATAGTAAACCGTTTAGTGCGAACAAGTGGTTATGGGACATACGTTAACACTTTTCGGGTTCCTTTTCGAGAGTTATGACACATTCCGCCAGTTAGTGGTGTCCAGTACTGGGCCTCCGGACCTTCACCACTACGGTTTGTTGCCTTTGGGATAGTGTCTTCGGACTGCCTCCCTAGGTTTGTTGCCTTCGGGTATGTTGCCTTCGGGTATGTTGCCTTCGGGTTTGTACCTTCGGGTTTGTGCCTTCGGGTTTGTTGCCCTATAGTATCTCTTCCGATGTTGATCTTTTTGAGCCGCATGGGTGATATTTGGGTTTGGAGCCTTCAGGCTTATGGATCCTTGTTTATACAGGTATGAGCTCGAGCAATCTTATGTTTCATTGATATGTATATTCCCCAGGTATCGCCCTTCGGTGTTGGTCTTTTTGAGCCGCACGATATATAGCGGTTACCTTGTGGAACTTGTATACCTTTATTGGTATTTGTTATTTTCCTTTATGGCTTGATTTGGGATATGGTATCCTTTGTTTGTTGAGATGCCGATGATATGAGGCTTGTTTTGTTATGTTCATCTTTTGCTAGATGATTGTGTATCTCCCTTAGAGATATTTGTTATACTCTGTATGATTTTACAGGTTTATTGTTGATCAGTTTATCTAACTGATTTGTTTAGCTAGACTGACCCGTGTATTTTATACTCGGGTCAGACCGAGATGTTTCAGGTTAGGTGCTTTTGGGCTTAGCCTCTTTTGCTTCCGCATGGACTATTCCGCTAGCTTCTTTTTGTTATAGCTTTTATGTAGTCCTTATCTGTTGTAACTCTGATATGTATTCTTGTGAACTCGTCTGTATATTGTGGTTTGCTATACCACTTGACATGTATCATTTTGTATACTCTGTTATGTATCAGTATATGTGTATATGATGATCTACTGTTCTGTGATGTATATTACATTGAGTTGTTACATTTTGTTCTGATAGATCCTCCAGCCACCTATGGTTTTGAATTAAGTATTTATTGGATATGTCGATTCGTTTGATATGGTAATTGTCGATGTATTCAGTAGATAGTTAAGGAAAAACTATAGATGGTCGCTCCTATCTAGCCTTATTCTTCGTATTAGTAGACTGTATTATCTGATAATACTCTTTGCTAATGTGGGTATAGAGGTGGGGCGTCACACCCAGGGGGCTGGTTATTGCTAGAAACCTTCCGAGATTTGGTAGCATATAGTTTTGTATGCTTGTATATTTGTATCATTTCAAAAGGTGATTTGTTTTCAGATCCCGAAGTAAAGGACTGGTTTACATATAATTGATATAAAGATATATATATATATCTATATATATGTATGTATATGTATATATTTCAAAAGTTTTGAAATAAGAATTCGGGAATAAATTCCAAAGAGATAATTTTTGTAAAGTTAATTAGGTTTTGAAAATCTAATTTGAAGATTAAGCCTAAGTGGGTAGTTTTTGGGAATGGCATATTGTTTGTGCATCGTAGGCTCCATGAATCCTATTTGCGATAGGAGAACTACATTGGCTTGATCCTTTTATCTAATTGGGTACCCAATTAGATAACATTATGTAGGTAGTCACAAGTGGTAGTGATGCAGCCCCCAATAATAACATAACATTTTTCTGTTGATTGTTTGTTATTTATCATGTGTTGATCTCTTTTCTGGTTACTATTTTATTTCGCATTTGACATGTCTATTGAGTTTGCATAAATGGCTATTGCTATCTCTCTCATCAGGGTTGTGCAGTGTTAGATATTTGTATTTGTATTTGGTATGTAATAAAGCACACCTAGTAGATTAAACTGATTACTCTTATAACCCGTATAATGAAATTGTATCCTATACATTTTATAGTGTTGAATATTTATCAAATATTGTGTATTAAGTTGGTAGTTTTCATTCGTAGTTTTAGAACGAACGGGTTTTTTGACGATTCTGACTGGTCCGAAAATCCAGGTCGTTACATCCAGTATGTTAGGCTCTATAAACAAAACTCGTACTAGCTCGTTCGGGGAATGGATTTCTATTCAATGGCAAGTAAGGAACTACCTTCCGTATAATACATCTCTAGAGGAATGTATTGAGGATACACAAACAATCCTCTGCATCTGGCAAGACCTGCCTATCCATGTTTGGCACTCCTACATGGCCTGGATAGAACCAAATATGACATCACCCCGGTCGTAACCGACCTATCTCGGATCCCAGAGCATTCACCACATACTCGACACATAGAGAGTAATCTAGAAAGGTGATGACCATACCCTAATGGTTGCGAACCAGATAGCCTTGTAGCGTACCCTATTATGCCATTACATGCATGAGGTACCGATTACCTTTCACATAGCACATTCCACTTTGAATGCCACATTGCCATCCCATAGTCACACAACTGATTTCTACAAACGTGTGACTCCTGCGCTCATACCTCTCAGGAAAGGGTGTTAAGCTAAGAGAAGTTACCTTCTCCACCACCAAACAGATGATGTGTTTATAGAGATAAATTTATGTAACTAGAAATGCAACGTCAGACATTTGTCCATACGAGTTGCCTAGGAACAGGACAAACCAAAGGCACTCTCCCACTACATCTTGTCAGGAATTACCCTAGGATTAATAGCGAAAAGTCCTTACATCAAAGATCTTAAATGAAGAACTACTGTCACATAATGTGATATAGGAAATTTCCCCCGAGGGTCAGTGACAAATCCCATCTTCCAAATAATATCCATGTCTTTACTTCGAATATGTAAATTGGTTCGAAGTGGTTTTCGGAAAGGAATTACCCCAAATCCGACCCCGGTTCCTTCGAACCAATCATCGATAAAAAGATGTTCTATGAACTGGGAATTATTCTTTAATTGATTAAATTCTTTTATCAAAATCTCTTTTGGAAATATATATTTCTAAAACATTCTTTTTGGTATGTACGGAATCATTAAACCTCTCTTGTCAAATCCTTTGATTACTTTAAACCTTTTCAAAACTGGGAATAATTCAAAATCATTTCATTTTTCACTTAAGAAAATGTTGATCCGAGCAAACCAAATTTACTATCCCATTCTTTGGGCCATTTCGAATAGCCAGTAAGAGCAGGAAACTAGTTTTCCAAACTCAAGCCTAAACACTATCTCTTTGACACCCATAAGGCGATCAAGTTATTTGATCGACTCTAAATCGTTTAACATTTAATCGTTCCATAAATCCTTCAAATCATCTTTAAAATACTTTATAAATCATTTAAAAACATTTATAAGAGATTTGGAAAAGAATGTCGACGTTTATATTTTAAAAGTTATAGAAAAGTGCTGCGGAAAAGTACTGCAGAAAGTGCTTTTTAAGCTATTTTGATTAAAACAACTTTCTACTGTTTGGAAATTCATTTTTATAACTCAAATCACTTTTAAAACATTTTAAAAGATTTTTAGAATCTATTTCATATTTTTAAACTATTTTAGAATATCATTTTTAAAGAAATCATGTTATGGATTCCGAACTGCAAAACCATGGATTTTCCAAAATTTTTCTTTACTCATATTTCAAAATCTACTTATCGAAACCTCGATTTTCTTTCTTTATTTGGAAACTATGGATATAATATTTTGTAAAATTATTATCTCGAATAATTTTGAACTATATTCCATTCTATATACTCGTTTGACTTTTATGGCGTGAAATCGCGAACTTCCGTTACGCAATGCGCCTATTTTTGACTAAATTTTCAATTACTTTTCAAACTTTACCAAAAAACTTTCAAATGTTTATAAAAAATTTAAAACTCATTTTTAAACCCTTTTAAAGTAATTTAAAATTCAATATATACCAATTTATTAAATAAAGGAAAGTGTGACTTCCATATATATTCAACATTCATATTAAATAATCATCATTAACAGTCATAATCAAACATATATAGCTATAGCTCCGCCACTCGAGTTTTAAAGTTCACGATCCTCCGGACATAGGCTTCTAGGTGGCTCGACCTAAACTTGGAATGGCTTGAAGAGATCACGGCTTAGAGTAGCGGAAAAAGGAAGGCTCGACCTTTAGTGGAAGAGGAGGGGGCCGTGAAAGATGAAGAGGAAAAGTGGAGTTTTGGAATTGTTTTGAGGTGCTTAAGTGTATATAAGTATATGTTACAATTTTAAATTCTTTTTGAGAAATATTTTGGCATTATTTCCTCAAGATTAGAAGCCATGAAAATTTGGAGAGAGAGAGAGCTTAGGAAAGGAAGAGGAAGATGAATGAAAATGAAGAGTAGAGTGTAGGGTTTTTATGGGGATGGAAGTGGAGTAAAATATATTAAATATTTTATGCAGTGCATCATTACTAACATCACCACCCACTCCCCCCATACACCTAGGTTCAGCCGAATGTACCCCTCCTCTTGTGCTTGAAATAATGCTTGCACTATGTTGGACTTTTGGTTAGCTTAGGAAGTAAGGAAAGGAGAATATTTTATACAAATATGTTTTTATATCTATATGTATATATGTGCATATATGAATGATCACTTACATAAGAATATATTTTTATGTATGCACATGTATATGTGCACATGTATATCTACAACGTTCTACAACTTCCATGCGTTGTATTGTTACGAATCCCAATTTCGATTCTGGTCATATTTTCACTTTTAGTTAATATACATATATATGTAAACAAAATTTAAAAATAAATTTCTTATCATTTTCAACCAATCAAAATGATCATATTTCATTTATAAAACCTTATAATTTGTATTAAAAATTATTTACAAAATTGTTATTATATCAATAAATTGAAAAGAATTTTTCTTATGATTTTAAATCAAATATATATATTTATAATATTAATGATAAATTATTACTCTATAACTATTTGAAATGTGCTATCAAAATCATTATAATAATTATTAAATCATATTAGTCTAAAATTAATTTAAATAATAATTTTATTAAAGTGATATATTTGCGGGTCGTTACACTTTAGTATTTTCCAAATACATCATTTTTGTTGTGAAAACAAATACCACATTATAGTTCTGTTTATTCATAATATTCACATTGAAATATGGCCGTGTCTATTTTTCAGTCGACAGTGAAAATAGTCATTATTTCATAAATAATGTTTGGTATGTTTTATGAAAATAATTTTCGTAACTTGATGCAATTAATAAGCGCTATATAACATGCTTCCACTATTTCCACCATTACTATAATAGCATACTAAATTTGGAGGTCCATCGTTCACTTAATATAGATTATTTATTTCATATACTACAACTAGTTTATAGTGAAGAGTTCTTTGATCAATTATCTTGAACTCAAAGAAATAAATGTCATAGAAAACAATTTTATATATGAAAATACATTTCAGAATAAAATTCATATTTTTCATTCCAGTGTTAAATATCAATTATTATTATTACAATTCTCATTTTCGATGTTTCTTTATGAAGCAGAAGTGACTATTCACTCTCTTCATCCCAACTATACCTAAATCACATCTACTCTTGTACGCTCATTTTTCTTTTTAAATGGTCGAACCATTCAAAAGAATACCCTTATTATAACACAATAATGAATTCTTTACAAAAGCGCACTAGATCATCCTTAACATTTAAGGACTTCAAATATGTTGCACTTTGCATAAATTGATCAAAATGACATTTCAGCAATTGAGTTCTTTGGTCTATTTTATAGTTTTGGTCTATGTTACATTTAACACGATATGAATACTCGATCCCAAACTATGGTTTATTTGCTTATTTCAGATAAACTAATCTCATCGAAATATTGTACATTACAAACTATGACCATTCACCATATAACATTTATGTGTAATTGTATATGGAAGAAATATCCATAGTATTGTATTGCTTTTGATTTTGGAACACATAGAATGCAGTATATAGTCTCGACAAAATAAACACGTAAGCGACCAAATTACAGACGTATTAAGTAGTTGTAAAATTAGGCACTTGCATGAGTATAAAAAACATTAACCTGCAAGAAGTATTTAATAGTAAGTATATGTTATATTTTTATTTGTCATTCTTCAATTCAGTTCAATTATATATATCTTAATTGATAAACATTATATCAAACATATTAAATGCACAAATTGATCAATGTAGATCATTATAACATTATGTAGCATATGTTATTACAATATTAGAAAGGTTAAATGTTATCATTTCATTTTTATAATAAGGCTTCCACTAGTCTTTTATGCTTCTTCAAACCCTAAGCCAAAACGTATAAGTCTTTCGACTTCACTAGTGGGTGTTAAGACTCGTTCGTCTAGGGTTTTTGATCTTAAGTTTGCTCAACAAGTCATAGCCCCACAAATAATGGATGACTTCTTATCAGTTATATAATATAGAACTCCTAACCTTGGTACCTTGTCCTAGTTTCACTTCGACCTTGAGTTTGATCAACAAATCGAAACAAATTTATTCACTCGTACCTACCATATCGCGACGACCTAAATATAATATATGTATGAGTTTGCTCAACAAATACATATAGTTATCTTACCTAGTCTTAAAGTATATTAATAATGCTACACATAACATCCCTATTTTGAGTTTTCTCACTAAGTAAGTAGTATGCAAGTAATTTATTAATATATGTTTATACATATACATATATGTATGGTAGAGTACAACACTATATTGACGATTCCTAATCTTCAATTTATTATATTGAGTGATATTGACTTTAGAAGAATGTATTCTTATGAAATACCCTCATGATTCAAGCGTCCGACACATCAAAAATCACAATATACATATGTTTACATATGTATTTATTCCTTAAGTCTATTTGGGGTTTCTTAATGTTCCCCTTTGATTTGATTCATATTATATAAGTTTTATTATTATATAACTTTTATATTTCATATTACTTACATAATAGTCTTAAGTATAACATTATATTAATTATATTAATTAAATCTTATTTAATTAATTGACACTTTAATTAGCTTTTATATTATTCAATGATAACATATTATATTGAATATATATACCATAACCTTTATAGTAATACACATATATCACATATATATATATGTATTTTAATTTATTAATTAACTTTTAGTTTATTTATTTAATTAAATAATTTTAATTAAATTTTATTAATTTTGAAAACTCTTGTATGCATACATGTATACTCATGTTATCTTAAAAAATTCAAGACAACACAACATATATCATTATATATATTATACATGTGTGTGTATATATATTTATATTTAATTAATTAACTCATTTAATTAATTCACTTATTTTATTAAATTTATTAATAAATAATATTTTCGAAATTAGTTTTAAACATTTTCAAATATTTTGAAAATTTATACTATAACCTTTATAATATGAATTTTATTTTTAAATTTAACTTTTAAATTCAAAACTTTAATCTTAATTTTCAAAACAATTTGAAAATTAATATTATAACATTTATAATACTTTTCGTACTTTAAATTTAACATTTAAATTTAAAACTTTTATTTTTAATTTCAAAATAGTTTTGAAATTAGCCCAAGGCCCAATTCAAATTGGGCCTTATTCTATTAGGGATAACCTTTTAGGCTTACCTCGTCATTTCAAGCCAGGTTAGTAGCAAGTTAGGGCAGAGTACTTGATTACCTAAACCTAACCTTTGACATTACTTTTTTGAACACCCTACTATATAGGTAGGCTTTAATAAGTTCACCTTTACATGACTAATTTGGACCGCATATGCTACTTAACTCTACTACTATTATTGGAACTAGGCCAGCCCGTAGTGGAAGTTATCGATGAATTTCAAAAAATATATCATATTGGATCTTTATTGGGCCTATGAAGTCTAGTTTATTTAAAACATTTCTAAATTTTTTTAAATAAAATATTTATTTTCTTAAAATTTATAAAATGATATAGTATTTTTTAATTTATGTTATACTAAATATACATATATCATATGCACGCGCGCGCGCGCGCACACACACACACACACACACATATATATATATATATATATATATATATATATATGTGTGTACATGTGCAACATATCAATCTGTGTAGGTTTTAACATGCCCGTGTATAGATGTTGAGATTTACATCGTAAAGATAACGTTAGCTCATCCTATATGTAAATATATTGTGCAAATATATGTATATATATATACACTTTTTCTTTTATAAATAAAATATTACAATATATATAAATATATGTATATGTATAAATTAAACTATTATATATATATATAATTTTTTGAGGTAAATGAGTGATCCTCCATAAGAGGAGAGCACTCATATAATTTTATTCTACACTTAAATTGGGGCTGTCAACAAGTCTAGTAGGTAGAAAAAAAGCGCCTTTATAGAAAGAAAGGAAAAAAACCCTCTCCACAACCCAGTGCCTGGTAAACGTATCCTAAAGTAGAAATAAGTGCGGAGTAAATAGTAAAAACAACTACTAACTGAACCTATAGATTGACTGGGGGCTTTAGACAAAAACAAAGATCAACATGTATGAATAGAGACCCAATGAGCAGATAATAAAGCAAGCTACTCAGAATAAGTCATAAATTGTGATTGGAGACCCGTGAGCGTAGAAAGAACATAAGAACAGACCGTGGTAATGAAAAAGAGAAGAAAAATAGTCCAGCCTTTTTGAAGTGTCTTATCAAAGAAGAAGGGGTAGCAATTCCTAGCTTTCCAGCATCCTTCTTCAAAGGTGCAATAGACCAGTCTTCAAAGTGCACTAAATCTAAAAAGCTCAAAAATACAAACATGAGATTGACACACACACACACACACCCCCCAACACACACATATATAATCCTAAGATTATGTACATATACATGTGCAAAAGCAAAATGAAAGCATAAAGGAAAGCCAAATTATTTGTTTATCAAGAGTAGGTCATTCAAAATTGTGACGACCCACCTTTTTGACTCCTAGGAACGACACTTAATACATCCTCGGTATTCGTGTGCCATTGCCCAAGCATCCAAAAGATAAGTTGTCTTGGGGTAAAATAAAGAACAGAACAAGACAGAATAGAAATACCTCACAACGGAATGGTTATATATAATAAAAATGATATAGTACAAAAGGCTACACCTTACATGGAGCTATCAGTGTTAAACAAAAGTAATACATCTAATAGATTTGTAGCTATACATTTTGACTTTACATTTTTTTCAGTTACCAAATATACCAACAAAATCATATAGCGGAAATAAATAACTAGATAGCTAAGGAGTCGACTGCTCGATCACCCTCTTCAAAGAGATCCAATGAAAACCGGCTATTCTTGGGCTACCTAAATATAATTGAGTACCCAAGAGTTTAGGGAAAATAAAAAACTCGGGTTAGAAAAAATGTTTGGTATGAGAAAAACTTTGGAACAAAAGGAAATGTATTTAACAATAATACGTGGGACCACACCGCTAACACAGAACGGGTTTTCTCCCACATAAACAACAACCAAACATAAGAATGGAAAATAATAATAGGAAACAAATCTAAACATAGATGATGGGAAAAAATTATATGAAGATCCATAATTGAAAGAATGGGAATAGTCTGAAGAAAATCCAAACCGGACAGAATGGATAAAACAAGATAACAAGCCAAACTTGATAGAATGTACAAAACCTATAATTAAACATCGTGAAGAGTGGTTGACTCTTCCCATTACAATTATAGAAAAAAAATTCGAAGGTTCGAATCAAAAAAGAAAAGAATTTTTTTCCAACAATGACTAGGAAGGTGCACCCCCTTGAAGTATACCTCTAGTAATATACTTCTGCGAAGCTCATTTACTCTGTGACACTTGTCGGACAATACCAAGCCGGACCCCGCCAACCTTACCGAGTATCCGAATATTTCACGTCTAAATCTTAACTGTTTTTCACATGACGGTACACAAAAATCTAAATGAGATGTGACAATATCCTAATGGGAGCAACCCCACTTAGCTTGGCTTCCTCCCGCGCTTTTGGTTTAGTAATTTCCGATAAAGGATAATAAAGCTCAAAAGAGCAGCAAATCGTCTTAGAATGATGATAATGAAAATAGCCGAAGTAACCGATAGCTGAAAAACCAACTATCGAGGATATAAAATGATCGTATAAGGGAATTAAGTCTTGTATACTTATCACCACTCATCAAATTCAAACTTGTATTATTTCTTGGTTAAAAGTAATACCGGGTAAGTTAAGATAGTGTTACCTTAAAGTCTTGTCTCATGGTTATTCTTAACTTTCGAAATAGCGACAAGCCTACTTCTTCGATGTTTAGTGCTAAGTATACAAATAAATCGTTCCCATATAAGTGAATCGCTTTAAGAAAATTAATTCATTTCCATAAACGAATCAAACATTTTTTTTCTACTTTAAAAAAACCGAATTCATGCTTGGCCTCACATTACAAGTATTATCTTTAAAACACTTTATTTACAGAGTTTACTAACACTAAAACATCAATTTAAAAAGGATTTAATAACTTAAATTAATCCTTATTAAATTGATTAATTAACTTTAAACTTCATCACATAATTTTATTTTTGAACTTCAAATGTCTTTAAATAATAAAAAGGATAAACCATATTTAAAACTTATTAATTCAACTAATAGTAAAATATAATTAATTAAATTATTAATTAATTAATTATCATTATCTAAATGAATAACAAAGTTAAAACAACCTTGTTACTTCGATAAATTTATTTTGAAACTTCATAAATTAAGTTGATTAATTAATTCCAATAACCTTTAATTAAAAAGGTAAATCAACTTTAAAACATCATTAATTCAATTAATTAACAAATTTAAGTATAAATAATTAAATAAAATAATTAATTAATTCTCATTGTTCAAAAATGGTTTATGAATTATAAACATCAATAAAGGAAAGATTAATTAGATTTAAAACAAGTCGATAAATTTTAAAAATCATTTATAAAAAAGATTTATTAATTTAAAAGCATTATTTGAAAATTGATTAATTAACTTTAATTCATCATTATTGATGATTAATTATCCTCATACATCATTATAAAATTATTAATTAAATTTAAACATCATTAATAAAATGATTATTAATTAAACAATCATTAACAAAGTAATTAGTCAAATTTAAAACACATCATTAACTAAGTAATTAGTTAACCTTAATCTTTATTAATTAAGCAATTAATTAAATTAAATAATCATTATTAAAATGGTTAATTATTTTTTAATGAATTTTTAACCAGAATCTTGCTTAACTTTTAAAATAATTCTAAGCACAAAGATAAAACCAAACGGTTTCGATAAAAAGTGATTTTGCGAAAGTGCCGATATAGCGACTATCGCAATATGGGCAGTTCGGAGAAAAAGTTTATTATATATTCATTCAACCAAACATTACATAGAAAGGGTATGAATATATATACAAGGTAATTAACTATGAAACAACATGTAAAGAGCATTTACTTACAAATGATTAACTTTAACTACCAATTTTACATTTAGCATACTACATGTTTACTAACATAATCAATTTGCACCTCAATTTCAGTGATTGAGATTTTCGAAAATAAAAATATCATAGACATGAAAGTTGTAGTCCTTTTAACTATCTTTCCAGAACATTAAAGAAATCTAAATTCCTATTGAATTTGCAAAAGTTATGGCCGAATTACTAAGGGGTATTTAAACAATTCCAAGCCAACATCAACAATGCTAACAATTTATTATCGTATTATGGAATAACATATAAACAAGTACATAAAAACACAAGCACATTACTTTCCAAGCAATAATCCAACAAAAATTATTATCAACAATTAATATTTAAACTTTGAATATTGGAGTGAGCTTTATTCACATAGTCGCTACCAAAAGAAGTCGAATTGCTACAACCGCTAGCCTAACACCCAAACTATCTTCACTTCACCAAAGCTCGGACTTTTGGGCCCTTGATGGGCTGATTTGGGTTTGGTCTTGGCACTATAGGCTCGGCCTAGGTGGTTCCAATGGGACGTGGGGTTCGTATTTGTGTAGATTGATTTTGGAAGTGAAGTATGGAAGTTTTAGACTAGTTTTAAGTGAATGGACTAACTTTTAATCTAGAAATGCATGGATAGCCATGAATGGATGTATGAAGATAGGAAGGAGGTAGAAATGGAAAGTAAAGTTAATGAAGTAAGGGAAAAAAATGAAGAAGTGGGTATTTATAGACATAGGAAAATAGTTGAATTACTAAACTACCCTTGTATTAATTAATATAAACATGACATGTCTTAAAGTCACATCACCATACTTCTCCTCCATTAGGTCATACAAATGTGTACTTAATGTATGATAAAGAGAAGACATGATAATATGGAGATGTTTATGTATGTATACACACACACACACACACAAAGTTGCCAAAATGTCAAATGTTGTCTCCCTTGATGCGACTATTTTCTATTTATTTTTTATTTAGTTGCCAAAGTGTACATCATCATTATCTTAAGTTAATTAACTTAATTAAACCTAATTATACTTCTTCACCCAAATTATATAATTAGTCTATGTCCATATATAGAAGAATGTGTGCACAACATTTCAAGTAACTTTTATACGATGAAACATCGAAAATTTGAAAAACAGTTTTCAGTCATATTTTCTGTCTTTCATCAAACTAAGTATTTTTGCAAACTAAATTTGAAAACTATTTTATCTTCAATATTTATTATTTAAAAGTGTTTTTATTTTTAATTATAAAACATATTATTTGAATATTTGAAATTAATTAAATATTCATAAATTAATGTGGTGAAATTCCAAATCGTTACACTCTCCCCCTTAAATGAATTTCGTCCCCGAAATTTACCACAATCCTATCCTAGAAAAAAAAATACCCAAGAAATACTAACACATTAATCAGATGTAACTTATCTAGCAAAACTATTATGATATAAATCTATATGCAACCAAAAGAATATACTGAAATAAAACAATGCACATACAATCATATAGCAAGGTAAATTTAGAACTAAATGCCCGGGCTCTTATATTAAAAATTTAGTTTCAAATTTCTTCAAAAAAATAATAATAATAAAACCAAATAAATAAATAAATATCTAGGAGCGTGTCCTCCTAGCAAAACATGTAAAACTCTAGAATCGAAACAACATGGAGCATCCAGTAGTATTCTGGTTCCTCCAAATACAACAACTAGAGTGAACAATTATTATCTCTTTCCCAAAAAATATATCAAAAATCATATTTTCAAAAGCATCGGGATTTAAATCCTAATAAACAATAATTTAAAAACTTTGGTTTATTTTTTTTTAACTTTATAAACTATGGTACATTAGACCACACAATCAATTAATCAAACTCAATTATATCAAATCAACCAAAATTTGTAAAGGAATATACTAACACTATCAACATTATTCAAAATGTCATCATTATTCAAAATGTCAAAAGATTAACAACAAACTCCTAACTTAGGTTCAAAACTTTCTTGATTGCCCAAAATATAGATAATTATCTAAGCGTACCATTCTTTGCTCATTAGCCTCTGGTTATTACTTAGAAGATTATCCAAACTTACATGGACAAAATTGAAAGTTATGTTGTAAAATTATTGGTTTCTTGATAACAACAATCTTTCTAAATCACATAAATTTGCATTTAATATTTTCTTTAATACCAAAATTATTTATAAATTATTTCATAAATTTTTATCTAAGTTTTAAAATATTCATTTCTTTATAAAACACTAAATAATAACTTATTCCACTTTATTTACTTGTATAATACCCTTCTAAATCCTAAGAGTATATGCAAAACACAAAATTTATTTAGCTTTTCACAATTTAGGTGAAGATCAAATCAAAATTTGGGTCTTTTAAATTTGAGTCAACTTCTCGACCTCTTTAGCTTAGAGTATTAAGATGGACAATATTTATGGGTTGACTAATCATAACAAATAGTTTATACTACTTACATGTCTTAAAAAGCTATGGTTTTAATAAAATGATGTCTATTAAAACCTTTCTACCTTTTCACATTAAGGTGTTATAATGAATCATGTTTATGGACTGATCCAATAACACTAATTAGTTTACACTGTTTAGATACTTAAATAATAGTGGAAATTAGCCATAAGGGCCTCTTTAGCAAGCGCAATTAGTTTCTAGGACACACAACTGAAATAATTACTTTTAAGGACAAAATGCAAAATAATTAGTTTATAAGGCCTAAAAACCTATGAAATTATGTCCTTGAAAGTAATTGGACTACTGACTTTGTCCTTAAAAGTAATTATTCTGCTGACTTTGGCCTTGAAATTAATTTCTGTGGATGTGTGTTCTAGAAACTAATTGGACTGCAAAGTTTGTCCTTTTGGTGAAATGCCCCATAATTTCTATGGTTTTGATAAAACAATGTTATCAAAACCTTCATATCCCATCTAACCCATTTAAATCAGTGTTAAATTACCTCATATGTTGTTATAGGGTAAAATTCATTTATTTAAACAGTCTCTTATCAATAATACTTTTTATTTTGGAAATCAATTCCCATTTAGGGAACTTAAAAATTGAATTCCCGGTTTTTAGTTTCAAAACTCATCTTTGAAAGTATACACCATACTTTTTCATTATAAAATAACTTCAAACAATTTGTTTATTAAAACTCACTTTGGGTTTGTTTGGATTTGAATTCATTTCAATCACACAATGATAAAGAGAATGATTTACTAAGTACTCCATAAGATTCGCCTAAGCAACATCTAATCGTCACTTAGAAGATTATTCAGATTACCACTGTGACGGCCCAGAATTTTCGACGCATGAAAATCGACATCAATATGTTCACTGTATTACATGCCGAGCAGTCGAATGCCGGAAATACCAGATCGTAAGAGAAAGAAGAAAGAGGTAGAAGAAGAAAATAGAAAATAACAATACAAAATCTCACAATCGCAGTGGAACAATATATAATAGATAACAACTGGTCTTTATACAAAAAGAACTATAACTGTTATTTATACATTACATCATCAGAGTACAACACAATCAATAACTCAATATCGGACAGTTATAATAATTTGTCCTCACAAAAGATGAATATACAGCCTACAATACACAGCGGAATATAATCAGATACGTGAAATACGTTTTCGTCATCCAGCTCGTCTCTTGAGCTCCATAGCATCCTATCCTGTATCTGTAATACTCGGTCTGATCCGAGCATTATAATAAAATAACACCCGAGTCAGTCTGGAAAACCAGCGTGAGAAAACACACTCAATTTGAATTATTAAAGTTATCAAAATCCTTTGAAAACAAAGGTATCTCGTAAGACCACGCTACACATAAACACGACGGGTTTTTACCCTACGATAACCAAAACACTTTTTATCAAAATCATCTGATATTATAATAGTGTCGAAGTACAAATACTTATTCAAATACCTGAAATTGTTACATTAATTAAATTGGAGCATACTAGGCTCTACAACCAAAACCGTAAAGACACGTATTGGAGAATGGATTCCATACGAATGACTAGGCTCTGGGGTATCACCTGTCACCGTACACGTCTAGAAAAATGTACCGAGGATCACGATGGGATCCCCTGCAACACAAGATCGGACTACCCCTAACCTGGATAGATCGAATATGCTATCACCCCGGGTGTTCCCACCCTTTCCGAGAGCTCTTCCGCATGCAACCGTATCCATAATATATAATATCTGAGGGTATCTAGAAAGGTGATAAACATACCCTAATTGGGTGCGACCCACTTAGCCTTGCTGCATCTCCCTTGTTTTTCAGTCATTCCCGGTTGATGAGGCTAGAGGCTACGATTACATTTTTAAGGAATTTTCACTTAGAATGCTCATTGTCCTCCAATGACAATGTACTAATAGCATTCATCCATACAAGTCCGTTCTGGGTCCGAACGGAACCGAAGGCACTATTCCTACTACATCCATTTTGGAATCATCCATAGGATTAGTAGCGATTAGCCCTTGCACTTCACTCCTCCACCTTCGACACCATGCTCTTGTTTTCACTTTCGAAAATGTACTCGTTGGATCGAAGTGGTTTTCGAATAACTTATCCGATCTCGGTCTCTTTGAAACAACGTTTGATATTTCCGGTAAACTTAACCCCGGTTCTTTAGAAAATAAAAAGACGAAAATAAGATCAGAGATCACCTCGTAAATATTAGTGGACGGATTTCCTTATAATCGTCCTAGAAGAACGAAAAGAGTTTATACGTACAGTATAGCACCTCGAATGGTAACTGTACCATATAATTCCCGTGTTTCCCCTAGATATTTCCAAAGTTATATTTTAGGTCCAGATTTGATAGTCAGTTATTTAAATAACAATTAAACAATCATTCAACCAAAATTTTCCTTTCCATTGAAAACACCAAATCTCTTTTTAATTTAATTTCAATAAATTAAATCTCTTATCAAAATTCATGTACTTATCTTATCGAAGTAAGTACGTTTACTAATCATTCTTTCAAAATATTTGAAAACTTTTTAAAATAAATATGGAAAGCACCACGCGGTATCAACCATGGATTCACAGCTCAATAGTTACGTCTCTATCCCAAAGATATCTAAAACTTAACTGCAGGCACTCACTGCCTTCGATTTCGCCATGAAAGTATACCATTTCTTTCCGAAAACTTTATTAAATAATTTTCAAAATAATACTTATAGATTCTATAATAATTTTCCAAGTTAAATTTAGGCAAATATTCTTTAAAATAAAAGTTATTATATAATATTAATATTTAATAATTTATCCTTCTAAAATAATAATACTGATTAATTCTTAAATAATAATTTACTTAATATAAACCCATTATAAACTACTTAATTAATATTTAAATATACTTTAAACAATTTAAAACAACTAAATAATTAATTTTCTGAAATACTCTTGAAACACTTTTTTAATTACCTAGATAATAATTAAAAATCCTTCTCTCTAAAACAAACTCAATTTCTCAATAATTTTTTTTTTCAAATTCCAATATAACCAGTCTAACATTTATAAATCTCTCTCGATTTATTCCCAATTTGATTTACGTCCCAATTCCGTAAATCCCTTTTTCACATTTCCAAAGATAAATCTACCATTTATTTTAAGCCGATTTACCCATCTCCTTATAAATACTCACCGTGAATTTATAACTCCAATTAATCCACTGATAATCACTTCACTTTATTTATAAACCTTGTTACAAATTCCATAGTCTCTTTTCCCGTTTATAATGGTATCACAATTCTTAATTGATTTTAAATCGATTTCTAATTTGAATTCCATTTTCAAATCAATTTCTTAAATAACCCAACTATATTCCACTTTCTCTTCTTCATTTAAAATCTTATTTAAAATCTAGTATAACAATTTCATATTTTATTTTCAAATTTCCTTTTTATTTTCCCAAACTATTATAAATCTCGATTTAAAATCTTTTTTATACTTAAACAAATATTGCTTAAGTTTTATTATTTAGAATCCTTTTATTTACATTATTCCAAAATCTCTATTTTCCATATTCCAAAATTATTAAGTACAAATTTAAAATCAAACTATTAATTTTATCCAAAATTCATTTCTTTTAATAAATCCAAATTTCACAATAAATATTTTTACTTCCAATTTTTCTTTTAATTTCTTTTTAAATTCAATATACATATTTATGGTATTTTAAAATACCATATACTAAACAATCAATAATATAACATCCAATAAATTCAAATTCCACTATAATCTATCACAGATTATTCAAACAATCATATATCACTACATATAAAAATTAAATTCAACAATCTTAAGGAATCCAGTTCGATCCCTCCAACCTATTTTCCTGCATCCACAGATGTTAATACAATATAAAAATACCAATCCCACTTTGAGCGGGATATCGTGGTATATAGGGTCATCCGCTATTATGTGGGACACATAGGATCTCATCCGCTATATATATGCGGGAATATCAATCACTCCAATATATATATTCTACTATACATAATATCACATTCAACTAATAAAAATATATCAATTCAACCAATCAATCAACAATTAATTTTAACTATTTAAAATTAATTGTAGTAATCAAAAATTAAGTGAGATTTACTCACCTTGATTTATTTTGCAATCCATTCCAATTTTTAATTCCATCGCGTAATTTGCAACTACGAATCCATCGTGACATTGATGATTTTTTTTTCTTTCCGAAATTTTGAACCTCGCACGAATAAATTTACGACGTATATAAGTTAATGATTTTTTTCTATAATTAAACTAATTCACATTAATTAGAATAAATTTTCAAATTAATTGCTATATACCTCTCATGGCTCGACACCTCCACTGCCATCTTTAGACTATCGACAACCACATCCATTACTCCAAGCCAAGACACACACAATCGCCAAGCCCTAACCCTCGAAGTCGCGACCCATGACTTCGCGGTACTGCCACCCCTGTCGTCCCGCAGCCACCTTCTCCATCGACCACGAATTTCCACCACGCTCGCCCACACCCTCCAACGCCTCCTCATCTCCAGTTGCCTTCAGGTCGAGCTCGCCTTGATCATCGATTCGCTCCACTCCGTCCTTCTAGGCGGCATAAGGCCGACTTCGAAGCGATCACCTCCATTCTCTTACGCACTTGACATTCGTGCGCCTCCACTCCTCTAATCGACCCCACCTCGATTTTAATTATTTTTAATTTCCCCCTTCCATTCAATCGACAATGAACCAGACTCCACGTTGATACCCACGGTCGCGAAACACCTCTTCCCCTCTGCTTCGCGTCCCTCCTCCATCGCGATCGAGCCTAGCCTCACCTCCACCTATGGTTCGACCCCGAACCATGGCTAGGCTCTCGCGTGCCATTAATCTCTATCTTTAAATTTTTTTCACGAGTTCAATTTTTTTCGTTTTGAAGAGATAGGCACCGTGATTTATAATGAAGGGGTAGCGTAATTTTTTTTCATCAGATTTGAACTGATATTAGGGAAAAGAAACACGCGTGATTTAAAATAAAGGGGACGGGATGGAGTGATAAGAAGGTGGCATTGAGGAGAGGGAGATAGTATAGTGAAAGAATAAAATAACTGCTGAAAGGAAGATTGACCAATTAATAAAATAATTTAATTTCAAAACGTCTCGATCTATGCATCTTAAAATCTCGAACTCCTATCGAGGCGTGCCGCTAAGCGTTTATAATGTTATACCCCTATTCCGAACGTAATGGAAAAGGTTTCGAGTCCTAATTCGATTGTATGAA
The DNA here is from genome assembly GCA_030737815.1 of Allium fistulosum. Lineage (NCBI taxonomy): Eukaryota > Viridiplantae > Streptophyta > Magnoliopsida > Asparagales > Amaryllidaceae > Allium > Allium fistulosum. Next base: position 532,330,674 of record CM060904.1, read on the forward strand.
GAAGACAGCTTTTTGGACCCAATTATTACATCGAATTTTCGATATAATTTCAACGCGTTTCTATCCCATATGGCCAAACGATAACCCTAAGCGTTACGAAATTTGAAATCCGATAATAATACACTATTACAGATCCAATGGAATAGGTTTCGTCGAATTCCGAGACTGTGCCCTGGAAGGCTATTTTAAATGTTAATTTAAACGATAAATTTTTAAAACTGAACAAATCACTTTTAAATTCAGTTTAAAAAGTTTTATTATCTTTAGTATTATTAATATAAATTTTATAAGCCTTTAAATAATTTTTATCAAGTTTAAAACTCAAGATTCAATATTTTAACAAATTTTCAATTATGAAATTCAATAATTAAATTATCCAATAAATAGTTATATTTGAAATTCAAGTTAAAAGTTAAGATCTGATTATTTAATATCAATTAAATATTCCAATTTCAAATAACTAAAATTCTGTGTCGTTACAACCACAAACTAACCGAAATATTTTCCTTCGAATTATTCAAAGAAAAAGCATTCTACTAAAAATTTCTTTTCCAAGATATTTATAATTTAAAAATATTTCCAAATAATAACGCTATTACTTTTCTCAAAATCTTTTGAAATCATTTTAAAAAAATCCGGGATTTAAATTTTCCAAAAACTCTTTAAATGTTATCTTGAAAGACAAATTTATAATACTAATTGTATTAAAACAAGGGTAAAAAAGAAATGTCATTTTCAACATGGTTTACTATAAACCTAAAACCATTTACATTAAGCTTTATTTATAAACAATTCTATTTAAAAGTTCTCTCATTTAAAACCACCATTTATAAATTTATAACAATATTAATTTAAATACCTTCTATAAATTTAAAACAATGTTAATCATCCTAGGGGATGATTCATAATATTCTTTTTTAAACCTTAAAACCGTACAAATTTTCCATAGAAAATAAATAAAATTTTAAATTATTTTATTAAATTTAAAATGACGTTAATAATCCCAAAAGATAATAAATCACATTATCTTAAATAAAGTAGTTAATTACTTCCAAAACACCTTCATCAAATCAATTAATTTATTTTAGACTCGCTTGTTAAATCAATTAACCAACTTAAAATATTATTTATCAAATGATTTATTAAATTCAAATAATCATTAAATAAAATGAATAATTACTTAGATATCATTAATTAAAATGATTATTAGTTTTCAAATATCAATGTTTAAAATAATTAATTAAATTCAAATATCATTACTTAAAATGATTAATTCAATCCAAATCTCTTTTATAAAAAAGATTAATTAATTTTAAACATCATTATTTAAAATGATTAAATAATTTAAAATATCTTTAATCTAAATGATTAATGAATTTTAAACATCTACTTCTGAGAAAAACACAAGCTAAAGTTCAAACACACATACAAGGGTTTATGGGATAATATTTAATAAATGACTGTATAGTGGAGATTACTGTAACAACACTTAAATAGTTTAAATGGAACCTCCAGATTAATTTCCATTAACCAATCAAACAAATTTAACTATCATCAAAGAAATAAAAAATAGTTTATAGCATCATAGATATGATACAACAAATTTGGATGTGAGTTAAACTGATATTTTAAATTGTCACATACCGAAATTTTCGACTTTCGAAAATTCGACATCGATACTCACTTTATCGACTGCCGAGCAATCGAGTGCCGGAAACTCCAATAGTGAGGGTTTTAGAAAGAAAGAAAAGGTAGAAGAAGAAGAAAAAAACAACAACAGAACAAGAGCAGAACAGAAAACAGAAAAATATCAGAATCTCACATTCGCAGCGGAACAATATATAATAGATAAATGAATAATCTTTAAAACAAAGAACTATATCATTTTATATATACATCAATCATCAGAGTCAATATACAACAATGGACAGTTATATAACTTGTCCTCATGCAGAATACACAGCGGAATAAATACTATCAGATACAAATACTACTTCTCGTCATCCAGCTTATCTCCAAGCTCCAGAATATCCAGAATATCCTGATAACCTAACTCTAGACGGCCCGTGTGGAAAATTGGTGGGCACCCAGAGTTTAGAAGGGAATAATAAACTCCGAGTCAGTCATGGTGACTGGTGTGAGATCGTAAAACAGTTATTTTTCACAAAGAAAATAAAACAAATTCGCAATGCTTTTGGAAAATGAAACTACCATAAGACCTCCCACCACACACACAATGCAAACGCAGAATTGGAGGAGATTTCTTCTTATGATAGTCAAAGATGCTTACTACGCAAAATCAAATCATTTTTGATATTATTATTATTGCATAGTGTAGAAAACATTTCGAAAGTATAATATAAATCTTAGCCAACATAGACATTCCGAACTATGCCTACTATAGCTACCATCCAAACAGTGGTGACCACCATAAGTGAATGGCAGGTTCTACAACTAAAACCGTACAAGGCTCGTATTGTTTTTTTGGATTTCCAACAAATGGTCAGGCTAAGGAACTTCCTATCCACGATGGGTACGTCCCTGGAATAGACGACCCGAGAACCTAACCGGATCTCTGCCAACACAAGGCCGGGTTACCTCTGCAAAAATAGGTAACTACTGACACGCGTATGCCATCCCCCGATCGTAACCGATCTTCCCGATTTATACATCTATAAATTTCATCCTTTTTAACTTCACAATTTATACATCTATAAATTTCATTCTTTTTCCAAATTCGTTTCAATTTGCAATTAAATTTCTAATTGGACTTCCCACTTACTTCTTTTCTAAATAAATTCCTTTTAAAGAAAATAAATTTCTCTATCTCTTTCAATCTATTTAAAAATCCAAATTTAAATTAAATTCTTCAATTTATAATCACTGTTTTATGAAATTCATTTATTTAGCATTTTCACTTTATTCTGGAATTTATTCAGTAAGATTATAAAAATTTACTTTTTATACTTTTAAAAATTCCTTTCTTCAAAATTTCTTCAATTTCAAAAATTTATTCACTTAGAAATTTTCTACTTTAATTTCAAAAATTCAATTTCGTTTATCTTTGGAATCCAATGATATCAAACATCCATTCAGCTAAATTTTAGCTTCAAACAAATTTCCAGATATCAATATGATTAATAGCATCACTATAATCATTCACAGATTCATATCACAATAGAAATAAATTCAATCAATGTGAGGGGTCCAATTGGATCCCTCCAACCTGTTTCCCTGCATCCAAAGATGTTAGCACAATACCAATTCCGCTCCAGTACGGAATTATCGCGGTATATGGGTTTTATAAAAATCCGCTTACTAACGGCGCAATAGGGTCTCATCCGCTATACGAGGCGGGAAATCAATCAATCCAATATATACATATGCCAATATGTATATATTGCTATATATATAGATATATCCTATCATATCTAATACCACATCCAATAGCAATCATATCAATCAATAACTGTAATCCCAATTTATTTTGAGTGAGAAGATCTCACCTTTGCTTTATATTTTGCAATCCGTTTCCAATCCGACTTGTTTTCTCGACTTATTTGACCTTGTATAAATAATTATACAATTCTATTAATATTCGAATAAATTGAATAGTTAAATTTGCCTTTTTATAATTTAGTTTTAACATATGATTTAATTTGACAAACAGTTAAATTTTAAACTAAATTTCCTTAAAAATCTTATAGTAATTAAAATAATTAAATGAGTTTGTGAAACAAATTAATCATCCTCACTATATTATTATTATTTTTTTCTTATATATATACAAATTGAAAAATCTGCATATATTTAACCTTACTAAAACAATTTTCTACTTTACTGTTTAAACCATTTTTCTCCTAATATATCCATATAGATTTCAAAAACAAATTTTAACATAAACTTTCAAACCTCATAAAAAAATATATATACATACATTTACTGTGAAATTTTATCTGCTTTACTATGCAAATTTCCTTAAACTAAAATTAGAGTAGATAGGAAAATTAGGCTAAATAATTACCAGAGAAAATCCCTCCAAGCCTTCGATGTCGAACTCGCCTGCAACCACCGACACCAAAACCCAGATTCGACTGCACTGCCGACGTGAGTCTCGCGCTCGATCGAATCCATCTTTGAACTTCCCTTCAATCATCGATCGAAATTTCGTGACTTTGTCAACATCGCTTGTCTTCCCACAACCCTACGACGGCCCGGCTTCGTACGTACAATTCGCAAGAACCCATCGGCACCGTGAAGCTCTCGAGCTCGACTTCGAACTCCAAACCCCAGCGCCTCGAATCGCTGCCACCAGCGACGCGACACTTCGTCACGAAACCCCCTAGACCTGCCATGCGCTCGCGATGGAGTCGCGATAGACCCCGCCTCCTCCTTGCTCGAATCGAAAAGATCTCTTCAGGCTTCGACTACACCTCCCTCGAACCCTCCTACCACCACGCTACCTCGCGCCTCGACTCGCAGCTCCAAGATTCACACGCACTCGTCGAGATTGAAGAATTTGAGGAGCGGCTATTGTTTTTGAGCGGCTATTGTTTTTGAGCGGCTCGATTTTGGATTTGGGAATGTTTGAAAGTAGAACGAGAAAAGAAGGTAGGGTAGTCGACATTATTATGCGATTCTTCTTCTGATTTAAACGAACAGATTTTGTTTTTTTTTGAACGAAATAATTTCGTATAAGATTTGCAAAGGGATGGGGAGACAAGGAGTACTCGACTTTGCAGAGAGAACGTGATTTTTCAGAGAAAAGATCATGTGCCTTACTCCTGATGTCGGCAAAAGTTTAAATTTTAAAATTTAAATTGAATTAGATTTTATTTTCAATGCGTTTATGTGTCGTGTGCTCACATAACAATTCCGAAAAATACGAAATTTGAAATCCGACAATAATTCAATATTCCGGATCCAATGGAACTGGTTTCGTCGAATTCCGAGACTGCGCCTCGGAACGCTATTTTTAAATTCGATTTAAACGATTAAATTTCAAAACTGAACAGAACAGTTTAAAATTCAATTCTGAAGCTCCTGTTATCTTCAATATTATAAATACGAATTTTAGAAACTTTCGAAATATTTTTCTTCAACTGTAAATTGAAGATTTAAATTCTTATTCAACTTTCAATCGATTAAATTTTAAAGTTTAATCGCAGATTTCAAAATTATATCGGGGATTCAAATTAAATCATCGTTCAAATATTTAAAATAAATTAAATATTCTCAATTTAATTTGTTCAAAATTCTGGGTCGTTACAAACTTCCCTCCTTAAAAGAATTTCGTCCCGAAATTACAAGTTAGGAAAAAAATGTCCTTAACTCGTCTACTATCTTTCACAATTCAATAGTTTTATCAATTCATCAAAACAAATTTCTCTACTAAAGATTCATTATCAATTCAATTAACTTTCTAAACCTTTCATAGTTTTCAAACAATATTGTTTACTTCAAAATTCAAATTTAAGTTTAAATTCAAATTTAAACTTCCAAAATTTCTCAAAAATTTTCTAACGCCCTAAATTTCCGAAAAATTTCGCCAGCGTCTCCTTTGCGCGGCTAATATGGCACGACTACAAAACGTCCCTACGGACTCTCAGATTTCAAAAAGAAAAAGAAAAAGCCAAGCGGCTAGAGAAATAAGTCATCAAATCTCATATTCAATTTTAAATACATACCTTTTTCGAGCAATTCAAATTCATCTTTGAAATAAATTTTCCAATTCCTTTCATAACACCTGTATATCCTACTAGCCATAATATCTAGTTACATATATTCAAACTAATTTGCAAATTTAATTACAAAATTTTCGATATAAACTACTTATATCATTTTTACTTCACTGTTGAAGTTATAGATTCTTTTCATTCAATTTTACATTTCGATTTCATTTGAATTCAATTTTACCTTCTATTCTGAATATTGAATTTTTATTCAACTTCAATCGATAAACTGAAATTGAATTTTTTATCAACTATCTTTCATTCAACTGCACTATTTGAATTAGTTTCAATTACTAATTCAAATTGATATCAATTCAATTTATTTCAATTCTACTTATCTTTAAACTGGATTTCCAATTTCCATACGAATTTTAATTCATCTTTCATTTGCAATTATTCAATTCAATTCATTTGCTTACAAATTCGAAATGAGTTTCAACATTTAATTTCACTTCCATTAAATTGATTCGCTTGTATTTACATTCATTTAACTTCATTCTTTAAGCTTTACTTACTAATTTTAGTTTAACTTCACAAATCAAATTCAATTCCAGTTATATTCACTTATACTTACTTTGATTTAACTTCATTCTTTAAGTTAAATTTATTCTATCAAAATTCAAATTGTATAAGTTATCAACTTAGTAACATTTCATAAATATTTTAATATAGCATTCTAGAGTCTTTTAAATCTTTTAAAAACCATTTTTGGAAACAATTCAAATTATCCTTTGAATTTTCTAAAACAAAATCCAAAATTTTCAAACCACTTCTATTTAAAATAATTTGGCAGCAATTCCTCTTTTGGAAACCCGAAAATGAATTCGAATGATGTGGCCACCATCATCAGGATTATTTTCCAGCGACCTAAAAGAGTTTAGAGCTTTCATCTCTCTAAAACAATTTTCCACAATATCAAATCCTTTGAAAAATCATTTTCAAACCAAAAAGATTTAAATTTTCCAAATCTCCAAAATTTTCAAATTCTTTTCCAAAACCTTTCCAAAAACTTCTTTGGAATTCCGTTTTAAATTACAAATCACCTTTATAATTTATATTCTCAATTTCATTTGTATGTGAATTTATTTTTTTTACCTTGGAGTTTATAATTCCAATTTCTCATTTAATATTCAACGATAATAGCTTAATATTATCACTTCTAACAATCATGCAACCATATACTATAGAAATTCATAGAAAAACATTTCTTTTTTATACAAAAATAGTTTTGGGCAAAATTATCTCATTTACCCTATTCAAAACAATACTGTGCCGAATTGTTCTATTCGAGTGTTTAGAAACCCCTTCGATCCAGTTGCGCAGACTGTGCCGACAAAGGTTCATATACCACTCAATAAACCAATCATCACAATACAAAACAATTTTATATTCAATAACAAATACGCGCTCATATTTATTATTACACTCAACTCATTCTAGAGTACTACTAACTCTATCTCTAATGAGTAACACCCAACAGAGCAGGGTTGTCGCTTAACCATATGCTCTGATACCACGCTGTCACATACCAAAATTTTCGACTTTCGAAAATTCTACATCGATACTCACTTTATCGACTGCCGAGCAATCGAGTGCCGGAAACTCCAATAGTGAGGGTTTTAGAAAGAAAGAAAAGGTAGAAGAAGAAGAAAAAAACAACAACAGAACAAGAGCAGAACAGAAAACAGAAAAATATCAGAATCTCACATTCGCAGCGGAACAATATATAATAGATAAATGAATAATCTTTAAAACAAAGAACTATATCATTTTATATATACATCAATCATCAGAGTCAATATACAACAATGGACAGTTATATAACTTGTCCTCATGCAGAATACACAGCGGAATAAATACTATCAGATACAAATACTACGTCTCGTCATCCAGCTTATCTCCAAGCTCCAGAATATCCAGAATATCCTGATAACCTAACTCTAGACTGCCCGTGTGGAAAATTGGTGGGCACCCAGAGTTTAGAAGGGAACAATAAACTCCGAGTCAGACATGGTGACTGGTGTGAGATTGTAAAACAATTATTTTTCACAAAGAAAATAAAACAAATTCGCAATGCTTTTGGAAAATGAAACTACCATAAGACCTCCCACCACACACACAATGCAAACGCAGAATTGGAGGAGATTTCTTCTTATGATAGTCAAAGATGCTTACTACGCAAAATCAAATCATTTTTGATATTATTATTATTGCATAGTGTAGAAAACATTTCGAAAGTATAATATAAATCTTAGCCAGCATAGACATTCCGAACTATGCCTACTATAGCTACCATCCAAACAGTGGTGACCACCATAAGTGAATGGCAGGTTCTACAACTAAAACCGTACAAGGCTCGTATTGTTTCTTTGGATTTCCAACAAATGGTCAGGCTAAGGAACTTCCTATCCACGATGGGTACGTCCCTGGAATAGACGACCCGAGAACCTAACCGGATCTCTGCCAACACAAGGCCGGGTTACCTCTGCAAAAATAGGTAACTACTGACACGCGTATGCCATCCCCCGATCGTAACCGATCTTCCCGATTTATACATCTATAAATTTCATCCTTTTTAACTTCACAATTTATACATCTATAAATTTCATTCTTTTTCCAAATTCGTTTCAATTTGCAATTAAATTTCTAATTGGACTTCCCACTTACTTCTTTTCTAAATAAATTCCTTTTAAAGAAAATAAATTTCTCTATCTCTTTCAATCTATTTAAAAATCCAAATTTAAATTAAATTCTTCAATTTATAATCACTATTTTATGAAATTCATTTATTTAGCATTTTCACTTTATTCTGGAATTTATTCAATAAGATTAAAAAAATTTACTTTTTATACTTTTAAAAATTCCTTTCTTCAAAATTTCTTCAATTTCAAAAATTTATTCACTTAGAAATTTTCTACTTGAATTTCAAAAATTCAATTTCGTTTATCTTTGGAATCCAATGATATCAAACATCCATTCAGCTAAATTTTAGCTTCAAACAAATTTCCAGATATCAATATGATTAATAGCATCACTATAATCATTCACAGATTCATATCACAATAGAAATAAATTCAATCAATGTGAGGGGTCCAGTTGGATCCCTCCAACCTGTTTCCCTGCATCCAAAGATGTTAGCACAATACCAATTCCGCTCCAGTACGGAATTATCGCGGTATATGGGTTTTATAAAAATCCGCTTACTAACGGCGCAATAGGGTCTCATCCGCTATACGAGGCGGGAAATCAATCAATCCAATATATACATATGCCAATATGTATATATTGCTATATATATAGATATATCCTATCATATCTAATACCACATCCAATAGCAATCATATCAATCAATAACTGTAATCCCAATTTATTTTGAGTGAGAAGATCTCACCTTTGCTTTATATTTTGCAATCCGTTTCCAATCCGACTTGTTTTCTCGACTTATTTGACCTTGTATAAATAATTATACAATTCTATTAATATTCGAATAAATTGAATAGTTAAATTTGCCTTTTTATAATTTAGTTTTAACATATGATTTAATTTGACAAACAGTTAAATTTTAAACTAAATTTCCTTAAAAATCTTATAGTAATTAAAATAATTAAATGAGTTTGTGAAACAAATTAATCATCCTCACTATATTATTATTATTTTTTTCTTATATATATACAAATTGAAAAATCTGCATATATTTAACCTTACTAAAACAATTTTCTACTTTACTGTTTAAACCATTTTTCTCCTAATATATCCATATAGATTTCAAAAACAAATTTTAACATAAACTTTCAAACCTCATAAAAAAATATATATACATACATTTACTGTGAAATTTTATCTGCTTTACTATGCAAAATTCCTTAAACTAAAATTAGAGTAGACAGGAAAATTAGGCTAAACAATTACCAGAGAAAATCCCTCCAAGCCTTCGATGTCGAACTCGCCTGCAACCACCGACACCAAAACCCAGATTCGACTGCACTGCCGACGTGAGTCTCGCGCTCGATCGAATCCATCTTTGAACTTCCCTTCAATCATCGATCGAAATTTCGTGACTTTGTCAACATCGCTTGTCTTCCCACAACCCTACGACGGCCCGGCTTCGTACGTACAATTCGCAAGAACCCATCGGCACCGTGAAGCTCTCGAGCTCGACTTCGAACTCCAAACCCCAGCGCCTTGAATCGCTGCCACCAGCGACGCGACATTTCATCACGAAACCCCCTAGACCTGCCATGCGCTCGCGATGGAGTCGCGATAGACCCCGCCTCCTCCTTGCTCGAATCGAAAAGATCTCTTCAGGCTTCGACTACACCTCCCTCGAACCCTCCTACCACCACGCTACCTCGCGCCTCGACTCGCAGCTCCAAGATTCACACGCACTCGTCGAGATTGAAGAATTTGAGGAGCAGCTATTGTTTTTGAGCGGCTCGATTTTGGATTTGGGAATGTTTGAAAGTAGAACGAGAAAAGAAGGTAGGGTAGTCGACATTATTATGCGATTCTTCTTCTGATTTAAACGAACAGATTTTGTTTTTTTTGAACGAAATGATTTCGTATAAGATTTGCAAAGGGATGGGGAGACAAGGAGTACTCGACTTTGCAGAGAGAACGTGATTTTTCAGAGAAAAGATCGTGTGCCTTACTCCTGATGTCGGAAAAAGTTTAAATTTTAAAATTTAAATTGAATTAGATTTTATTTTCAATGTGTTTATGTGTCGTGTGCTCACATAACAATTCCGAAAAATACGAAATTTGAAATCCGACAATAATTCAATATTCCGGATCCAATGGAACTGGTTTCGTCGAATTCCGAGACTGCGCCTCGGAACGCTATTTTTAAATTCGATTTAAACGATTAAATTTCAAAACTGAACAGAACAGTTTAAAATTCAATTCTGAAGCTCCTGTTATCTTCAGTATTATAAATACGAATTTTAGAAACTTTCGAAATATTTTTCTTCAACTGTAAATTGAAGATTTAAATTCTTATTCAACTTTCAATCGATTAAATTTTAAAGTTTAATCGCAGATTTCAAAATTATATCGGGGATTCAAATTAAATCATCGTTCAAATATTTAAAATAAATTAAATATTCTCAATTTAATTTATTCAAAATTCTGGGTCGTTACATAAATGATTCTCCTTTATTTTAATTAAATTTTCTCAAATATCTATCTTCTAAATTTTATTTATTTATTTATTTATTTATTTCATTTATATTATATTAAAAAACTGTTTATTACCAGTTTACTTTTAGCTTAACACTATTAAAAGATGACTTTTAACTTAACCCTTTCGCCGAACACCTTATAGTCAAACTATGAAACTAAATTCACAAGGGGTTCGTTCTAAGGTTCCCTAATTCCTATTTACCTATCCTATGCCTTACTAAGGAAAATTTCTTATGTACTTATTCAACAGTAGTTAATGCTCAAACTGGACGAGCATAACTAAACAAATCCTAAATGATAACAATAAAATATTATCATTTCTAAACAATCAACTCAACTATACAACTATATTAATTTTGAAAATTATTCTTATATTTAAAATATATTCCTAGGTAAAATTATTTCATTTACCGTTTTAAAACAATACTGTATTGGTAGATCTATTCAAGTGTTTAGGAATGACTATCAATAACGTTGATTAGATGCATCGACCAAAATTCATATACCACTCAATGGATCAAACAACACAATATAAAATATTTTTATAACACTAACAAATACACACTCAATGTATATTTAAACTCTCAAACTTATTGTAAAGACCCGGAATTTCACTGCTTTGATTTGCGAATATTTAATTAATTTAAAATATTCGATATATATGTTATATAATGAAAATAAAACTCTGTTCAATAATAAATAATAATGGAGAAATAGTTTTTAAATTTTTTTTTAAAAAATATATAGTTTGATGAAAAACATAAAATGTGACTGGAAACTTTTTTCGAATTTTCGACGTTTCATCATGTAAAAGTTATTTGAAATGTTGTGCACACTTTCTTATATATATGCATGCATAGACTAATTATATAATATGGTTTAAGATGATATAATTAGTGTTAATTAAGCTAATTAAGTTAAGATAATCATGATGTGACACTTTGACAACTAAATTAAAAAATAAATAGAAAATAATCACATCAACGGGAGACAAAGAGGACAAAAAGGTACACATGCATGTTTGGACTGATGTGATGGGGTGGGAACATGAAAATTTCGAATTTTTTTTAGGGTTATGATGTATATATAGGTAGGATATGCTTAAGTATGTATATATATATACATATAAAAGATAAGATGAGATTTTTATAAAAATAAAGTGCGTGTGTGTATATATATGTGTGTGTGTATATATAAATATATTAAAAGATGCTTCTTTAGACAAACAAATACAAGAGTGCACTAAGCATTTAATGGATGTTGGTAAGGAGGGGGCATGGATGATGACGTGGCAAAAGGATGTGGAGGGCAAGGCAAGAGGGGCATATTGGTAATTGTGTATGTGCACTTCATATAAAAGCAAATTTTAGTGATTTTTATTTCCATTTTTTCTCATTTATTCTTCATTTACAAACACCTCTCTAACTCCATGACAACATTCATGGCTTCCATTGTTTATAATCTCATTTCCATTCACTTAAAATTCCTTTTAAACTTGCTAAAAACTTGTTTAATTTCCTTCTTTTCATCATAGAAATTCCTCTATTTTTACATGAAATGGTTTCGGCCATAACTTCTTACGAAAAACACCAAAACCAGATTTTCTTTTTTTAAAACCATGTATATTTCCAGTGGCTACTACTTTTAGTTTACCACTTTTTTTGATTTCGAGCTTAGAAGCTCCAAAATTTCATTTTTTGCAAGAGTGTTTTTGAACCTAGATTTTTATGTCCAAAAATACCCCTTACTTTTTTACCATAACTTCCTCAAAATTTAATTTTTTTGAGTAATTCATTTTTTTAAAGGATAGAGGAAAGAACAATCTAAAACTTTCCTTCTGACCACTTTGCCAAAATCAGAGAGGAAAGGGTCGAAAAACCAAGAGCAAGTTGACATATTTTCAAGTTGGTTTTGTTGATTTCCAAGTTTTACAAGTCCTAAGTGTTTTTGCATAAGTTCATCGAATTTTGGTGATTAAATTCCTTAACTTTTGGGAAAGAATTTACCTTTATATGTATGGTTGTTATATAGTTGTATATGTGAATGATATTGTTGGATTATCTTATGGTTGTTATGGTAATATATGTGTGTATGTGATGTGAATCTTTGAATTTGAAAATCAAAGTCTAAGTATTATGTTTGGTTCGAAAGATGTATACTTGTTTATGTGATCATTGTGGTTCATAGACTTTGTGTTGGTTGTGACATAGAAGTGTAAAATAAGTTGCAAATGGTTGATATCCATAGTGATAGTCGCTATCGATGCAGTACAGGAAATTGCACGATTTCGATTTTTTTTAAGTGTTTTATTTTGAGTTATTTAGGGTTTAAACCATAATGTCACATCAAATCTTTATTTAAATGCCACATTAAATCTTTATTCGGTTGTCACATCAAACCTTTATTTAGTTGTCACTTCAAATCTTTACTTAATTGTCTAATCAAATCTTTATTAGATTTGAGGATAACTATTCACTTAATTATTTCTTAATTCATGTTAAATTTTAAATAAAGGTTGTTTAACTAAAGTTTAATTATTAATTAACTCTTAATTAATTAAGTAATATTTAATTAATTAAGACTTAACTGAGATTAATTAGAGTTTAATTACAAATAAATGTTTGTTTAATTAATTAAGATTTAAATTAAACTTTGTTAACCCCCTTTCGACTCACGACCTAACAGGAGCCGACTTAAGAAGAGCTCCGACTTAAGAAGGGCTCCGAGTTAAAAAGCCTAAAACCTAAGTGGACTCGACGACTTACGACTTAACTATTCAGAGGACTTACGACCTACCGGGTTAGGGAGCTACGACCTAAGGGAAGTTTGCGACCTAACTACAGGAACTTCGGGACCTAACGAAACTAGCGACTTAATGAAGTGAGCGACCTACGAGTTAGTGAAGCAGCGACCTAGCTACAGGAATGTCATGACCTAAGGAAGGTCGCGACCTAAGGAAGCCTGCGACCTAAGAGGCTCTGCGACCTAAGAGAGTCTACGACCTAACTACTGAAGGTAACTTCGCGACCTAGCAATGTTGCGACCTAAAGACTTCGCGACCTAGCAATGTTGCGACCTAAAGACTTCGCGACCTAGCAGTGTTGCGACCTAAAGACTACGACTTAAGAAGGTTCCGACCTAATGGGTTACGACTTAGCTTAAGTCGTCCATGACCTATAGCTCCAGTTCCTAAAGACTTAAGAAGTACACGACTTAACAGTCTACGACTCAACAGGCCACGACTTAACAGTTTACGACTTAGTGGGTGTACGACTTAAGAGCTTCACAACCTACGACTCATGGTCCAAACGACTCAACAAGTTAAGCTATCTACCACTTAAAGAGTTAAAAGGGTTCCGACTTAACGACTCAGCGAGTTAAGGTCTACACGACTCAAGAAGATGTTACGACTTAAAGGACCTACGACTTAAGGAACTCATGACTTGGCTTAAGTCGTCCACGACCTAAAAGCTATGAGGTTAAAGTCCAGAGCCCGTGCCTATACTACCTTTATCTGATAAGTCGGCCACGACTTAACACTTGTCTTCGACAAAGCCACAAGATGAGCCCAGAACAACCCAGTCCCTTAACTCGTCACCGACTTACCTTAAGTCTTCCACGACTTAGGACTTAGGAAAATTTCCAGAATTCAGTGCTGCTCCTATAAATACCCCACCACTTCCAACATGAGGGGGACTTTTTGGCCATTCATTTCTTCAAGCGCCGTTACTCTGTCGAAGTCTCCACTCATTCAGCAATCAAAGATCTTCAAGCATTCGAGACGCTACAGCAAGCTTCGAGAAGAACTCCTTACATCCAACACGGATTCGTCGAGTTTCATCATCAAAGATTGAGCTAGTAGTCAAGAGTGCTTTCGTGATCAAGTTGTATTGTATTTTGAAGGATATTGTATCAAATTGTAACCGAATCAGCAATAAAAGACTATAAAGTGGACGTAGGCTCAATTACGGGCCGAACCACTGTAAACCTGTTGTTCATTTACTGCTTTTCTGCTATTTTCAGCTTATATTCTGTTCCCGTACCAACGAGTGGTGCTTTCACAATTCTATTACACACACCGGGTGTTAGCGTTCACTTTTTAGCGTTAACATTTTGGTGCTTTCATTGAGAGCTGAACTCAGGCGATCGTCCACCGTTGCTTTGCAAAGATTCATAAAGAGAACCTCTCTTAAAAACCAGAAGTTGATCCGAAATAATGGCTCCTGGAAGAAGAGGTAGACCTATCAGATCCGGAAATGCTCATGAAGGGACTTCCGCCTCCCCAACCGCAGACCAAGCAACTCCTACCATTGGAGTCACCAGGGCTGAATTAGATGACGCAGTTTCTGGATTATACCAACAGATTGAAACCCAAAACGCTTTGATGATGGATAGATTAACTGCTCTGCTCGGGGCAAATCGTCAACCAGAAAACCATCAAACCACTCTTCCTGAAATGCCACCTTTCCAAGCTGATGGTTCTATGCCGCAACCAACTTGTCATGAACATATGCCCGGGCAAACTTCCGAGGGAAGGACTGATGCCTGCCCAGAGATGTCTTTGAACAATAAAGAGTACATGTCCGAAATGGTTGACCGCATCATGAAAGAGAGCATGCAAAGGGAAGAGAATGAGAACGACTGGGGATTTGCACCGAGCAGAACTCCGTTTACTGAAAGGATCTTAAAAGCTGAATTTCCAAGGAAATTTGCACCTCCTACTATCCAAGCCTATAGGGGAACGAGTGACCCTAATCATTTCCTATACAAATACGATTGGCATATGACCGGTGCAAGAGCATCAGACGAGATCAAGTGTCGATACTTTCCAGTATACCTGGAAGGTGTGGCTTTACTTTGGTTCACAAAGCTTCCAGTTCGGTCTGTAGATAAGTTCTCCGACTTAACGCAAAAGTTCAAAGAACAGTTCAGATTGTATGCTTCAAAAGCTAAGGATATAATGTCACTGTCTAACCTTGAACAAGCGCCCGGAGAATCAATCAAATCTTTCTTGAGCCGTTTCAATATAGCTTTAGCCGAAGTAGAAAATGCGGAACCACGCATGATCCTGACTTATTTGATGCGATCCATTGATAAATCGAGCAAATTTGGGATATGGCTAAAGATGAAGGAACCGAACTCGCTTGAAAATTTTTATAAAAAGGCCGACGAGTTCATTCGCCTTGAAAGCCTTTCTACGACATCGAAAGTGGTTGTTGCCCAAGCTAATAATAACAATGTCCCATCTAATAAAAAAGAATCTGAAAGTCAGAAAAGGGAGAATGAAGGAGGAAAGAGCCAGGGAAATGAAAAGAAACCTCGCCGCTTTAATCCTTCGGATTTTACTCCTTTAACTGATACACCAAGAAATATCTTTTTTGCAACAAAGGACGTTGTCAGGTATCCTAAGCCACCTGAGATGACGAGAGGTGCAAAGTGTAATGGAAAATTCTGCCAATTTCACAATCAACCTGGCCACGACACTGACCAATGTCGCCAATTAAAGAATGTGATTGAAGAATTGCTGGAGCAGGGTAAACTCCAACAATACGTTAAGAGAAGCGGAGTCGCTCCAACCTCATCCACTCGGGATCAACAACGTCCTACCCATCAATCCGATTCTCTCAACAACACTGCAGTGCAAGGTTCAGAAAAGCTTGTCATTAATGTTGTCACAGGAGGTCCACACCCAGCGGGCAGAAGTTGGGACGACTACTAATTGTCCACAAAACTGCAACTGGGGCATCTTTCACTTTCTCTGGCATATAAATCCGAAGCTGCGAGTCTAGTGCAAATGGAAAATCAGTCCGGAGATTCTGAAATAACAATAACTAGCATCCATTTTTTACTTAACAGCATTGCTTGAATTTGTAAAAATGATAATGGATGTATGACTTCCGCATTGTAAACCGCTGAGAAATCAGTGTGACTGAATAATGAAAAAACTATGAATTCTGTGTTTTCTATTTCGAAATGCCTGTTATATTTCGATGTGTAAATACTCTAAATGTATTGCTAAAATGTCGATCTAATATTGCAGGTCATTAAAGCAAAGCTCACCCATCGCAAAGCAAAGCAAGCCCTACAAATCACTTATTAAGCAAATACCAAGCATCCAAAAATTCCATATTCAAATCCCATATAAGAAGAACTTCACATAAAAAGTTGGCAACTCCACTGAGGCAAACCTTCGTTAAGTGGTTGTGACTGTCAATATGAACAGACATCCAACTAGGTAACTTGCATTTGTCCTGTGAAGTTGTTCAACAGTGAAGTCCACTCCTTCGGATAAGACAATTTACTTGCAAAGGAAGACGCGCTTGGAAACAATAATAAAGGGTAGCTGATTAGAAAATAATGAGGGAACATGGGCCACCAAACATAGAAGCAGCCAAAAGGAGGTATGCCACTCAATAAAAAGGGACGGTAGAACCACCGAAGGGACACCTTCCCAAGCAGAAGGAAAAGGGCCCTTACTAACTGATCGTGATGCATCCGATCAGGCAGCTTGCGTCTGTCCCGTGGATCTACTCGCCCCTGAGACGCAACCTTCCCAGCACACTAACCAACCGATACTCCTTCCCAAAGGTCAACAAAGCCCTCTAATGAGGCACGCCAATAAACGAAAGTGCTTCTCTCAATAAAAAGATTGGTGGAACCACCGGAGGGGCACCTTCCCACGCTGAAGGAACAGGGCCCTTGTTAGTTAATTGCGATCGTTTGTGCAAACGAACATCCAATCAAGCAACTTGCGTCCGCCCCGTGGATCCATTCAACCATGAGAAAGTAACTTCCAAACAATCACAAGACCTCTTCAGAGGCAAAAGCCCTTTTCGGAGGCACATTTCACCCGTGTAGAAGTGCAAAATGCTTCTCTTCGGAGACCCACTTCACCAGTGATGAAATGCTAAAAAGCCCTTTTCGGAGGCACATTTCACCCGTGTAGATGTGCAAAATGCTTCTCTTCAGAGACCCACTTCACCAGTGATGAAATGCTAAAAAGCCCTTTTCGGAGGCACATTTCACCCGTGTAGAAGTGCAAAATGCTTCTCTTCGGAGACCCACTTCACCAGAGCTGAAATGCCAAAATTGCTTCTCTTCGGAGACCAAAATTGCTTCTCTTCGGAGACCAAAATTGCTTCTCTTCAGAGACCAAAATTGCTTCTCTTCGGAGACCAAAATTGCTTCTCTTCAGAGACCAAAAGACCTCTTCAGAGGCGTACTTCACCTTGCTTGAAGTACCAAAAATAAACCCTTTACTGGGGCACAAAATCAAAACCTTCTTCAAAAGCTCATTTCACTGTGCAGGAAAATTCACTTTTAAACAAATAAAAGTGATCATTCCCAAAAGTTGAAGTGTTCTTCAGGAAGAAAGAGGAAGTAAAAACTTCTCTGAAGACGAGATATACTCTATTAAAAGCAGAATGATTCTTCCCTTAAAAGTGGAGTAGTTATTCTCTGAAGTAAGAGTATCAGTCTTGAAGAAGCTAGAAATGTTGCAATGCACTTGCGGTATGGGGGCAACACTATACAATTCAATTATATTAATAAAAGCAACATGCCACAAGTTCATTGCAATATCACAAAAAATAGATGTGGAATAAATGTATTCCCAAACACAGACAAAAAGTTTGTACAAATAAAAGGAATCGTTTATTCTACACCAAAAAAGAGAAACAGATGCATTCTCACATACACAAGAATTTGTACAAGTAAAATAGCTATTTTATTCAATACTATGGAAACTTTTTACATTGTGCAGATTACAAAAAGGAGCGGAGACCGGTATCCGCACAATCTCCGGTCAATACATGCAAAAATCAGAAAAGACAAAATTAAACTCATTTCTCCTTCTTCCCACCCATGGAGCCTTTACCCGGCCCGGTAATTAGTTTCGGAGGACGTATCGGAGAAGAAGGAGAGAGAGACTCAACCGGATCGACTTCTGCTTCATCTCCAGCAGCAGAAGAACTTTTCTTTCCTTTCTTCGAAACCACACGTTTCCCCTTCTTCTTGGAAGAAGACTCACTCCCCGGAGTAAGAAATGTGGAAAGCTTTGTGTCGTAGTCAAAAGACTGCTCCGGGATCTTCTCGCTATCTACCACATCTTCTGCTTTCTGCTCCTCGGAAGCAGGTGGTTCGTCCAAGCCTTGAAGGGCTGCTATTTGTTCTTCCTGTGAACCTGGTTAAGGAGCTGGAAGAGGAGTAACTTGAGAAGGAGGAGGAACGGCAGCTGAAGAAGGAAAAATTGGTGCAGTTTCCGGCGCGTCCGCTGCATAATAAAGAAATCAAAATCAGTATTCTCTGAGAAAAAAGAAGACAGTGGATCGTCAAAGCTTAAGTAATAAGTAAGAAGTTCGTCGAACTCGGTTAAGTCGAATAAGCGATTCACTGAATTCGTCTTATCAAAGTTACCTGGAGAAGTCGGTTTGGCGGGATCAATTTCAAATTCCCGAGCCTGAAAGTCCTTCATTGCCTCTTCCTCTGTAGGGGTGGTCACAGTTTCTTTGTCAACCTTAGCGGGAGGCGTGGAGTGAGAACTAGAGCCAGTAATATCCGCGTGAGCTAAAGCCGAAGTATAAGCAGGAGCAATAGGAGGTATTTCTCTCTCAGGAAGCTCCTCTCCCGTCGCCTCGGCCCGCACTCGGGGAAGCTGCTCTTTTCCTTTGGCAAGGGCAGCGCGGGCGCTCTCATCTAAGTAGGTAGCTTGAAGATCTGCTTCAGCATAACCGGCACTGCCAAACATGTCGATGATTGCCTCCCATACTTCCGCTAAGGTGACTTCATATTCTGGTCCCAAAAATGAAAGGCTCCCACGCCCCAAGACGCAATGCATATAAAAGTCGAATAAAGTCGCGTCAATGGTGGCTTTGGTTGCCTTTTGGGATTCTTCAACCGCAGCCTTACCAGAGAGAGCTTCATCACGCTCTCTTTCAGCCTTCAATAACTGGGACTGTAGCCTCGCAATTTCTAAGTCTCGAGAGCTGATTTTCTCCTAAAGTTGAGCAGCGTCATCACGATATTTTCTAGTAACATGCTGTTCTGCTTCAAGTTTTACTTCAGTATCTCGCTGAGCAGCATGGGCGTCTCGAACCTGTTTTTGGAGCATTTCTTCTTTCTGAGAATAAGAAGTGGAAGAAGTGGCAAGCTCATTTTTGAGTCTTTCAACTTCGAGCTTCCCATAACCATCACTAATGCTTTTCATCTCCGCATCATGCTGCTTACGCCATTTGTCCCATTCTGATTTATCGTTCTCTATGGTCATCATCGCCTCAAGGTTCATATGGTTGACCCTTTGAAGTTCATCAACCAGCTTCTGCCATCCAGACATTCTTTCAATGTCAAGCTTGACAGCATCGACATTTCTCAGCATCGCCTGCTTATCAATGGGAACCAAATCTAAGTCAAAACGGACTCCTCTTAGACACCAATTTGGAAATCGGCTCTGAAGTGTGGGAGGCCCGTCCCCGGCTTGATACTAAGGCCTATTAATAATTGCCTGGATGTCAGACTCCTTAAGGGAAGGAGAACCGGACGATGTATTAGGAGGAATAGAAGCGGTAGTCTTTTCCGAGATATTGGACGTGTCTTTCTCGCCAAGTCTGATCCGTTTGCTGGAATCATCGGAAGTATGACTCTTCCCCTTGTCGTCATAAGATTTCCTCTTGTAAGGATCGTCGCTTCTGTGGGAAGAGTCACGTCGCTCGTCCCTACTCCCATAGTGCTCTTCATCTTCTCTCCGACAACGTTCTTCATGAGCTCGCCTTTCGTGAGCCTTTCTGGCAGCCCTTTCCTCATCAGTTTCCTTCGGGGCACCGATATAACTCCTAAAGTCATAAGCATCGCGGCTTCTGTGACGCTGGAATTTGTCAAAGTAAGAGCCACTTCGCCCCATTGTAGAACCTGAAATTGAAAAAGAAAGCCAAGTCTTAGAAATTTTCAAATTAAAGGAGCTAAGTGCATATAAGCGCCAAAATCCTAAGTGAGTGTGATGTGCAAACTACGCGCGTCAGACTACAAACCACTTTTGGGTGTGGAAATGGCAATAACTTGTGTAGAAGGCGTTGTGGTTTGTTGCAAGGAAGAAGTTGCTTCGATGACAGAAGAGATCGCTTTAGAGACGTCATCTTTAAAGAGTTCCTGAGAGGTTGTCATGATGTCGCTCAGACTGTCAAAAGTATCATCGCCATGATGCACGGGAGAATCATCTTTTTCAACTTCCACCTCAGCCATCTTTTCAAAAATGTGAAGACTTTCCTCCTCTTCAATAACCGGGGCAAGTGCTAACTTACTGGACGACCCCGCAATGTCGGTAGGAGTAGAACACTTTACCAATGAAGTCTCAACGGTAAGTTCTTTCGGTAAAGGTTCTTTAGCAGGAACGGGGGCATCTGACTCCTCAGCTGGAGAATCAGGGACTTCATGTGGCTGAGTGGAGCGGGAAGGATGTAAGAGTCCAAATTCGTGGAGGAACTCATCTTTCAATAGAAACTGAACACTCCTCTCCTCAACCGGCACAGCCATAAGCCTCTCGAAGGTAGTTTTGTGACGAGGTTCCCTAGAGGGGGGAGGGAGCGCTGAAAGAGTAGGAAAAATAAGTTAACACTTGACAATTTGGACTTCGAAGTATTTAGAAAACACAGGGAAAAGATAGATGGTCATACTTCCCACTCTCCAGATGGCGTAAAATCCCGGGGGACAGCGAACAAAGAAGAACTGGCTCAGGAACCCAGGAACGCTTTCGGGAAGACCAATAATCAGTTTACGGTTCCTGGCACTCCTTACAACTGTGATAGAGGGATGGTCTTTGTTCTTTGCAAATGAGCACAGGAAGCAAATTTCTCTAAAACTGGGAAAACGGTCCAGCGTTCTCCTAAAAAGCACACACAGTCCCAGCAAGATGGAGTAGCCGTTGGGGTGTAGTTGAAAAGGGGAAATAGATAGTCGGAGAAGAAGTTCTCGAAGACAGTCGTTAAATGGGGGGATAGCTCCACTCAAACACATTTGGCGGTTAACAGCGACAAAGCCATGAGGCGGCCTATCAGCGGTATCATTTATTCCAGGGAGCAAAGCGTCAGCTTCGGCAATGCTAAACTGGATGCATAATTGACGAAAGGCTTTATGGCTCAGAGTGGTAGGAGTCCTTTCTGGAGGATCATTTAGCGGGACAGCAACTGGAAATGTATCTTCAACTTGCTCTATTCCTTATTATGGAGAAGACATTCTACACAATCAGCTGAATGTTCAAATGTGAAGGTGCACGTTTCCTAAAAAGTGTGGAGTGCTGTGCAAAACTAATGAAACTAAAAGACAAGCATAACTGGAATTAAATTAGTTGACAACCAATCGATTACAAAATTTCAGAACTTGTTAATGTTCAAGTGCAGTGTTAATGCAGATAAATCAGTTTCAGTTGACTACTGCGATTTTGTTTTAATACTTCACTTGAATTGGTTATTGTACAGCATTTCATTCATATTCATTCAATTTAACTTTCTCTTTACCAACTAATCTGTCATTCGATGTGGGCAGTCAGTGACAGTATATTCGTCCCAGTTTTCTGCAAATGTTGTGATTAACAGGTTGTTGACTTGCAAGATAAATGTGGCATGTAGAAAGGTTCAAATAGTTGAAAATTAGGCAGTTTGTTCCAGCTTTTCAAGTCAAGAAGTTCATGTCAAAAGTATGTTCCAAGTTAGAGAATGCGAGTTCAAATATTTCACTAAGTCTTAACCCGGCCACGACTTAAGGGGGTGAAGGCGATTCAAGGCCTCAGTTCTGTTAGCCGCACCGCAAGGAAATATCTCAAGTCCTAGATTGTTACCGATCTACGAACTACTGTAGGTCGTACACAATTTAACGCGAAGCAATGAAAGTTAAGTCGTAAGTTCTGTTCAAACTGCGTTCTTAAGTCGTTGCCGACCTATGGCCTATCTTAAGTCGGATACGACTGAGCACTAAAGTCAGCAGTCAAGATTTCCGTTCGAATGACAAAGGCCTTAAGTCGTTCGTCTTCTCCCCAATACATCAATTCTCCTAACTCCTAACCCATTAACCCGTTAGCCCATTGGCCTTTCCATCAACAAAAACTTTCATCTTTCCATGCCGATTAAATCGCTCTAAAATCACCACAAATCTGATGCAATTCCGTTCCATCACAAATCTCGAGTCAGGAAAACGGAATCGCTGCAATATATCGCCTCATTCACACAGATTGTCCAAAGCCAATGCAAGTCATCTTGAACCCATCGGTAATCGATTGAAACAAGAATTATGAAGCATGGCATAAGGAAAATAGGTTGAAAATGGGATTCATAATTCAGTGACAATCGGAGATTGAATAATCGAGTTCACTTACGCGGTATGATGATAAGAATAACTGGCGATCGAGTAATTGAATTTGTCTGAGAAGAGCTTGAATGCTTGCAAATGACGGAATGAAACAGGTGAAGGAGAAGAAGGAACGACTTAAGCTATTTATACTCTGGGACAGCGAAAGGTGAATCGACACATCCGGCTTACGACTTATCCTAAGTCGTTCGCGACCTACGACTCATCTTAAGTCGGTCGCGATCTAGCGCACCCATCAAGAAGCGAGCTAAGGAAATCGAAGCACACGACTTACGACTTAAGGCGTGTACTTCGAGGGGCAAATGTTAACCCTCTTTCGACTCACGACCTAACAGGAGCCGACTTAAGAAGAGCTCCGACTTAAGAAGGGCTCCGAGTTAAAAAGCCTAAAACCTAAGTGGACTCGACGACTTACGACTTAACTATTCAGAGGACTTACGACCTACCGGGTTAGGGAGCTACGACCTAAGGGAAGTTTGCGACCTAACTACAGGAACTTCGCGACCTAACGAAACTAGCAACTTAATGTAGTGAGCGACCTACGAGTTAGTGAAGCAGCGACCTAGCTACTGGAATGTCACGACCTAAGGAAGGTCGCGACCTAAGGAAGCCTGCGACCTAAGAGGCTCTGCGACCTAAGAGAGTCTACGACCTAACTACTGAAGGTAACTTCGCGACCTAGCAATGTTGCGACCTAAAGACTTCGCGACCTAGCAATGTTGCAACCTAAAGACTTCGTGACCTAGCAGTGTTGCAACCTAAAGACTACGACTTAAGAAGGTTCCGACCTAATGGGTTACGACTTAGCTTAAGTCGTCCATGACCTATAGCTCCAGTTCCTAAAGACTTAAGAAGTACCCGACTTAACAGTCTACGACTCAACAGGCCACGACTTAACAGTTTACGACTTAGTGGGTGTACGACTTAAGAGCTTCACAGCCTACGACTCATGGTCCAAACGACTCAACGAGTTAAGCTATCTACAACTTAAAGAGTTAAAAGGGTTCCGACTTAACGACTCAGCGAGTTAAGGTCTACACAACTCAAGAAGATGTTAGACTTAAAGGACCTACGACTTAAGGAACTCATGACTTGGCTTAAGTCGTCCACGACCTAAAAGCTATGAGGTTAAAGTCCAGAGCCCGTGCCTATACTACCTTTATCTGATAAGTCGGCCACGACTTAACACTTGTCTTCGACAAAGCCACAAGATGAGCCCAGAACAACCCAGTCCCTTAACTCGTCACCGACTTACCTTAAGTCTTCCACGACTTAGGACTTAGGAAAATTTCCAGAATTCAGTGCTGCTCCTATAAATACCCCACCACTTCCAACACGAGGGGGAATTTTTGGCCATTCATTTCTTCAAGCGCAGTTACTCTGTCGAAGTCTCCACTCATTCAGCAATCAAAGATCTTCAAGCATTCGAGACGCTACAACAAGCTTCGAGAAGTACTCCTTACATCCAATATGGATTCGTCGAGTTTCATCATCAAAGATTGAGCTAGTAGTCAAGAGTGCTTTCGTGATCAAGTTGTATTGTATTTTGAAGGATATTGTATCAAATTGTAACCGAATCAGCAATAAAAGACTATAAAGTGGACGTAGGCTCAATTACGGGTCGAACCACTATAAACCTGTTGTTCATTTACTGGTTTTCTGCTATTTTCAGCTTATATTCTGTTCCCGTACCAACGGGTGGTGCTTTCACAATTCTATTACACACACCGGGTGTTAGCGTTCACTTTTTAGCGTTAACAAACTTTAACTTATGATTTAATCATTTTAAATTAAGTTAATTTACTATTTAAGTTTTAATTAAAGTCTATCTAATTAATAAATTAAAATTAATTAATATTCAACTATTTATTTAGGGTGTAAATTATTATTCAAAATTAATAAAGGATTAATTAGGGTTAATTATTTATTTAATAATTAATTATTATTTAATTATTTATTTTAGTTTTAATTTATTATTTAAGTTTAATTAAAGATTATTTAATTAATTAATTCAGATTAATTAATGTTTATTTGTTAATAAAGGTTTAATTAATTATTTAATAATTAATAAAGGATTAATTTATGTTTAATTAATAATTAATTATTGTTTAGAACTTTTTAATCAAATTAAGTTAAGATTCAATTAAAATTAATTATGATTTAAATAAGGATTTAACTTATAATCGATTACTTAAAAAAGTTTAAGGTTTTAAATCCTTCTGTTCCAAAGTAAAATTGTTAAAAGGTACATCTTTTTTAAAGTTGATTTTGAATACAAGTGATTCAAGTGTTGATACCATTAAGAAACCATATAACCATGAATGAGTTATAATGAAGATTGTTTGGTTGTTTGGACATGTGTTAGTAGAATAAATCCCCATTCTGCTATAAATTGATTGATTGTTTTTTGTCTGTGTGGACATGTGTTAGTAGAGTAAATCCCCGTTCAGCTATTGATTGATTGAATTGTTTGGACATCTGTTTAGTAGGACAAATCACCATCCTGCAATTATGTTATTTGGACATGTATATGCTAGTTAACTTATATTGACATGTTATTCTCTGATTTGGATATGAGTTGTATTTACCTACATGATGACTTATGTAAATAACTATTTAGTGAATTGGACTTGAAATAGAATGACAACTTAAATGAGTACCATTGGGATTGCTAAGCCTCTTTTTGAAATTATAAAGTATGGTTTTGAATTAACTTAACTCTTTAATCAATTTGGGGTTGTAAGATTTATAAATGATTTCAAAGCTATACTATTATTTTATAAGTTATTTATAAGCAATGACTTGTTTATAAAAAGGGTTTTTACTAAATAAAAGGGCTTACCAAACGTGTTTTACAAATGATATTCTTAAATGATATTTTATAAAGGAAATTTTGTAAAGGAGTTATAAAGAATTTTTTTTAATAGTTTAAAAATAGAAGAGATGTTATAAATCATTTTGGAGATTTTTGAAAGAAGCTTTAAATCAAATTGGAAGTTTATAAAGAGGTTTGAATATAAAGTGAACTTATAAAAGAATTTTTATAAGAGATAAGTGAATGATTTTTATAGTAAGTGGTGTTTTGAAAAAGGAATTGTTTGTCCATTTAATATGGAATTTTGAGAAGAGCGAGTTTTCCCAAAATGTTTTGGCAAACACTTACATTATTTTTCCATGTTTAAAAAGGAATGTTAAGGGTTTTGGAAAAGTGTTTTGGAAAAGATCCTTTGATAAAGTTTTATAAAGTGATTTTATTAATTATAGATTAATTAATAAAGTCTTAGAGGATCCCACATGGAATTTAATCAATGTTTGATTGTTTGTTATTTGATAGTTAAATAACCGACTATCAAATCTGGACCAAAATGTAACTTTGGAAATATCTAGGAGAAACAAGGAAATTATATGGTACAGTTACCATCGGCGGTGCTATACTGTACTTATAAATTTGTTTTGTTCTTCTAGGATAAATGATAAGGAAATCCGTCCATTAAAGGTTAGGAGGTGAACTCCGCTCTTATCTTTTATCTGCTTATTTCCTAAAAAACCGAGGTTGAGTTTACTGGAAATTATCGAAAATTGTTTCGAAGAGATCGGGATCGGATATGTTATCCGAAAACCACTTGATACAACTCAAGCATTTCGAAATAAAGACATCTTGAAGCATGGGATCGTAGACGGAGCTATTGAAGTGCAAGGGCTGCTTGTTACTAGTCGTGAGGGTGATTCCAAAATGGATGTAGTAAAAGTTGTGCCTTCGGTTTGTCCTTATCCTGGACAACTTGTATGTATGAATGTTGACACTGCATTACTGCCAGGAGGGCAGTGTTAGCATTCTAAGTGGGATTGCTATTCAAAAAAAGGTAAAATGTAGCCTCAAGCCTCATCAACCGGGAAATGACTAAAACAGGGCATGTAGGAGGGCTAAATGGGACGCTTCCATTAAGGTATGTCATCATCTTTCTAGATACCCTTTTTTATTGATTTGGTTGTACATGAGAGATCTCGATTAAGGTTGGAAGACCAGGATGCTGACATATTCGGTACTACTAGTCAAGTGGTAGGCTGGTTCTATGTGGCAGGGTACAAGATGTTCTTGTCAGGCATGGGTGCATTTTTCTGGAGATGTGCCCATCGGAGGTAGTTCCTTATCTGGTCATAGTATGGAATCCATTCTCCAATACGTGCCTTTATGGTTTTGATGATAGAACTTAGTATGCTAGAATTTAATTAATGTAACAATTTTGGCTAAGATTAGTAAGTATTTGTACTTTAGACATTATTATAATATCATTGGATTTCCTATAAAAGTGTTTTGGTTATCGTAAGGTAAAATCCGGTCCGTGTTTATGTGCGGCGTGGTCTTACGAGATACCTTTGATTTTTAAAAGGTTTTAAAATGTAATAATCAAGTTGTTTGAGTTTACTCACACCAGACCCATGTCTGACCCGGAGTTTTATTTTCTTTGCTTAAAACTCTTGGATGCTCAAATTTTTATGAGCAGCCAAGTAGTTCGGGTTTTCCATAGATGCATTTTGGGAGGAGCTCGGAGCAGGAGGCTCCATCGATAGCTAGTTATTACCTTGTTTCCTCAGTATACTATATACTTTATATCTGATGTATAAGGACAGGCTATTATAACCGTCCTTGGTTAGAAATTGTATTAGTGTAACTCTAATGTATCATTTTTGAAATGACTTTGTAAAGAATTATGTTGATTAATATATTTTATTCCGTTGCGCTGTGAGACTTTGTGTTTGTTTTTAGTTTCTTCAATCTTCTATCTTCTTTCTTTTGCCCTAACAATCTATCTTTTCGGCACTTAGTTGCTCGGCATGCAATACAGTGGGTGTATTAGTGTCGATTTTTAGGGTTCGAAAAGGCTGGTCGTTACAGTTGGTATCAGATCGCAAGGTTAAGCGATAACCTTGGCCCTGGTGGGGTAAATTCATTTGAGATTGGGTGAGACCCTAGAATGAGTATGAGTGTTATATATAAGAGCGCGTATTTGTTAGTGATATAAAAAAAGTTTTATATTGTATTGTTTGATCGGTTGAGTGGTATATGAATTTTGGTCGATGGGTCTGGCCAACGTTATCGATAAGGATTCCTAAACACTTGAACAAGATCAAATGACACAGTATTGTTTTGAAATTGGTAAATGAAATAATTTTACCAAAGATATATTTTATATACAAAAAGAATAATTTTCAAAAATAGTATAGTATTTTTGAAATGTTGTTTGTTATGATAATAATATCTTATTATTATCAATTAGGGTTTATTTAGCCATGCTCGTCCAGTTTGAGCATCAACTATGGTTAGCGTGTATAGGTAGGTTTCCTGTTAATATATGGGTTGGGAAAATTGAAATAGGGAAACATTTTAATGAATACCTTGTGAATTAATTTCCATAATTTGACTATTAGGCGTTCGATGTTAATGTTGAGGTAAGATTTGATGAAATAAAAGTATCAAAGGTCAGAATATTTTGAAATAATATCTGAAAATGGATTAATAAGAATGAGTCTTTTGATTAAAAAGAAGGGTAAGTTTGGCTCACTTCCCTAATAAGTTTCAAAATAGAGAAAACATCCTTCCCAAACTAAACTTACATTTCCGGTCCCTATATTCAAATTCGCGCACGCAAAAAGACCTAAATACCCTTTTATGTTTTTAACCTTTCAAACGTGTATAACTTTATGTAGAAAAATCGGATCAACATACCGTTTTCACCAAAAAATCATAAATTTTATGATCTTTAAAATGAGATCCGTTGTTGATACCAAAAATTCAAATTTGTAGTAAAAGTGCAATTATTATATATATTTGCAGAGAATTCAGCAAATTTTGAACACTTTCGATTTTTTTTCAAATTCACAACATTTGTAAATAATTGTAGACATTTCTGCAACTATATGGTATAGTTGCAGAAATATCTACAACTATTGCATATAGTTGCAGACATTTATGCAACTATTGCATATTTGCAGAAATGCAACTATATGGTATAGTTGTAGAAATGTCTGCAACTATTGCATATAATTGCAGACATTTCTGCAACTATTGTGTATAATTATAGTTTTCCATTGAAATCGAGAAAGTTGAGCTCGCCATTGAAGAAGAAGATGAAATCAAGAAACATAAGTTCGCCAATGAAGAAGAAGATGAAATCAAAAAAGATAAACTCGTTATTAAAATCAATCGTGCAAGAAGCGGAGGGGTATTTAGGGAAAAAAACAGCCAAAATGAAAAACATGGACCTGCAAAGTATGTTTTCTTGCGGGAGGAGTTTTAGTGAATTAAGTTTGCTTTTAGGGATGCGTGCCTAATATTCACTAAAAAGAATTTAGGTTGGAAACTTGAGAACTTAAATCCCAGTGCTTTTGAAAAATTATTTTCAAAGTTTGGGAAACTAAAGATAGCATTATTTGAAAATATAAAGTGTGGTTTCAGAAATGAGATTTTGAAATAAACAAATATTTTTAAGTTAACTAGTTCGAGTGGCTCAAAAATAACTTAAAATTGGGAAAGAGATGTGTTCGGATGGTAAACACTTCTCTTGAGTATTACCCTTATTTGTAAGGGAATGTATGATACTATTTGGTAATACCCAGTTCCTTAGTGTTATTTTGGAGTTACTCGGGTTATATGTAAATTTTCAAAGGATTGAAATTACAGTGTCATTGCAAAAAAAATTGGATAAAACCTGGGTATTCGGATCTTATGTTTTCTTAGGACAAAAAATTCAAAATGGAATAGTGGAATCAGATAGGGGTATATACTCTTAGGCTGTAGTAGAGTATTATCAAAGTTGAAACTAAGAGTTGTTTGTGGAATTTTTTTTCATAAATAATTTGGTGGCAGAACCAATTAAGTAAGTGCGTAAGTAGAATGTAGATCATTTCTCTTTTCATATAGTTGATCTAAGATTCAAATATATGACCTTGAGGTGTTTTACCCCGTTTCCAAACAAGGACTTATTACTTGATTTTTGACGGCGAACTCTTGATGAAGATTTTTGGTATGGGACCAAAGTATTCTATTGTAGTTACCACTATGTAAGGAGAACTGAGGTTCCAAATCAAGGAGCCTGATCGGAGTCCGCACTAGATAATCGGGTGAGCGATACTAGCTTAGAAGTGAAGTTATGTATTCAAGTTATGATCGAATCAGATTTTATATAAGAATGATCTATGTACATCTTATGGACTGATGTATACTTTTAAGTGTTTTCTAGGATAGGTTAAGGTGTAATTTCTGGGATGAAATTCTTTTAAGGGGGAAGAATGTAACGACCCAGAATTCCACTTCTTTGATATGCGAATATTTAATTAATTTTAAATATTTGATATATATGTTTTATCATGAAAATACAACTCTTTTTAATAATTAATAATAATGGGGAAATAGTTTTTAAAATTTGTTTACAACAATATATAGTTAGATGAAAAATAGAAAATGTGATTGGAAACCGTTTTCCGAATTTTCGACGTTTCATCGTGTAAAAGTTGTTTGAAATTTTGTGCACACTTTCTTATATATATGCACGCATAGAATAATTATATAATATTGTATAAGATGGTATAATTAGTGTTAATTAAGTTAAGATAATCATGATGTGACACTTTGGCAAGTAAATTGAAAAAATAAATAGAAAATAGTCACATCAAGGGGAGGCAAAGAGGACAAAAGGGTACACATTGCTTGTTTAGATTGATGTGATGGGGTGGGAACATGAAAATTTCAAATTTTTTTAGGGTGATGATGTATATATAGGTATGGATATGCTTAAGTATGTATATATACACATATAAAAGATAAGATGAGATTTTTATAAAAATAAAGTGTGTGTGTGTGTGTATATATATATATATATTGAAAGATGCTTCTTCAGACAAAAAAATACAAGAGTACACTAAGCATTTAATGGATGTTGGTAAGGAGGGGGCATGGATGATGACGTGGCAAAAGGATGTGGAGGGCAAGGCAAGAGGGGCATTTTGGTAATTATGTATGTGCACTTCATATAAAAGCAAATTTTAGTGATTTTTATTTCCATTTTCCCTCATTTTATTCTTTATTTACAAACACCTCTCTAACTCCATGACAACATTCATGGCTTCCATTGTTTATAATCTCATTTCCATTCACTTAAAATTCCTTTTCAACTTGCTAAAAACTTGTTTAATTTCCTTCTTTTCATCTTAGAAATTCCTCTAATTTTACCCGAAATGGTTTCGGCCATAACTTCTTACGAAAAACTCCAAAACTAGATTTTCTTTTTTTAAAACCATGTATATTTCCAACGGCTACAACTTTTAGTTTACCACTTCTTTTGATTTCGAGCTTAGAGTCTCCAAAATTTCATTTTTTGCAAGAGTGTTTTTGAACCTAGATTCTTTTGTCCGAAAATACCCCTTACTTTTTACCATAACTTCCTCAAAATTTAACCTTTTTTAGTAATTCGTTTTTTTAATGATAGAGGAAAGAACAATCTAAATCTTTCCTTCTGACCACTTTGCCAAAATCAGAGAGGAAAGGGTTGGAAAACAAAGAGCAAGTTGACATATTTTCAAGTTGGTTTTGTTGATTTCCAAGCTTTATAAGTCCTAAGTGTTTTTGCAAAAGTTCATCGAATTTTGGTGAGTAAATTCCTTAACTTTTGGGAAAGAATTTACCTCTATATGTATGGTTGTTATATGCTTGTATATGTGAATGATATTATTGGATTATCTTGTGGTTGTTATGGTAATATATGTGTGTATGTGATGTGAATCATAGAATTTGGAAATCAAAGTCTATGCATTATGATTGGTTCGAAAGATGTGTGCTTGTTTATGTGATGGGTATGGTTCATAGACTTTGGCTCGATTGTGACATAGAAGTGGAAAACAAATTGGAAGTTATGGGTATCCATAGCGATAGTCGCTATAGATTAGTTTGGGAAATTGCACGATTTCAAATTATTTATAAGTGTTTTATTTTGAGTTATTTAGGGTTTAAACCATAATGTCACATCAAATAATTATTTAAATGTCACATCAAATTTTTATCCAGTTGTCACATCAAATCTTTACTTAGTTGTCACTTCAAATCTTTACTTAATTTTCAAATCAAATCTTTATTTGATTTGAGGATAACTATTCGCTTAATTATTTTTTAATTCCTGCTAAATTTTAAATAAAGGTTGTTTAATTTAAGTTTAATTTAAGTAAATTTAATTAATTAAGACTTAACTGAGATTAATTAGAGTTTAATTATAAATAAATCTTTGTTTAATCAATTAAGATTTAAATTAAACTTTAACTTATGATTTAATTATTTTAAATTAAGGTTAATTTATTATTTAAGTTTTAATTAAAGTCTATTTAATTAATAAATTAAAATTAATTAATATTTAAGTATTTATTTAGGGTTTAAACTATTATATAAATTAATAAAGGATTAATTAGGGTTAATTATTTATTTAATAATTAATTATTATTTAATTATTTATTTCAGGTTTAATTTATTATTTAAGTTTAATTTATTATTTAAGTTTAATTTATTATTTAAGTTTAATTAAAGATTATTTAATTAATTAATTGAGATTAATTAATGTTTAATTGTTAATAAAGGTTTAATTAATTATTTAATAATTAATAAAGGATTAATTTGAGTTTAATTAATAATTAATTATTGTTTAGAACTTTTTAATTAAATTAAGTTAAGATTCATTTAAAATTAGTTATGATTTAAATAAGGATTTAACGTATAATTGATTACTTAAAAAAAGTTTAAGGTTTTAAATCCTTTTGTTTCAAAGTAAAATTGTTTAATGGTACTTCTTTTTCAAAGTTGATTTTGAATACCAGTGATTCAAGTGTTGATACCATTAAGAAACTATATAACCATGAATGAGTTATAATGAAGATTGTTTGGTTGTTTGGACATGTATTAGTAGAATAAATCCTCATTCTGCTATAAATTGATTGATTGTTTGTTTGTTTGTGTGAAAATGTGTTAGTAGAGTAAATCCCCATTCTGCTATTAATTGATTGAATTGTTTGAACATCTATTTAGTAGGAAAAATCACCATCCTATAATTATGTTATTTGGACATGTATATGCTAGTCAACTTATATTGACATGTTATTCCCTGATTAGGATATGAGTTGTATTTACATACATGATGACTTATGTAAATAACTGTTAAGTGAATTGGACTTGAAATTGAATGGTAACTTAAATGAGTACCATTGGGATTGCTAAGCCTCCTTTTGAATTAACTTAACTCTTTAATCAATTTAGGGTTGTAAGTTTTATAAATGATTTCAAAGCTTTACTGTTATTTTATAAGTTATTTATAAGTAATAACTTGTTTATAAAAGGGGCTTTTACTAAATAAAAGGGCTTACCAAACGTGTTTTACAAATGATATTCTTAAATCATATTTTATAAAGGAAATTTTGTAAAAGAGTTATAAAGGAAGATTTTTAAATAGTTTAAAAATAGAAGAGATGTTACAATTTTGGAGATTTTTGAAAGAAGCTTTAAATCTAATTAGAAGTTTATAAAGAGGTTTGAATATAAAGTGAACTTATAAAAGAATTTTTATAGGAGATAAGCGAATGAGTTTTATAGTAAGTGATGTTTTGAAAAAGGAATTGCTTGGCCATTTAATATGGAATTTTGAGAAGAGCGAGTTTTCCCAAAATATTTTGGTAAACACTTACATTGTTTTTCCAAGTTTAAAAGGAATGTTAAGGGTTTTGAAAAAGTGTTTTAAAAAAGATCCTTTGATAAAGTTTTATAAAGTGATTTTATTAATTAAAGATAATTAATAAAGTCTTAGAGGATCCCATATGGAATTTAATCAATGTTTGATTGTTTGTTATTTGATAGTTAAATAATCGACTATCAAATCTGGACCAAAACGTAACTTTGGAAATATCTAGGAGAAACACGGAAATTATATGGTACTGTTATGGTCGACGGTGCTATACTGTACCTATAAATTCGTTTTGTCCTTCTAGGATAAATGATAAGGAAATCCATCCACTAACGGTTAGGAGGTGAACTCCACTCTTATCTTTTATCTTCTTATTTCCTAAAGAACCAGGGTTGAGTTTACCGGAAATTATTGAAAGCTGTTCCGAAGAGACCGGGATCAGATATGTTATCCGAAAACCACTTCGATCCAACTCAAGCGTTTTGAAATGAAGACATCTTGAAGCTTGGGATCGAAAACAGAGCCATTGAAGTTCAAGGGCTGCTTGCTACTAGTCCTAAGGGTGATTCCAAAATGGATGTAGTAAAAGTAGTGCCATTGGTTTGTCCTTACCCTGGACAACTTGTATGGATGAATGTTGACACTGCATTAATACATAGAGGACAGTGTTAGCATTCCAAGTGGGATTTCTATTCAAAAAAAGGTAAAATGTTGCCTCAAGCCTCATCAACCGAGAAATGACTAAAACAGGGCATGCGGTAGGGCTAAATGGGTCGCTCCTATTAGGGTATGTCATCTTCTTTCTAGATACCCTATTTTTATGGATTTGGTTGTGCATGAGAGATCTTGATTAAGGTTCGAAGACCGGATGATGACATATTCGGTACTACTAGTCAAGTGGTAGGCCGATTCTGTGTGGCAAGGTACAAGATGTTCTTGTCCGACCATGGTGCATTTTTCTGGAGATGTACCCATCAGAGGTAGTTCCTTACCTGGTTATAGTATGAAATCCATTCTCCAATACATGCCTTTACGGTTTTGATTGTAGAACCTAGTATGATGGAATTTAATTAATGTAACAATTTTGGCTAAGATTAATAAGTATTTGTACTTTAGACATTATTATAATATCACTGGATTTTCTATAAAAGTGTTTTGGTTATCGTAAGATAAAACCCTTCCGTGTTTATGTGCGGCGTGGACTTATGAGATACCTTTGATTTTTAAAAGGTTTTGAAATGTAATAATCAAGCTGTTTGAGTTTACTCACACCAGACCCATGTCTGACCCAGAGTTTTATTTTATTTCCCTAAAATTCTTGGATGCTCAAATTTTTAAGAGCAGCCAAGTAGTTCAGGTTTTCCATGGATGCATTTTGGGAGGAGCTCAGAGCAGGAGGCTTCATCGATATCTAGTTATTATCTTATTACCGCTGTATGCTATATACTCTATATCTGATGTATAAGGACAGGCTGTTATAACTGTCCTAGGTTAGAAATTGTATTAGTGTAACTCTGATGTATCATTTTTGAAATGATTTTGTAAAGAATTATGTTGATTAATATATTTTATTCCATTGCGCTATGAGACTTTGTGTTTTTTTTTAGTTTCTTCTAGCTTCCATCTTCTTTCTTTTCCCCTAACAATATGTCTTTTCGGCACTTAGTTGTTCGGCACGCAATACAGTAGGTGTATTAGTGTCGACTTCTAGGGTTCGAAAAGGCGGATCATTATACTTATTCTAGGATATTACTAATCCTACCCTTAGAGAGTTTACCCCACCAGGGCTTAGGGGTTCCCTAAACATAAGCTTTGATACCATCTATGTTGACCCACCTTTTTGACCCCTGGGAAAGACACTTAATACATCCTCGGTATTCGTGTGTCGTTGCCCAAGCATCCGAAAGATAAGTTGTCTTGGGGTAAAATAAAGAACAGAACAAGACAGAATAGAAATACCTCACAACGCATTGGTTACATATAATACAAAATGTTACAGTACAAAAGGTTACACCTTACATAGAGCTATAAGAGGTAAACAAAAGTACTACATCTAATAGATTTGCAGCTACACATTCTGACTTTACATTTTTTTCAGATATCAAATATACCAACATAATCATATAGTGGAAATAAATAACTAGATAACTAAGGAACCACCTGCTCGATCACCCTCTTCAAAGAGCTCCAAAGAAAACCTACTATTCTTGGGCCACCCAAATATAATTGAGTACCCGAGAGTTTAGGGAAAATAAACAAATCGAGTCAGACAAAATGTTTGGTATAAGTAAAACTTTGGAACAAAAGGAAATGTAATTAACAATAATATGTGGGACCATGTCACTAACGCGGAACGGGTTTTCTCCCACATGAACAACAACCAAACGTTAGAACAGAAAAGAAGAATAGGAAACAAATCCAAACATAGATGATGGGGAAAAATAGTATGAAGATCCATACTTGAAAGAATGGAGATAATATGAAGAAAATCTAAACTGGACAGAATGGATAAAACAAGATAACAGTCAAAACTTGATAGAATGGATAAAACCTATAATTAAACATCGTGAAGAGTGGTTGTGTGATAACCCGGATTTTCGAACATCTGTTAATTGATAATTAACTGATTTTAACTATTAAAACACTGGTTTATAAGTTGAACAAATAATATTCTGATAATTAAAATATCTGGATGTATATATTATTGTTGATTATTTGAGACATGTTTTCAAATTGTCTTGTGTTGTGTAATAGTGTAACTCTGATATATAAAATGTATAAGTGTATTACAGTTTTTTTTTTGTAAAACTGTTATTTATGTAATATTATATTTTGATCCGCTGCGAATGTGAGGTTTCTGTATTTTGGTGTTTCTATTTTCTTCTTCTTCTTCCTCTTTCTTCTTTTTCTCTAACTATTTGGAATTTTCGGGTTCGAAATTTCCGGGTCGTTACAGGTTGACTCTTCCTGTTGCAATTACAGAAAAACAATTCGAAGGTTCATATCAAATAAGAAAAGGAAAATTTTCCAACAATGAATAGGAAGGTGCCCCCCCTTGAAGTATACCTCTAGTAATATACTTCTAAGAAGCTCATTTACTCTGTGACACTTCTCAGACAATACAAAGCTGGACCCCGCCAACCTTACCGAGTATATGAATATTTCACATCTAAATCTTAACTGTTTCTCACATGATGGTAAAAATCTAGATGAGGTGTGAAATACCCTAATGGGAGAAACCCCACATAGATTGGCTTCCTCTCACGCTTTTGGTTTAGTTATTTCCGATAAAGGATAACACAGCTCAAAAGAGCAGCAAATCGTCTTAGAATGACGATAGTAAAAAAAGCTGAAGTAACCGATAGCTGAAAAACCAACTATCGAGGATATAAATGATCGTATATGGGAATTAAGTCTTATATACTTATCACCACTCATCGAATTCAAACTTGTATTATTTCTTGGTTGACAATAATAAAAGGACAAGTTAAGGTAGTGTTACCTCAAAGTCATGTCTCATGGTTATTCTTAACTTTCGAAATAGCGACTAGTCTACTTCTTCGATGTTTAGTGCTAAGTACACAAATAAATCGTTCCCATAAAAGTGAATTGCTTTACGGAAATTAATTCATTTCCATAAAAAAATCAAACTTTTTTTCTACTTTTAAAAAACCAAATTCGTGCTTGGCCTCACATTACAAGTATTATCTTTAAAACACTTTCTTTATTGAGTTTACTAACACATTAATTTAAAAGGGATTTAATAACTTAAAAAAATCCTTATTACATTGATTAATTAACTTTAAACTTGATCGCCCAATTTTATTTTTGAACTTTAAATGTCTTTAAATAATAAAAAGGGTAAACCACATTTAAACCTTATTAATTCAATTAATTAGTAAATATAATTAATTAATTATTATCCTCAAAATGAATAACAAAGTCAAAACATCCTTGTTACTTTGATAAATTCACTTTGAAACTTCATAAATTAAGTTGATTAATTAATTCAAATAACCTTTAATTAAAAAGGTAAATCAACTTCAAAACATCATTAATTCAATTAATTAATAAATTTAATTATAAATAATTAAATAAAATAAATAATTAATTAATTCTCATTATTCAAAAATGGTTTATTAATTATAAACATCAATAAAGGAAAGATTAATTAGAGTTACGACAAGTTGATAAATTTTAAAAATCATTTATTAAAAAGATTTATTAATTTAAAAGCATTATTTGCAAACTGATTAATTAAATTTAAACATCATTAAATAAAATGATTATTAATTAAACAATCATTAACTAAGTAATTAGTCAAATTTAAAACACATCATTAACTAAGTAATTTGTTAACCTTAATCTTTATTAGTTAAGAATTAATTAAATTAAATAATAATTATTAAAATGGTTAATTACTTTTTAAAGAATCTTTAACCAAAATCTTTCTTAACTTGTAAAACAATTCCAAGCACATAGATGAAACCAAATGGGTTCGATAAAAAGTGATTTTGCGAAAGTGCCGATATAGCGACTATCGCTGTATGGGCAGTTCGAAGAACAAGTTTATGATATTGTCATTCAACCAAACATTACATAGAAAGGGTATGAATATATATACAAGGTAATTAACTATGAAATAAAATGTAGGGACCATTTACTTACAAATGATTAACTTTAACTACCAATTATACATTTAGCATACTACATGTTTACTAACTTAATAGAATTTTCACCTCAATTTCAGTGATTAAGATGTTCGAAATTAAAAATATCATAAACATAAAAGTTGTAGTCCTTTGAATTAGCTTTCCATAACATCAAAGAAATCTAAATTCCGATTAAATTTTCAAAAGTCATGGCCGAATTACTAAGGGGTATGTAAACAATTCCAAGCCAAACATCACCAATGCTAACAATTTATTATCGTATTATGGAATAACATATAAACAAGTACATAAAAACACAAGCATGTTAGTTTCGAAGCAATAATCCAACAAAAATTATTATAAACAATTAAGGTTTAAACTTTGCATAAAGGAGTGAGCTTTACTCACATAGTCGCTACCAAAAGAAGTCGAATTGCTACAACCGCTAACCTAACACCCGAACTATCTTCACTTCACCAAATCTCGGACTTTTGGGCCCTTGATGGGCTGATTTTGGTTTGGTCATGGCACTATGGGCTCGGCCTAGGTGGTTCCAAGGAGATGTGGGGCTCGTATTTGTGTAGATTGATTTTGGAAGTGAAGTATGGAAGTTTTAGACTAGTTTAAAGTGGATGGACAAACATTTAATCTAGAAATGAATGGATAGCCATGAATGGATGTATGAAGATAGAAAGGAGGTAGATATGGAAAGTAAAGTAAATGAAGTAAGGGAAAAAATGAAGAAGTGGGTAGGGTATTTATAGGCATAGGAAAGTAGTTGAATTACTAAACTACCCTTGTATTAATTAATATAAACATGTCATGTCTTAAAGTCACATCACCATACTCCTCCTCCCCTATGTCATACAAATGTCTACCTAATGTATGATAAAGAGAAGGTATGAGAATACAGAGACATTTATGTATATATATACAAAGTTGCCAAAATGTCAAATCTTGTCTCCCGTGATGTGACTATTTTCAATTTATTTTTTTATTTAGTTGCCAAAGTATCACATCATCATTATCTTAAGTTAATTAACTGAATTAAACCTAATTATACTATCTTAACCCATATTATATAATTAGTCTATGTGTGCATATATATAAGAAAGTGTGCACGACATTTCAAATAACTTTTATACGATGAAACGTCGAAAATTCGAAAAACAGTTTGTGGTCACCTTTTTTGTTTATCATCGATCTAAATATTTTTGTAAATTAAATTTGAAAACTATTTTATCTTCAATATTTATTATTTAAAAGTGTTTTTATTTTTAATTATAAAACCTACTATTTGAATATTTAAAATTGATTAAATATTCAGAAATTAATGTGGTGAAATTCCAGGTCGTTACAAAAATAATATCTTCATTAGGTATATTTACTAGAGCATTAGTCAATGCAGTGTTTTTTCTTCTGTTGTCGTAAATAATTTTATGCCTTAGACTATCAATGCGGGTTTTTTCCCTTTTTAGGAAATTTACAAAAGCAATATTTTTAGCTAGTTTACAGCTAGGGTTTGCTAACCAGTTATATGTGAACTATACAATACTGTAAATCAGATTGGTGAACGAAGTTGTAATATTATCAAACATCCTTTGATTTCTTCAAGCCATTTTTACCAACATATAATGTTAATAACATTGTCTATTAAAATTCTATAACCTTTAGCCCATTGGAGTTTAAGGGTGTTCCAGTAAGAGTTGCGGTTAAATAGATTGTTGGTTAGGGTGAAGTCAAAAATATAAAAAGTGTGTCCAAGGATAGCATAAGTAATGGGGTAGTGGAAATATAAATGCATTACGGTCATCTGGTTTAGGTTGTAAAAAACACAATTTTTATCTACAATTAAATTCTTTTTCTTTAAAAGTTCGATTGTGTTTAATTTTTTTTAAGAATCAGCCACATATGAAGTTTTGTTCTGGGAGGAGCGTAAACTTTCCAAATGAATTTGACAGCTATTGGTTTAATCCTGGAGAAATTTAGAAATTTGTACATCGAGCTTGAGAAGCAACTTTTGCTTTTGCACTAACACCAAATTTTAGTATTGCTCTCACTGTCTAAGTTATAAAATTCAAGTTTGGAACAAAGAAGGACAAATTGGGTTAAGGCGAAGCCTTTAAAGGAACACATTAAGTTAAAGTTACAAAGAAATTCACTAAGAGTATTGAAGACCCTAGAAATTAAGACATTTTTGAAATTACAAATATCAAAAAGCTTTTTGTATTCGACTTTTAGGGGAATTATGGAGATCCAGCTCTCGTGCCAAAAAAATATGTTATTTTTAGAGTGAACAATATTGTTAATCCTAAGGGTATAAATATTAGTGATTTTTAAGATAGATTTCCAAAAGTCAGACATGTTTCTTAGGTTCGATGATATGAGGTGAAGATTGAAGGTTCTATTATAAATCTGATTTGAAATCATTTCTTTCCATATATGGTTTTCATTAATGTTGTTAAATTTCCACAGCCACTTTCCTCGAAGTGATGCATTAAAATTGCGTAAATTTATTCTTCGAAGCCCTCTTCCTCTTTGGATTTGCAAACTATTTCCTAGTTGACTAAACAATTGATACTACTACAAGGATTGTTCCCACTCCAAAGGAAATCTCTTCTAATCTTATATATTTTGTCAATGACCCAATTCAAAAAAAGGTAGAAAGACATCCAATATGTATAAATGTAAAATATTTATATATAATTTTGTACAAATATATAAATATTTATATATAACATAAATATAAAATGTTAACAATATGCATATATTTATAACTATATAAATATGTTTAAATCATTTATAAAATATATTAATTAAAAAAATTTTGTAATGTCGAAAATAGTACATGTATAAATATAATTTTTTTAATATATATATATATATATAACTATATATATAAGTGTATATTAGATACTTATATATACGTATGATAATAAATACATATTTATACAAATAAAAATCATAAAAATAATTTATATTTAAATATATATCTACCCGGTCTTGCATATGGCCGAAGATTTTTTTTTAATTTATTATATATATTACTAAAATTGTACAAAATGAATAAAAAAAATTATTTTTTCAAAATAAATATGAATTTTAAATTTCCAATAAAATTTTAGACGAAAATATTATAATTTGAAAGCATAATTATATTATTTTATAATTTAAAACAATTTAACAATGTATTTTCTTATTTTTAGTTTATATTTAAATATTTAAAAATAAAAAAAAGCCAAGAGTATAATATGTGTTAATATAATTTTATAAAGTATAAAGCATATTTTATAGTATATATGAATTTATATAATTATTGATATAATTAATTAATTTAGATTTTATTTAAAATAATATATAAATTTATAAAAAAAATTCTTCTTGTGGAAAATACTATGATAATTAAAAATGATGTATAAAATTATATTTCCATATTTTACATAAGTATATAGTAGTGTTCAAATCATAAATTATATATATACATATATTATATTAAATTATTTAAATAATATATAAATATTTTTTAAATATTGAGCCGTGCTACATATAGAAGTGTTAACATAATTTTATTTTAAATTTTTGCATACACACACATACATAGAATCAAAATTATGATAATATATTTACATGTTGGAATCGTCACCTAACTAAAAATATAATATATAAAATAAACATTTTAAATGTAAATTAATATTTATGAACAAATTAGAAATATTTTGTAACAACCCATACCTTAATGGACCTAAATTTCGACAAAAATCAAAATCCAAGTCCATCAAAGCACAGATTGTTGGATTTAATACCTGCAAATAAGGATGAGTATTATCTGAAATTGAAAGAAATCTAAACTCACAACTGAAACAATAATAGGATATGACCACTACCTTGGAATTAATGTTATTCCTTGGATAGCAGATTACCACATCAGCATTGGGCATAAGAGAAAAGAAGACTTCTCCAACAACAAAGCTTATCCACCTCCAATGGCATGTTCCTCTAAATCTGTCCCTTGGGTTGTAATGAGGAGAGGGTCAGAACAAAGTTTTGGTGATTGGAAAATCTCTGAATTGTCTATAACATAAATTTATCCCGATTGGTTCCATTCAATTATTATGTCTATTAAGGTTAGCAGCTCTGACCATGCATTGCACACATGATTACTTAGCTACACCTTCCCAAGGTACCAAATATCGACGAAGCATTATCAACCACCAAGTACTTCCAAACCTATTTGCTACTTACTACTTCTAAATATGAAGCGGGCATATATAATCACCATAAAATACTTTTAAAAGAGAAATATGTAGACTCTACCATTTAAGACCTCAATCAAGGTAGACCCAGTCATTTAAGACCTATTCTCAAGGTGGGTTTCCGACAATGTTGTCATTGTTCGGTGGGTCCTAGCTACAAAGACCTCTAACCACTATTTAAGGCTTCCGACATTTAATGTCCAACTATTACAGCGTCTATTGCAAATAAAATTGTAGCCATATAAGAGACAGTACCAAGCCACTTAATATCTTTAAAAAGGACTAGGCGGACTTTTAACCATTTAGCACATATATTCAAGGCAAGTCCTCATCGCTTAATACATATCCCCAAGCGGACTCCTCACTAGTCCTATCGCTATTACGACCTTAGTATTGTGAGAGACCGTACCTAAGCCACTTAATACCTCATTAATAAGGATTAGGCAGACCTCTTACCATTTAACACCTAATTATAGATTGGCCTTTGTTATTTAATAACTAATCCCAAGGTAGACTACTCACTGGTACTATCTAGCTGACATCGCTTGGAATCTCACTAGATTACTTAATACTTCTTTTAGGAGAGAGCACTTAATACCTTAAACCCGAAGCAAACCCTTTCCGAGATATCCAATATCACTCTTAATTATAAATATGGAATCTCATTAGGTCACTTCTTTCGGTAAGGAGGTGGGCCCTACAACCACTTAATACCTGAACATTGAAGCAAACCCTTTTAGAACCATCCTTATTTATTTGGAATCTCACTAGGTTATTTAATACTTTATTTTTGGAGAGAGGCAGACCATACAATCAC
Source organism: Allium fistulosum (assembly GCA_030737815.1). Classification (NCBI taxonomy): domain Eukaryota; kingdom Viridiplantae; phylum Streptophyta; class Magnoliopsida; order Asparagales; family Amaryllidaceae; genus Allium; species Allium fistulosum. The sequence goes on from CM060904.1 coordinate 532,374,372, forward strand.
TTAATACTTCAAACCAAAAGCGAACGTTTATGGAGATATCCCTCACATCTCCTAATTTCAAATTTGAACCATTTAATACTTTTCAATTAAGAAAGCAGGCCCAATCTCTCATGTTGTCACAGGTCCTAGGATTAGTGATATTTCACATCAGTAGTAAGTGCACCCGATTGTTGGTTGCCTCAAAGTGAAGGGCTGTCTTCCATTGAGTGACTCTACTGACCTCGCATCACTAACCTACTAAGTCTAGTTAACCATCCTAAGTCTTTACTTATATTATCTTAGGTAGACATTGGACTTTGCTTAATAATTCCCTTTTTATTTAAGGCCATAAGTTTTAACTTTAAATACTTATCTACCCATAAATCCTTCTTTTGTGCTCATAAATGTCAATTTATCCATAAAATCCTAACGAACATTTTTTAAGACATTTATATATGATTATTAATTTCAAATTAGTTACCTTTTATATCTATTCCATTTTTATCAGTCCCTTTTTATCCATTTGTCCTTATTAATTGTAACTCCCAAATTTATTTCCATTACCCATTAATTGGAGTTACAGTCCTTTATTTCCTATTAATTATTGAAAAATCCTAATTTATTGCCTATTAATGGGAATTACTACATTTCCAAATTCTACCTATTTGGTTTTATAAATATAATAATAACTAACGAACATTACGCATAAATATCGCAAGAATAAACACCGTTCTTCTTTATTAACGCAATAAATACGTATAAACTACTTATTTTTATCCAAATATATTCTAATCATAAATATGTAACTATAATATGTTTTCCATATTTAATATACTATAAATAAATTCCTTATGAAGATTTTCCACTATGATTTCCATAAATTGGTTTTAACACAAAAGAAACGATTTACTACGTTTGAAATTACTAGGAATGGGTAATTTCTTTTTATATGGATTAAACAGCGTAAACTACGGAGAATAAATTCGTACTTTACACATTTCTTCCCTTTTTGTTTTATTCCTTGTTAAATCAAGCGTCGAATCAAAAGTGGAAAAAGTAAACAAATTTATAAAAATCAAATGGATGTTCTTTCCATAAATTAAACGATGGAAAATCTACAACTTAACACAAATTTGTGAAATAATCCAAAAATCCAAATTTACACTCAAGTATAGATCTGGAATAAAAAATATACAGCATTCCAATTCTAAAATCTTTGGGATTGATTTCCAGATGTCGGTGCAAACATATTTCAAATTAAGGCCAAAACAATAATATGTAGAATAATTTTCTATACTAATTAAGTGTGTAATTCAAAAATAAAATTTATTTAGACATAAATATCAAACGATACCAACATAATAGATTTAAAATCATAAACAATATATAAAATTTCCCACAAACATTTTAAGCGATCCAAATCTCCAGATCTAAAGTAAAACTTTAAATTCATCTTCAAATCCTTTTTAATCAAAGAAATTTGTATAAAAAGAGTATATACATATATTAGAATTACAGATCTGAGAATTGATTTGAGATTGGGAGAGAAAATAAATAAAAATATAAATTACCTCAAATACGCGTTTAGTTGATTCTCTTCTCTTCTCTTTTTCATTTAGTTTATATTCTTATTCAATTTGTATGAACATAAATACAAATATCACATTTTTATAATTTAGAAAGAAAGTGCAGAAGAAGAAATGACAGAGCTTTGCTACCACCTCTAGAAAAATATGAGGAGAGAATGATGGGTTAGGCCTGAATTTATAGGCGTAAGAATCAACACCAAATGTATGATCTAAAATATTAAATCCAGGCCATTGCGGCGTAGGATTATTGCAGCTGCTTGAAGGCGATCGATCATCGCCCATGGAGCACCGGTCGATCGCTAGAGGTCGACCGGTCCTAATGACAGGTCGGCATGTGGGCCATGGCAATTAATTAATAAACGTTAAATTATCTAATCGAATTATTTCCGTTTCGAATTCATTTTTCATCTGTAACTTCTTTGTCTGGACTCCGATTGCAAAACTCCAAATATGAAAGTTACTCAGAATTTTACCACGAACGCAATGGTGCAAGTTTTTTGGTCAAATTCCATCATTTGCAAAAATTCAATTTTTGGAGCCTAATTAACTAACTAACTAACTCATTAAACAACTAATGCCAAATCACGGAGTGTTACATATGCCTAATAGCCAAAGCCTGCAAACGCACCTTGAAACGATTAAATTTGATGCTTGCACTAATCCTAATCCAGCAGATTGCTTTTCTATGAAACGTTGACCAACAACTATAAATTAGTTCTGAATCTGATTTTATTTGAACCGGATATGAAAGAGGAATTATAAGAGAATCTGAATAACAATGGATTAGGATGGAGGTTCCCAAAATATCCTTCAACAAATGAAGGTAGAGATGCTTATATAGAGGAGAATTAAAAGATATTTTAGGATCAAGATCCTACATTATCTGTTACCAATTATCTGCCATCTTAGCCCTCCATTTCAACCCTCATTGTCACCATCATATGGGCGGCTATATCCCTCATTAGGGCTGAACAAACTATCCCCTCTTATGGGCTTTAAACTCATTACAGCCCGAATAAATATTTTGAATCAAAATCTAATTTAAATGCTTATCGATATCGTATATCGATTAATATAATTTTAACTATTATAAATATATTTCATAATATTTTTATCAAATTAAAATCAAATTTTATAATTAACATTTCATTAATATTAATTAATCTATAATAGTTACAAATTAATTAAATCATTTGGTCAAAAGAACATTCATTATTTCGGTTGTATGACTCGTTAGGTGTAAATTCCGTCAGCGACTAATATCGAAATATTCGAATATTAACATTCACACTTCAGCAAGTGACATTTTGGCCCAATTTATCGCTTACTTTATTTCGGTAAAGTCCAAGTTTACTTTATTAAGCATTACCCAATTATGACTTTTATTTACACTAATTCTCTTTGTCAAAACTATACCACTTTGGACTTATGGAATTTGATAATGGTCAAAATTCCAGTATCATCCACATTCAACTCTATAATCCAAACACTAAGTCCTGGGTTTAATAATAATGATTATTATTAACCGAAATGCTCTAACTAGAAGCTTTGACTTTAAGTTGACTTCAGGTTACCGTGATACTAACCTCATATAACTGAGGTAATGAATCCTCTCTTGAATAGTGCTTCATTTAGAATACTTCTACTCAATCCAAATATAGTTACTCGACGGACATTGTGTTATACTTTGACTATAATCAAAGTGGAGATTTCATATTGAAGATCGATTGTATTCTCAAGTTAAGAGAATTGTATAATTTTGTCACATCGATATTTTCTGTTTGACCTTAGTTATATTAACCAACATAAAACTATCGATTAAGTCATTCTATAATTATCCAATAACCATCAATATGTAGTCCCTTAGTGCCCTCAACAACCATAAGCAATACACTACCCAACATTTGGAAAGCATCACGTACTATAGTCTCAACGGATGTGTCGATATCCACTCTTGATACATCTTGACTAGGAATATTTGAAATGTAATACTTATTTTCATTATGATAAATTACTCACGGTTACAAAACTTTGTAACTGCTATCACAAAACATTCCATTTATAGATTTTATATTAAATATACTTTTAATTAGATTAGTTAATTAATATAACACATTATATCAAGTATGTAATAGAAAGAAAACACATTTTATTTCAAACAAGATTAGTTATCGAGTTAGATATATGTAACAAATTACATAATTTACCCTGAGGAATACCCCTAACTCTATCACAAACTACCCAAAACAACAAGCCAACATCTGAAGTTCCTCATAAATATATAAGGATCCACTTTACTACTTGCCAATGTACTTCACTCAGACTGGACATATATCGACTCACAACACCAACTACATGAGCCTAATCTGGTCCAGTGCACACCATAACATGAATCAAACTCCCTATGGCACTAGCGTATGGAATATCTTCCATAATAACTTTCTCCTCATCCGATGTAGGAGGCATATCATGAGGTAAAATAACCTGAGAGCCCAATGGAATAACAACTGATTTCTCCTTCCCCATCTCGTATCAAATGAGATTTTCTCGATATAGTGTATTTAAGTGAGTCTCAACTCCCTCCTCTATCCATAGATAATAATCTCCATTACTTATTGTTCCTTTTCAAAATCCTTCATTTCAAACTCCCTATCGAATTCTGCCTTCAACTCAACAATACTCATCATACAATGTTAACCAATCAACATATCATCTACATATAATAACAACTAAATCATACCATGCTCTCATCTACTAAAATATACATATTGGTCCTTGGAGCTCTTGGCGGGACTTGTGAAATCATAAACTTGTCAAATATTTTACCATTATCTTGGGGATTGCTTCAGTTTGCACAAAGATTTATTCCGCCTGCATACATATTCTAGTTTACTAGAATCAATTTACCCCTCTGGCTGACGGATATTGATATTCTCCTCGAGATCTCCATGTAAAAATGCAGCCTTTACATCTAATTGCTCAACCTCTAAATCGAAATGAGAAACTAGAGCCAATAATATAGGAATCAAAGTATGTCTCATAGTTGAAGAGAATATATCATGAACCTCCTCGCCCTTCCACTATGCATACCCCTTTGCAATCTATCTTGCCTTATATCTCACATCTCCATTACCATTTCTTTCACTCTGTAGATCTATATCTACTAGCAATGGCTCGCTTTCCCAAAGGAATGGCCACCAAATCCCAAGTGTGATTTTTGTGCAGTGACTCCATCTCCTCTCCCATAGCTAGTCTCTATCTATCATAATCAACCGACATAGTAGCATCTCCATAGTCTATTGACTCATCATAAATAACCCCCAAAGCATATGTGACCATGTCTTGAGAATCAATATCCTTAATACTAAGCCCAACAAAATCACAAAGCCAAGTAGGCTTCCTTCTCTCTATAATTGGTCTAGATTGAGACCGAGCTCCACCATGATTCTGAACATCCTTATCAACCATAGTACCATTGGTAACACTATTAACTACCTATCTGTTAAAAGGATCTGATGGCTACTTTTTGTTTGGCACTCCATCTTTGAACCGTCATCAACTAATGTAGGCTCCACCTTCAACATAGCCTTCTCATCAAACGAAACATGTCTCCTAGTCATAATGTTGTTCGCACTAAGATGCCACACCTTATAACCCTTCACCACCTCACGATACCAAAGAAAAACACACATCATCTATCGATAATATGGTATTTGTGAAGATCTCTTCGCTAAAGAATGATGTCCGATTTGGTATGAATGGAATGTTGGCAACGAGGTTCGCAGGTCCTTTTCCAATACTCAAGAGGATTGGGAACCTAGCATATGGAGTCGGCTTACCTTAGAAGATGGCTGGCACACATTGCAAAAATTATACATGGTTCAGGCATAATTATGGAGCCTAATTAGGCTGACGATATCGAAGTTGAACCAGAAGCTTCAAGTCCTCACATGCCCATTCATATCATCAAACTTAATATGAAACAACTTAGGAGGAAGGCGATGGAGTTAGTAAAGGTTCGATGAAGTGAAATAAGAAAGCAATTATATATAGGAGACCGAGGTGAGTATGATGACCACTTATTTATAGTTTTTCACTTGGTAATATCTACTGCTTATCACATTTGCTTTCATTTTTAATATCGTGTAGGATGGCTTGGTATCTCACATACTAGGATAGGCATAGATATTTTTTGATTTCTAATGATTATTTGGTTGCATGTTATGATTAATTATGATTGCCTGTGGATGTTAGACATGTAGGGTAACCGTGTTTGACTTCACTCTATTTTATTTGGGAATTTCATGGGTGAAATTCCTAAAGAATGAAAGAATTTACTGACCCATATTTTACATATCAAAGGATTGTAAAATAATATTTTAAAAATCCATATTGAGTCGTATTTTCCTATAACTTTAGGAAATGTTAACTAGTGACATTTTTCGCCATTATAATTTTTATTAGACGATTTCAACTATAAAAGTATTTTACAGCTCATAACTTTTCACAGGAGCCGAACTAGGGTCTGAAACCATCTTCATTGGAAAGGGATGATAGTTCTCTTTCTATAGAGTGGTCATAATAGAATTTTGAAATTACCGTTTAAGAGATGTTTCCATTAGTAGGGGTGAGCATTATTTGGTTAGACCAACCAAACCAATTCATTTTGGTCGGTTTGATTTGGTTTTAAAACTAGATTGGTTAATAATCGGCCCGTAAATAAATTTAGTTCAGTTATCGGTTTAATCAAATTAACCGAAGTTTTATTATATTTTCAAAATTACCGATGTTATAATAATTTTTTTAGATTAGTTTAGTAATCCAAATAAATTTTATTTATCATATGTGTGTCAAAATTACTTTTAAAAATAATAAGAATGATAAATAAGACTACTTTAATCATATATTTATATTTTATATCAAATTACAATGAATATTCAAAAAATAAAGTGTAAAACATTTTTAGTTCGGTTAAATTGGATAACCAACAGAACCAACTAAACTTAATTTGGTTGCTTTGGTTTGGCTTTCATCGTTATTAGTTTTAGTTCGGTTTAACGATTTTCATCATCGAATAAACTAAACTAACCAAATGCTCACTCCTAGCCATTAGAATTTTTGACAGTGCATAAGTAGATTACTGGATAATTACTTAGGCCTAGATTAGCTCCCTCAATCCACTTTTAGATACGTTCCTAATTGTGGATGATGAGACAGTTCCTAATCATTTTTTCACTTTCGAAAACCGTACCAAACCTCCATTAACTATTTTATAGCCAAAAATCACTTCTCCTTACTTTAATTAGCTTAAACATATCATTAAAGAGTAATTAGCAAGGAAAAATTGAAGATTACTGTTTGGACCACCTAGGTATTCATTCCTATACCGTTCATTCTCGGATTCATCTAAGAAATCATATGATTTGAGTATAAGGTGAGTGATTCTACCTTTCTCACTATTACATGAATATTGATATAGTAAAACAATGATTTCTAAGATAAATTTTGATGTTAAAATGATTTTAATCCTAGATCCAACTTTCATAACCTTTTTTTAAAAAATTTAAAAGTATAAAAACAAAGTTTTATCCATTTTCCACTATTTTATAATCAATTCACCATTTCAGCATATGGATAAATCTATGGTAATACATTTGTTTGAATTGAATTTTTATGGCTAATATATGTTGTTTTGTTGTTGTTCTATGATTATATGCTCATTATTTGATGTGTTTGATGCATTTGTTCATCGCTTTAGTTTAGTTAGAAAGAGGCCGTCATTTGAGGGAATCGATGTCAAAAATGTTCAAAACATGATGCGGCTAAATTATGTTGTTGTTTGAAGTCTAGGAAGACCCCAAAAAATTTGCATAAGGTTTGGATGAGTTTTGGGGTATGAAAATCAAGTCGGTGGTAGGAAGAAAATCGATTCGGTGGTAAGATCATGTTGATGGTGGTTTGCTTCGAGGAAATTATACAAAGGGTTCGAGCAATGGGGACCTGGCTTTGGGCTTATGACATAGGAAGGGAGGACTTGGAATTCAAATTTTTGCTAAGTAATGAACTCGATTCCCACATGATTTGGCCCGAGTAGATTGTGCAGTTGTTTCGTGGTGAGAGAAAGAAACTACGGACATGGTGTTTTGACATGAAAACTTAGTCTATTTTTGATTAAGTAATCATGTCAGTGCCAACATGATGGATCATGGAAGGACCAATATCATTAAAGGCTGGTCAATTTCGACCAAACATCATAGGGCAAAGCTGTTTCCTTAGGGAGTGTGTCGTGCGTGTTCGTTTATTTAGTCAATGTTGTAGCATAAAGAGGAACGCCGTTCGATGGAAAAAACATGACATGGAGCTTTAACATGATAGCTTTAGGACTTTGGTGAGATAATTCTATGACTCACCATGGAGATAAAGAGATGTTCCAATGATGGAAACTCAAGGATGATGGAGTTGTATTTAGACGATGGAAACTCAATGAGGATGGAGTTTACTTTGATGATGACAACTCGATGTGGATGGAGTTGTGATGATGATCTATAATGACAAGTTCGATGGGTATAGGACTTGTAGGTGGAACATTAGGAATGTGTTGTACTATAGATACAAATATGAATGGAACGAGGATGCGTTTGACTATGGTGACATGTGCAAAGGGATTGTTGATACTTAGATTTCTTTGAGATGTGCTAGTAAAGCAGGGGTATGTGAGGATGCTAACTTAGATATGAGGATATGTTGTCAAAGATCAAGGATATGGGTCTATGTACCCTGGTCCATGAGGATACGAGTCTAGTTTCTTGGCTTTTAAAGTAGCCGAGCATCGAGAAGCTGAGATTTTTCCATTAATCATTAGGAAAGGAATGACCATCATATATCCAAAGAAAATGAGTGATAGTGAGGATTGTTTAATGGATGTTAAGTTTACTATGTTTTACATATCTCTCTAGGGATGTCACATAGATATTGCGGATGAGGATATTTGGACACTAGGTACTACATTTAGACTTATAGTACACACAGATGATGGTGACGATAGTAGGTTATCATATACTATTATTTGCAAATTCTTTAGCTGTAGGGACAATCAGGTACGATTCATCGTGCTCTATGCTTTTATATAATAGCGACTTTCATGGTATTTTGAGGTTGTTTATCGCTCACACTAGACTATTGTCTGACTTAAGGTTTTATACTTTACTTCTTATTATCTTTAGTACTTTTAAATGGGTGGACTATATAATTGTTGTTAGTGGTGCATGGAGTTGTGCAAATGGACTAAAAGGAGGCGACGCTTTCTTATATTTTTATTTTTGGGCATATTATTACTTAATCCGCTATGTGGTACTATAGGGCCTTGATAATGTTTGACTTTAAATTATTTAGAGACAGATGTTTGATTTTATTTATCAGTTTTATAAACACTATTACTACTTTGAATAACTGTATTGAACCTATGCTTTGATCTTTGATGGTTCTTATAGTTATATTTTTATCTCACCTATTTTGTATCTGTTGGTGCTTATTATATTTTATCCTTGCACTGTAAGTTCTGCGATAGGTTTTATTATTATTTTAGTTACTTTAACACTTTAACAATCATCCTACACAGTCTACACACCATCACATTGCACTGTATAGGTATATTGGGTGTTTGAGGTGTATGGCACCCATCATAAATGGGTCTACACCGATAGGGAAAATTTTATTACATGTGCAAGTGGGAGTTCATCCAGATACAATGTCTTTTGAGAGACATTTTATTATAATGGATCAACCTTCATACTATAATGCATTCTTTGAAAGGATAGCATTAAATGAAGCAGTGCTTTTTTTAATCGATGTTTTGCTACCATAGAGATGTTCCATAAAAAGAGCGAATATGTTTATGACTCTATGTCGAAATAAAATTACAAAAATTAAATACGAAAAGGCCTTTGACATTGAGCATCCAAAAATGATGCCCAAGGGAAATAAATAGGTATTTCCCTTAAATAATTAGGAAAATATCATACAAAAAGAAAGCAAAGGTGCAAAAAGGAATGAGAATAAAAGGTAGTGATGTTTAAATGAGGTGATTGAAATAAACCATGAAGAAAGCTATGAAGAGATGGAATTGGAGAAGGTGGTTTCTAAAATTGATTCTAGAGGGATTCAAAGTAATGTCAAATTTGGTGAAGATCTGGAGGAAGTTTGTATAGATCCTGTAGATTCGATAAAGACACTCAAAATAGTAGAGAATCACATGTAGACGTGAGAAAGCAGCTAATAACATTTCTCTAGTTAAAATGGATGCCTTTGCTTGAACTTAGTCAAATTAGGTTGAAACTGATCCTAATATAATTTCTCACGCTCTAATTATATGTCCAAATTTTACTCCAATCAAACAAAGGAATGGGCAATTAGATAGAGTTCATCTATTTGCTTTACATCCTTATAGGAAAAGTTAAAAGACTATTAGAAAACTAATTTATCCAATAGGTTTACTATCCGAAGTGGTTGACAAATCTAATATTGGTCAAGAAGTCCAATGGGAGTTGAAGAATGTGCATTGATTTTATACATTCAAACAAGGCTAGTCAAAAATATTGATACCCAATCGCAAGCATTGACTAATTTGTTGATCCACTAGTGGGCATAAATAGTTAACCTTCATGGATGTGTATTAAGGGTATAGCCAAATTTCAGCGTTCAGGCCTAACGAAAAGCATACTAGCTCCATATTTTATTAGGGAATGTACTACTAAAAAATTATGCCCTTTAGACTGAAAAATGCTAGTATGACCCATCAATGGCTAGTTAATAAGATGTTGGAATGGAATTGGGAAGATTACGGAAGTCTATGTGGATGACATGTTAATTGAGTAGAAGGAAGAAGTTGATCGTTTAAAGAACTAGAAGAGATGCTTGAGATTTTTTACAAATATATGAAGTAAAATTAGGAAAATTCATAGGATATATATTTAGTGAATGGGTGTTAGAAACCAACCTTAAGAAGATAAAAGAAAATATGGATATGGAAGAATCGAATCTAATATGGACATGATGAGTTTGAACAACAGAGTGGCTGCACTTAACCGGTTTATTTCGAAGATGACAAATAAGTGTATCCCATTTTGTTTATGTCATCAGAAAACATAGAATGTTTGAATGGATGGACAAATGCAAGAGAGCTTTCCAAGAACTAAAAAATTATTTAGGAATCGTCTAACTCTATCTAGTCCTATTGTGGTCAAAGATTTGTTTTTGTATATGAAAATATATGAACATGTTATAAGTTTGATGTAGATAAGGGAGGAAAATAGCATACAGTTTCCTATATGTTATACTAGCAAGAGGCTGAAGGAAGCGAGATTAAGTGTCCTATCATCTGAAAATTAGCTTCCTATTTGTTATTAACGGGCCGAAAGTTGAGGCCTTACCTCCAAGTGCATCCCGTAAAGGTATTCACCAACTACTTGCTAAAACAACTATTTAGTAAACCAGCAACTTATGGATGACTGACAAAATTAGGAATAGAGCGAAGTTAGTTTGGCATAATGTACTTATCGAGGGCTGCAATAAAAAGCTAGGCACTAGCTGTTTTATAAAAGATTGCTCATGATTTATTGAGGAATGAGCAGAAAAAGAAAAGGATAACAAGAAAAAGTGTTAGTTGTTTGTAGATAGAGACTCCAATGAGAAGGGATCTGGTATTGGATTTGTGATAATAACCTAGATAGGCATCGTTTGCATTATGTCACGGAGTTAGATTTTTCTACAAAAAATAACATCATTGAATATGAGTCAATGATAGCCGATTTAACTTTAGCACAATAGTTAAGGATTCTATGAATTGAAATGTTTAGTAATTCTCTGCTAATGGCAAACCAAATAAACAAGTTGTACCAATCAAAGGTTACTTGATTGTTCAAGTATGTTAAAAAGGTCTAGGATATTTTAGCATCATTCCAAGATTTCTCCGTCCAACGAATACCAATAAAAAAGAATTCACAAGCAGATTCTATAGAAAAATTAGCTAGCTTTTGAGGGGCTTATGAGTTAAAGATTGCTCCAACAGGATTCCAGAAAGATCCTAGTAAACTACCAAAGGAGAAAGAACCAAGTGAGGAGATTTTGTTAGTGACCTGTTCTCAAGGTTATCAACATTAAATCGGCCGCAATAACTCAAGGAAAATGATAATTAAGGGACAAGTCAAGGTATTCCATAAATAAGCATAAATGAACGTAATCATGGATATCAATACAAAAAAAATTGGAAGACACCCACGGTGGAATATTTGAATAGGGAGATATTACGATGAGATAGAAATGAGGCGAGGAATGTGAGATATCAAGCACCTTCATTTACAATGATAAACATGGTGCTATATAAGAAAGAATATTCAGCTCCATATTTTCGATGCATAATGGTAGAAAAGGGAATAAATTTGTTAATCGAGGCATATGCAGGATTTTGGGAAGATCATTCTAGTAGACTAAAAAGAGCTATGAAAATAATGAAACAAGGGTATTACTGGCCTTAAATGAGTGAGGATGCACTAGCTTATGTTAACAAGTGTGAAAAATGTCAATGATTTTCAAGGATCCCTCGACTTCTCAAGGGAACTAACATGTGTAATAAATCTATGGCCTTTTGATGTATGGCGAATTGATTCGATTAGGATTTTGCCGATTTAAAATGGTAGAGCTAATTTTGTGGTTGTCTTCATCAATTGCTATACTCAATATGCAAAGACTAAATTATTACCTAATATAATTGCAAACAAGGTTTTGAAGTTTGTCATTGGAAATATTATGATTTGTTTTGGTTTACCAACATGGAATCTCCAAGTATTATAATTCGAGAGTAAAGGGAGGAGGATTCCAAAAGGAACACCTGGTGCTCAGAAGAGTAAGGGAAAAAACCAAAAATCTGGCAAATGGGCAATTGTGGACCAATTGGGAAGGTTCCATAGTCATTCATGAAGTCAAACCTCTTGGGAACTACCCACTGGGATACCAATTAATAATACCATAGCTAGAACTTGGGATGCTCAACATTTGAGACCATATTTCACATCATTGGATGAGTAGTAAATGGAAAATATTATAATTGTGTGTAGAGCATCAGTAGGAAAAACTATTTCCAATAATTTGAAGTATATTTAGATGCTAGGGCAAGAATAAAAGTGGCCATTTTATTCTTTCCTACACTTTTTATAATACATATAATTCCAAAATCATCTGCTAAAAGAGAATTTTGAAACATAGATACAATCTCCAGTGAGAAAAGATTTTTAGAAAATCAGCCTTCAAGCAGAATCTTTGAAAAATCAATTTCCAAAAAGGATCTTTGAAAAAACTATTTCAATATACCTTTCTTGGTTTATCGATTGAGAACCATGCTAAGGAGGAATCTTTGGCACATCAACTTCCAAATTTATCTTTGAAAAATCGATTTCCAAAAACCTTCCTAGGTTGATCGGCTGAGAACTGCACTAAGGAGGGATCTCTGAAAAATCAATTTTCAAGAAATATTTTAAAAAAATCAATTTTTAGGAAGGATCTTTAGGAAATAAATTTCTAAAAAGTTTCTTGGTTTATCGGTCGAGAACCATGTTGGGAAATGATATACATAAAGTCAAATCATTCCTTTAGTGAACAAATAATAAGGCAACTCCTGGTTGAAGATGCACCGAGTTTAATGAAACTCTCTGTTTAACGAGATTGGTGGGATTCTTTAGGAAAAGGTAACCTTTGGACTTATTCCAAGGTACCCAATAGCGGAGTTGGGAAGCCTTTAGGCATTAGTTCTAAGATAAAAATTCGAATGTCTAGAAGTGGATATTGAGAATGGTCCAAGCAAGCCTTTGTCCTAGTCGATCGTGCCCGACCAAAGCAACCATCAAGAAGAAAGAGTGTGGATGGAATAGTTAAAACAATTAATATGGAAAATTTCACAAGTTAAAAGTTTATTAAGTGCCATTTGTATAAAATGATTTTTCAAGCAACCATAAGACGTCATCAATATTTATCAGTTAGGAATAGGTCAGATATATGAAAAATATATGAGCTTCAAGCGGCCACTTCGAGAAAAGGATATAAAGTTACTCTTAAGTGACCAAAGTCCAAAAGGTTAGGGAATCATTTTACATGGATTGTGTAGGTTTTGGCATAAGATCAACCTTTACTAATATAGTTAATGAATTTGCAAGATCAATGTGAAGTCTAATCAGAGGGAAACAATATATAGAGAAAGTGCCAACTACAACCGAGTAGTAAAAGCCAGATAAGAAACATGAAAGAGGTAAATGACAAAGAGTTTCCTAAAGATAAGACATAAGCAAACTTTGTTGAGGGTTAATATAATACCCAATTTTCACAAGAAGGAAAGGAAAGAATCACTCCTAAACAAGAATCAAAAGATATTAATAAGACTACTAAACTTTGGAATAAAGGAATTTCCAAAATGCATAGATATGAGGCTAGCGTGTTGACAAAGCAGACATATTAACAATCTTATCGTATAGATGAAGCATTATCGGATATAAAAAAATTAAAAGCCATCGAGTCGACATGGTCATTGTGTTGATGAAATGATATTAACCGAAAAGGCTATTATATTGATGGAATGTTATCGAATCAACAAGGCTATCGTGTTGATAGGATGCTATCAAGTCGACAAGGCTATTGGGTTAATAGAAAGCTATCAAACCAACAATACTATCATGTTCACCAAATGCTATCAAGCCAAAATGAAGCTATCAGGTCAACAAGATAAAGAGATATCTAGTTTACAAGGTCAAAATACTATCAAATTAATGAGAAGCTATCACTATACTAGGATATTGAATTGATAAGTAGCTATTGAGTATACAAAACTATCATATGGATCTGGCTATCAGTTTACAAGGCTGTCTTATGAATCAAGCTATCAAGCCTATAAAGATATTAAAGAAGCTAGTAAGGTTGGGGCAATAAAGTCGAAACAATATAAAAGTTATAAACTTGCCCCGATGTCAATGTTCCATTAGAAAGTTTATGTCTCGCCAACAAAAAATAAGAAGAGTTATAATTGTGCAAGACGCCATCTTAAGAATGCCACATGTCACATCCATAATGTGCCACATCATACTCCAACTAGAAAATAGTGGCTGTCCAAAAGCCACTATGTGTCATGTGTTAAGTATAAGGGTGTAATTTTACTATAAATAGGAGCGTACCAAAACATAAGAGGGAGAATTTTTAGAATCTTCTTCTTCCTCAACTTCATTTTTAAATCAAGAAATTTGTAAAAGCCTGATTTGGAATTCCATGACCTTTTATGTCAAATTGGTATTTGTGAATTGTAATCAAGGGCTTACAAAATCTATATTTGGGAATTTGACCGTGAGGACAAACTCATTCACAAATGTCCCTTAACTTCTTCTCTTAGAATTGAAAGTTATGCCAAATTTTTGGTTAACAATAAGACAAGATGGAGGACAATCCGATAGGTTTTCTTGCATAGATATCTCTATAGTAGTACATCTTTAGCACTAACAACCAATAGCTAATACCCAACAACTATAGAACAAAAAATAGCTATGATAACACAAGGTATACTAGATGGCCTGACGACAGCCACAGAATATGAAATTGGCATGGATCTTGATGTAGGTGTAGGGGTAGTCGGTGTGAAATCAATACCATAATAGCCAATCTCATGGAACTTCGCAAATCCTTAAGCAATATTTAATCCAAATACAAACTTAAAGGGTGAACATCATATAAAGTACAATTTGCTTTCTTAAACGTTCCTGCATATATGCACATAGTTATCAAGTATGATCCTCTCTAGTATGGTCGGTTTAAGGTATTTAATGAATGTTGATGTGTGTCGACCTATCGGACTTTATATATCAACTTGGGGAAACTAATGTTCTAGATATGCATATATGCCATTCTCCATGTGTGGTATAGGGTAATGCATAATATAACGTTAATACTTACTCGTGCTTACAAAGGATTTTTAGGAACATGATGGATCAATGTGTTCGATGGTAATTATTAATGTAGAGACTACGTTAATAATCCTAGACTAAGCAACATCGGTAGGAACTCTTGTTTTTAGCCGATCTTTTCCTAAAGAGGGATTGCATTATCCGGGAATGTGTATGTTCTAGAATCTTTGGAGGCAAATCATAATGGAATGTGTATTCCTAAATTTTTCAAACATCTAAATCAATGAAGTACCCAAAATCAGCACTTTCAACTTTGCATCGATCGATATTGATTGATTCACTATTTTAGCATTGATCAAATTGTTGAAATCGATGCGAGGTTAATGTAATGGGATTAATATGATCATATGGAGTCAAATTAACAAGAACGTGCTTCAAATCATTGAAATTGCACATTTATGGTCAACCGACCCTAAATTAGGGATCGATAAATTATACGTAGATTGAGGTGATTCCCATGCGAATTGGTGTGGAATGGATGCAGATTGCGACAACCAGCCCTTTCAACCCTCAAAAGTCGACACTAATACATCCATGGTTTCACGTGCCTAGCATCCAAGTGTTGAAAAGACAGATTGTTAGGGTAAAAGAAAAGAATACTTACGAAGAAAGAAACATAGAATCTTACAACACATCGAAATCATATATAAGAGAATATAAGATAGTACATATAGTCACTCCTAAAATGAAACATCAGAGTTACAACAGGTACTAACTCCAGCCACGGACAATTATAACCAAACCCGCGCCCACAATGCTGATACATACTATATACACTCATTAGAAATAAAATAAATCTTTAGATAATGGTGAAGCCTCTTGCTCCATGCTCCTTCAAAATGTGTCTATAAGAACCTAGACTACTTGGCGACTCAAAAATTAGAGTACCCAAGAGTTTAAGGTAAAGAAAGAAAAACTCTAGTTCAGACATGGGTCTGGTGTGAGTAAACTCAAAACGTATAAACTTTTATACCTATAAAACCTTTCAAAACTAAAGTTATCTCGTAAGACCACGCCGCTCATAAACACAGATGGGTTTTAATCTTACGATAACCAAAACATTTCTATAAGAAATTCCGTGATATTATAATGATGTCAGGGGTTTAAAATAAATAATTAAAATAGCCGAAATGGTTATATTAATTACATTCCAACATATTTAGTATACAACTAAGTCCGTAAAGGCATGTATTGGAAATGGATTCCACACTATGGAAGGCTACTAGGGTACCGCCTGTCACGGTACATCTCTAGAGAAAATGTACCAAGGGCCTCACATGGACCCCTATAAATCAAGACTGGCCCATCCCTTTCCTGGATAGTCCAGAATATGATCCTCCCTCGGTTGCGATCAATAACCATACAAGGCTCGAAGCATACATCCGAAAATAATATCGACTAGATTAGGGACGATCACACCCTAATGGTAGCGAACCACATGACCTTGAAGCATATCTCTTGTTTTAGTCATTTCCAGGTGTGGGTTCTAGGCAATGAATACCATTTTTATCAACCATCTTGGAATGCTAACATTCCACTCCATAATAATGGAATGCCAACATTTGTCCATTCAAGTTATTCCAAGATCGAACAAACAAATTAACCTTACTGCCTTCCATTTTGGAATCACCCTCAGTAATGTAGTACCACTCCATAACATAATTCACCACGATTCATATTACGAATCACTTGTTAGATTAAAGTGGTTTGGATAAACTATACTTACCTAAACCGATATCTCCAAACTAAAGCGATGAATTCCCGGCTAACTTAATTTCGGTTCTTTTAGAAGTATGCTAACAAATATAAGAGTTCCTACCAAGATCTCAAATATGCATTCTCAAAATCGAACTATGTTTTAATGAAATGAGTTTTTTCTAGGAGACCTCAAACCATATGAAATCGCGAAGCTTTTATACACTTCCTATGTCAAAATAGGTCAAGTTATCATAGTAGACAAACCACTATCTGGTGTAAGTATATAATTTGCATATGGAAAATCAGACATCATATACTTATCACCACTTTTCAATTTCCACCCCATATTATCCCTTGATTAATAATAAAGTCGAACAAGTTAGAGAAATACCCTTGTTTCAACATCATTCTTAAACTTCACAGATAGAAAACGGGTTTCCATACCTTGGAATTTAGTGTCAAGTATAAGCTGATGTACTTTCCATACACTTAATGAATCATGACTCATTCATCGAAATTAACCCTCTTATACCTATCATGTTTTTGACATTTCGACTTCTCTATCCCTCGCCCAGAATCAAAGTCAGGTAAGTTAGGGTACTAGTTGCACCCTGTTTTGCCTTATTTATAGCAATTGGGTTTTAGATCTCACATATTAAGGAAAGTCCACTCATCGGCTTTTAGTGCTAAATATAAGGAGACTTATTTTCCATAAACGTGTCAACTATACTAAGCAACCTTCTCAACATTTACATGCACAAGCACATATATAAAAACCCCAAAGGAACACCTTTTGAGTCCCTCTACACAAATTCCCCGATAAATCATTTCAATTCAAGTCTCCTATCTAAATCCTATGTGTCATCCGTTTTTAAGTGGGAACTAAACCAAACAAAAATAATTACATACAATTATACACATAAGCAACTAAGCTAAATTATTACAACAAAATAATGAATTTTCAAACTTGCTTTTAAATGAGCATTACTCACTTAAACATACGCAAACTTCACCCAATGCTACCGCAACCTTGCAAACATTACACAAACCTATCTTACTTCTACTAAACTTTATTTTAAGACAATGGGGACCAAGTTTGGGCTTAGTCACATGGCTAGGGTGGGCTTGGTCATGCCTTAAAAGTGAAGTTTTGGGTTTTATTTTGGTAAATGAGTGATGTAGAGAGGAATATATATGGTTTTAGGTATGATTTAAAGAGAAAAGAAGCTAGGAAGTTATGGAAGAAGAGAAGCGAAAAGAGTGGAAAGAGAGGGTTTTGAAATGAAAATGATGAAGTAAAGTTGAAAGGGGAAAGGTTATGTTCTTTTGATAGAAAATGAAAATTTGTTAATTACTAAACTACCACTCCTTAGTAAAAGCAACCACCCTCCATTCCAAATTTGACAACACATCTTTCGCTCTCTTGTTATATGCATCCCTCTCCATATCACTCAAAGCCATTAGACCTCTCTTATTACTGTACTTTAGTATTAGATTTTATGCTTTATTTTCTTTTAAATTATAAAAGAAAAGTCCACCATTACTTTATTAACTTAAGTATATTTTTAAACTTGTTTTTAACTACACTAATCAATTAGCAAAATTATTTGTTATTTGTATACATGTGTACATATGTACAGCAACGAACCACTTTTCCGTACAATTTAAACAGACAATAACCACTCATGTCCAGCCCAGATTGAACGGAAAGGCGGATAGTTAGGGAAAAGAAAGAAGATAGAAGATAAGAAGAAACTAATCAACATAGAATATCCCAGCGGAACGAATAATATATAATATATATAAACAATCTTTACACAAAACAAAACAGTAATATTTGTATATATAGACATCAACTAGAGTACACTAACCTATTTCAGCACGTACAGTTATAACAACACCTGTCCTCACAAATTGCTGATAGTCACAACATTGTAAGCATCAGAAATATAATCATCTATGTGAATACGTCTCTGAACTCCAACTCCTCTCCTGAAACTCCAAATATCCATCTAAACCTGAAAATATGCTTGGTCTAACCCGAGCATTTAGGAAAAACCACGCCCGGGTCAGTTTGGTGAAACCAGCGTGAAAACTTAAATCACAAGCAATTTGATTTTTGAAGTTAACAAAAACCTTTCAAAACAAAGGTATCTCGTAAGAACTTACCGAAAATAAACACGAACGGGTTTTTACCTTACGATAACCAAAAACCCTTTTATATCAGAAAATCCAGTGATATTATAATAATGTCTAGACGTCAAAGTAAAGTATAGTAATAGCTGAAATGCTTGCATCTCACATTTCAACATAGTTGGGCACAATCAAAATCATACGGCGCATATTAGAGAATGGATTCCAACTAATGACTAGGCACTGGGGTACTACCTGTCATAGTACACGTCTAGAAAATGTACCGAGATCGAACCTATCGATCCCGGCCAACACAAGACCAGCCTAGCACTTGACTACTAGTACCGAATATGTAATCACCCGGTTGCTTTGCAACCCTTTAAATCGCGATTTCATGCACAACCAATCCATAAATATGTAGGTGTATCTAGAAGGGTGATAACATATCCAAATGGGAGCGACCCACTTAGTTTTACTGAATCTCCCCTGATTTTCAGTCATTCCCAGTCGACGAGGCTTGAGGCTATGATTTACCTTTCAAGAAAATCATACTTAGAATGCCCATTGTCTTCCAATGACAATGCATTGATAGCATTCATCCATACAAGTTGTTCTGGGTTTGAAAAAACCGAATCTCTAATTCCATGCTCTTCACAATGTCTTCACTTTGAAACGCATTCGTTGGATCGAAGTGGTTTACAGATAAAAAATCCGATCCCTGTCTCTTCGAAACAACGTTCGATATTTACGGTAAAATCAACCATGGTTATTTAGGAAATAAATAGATGATAATAAGATCGAAGATCACCTCCTAACCGTTGGTTGACAGATTTCCTTATCATCGTCCAAGAAGATCCACAAGTTTATACGTACAGTATAGCACTTCTACGGTAACTGTACCATATAATTCTCGCATTTCCTCTAGATATTTCCAAATTTACGTTTTGGTCTAGGTTTGATAGTCGGTTATTTAACTATCAAATAAACATAAATTCATAACACAACATTTCCCACTGGAAATCACTAAGCCTCATTCAGTTACATTTGAGATCTCTTTAAAAACTTAATTCATCAAATGGATATATTAGCTTGCTGCTCTTTTCAAAATACTTAAACTTGTAAAACAAGTTTGATAGCTTTGTTCAATACCATCCATGAATCAAAACTGCTTAGGGATTATACTTGTTTCCTATCAAGAACCATCTTTATTTCATAATAACCTTCCATAATTGATTATAAACTCATTTCCAAAAAACCAAGTTTAAACTTAGGTAAGATAACCTTTTAGAAACATTTATATTAGTTATAAATTCCATTACTATCTTACTTCAAAATCACTAAAAATCCTTTGTTAAACATTTCTCTATAATCAAGCCCATTGACTATCCATCTCAAATGCATCTCCACTTTTTAGACATCACTTAAATAATTTACTTCTTCCATTAAGCCTATTAAAGATAATTAATAAGATTTATGATAAATTAATAACTTTAAATAAACTTATTATATTATTGATTAACCGCTAAACAATAATTATCTCAAAATAATGCTTATAAGGTTTCTATATGAATTTTCAAGTTAATTTAGGAAAATAAAATTTTACAAAAGTTTACTTTATAATATATTATCCTTAAAATAATACTAATAACAATATCTTAATACTGATAATTCTTAAATAATAATTAGCTCTTAAATCAAATCATTATAAAATAACTTTAATTAATGATTTAAAATATACCTTTGAACTATTTTAAATAATTAAATAACCTTGAGACAATAATTAAATACTTTTAAATAACTTTTAAGAATTATAAAGTAATTAACTTTAAATCATTATTAAATAATCAATAATTATCCTTTAAAAATTTCAAATAAATAATAATCATTCTTGAAACAACTTTGGTTCAAGAATCGATTTCCAAATTAGAAAGAGGCTTATTAACTCTAGTGGGACTTAATCAACTCACCATTAATTTCAATTACTATTCAAATTACCAGGAATTTACATCACATATGTAAATCAATTCCATTATTAACAAGCGATTGTTAGTACAACGCTTATCCAATACTAGTCCATCGAATTGAAATTATGTGTCCGTACTAATCTATTAACAGAACAATGTTAATTTCTGCTAATCAATGTCCAAAAACATGCTTTTTTAGTAATAATGGCAGAATGGTAATTTATTCTGCCAACAAGAAACCAATTTAAATACATTTAGCGGAACGGTGTTTTATTCTGCTAAACAGATGTCATATTGTCTTACTAAATTCAATTTAATTCATTAATATTTTACTTAGCAATTTACGTCGATAGATAGAATATATGAATTATAAATGACTTGATTTGATTAAACCATGTATTTAAAACCTATCCATTTTAAAATACCATAAATTATTACTTAATCAAATCTGACAACTAGCTTCATAAAAATGAAATACTCGACGATACGAACCCGTTCCAAAAAGTTTCGCGTTAATCTGGTTTGGTGTGGACGAGTTATAGCAATTAATTTTTTTTAACTATGTTTATAAATAATTTAAAACAAATTAAATAAACCTTTTTCTTTCTGCTCATGGGCCGAAGCCCATACCTTCATTCCAAAAACTGATACCTTCCTCCCCTTCCTCCTTTCTCCTCTTCCTTCCAGCTGAAACCAAACAACTCCAAGCCCACACCAAAATTTCGATCAACCTGCTATTCGAATGCAAAAGAGAGTGCAACGATCTAACCCATTGACCCAAGTCGAACCAACTACCCAACCGTGATCAACACCGCACTTCCCTCCACCATTTCCCAGTTCGAATTGAGTGCCCTTGTGCATGCGTGCACGTGCATGAAAATCGCCGGCCACCAGCGACACTTGCGACAACGTCCCCACTTCGTCTCGCCCTGCTTGACCTTCACTAACCCTAAACCTCGCCTCCAACCACCTCAGGTCAAAAATGAACAAAAACCCCCACTGTCGAATAA
This sequence comes from Allium fistulosum, assembly GCA_030737815.1. Classification (NCBI taxonomy): domain Eukaryota; kingdom Viridiplantae; phylum Streptophyta; class Magnoliopsida; order Asparagales; family Amaryllidaceae; genus Allium; species Allium fistulosum. The sequence continues at coordinate 532,396,736 of CM060904.1, forward strand.
CACTGCAACCAGAAACCTCAGTTCTACGACCACCATGCACCACTATATCACTCACCGTCACCTCCACCGTGATCCCTATCGCCTGCGCTTCGTCCATGCCAAGCGCGACTAAGTCCGACGCCTTCTTCTTTCGCCAGCGACTAGAAACCTGAACCAAAAATAAAACAGGCCTTAAACCCTAAAACTTCCACGCCAACTCAAACCAGAGCCAATTTCGAAAATCGGCCACGGTGAAACCCTCGGCCATGTCTCCACGCTTCTCCTCGGCTAAGCCGCGCCTTCTCTCGTCGACCATATCGTCAGAAATTAATTTTAAAATGATTTTTAGTCATCTCTCGATTGCTCACGATATAAGCCTCTAAAGCCTACGATTTCTTCGCTAAAAATCATATTTTTATATGACAATCATGTTTATGAACTCGATTCATTGATTTAAACATATCCAAATTTGTCAAAACCTGGGCTGTTTACTGTATTTTCACAATTTCACACAATCTAGCACATGAATCAAACCCAAACTATTTTTAGTGCAATCTATACTCAAAACAAACACTTCGCTAGTTTACATCATCTATAATTTCAAATCGGAATTAGAGATATCGATTTTTAAAAACTAAGCATATATAGGTTTAACTCTGTTTATACACGACAGAGTAATATTTTGAACATTTCAGGCATTCAAAATAAAATTTCTCACCTTAATCATGCTAGATTTCTTCCAAACTTCAAATTGAATCCAATCTATAACTTGAAATCTTGATAATCTTGCCTTGCTTTAGGATTTATAAGAAAAAAATGTTTTCTTTTTCTTCTTTTCCTTATAGTGTTTTCCTTTTGTTTTACAGGGTTTAAAAACCTGAAATTATCATCCTCCTATATATACATATATATGTAGCTATGAATATAATGATGAATTTGTACAAAATTATGGAGCTCGAAAAAGATTTCTAATCTTTACTGTTATGAAGTTTTGATGGCTTGATATGATTTAGCTACTGAGTTATATATATATATATATATATACACACACACACACAGCAGCCTACATATTTTGACTTAGGTAAGTATATTTGTTTTTACTTTTTGACTTATGAGTTTCTTTGTTGTTAACCTGTAAGTTCTTTTGCTTCTTCATCATATATTGTTTTTTATATATTTTTTCTTCTTTTCACTTGCCACTGCCAAATGAACTTGCCTTTATATACAAAACAAAGCATTGTTAAATGCATATGCCTTTATATACAAAACATTGCATTGTTAAATGCATATGCATATAAGAAGATCTTTGAATAAAACTCTTTCTATTTTTAAAAATGCATACTCGAAGGAATGAAGGTTTGCTATTCTCTTTAAATGTATAAAAATAACATCTTTGTTTTAAAACATATTTTTGTCAAAAGATTTTCTTTTCAAAATGATTAAATATATTTATTGAATTTTTCTTATTCCATCATATAATGATTTTCTTCTATATATCATTTTATATTTAGTTCACAAATAATATATATATATATATATATATATATATATTCCTTTGAACGTATATGTATATACCAAAATAAATGATTTTTATAATTAACATAAGTAAATTCAAGTTATTATATCAAATTCCCATTTATAACAAAAGCTAGGAATTTGTGGACTTCTATTTTGATTTAAACAAATTTTCTATTATGAACTTGAATTTAATTCACATATAAATTTGTTGTTATGAATATATATATATATATATAAGAAGTTCCAAATTAGATCAAATTTTCTATTTTATAAATAAACCTGAAAAATCAAAATCTTATCTTGGTTTAAAACTATTTATTATTACCAATTTCCATTTATAAGGATTTTATTTTGATTAAAAGACCATATTATTGAATATTCAAATAAATATCCATAACTCAAAATGATAAAAATCCCGGGTCGTTACATTCCTTCCCCCTTAAAAAAATTTCGTCCCCAAAATTGCCTTAACCAGGCCAGTAAACATAACCGACAGAAGTTTTAAAATTTATTAATGAATTAATAAACAACCATATCACAATAGTTCAATCATATATATATATATATATATATCCATATCCAAAATACCAGTAATACATGAGTATCAACTAAGATACTACAACAACTACAGTCACTGTATACACATACACATATCTAAGAGATATCCATGACCCCCAACCATTCATACACACATCAACCACACCTATATTCATACAAAAGCATCTACTAAGATACTTCATCAGACTACAATCTAGCCATACATACATACATGACGTCTAGGGACTACTAACATGCCAAAATAGGATGTACATATCTATATGAACTACTCCAAACCCAAGCTAACTACTCAAAATGAACTCTCTCCATCAAAGTCCTTCACCTCGATTCCTCTTTATCCTTAGTCTCATCATCACTCTCAAAAATCCATATAATCTATGGGCTTGGTTCCCTGGGTATCATCATCTCTACCATAGGCCATAAGTCATTTCTAAGAAGGATATCCAAATTATACACGGCTCGATAGCATCATTGTCCTCTGATTTGCGCTCCTTTTCTACTTCAATTTCCTCTTCTTCCTCAAATTCCACCTCATTTTCTGCCACTGATTCTTCCTCTTCCTCTGCCTTGAACTCCTCCCCTTCAGCTACCTCAAACTCTTCCTCGTATAATGATGGCTGCTTGATAGGCCCTATTATCTCTCTAGCCACGTCTTTGTCAAAATACTTCCTAATCCTCATCCATTTTCCTTTGACAACAATCTGAGTCCTCTAAAATCAATTAACAAAACTTAATGAGATTCTAAGGTTTACAGGAGTTCATATGTGCTAAATAATATATATACTTTAAATAAATCCTCTTTTGAATTACTATCATTTTTAAATAAAACACTTTAAGTAATACCAAAATCATTTTTCTTGATAAAAACTTTGTTTGAAACAATTTCTCAAAATCACTGGAGTTTTGAATTCTCAAATATATCCCTTTTTATAAATTAAATTAGCTTTCCTATGTATAAAATCTTCCTAAAATATTTATCTTAAAATATTTGAAATTTCTTTTAGTAAACATAATTTACTCAAAAAAATAAATTTCCAAAGCTTCTATCTACAAGACCCAAGTTTCTAAGGAAGATTCAAGTCAAATGGACATGCAATAGAGGATGGTTATGACCAATCAAATCCTAGATGATAACGATAGAATATTATCACCAATTCTCAAACAACATCTCAAAATACTATATATTTTGAAAATCATTTCCTTTTATATAAAATAAATCCTGGGTAAAGTTATTTCATTTACCCATTTAAAACAATATTGTGTCGATTGGCCTAGTTCAAGTGTTTAGAGATCTCTATCAATAACGTTAGCTACTCGTATTGACCAGAATACATATGCCACTCAACCGATCAATTAACACAATATAAAACATGTTATATCACTAACAAATACGCACTCTCATATATCTACACTCAAACTCAATCTAGGGTTCGCTTACCCTATTTCAAATGAGTAATTTCCACCAAAGCCTAGGTATTCGCTCAACCTAAGCTCTGATACCACGATGTAACGACCCACTTTTTCGTACAATTTAAACCGACAATAACCACTCATGTCAGCCCAGATTGAACGGAAAGCGGATAGTTAGGGAAAAGAAAGAAGATAGAAGACAAGAAGAAACTAATCGACAAAGAATCTCACAATGGAACGAATAATATATAATATAAATAAACAATCTTTACACTAAAAAATTGTAATATTTGTATATTCAGACATTAATCAGAGTACACTAACCTAATTCAGCAAGAACAGTTATAACAACACCTATCCTCATAAATTGCCGATAATCACAACAATGTAACAACGGAAATATAATCATCTATGTGAATACGTCTTTGAACTCCACCCGCTCTCCTGAAACTCAAAATATCCATCTAAACCTGAAAATATGCTCGGTCTGACCCGGGAATTTAGGAAAAACCACGCCTAGGTCAGTCTGGTGAAACCAACGTGAGAACTTAAATCACAAACAATTTGATTTGTAAAATTAACAAAAACCTTTCAAAACAAAGGTATCTCGTAAGACCTTACCACAAATAAACACGGACGGGTTTTTACCTTACGATAACCAAAAACCCTTTTATATCAGAAAATCCAATGATATTATAATAATGTCTAGACGTCAAAGTAAAGTATAGAAATAGCTCAAATGCTTGCATCTCACATTTCAACATAGTTGGGCACAATCAAAACCCTACGGCGCGTATTGGAGAATGGATTCCAACTAATGACTAAGCACTGGGGTACCACCTTTCATAGTACACGTCTAGAAAGTACTGAGATCGAACCTATCGATCCCTGCCAACACAAGGAAGGCCTAACACTTGACAACTAGTATCAAATATGTAATCACCCTGGTTGCTTTGCAACCCTTTCAATCGCGATTTCATGCACAACCAATCCATAAATATATAGGTGTATTTAGAAGGGTGATAACATACCTTAATGGGAGCGACCCACTTAGCCTTGCTGCATCTCCCCTGATTTTCAGTCATTCCCAGTGGATGAGGCTTGAGGCTACGATTTACCTTACAAGAAAATCGTACTTAGAATGCCCATTGTCTTCCAATGACAATGCGTAGATAGCATTTATCCATACAAGTTGTTCTTGGTCTGAACAAACCGAATCTCCAATTCAATGCTCTTCACAATGTCTTCACTTCGAAACGCATTCGTTGGATCGAAGTGGTTTTTAGATAACAAATATGATCCCTGTCTCTTCGAAACAGCGTTCGACATTTCCGGTAAACTCAACCCCGGTTCTTTAGGAAATAAACAGAAGAAAATAAGACCAGAGATCACCTCCTAACCGTTGGTGGATGGATTTCCTTATCATCGTCCTAGAAGATCCACAAGTTTATACGTACAGTATAGCACTTCTATGGTAACTGTACCATATAATTCTTGCATTTCCTCTAGATATTTCCAAAGTTACGTTTTGGTCCAGGTTTGATAGTCGGTTATTTAACTATCAAATAAACATACATTCACAACACAACATTTCCCACTCGAAATCACTAAGCCTCATTCATTTACATTTGAGATCTCTTTAAAAACTTAATTCATCAAATGAATATATTAGCTTGCTGCTCTTTTCAAAATACTTAAACTTGTATAACAAGTTTGATAGCTTTGTTCAATACCATCCATGAATCAAAACTGCTTAGGGATTACACTTGTTTCATATCAAGAACCATCTTTATTTCATAATAACCTTCCGTAATTGATTATTAAATTCCCATTAGTATCTTACTTTAAAATAACTTGAAATCCTTTGTTAAACATTTCTCTAAAATCAAGTCCATTGACTATCCATCTCAAATGCATCTCCACTTTTTAGACATTACTTGAATAATTACTTCTTCCATTAAGCCTATTAAGATAATTAATAAGATTTAAGATAAATTAACTTTAAATACACTTATTATATTATTCATTAACCACTAAACAATAATTATCTCAAAATAATGCTTATAAGGTTTCTATATGAATTTCCAAGTTAATTTAGGGAAATAAAATTTTACAAAAGTTTACTATATAATATATTATCCTTAAAACAATATTAATAACAATATCTTAATACTGATAATTCTTAAATAATAATTAACTCTTAAGTCAAATCATTATAAAATAACTTTAATTAATGATTTAAAATATATCTTTAAACAATTTTAAATAATTAAATAACCTTGAGATAATAATTAAATACTTTTAAATAAATTTTAAGAATTATAAAGTAATCAAGTTTAAATCGTTATCAAATAATCAATAATTATCCTTTAAAAATATCAAATAAATAATAATCATTCTTAGAACAACTTTGGTTTATGAATCAATTTCCAAATTGGAAAGAGGCTTATTAACTCCAATGGTACTTAATCAAGTCACCATTAATTTCATTAACTATTCAAATTATAAATCCAGGAATTTACATCACATATATAAATCAATTCCATAATTAACAAGCGATTGTTAGTACAACGCTTATCCAATACTAGTCCATCGAATTGAAATTATGTGTCCATACTAATGTAATAGCAGAACAGGGTGTATTTCTGCTAATCAATGTCCAAATACATGCTTATTTAGTAATAATGGCAGAAAGGTGATTTATTCTGCCAACAGGAAATCAATTTAAATACATTTAGTGGAACGATGTTTTATTCCGCTAAACATATGTCATATCATCTTATTAACATCAATTTAGTTCATTAATATTTTACTTGGCAATTTACGTCGATAGACAGAACATATGAATTATAAACGACTTAATTTGATTAAATCATGTATTTAAAAGCTGTCCATTTTAAAATACCATAAATTATTCCTTAATCAAATCTGACAAATGGCTTCATGAAAATGAAATACTCGACGATACGAACCCGTTGCAAAAAGTTTCGCTTTAATCGGGTTTCGTGTGGACGAGTTATAGCAATTTAAATTTTTTAACTATATTTATAAATAATTTAAAACAAATTTAATAAACCTTTTTCTTTTTGCTCATGGGCTGAAGCCCATACCTTCATTCCAAAAACCGATACCTTCCTCCCCTTCCTCCTTTGTCCTCTTCCTTCAAGCTCAAACCAAACAACTCCAAGCCCACACCAAAATTTCGATCAACCTACTATTCGAACGCGAACGAGAATGCAGCGATCTGACCCATTGACCCAAGTTGAACCAACTAACCAACCATGATCAACACCGCACCTCTGTCCACCATTTCCTAGTTCGAATTGAGTGCCCCTATGCACGCGTGCATGTGCATGAAAAACGTCGGCCACCAGCGACGCTTGCGACAACGTCCTTACTTCGCCTCGCCCTGCATGACCTTCTCCAACCCTCAACCTTGCCTCGAACCACCTCAGGTCAAAAACGAACAAAAACCCCCACTATCGAATACCACTGCAACCGGAAACCTCAGCTCTACGACCACCATGCACCACTATATCACTCGCTGCCACCTCCACCGTGATCCCTATCGCCTGCGATTCCTCCATGCCTAGCGCAACCAAGTCCGACACCTTCTTCTTTCGCCAGTAACCAGAAACTCGAACCAAAAATAAAACATCCCTTAAACCCTAAAACTTCCACGCCAACTCAAACCACAACCAATTTGGAAAAGCGGCCACGGTGAAATCCTAGGCCATGCCTCCACGCTTCTCCTCGGCCAAGCCGCACCTTCTCTCGTCGACCCTATCACCGGAAATTAATTTTTAAATGATTTTTGGTCATCTCTCGATTGCTCACGATATCAGCCTCTAAAAATATTGATTTCTTCGCTAAAAATCATATTTTCATATGACTATCATGTTTATGAACTCGATTCATTAATAAATCCAAATTTGTCGAAACCTGGGTTGTTTACCATATATTCACAATTTCACACAATCTAGAACATGAATCAAACCCAAACTATTTTTAGTGCAATCTATACTTAAAAACAAACACTTCGCTAGTTTACATCATCCACAGTTTCAAATCGGGATGAGAGATATTGATTTTTAAAAACTAAGCATATATAGGTTTAACTCTATTCATACATGACAGAGTAATATTTTGAACATTTCAGGCATTCAAAATAAAATTTCTCACCTTAATCATGCTAGATTTCTTCCAAACTTCAAATTGAATCCAATCTATAAATTGAAATCTTGATAATCTTGCCTTGCTTTGAGATTTATAAGAACAAAATGTTTTTCTTCTTCTTTTCCTTATAGTGTTTCCTTTTTGTTTTACAGGGTTTAGAAAACTGATATTATCATCCTCCTATATATATATATATATGTAGCTATGAATGTAATGATGAATTTGTACAAAATTATGGAGCTCGAAAAACATTTCTAATCTTTACTGATATAAAGTTTTGATGGCTTGATATGATTTAGTTGCTGAGTTTTATATATATACAGTAGCCTACATATTTTAACTTAGGTAAGTATATTTGTTTTTACTTTTTTACTTGTGAGTTTCCTTTGTTGTTAACTTGTAAATTCTTTTGTTTATTCATCATATATTGTTTTATATATATTTTTGCTTCTTTTCACTTGCCACTCCCAAATGGACTTGCCTTTATATACAAAACATAGCATTGTTAAATGCATAAGCATACAAGAATATCTTTGAATAAAACTCTTTCTATTTTAAAAAATGCAAATCAAAGGAATGAAGGTTTGCTATTTTCTTTAAATGTATAAAAATAACATCTTTGTTTTAAAACATGTTTTTGATAAAAAAATTCTTTTCAAAATGATTAAATGAATTTATTTTAATTTTTCTTATTCCATCATATAATGTTTTTCTTCTATATATCATTTTATATTTAGTTCATATATAATATATTTTATTCCTTTGAACTTATATGTATATACTAAAATAAATGACTTTTATAATTAATATAAGTAAATTCAAGTTATAATATCAAATTCCCATTTATAACAAAAGCTACGAATATGTAGACTCCATTTTTTATTTAAACAAATTTTCTATTATGAACTTGAATTTAATTCACATATAAATTTGTTGTTATGAATATATATAAGAAGTTCCAAATTAGATCAAATTATCTATTTTATAAATAAACCTAAAATATTAAAAACTTATCTTGATTTAAAACTATTTATTATTAACAATTTCCATTTTATAAGGATTTTATTTTGATTAAAAGACCATATTATTGAATATTAAAATAAATATCCATAACTCGGGATGATAAAAATCCCGGGTCGTTACATGCACACTAGTGTGCACAACACATTTCAACAACTTTTGGATGATGAAAAGTTGAAAATCTAAAAAATGCTTTTCTATTTTTCTCCAAACTAACTATTTATTAAAACTAAATTTCAAAACAAGTTTACCGTCATTAGTTATTATTTTAAAGAGGTCTATTTAAGTTATAAAATCCATTATTTAGTGATTTTAAAAATATATTAAATACTCAAAGTTAAAATGATTAAATTTCAGATCGTTACAGAGGTGCACATAACTATGGTTAGAAAAATTTATTTGAAATTTAGTGGATTAGACCGAGAATGAATCAATTTTTGGAACCTTATATGAATGTAGTGTTAATGGTAGCAACATAAATGTGAAAGAAAAGTGGGGAAAAAAGGCTAAGCCTATGGCATAAATATAATTATGTCCATCGATCTATAGATGGATCTATTGATCGTACCAATAATTTTTTTGATAATTATTCTATTTTCTTGAAGCAATCTCATATCATGGTAATCACAACTAGATTTTTGTAGATTATGGACGTTGACTTACCTATGGGATATCACTAGAAAGGATGAGTGTTCTAGTTGTAAAACTTTAGAATTTTATCAATTATAAAGACATGACTTAATAATTGCCTGTATTTAAACCGATCTTTGAAAGACACTACTCTCTATAGTAATATCTGAGTAATGTAATTGTCTCCATGACTTAAGATTTGGTCACTTGTCTATGAACAAAGCATGCCTTTTTTCACAAAAGCATACTTGGGTGTGTGGTAAGTGTTAATTGTTATTTTACACAAGAAATGATTCAATGGTATTTGAACTCAAATGATGAATGAATGGATACAAGTTCATAAATGATCGTGTACAAGATTATATAGAGAAAAGTGATGAAAACATCTAAGTACATTGATCGGTATCTGTCCCTATTACGGATCAAAACTGAACCATAAATACTTTAACCCTTAATGAATCTTTGGTGAATTCTGTTAGGAAAATGATTTGAGTATTTTGATGATAACAACATTACAATAATGCTATTAATTATTTTACCGAGAATTCAAGTGATTGAAGAAGCAAATGCATGTGCACAATTCAATAAGATAACATACATATGCACAAGTACAAGATAAGAAGGATATTAATAAATCATCGAGTATTTGAGTATTCAAAGATCAATGGTGGTGTTTAAAATTCTATTTGGACTCAAATGCTTTAAGAAGATTAGAAGAAATAGACTCAAGAGCTTCAAAAGAATGTATGTCATAAGTTGAGTCTATATTGAGTCATTATAGTCTAGAAATGTTAAAACCCCACAAACAAACATCAAACCACTTCAAATTTCTATATACCCTAAAATATGTTTGAATTTTGTGGAAATTTTTTATGCAAGAAAAGTGAAAAAAGGTCAAAAAATGCAAAAATAAACAGCAATTTTTTTCACAGCAGTAAAGCATAGCATTTTGACCGAAACGGCTATCAAATATTCCAAAGACTATATTATGGATGGACTTTTGGTAGGCTTTTCTAAGAAAAATGCTGTTGTACAGTACTGTCTTAAATCCTTTGCTTAAAATTCCTCCAACGGCTATATGTTTGAAAATGTGTTCAATGTCTGTTTAATGTTTTTCTTCGCCAAAAAAATTTCTGAAGGCTTGCACCTATTTAATAGCTTTCTTTCACTCTTATATAAGCTTTCTACCATCCCCAAAACAACAACTCGATCATATGCACTCAAACTCTCTTCCTCTCAATTGAAATTGATTTTTATTCTGAAATCAAAAACCCAATTCCTATTTATGGTACATTCATTGCTAAATCACTAAACATAGCAAATTAAAACACTATAGGCCTCACATTATCACTCCACTTTACCCATAAAAGGCCGTATCACTTCCAATACACTTTGTCCATTTATATCTATATTGTCTATAGTGGTTATAGGAGTTTGTATACTAAAAGAGACAAATTTGTATATTAAGATACATCGTGTCAGAAAGTAACTTTTGTTACAAAGTTAAAGTCATGTTATGCTACTTAAGCAAAGGTGTTGCAGTCCCATTCAGTTGTTTGAGATAGTGTGTTGAAATCCTGTTATGTTCTTAAGTGCCTATTCCTTTGAGTAAAGTGAGGGTGTTAGTCAGTGAAAAACCAGAATAGAGATTTTGGGACTGGATGTAGGATTGGAGATCCTAACTAGTATAAAATTGTTTATGATTTTATTTTCGCGGCTATTACATTTATATTGCTATTACTGTAATTACTTCGCTTCAATTCTATATTTATATATTTGGCTATATCTATCTTGTACATAGCGTCTTACAAGTAATATTAATCGATTCTACGTGATTAATAAGAAGCTTGATGTTCTATCGATCGTAACAGCATGCTAAAACAATGGTCAGAAGAAGACCTAGTCGAAGCATGATAAGTAATAAAAACCGCCATGCATATTGCACTGTTGTAACATGACTACAAGCGACATCGAGGTTGAATGCACCACCAAACCAAACATCGATTAGGTACTAACTACTTATAATCAATTATATGAGTTTTGTGATGTTTTATTTAAAAAGTTCAAAAATCTTAAAAAAGAGCATAAAGAAAGTTTGGATAGAATAAGTAAATACGATCTATAAATTAATACCTTAGAAAAGGAAAAACATATTTTAGAAAATGAAAATAACTCCTTAAAATTTTCTTTGGAAATTTTGTTTCTAAGTTAGATCATCTTGAAAAATTAAATGGTTCCATAGAAATGGAAAATGAAAATTTCTCAAAGAAATTTGACGATTTAAAAAGTGTTTTTGAAATTTCTTTAAATAATTCAAATTATTAAATTTTGAATATTGAAAAAGAGAATTGTACTTTGAAGAATGAGAATTTGGAATTAATTAAAGAAAATGAAACTTTAAAAAACAAAACTTAAATTTATAAAAAAAAGATTGGTGACCATGAGGTAAAATTTGATAAAAGTAATGAAAAAGTCACAAATTCCAATAGAGGTCGAAATGATTTGAATTCAATTATGCCAAATTCTAGACCTATAAATAATAAAAGTGGTTTAGGTTATAATAAGCTACATTTAAAAATAATACTACATATTCCTACATGCATACAAATTTCTAAAGATAGTACCAACATTCAAAGGCCTATAACGATTTATAGTACTCGTATAAGGAATAATGTTACATCTAGAAAATAGTATTAATTATATTAACATATGAAATCTGAGAGAACACGTTTATAAAAATTCATATATCCATGATTATATGCATATTGTGGTTTATAATGAGAATTTTTTCTTGAAAGGCTATTATACCAAACCTTCTTTGGTATGGTTGTCGAAAATTTTACTCTTGGACCCTAACGTAGGAAGTGAGTACTAGAATATGTTTTCTACTTTTTGTAGGTACGCCACATATTAAGGGGGAGATTGATTCTAAATTTACTGATGTATGCGAAAATGATGCTACAAATAGAGAAAATAAGTAAAATTTAGGAAGAGCATAATACAACGCAAAATTATGGGAGCTATGATTTACCAATATACCCTAAGTTTTATCTCTTTTCGATGATGTCATGGGAAGAGAAACATGTACAAAACATAAGCATATCGATAGAATGAGTACATTGATACAGGAAGAACATATATTAAGGGAGGGCTTTATTACATAAATTTTATTTTATATAAGTTGTAAGATTGTCATCATCAAAAAGGGGGAGAATGTTAGAGTAATGGTTTGAGTACTTTGATGATAATAACATTACAACGATGTTATTGATGATTTTATCGAGCATCTAGGTGATTAAAGAATCAAATATATGTGCACAATTCAACACGATAACATACATATGCACAAGTATAAGATATGAAGGATACTAATCAATCATGGAGTGTTTAAGCATTAAAAGATCAACCATGGTGTATAAAATTCTATTAAGACTCAGATGCATCAAGATGGAAAGGAGAAACAGATTCCAGAGCTTCAAAAGAATGTATGTCATAAGTTGAGTCTATATCGAGTCATTATAGTCTAGAACCGTTAACCCTACGAACAAACTCCAAACCACTTCAAATTTCTATACAACCTCTAATCTACGGTAAATTATGTTTAAGAATATTTTCATTTTTTTAGAATTTTTAAACGTAAGAAAAGAAATAAAAAATGTCAAAAATGCAAATATAAATAGGAATTTTTTCACAACAACAAAGCAATTTTGATCGAAAGGCTATCAAAGGCTTCAATGGTTAGATTTTGGATGGACTTTTGACAACGTTTTATAAGAAATCTGCTACTATACAGTCCTATCTTAAATACCGTGTCTTAATTTTCTCTAATAGCTACATTTTTGAAAAGGTATTTCATGTCTATTCAATGATTCTCTCCACCAAACAAATTTCTGAAGACTTACATCTATTTAACGGCTTGCTTTCACCCTCGTATTAGCATCCTATCATCCTCAAAACAATCACTCAATCATATGCACTCAAACTCTCTTCCTCTCGATTGAAATTTATTTTTATTCTCAAATCTAAAAACCCAATTTCTATTTATTGTGAATTATTTCTAAATCACTCAAAAAAAGAAACTCTAGGCCTAACATTGTCACTCCACTTTACCCAACAAAGGCCTTTCTATACACCTTATCCATTCATTTTTATATTGTTTGTGGTGGTTATAGAAGTCTGCAAATTTGTATTAAGATACACCGTGTCGCAAAGTAACTTTTGTTACAAAGTTGAAGTCCTATTCTACTTCTCAAGCAAATGCATTGTGTTCTTGTTCTACTGTTCGGGCAAGCGTACTGAAATCATATTCTTCTACCAAGCTGCCTATTCAACTAGGAGAAGTGAATGTCTTAATGAAAAGGTTGAATAGAGATTCCAAGACTAGATGTAGGATTGGAGATACGAACTAGTACAAAATGACTGCCTTTTTTCTGCTTCTATTATATTTATATTGTTCCTGCTGTGATTACTGCGCTTTAATTCTATATTTATATATTTTACCATCATCGATCATGTACATAGCGACTTACAAGTAATATTGATCAACGCTACGCGATTAACAAATTCTATCTTTAGAACATGGAACAAAGCTTAGACATAAAGCAATGATGGATCGATAGACTAAATGAAGAAGAATAGAGAAAAATGTACAACTCCATCGTTTAGCACCGATCCATGGTATGGATCGATACTAATCGATGGATAAACAAATCTTCCTTTAATATTTCGCCCATTAATGTGGACTTATAAAAAATATATTTTAGACAAATTTTCAGAGTGAAGAGCTTAGCTTTAAGGCCCAAATTCATCTATTTACGCCTATAAATATAGAGGGACATCAAGGAAGAAAGTTATCAAATAATTTTTCACCAATGGGAGGTTATACCCTTTTTAATCTCAAATCAGGTTCAAATTTTGAGACTTAATTGTACTAACATCAGAAAATTAATGAAATGCATAGTAAAATCATATTAAAGACGTAAGCAAATGTCGATGTTGCTTTTCCTTGCTTTACATTTTCCTTCATATTCTACATATCTTTCTTACTCTATATATCAAAAATTAATGATTTCAAATTCAAAACTCATAAACTACGTAGATAGTGGCTAAATCCATATTAAACAACAATAAACAATTACATGCTGACAAACACCATTGTCTCAGTGGTTAAGTGATTCGACTTTGGTGCGAGAGGTCACAAATTCGAAACTTGCGTGGCGTGATTCGAACATTTATTGACAAGTGATTTGTTGTCCCAGTGACATGTTGTATCTAAGTACCATTTTCAAAAAAAAAAAAATCAATTACATGCTGAATCGTTCATTTTTCATAGTTATTTGGAGAGGTAGACCACATTTTTTGCCAATAGGTTATAATAGTTATAAGACAACTAAAAAAACTAACATATAAAGGGAAAACATAAAGTATCTAAGACATCCAGATTTATTTGATGTTTTCTCGACTAAAAAAAGAAAAGATTACAATCCAACTAGTTCTGAATTCATTTAACCTTAAACCATAGCAAATAATTTATTCATTAATTGCAACAACAATTGTGACCATTTACACCAGGAAGACACAATGAGCTTGGGTCGTTGCAAGCCTTTGCACAGTCCTCATCAGTACCACATCTTGGCTCACTTACGCAACTCATATTACCTGCAACAGGTAGCAAAAGAACTTACTTGCATGCTTTATTGTAAATAATATTATAATTATGTAAATGAAGTGTTTCTTACAACTAAGTAGATTACATCAATAAAGCTCAAACAACCAACAAAAAATATAAGAAAATATACCTAATCAATTAACCAAATATTCATTTTGCTATGTGAAATATAATTTTGTTCCACTTAGAAAAACATTAAAAATATTCTCACCTAGTCTAACTCTAATATTTATAATCTATATTGTAAAACTATTCTCAATTAAAATTATAAGGCATCATGGAAAAATATAAATTATTTTATAGTTTTCCATTATAACCATATATATAGTAAAAAAATAGGCAAATGCAATATGAAATTGGCTAGAGTGTGGTAGATCATAATAAATTAAATTATTATTTAGTTCAGAAACTAGTCACTCTTCTCGTATACAAAAGCAAAGCACATCATATTTGATATTTGAATAAAAATATGAATTTCTCAAGTAATTGACCTAAACATTTATATGATCCCACAATGCATATCCAGATTATTCAAAGAGGATATGTTTAACTTGTAATTCTGTATCAAACCATGAATGAATAATTGGCCTGGAAATTTATAGGATCCCATAATGCATATCCAGATTATTCATAGAGGATATTTTTAACTAGTAACTCTGTATCAAACAAAGAATTAACTCATACACTATGGTGCTTTTAATTAAACAACCTTCTACTTATAAGATTAATCTTCTAAAAATCATAAGCGTATGTGTAGAAATACAAACCTGAAAATGACATAATAAGAAAAATAAAAAGGATTAACACTTGTGAGAACATTTTGTTTGCCATGACTTCAAAAGTTTAAGATTTATGTTTCTTTTCTTAAGTGAAAATAAGGTTATTACTTGTCCATATATAGATATAAAAAATTTTGTTACACAAAGTTAAATTGAAAAAATAAAACCATAATAGCGTTTCAAGGACCCGATGTGTGTATTAATTATGAATCACTATATGAAGTAAATATTTACTTCATGTGTAAATTTTCGATGTTACAATTGTATGTTAACTATAACTAGTAACTTCAGAAACATTTAAGCCTATGGAAACCAACATGACAGTTTATTCCTTATGAATGCAGAAGAAATTCTGACGTTAATATGCAATTCTTACAAAAGCTGACCTTTGACGAATATAGGTTCTTGACTACTTTATTGGTAAACGGAAAATACTAACCATTTTCATTCAAAGCAATGTGACATAGATAGAAAAATATGAATAGTGACCGTAAAACCACATGCTTACAAAATAAAAGTTAAATTATTAGAATGGAAAATATAAAAATAAAAAAGAGCTTTTAATATTGCGTATCAAATTGGCTTCAGTAAACAAAATAGAACTTCATGCTTAACCATAAAGTTCATCAAAATGCATATGGACATAACATAAGAAGTTCAACCAAAATAATATAAAGATAGATAAACATCCTTCTTTCAAATTTATGTTTTTTTTTTTATAAAATAATATATATAAACAAGAGGAGAAAAAACGCCTTTCTCCGGTGGCTAACACAAAAGGCGGAGCATATGCAGGACATATACTCCCCGAACCAAAAAAGATAAAATAAAAGCAGAAAGACCTCAACCAAAGCCGTAGCAAAAAGCAACAAGACTGCTAGGCCGGAACAACAACAAAAACAGAAAAACAGCCCACCGACAATCACCAACCCGCCTTAACCCGAAGGTATAGGCCAGACCTCCAATCTCAGCCAAAAAAGAGAACTAATCGATCTGCAGCAGAAACAACAGATCCCTGAGCAAGGATAGTCCCACTGTAAACCAAGAGCACCATATTATGATATAATGAGAATTGTAAAAATAGATCAATTGTATTGATACTGATTGTTAAAATGAATACATTGATACAATTGTACACAAGTCTATTTATACAGCATAGAACAAATCAGGCCCAGCCCAAGTATTGATAATCCGAAACAATAATTAACAATAGATATCCACCGTTCGATGTCTCATAATCTTGCGGTGATGAGCTGTTCGAAACTAGGGTATAAGATAGTTGAAGACTCGGTTGTGCTTTCTCTTCTGATAGCCGCCCTCAATTCCATCTAGGGTTTTCTCGTTCTCCCCTCTTTCATCCTTTGTCTTGCGAAACTTTTAGCTCATCTTTTAATCTGAGAAAATTTCTAGCTGAAAGAGCTTTAGTTAGAATGTCAGCACGTTGATAATATGAGGGAACATGTCTTACGTCCAATTTTCCAGCTTCCGTCCTCTCGCGTACAAAATGTAGATCGATCTCAATATGTTTTGTACGCGAGTGTTGTATGGGGATAGCTGAGAGAGAGATGGTGCTCAAATTGTCACACCATACAACATGCTTTCTTTGAGCGCTGAACCCTAATTCAGTCATTAGTGCTTCAATCCAGGTGATTTCAGCGGTGACACTTGCCAGAGATCTGTACTCTGCCTCTGTGCTAGAGCGAGATATGGTGGCTTGCTTTTTGGTGCACCATGAAATAGGGTTTGGTCCGAGAAAAACACAATATCCAGAGGTGGATCTGCGGTCATCCACATCACTTGCCCAATCTGCGTCACTGTAAGCGTTTATATTAATGTCATTGCAAGCTTTTAGAGATAATCCGTGGTCTTGAGTCCCTTTCAAGTATCTGAGAATGCGTTTAACCGCCTTCCAGTGCTCGTCAAGGGGGTTTTGCATGTGTTGACACACTTTATTCACACTATGGCAGATGTCTGGTCTGGTTATAGTAGCGTACTGTAGGGCACCGACAATGCTTCTGTATTGTTTGGCGTTCTCGATGGCTTCACCTCTGTGTTTAGATAAATGCAAGTGAGAGATCATAGGAGTAGGTAAACTCTTGGCTTCATTCATGTTGGCTCTTTTTAGAATTTCACCAATGTATTTCTTTTGAGACAGGAATATTTCTGATTTTGTTTTCCTTGTGACTTGTATGCCCAGGAAATAATTTATATCCCCTAGATCCTTGATGCAGAAAGCTTTGTCAAGAAGATGTATTGTGTTGGTGATATCACTATCATTATTTCCAGTGATAATGATATCATCAACATAAACAAGTAGATAAATGAGGTTGCCATTCTTCTTCATATATAGAGAATTGTCGGATTTAGTAGGAGTGAATCCAAATTTTAATAGAGTTGCTTTCAGTTTCTCATGCCATGATCTTGATGCTTGTTTCAGACCATAAATAGCTTTGTGTAGTCTGCATACTTTATTATCATTTGTGATGTATCCTTCTGGCTGCTGCATAAAAACTTCTTCATGTAAATCTCCATTTAAAAAGGCATTGCAAACATCTAGTTGTCTTATTTGCCAATTTTTACACAAGGCTAAGGTTAGTATGAGTCGAATGGTAGTGGGTTTTACAACAGGAGAGAAAGTCTCGTTGAAGTCAAAACCGAATTGTTGTGAGTAACCTTTTGCGACAAGTCTGGCTTTGTACTTGGCTATGCTGCCATCTGCATTTTTCTTAATTTTGTAGGTCCATTTGCATCCCACAATGTTTTTGTCCTTTGGTTGGTCAACTAGACTCCATGTTTGATTCTTTGTGAGAGCATGATATTCCTCATTCATGGCCTGTTTCCATTTATCATGTTTGATGGCTTCTTCATAATTTTGTGGTTCTGTGTCACTGATAGAAGCAGAGTATATTTTTGGTTTAAAAATCCCACTTTTCGACCTTGTTGTCATATGATGACCAGTGGCTATGATATTATGTTGCTGTGTATGATCACTTGCACTTGATATGTTTTCTGAAGTCTCATTCTCATTGGATGTGTTGTTTTTGTTATCTTCAGTTTGCAGTGTGTCTTCATGAGGTTGTGGTGTCATGTCAGAATTGTTTTCAGCTCTGGTGTCTGAGATATGTTTCTCTGTTGAGACTTGATTTTTGTTGTTGCTTATGGGGAAATCTTCAGATAAGACTGGAATAGGTTGAACTATAAGACTTGAAGTGTCTGATTTTCTTCTGGCAGTGATTCCTTTTTCTGCAAAAGGAAATATGTGTTCATTAAATACAACATGGCTTGATATATAAATCCTTCCCTTGCTGTCTAAACACTTGTACCCTTTTTGATTATTAGTGTAACCTAAAAAAGTACAGGGACTAGACCTTAAACTTAACTTATGCCTGTTGTAAGGCCTGAGGTATGGGAAGCATAGACACCCAAAAGTTTTCAAAAAATGATAATTTGGTTTTATGCCATAAATTTTCTCATAGGGACACATGTCCTTTAAAATTTTAGTGGGCATTCTGTTTATAAGATAAACTGATGTGTAGAATGCATCACTCCAGTATTTCATTGGTATAGATACTTGAGACATTAATGTTAGACCAGTGTCTACTATATGTCTGTGCTTTCTTTCTACTAACCCATTTTGCTCTGATGTATGAGGACATGTGACTCTATGAAGAATGCCTTTTTCTTGAAAAAAGGGTTTGAGAGGTAAGAATTCTTTTCCTCCATCACTTTGAATAATTCTTACACTGTAATTAAGTTGTCTTTCAATAAAAGTAATAAAATCTTTCATTATATTATAAGTTTCAGACTTGGATTTGAGAAAGAATATCCATGTATACCTGGAATAAGCATCAACTAAGGAAAGATAGTACCTGTGACCCAAGGATGAGACATGTGGTGCTGGACCCCATAGATCTGCTGCAATCAGGCTCAATGGCTGACTATGCACAGTTTCAGACCTAGCAAATGGTAATTTGTGTATTTTGCCAATCTGGTAGTGTGTGCAGATCTCAGAAACAGGTGTATTATCAAATTCTATTTTATTATCTTTTAGAATCCTTTTTACAATATCATTACTGGGATGTCCCAGTTTCTTGTGCCAACATTCAACAACATTCTTATTACTTAACATGCTAGTATTGATATGATTACACCAGTTTCTTCCTATATGATCCTTATTGGACTTGATGGAAGTGAATTTGTATAAGCCTCTGTCCAAACTACCCTGTAATAATATGTTTTTATTCAGTAAGTCCCTAACTAAACAAAAATTAGGGTGAAACTCAAAGTATACATTATTGTCGTTGGCAAATTGAGAAACACTTATCAAGTTTTTCTTGATTTTGGGTACTCTTAGTAGGTTGTTTAAAAATAATTCCCTTTTTCCTATGATACTGCCAATTCCAATATGTGATATACCTATTGTTTCACCATTGCCCATAGTTATATTTTCCATACCTGAGTAGCCTTTGTTTCCAAGGTTTAGATTTTGAAGGTTATTGGTGACATGGTTTGTTGCACCTGAGTCTGGGTACCAGTCTTCTACATTTAGATCTTCTGTTTTGACTGAGTCATCACCATCGCTGCCTTGTGCTTTGAAACCATCACCATTAGTTTTTGACTGTTGATTTATTTGAGCCATATTGATGTTAGGTCCCTTTTGGTTTGGCTGTCCTATGTTAAATTCAGAGTTGAACCTAAAATAGCATTTGTTGGCTACGTGGCCAAACTTTTCACATATTTGACATTTCACTCTGTTATTGTAGTTATTCCTTCCTCTGCCCCTTCCTCTTTGAGATTGATTGTTTCTTGGTTGTTGGCTATCAGATTTAGAGTTTTGGCTTTGTGTGGATTTTTGCTGACTCTTGTTTCTTGAGTTGAAACCAGATGCGTAATTGACTGATATTTCAGATTGTATAGCCCTTCTATGTTCTATTCTTCCTTCATGAGCAATAAGGGCTGACTGTACGTACTGTAGGTCTGGAAGGGTCTTTTGAGATGCAATAAAAGTAACCACTGACTCGTATTCATCATCTAGGCCATTAGTTATAGTGAGAATTTGTTCACTATCAGAAATCTTGTGACCTACTGCACTTAGTTTATCACATAGATTCTTGATTCTAGCAATGTAGTCTCTCATGTTTGAGTCTTCCTTTCTTGCATTTTGTAGTTGTCTCTTGTAGTGCATTATCCTTGCTGCTGATTGAGAATTGAAAATCTGTTCAATGCATGACCATATTTCATGAGAAGAATTGCATCCAACAACTTGTGACAGTAGGCTAGGGCTGATAGAGGATAATAACCATGAAGATAATAGACTGTCTTGCCTTTGATAATTTGCATAATCAGGGTTGTTAACAGCATTTCCTTCTTTGTCCTTTTTCATGACAGGTGGAATGGACAAGGTGCCATTGATATAATCTTGGAGGCCATGCCCTTTCAAGGCTGTATCAATTTGGTACTTCCATAAGATGTAGTTATCTTCATCAAGAGGGATGGTTATGACATTACTCTTGAGTTTGACAAGGGATGGTGCAGTTTCCCTTTCCTCGTTTCTTGATGTTACAGATGTTACATCATCTTCATTGTGATCCATTTCAGAAAGAACTGATAAAACTGATTATTACCTTGTTTCTTGAATAGGAAAAGAATTAGGGGATCTTGGTGCAATCAGAAAGTTGTCTGGTGCTTTCTTGATGCGATGCTGGGGGATCTTGACTGTGCAGCCAGAAGTGGAGATGAAGACAATGATCTGATCCCTTCTTGGCAAGGCAAAGTCAGGGTACGGACGCTATTCTTGATCGGAGAGGTAAATCCCCAGTGATGAGAAACGATTCTGAGGGGAACGAAGTGCAACTTCGTCTCAATGATGATTGGTATGGAAAATAGATGCCTTTAGGCGTGTGGCTCTGATACCATATTATGATATAATGAGAATTGTAAAAATAGATCAATTGTATTGATACTGATTGTTAAAATGAATACATTGATACAATTGTACACAAGTCTATTTATACAGCATAGAACAAATCAGGCCCAGCCCAAGTATTGGTAATCCGAAACAATAATTAACAATAGATATCCACCGTTCGATGTCTCATAATCTTGCGGTGATGAGCTGTTCGAAACTAGGGTATAAGATAGTTGAAGACTCGGTTGTGCTTTCTCTTCTGATACACCACGATAAACTCCGACACAGATCAACAACAAGCAGGAAACCCTATATACCCGATCCCTGGACGGCGAAGGAGATAACGCCACATATCAACCAAAGAGACAGAGAACCCAATCCAGGACAGGACAAAAACATGCAAAGAAGAACCACCATCGAAACCACAAAAGCAAGCACCAGATACAGCCAACCTATGCACACTCCCGAAAAGGAGCGGACAGAAAACCTGAAAAAAAAACCCACTAGCGAACACATTAAAACCAAAAAGGGGGGGAGAGCGAGCAAAGGGTGAGGGCCAACGCTAGAGAGAAGGACATCAACCAACTCCCTGTCTAGTAGACGACAGAGCACATGAAATAGACAGAAGACCCACCAGCCGACCGGATCGGTGGCTTATGATTCCCCTGAACGGTCTACCACGGAAAGCCAGGAAGACGTCATTCCTCACATGCCGAATAACGGACGAAGGATCCATAGGAGTGTTATCGAAGATAGCCTTATTCCGCGCGCACCACAGATGCCAGCAAATAAGACAAGGAATCAAGCGGAACACGATAGAACGAAGAGATTTCCCAGTAATTCTAGCCCACCAGGAAGCCTGGAGATCCAGAGCAGAGCTGGCAAAGCGACGAACACCCACTAGGTTGCCGAAGTAATTCCAGCACGATCTGGCCGTAAAACCACCAAAGAACAAGTGGTTTAAAGATTCCACTTTCCTGTTGCCGCAGCATCGACAACGGGAAACAAAGGGGATGCCGATCTTTTGAAGATTCACATCCAATGGCAACCCATCGTGAAGAATTCGCCACATCAAAACAGAAACCTTGGGAGGAATACGAGTATCCCAGATAAACGAAAACACTGGGCGAGAGGGACCGGAAGTTCTAATCGAATTCCAGGCTTTCAGGATGGAAAAAGAAGCGCCGTCCCAGCCAATAGACCCACCATGAGCGTCAGAAAATGGCTTCACCGTCTGCATATGCTTCCAGGTCTCGCTAGCATAGGACGGTGAACAAGAGAAGTTAGAATGCGCAAGCCTGCGGTATTTAGCATGGAGGAATGAAGCCCATAAAGAGTCGTTAGTACCAAATCGGTACCACAATTTACAGGCAAAAGCAGCACAAAGGTCCTTTGGATTACGAAGACCCAAACCACCTTCGATTTTGGGATGGCAAATCGTATCCCACGACACCCAGTGATGACGTCGGGTATTGGCCTTATTGCCCCAGAAGAAAGAAGAAGCCAAAGCCCGATACGACCGAAAAAACGAAGAAGTTGGGGACATAGCCGCGAAAATATGAGTCCCCATCGAGTCTAAAACCGACTTGATAAGGACCAGTTTGCCAGCTTGGGAGCTGCATTCCAACGTAAAATCTTGCCCCTCACTTTGTCTGCCAAAGAGTCGAAAAAAACATTGAGCTTTCTACCTCTGTAGAGAACAATACCCAGATAAGGAAGAGGGAGAGCAGCTTCCTTGAACCCCGAGACAGTCTCTATCCAGGACGCGCGAGGGCCAGACAAGTCCTTCGCATGGACGAAGCTACTTTTGGAAGGGTTAACGAGTTGGCCCGAGGACCTCTCGTATTGATGGAGAAAGCTCTTCACGCTTTTTCCAGAGCTTTGTGAATCATGATCATAGTTTGGCTGCAAGCTTTCCACATGCATGAAACCAATTAAATGTATTCAGTAACCATGTCGTGAAATAGTTTCCAATTATGCGATTTCAAATTTTAATAATATTAGCACATACACTCCTGATAAAATAAATCGTTAAAAATACTAGATAATTATTCAAAATTGTACCATGAGTAGGAAAATATTCGGATTAGAATGGAGAAAAAAAATCGATCACATGTTGCTAATTATAGCATCTTAGTTGGGTATAAAAAATCAATTCAATTTTTACAACCATAGAACCATATATAGCAAGTGATACCTCATAAGCAAAAACAAATGTATGCATTGTAACACCCATAAAAATCAATAAGAAATTAATTAATTATTGATAAAATTAATAATTTAAATTTTGTAAATTTCAAAATTTGACCACGAAAGTTGTGTCGTTGCATTCATGGCAATTTTTCGATCAATTTTCGTACATAAAGTTTTGTAATTGGAGCTCAAATCGAAAATGACATTTGAAGTTTTTGAATTCAAAATAATTCAAATGAAATTCAAATTCAAGTTTATAATTAATGCCAAGAATTTTTAATTTAAATTAACGTTGATTAGAAATTAAGTTAGGTAAAACATTAAAATAAATGTTAACGTTAAAATTAATTAATTGATGAATTAAATAAAATGTTAAACCAAGAATAAATAAGTTCCAAAAAAATATTCAGCTGGTCGACCGATTTCCTAGGGCCGGACGACCGCCTAATTAGAAGTAGTCAATCGGTGTGTGTTGTGACGGTAAAGGTTATTTAGGCCAGGAATATCCTGGATTTTCTTATTTTAAATCGACTTAAATTCAACCGTTCTGGTGACTTCTAACACTATAAATAAGAGACTAGCTCTATCACTTTTATTCACAAATTATTCAAGAACATAAGCAGTGCTCTATCAATTTCTTCCTTACATACGATTCAAAATTTTCTTAAGGTCTTTAGGTAATGGATTTTAGATATTTATACTTAATTTCTAGTTTTATGCTCCTCCAAGCCTTGAAATTATGAATCTAATTAATATACAATATAATTATTGTATATTTCATAAAGGAAGAGGGTTGAATAGAAGGCGTGTTCAAATCCAAAGAAGGAAGCTGGGAATTATCTGCGAGTGGAAGTCTTAGTTTTTCTCATTTTAGTAATTGTAAAGTATAGGTTGGATTTGATATATGCCTTGGGGAAATTTGGTTCACGAAACCTTCAAAATCTAAACCCCTTAAATTCCCCCAAAGTGAAATGTCAATTCTTATGTTATTGAAATCTCAATTATTATATATATAAAAAAGTAGAATTTGTGTAGTTATTGCAATTTTAATATTTTACATTCTATTCCACTTCTCATCCTTCTCTTTTTATATGATTGAGGGTTCTAAAAGTTAGGAAATGGTGTGCAAAATATAGATTCTCCTACTCATAGTTTGCACTACCTATTTCCATAATTTAAATATGAATTCCTTTTCACTTTTATATGTAGAAGTTGAAAAGAGTGTAAAAGAATTGAATTGTAAATTCTATAGATTTTGATTATACTATTTTAATATAAAATAATTTTTGTAATTGATCAATTTTGCTATAAACGTCTATTGTTGGACTAAGGATATTAGCTAATTTGTATGTAATGGTATGGAATTAGACTTGTATAAATTGAAAGTTTTGACATTTAATGATTAGTATAAGACGTAATCTTCGCATGCCTTGGGATATTTTAATTAATTATTTATAAATACATATTAGCATATGAATAAAGCATAATTAATAACATATTAATCATGTAATACATAGGTCAGTAATTAGCATAAAAACACTATAAGATGGAAGATATGGATGGTATTAATTAGTGGCAAAATAAAGGACCTTTCTTTATAGCCTTAGTAGAATGAAGTGAGATATGTTGTAGTATGGTTAGGGGAGTGTAAATTATGACTAAGTTATAGAGATGCAAGGTCAGCCAAAAGCACATGGAAGTCTACCAATTTGATCTGGATATCAACAATGTGACTTTGAGGCAGCTGTGAGACGTCTCCTATAATAATTACCTATAGAGGATGCGAGGTTTGTCCCAAATCTATAAAGTAAGTCTGCTCGGTTAATCTAGCAACCAGTGCCTACGAATGGCCGAACTAATACGAGATGTCACACCTGGGTTATAGGTTATAATGCGTAGGACCTGCTTCAAGGATTGGGGGTAGTAAGTAGTTACTGTAGGGTCAACCTCCTCCCTAATTAGGAAGTATTAACTGGTTGGGGATTGTGTAAGGCATGGTCGGTGAAGAACTCGGGAAGGATTCGCTTTGGGTTTGAGGTACTAAGTAGCTATTGTAGAGTCTGCCTCTTCAAAAGGAAGTATTAGGTGGCCTGATGAGATTCTATGTGATGTCTACCATAAAGGGGTCGGCCTTGGGTCATGTATTAAATGACAATGACTTGCCAAAGAGATAGTTATTAAATGGTTAGAGTCTTCCCAATTTCTATAGAAAAGATGTTAAGAAGCCTAGGTACTTTCTCTCGCATTGTTAGGACTAATTGATAGTAAATGAGTGAGACTAGAAATGGACTTGGGTCTATAGTTGAAAGTAAGTTATAGAGATTGGTTAGAAAACTATAAGTTATAGGATTGGACATGAAAAGTCTTCAGACTTACAATTGAAGGTATTTTCAAGAGATATAGTTAGGATATATAAGACATATATAATATCCAAGTACTATTATGGAAAGACTTGAGATTTTATTCACCAGATTTTATTTTTCTGACTCCTTCCTTATTACAACACAGGTTAGGGAAGACGATGTAGATCTAGGAGATGAAGGAGAAGACTGAGTCTTGGTGGTAGTTATCAATCTATTTATGTTTTTGTTATATTTTGAGTACCCATAAGACATGATGTTATTGTATTTTGAGATTTTGTAACATGGATAATTAGATGTTATTTTTTGTTATGATTCTTGAATTTTTATAAAATGGGTACTGTTTCTGATATTATATTTCACACTTAATATGAGATTCTAATAGCATTAGTAGATAACTCTACGTATTATTTTTACAAAGCACTAACCAGCTTTGGAATGGGTCTAATGTTTAATGGGCCTTTTCTGGATCGAAAATTACGCCCGTTTCGACGTGGGTTGTTATATTTGGTATAAGATCCTAGGTTGCCTGATCAATGGGTATAAATATACGTTTGAGTGCATACTAGTTATTTTTCAAAATATTTTTCAATAACCCTACTATATATACACACACTCACTATTTTGGATGTATGTAAACAAACTAGGCAAATCTTTTATTTTAGCAAATGATACTATCTTAGGAACTTGTAACTAAAAGATTAAATAATTGATAATGGCTGAAAATCATTTATTTGAGACTAGTAACTCCTCCACCCAAGAGATACCTACTATCCAAGGGATGCCTTAATGGTTTAAGCAATATCTAAGGCATGTGGGCCAAGTTCACATTCCTCAACAAGCTACACCAACAGCACCCGTTGCCCCACCAACTCAAGTAGCACCCTGTCCTATAGAATTTCCTACAATGTGCATGGACTTTCAGAATATGGGTGGAAAGGTATACACGGAGTATAAGGCTTTGTGGAGGTGAAGACTTGGATTAACGATTGTGAGCGTACCTTCTGGGAGCTTGGATGTGAGGATCAGATTAATAGGAGAATGGCGACATGGCATCCTAAAGGAGAGGCTGAGAAAGTTATCATTTGGCAGAGTTCAGAAACCACTTTGAGTCATAATTTATGTCTAGAACTGAGATGAATTTGCAATTGGAAAGTTTATAAAACTTAGGCAGGGAGACTTCACTTGAAATACAATATTAGTAGGTTTACCGAACTAGCTAAGTTCAGAATGAGATTGATCGATACTCCCATTAAGAAGGACATGATGTTTGTGGAAGGCCTATATTCCCAACTTAAAGAGCTGTTTTTGACACAAGTACCCATTGGCACTACTTATGAGACATTAGTTGAGATGACTTTTCTTCAGATGGTTATCTTAGAGGAGAATGAGATAGAGAAAGAAAAAGTAGGATTTGAACAAAACCAGGGTAGAGCTAAGAAGCGATTTTTGGTGAATAAGAAGACAAAAGGGAAGTTTAAGAAGGAGTGTATAATACGTTAGAGATACCAAAAGAAAGGACCCATCGCAAGGGATTGTAGAGTAAGTTTGATGAGGGAAGAATTCAAGGGGGAGTGCTATCACTGCCACGAAGAGGGGCACTTCAATGACCGATGTCCGAAGCTTGCGAAGGAAGGGTAGAGTAGGCAAGCCTACACTACTGAAGCATTTCCTATCTTGAGTAGACCTCTCTTGAGGGATCAAGGAAAGGCTATAATGGAAGGTACAACTATTATTTCTCGATATACCATTCATACCCTATTTGACTTGGAGCATCACATTCATTCGTAGCTAAAATTGTAGTTAACTCTTTGAGTCTAAAAACCCTCGTTGTCACCAACCTAATAGTAGTGTATTCCTATTAAGGGGTCGACACATCTTTCCTTTATTTTCAAAGGCTTAGTTGTGGACATATGTAATGTCGATTTTACATGAAATGCGTATATTCTTAATTTTGAGGGTATGGACTTATCCTATGGATGGATTGGTTATCTTACTATAGGGCTTTAAGATTGCAATAGGAGAATTGTAAGGTTAAGGAGTTGTAAAGGGAAATATACAATTGTTTTTTACACCCCAAAACTCATTCCAGTTAAGATACTTATATTTGCTGAGCTTGTCACAATATGAGCCCTTATCTGTACCCATAGTTCAAGAATTTTCTGATGTTTTTGAAGAAGCCTCGGTCTCCCATCTCGTAGGGAGATCGAGTTTAGGATCAATTTGGAGAAGGATGCTAGACCTGTCTCTCTACCATTAAGGCACATGGCCCCCAACAAAAGGCAATAGTTGGACAAGAAGATTTCAAAACTATTGCAGAAAGGATTCTTTCATCGAAGTACTTCGGAATTGGGAGCACCTGCTGTCTTTGCTACTATGGCAGATGGCTCATCAATTGAGGATAACTGAGGACAGCAAGCAGAAGACCGTATTTCGTACTCTGGATGGATTGTATGAATGAGAAGTGATGCCATTTGGATTGATGAATCCCCCCGCATACTTTGTAGAAGTGATAAGTAGAGTTTTTATGGGATAGCTGAATAAATTCATTGTAGTATTTGTGGATGATATCTTAGTATTCTCCAAGAGTGGAGGTGAACATGAAAATCACTTAAAGAAGGTACTAAGGTCTTTGAGAAGGCACCAACATAAAGCTAAAATCTCAAAATTTCACTTTGGAAGAAAGATCCAAGATTTCTTGGACATACTGTTTTCGAGAAGGGATTATCTATAGACCCCATGAAGGTGAAAGCTATTCAAGATTGGAAGACTTCGAAGAACGCCTTTGAGGTTAGAAGTTTTCATGGGTTGGCAGGTTACTATTGAAAATTCATCAAGGACTTTGCGAAGATACCAGTCCCCCTAACTCGCTTAACAAAGAAGAAACTAGTTTTTGCATAGGATAAGAAGTGCACGAAAGCATTTGAAAAGTTGAAGGAGTATTGGCGATTGCACCAATATTAACTATTCTCGATGGGACGAAGCCTCTTATAGTTTATATCGATGCATGTGTTATGAAATTAGGAGCTGTTTTGATTCAAGAAGGAAGGGTGATAGATTATTCTAGTAGACAATTGAAGGACCACTAGAAGAGGTACCCAACTCATGAATTGGAGTTAGGAGCCATCATTTTTTCCTTAAAGATGTGGAGGCACAATCTTTTGGGAAAAAGGTTTGAGTTGTAACATTTTACTTTCCCCCGTCCATGTCCACCTATTCGATCCATAGAAAAAAAACTTCCCAAAAATTTAACTTATTGATCAAAACAAAACTAAAAAAATCAATCGTAGAATCTTTCTTCGACCTAATTCTCATCGCCTATAGCCCATCAGTGGAAGAGAATCGATGTATTCATCCTCATCGTTGTTCAATCGATTGGCTCCCTTCGTAATCATCCTTATTGCATTCGGTTCTTGTTGCAGTCGGTTCCTGTTGTAGTTGATTGACAGCCATCGTCGAGCCAGTAGCTTTCATCGTCAAAGTTTTAGGGTATGATTAATTTCAAGTTGATTGCATATAAAGTTGTATTATTTAGTTCTTTATTTTCAGTTCCATCTTTTTAATTGATACTACTCCAGAAGCACGATATGATTTAACAAGATTGGTGATTTTTGAGCAAAATATTTCCATATATATTTTATTAATTAAAGTATTGTGTACAAGTTTCCTATTCATTTCCATAAAGATATTGCTTAACTGTGACACTAAATGAGAAGTGTACTGATAAAAACACGTAAGTTAAAATCCATTTCTACTAAAGATTACAAGATTTGAAAGGGTACGTTAATAGCAGACATGTGTATGTAGAAGCAAATCCATCTTGGTACTTTTCTTTTGAAGTTCTCATAGAGACGTAAATCGACATTTCACACTTGGATTACCATACATAAAATATCTATGTTGAATTTCCAAAGAGTAAATAAAACTTGCTTTCAATTAATTTATAATTCATAGACATTATAGTAGAGTTAATTCATTTGAAAACTCCATACATTTTAGGAGGGTACTCAAATATTTATTCAGTGAGAAGAGATTATAATAGTCCTACTCGATGGCAATTACAACAAAAATACAATATCGTTATAAGAGGTAATAGATCAGCTAACAGCTGATCCTTAAAAAAACTTAATATCCATCACACAAGAGACATCAAAATGTAAAACATTATAATTACATTCATTTGATTGAGTTAAAACTTAAAATTAAAGTGGTTCGGTTTACATAAAATGAGTGATTAAAATATAGATCTTAAAATTAAGGAGGTATAGTTAAAACTTATAATTAAAGAGGTTCAGCTAATAGCTAATCTTAAAAAAAAACTTAATATCCATCATATAAGAGCAATCAAAAGTAAAACATTAAAATCACATCCATGTAATTGGGTTAAAACATAATATTAAAGAGGTTTAGTGTATATAAAATTAAAGAGGTCAGTAAAACTTAAAGTGAAACATTAAAATTACATCCATTTAAAGGAATTTACATAAAATGAGCGATGCATTAGTCTAAAAAAATGAGAAACACATTTGAGAAACGATGTCTACCAAGCTTTACAATAACCGAAGGCGAACTGTATAGGTAGTCGATTTAGTGTAAGGAATATACATGTTAATAGGTGTTTGATGGAGAACTATCAAAGAAGTTCAGTTTTGTAGCCTCATACTGAGGCAACATTATGAACATATGAGCTTCAGATGTGGAGCTTCGGTCCAGAAAAATAGTTCTGAAGCGGCTAATGATGCTTTAGAGTGGAGCTATAGTCACATGTCCACCTAGTTGTGTAACATATGAGCTTGAATAGAGGTGACGCAGCTAACGATGCATATCCTAGTCTACTTAGTTGAAGTTAAAATTGAGTGTGACCAGTGTAGCAGTAACACCAATGACCAAAGGCACTTAATCTAGACCTTTACCCTGTGGCATGGACTAAAGCATGTTGCATGTAGTTGAAAATAGACCATGGGCCATAATTGTACTAAAACATATACCCTCAACGCTTTGAAATGTGACTTGTAATGTAGTTTGGAATGTAATGACGTACTAATTGGAAGCAAGGTCTTACTTTCCTTTAAATTTTTATGCATCTTGTTTGGTAATTATTATGTTGGATATGATATTTCATTGCTGCTTTCATTCACTAGATTTCTAAATACTTCTGAAACATAGAAGCATTTGATCACCATAATAAAGTTATGCATATTTTTTCTACTTTATTTTCTACATCTAT
Source organism: Allium fistulosum (assembly GCA_030737815.1). Classification (NCBI taxonomy): domain Eukaryota; kingdom Viridiplantae; phylum Streptophyta; class Magnoliopsida; order Asparagales; family Amaryllidaceae; genus Allium; species Allium fistulosum. Next base: position 532,428,162 of record CM060904.1, read on the forward strand.
TTGGGGATATTGGATTTTTATTTATGCTTTAGTGCAAGTATAAAAAAAGTCTTAAATTTTAGCAATTCAGCAATTGATAATTATCTATTTTTATAGACAAGATTAACGTAAACCTTTTGTATACATAAATAAAAGTAGTTGAGAGATCAAATCCATTTTTTTATGTCTTCTAAACACTACCAAATTTTATAGATTAGAACTTGGTTACATTCAAATGCAATACAGTAAGAGACTTAAAGTGAAGATGAAATTAATATAAATACATATACATAGATCACTCCAATACTAGCAATAAAAGTAACCAATGCTCTAAAGCAAAGATACATATATAACGCAGCTTAGAACTATCTTGCTTTCATATCAGTCTAAGATACCATACTTTGAGAGGGCGACGAGCTTACTTTTGTCTTCAGAGGACCTGCACAAAAATGATTTACATAAGTACAAATTACTTTTTTAACATTTGTTGCAGTTTGTGTTTACTTGGCTTTATAATTTTAGATTGAGTTGTACAGAGGTACAAATGATTAGCTGTAATATTGATACATAATGACTGGTTAACAATTTATGTACTATTTGTAGTATATAAGTTGTTAAAAAATTCTTGATTATAACAGTGGTGTAGCTAGAATATGAGTTCATCTTCATGTATACATCAAACTTGGAAGGTTGAAACTCACAGTGCTTATTTCCCTGAAGAACATCCATGGGTGCAAAATGCAAACATAGCTCCATAGAGGAAAAATTCACATAAAAATAATCAACCCATATCTAAAATAAAATTATTTCTAAGGGACTTATATACACCAATGATTGAAGTACGATGTGCTTGCCCATGACACAGAGATGGTTATATAATCAAAATTGTATGTATGTAAATTGATGACAATTGAAATGACATCCATTACTGAATTGTATATGATTAGTTCTTTTTATTAGTAATAAATATTTGTTTTATTTTCATATTTTAATTTTAGTTAATTTATACATTACCAAATCCTATACAATTAATGGTACTTACTCTAGGTGGAAAATTGTGTTATCTATATACAAACATATGTATATATAATACATTGTAATTGCTCATGCTTGATGCATTTACATTAGTACTATACATTGTAGGAATACATGCAATTAAAGTCTGGGTTGACATTACAAATGCTCCAAATGCACTTCTAATGGACCAACAATATCCGACTTATAAAACATTGAATATGTTTTTGGCATTGCAATTGCTTAGCCTACCGAGTTAGTTATAATAGATGCAAGTTCCGGCAAGTGTAATTTAACTTAATAATATCATCTTTGCAAGTTCAATTATCGCCCATGCCTACAGTTTGGTTTCCTATACACTATATATCCGTTGATAAGTTGATGCACTAATTATTTTTTAAATCATTCCACAAATGGATTAACTAATAACATTGTTAGAATGTTTTCTAATAACATTGATATATTGCAATAAAATTTTAGTATTTCTTGATTGAGTTTAAACACTCATGTTATGGATTTCCCTTTTCTAGTTGGATTTGGATCCGCTACTACTTATTCCTTTTGATCTGTTTCCTTGCTATTTTAATCTTCCCTTTTTTAGAAAATTTTGGAAAAGACAAAGAAGTTTGTATAGATCTAGATTTGAAGAAAAGGATTTGGAAAAAGAAGAATGTTTGGAAAAGAAGAATTTTTTTTAAAGAAGATGAAGAATTGAAAAAGAAAAGGAAGCTTTGAAAAAGTAGAAGAAGATTTGAAGAATAAGAAAACGAAAGCTTCGAAAAAAAAGAGAAGAAGGAGATTTGAAGAAGAAAAAAATGAAGAAGGCGTAAAATGAAGAGAGAAAGAGAGAAAATGAGATGGAAGTTTGTTTGGAGAAATGTAGCTATAGAAGATGAGATTTGAAAAATGAAATGATGCTCCAGGAATGAAGATGGAAACAAATGAAAAGCTTATAAAGTATACATAAACAAACTAGGAATTGGAATAAAGAAAAAATATGAACAGCCTCAAAATGGTAGTATTGAAAGAGGTGAAGTAAAGAATAAATATATGAATAAATATAAAAATAAATCTTCCGTTCTTTAATAAGAAGCTTCAGAAGAAAGAGTTGCTAATGAAAGGAAGCTACAAGAAGTAATAAAGCATAAACAAAATAAACTTCAGAAATGGAGAATAGTAGATGCTAATTAGATGGCATGAATATTAATTTGGATGTTTACATTAAAAATGGAAAAAAAGAAAAGGAAAAAAAACTTCAGGTAAAGCACTTGAAAGGAGCAACAAATGAGAAACAAATGAAAAGAATGAGGCAATTATTAATTAGAAATAAATCAAATGAGAATATTATTAATTAATAAGAAACGAATGAGTAGTCTAATAATTAAATGGATGCTTAAGTGGAGGCTACGCTGAGAACTTGAAAACGAAGAGAGAGGGAATGCGACGTGATAATAAATGTAAATCAAATGAAGGGACCACCTATATCCTATAAACGAACCTTTAGGGTCTAAATTCCAAAACATACTCCAATTAATTCATATCAATAAACCCAAATATACACATAATTACATCATTTAATTCCATATTAAAACATTTGTTTTATGTTAATATATGTGCACACTCCATTAACGCAATCAATCAATTAATTAATCAACCAATCAATTTAAATATTTATTTATGTTACTCAAACCAATTTTATTAATTAATGAATATATATATATATATCTGTGCACTATAAAAATGATTTACATTACATTTTTTAATTACTGTAACGGTCACATTAATGCAACCAATTTACAAGTTTTAATTATATAAAATGGAAAAATAAATATATGTGAACTTATGTAATTAATGTACAACTGTTAATACAAGGTAGTTCCAATTGATTCCACAACATTTACACAACCACGGACCCTCTGATATATTTAAAAATTTGAATATTAATGTCTTATTCTAAAATTCAATTTTTTTACTTCCAAAATCATACTTATTCAAAATGAAAGATTTACTTTTATACGACTCAAAACATGCAATTATCTTAATCAAAATGTTCATTCCATATTGACACAAAATGCAAGTTCCTATATTAACTCATTCATTACACTTTCATTTATGTTTCCTTTTAATTGAAACATTTCAATTAATCTAATTCCAATTCATTTCATTACTAATTTCTAACAAATTCTAATTATAAAACACTATTTTATTTTCACTTATACCAATTTAAACATATTTTATAAAATTTTGTATACAACAAAATTTATACACTATTTACAAAGTAAATGTTTTATTTTATTGATAATCAACTTCTCCAAGATGCATTTCAAATAACAACTTAAGTTATTCTTTCATTAAAACATTCTCTCCATCCTTTATTCAAATTCAACATTTGTTATTCCGATTAGAGACAAACATACAATTTATTCTTTTCAGGTCAAAGCTTAAATTTCATTAAAATGTTCATCTTAATTTAATTTAAAATGTAAGTTCTTATGTTGAACTTACTAATTACAATGCACTTGTCTTTTCTTTTCAATTAAAGGATTCCAACAACTCTTATTGCAGTTTATATTCAATATTAGATTTCAAATGAATTCTCATTATATCACAACTATTTTCTATTCATTTCATATATTCCAACATTTATTTCTTAAATTATTCCATTCTTATATTAACATCTATTATTACAATCAATGGAACTTACATTCAAACAATTATTAAAATAAATTGAAATTACACTAAAAAAGTAATCAATTACATTAAATCAAATTATTAAATTACATTCTAATTGTTTTCTTACTAACAAACCATAAGTTTCGAATTTCATACAATGTTAAATCCTAAAATCTTATTAAATTCAATTTTCTAATTATTGGAAAAAAATACGAGTCGTTATAAATAATCTTAAATCAAAATTTTCCCTTTTTAAAAAAAACCAAGAGTGAAACAATTGTACACACGAATTTAACATACGAATAAGATTAATTTCAAGGAATGGTAGACAACTAAACATATATGTAATTCATTAGCAACTGAATAAGTGAATGTTTTTTCATTGTATACATAAAATCCCATCCAAAGTCAATTTTCAATTTTATAAGTTTCCAAAATAAAATAAAAGAGATTTGACCAAGACAGGCATGTGTAAATTTGTGATAAGAATTTATAGATCTAAACAATGCAGAGAATGAAGATAATCTATCAGAAGTAATATGAGAATCAAAACATGTCAATTTGTCATAAACATACATTAAAAGGAATTGATGAACAAACATAGATCAAAATAAAAATAATACAATAAACATGATTTAATCAATCTAAGCATAAGACATATTTACTTTACACGTTGTAAGATGAAAAATTGAAACATGAACTGAATCATAGTGTTAACCCGCCTTTTGGCAGGGCTGTAGGCAGGCGGATTTAACTAAGTCAATTTCTCAGTTATCAAGGATGGAATGTGGTAGGTTTGAGTCGACTGGATGGATAGGTAATGCAGCACGTTTGGAAGTCATTCGGCATGGAATTCGTTCGGCATGGAAGTCGCTCGGCATGGAAGCCGTTCGGCATGGAAGTCGCTCGGCATGGAAGTCGCTCCAGGAAGTCGGCTTAACAGGAAGTCGCTATAGGAAGTCGCTACAGGAAGTCGCTTAACAGGAAGTCACTATAGGAAGTCGCTACAGGAAGTCGATTAATAGGAAGTCGCTTAACAGAAAGTCGCTTAACAGGAAGTCCCTATAGGAAGTCGCTATAGGAAGTCAGCTTAACAGGAAGTCGGTATAAGAAGTTGCTACAGGAAGTCGTTTAACAGGAAGTCGCTACAGGAAGTCGCTATAGGAAGTCGCTATAGGAAGTCGCTACAGGAATTCCTTACAGGAAGTCATGTCGTTCGGCATGGAAGTTGCTCGGCATGGAAGTCGCTACAGGAAGTCGCTTAATAGGAAGTCGCTACAGAAAGTCGCTAGAGGAAGTCGCTTAACAGGAAGTCGCTATAGGAAGTCGATACAGGAAGTCCCTATAAGAAGTCGCTACAGGAAGTCGCTTGTACCATGATGAAGGATGTTGGCTCGGCTATGGCCCTAATGGGCCCGGACTGCCAAGGAAGCCCAGTAACTCGAGATTTGCCTATAAATACAACATGAGGAGGTTCAGAAAGAGGGGGTTCCGTCGGCTCTCTGGTTTTTTATTTTCTAAGGCTAGAACTACTCTGCAGTGTTGTAACTGTAATTGATTATTACAGCAATAAAAATAAAACTTATGGAGTGGACGTAGGCCGGAGTTAGCCGAACCACTATAAAATCCGTTGTTCTTTACCGCTTTCATTTTAATTTTGACTGTTCTTTATATTATTACTCTCTACATACATTATATCTGTTATCGATGATTGTTAGTTGGTGCTTTCATTTACATTTGGGTGTTAATGACCAATTTTGGCGCTAACATTTTGGTTCTTTCACTGAGAAGTAAGCACTCGGGGATTTCAGAGCTAGGATTTTGGATTCGAAAGCTTAGGAACTTGGATTCTAGGAAGTAATGGCTAGGCCACCAACAAGGAAGCAAGTGACAGAAAGGAGCAATCAAGAGGGAAGTCAAGAGGCTTCCTCTGGAGCTGGAGCAGGTCAAGCATCCATCTACATCACCAGAGATGAGATGGAAGCGATGCTGAAAAGACAAGAGGAGATGATGCAGGCTCTTCTCAGACAATTTGGACAAGCAGAAAATGCAGGAGCTTAGATCCATGGAGCTGGATCAGAAGCGCTCAACCAGCAAGCAGAGGGAGTAGCTCAGCAAGGGGCATCCCCTAATCAGCAGACGAGTATCAATCTGGATGGACCTAGACTCGAAGGCACACTACCAGGAAATGCTGGACCAATCCATGGAGGGATACCAGATGATGCTGTGCAACCCGACACCAACAGGAGTGCAGGAGTACGTGATGAGGAGTATGTGCCAGGATTCCCTCGTGAACTCAGGGGACAGATCAGAGGTAGCGGACAAGAATTACAATTTGGCGACAATGACAGATTAGCGGAGATGGTCAGACGAGCTGTGAGAGGTGGATTGGTAAATAAAGACTTGGAGGATGTGAATAGGAGTCGTTTTACTCCTACTATCAGGCAAGCTAGGAACCCTCCGGATATTAAGCTACCAACGTTGGAGATGTATGATGGGAGAACGGATCCCGCCGTTCACCTTACAAGGTACATGAGGCATATGGAGGTACTGGGGGCATTGGATGAGGTCATGGCTTGATGTTTCCCTTTGTATTTGATGGATATTGCAGCTATGTGGTTCAGACAGATGGAGAGTGGTTCTATTGACACTTGGACAGAGCTGATTGAGAGGTTTATGAGGCAATTTCGGGTTCATATAGTCAGGCCCAAGAAAGTAATGACCTTGACATCGATGAAATAATGGAAGGGAGAGTCGCTCAGGGATTTCTTAACCAGATTCAACGTAGCGGTAGCTCTAGTGGATCGACCCGATCCGTCGATGGTTTTGATGGCAGTAGTTTCAGGAATTGTAGATAATTCAGATTTTAAGATATCATTGGAACGGGACCCACTGAGGGATCTCGGAGAGTTCTACCATGAGGCGGAAAGGTTCCTAAGGCAAGAAGATGCGCAGGCTGAGAGAGTAGGGAGAGAGGATGAAGCTTAAGCAGTGAGGAGTGGAGGTCCACCCAGGGAGGATCCAAGTAAAGACGATAAAGGAAAAAGGAAAACAAATGGAAACAGTGGCACTTCGAAGAGGCCTCGAAGGGAGTCAAAGTTTTCTTCTTACACATATTTAACTGAGACTCTAGAAAGGATTTTTCTGGGTACTCGAGGGCACCTCCAATATCGAAGGCCGGCAAAGAAAGAGCCTTTTGAATACGAGCGGTCATCGGGAAAGCATTGCCTATTTCATGAGCTGGATGGGCACAACACAAACGACTACAGGCATTTGAAAGATATCATTGAGGAGCATGTAAGGAATGGTCATATACAGCAGTATGTAAGGAATCGAGCCGTGGAAGCGGGACAGGAGCGACCACCGCTGTAACGACCCGGAAATTTCGAACCCGAAAATTCCAGATAGTTATGAAAAGAAGAAGAGATAGAAGAAAAAAAACAGAAAAACATAACACAGATGCTCACATTCGCAGCGGAACAAAATATAATATCAAATAATAACAGTTTACAAAAGAATACTGTATCTGTCAATTTACATTTATTTACATCAGAGTTATATTCCAATACACAACGATGGTCATATATAAATCAAATATGTCTCAGATAATCAAAAATAATAGTCACAGCGGAACACTCCATACGTCCTGCCATCCAGCTCGCCTCCTGAGCTCCAGAACGTCCTTACCTGAAAATCTGTAATACTCGGTCTGACCCGAGCATTACATCAAAGTAACACCCGGGTCAGGCTGGAAACCAGCGTGAGTAAACCCATCTAACATGGAATACAACAGTATAAAACTACATAAAACCCGGGGTAACTCGTATCAATTACAAATTCACAATTTGTTATAGACATCACTTATTTCACATATCAATTTCTAAGTACCAAAACTTAGATTAATTGGTCCAATTCACTTAAGTCATCCCATTCCAGTTTATTGATTTCACATATCAATCTATAAAGAATCGAAGTAGTTTCAGGTATTAACTAATACCCGTCTCGGTTTCTTCGAATCCGGCGTTATTCTTTAAGCCAAATGTTTAAGTTTAAACAATACAATTTATATTCAGGATTTCATATTCACACAACAATTCATCTCAGATAGATAACCCACAATATCACAGTTCAACCCAAGAATCTCATACCACAAAGCATCACAAATCACATATAAGAGATATCAAATGATCTAAGTCGTTCAATATATCTTAATTATCTGTAAGCAAGATAAATTAATTGTACCATTTCAAATCAATTTAATTACCTTTAAATCCTGCTTACTTAACATATCAAACCATTAATTAATCATCCTTTAATTATCCATTTAAATTAATTATCCATAATTACTTCCATTAAGTAATTATCCCATTGGTTAATTATCCTCAATTGATTAACCATTAATTATTAATTAATTATCCTCTAATTACCAATCAAATTAATTAACCCTTAATCACTTAATTATTTATTTCCTAATCATTCATTAATAATCTTATTTATTAATTTATAAGACTTAATTACAAATTAATTAATTCTTAATTCCTAATTGATCAACCTCTAATTAATTTTTTTATCACTTAATTAATAATTAAAATAATTAATTGTATTTTAAGTATTTCATTGGATTATCAAAAATCTAAATTACCATTAAGAAAATCATCTCCTTTATTTATTACTAAATCCCATCATTAAAACATTAGCCTTCAATTACGTCTAATACTATTTAAAAAAATTAAGGTAAACTTCCATAGAGTTTTAGCAAACTTAAACTAACCCTATTTCATCTCCTGATTAAAGTTTTTGAGAACATTTGAAAAGAAACCAATTTGTTGGGGAAAAGATTAAAACAACCCCCTTTTTAAATTTACAAAACATTGTTTTATAAACTTGTCTAAATTTATATTAACTCTGCTTCCCTGCCTCGGGTTAAACCAAACATTTAACTTTGGGTTTCTCTTCTCATTATTTATATAGCTTAAAGAAACTGCTATTACACCCTTACGCAAGCTTGAGTTCCACTTCGTGTCGAAAGCCCTTCCACTCGAGCACCACCCCGAGTTACCCACAAACCAAAACTTCCTGACACAAACCCAATGTCATGCACGTGCACCAACCAACTACGGCGCCGCTTCCTTCGGTGACACCTCGCCCACAACGACGACTACCAACACTCCCAACTCCGACCACCTAATCACCCAAACAAACACAAAATCGAAATCGATGAAAATTCGCTCAACCTGGAACCGAACCACCCCAGGAAATCTTTTCATCACGGCATCTCCGACCACCAGAGTCGCTGCCACCTCGTCTGCATTTCCTCCAACACCCCTGCAGCGTTTCCTAAGGATCTGGCGAAGCTCGATCCTCCAGAGGGAAATCGGTGATCCATTTTACCCATCTCGACCAAATTAGGTTTAGGAACCTAAATTACTTCGTCGCCAACGCCACGATGATCTAGCAACCCACCAACTATTTTTCCCAGATCCACCGTACACCCTTCCACCCCCAGACGAAGCCCCGACCCCCCAAGAACTTCCGACCATCTGAAATTGCCCAAAATCCAATCCCAGTTCAACTCAAAACTGCTCTCGATTCACGCCATAACAAATCACCATATGTAATCTAAAAATCCTATTTTTGTGTAAGGATTCAAAGTATATAATTGAATCAATATCTCGTGTCATTCGAAATTATCAAAATTTGAGGTTTCACTCTGTAGAAATTAAGTTTTTCATACTGTATATACTTATACTCCTTGAAACTATTTTTAACTCATACTCCATACTTAAACACACATATTTGCTTTTGAAATCAAAGCCTGATATTGATTAAATAATATGAAACTGAATTTCTTGGGTCGTTTCTATCCTGTGGGTTAAAACAGAGAGGAAGATGCATACTTCAACATTTCAAGTATAAATATATATACACATAGAGCTTCATGCCTACCATACTCTATATATCTATGTAAAGATTAAACAATATTTGAGTGTTAACAGATTTGTTTACTCACCTCTTATGTTTGAACAGAGCTCCTTTCCAGATGAAACAGCTTTGAATACAAGCTGGACTCTTTTCTCTGCTTCTCAGTATTGATTTATCTTGAGTGTAGTTTAAACTGAAGCTTTGTTTAATTTTAAAAATGAAGTCTACTTGTATTTTCTCAGCTCGAACAGATATGAAAAAATGATATAGGGAAGAAAACAGACAGGTGATATTCTTATATCCAATGCAGTGTATAGTATTGTACAATATCAGGGATATTTTGTTCATGGTGGAGGCTGATATGAACTGCCTTGTGGCTGGCATTAAATGCTATTGTACCATTCTATTTATTTATATTTTCTTGTTTACTTAAACTTCACTTCCTTCTTATGCAAGCTTACTTGGTTGTTTATTTTCTTATGTGAGGTATTCGTACATATATATGACAAATATTGAAATGTATTTCTTTTTGTCCATTTAACTTGGTGGCTGAGATGAGAAACAAGGTGGCTATAAATTAAATGTTTGTTTTGATTTATATCTTCCAAGTATTTTATTCCCCTTTCAAGTTTCAGCCTGCTTGAGCTGTTTTGATTTTTCCTTCTTGCATAAGTTCTACTGTTTTAGTTCTATTTCTATAGCCATTTTTTTTTTCTTAACCTTTGCTTTTGCCTTAATTTGACTTTATGCTTGACTTTGAATTTGTTTTATACTTTTGACTAGAATGGTACATGCACAGATATATAAGGTATGTAGATAAGAGAGCAAATAAATAAGAGGCTGAACCCTACTGTTCATATACAGGCCTTACATCTCTTATTTTATTTTTCTTTGTTTTGTTTTGATTGATTCATATGAAGACCTGATTTTTGATTTCATAGATTTTATATTCATCTTTTGTAAACTTGAAATGATGTTCTATATGCTAGAGTTGATGGCATTTAATGCACTTGTTCCCCTTCTTGTTTACATACATATCCATCTTGATATGTCTATATACATATATTTCCCCTTGTCTTGTTGCCCTGTACATATGTATTTCTATGTTTAAGATGTATTTAACTTATATTTTATTTTATTTCAATCATATATGTTGTTGTTAGAATAACTTCTCAGTTATATTTTTATTTAGAGTTAATCTTCAAATATTTGACTTATAACCTATGTTTGCATCTATATATTTTATATTTATATTTAATATGGATAAAATTGCTTTATTTTAAATATTATCATTATAACTACATTTACATATATATATATATATATTATATCAAATATTAATAATATGGAACCTCTAATTTAATTGAATAAGATAAATTTTATTATAAATTATTTTTGAAAGAATCCATTTTAAATTCTAAATCAAAATTTCCTTCACAAACATATAGATAACGGAAAAATGTTCCAAGAGCTTATCAGTTTTGTAAAATGAAAAGCTTGTATTTTATTTAATTTGATTAAATACTTATTAAAATAATATTGTCAAAATACCGGGTTATCACATTCCTCCCCCCTTTGAATCTTTTCGTCCTCGAAAAGGAACGAAGCCAGATTTATTGAAAATGCTCAAAATCAGATAGATTTTCTTTGATCATTTTTAAACTTCTTTAAAAATCTATATACTATTCTTCCAAAGTCGTTTTTATAAAAATACTTTTATAACTCGATGTTTCAACAAGTCCATCCTTGTTCTCACAGAAATTCGGTCATACGTTGATCAGGCGTACGACTGAAAATCTATAAGTGCTTAGCAGACTCGTTTGAACATCCAGTGAAAATACTTGGAAAAATAATTTTATTAAAAATATAGAAAACAGTTTTGAAAATAGAGGAAATATCTTTAGTGAAATTGCTCTGGAAATCATCACCCCCATCCATGGTCGCAGTTAACCCGATGGTTACGTTGCCGTCCCGGCAAAATCCACAGATAACTGTAGGTCTCCGCGCCCCTCAATTACGCCATGGAACCCGCTACAGATCGCAGTTATACCCGGGCTATACGTTGCTATCACAGCAAAGACCCATATAACTGTAGGCATCAGCGCCACCGAATTTCGCTGCCAAAAGAATGAAACTCCTCCACTTGACCATAGACCGCAGTCTACCGATGTTGCGCTGCCATCCCGACAGAATCAAGTGTAGACTGTTGGCACTCATCCTCCACACGATTTTCGCTATGGTCCCCACACAGTAGATCGCAGCGACATCGAATTACACTGTCGTCACAGTATAACCCAAATGCCCCTGTAGGCATCAGCGCCATCGACTTTCGCTACCAAATAATCCTCAGGAACTAGTTTGTCCGGACTCCTCACAAGATCAACTTTAGAACCTCCCCTTTAGAGGCTCAAGGCAGTACCACTCAGTGGCACTCCTGAGAAGTTCATTCAAGGGAGCGCCTTTTTCCCAGAGCCACTTTCAAAACACTTTATACTATACACATATAGTATTTTTCAAATCATACACCTAGTATGAATCACATATAAAGCTCCTTTACAAATCGATTCTCAAAATCGATAATCCTCATATTAGGCTTTCCAAATTCAAATATTGATTTTTCCCAAAATCAAAAGCCTTTCCCAAAATTCAAAGGTTCCAAAAACCTTTCCTCAAAATCATTTCACAAATTCTTTTTATAAATACATATATATAAAAGTTTTGAAAAATCTTTGAATCAATTTATACTTGTATAAATTCACTTTTATACTTCAAATACTTAAAAAAAACTTTTTGACAATAGATTCAACAAGGGGAGTTTTCCATATATAACAAAGATATATAACTTTGTTTAGTCCAAATAAATATTCTAATTTTGATTACTCTTTTATAAAGTCATTTACCATATTGCTTACTTCCATAAAGTAAATCTTAATCATAGAAATGTTCAATTCCCATTTTACTTCATTACATATTTCATAAAATATACTTTAAATTTCAAAAATCATTTACACTTTTACCCACAAAGTTTCAATATCAATTTTATTCAAACCCGTACGATGTCCACATATCATTCGTACGCAATATCAATCTGATCGCTCACTCGATCACACAATTTCACTTCCGAACTAGTATTGTCCACCCGACTTCCTAGTGCGGACTCAGATCTAGTTTCTTGATCAGAAACCGTCATTCTCCTTGCATAGTCACATCTATGATAGAGAATATCCAGAACCAATCAAAAATCCATATCCAGGTTCGCCGTCGAAAATCGAGCGAAAAATCCCAACTCGGATCGATAATACTATCTCGAAATTCTGTACTCGAATCTGGACAAATCACTATGCGAATAGAATAATATACGTACATCCTACGTATTACCTTCATTGATTATTAGCCAAATCAATTTCCCTTCTATTCACATTCGCTTTAATTTTCATTCACTTATTCACAATTGCTTCAATCCCATTTGGATTATCACTTCAATTCTTATCTCAGTTGGGTATTTAATCCATAACAGTTTGAACTCCGACCATTTTATACTTTAGGAAATAGCTTGAAAAGTTTTAAAAATATATAAGTAGTTGAAAAATAATTATTAGTTTGTAAAATAGCTGTAAAACAGTAATCAGTTATAAAGTAGTAGAAAAATAGTAATTAGTTTATAAAACAGTAGTAAAATAGTTAAATAGTTCCAAAAGTAGTTATAAAATAAGCTTAAGATAGTTTTATGTTTTAAAAGAAAGGTTGTATAGTATATAGTTTGGAAAAATAGATTTAAAATAGGGTATATCAAAATAATTTTACTTAAAATAGTCCAGAGCCAAACTGTTCAACTTCCCAATCTCCATTTCCATCCATTTAAATTTCCACTTTCATTTAAATTGACTCAATCCCAATCTGAATAACTTCAATTTTATTTTTAAATTCATCCAATTCAAATTTCCTATTTGAATTTTATACTTATCCATCATAAACCACAATTCTCATTAATTCAAATCAAATTCAGTTTGAACTGATTCAATTTAAATCCCAATTTTAAACCATCTCGAATTATATAAATTCAAGTTAAATTTTCAAAGTTGATTTAACCTCTTAAATCAAATTAACCTTTATTTTTAAATTAATAATCCAAATCTTTAAACAATTTAATTCTGAGTCCAATTCTCAAAATCCCATTTTAAGTTATCTTTTCTTAACTTAATTCGAAGTTCAAATAAGAATTCAAAACAATTTTAATTTACAATTGCAATTATCCAAATAGTTCAGTTCAAAACAATTCTGTATCCTTATTTTCAAATTAAAGTTTAATTTCCTATTATCACAATAGTGGATATATTACCACACTTCATTCCTTATCCATTTAAACAAATTTAATTCACAATTTAAAGATTATCAATAACAATAGGATGATGCCATCCAATTATTTTAAAACTTCATCCATTTCCAATTTCCGGATCTCAAACCCATTTGAGATCACTCATACTTCCCATTTAAACCAATCATTTAACTTTTCCAAGTTAAATCTCAATTTCATATTGAAATTTCCAATTCAGGTTGCCTTTTAAATTATTTAACTTTCTCAAAGTTAAATTTAATTTACATAATCCAGTCAATTTACACAATTTGAATTCCCATTCAATTTTAAAAATCAGATTAACAGCCTTCCCACTTAAGTTTAAAACTTGCTTCACTTTGGGTTTTACATCACATTCCAAGGGAAATTCAAACCTCTACCTTAGAGTTTATCCCATATTTATTTCCTTCACACACTAGTCCATCTTTAAATTTTAAACTACCCTTGGTTTTAAATTCAAATCAAATTCTGGACCCAGATTTAAAACTCCACAATTCAGATCAACTTTAGTTCCAACTTATAAGTCAGACTTGCCTAAATGTTTTACTTCTCAAATATTTTATTATTGTTTACTCATTTATACTCGCCTTATTAATTATTTCTGATAATAACCAAGGTTATTGTATCTGAAAACCAATTCATCACTATCTTATTCTGAAATTCTCCTTAAATTCAAGATTTAAATTTCAATTTGAATTCATTCCAACCCAATCCTTATTTTACTTTAAATTTTGTTATATTTCTATTATCACTTAATTCAATTCCAGTAATTTTTAACAACCAATTACCTTAACATTTATTAGTAAGAAATATTGCTTTATATATATCAAAATATATTCTTACATAAAACCATTTAAAATCTTTATATAAGAAAATAACAAGTACGCTCTCATATATATACACACTCAACTCATTCTAGGGTACCATTGTCCCTATCCTTATGAGTACACCCACCAGAGCCAAGGTTCTCGCTTAACCTTTCAGCTCTGATACCAACTGTAACGACCCGGAAATTTCGAACCCGAAAATTCCAGATAGTTATGAAAAGAAGAAGAGATAGAAGAAAAAAAACAGAAAAACATAACACAGATGCTCACATTCGCAGCGGAACAAAATATAATATCAAATAATAACAGTTTACAAAAGAATACTGTATCTGTCAATTTACATTTATTTACATCAGAGTTATATTCCAATACACAACGATGGTCATATATAAATCAAATATGTCTCAGATAATCAAAAATAATAGTCACAGCGGAACACTCCATACGTCCTGCCATCCAGCTCGCCTCCTGAGCTCCAGAACGTCCTTACCTGAAAATCTGTAATACTCGGTCTGACCCGAGCATTACATCAAAGTAACACCCGGGTCAGGCTGGAAACCAGCGTGAGTAAACCCATCTAACATGGAATACAACAGTATAAAACTACATAAAACCCGGGGTAACTCGTATCAATTACAAATTCACAATTTGTTATAGACATCACTTATTTCACATATCAATTTCTAAGTACCAAAACTTAGATTAATTGGTCCAATTCACTTAAGTCATCCCATTCCAGTTTATTGATTTCACATATCAATCTATAAAGAATCGAAGTAGTTTCAGGTATTAACTAATACCCGTCTCGGTTTCTTCGAATCCGGCGTTATTCTTTAAGCCAAATGTTTAAGTTTAAACAATACAATTTATATTCAGGATTTCATATTCACACAACAATTCATCTCAGATAGATAACCCACAATATCACAGTTCAACCCAAGAATCTCATACCACAAAGCATCACAAATCACATATAAGAGATATCAAATGATCTAAGTCGTTCAATATATCTTAATTATCTGTAAGCAAGATAAATTAATTGTACCATTTCAAATCAATTTAATTACCTTTAAATCCTGCTTACTTAACATATCAAACCATTAATTAATCATCCTTTAATTATCCATTTAAATTAATTATCCATAATTACTTCCATTAAGTAATTATCCCATTGGTTAATTATCCTCAATTGATTAACCATTAATTATTAATTAATTATCCTCTAATTACCAATCAAATTAATTAACCCTTAATCACTTAATTATTTATTTCCTAATCATTCATTAATAATCTTATTTATTAATTTATAAGACTTAATTACAAATTAATTAATTCTTAATTCCTAATTGATCAACCTCTAATTAATTTTTTTATCACTTAATTAATAATTAAAATAATTAATTGTATTTTAAGTATTTCATTGGATTATCAAAAATCTAAATTACCATTAAGAAAATCATCTCCTTTATTTATTACTAAATCCCATCATTAAAACATTAGCCTTCAATTACGTCTAATACTATTTAAAAAAATTAAGGTAAACTTCCATAGAGTTTTAGCAAACTTAAACTAACCCTATTTCATCTCCTGATTAAAGTTTTTGAGAACATTTGAAAAGAAACCAATTTGTTGGGGAAAAGATTAAAACAACCCCCTTTTTAAATTTACAAAACATTGTTTTATAAACTTGTCTAAATTTATATTAACTCTGCTTCCCTGCCTCGGGTTAAACCAAACATTTAACTTTGGGTTTCTCTTCTCATTATTTATATAGCTTAAAGAAACTGCTATTACACCCTTACGCAAGCTTGAGTTCCACTTCGTGTCGAAAGCCCTTCCACTCGAGCACCACCCCGAGTTACCCACAAACCAAAACTTCCTGACACAAACCCAATGTCGTGCACGTGCACCAACCAACTACGGCGCCGCTTCCTTCGGTGACACCTCGCCCACAACGACGACTACCAACACTCCCAACTCCGACCACCTAATCACCCAAACAAACACAAAATCGAAATCGATGAAAATTCGCTCAACCTGGAACCGAACCACCCCAGGAAATCTTTTCATCACGGCATCTCCGACCACCAGAGTCGCTGCCACCTCGTCTGCATTTCCTCCAACACCCCTGCAGCGTTTCCTAAGGATCTGGCGAAGCTCGATCCTCCAGAGGGAAATCGGTGATCCATTTTACCCATCTCGACCAAATTAGGTTTAGGAACCTAAATTACTTCGTCGCCAACGCCACGATGATCTAGCAACCCACCAACTATTTTTCCCAGATCCACCGTACACCCTTCCACCCCCAGACGAAGCCCCGACCCCCCAAGAACTTCCGACCATCTGAAATTGCCCAAAATCCAATCCCAGTTCAACTCAAAACTGCTCTCGATTCACGCCATAACAAATCACCATATGTAATCTAAAAATCCTATTTTTGTGTAAGGATTCAAAGTATATAATTGAATCAATATCTCGTGTCATTCGAAATTATCAAAATTTGAGGTTTCACTCTGTAGAAATTAAGTTTTTCATACTGTATATACTTATACTCCTTGAAACTATTTTTAACTCATACTCCATACTTAAACACACATATTTGCTTTTGAAATCAAAGCCTGATATTGATTAAATAATATGAAACTGAATTTCTTGGGTCGTTTCTATCCTGTGGGTTAAAACAGAGAGGAAGATGCATACTTCAACATTTCAAGTATAAATATATATACACATAGAGCTTCATGCCTACCATACTCTATATATCTATGTAAAGATTAAACAATATTTGAGTGTTAACAGATTTGTTTACTCACCTCTTATGTTTGAACAGAGCTCCTTTCCAGATGAAACAGCTTTGAATACAAGCTGGACTCTTTTCTCTGCTTCTCAGTATTGATTTATCTTGAGTGTAGTTTAAACTGAAGCTTTGTTTAATTTTAAAAATGAAGTCTACTTGTATTTTCTCAGCTCGAACAGATATGAAAAAATGATATAGGGAAGAAAACAGACAGGTGATATTCTTATATCCAATGCAGTGTATAGTATTGTACAATATCAGGGATATTTTGTTCATGGTGGAGGCTGATATGAACTGCCTTGTGGCTGGCATTAAATGCTATTGTACCATTCTATTTATTTATATTTTCTTGTTTACTTAAACTTCACTTCCTTCTTATGCAAGCTTACTTGGTTGTTTATTTTCTTATGTGAGGTATTCGTACATATATATGACAAATATTGAAATGTATTTCTTTTTGTCCATTTAACTTGGTGGCTGAGATGAGAAACAAGGTGGCTATAAATTAAATGTTTGTTTTGATTTATATCTTCCAAGTATTTTATTCCCCTTTCAAGTTTCAGCCTGCTTGAGCTGTTTTGATTTTTCCTTCTTGCATAAGTTCTACTGTTTTAGTTCTATTTCTATAGCCATTTTTTTTTCTTAACCTTTGCTTTTGCCTTAATTTGACTTTATGCTTGACTTTGAATTTGTTTTATACTTTTGACTAGAATGGTACATGCACAGATATATAAGGTATGTAGATAAGAGAGCGAATAAATAAGAGGCTGAACCCTACTGTTCATATACAGGCCTTACATCTCTTATTTTATTTTTCTTTGTTTTGTTTTGATTGATTCATATGAAGACCTGATTTTTGATTTCATAGATTTTATATTCATCTTTTGTAAACTTGAAATGATGTTCTATATGCTAGAGTTGATGGCATTTAATGCACTTGTTCCCCTTCTTGTTTACATACATATCCATCTTGATATGTCTATATACATATATTTCCCCTTGTCTTGTTGCCCTGTACATATGTATTTCTATGTTTAAGATGTATTTAACTTATATTTTATTTTATTTCAATCATATATGTTGTTGTTAGAATAACTTCTCAGTTATATTTTTATTTAGAGTTAATCTTCAAATATTTGACTTATAACCTATGTTTGCATCTATATATTTTATATTTATATTTAATATGGATAAAATTGCTTTATTTTAAATATTATCATTATAACTACATTTACATATATATATATATATATATATTATATCAAATATTAATAATATGGAACCTCTAATTTAATTGAATAAGATAAATTTTATTATAAATTATTTTTGAAAGAATCCATTTTAAATTCTAAATCAAAATTTCCTTCACAAACATATAGATAACGGAAAAATGTTCCAAGAGCTTATCAGTTTTGTAAAATGAAAAGCTTGTATTTTATTTAATTTGATTAAATACTTATTAAAATAATATTGTCAAAATACCGGGTTATCACAACCGCCTACCTCGAACGAAGATGGCACTGGGCCTAGGCAACGTCAGCTCATTATCAACTAAATAGATTTATGGTTTTGAATAAGTAATAGAACTCAAAGTAATACGGCTAGGTCACTTACACACGTACGGGATCGACGACGGTCCCTAGGCGTGCTCTGAGATGACAAAAAACCATACTACTTGAGTCTATGAAATCCTATTTTCTTTATATTTTTCTATAAACTCTGGTTTCTTCTATGGCCCTTTGGACATTTAATTCCTTTTGTTGTACGAACTTCTTCTTTGATAACTAAATTCTGTAACAATTGGATTTGGATCAGTGTAATAAATAATGCAGGTCTCGCGATCACGATCCCGACCGGTGAGACGGGTTAGTGATCGCAAGTTACGAGTCCCTTCGCCGGAGAGCGATGGAATGGACTCGGAGAGAATATAAAAATCCTTGGCCGGAGAGCTGAGGCCGGTGAATATCAAAGTCCTTGGCCGGAGAGCCGAGGCCGGAGAATATGAAATTCCTCGGCCGGAGAGTCGAGGCCGGAGAATATTAAAGTCCTTGGCCGGAGAGCCGAGGCCGGTGAATATCAAAGTCCTTGGCCGGAGAGCCGAGGCTGGAGAATATAAAAGTCTTTGGCCGGAGAGCTGAGGCCGGTGAATATCAAAGTCCTTGGCCAGAGAGCCGAGGCCAGAGAATATGAAAATCCTTGGCTGGAGAGCCGAGACCGGTGAATATCA
Organism: Allium fistulosum; assembly: GCA_030737815.1. NCBI lineage: Eukaryota > Viridiplantae > Streptophyta > Magnoliopsida > Asparagales > Amaryllidaceae > Allium > Allium fistulosum. Next base: position 532,447,955 of record CM060904.1, read on the forward strand.
AAGTCCTTGGCCTGAAGACCGAGGCCGGAGAACTTACAAGCCCTTGACCGAAGAGCTGAGGCTGGAACAGGGTAACGCGACCCGACAAGGTCTACGGATTCAAGGTTAAACCCGGAGAGGTCATGAATTTAATAATATGGTCATGAACGGGATATGGACTTCGGATATCAGATTTGAGGCTATTCAAAACACACCTTCCAATAGCAAGGCATGTTTTGGGGGGCAAAGTGTTAACCTTCCTTTTGGTAGGGATGTAGGTAGGTGGATTTAACTAAGTCCATTTCTCAGTTATCAAGGATGGAATGTGGTAGGTTTGAGTCGACTGGATGGATAAGTAACGTAGCACGTTTGGAAGTCGTTCGGCATGGAAGTCGCTCGGCATGGAAGCCACTCAGCATGGAAGCCACTCGGCATGGAAGCCGTTCGGCATGGAAGTCGTTCGCAGGAAGTCGCTATGGGAAGTCGGCTTAACAGGAAGTCGCTACAGGAAGTTGCTATAGGAAGTCGCTACAGGAAGTCGCTTAACAGGAAGTCGCTACAGGAAGTCGGCTCAATAGGAAGTCGGTATAGGAAGTCGCTACAAGAAGTCGCTTAATAGGATGTCGCTACAGGAAGTCTCTACAGGTACATGAAGTCATGCCGTTCGGCATGGAAGTCGCTCGGCATGGAAGTCGCTCGGCATGGAAGTCGTTTGGCATGGAAGTCGCTACAGGAAGTCGGTATAGGAAGTCGCTACAGGAAGTCGCTACAGGAAATCGCTTAACAGGAAGTCGCTACAGGAAGTCGCTCGTACCATGGTGAAGGATGTTGGTTCGGCTATGGCCCTAATGGGCCCGGACTACTAAGGAAGCCTGGTAACCCGGGATTTTCCTATAAATACAACATGAGGGGGTTCAAAAAGAGGGGGTTCCTTCGGCTCTCTGGTTTTTTATTTTCTAATGCTAGGACTACTCTACAGCGTTGTAACTGTAATTGATTATTAAAGCAAGAAAAAGAAAACTTCGGGAGTGGACGTAGGCCGGAGTTAGCCGAACCACTATAAAATCTGTTGTTCTTTACTACTTTCATTTTAATTTTGACTGTTCTTCATATTATTACTCTCTACATACATTCTATCTGTTATCGGTGACTGTTAGTTGGTGCTTTCATTTACATTTGGGTGTTAGTGACCAATTTTGGCGCTAACACATAGGAATCTAATTATATTAATCATATGAATATATAGATGAATTTAATTAAAGATTACCTTTAGATGTAGCCAATAAATCACACCTTGAATGATGAATCAAAACTCCCAAATTCAGAAATCAGTCTTCGAGTTTTCCAAGGATCATATTACCAAAAGCCTTGAATACACACCTTGAAAATAGATTCCCCTTAGGATTTTTCCTTGAAGTCACAGCTTGAATGATGATATCTCCTTAGATCTTCAATATCCCCATCCTATCGTTGCACGAGATGGATGAACTACTTTTGTTTTATTTGATTTGATGTTTTGATATAGAGTTGAAAGATTTTGTAATTTATTTTTATCTGCCATGAAAAGTTAGGAGGAGTGAAAGAAACAGACTGAATCAGAAAGAATGAATTGTACATACAGAATGAATTAGAGATTATCTTTAATTTGAAAGGATGAAACTTTCCTCATTCTTTAATTAAAACTTCCCTAATTAATTCTCTCGATTGTTTCTCTCTCAGTCCTTTCTTTACACATATGTCATCAAATGACATAAACTTTTCACAAATCATGTCATCAAATGACATAAAATTTCCATGAATTATGTCATCAAATGACATAAAATTTCCATAAATCATGTCATCCAATGACATAAAATTTTCATAAATCATTTCATGCAATTATCTTTAAATTACATTGATATCGTATATCAATGCGTGCAAATATAAATTTTATAAATGCATTAAAATTATTACAAAAAAACTTCCAAACATGAAATAAAAAATAATTAATATTTCTCAAATATTAATTAATTCAATAAATTCATAACGTTTTATAAACTAATTAAATTATGTGGCTTTTTAGAGAATTCTTCATTACGGTTGTGCAACTCATCAGTGTAAATTCAGTCAGCGATTAATATCGAACTATTTGAATATTAATGTTCACACGTCACTTAGCAGGTGGTGTGACATTTTGGCCGAATTTATCGCTTACACATCTTTTGGCAAAATCCAATTTTACTTATTATAAGCGGTACCTAATAGTGACACTTATTTACACCAATTCCCTTCGTCAAAACTATATCACTTTGGATTTATAGAATTTGGTAATGGTCAAAATTCCAATATTATCCACATTAAACTTTATAGTCCAAACACAAAGTCTTTGGCTCAATAATAACAATTATTATTAACCAAAATGCTCTAGCCAGAGACTTTGAATTTGAGTTGACTTTAATTGACCATGATACTAACCTTAAATAACTGAGGATACGAATCCACTCTCGAATAGTGTTTCACTTCCAATGATTCCACTTGACCTAATTATAGTTGTTCGATGGACACCGTGCCACAATTTAACTATAATCAAAGCGGATCTTCCACATTGAAGATCGATAGTATTCTTAAGTCGAGAAAACTGTGTAAATTATTCACATCGATATTGTCTACTTGACTTTAGTTATATTAACCAACAGAAAACTATCGAGTGAGTCATTCCATAGTTATCCAATAACTATTAGTACAACCCCATGGTGCCCCAATAGTCATGAGTAATACATTGCCCAACATTTGGAGATTGTTACGTACTCTAATTTCAACGAATACATCGAAATCAAGTCTCGATGCATCTTGACTAGGAACATTTAAAATGGTATGTTTGTTTCATTGTGATAAATTACTCACAGTTATAACACTTTGTAACTACTATCACAAAACTACCATTTATGGATTTTTCTATTAAAAATACTTTTAATTAAATTGATTAATTAATATAACCACATTATATCAAGTATACAATAGAAAGAAAATACCTTTATTTTGAACAAGATTTGTCAACAGTTAGATATATGTAACAAATTACATAATTGCCCCTAGGACATATCTCTGACTCTACCAAGTATAACTGATATTAAATATAATTGGTAGCTGATATCGAATGCTAAGAAAAGTGATTTAGCTCGTCAACACGAATGCTATAAAATGCTATTAAAATTTACTTCTTACATCATTCCAGAAATATTATTGTATGTTTTTGGCCTATGATAACATGTTGTTACATAGCGTTGTAAACGCTGTTAAACGATTTATAGCAATTTTTAAAGGCTATGAAAGGTCCTGTTCGTTGTAGTAGTGCACTGACTACAAATAACTCAAATACCTATTTTTCCAAAAAGATTCGAATCATAGATAGCAGAGGTGGATGGAGTTTATAACATCATTTTACTTTGGGATATAGTATACCCTTGGAAAAGGGAATTTCGTCGCCGACGCCCATAACTTGAGGCATGTTACCCTAGTTGTTATATACGAGTGGAGGATGTAACGACCCAAATTTTTCTATCGTTTAATTTTATATATTTAAATGGTTTAAATATTTGATTTGGAGTTTAATTGAGTTAATAAGTTTTTAAAACTAAACATTTCAAGCGGTCTTCAAAAATCGTCGATTTAATTGACAAGTTAAAATAGCGATCAGGGGCACAGTCTCGGAATTCGACGAAACTAGTTCCATTGGGTCCGTAATAGTGTATTATTATCGGATTTCAAATTTCGTAGCGTTTGGGGTTATCATGTGATCGTACGGGATATGTAACGACCCACCTTTTTGGATGGTTCAAATCGACAATAAACCACACATGTCAGACTCAAACCATTCAAAAAGGAGGATTGTTAATGGGGTAAATAAGAAAAAAAAGTAAAAAACAACAAAATACAAAATCTTGCAGCGGAACGACAAAATATAATAATCAAATAAATAGTTGATGAAGCTGTTTTACGAATAAAATTTTGATTACACTTTTACAATTCAAATCAGAGTTATACATACATCAGAAATAAACAAATATTGCAACGGAACACATAATGTAGTGGAATAATAAATAGCAGTAATATACTGAATCTTCATCTTCGTCCTCCAGAAAATAGTCTTCAATACACTGAAAAGCTCAGACTGACCCGAGCATAATGAAAAGACAAAACACTCGAGTCAGAACTAAAAGATCTTATGTAACTCAAATTAAAATAAATAAAATAGAAATATTAATGCAATGGTTTCACAGATGTTACGGGATTTTCATCTCCTATCAAGTGTACAACTTGAATATAATTATTTAAAAGGTTTCAAATAATTCAAAATATTAATCATAATCATCTAATTAAAACAAATCCGAAGTTTGAATTAACTTAAACACTTCAAATAATTCAATTCCAAATAAAATCTAAATTCAAGAAATTATATGAGTATATGTCATTTCAGCCATTACCAAAAATCAACATTTTCAAATCAATGAAAACCGCTCGGGTTTATCATTTCAACCCATAGCGATTTTCCCCTAATCTATAAGAAAGTTTGGGTATGTATCATTTCAACCCATAGAGATACAAAGACAGACATATATAACATTCAATCATCCAAAATGTCAACCAATAATATCCATCAAATCACCCAAATATTAACAATTGAACATACAACACAATCGTTATTGAAATCAACCAATAACTACCAACAATTTACTAGTTATCATTAACAGGTATTTAACTGCAATTTAAATTTAAATATTAAATTAAATGGAAATTAAATTCAATAAAAGTCATATTTAACTGGAATGACAATTTAAAATATACTAAACAGCAACCAATCAATTTCTAATCACATCATAAATTCAATTTAACTAGCATAAGAAAATCTATTAGTTGTGAGTGTTTGCTCACCTTTCGTAGCTACGAAGTGATGATAAAAATGCGGTAATATGGAGATTCCTAGCAAAGATCCAAATGTAAAGCAATCCAACAAAGCTTAGACACGAACACGAATCAATAAACAAGTTTCAACTGCTTCCAACTTCCAAACAACCCAAGATCCAAACTACGGACAAACCTGAAACTAGGTCATATTTAAGAATATATTCGGACTAGAATACTACTGAATCTGTAAAAGTGACTAACTAGAAAGTTGTTAAAAATTCTTTTCTCTCCACTTTCAAGAAAAGAATCACTCAAAATTCTTCTATCCTAGGAAGTTATGGTCCAAACAAACAAAGGTGTTTTCTAAGTTGAAAATCTGAGTTCAAAAATACTTTGAAAAGATTTGAGTTTTTGGAATAACAAATTAAGGAATTTGAAGAACTGATCTAAAACAAAGTTGAAGCCACTGGAAAAATAAATGGTTTTTACAAAAGAGTCAATAATTTGGTTCATTTATGAAGGATATATGATTGATACAATATGGGGTATTTTCGACCAAAACTGTACCCGAGAAAGGACTTTAAAAATAGAGTTTTTGATATAGAAATATTTGAAATATGAAGAAGGTATCAACAACAAAGTTGTTTCCATTGAAATTATACATGGTTTTCAAAAAATATTATTTGATTTGGAGTAGTTTAGTGGAATGTAGAAGCCATGGAAATAAGGGGAAAAAAGAGGGAAAAAGGGAAGGGAAAAAGAAGGGTAAAAGGAGAAAGAAGAGGAGAGGGAAGGTGAGGCTTTGGCCATGGGTTACTGTCGTGGGTTGTGGATGGTGATGGAGGTGGGTGGCGGCAAGAGGAGAGAGGTATGCTAGGATTTTGAAGGAGGAAGGATGAAATTTAATTTGGAGATTTAGGAGTTTTGGGGTTTGGAATTTTCTGTAGATTTGAGCAAGAAGAAGAAAAAGAGGAATACGCAGAAAGTTTCTCAAATGAGGAATTTCTGTATGTACTTGGTTTTAGTCAAATAGGAAATAGAAGTTCAATGGATGGGAAAAGGAAGGATCCAAAGTTTCTTAGGGTTCCCAAGGTCTCTTGGTTTACTAACGAAACCATTAGTCTAAAACAAACCCAATAAGACTTAGCCAAAAAAAGAGAAGAACACAAATATACACTGCAAATGAAAGAAATAAGGTGCAGGTTATTTAATAATAAGGAAATGAAGGTTAAGAGACAAAAATAAATGTCATGTTTTATTTTGAAAGCTTCAGGCATTACTAATGTATAAAGAAATGTACGTAGTAATGGAAAAGTTTGCAAACCAAAGGAAAGTGAAATTTTGTATATGCAAAAATGAGGTGGCAAAAATTAAATACAAACTAAAAGTCTAGCCTTAGGTATTCAAAAGTAGGAGAAATGAATGGATCAAGTATTAATAATGAGATCACTATTTTAAAACGTACATGCAACAATTAATAACACAAGAAACAAAGGGATCATGTACATCGCACAACCTTTTTGTTATTCAATTTGTGAAACGTGACCAAATTAACTTCATTAACTCAAATAATATTCAAATTGGTACGCATTCAGGTTTTTTTTTCTATGCATAATAAATAAAATTAATTACCTCAAAAATGACAATGTTCAATTTGGTTTACCCAAAATGATCGTTTATTTCCCTTAAAACATCCTTTCTGTTTAACACAAAAGGTGCATTTCTTTTATTAAATATATTAATTGCAATCAACGTTTTCTTCACTTCTAATTGAAATATTTCAATAACATTAATTGCAATTACTTACAAAGTTAAATTTCAAAACAGACAACTAAAATTGATGAAAAATAGAATAATTATTTCCTTTAGTCATTTAAACTCCTTTATAAATTTGTTGTTTATACAGCAGAGTAATAAATAACTTAAATAAATTATTTTACTACTCTTGTAATCCATCTGTATGCTAAAACATAGTTCAAATATACATATGTTTCTTCCTTTAAATCAATCATTCTATTCTTTATTTTAATGAAATTAAACCTACATGCACAAATGAAACATTCATTTTATTTGATATAAATGTTCTTTTCATTAAATCAACTTTCCTTATATTTTCGCAAAACATAAGCTACGTTTAATTACACCTCTTAATTTATAATCTTTTGACCTCTCTACCATTAATTGAAATTATTCAATTACATTAATTTCAACTGTTTTCAAAGGTGAATTTCAAAATGGACAAAATAAATGTAATGAGAAATCGAATAATTATTTCCTATCTAATAGTAATTTAAACATATCTATACACTTTTGGATACAAACAAAAATATACATTTCATTCCAAATAATAGTTTCTCGTCTCTGCAATCAATCTTTAAGCTACAAAACATTTCAAATAAATAAAAATATGATTTCTTCTTTAATAAAGAAAAAATTATTATTCTTAAATAACATTTATTATTCCAATCAATTGGAAATTTACCTTCAGACAATTGTTAATTTCATTCAAACCAATGTTATTAAAATACACACTAACATTTGTTATCATCCTTACATCATTGCAAACATGTTTCATTAATAGAAGTTTTACTTAAGCTCATAACTTGTATTATAATTTATCAGTAAAATCATAATTTTTTTTATTCCTAACAATTTTATTCAAAAATATTATTTAATTTAATATTTTTAAATGTTTAAAAATACGGGTCGTTACAATTTCCCCCACTCAAAACTTTTCATCCCCGAAAAAAACAAGAAGGAATCAAAAAATCTGTTATATTTTATTTAAAATGGTCAATTTATAAACAATTAAACCTACATATTTAAGCTTAATAAAATTGGAAAATAACTCAAATTCTACAAAAAAATTCTGAGTCTTAAATTTTCGAAAAATTTCGGCAGAGTCTCCTTTGCGTGGATACGTCCGAAAAATAATGATATCAATAATTACAATATATATATATATATATACACACATATCATATTTCAATAATAAAACATTCCAAACCATGGGAAAACAATATAATATCGCTATAAAACCGTAATTCGAAGACGCACCTATTTGTCGGGCAAACAAACTTTATTTATGAAACCAAAAGCAGTAGCTATTGCTTCCATAACCTGTATTTCACTTATATAATCCAAAGAGTTAAAATTATGTGAAAGAATAATATTTCAGTTATTTCAAATCAATAGCACAAACAACATATAATATATCACAATCATATACAAACAAAACTATACCACCATTATAGGCAACGAAGAATCCATCACACTTCCATGGCAACCAAAACTAATGGTCTGTTCAGGTTCAGAACTTTTAATCGTACAAGGGTGATAAATAAACTAATAAGTGTACCTTATGCTCAGCAACCTTAGATAATTACTTAATAGATTATTCATACAACCTCAAACAATTAGAAGTATTCTTTCCCAAGCTACCAATCAACCAAACAACAAGAATTTTAAATTTACTTAAGTTTATTCTACTGGTTTTATTTTTTCTCATCATTTACCTTTCCATTCATTTATTTAATAAAGATCAATCACTTACATAATTTTTTTTCCATTAAAGATTTAAGTCATTAATGAATCATTTCATAAAATATTACTCAAGCTCCTACTGCCATACCTAAGTTTTTAACTTAATTCGGTTATAGAATAAAAATTTAAGTTTTTGGTATTTACTCTTGAAGAGAAAAGAAATATTTCAATATATCTAAAAATTCAATTAAAACATTTAACCTCATTCACTTAGCAAGAATATAAGATATATTTAAAACATCCTCCTAGCATTTTGCAAGGATTTTCCAAAAAGTTTAAACAATGTTAGAAGTTTATATCAAAACATTATGATAAGCTTTTAAAAAAAAATAAGTTCCTTAAATTCAATAATTTATTAGACTCATTTTTTTAAAATAAGTATAAACTCTAGATTATTAAACTGAAACTAATAGTATACTCAAATCTTACATTAAATATCCAAATCAAAGTATAATATTTCATACCTTCATAATAAATTTTAAACACTTGTTTTAAAATGAATATTCAAATCATGGAAAAACATTTATTACGGTTTAATACAAAATTCAAATAGTAAATAAACCTATAAATTTACTATCAGTACTTCAAAATCAAGTAAATATTTCAAGCCATACTTCCAAAATAGAGATTCAAATTTATTTGTCAAGTATATTACTATAAATAAACTTCGCAAATCATTTTTTTCCATTTATATAATATCTTTAAATTATACATTCAAAGAAACTTATATAAATTTTACTTGAAATATTCATTTGAAAACTTCATTTGCAAATCAATCATCTTTAATACTTTAATACTTTACGGAAAAATTCATCTTCAAAATTTCTTGCTTCATTTATAAATACCATTTAAAATTTTAAATAACATCTTTATAAATATATGTAAACTATTTGAAAACAATTATTTACATCATTACTTATATTTAAAAAGAAGTTATTGAAAACCATAAATCCACTATTCATAAATATTATTAGTTTTAAATCTCAATATACTTTTAAACATCATTAATAAATCAATAATCATTAACATTAAATATGTTTTATTTAATTAATAACTTCTCAAAATATTTAAAACACTAATAAATTACTATTAAACCATGTTGTACATAAATAAAAAATATTTTAAACATTTTAAAGTATTTAGAAATGAAAAATGACCAAAATATCTTTTATATAATACGTTATATAAATACTTTTATAACTTGATGTTTTAATTAGTTTATCCTCGTTCTTTGCAGACTCTGGTCATATGTTGATCAAGCGTAAGACTAGAAATCTCCAAGTACTTAGTAGACCTGTTTCAACACCTAGTGAAAAATACTTAAACGGGTATGAGAAGTACCACTCAAAATCTGATGTTAAATGACGATGTTACGATAGCAGTGGCCTGCTGCTGATCCAGTGTTTATGCAATGGACACAAAACTTTCCATAAGATCCTTCCACCTTCCGGATTCCAGAAAAATTTCATAGCCATTTCGTAAACAAGGGACCATCGATCCCTACTGCAGTGGTAACTGTTGATTCAATGATTTACGCAATGGATGCACTTCCTTCCTGAAAGATCCATAAACAATAGATCATATGATCGAAAGCGCCTCCATTGGGTAAACTAAAGAACCATACCCTGAAAATACAAAAATTGAGGAACTCATGAGTTTAGGTTTGGATAACCATATCGGTTCGAATCCATTTCTGAATTCACCCAAGTATATTAAGGTTTATCTGTAACGCCCCACCTCTGTGCTCACGCTAGCCAAGAACACTACTGGGTAATGCTGTCGACTAGCACAAAGAATAAGACTGTTGAGGAGCGACCATCTGTTTAATTGCTTTGGGCGAGTACCGATATGTCAGATAAAATAACTTACATTTCATTTCAAGAGGAAATCCGACATATCAAATAAAACTCGAAGCTACCACACAGTGGCTATGAGGCCTTCGGAAACAAATATAGAAATAAACATAACACAAATCAGTCACAGATATTCATATCACAAAGCCGGAATCAGATATGAATATATCACGTAAAAGTGTACATCAAAGTAATGGTTAAACAAGATCCACTACATCACAACGAATAGGTACAAGTGCTAAACAAAAGAATAATTATACATCATGGAGTCTCTAACTCAAATGTATAATAAAAAAAACTACTAAGCTAAGTAGTTAGCCAAAAGTTAGAAGATGATCCCAGATAAGGAGTCAAGCAGAAGCACCTATAACATCTCAGTCTGATTTGAGTATTATTTAATAAGAAAATAATAAACGGATCAGTCTGGCTATAAATATCAGATAAAATAAGGTAGAATAAGAGATATCACAAAAACGTATGATAACAGTAATGTCATATAGTGACAAGTATACTTTAAACAACAACAAAATCAAACAATACCTCAAGAATCTCAAAGCACCAAAAAGAATGTCATATTCTTTATTTTATTCACCAAACCCCAAATATTGACAAACATATCATTGCCAATCATGAAAAGAGGTGAAACACAAATTCCAGAAATCATCAACTAGAAATCCAGAATCACAAAGGGGGGAAGGCCTATCACAAATGGGAGCATGAAAACTCACCAACACATGTATCACAAACGGAACGCTATTCCATGGTCGCTAACCATCAAGTTTGAGCCGAAGCTCCACAAACGGCCCGAAGACCACGGGTCGCTACGCCGCCAAATTTGAGCCGAAGCTCCACGAACGGGGTTTTTAGTCCCCACAGAAACAAATAGACATCGCACATTGCTAGTCTAAATCAAAAAATGATCATCATCGATCAAATAAAAGTGTGAATTACACTAAGCTAGTAAATATAAGAGTTTAGCTTCATGTCCCATAACCACTAGCTTAACTTAAATATTTACGAACAAATTCTAGATTTCCACTCGAAAATTGTCACAAGAGTTTAATCGAACAAGTCTAAGAATTAACCGACGAAGTAAACGCAAGCGTTTCATACCACTTGTTTTACAAAGCCGTTTAATTAGATTTCTCATACGACTGAGGTAAAGGTTTGTATATACTAATAGACTGGAAAAAGGTTTTATAAACGAGATTTGTATTAAAATAGAGTTGGAATCGTTTTGATGAAAGAGTTTGAGTATTTACTACTAGTATTGAAACCTTTGCATTTTAAAGTGACAAATCAAAGAAATGATAGTAGAAACAATCAATCACCAAAATCCACATTCGACGACGTGAATTAACACCATAAAAATCGATACCGAATCCATCAAAATGGATATTCCCAAAAAAATCCCGAAAAAGAAGTCATCAAAGTTGATATAAAAGATAACAACAAATCGGATCAACACGAATCGATTAAAATTGGAAACCCACACAAAATAGGCAAATTGGGCCGAGACAAGCAGATTCAAACGTCTGAAATGAATAATTCAGATGTCTGGACCTGATGCTCTGGGCAATATTTTGCCAAGGCCAATGATGGCCAAATCATATCGGAAGCGATCGGATGAGTGACAATTGTTAGGGGTTGACGCCAAACGACTACCCAACCTTAAAGACTTACCAATACTCTCCGACCAACATGTCCAAACATCCATATAAGGATTTTCATAGATTTTGATTTCAAAACACCAAAAATTGGAGTATTCATTACACCAATTCAATTCAAAAGCAAATGGACAAGAAATAGATGTTAGGAATTAATACCTAACACTATCAAAGATATAGACGTAGATGTGAGTTCAAAAACTCACCTTTAAACACAAAAACAAAGAATGAAAAGCTTAATCACAAAGGAAAGATCAACCACCCTTCACTTCAACCCAAGAAGCTTGAATCTAAGCTCAAAAGAAGAACATTTCCAAGTTAGGTTTAGGAAATTTCTGAAGTTGAAGAGAGAATGGGTTGGGGAAGATGAAGAGGATGCTTACCTAAGCTTCTCTTAGATTTTGGAGCAAGAATTTGAGTTTGCAAAGAAAACTAGGGCTTGGAATTTCTATTTCCCTTTCTCTTCCCCCATTTTCAGTTGAGCTAGAGTTTTAGGAGATGAAATGAGTGAATGGATGAAGAGTTAATGAGTTAGGTTAATAAAATGGGGTAGTGGGCTGAAACCCAAACCCAAAGCCCAAATAGAAAATAGCAAAATTCTACTCAACTCCAAACATATCGATGCTTATAATCAAAAAAGTCGCAAACACCATTTTGAACTCAATGGAAGTGGTCTCAAGTCCAAATAGTTGATTCTCAATTTCATTCCTCATTCAGACGTCTAAAATTTCCAAACCAAACGTCTGAATCTGGAAAAATGTGACTTCTCTGACTTCATTCAGACCTTTGAAATGAACGATTCAGCCGTCTGAATCTGGAAAAACAGAAGGTTTTCAAACAAATCTTTTACCGAATAAAGATGGTCAAATCCAAGATATTTATCTCTTTATTCTTTCTGGGCTGCGTACCTTCTTGGAGGAATTAATGCCAGAGCTCTTTCCTGTGATAGAACCAAGGTTGAATCGTAAGCTGGTGAAATCCCTTTTTATGCCTATGATATATGTCTTAGAACAATATTCAGACGTCTGAATCGTCCATTTCAGACGTTTGAAAATGGCAATTTTTGCCTATTTCCTTTCTGGTTTGACTCGAGCAATTTCAGATGTCTAAACGGTTCATTTCAGACGTTTGAATCCCTGTTTGACAGTTTTTTTCAAATAGACACCTCCGTATCACGATCCATATTGACTTTTCACTAATTCGACCGTTCTTCTACGAATAGTGACTTTTTCGGACTAAAATCCGACTAACGATGCTATATTTAAATTAAACATTTAAATATACGAATCGTAAAATATGCGGGTTGTTACAGACTCCCCTCCTTAAAGAAATTGCGTCCTCGCAATAATTAATAAGAAATTAAAGTGTAACAACTATAAAAGCATATCAATACAAAGAGAAGAAAATTTGAAATAAGAAGTTCACCTTAAAGAGCTCGAGAAAGTAATTCCGGATGTGTTCGCTCGATGAATTCTCTAGATTCCCAAGAGCAATCCTTAGGATTTGAGGACCATTGAACTTTCACAAGAGGAACATCTTTGTTTCGAAGGCGTTTAACCTCCAAAGCAATGATACAGATAGGATGTTGCTCCTAAGTCAAATTAGGTGAAACTTCAATTTCTTCAACAACACCGGGCTCAAGAAAAGAATCAAAATCTCGAAGGCATTTCCGTAATTGAGAGACGTGGAATACGTCATGAATAGCAGAAAATTGAGCCGGTAATAAAAGGTGATAAGCCACGGAACCAATGCGTTCGGTGATGGGAAATGGCCCAATATATCGAGGTGCTAATTTTCCCGATCGACTGAAACGCACAACACCCTTCATAGGTGAAACACGAATAAACACAAAATCTCCCACAGAAAATTCTAATTTCCTTCTTCAGTTATCGGCATAGGATTTTTGTCTACTTTGAGCTTCTTTCATCCTATGATGAATAAGGTCAATCTTTTCTGTGGCATCACGAATAAAATTTGGACCTAAAACCAGCTTCTCACCGGTTTCAAGCCAACATGAAGGAGATCGGCATGGCCTTCCGTAAAGTGCCTCGAAAGGTGCCATACCAATACTAGATTGGAAGCTATTATTATAAGAAAACTCAACAAGAGAAATATGTTCTTCTCAACTTCCACCAAAATCAAGAACACATGCACGATGGAGATCTTCAAGAGTTTGATTCACATGCTCGGTTTGTCCATCGGACTGAGGATGATAAACGGTGCTAAAATTACGCTTTGTTCCCAAAGCTTTTTGAAGACCCTTCCAAAATCCACTAGTAAACAATGGGTCACGATCACTAACAATAGATGTAGGAACTCCATGCAATTTAACAATTTCCTTGACATAGAGTTTGGCCAAAATAGGTATGGTTCGATTGGACTGAACGGGAAGAAAATGGGCAGATTTTGTAAGTCTATCTACTATCACCCATAGGCCATCATGACCTTAATGAGAACGGGGAAGGCCGTCAATAAAATCCAAGGAAATTTGATCCCACTTCCATATTGGAATTTCCAAAGGTTGCAATAACCCACCGGGCCTTTGATGCTCGACCTTAACAAGTTGGCAAGTCATGCAACGCTTAATAAAGTTAGCAATGTCAGATTTCATTCCATCCAAATAATAAAGTCGCTTCATGTCCGCGTACATTTTACTACTACCGGGATGAATGGTAAATTTAGAACGATGAGAATCTTCTAATATATCTTTATGAAGATCAATAATATTTGGCACAATCTACTAAATCTTCGAATACCGCCACGGGCATCAATATCAAAGTCTTTCAAACCTTCAATATCAATTTTATCCCTATAACATTGGCTAAGAAGAACCAATTCGGGATCATGCTTTTGAGCTTCAAAAATGCGGTCTAAAAGAGAAGGATGAGCCTCAAGGCTACATAATACAAGAAATGAACATGAATTGGATTCACGATCTCGAATCTCACAAGTGGATAAAGTCGCGAGATCATTACACTTAGATATTATCATAGAAACAACCGCTTGTTGCTTACGGCTAAGGGCATCGGCAACACGATTTCCTTTTCCGGTAGTGTAAAGAATATCGAGATCATAAGATGCAAGGAACTCGAGCCAACGTTGTTGACGCAAATTAAGTTCCTTTTGAGAAAATAAATACTTCAAAGATTTATGATCGGTGTAGAGAACAAATTTCTCTCCCAAAAGATAATGACGCCAAATTCTAAGGGTGAAAACAATAGCCGCGAGCTCTAAATCATGAGTGGCATATCTAGTCTCGGCAGGCTTTAATTGCCTAGAAGCATAAGCAATAACACATTCCCTTTGCATGAGAACGACACCCAAACCAACACGACTAGCATCGGTGTAAACAATAAAATCTTGGTTCCCTTTGGGAATCACAAGAATAGGAGCCATAGAAAGGAGTTCTTTAAGTTTCTGAAAAGCAGCTTCACATTTGTCCGACCAAATGTATTTAATTCCCTTCTTTGTCAAAATAGTAAGAGGTACGGAAATTTTAGAAAAGTCTTTTATGAATCGACGGTAATAGCCCGCAAATCCGAGAAAGCTATGAATTTCCGTCACACTCTCCGGTCTCTTCCAATTTTGAATCGCTTTAATCTTTGAAGGATCCACAGAAATTCCGGATTCAGAAATAATATGCCCCAAAAATTTCACACGAGATTGCCAAAAGTGGCATTTATAAAATTTTGCTTTCAATTGATTTCTCCTAAGAGTTTCCAACACAATCCTAAGATGTTTTTCATGCTCTTCCTCGGTTTTAGAATAAATAAGAATATCATCTATAAAGATGAGAACAAATCGATCGATGAAGTCTTTGAAAACTCGATTCATAAGATCAACGAAATAAGCCGGAGCATTCGTCAAACCAAATGGCATAACAAGCCATTCATAAGATCCATAACGAGTACGGAACGATGTCAAAGGAATGCTATCCTCTGCAATACAGAGCTGATGAAAACTGGTTGCTAAGTCTAACTGCGAAAAGACTTTAGCACCACTAAGTTGATCGAATAAATCATC
Organism: Allium fistulosum; assembly: GCA_030737815.1. Classification (NCBI taxonomy): domain Eukaryota; kingdom Viridiplantae; phylum Streptophyta; class Magnoliopsida; order Asparagales; family Amaryllidaceae; genus Allium; species Allium fistulosum. The sequence continues at coordinate 532,463,904 of CM060904.1, forward strand.
AATCCGAGGCAAGGGATATTTATTCTTAATGGTGACATCATTAAGTTTGCGGTAGTCAACGCAAAGCCTAAGTGTACCATCGGATTTCTTCACAAAAATAGCCGAAGCTCCCCATGGAGAGGAACTAGATTGAATAAATTGCTTCGCTTCCAATTCGGATAATTGTTTACGCATCTCCTCATTTTCCTTATTGGACATACGATAAGGAGGACGAGTAATAGGTAGAGTTCCAGGGATTAGATTAATTCTGAACTCAATTGCTCGCTTAGGTGGTAATCCTAGAACGGGCTCAAATATGTTGGGAAATTCACGAACAATGTGAATGAGGGAAATGGCATCTTCCTCATCATCATTATCGTCATCATGAGGATTTAGTGAATACAAAGACGCTCCCGAATTGGAATCTGAATCTTTAAGAACAAGAGAAATTTTCTTAACAGATTGAGGATGTCAAAGATATATAGTCCGCTCAGGACATAGGATATGTGCTTCATAACGGTTAAGCCAATCCATTCCCAAAATCATTCCGAAACCAAGGTAACGCATAACATGCAAATCGGCTCGGAAAGTATAATCACATAAAATAATTTCGACATCTTAGCATAGTAAACTGAGTGTTGCAGATCCACCAATCTGATTCGCAATCCTTAATGAAGTCATCAAGCCAATAACATTCAAAGACAAAGCATCAACAAGTTCTTTTGATATAAAAGAGTGAGATGCACCCGTATCAAAAAGAACTCGAATAGGAAATTCACGAAATATAATAATGCCATCATGGATAGAATGAGAAATACCTTGACCACGAGAAGTGTTAGAAGGGGCTTATACAACATTTAGCTTGCCTTCCTTCTTGCTTTGAAGTTTGGGACACAAAGATATAGTATGACACGAACTCTTGCAATAGCGGCAAGAAAGGGACTTCGGACACTTGTTTGCATAATGGTCCTTAGAAACACAATTGTAACATTCTCCACGATGAGAGGTAGGATTATTTGCTACCGAAGTTGCTTGCTTCCCTTTCTTGTTGGGATTAGGCTTGAATTTAAAAGGTCTCTTCTTGTTAATGTTTTGTTTGACCTCAACGTCACTTTCTTTATCGACCTTTTCGAGTCGAAGAGCGATATCAACAAGCTGATCAAAAGAAACTTCTAATTTCAGAAGTAATGGTTTCTTGAGGTTCTTATTCAACCCATAAACAAATCTCTTATTTTTCTTCAATGGGGTATTAACATACTCGACTCCATATTTAGATAGAGATTCGAAAGAAGCGACATAGTCTGTAACGGAAGATTCACCTTGAACAAGGTCAATAAAGCGCCGAGCTAAAGTTACTTTTTCAGCTTCCGGTACAAACTTCAATTCGAACCTTTCCCGGAATTGCTCCAAGTAAGATCTGCTTCGATAATTTCAGAAATTAAAAGCTCATACCAATCTAATGCTTTTTCTCGAAGCATACTAGAAGCCATTTGGACTCGATGAAGATCAATAAGATTCATGCGAGAAAAGATACGGTCGCATGTTCGAAGCCAAGCCCGGACTTCTATAACACTCTCGGAACCTTTGAACGGTTTTCCACCCAAGTTGGTGTAATCATTGCACAAGCGTGCACACCCAGATTTTGGGTGAGTAGGCGCTGAAACGGGTCCAGCAGCTTGAGCATTTCTCACAAGATCTAAAAGTTGCTGAGCAGACATAAATACTCCATCCTAAGGAGTAGCACTGGATTGACCGGCACTGGGACGGCCTGGTCTAACCATTTCTCTTCCTTAAGAAAGAAAGAAAAGAGGAAAAAGATTATTCACAAAATGAATATCAATCAAACTTGATTGATAAAACAAGGCATCACAAAAGAAAATAGGATAGAACGGTACGAAGACTCGAATTAAATCCTATGACACGATTCATAAGAAAGACTTAGAACAATGATCCTTGCTAGATTATTCTACATTGTTCCAAAGTTTGGTTCTGATACCATGCTGTGACGCCCCACCTCTATGCTCATGCTAGCCAAGAACACTACTGGGTAATGCTGTCGACTACCATGAAGAATAAGGCTGTTGAGGAGCGACCATCTGTGTAATTGCTTTGGGCGAGTACCGATATGTCAGATAAAATAACTTACATTTCATTTCAAGAGGAAATCCGACATATCAAATACAAACTTGAAGCTACCACACAGTGGCTATGAGGCCTTCAGAAACAAATATAGAAATAAACATAACACAAATCAGTCACAGATATTCATATCACAAAGGAGGAATCAGATATGAATATATCACGTAAAAGTGTACATCAAAGTAATGGTTAAAGAAGATCCACTACATCACAACGTATAGGTACAAGTGCTAAACAAAAGAATATTTATACATCATGGAGTCTCTAACTCAAATGTATAATAACAAAAACTACTAAGCTAAGTAGTTAGCCAAAAGTTAGAAGATGATCCCAGATAAGGAGTCAAGCAGAAGCACCTGTAACATCTCGGTCTGCCCCGAGTATTATTTAATAAGAAAATAATAAACAGATCAGTCTAGCTATAAATATCAGATAAAATGAGGTAGAATAAGGGATATCACAAAAACGTATGATAACAATAATGTCATATAGTGACAAGTATACTTTAAACAACAACAAAATCAGACAATACCTCAAGAATCTCAAAGCACCAAAAAGAATGTCATATTCTTTATTTTATTCACCAAACCCCAAATATCGACAAACATATCATTGCCAATCACGAAAAGAGGTGAAACAAAAATTCCAGAAATCATCAACTAGAAATCCAGAAATCACAAAGGGGGGAAGGACTATCATAAACGGGAGCATGAAAACTCACCAACACGTGTATCACAAACGGAACGCTATTCCATGGTCGCTACGCATCAAGTTTGAGCCGAAGCTCCACAAACGGCCCGAAGACCACGGGTCGCTGCGCCACCAAATTTGAGCCGAAGCTCCACAAACAGGGTTTTTAGTCCCCACACAAACAAATAGACATCGCACATCGCTAGTCTAAATCACAAAATGATCATCATCGATCAAATAAAAGTGTGAATTACACTAAGCTAGTAAATATAAGAGTTTAGCTTCATGTCCCATAACCACTAGCTTAACTTAAATATTTACGAACAAATTGTAGATTTCCACTCGAAAATTGTCACAAGAGTTCAATCGAACAAGTCCAAGAATTAACCGACGAAGTAAATGCAAGCGTTTCATACCACTTGTTTTACTAAGCCGTTAAAATAGATTTCTCATACGAATGAGGTAAAGGTTTGTATATACTAATAGATTGGAAAATGGTTTTATAAACGAGATTTGTATTAAAATAGAGTTGGAATCGTTTTGATGAAAGAGTTTGAGTATTTACTACTAGTATTGAAACCTTTGCATTTTAAAGTGACAAATCAAAGAAATGATTGTAGAAACAATCAATCACCAAAATCCACATTCGACGACGTGAATTAACACCATAAAAATCGATACCGAATCCATCAAAATGGATATTCCCAAAAAAATCCCGAAAAAGAAGTCATCAAAGTTGATATAAAAGATAACAACAAATCGGATCAACACGAATCGATTAAAATTGGAAACCCACACAAAATAGGCAAATTGGGCCGAGACAAGCAAATTCAGATGTATGAAATGAATAATTCAGACTTCTGAACCAGAAGCTCTGGGCAATATTTTGCCTAGGCCAATCATGGCCAAATCATATCGGAAGCGATCAGATGAGTGACAATTGCTAGGGGTTGACGCCAAACGACTACCCAACCTTAAAGACTCACCAATACTCTCCGACCAACATGTCCAAATATCCATATAAGGATTTTTCATAGATTTTGATTTCAAAACACCAAAAATTGGAATATTCATCAAACCAATTCAATTCAAAAGCAAATGGACAAGAAATAGATGTTAGGAATTAATACCTAACACTATCAAAGATATAGACGTAGATGTGAGTTCAAAAACTCACCTTTAAACCCAAAAACAATGAATGAGAAGCTTAATCACAAAGGAAAGATCAACCACCCTTCACTTCAACCTAAGAAGCTTGATTCTAAGCTCAAAAGAAGAACATTTCCAAGTTAGGTTTAGGAAATTTCTGAAATTGAAGAGAGAATGGGTTGGGGAAGATGAAGAGGATGCTTACCTAAGCTTCTCTTAGATTTTGGAGCAAGAATTTGAGTTTGCAAAGAAAACTAGGGCTTGGAATTTCTATTTCCCATTCTCTTCCCCGATTTTCAGTTGAGCTAGAGTGTTAGGAGATTAAATGAGTGAATGGATGAAGAGTTAATGAGTTAGGTTAATAAATTGGGTTAGTGGGCTGAAACCCAAACCAAAAGCCCAAATAGAACATAGCAAAATTCTACTCAACTCCAAACATATCCATGCTTATACTCAAAAAAGTCGCAAACACCATTTTGAGCTCAATGGAAGTGGTCTCGAGTCCAAATTGTTGATTCTCAATTTCATTCCTCATTCAGACGTCTAAAATTTCCAAACCAGACATCTGAATCTGGAAAAATGTGAGTTCTCTGACTTCATTCGGACGTCTGAAATGAACGATTCAGACATCTGAATCTGGAAAAACAGAAGTTGTCTTAGAACAATATTCAGACGTCTGAATCGTCCATTTCAGACATCTGAAAATGGCAATTTTTGCCTATTTCCTTTCTGGTTTGACTTGAGCAATTTCAGACGTCTGAACTGTTCATTTCAGACGTTTGAATCCCTGTTTGATAGTTTTTTTCAAATAGACACCTCTGTATCACGATCCATATTGACTTTTCACTAATTCGACTGTTCTTCTACGAGTAGTAACTTTTTCAGACTAAAATCCGACTAACGATGCTATATTTAAATTAAACATTTAAATATACGAATCGTAAAATATGTGGGTTGTTACATTATCGGTCAAATCCATTCCTGGATTCCCCAAGTCCATCTGAGTCGAAGCGTATCATACTATACTTCTTCGCGGAGGGTACTTCCCCATACCTCTTACTTCAAAATATAACATACCACATATAGTACTTTTTCAAAATCATAGCTTCAAATATCTCACTTTATATAAATTCCATTATATATAAGATTTCATTTTCAGATAAAGTACTTTCTAAAATCAATAATCTCGAATTTATCAAATAATTCTTATATAAATTCCGTTATATATAAGATTTATCTCTTCAGATCGGATACCTTCCAAAATCAACAATTTTCAAAGTCACCTTATACTTATATAAAGTCCGTCCTATACTAGAATCAAAATTTTTCCAAAATCAATTTCGCTGTATGAAAAGCCATATGAGATTGGACATCTTTGCTTTATAAAAGGTTTTGAATTTAGAATAGTTTGTACAAAAAACGTTTTGTGAAATAGTTTATAAATAAAATAGTTTGTAAAATTGTTTTGTAAATAAAATAGTTTGTAAACAGTTTTGTAAATAATATAGTTTGTAAAATAGTTTGTAAATAAAATAGTTTGATAGTTTGTATAAGAAAAATAAATGAAAATTGTTTTGTAAAATGGCTTTAAATTAATAGTAGTTTTGCGTACAAGAAAATTTCAATTTAAATTACAAAGATATCCAAACCAACAACTTTCAATTTCAGCATCAAAGCATATCAATAATATTAGAACATAAGATGTACATATGTCATCATTTCGCAAAATCACATTTGATCGCTCACTCGATTACACAAGTTCGTTTTCGAACTAGTACTTTTCGTTCGACTTCCCTAATGCATACTTCGATAAGGTTTCTTGACTAGAAACCATCATTCTACTTGCATAGCCATATACTACGATAGAGAATTCTAGAATCAAACAAAAAATCCATATCAAATATTCGCCATCAAGAATCGAATGAAAAATCCTAACACGAAGTAGTGTAATTCACATAGAACTTGTGTACTCAAATCCGGATCAAATTAATTTTGCGAATAAAACAATATACATACAACTTACGTAATTATTCCAATTTGTTTCATTAAAATTACATTTTAATTAAATTCATTATTAATCTAGTTGATTAACACAAGTATCACATCATAGTTTAATATTTGTTGCATAGAATTTCTCTATTCAACACAAAACATTAACGTATTCATTCTCACAACATTGCTTATATTTCTCTTCATTTTAAATTACATTCATTTCACATGTAATATTTCTCATTTAATGCTATATTTATTTGCAAATCATTTCATAAGGAATTGTGTTAAGTTCATAACCAATTTATAAAAGCTTAATTCCTTTTTATATGACATTGTTTGAGTTTAAAGTTATCACAACTTTATTTATCGCCATTTATTGCAACATCCATTTATTTCATAACAATTTACAAGTCATGGCTTTATTTATAATCATTTCACTTTTAATTCATATTTGCTTATCCCATTTAGTTTCACCTTTACCTTTCAATTTATTTATGACACATTTCATAAATGTTAATTAACTATATAAACATAACTTTTTCCAATTTAATCTCATTTACAACATTTCCTTAATTACAATTTCAATTTAAACATCCCAAGGCTTAAAGTTCACACTTGTTTATTATTACATTACATGTAAAGAATGTATACAACAATTCTATTCATTTACTAGACATAGATAAAACAAATTAAACCTTTTTCACTTGCTTTCAAATTAATGTTATCAAATTCAACTGCATAATTCAACACAATTTCTATGTTTGAACTCATATATTAATTCAGAAGGTTTAGATTATCCAAAATATCCAGATATTCTATTTTATTTCAATAGATGAAACTACCTGTAACGACCCTGGATTTCTTATAAATTTAAATTGATAATTAATCTAATTTTTGAATAAAAATTGTAAAATTTATTTATAAATAGAAGTGAGTTTCCCTGATTCCTCGTTAAAAATATATATATACTTTGGATACCAGATAAATAAAAGATACAAATACATTCAAGAACAAACAAATGAAGATAAGGAAATTATATAAAGTCAAACATTATGTTGATAAATTATGTAAAATATAAAGTAGAACATAGAAATAAATTAGATAAGTTCAAACGACATATTAACTAGAACTTCATTTAAATTAGTAAAGCAAAAGTAAAGACACTAAATACATATAAACAAAAGAATTAATAAAACAACTTTATGTATGCACATAAAGTATGGAAGCAAACCAAACAAATAAAACAAGACAAATACCTTTAGCCACCGTAACAAAATCATATCGCAGCCGAGTAAAGTAGTATGTAGGCAAATAGAAGAGTAAACAAAGTACAAAACAAAAGTATGTACACCTAACATATAAAAATAAAATAAAGCAAAGCAAGACACATGAATTTAATACCCATCTTCTCTTTGCACAAACAAATCATCTCAGCCCATACTTTTAGTACAAAACAAATTGAAGTATAGGTAGACTCATTTTTATATCAGCCGAGTTAAAGCAAGAGTAGGTAAGAAGAAAAGAAAAATAAATATCATAAGGGAACAACAAGTACTCAAGCATTAGCCTCCAAAGTCTCTACTCTCAAGTGTACAAACAAACATAAATATTGTATACCCTGTACAACTCCTCTTTTATATATATATCAACCTGTAAACTTGCTTTCCCATATATTTTCATCAGTTCGTTCCTTGAAGCTAAAAATCTGAAGTAAACAAATCATTCAAACTTAAACACCATTCAACTTAAACAATACAATCAACTTCAGACTAGAGGATCAAATTAAAAGCTTCAGCTTGAAAATGCAAGTCTGTTTCAAAATGGAAGAAGTCTCTGTTCAAATTTAATTCCAGGTGAGTAACTTCACCCTTAAAACTTTAAGTAGGATTTGTGTGGATATAGATAAGTAGGTTGTATATTTATATGTGAAATATCTGTGAATATATATACACCTCTGTTCTTTGCTTTTTAGGACCCAGTTTGCAAACAAAATCCTTATCTTCTGATCTAAGATCTGTTAGAACTTAGAATATAAACAAATATTGTTTGTTTGATTATGAAGTAAGTTTTAGATTTTATTTAAGATAAAATAAGTTTGAAAATCTCATTGGAAACCTCCAAGAACAGTGCAAGCTTAATTGATGTTAACTTTCAAACATAGTAATTCAATGATCTAAGCATAAAATTTGAAAACTTATTCAAAATCTTGGTTTTTAAAACTAAAAGCAAAAGTTTTAGTTTGGGATTGGATATACATTTCTGGTTTGAACAGAAATGGAGTTTGGTTCATCTCTGGTGATTTGAATGATCTGGAGGTTCGAGTTTTCTTCTGGTGATAGTAGGATGATCGGAGGATCATGGAAAAATGTCAGTTGGTGGATCAAGACGATGTGACGGCGGTGGGGAGCATTTGTTTTTCGTAACCCTAGTTTTAGGTGTGATACTTATTTCGATTCGTGCGTGGTCCTCTGACGATCGAGCGTGGTGAGAGTTTGGGGAATGGTAGAGGAGAGGTAGTCGAAGCAGTAGCCGGAGGTGGTGGTACTTCGATGGTCGGAGTTCGAATCATAAGGCGTTGACAGGTTTGGGTGTTGAGGTGGCTTCAGTTTCCAAGTTTTGTTTGTGAAGTCGATTTTGATTCGAGGCTGATGGTGATGTTTTTGGGATCGGAAATTGGTGTGCTGGTGGTAGTCGACTTGCTCGATGTGTCAGTGTTGACCGGAGGCAGGCGCCGGAGCGGTGCACGTGCACGTGTTCTCGTTCATGTGTCAGGTGATGGTTGAGTTCCTGAGTACTCGGAGGAGTACTCAAGCGAGAATACTTTTGACTCGAAGCAGGACTCGAGTTTGCATGGGTATATAGAACTGTTGTTTTAAACTATAACTTGGGGAAACTGTTGTGCAACGCGTGGGGTTACTCGAGTTTGAAGAAGGGAAGTACTCGGACTTGTTGAATTCAAACATGATACAGGACTTTAAAACAAAGATTTTGAAAACAAAATCTGCACCGGGTTTTTAAGTTATAAATATTATACCAAAGTTTAAAACTAAAGAAAGAACAGGACTTGGTTTTGGACAGCAAAGTATTAAAATAAGTTGTAAACTTAAAGATAAAAGCAAAAGTTTTTGTTTAAGTTATGTTAAACAAGGTTTTAAATGGGTTTTAAACTTTATAAAAGATAAAATGATCTAATTAATAAGGTAATTAAAGTATGATTTATTTAATTTATAAACAAATAATCTAGATTAATTTATAATCAGAAATGATTAATAATGATTTAATCTAAGATAATTTCTTAAGAAAGTAATTAAGAAATGTTATTAGTTAATGAAGATAATTAACTAAGAATTATTAAGTATTGATTAAGGTGATTTATTTTAATGATTAATTGGATTAATTAATTTAGATAATCAATTATAAATTGTCTAAATGAAATTACTAAATGAAAGTAATTAAGGATTAATCACTTATTGTAGTTAATTTTCGACATTTTGATTAATTATGGTTAATTAATTATGAAATTGAATTAAAAGGTTGATTTAATAAATATGATTAATCAAGAATAATTTAATTAATTAAAATGTTTGATAAATTAATCTATATCAAATGATTTGTAATTAATAGATCAGGGTTGGATAATTAATTCATAAGTTATTAATTTAACTAGAAATAAATTGAATTGATTAGGATTAAACCATTAATTAATCCTGTTTATAAATGATTATTGAATGCTTGACCTTACTTATGAATGATTATATTGTATGAGATGCCTTGAATTGATTGTCCTATCTGATCTATGATATTTTGTTCTGTGGATTCAATTTTGTGTAATTTATTCATTTACTTATGATACATCTGTATATTTCTGTGATCTATGAATGAGTGATAAGCGTTATCGTTTATATCGCTTATCAGCTATATTTCGGTATTTTAATCTGTGATGATTGAATGATGTTGCAATATTGTGTAAAACCCTTGGACCATACTTTTACACACACAAATATGAATTTCACGAGGAAATCAGTTAAGTCACAGATGAATTAAATTAAATGTTGTTTTGAAATTGAAATTTTAATTTCAATTGATTTTGAAATGGATTTGGGTTAAATGTTAAAGCTTTTGAAAAGGAGTCTTTAAGATAAAAGTTATTTCGAATAACTTGATAAAGTTTTCCAATTTAAATAATTCAATTTGAGTTTGAATTCAAAATAAGGAATTGAATTCCATGTTTGAAAATTACGACTAAAAAATGTTATAAATGTGTTTATATGAAATTAAACCATTTTAAAAGTATAATTTTGAGAATTTGGATTTAACCCAAGGATTTCAACTCGTATGAATGAATCAGATTTCCAAAATGAAAACTGTTTGTTTTAAAAGAATAAAAGCTTTGAGATAAGAAATGAAATTCCAGTTTAATTAAAAGAATTTCAAGATTGAATTGAAAAATGGTTTTCCAAGTTATGAATGAATTCTTTTTGAAAGCTATGAATTGAATCTGTTTATTTTTATTAGATTTAAAATGGTGATTTGTTTAAACCATTCGAAATGAGATTGTTTTGAAAGCTATGAGTGAAATCTTTGATTTAAAGATTTAACGTGATTAATCAAATTGAAATGGAAATTGATTTGGAAAATCTGTGAATGAATCTTTGTGAAACTGGGTGAACTTTATGAATTAAATCTTTTATTTAAAAGATTAAAATGGGCTAATTGTTTAAACCGTTGAAGCTTGTTTAAATGAATCTTTTTGTTTAAAGATTTGAAAATGGTAATTTGTTAAACCATTTGAAGAAAGAAGTTGAATTATTAAGTTGTGACTTAATTGAAATCACATATCCATATGTTTTTAAATATTGCGCTCACTATTCGGGTTAGCCGGGAGAAGACCTTCGTGTCATATAACCCATTCCGAATTAGTGATACGTCGTATATGGATAGCATTTGAAGACCGGTGTTGAAGACCGGGTATTTGCGAGAAAGATAGGATAACCTATCGATTGTCTCTGTACCGAGTGGCCTCGGTATAGAGATTTCCTAAGTGATGGGAAATCCGATCGGAATTGTGAATACCCGGATTGCAAGGGCTTCTTTGGAAGTGCCTTCGGTTCTATTCGAACCCGGAACAGACTTGTATGGTTACATGTCTAACATTACACTTTGAGATATAAAGCCGATTTCTTTCAAATACATTTCTGTTGGTGGCAGAGAATTTATTCTCTTAGCTTAACACCCTTCTCTGAGACGTACGAGCTTAGAGTTTATGTAGTTGAAGGTTATCAGCGATATATTCCCAATTTGGTAATGTGACATGCTGAGTGTTGCTGTGTGATGATCATTATTTGATCATTTGGGATATGATCATTTGTTTGATCATTTATCTTTGTGATCATTACTTTAATCATCTGTTGACCCAAAGCATGGCTTTGTGCCAAAGCGTAGCTTTGTGGACGAGACTTCGTCGAACCTCACGACTCGGTAATGGTCGAAACATGAATTGTGCGGCAAGGTTTCAAGGGTAGCTTCCCTAGGGTATGACCATTCCTTCTGGAAAAGGGTAGTATCATGGTATGGAGCCCAGATACTTACTCATGTGGACACACTTTATTTATTATGTGTGATGTTGGTTTAGAGGCGCCTCGTTTAAAGGTCCCAAAGGACCGGGGGTGGCATATCTGGGGTTTTGTATATTCCCCGGGAAGGGGGGGTAGCCGGCCTTGTTTGGCAGAGAGCAGGTTGTCTCTCAGAGCGTCCTGCCAAAGGCGTTCTTTCATGGCATAGGAAGTTCCTTAGCCTGACCATTTGTTGGAAATCCAAAGAAACTATACGAGCCTTGTATGGTTTTAGTTGTATTACCTGCTATGGAATGTGGCGGTAACCTACTGTTGAACATAGTAGCTATAGTAGGCATACAATAATGGTTGTATGTTGGCTAAGATTAATATTGTACTTTCGAAATGACTTGTACACTATGCACTATTAATAATATCAAAAGAGTTTTCTTTGCGTAGTAAGCATCTTTGACTATCATAAGGAGAAATCTCCTCCGATTCTGCGTTTGCATTGTGTGTGTGTGCGGGAGGCCTTATGGTAGTTTCATTTTCCAAAAGCATTGCGAATTGACTTTAAAAATTCTCTTGTTGTTTGTTTAAAGATAAATTGTTTTTGTTGCTCACACCAGTCCGATGACTGATCCAGAGTTTATTGTTTCTTTCGTAAACTCTGGGTGCTCAAAATTTTCTCCACGGGCAGTCTAGAGTTGGGTTTTTCAGATAGTCGGGTTCACTAGATTATCTGGAGCTAGTTCAGTCTTTGGATATGGACTGCACTTGCTTATCTTTGTGCCTCGTTATTGGGAGTTTGAGCTATTTCTGGATTGGTGTTTTGAAGATGGAGATTATCCGCTGCTGATGTTATCGTTTTCTTTTCCGCTGCTATTTCTTGTATCATATCTCTGATGTATATTGATATTCATTGTATCACTTTGTTGTATCAGATATTGTATCAGATATTGTATATCAATGTATTATTCTTTTTCTTCCGCCGTGTTATTTATTTAACTGTGTTATAAGCTCCGGAGAACCAGATTCGGCGTTTGATTCTACGACATTCGAGTACAAGTGAAGTACGGGTGCCGATTTTCGAAGGCCGACTTCAGGATCTTTACATTTGGTATCGGAGCTAAGGTTGAACTTTAGCTCAGGAGTACAACACGTTAAGTAACTCATTAGAGATAGGGTGAAGTATCCCTAGAATGAGTATATCCCTAAGATATCCATTTAAACATCTCAGTAAATTCTCTTGCTATCCACAGATAGTGAGTATGAGTGCAAGAAGAGGACGAGATAGGGGATAGGGGAATACGACTATAAATGGTCAATACCCTGCAACAGTGGAAATAATTTTATCTATCAATTTTCTTTGATTCGATTCCAAATTATTTTCATTTCTTCGTGGCAGCTCTAGAAAGAAGTTTCGGTGTAATGGTGGCCCTACGAACCGTTGTAGGAAATTTTTACTTCATATCTTCATCGGTTTCTTATCAGTTTTTGATTTAAACTTTAATGAATATGAATTGGAAATTTTAAATTGAGTTAAATTGATTAATAGAGTATGAAGCTAAATTTGAATTGTATCGATAAAACGATTTCATTTAAAACCAAATTTGAAATTTTATTGTAATTTCTTGGGTATATCAAAGTCCAAAGACGGACAAGTTATATATACCCCAAAATATAAGTATTCCGATTTGAGTTTGGAATCCATATCTGATGTTTGGAAATATTGGAGGATTGAATCCATCTGTCTATGTTTGGGTCCCGATATGTTCTACGAATGGTTAGTTATCTCTTCGAACTAACCCATGCCCTGCATATTTCGTAGATCTGGATAACCCGAGTACCTGGTGAAGTGTTAAATAGATTCAGTTTTGTGTCTATTATTGATATTCTGATTTGGTAAGCCAAATGCAGAATATATATTCAGTTGATTTGATGAAATATTCTTCATCTAGCTTTGTGTCTCCTGGCAATTTCGAGGACAAAATTCTTTTAAGGGGGGAAGTCTGTAACGACCCCAAATTTCTTATAAATTTAAATTGATAATTAATCTAATTTTTGAATAAAAATTGTAAAATTTATTTATAAATAGAAGTGAGTTTCCTCGATTCCTCATTCAAAAATATATATATACTTTGAATACCAATAAATAAAAGATACAAATACATTCAAGCACACACAAATGAAGATAAGGAAATTATATAAAGTCAAACATTATGTTGATAAATTATGTAAAATATAAAGTAGAACATAGAAATAAATTAGATAAGTTCAAACGACATATTAACTAGAACTTCATTTAAATTAGTAAAGCAAAAGTAAAGACACTAAATACATATAAACAAAAGAATTAATAAAACAACTTTATGTATGCACATAAAGTATGGAAGCAAACCAAACAAATAAAACAAGACAAATACCTTTAGCCACCGTAACAAAATCATATCGCAGCCGAGTAAAGTAGTATATAGGCAAATAGAAGAGTAAACAAAGTACAAAACAAAAGTATGTACACCTGACATATAAAAATAAAATAAAGCAAAGCAAGACACATGCATTTAATACCCATCTTCTCTTTGGACAAACAAATCATCTCAGCCCATACTTTTAGTACAAAACAAATTGAAGTATAGGAAGACTCAATTTTATATCAGCCGAGTTAAAGCAAGAGTAGGTAAGAAGAAAAGAAAAATAAATATCATAAGGGAACAACAAGTACTCAAGCATTAGCCTCCAAAGTCTCTACTCTCAAGTGTACAAACAAACATAAATATTGTATACCCTGTACAACTCCTCTTTTATATATATATATATATCAACCTGTAAACTTGCTTTCCCGTATATTTTCATCAGTTCGTTATTTGAAGCTAAAAATCTGAAGTAAACAAATCATTCAAACTTAAACACCATTCAACTTAAACAATACAATTAACTTCAGACTAGAGGATCAAATTAAAAGCTTCAGCTTGAAAATGCAAGTCTGTTTCAAAATGGAAGAAGTCTCTGTTCAAATTTAATTCCAGGTGAGTAACTTCACCTTTAAAACTTTAAGTAGGATTTGTGTGGATATAGATAAGTAGGTTGTATATTTATATGTGAAATATCTGTGAATATCTGTGAATATATATATACACCTCTGTCCTTTGCTTTTTAGGACCCAGTTTGCAAACAAAATCCTTATCTTCTGATCTAAGATCTGTTAGAACTTAGAATATAAACACATATTGTTTGTTTGATTATGAAGTAATTTTTAGATTTTATTTAAGATAAAATAAGTTTGAAAATCTCACTGGAAACCTCCAAGAACAGTGCAAGCTTAATTGATGTTAACTTTCAAACATAGTAATTCAATGATCTAAGCATAAAATCTGAAAGCTTATTCAAAATCTTGGTTTTTAAAACTAAAAGCAAAAATTTTAGTTTGGGATTGGATATACATTTCTGGTTTGAACAGAAATGGAGTTTTGGTTCATCTCTGGTGATCTGAATGATCAGGAGGTTCGAGTTTTCTTTTGGTGATAGTAGGATGATCGGAGGATCATGGAAAAATGTCAGGTGGTGGATCAAGACGATGTGACGGCGGCGGTGAGCATTTTTTTTCGTAACCCTAGTTTTAGGTATGATACTTATTTCGATTCGTGCGTGGTCCTCTGACGATCGAGCATGGCGAGAGTTTGGGGAATGGTAGAGGAGAGGTAGTCAAAGCAGTAGCCGGAGGTGGTGGTACTCCGGTGGTCTGAGTTCGAATCATAAGGCGTTGACAGGTTTGGGTGTTGAGGTGGCTTTAGTTTCCAAGTTTTGTTTGTGAAGTCGATTTTGATTCGAGGCTGATGGTGATGTTTTTGGGATCAGAGATTGGTGTGCTGGTGGTAGTCGACTTGCTCGACGTGTCAGTGTTGACCGGAGGCAGGCGCCGGAGCGGTGCACGTGCACGTGTTCTCGTTCATATGTCAGGTGATGGTTGAGTTCCTGAGTACTCGGAGGAGTACTCGAGCGAGAAGACTTTTGACTCGAAGCAGGACTCGAGGTTGCGTGGGTATATAGAACTGTTGTTTTAAACTATAACTTAGGTTAAGAAAATTTGATTAAGGATGGGACTCGGGGAAACTGCTGTGCAACGTGTGGGGTTACTCGAGTTTGAAGAGAGGAAGTACTCGGACTTGTTGAATTGAAACAGGATACAGGTCTTTAAAACAAAGATTTTGAAAACAAAATCTGCACCGGGTTTTTAAGTTATAAATATTATACCAAAGTTTAAAACTAAAGAAAGAACAGGACTTGGTTTTGGACAGCAAAGTATTAAAATAAGTTGTAAACTTAAAGATAAAAGCAAAAGTTTTTGTTTAAGTTATGTTAAACAAGGTTTTAAATGGGTTTTAAACTTTATAAAAGATAAAATGATCTAATTAATAAGGTAATTAAAGTATGATTTATTTAATTTATAAACAAATAGTCTAGATTAATTTATAATCAGAAATGATTAATAATGATTTATTCTAAGATAATTTCTTAAGAAAGTAATTAAGAAATGTTATTAGTTAATGAAGATAATTAACTAAGAATTATTAAGTATTGATTAAGGTGATTTATTTTAATAATTAATTGGATTAATTAATTTAGATAATCAATTATAAATTGTTTAAATGAAATTACTAAATGAAAGTAATTAAGGATTAATCACTTATTGTAGTTAATTTTGGACATTTTGATTAATTATGGTTAATTAATTATGAAATTGAATTAAAAGGTTGATTTAATAAATATGATTAATCAAGAATAATTTAATTAGTTAAAATGTTTGATAAATTAATCTATATCAAATGATTTGTAATTAATAAATCAGGATTGGATAAATAATTCATAAGTTATTAATTTAACTAGAAATAAATTGAATTGATTAGGATTAAACCATTAATTAATCCTGTTTATAAATAATTATTGAATGCTTGACCTTACTTATGAATGATTATATTGTATGAGATGCCTTGAATTGATTGTCCTATCTGATCTATGATATTTTGTTCTATGGATTCAGTTGTGTGTAATTTATTCATTTACTTATGATACATTTGTATATATCTGTGATCTATGAATGATTGATAAGCGTTATAGTTTATATCTCTTATCAGCTATATTTCGCTATTTTAATCTGTGATAATTGAATAATGTTGCACTATTGTGTAAAACCCCTAGACCACACTTTTACACACACAAATATGGATTTCACGAGGAAATCAGTTAAGTCATAGATGAATTAAATTAAATGTTGTTTTGAAATTGAAATTTTAATTTCATTTGATTTTGAAATGGATTTGGGTTAAATGTTAAAGCTTTTGAAAAGGAGTCTTTAAGATAAAAGTTATTTCGAATAACTTGATAAAGTTTTCTAATTTAAATAATTCAATTTGAATTTGAATTCAAAATAAGGAATTGAATTCCATGTTTGGAAATTATGACTAAAAAATGTTATAAATGTGTTTATATGAAATTAAACCATTTTAAAAGTATAATTTTGAGAATTTGGATTTAACCTAAGGATTTCAACTCGTATGAATGAATCAGATTTCCAAAATGAAAACTGTTTGTTTTAAAAGAATAAAAGCTTTCAGATAAGAAATGAAATTCCAGTTTAATTAAAAGAATTTCAAGATTGAATTGAAAAATGGTTTTCCAAGTTATGAATGAATTCTTTTTGAAAGCTATGAATTGAATCTGTTTATTTTTAACAGATTTAAAATGGTGATTTGTTTAAACTATTCGAAATGAGATTGTTTTGAAAGCTATGAGTTAAATCTTTGATTTAAAGATTTATCGAGATTAATCAAATTGAAATGGAAATTGATTTGGAAAATCTGTGAATGAATCTTTGTGAAACTGGGTGAACTTTTTGAATTAAATCTTTTATTTAAAAGATTAAAATGGGGAAATTGTTTAAACCGTTGAAGCTTGTTTAAATGAATCTTTTTGTTTAAAGATTTGAAAATGGTAATTTGTTAAACCATTTGAAGAAAGAAGTTGAATTATTAAGTTGTGACTTAATTGAAATCACATATCCATATGTTTTTAAATATTGCGCTCACTATTCGGGTTAGCCGGGAAAAGACCTTCGTGTCATATAACCCATTCCGAATTAGTGATACGTCGTATATGGATAGCATTTGAAGACCGGTGTTGAAGACCGGGTATTTGCGAGAAAGATAGGATAACCTATCGATTGTCTCTGCACCGAGTGGCCCCGGTATAGAGATTTCCTAAGTGATGGGAAATCCGATCGGGATTGTGAATACCCGGATTGCAAGGGCTTCTTTGGAAGTGCCTTCGGTTCTGTTCGAACCCAGAACAGACTTGTATGGTTACATGTCTGACATTACACTTTGAGATATAAAGCCGATTTCTTTCAAATACATTTCTATTGGTGGCGGAGAATTTATTCTCTTAGCTTAACACCCTTCTCTGAGACGTACGAGCTCAGAGGTTATGTAGTTGAAGGTTATCAGCGATATATTCCCAATTTGGTAATGTGACATGCTGAGTGTTGCTGTGTGATGATCATTGTTTGATCATTTGGGATATGATCATTTGTTTGATCATTTATCTTTGTGATCATTACTTTGATCATCTGTTGACCCAAAGCATGGCTTTGTGCCAAAGCGTAGCTTTATAAACGAGACTTCGTCGAACCTCATGATCCAGTAATGGTCGAAACAGGAATTGTGCGGCAAGGTTTCATGGGTAGCTTCCCTAGGGTATGACCATTCCTTTTGGAAAAGGGTAGTATGATGGTATGGAGCCTATATACTTACTCATGTGGACACACTTTATTTATTATGTGTGATGTTGGTTTAGAGGCGCCTCGTTTAAAGTCCCAAAGGACCGGGGGTGGCATATCTGAGGTTTTGTATATTCCCCGGGAGGGGGGTAGCCGGTCTTGTTTGGCAGAGAGCAGGTTGTCTCTCGGAGCGTCCCGCCAGAGGCGTTCTTTCGTGGCATAGGAAGTTCCTTAGCCTGACCATTTGTTGGAAATCCAAAGAAACTATACGAGCCTTGTATGGTTTTAGTTGTATTACCTGCTATGGAATGTGGCGGTAACCTGCTGTTGAACATAGTAGCTATAGTAGGCATACAATAATGGTTGTATGTTGGCTAAGATTAATATTGTATTTTCGAAATGACTTGTACACTATGCACTATTAATAATATCAAAAGAGTTTTCTTTGCGTAGTAAGCATCTTTGACTATCATAAGGAGAAATCTCCTCCGATTCTGCGTTTGCATTGTGTGTGTGTGCGGGAGGCCTTATGGTAGTTTCATTTTCCAAAAGCATTGCGAATTGACTTTAAAATTCTCTTGTTGTTTGTTTAAAGATAAATTGTTTTTGTTGCTCACACCGGTCCGATGACTGATCCGGAGTTTATTGTTTCTTTCCTAAACTCTGGGTGCTCAAAATTTTCTACATGAGCAGTCTAGAGTTGGGTTTTTCAGATAGTCGGGTTCAGTAGATTATCTGGAGCTAGTTCAGTCTTTGGATATGGACTGCACTTGCTTATCTTTGTGCCTCGTTATTGGGAGTTCGAGCTATTTCTGGATTGGTGTTTTAAAGATGGAGATTATCCGCTGCTGATGTTATCGTTTTCTTTTCCGCTGCTATTTCTTGTATCATATCTCTGATGTATATTGATATTCATTGTATCACTCTGTTGTATCAGATATTGTATCAGATATTGTATATCAATGTATTATTCTTTTTCTTCCACTGTGTTATTTACTTAACTGTGTTATAAGCTCCAAAGAACCAGATTCGGCGTTTGATTCTAAGACATTCGAGTACAAGTGAAGTACGGGTGCCGATTTTCGAAGGCCGACTTCAGGATCTTTACACTACCGATCAACAAACAACAAAATTCACAACAACATTTCAATTTCATAAACAAATATCCTAATTATTCATTTTATTCTCTTTAATACACCATTATTAAACTAGTGTTTAGTCCATTAATTCAATCAACAATAATTGGCCAATTCTTATAAACTAACAAAACTAAACTAACTAACAATAAATGATAATAACTAAATATTACCATTTCATAAATCAAACACATTAGAAATAACTATATTAGTTATAAAAATTTATTCCTTTATATATATCATATAATTTTAAGAAAAATAATTTCATTTCAAAACTTATATAAAACATTTTTATAACAATAACAAATACGCGCTCTCGTATATACACTTAGAAAACTCATTCTACGGTATTACTACCCTATATCTAATGAGTTAACCCCAACAGGCTAAGGTATGTCTAAACCAAAGCTCTGATACCAACTGTAACGACCCACCTTTTTGGACGATTCAAATCGACAATAAACCACACATGTCAGACTCAAACCATTTAAAAAGGAGGATTGTTAATGTGGTAAATAAGAAAAAAAAGAAAAAAAAAACAAAACAAAGAATCTCACAGAGGAATGACAAAATATAATAATCAAATAAACAGTTCACGAAGCTGTTTTACAAATAACATTTGATTACACTTTTACAATTCAAATCAGAGTTATAAATACATCAGGAATAAACTAATATTGCAGCGGAACACATAATGTAGTGGAATAATAAATAGCAATAATATACTGAATCTTCGTCTTCGTCCTCCAAAAAATAGTTTTCAATACACTGAAAAGCTCAGACTGACCCGAGCGTAATGAAAAGACAAACACTCGAGTCAAAACTAAAAGATCTTATGTAACTCAAATCAAAATAAATAAAATAGAAATATTAATGCAATGGTTTCACAGGTGTTACGGGATTTTCATCTACTATCAAGTGTACAACTTAAATATAATTATTTAAAAGGTTTCAAATAATTCGAAATATTAATCTTAATCGTCTAATTAAAACAAATCCGAAGTTTGAATTAACTTAAACCCTTCAAATAAATCAATTCCAAATAAAATCCAAATTCAAGAAATTATATAGGTATATGTCATTTCAGCCATTACTAAAAATCAACATTTTCAAATCAATGAAAACCGCTCGGGTTTATCATTTCAACCCAAAGCGATTTTCCCCTAATCTATAAGATCGTTTGGGTATGTATCATTTCAACCCATAGGGATACAGAGATATAGACATAAATAACATTCAATCATCCAAAATGTCAACCAATAACATCCATCCAATCACCTAAATATCAACAATGGAACATAAAACACAATCATTATTGAAATCAACCAATAACTACCAACAATTTACTAGTTATCATTAACAGGTATTTAACTAGCAATTTAAAGTTAAATATTAAATTAAATGGAAATTAAATTCAATAAATGTCAGATTTAATTGGAATGACAATTTAAAATATACTAAATAGCAACCAATCAATTTCTAATCACATTATAAATTCAATTTAACTAACATAAGAAAATCTAGTAGTTGTGAGTGTTTGCTCCCCTTTCGTGGCTATGAAGTGATGATAAAAATGTGGTAATATGGAGATTCCTAGCAAAGATCCAAATGCAAAGCAAATCCAACAAAGCTTAGACGCGAACATGAATCAATAAACAAGTTTCAACTACTTCCAACTTCCAAACAACCCAAGATCCAAACTACGGACAAACCTGAAACTAGGTCATCTTTAAGAATATATTCGGACTAGAATACTACTGAACCTGTAAAAGTGACTAACTAGAAAGTTGTTACAAATTCTTTTCTCTCCACTTTCAAAAAATGAATTACTCAAAATTCTTCTATCCTGAGGAAGTTATGGTCAAAACAAACATAGGTGTTTTCTGAGTTGAAAATCTGAGTTCAAAAATACTTTGAAAAGATTTGAGTTTTTGGCTTAGCAAATTAAGGAATTTGAAGAACTGATCTAAAAATAAGTTGAAGCCACTAGAAAAATAAATGATTTTAAAAAAAGATCCCCCTAATTTGGTTCATTTATAAAGGAGATATGATTGATAAAATATGTGGTATTTTCAGCCAAAAATAGACCCGAGAGAGGACTTCAAAAATAGAGTTTTTGATATAGAAATATTTGAAATGGGAAGAAGGGTTCAAAAACAATGTTGCTCCCATTGAAATTATACATAGTTTTCAAAAAAAATTATTTGATTTGGAGTAGTTTAGTGTAATTTAGAAGCCATGGAAATAAGGGGAAAAAAGTGGGAAAAAGGCAAGGGAAAAAGAAGGGTAGAAGGAGAAAGAAGAGGAGAGGGAAGGTGAGGCTTTGGCCATGGGTTACTGTCGTGGGTTGTGAATGGTGATGGAGGTGGGTGGCGGTAAGAGGAGAGAGGTAGGCTTGGGTTTTGAAAGAGGAAGGATGGAATTTGATTTGGAGATTTAGGAGTTTTGGGGTTTGGAGTTTTCTGCAGATTTGAGCAAGAAGAAGAAAAAGAAGAGTACGAAGAAAGTTTCTCAAATGAGCAATTTCGATACGTACTTGGTTTTAGTTAGATAGGAAATAGAAGGTCAATGGATGGGAAAAGGAAGGATCCATATTTTCTTAGGGTTCCCAAGGTCTCTTAGTTTACTAACGAAACCATTAGTTTAAAACAAACCCAATAAGACTTAGCTAAAAAAAGAGAAGAACACAAATATACACTGCAAATGAAAGAAACAAGCTACAAGTTATTTAATAATTAGAAAATGAAGGTGGAGAGACAAAAATAAATGTCACGTTTTATTTTAAAAGCTTCAGGCATTACTAATGTATAAAGAAATGTATGTAGGAATGGAAAAGTTTGCAAACCAAAAGAAAGTGAAATTTTGTATATGCAAAAATGAGGTGCCAAGAATTAAATACAAACTAAAAGTCTAGGCTTAGGTATTAAACAGTAGGAGAATGAACAGATCAAGTATTAATAATGAGATAACTATTTTAAAACGTATATGCAATAATTAATAACAAAAGAAACGAAGAGATCATGTCCATCGCACAACCTTTTTGAAATTCAATTTGTGAAACCTAACCAAATTTACTTCATTAACTCAAATAATATTCAAATTTGTACGAATTTAGTTTATTTTCTATGCATAATAAATAAAATTAATTACCTTAAAAATGAAATGTTCAATTTGGTTTACCCAAAATGATCTTTTATTCCCTTAAAACATCCTTTCTGATTAACACAAAAGGTGCATTTCTTTTATTAAATCTATTAATTGCAATCAACGTTTTCTTCACTTCTAATTGAAATATTTCAATAACATTGGTTGCAATTACTTACAAAGTTAAATTTCAAAACAGGCAACTAAAATGGATGAAAAATAGAATAATTGTGTCATTTAGTCATTTAAACACCTTTATAAATTTGTTGTTTATATAGCAGAGTAATAAATAACTTACTTAAATAAATTATTTTCCTACTCTTGTAATCCATCTGTATGCTAAACATAGTTCAAATATACATATGTTTCTTCCTTTAAATCAATCATTTTATTCTTTATTGTAATTAAATTAAACCTACATTCACAGATGAAACATTCATTTTAGTTGATATAAATGTTCTTTTCATTAAATCAATTTTCGTTATATTTTCACAAAACATAAGCTATGTTTAATTACACCTATTAATTTACAATTTGTTGACCTCTCTACCATTAATTGAATTATTCAATTACATTAATTTCAATTGTTTTCAAAGGTGAATTTCAAAATGGACAAAGTAAATGTAATGAGAAATTGAACCATTATTTCCTGTCTAATAGTAATTTAAACATATCTATGCACTATTGGATACAAACAGGAAATATACATTTCTTATCAAATAATAGTTTCCCGTCTCTATAATCAATCTTTAAGCTACAAAACATTTCAAATAAATAAACATATTATTTCTTCTTTAATAAAGAAAAATTTATTATTCTTAAATAACATTTATTATTCCAATCAATTAGAAATTTACCTTTAGACAATTGTTAATTTCATTCAAACTAATGTTATTAAAATACACACTAACATTTGTTATCATCCTTACATCATTGCAAAAATGTTTCATTATTAGAAGTTTTACTTAAGCTCATAACTTGTATTATAATTTAATTTGTATGAGTAAAAGCTTAATTTTTTTATTCCTAACAATTTTATTCAAAAATCTTATTTAATTTAATATTTTTAGATGTTTAAAAATACGGGTCGTTACAGGATAGAAACGCCTTTGACCTCAAATCACGTCCCAATCTCATCCACCTCAAATCAAAAATTCACGAGCGCCTTTTCTTTCCTAGAATAAATAAATAAATCAAAATCGATTTATACGAAGAAAAAAAATCGAATCAGTTCGAGCAACCGGTTTTTTTGTAGCGTGTGCCCACACACGGAGGAAGGTTAACCTTTGACCTCGACTGGGAGGATGGGCGACGCGGCGAGGTTGGGGCTAGGGCAGGGGGTCACGAATCTGCAGGCGTGAGGGAAAAGGTGGACCGTGGCGTTGAATGGGAAGTGCGACATGTCCCTATCGCAATATGGTGATTCCAGCTGTTGTGTTAGGGGGTTTTGAGTTCGACGTCGGGGAGGAATGAGGTGAAGCAAATGGGGTTAAAGAGGTCGGCATGTGAAGTTTTGGAGATTGACGTTTACAAGCCAAAGCAAATTGCCATGAGCAGGTGGGATCAGCGTTGTTGAGACTTGAGCGGTTTTTGTATGCTGCTGTTGATGTTGTTCTGTCTTTCGAGGTTGGAAGGAAGTGTTTGCTATGCATTGTCCTATAGCCGTTTCTCCTGCTTCTCCTTGATTATTCCCTTCATTATGTTCCATGTGTCGTCGGTATTGCTAGGGTTAGGGAATTAAACAGTATTAAGGTAAATTTAATTTAATTTTTTTATATTTATTAAATAAATTTATATTATCTCGTTATAGTAATTAATAAATAATCTATTCACATGCGGTCCGAAACGAATGGAATCGGCCGTTTGGATTCATAGCTGCGAAATAGACGCAATGGAGTCAAAATTGGGACCGATTGCAATTAAAAATAAATGTGAGTTAATCTCACTCAATTTTGGTTTACCGCAGTTAATTTTAAATAGTTAAAATTAATTAATTATTAATTGATTGATAGAATTAATAAATTATTATCAGTTTGGATGTTATTATATATAGTAGTAGATATATATTGGAGTGATTGATATTCCCGCATATATATAGCGGATGAGACCCTATGCGCCCCGCATAGTAGCGGATGACCATATATACCACGATATCCCCCTCGAAATGGGATTGGTATTTTTATATTGTATTAACATCTCTGGATGCAGGGAAACAGGTTGGAGGAATCAACTGGATTCCTCAAAAAAATGTTGAAATTATTTTCATATTCAGTGATATGATTTGTTTGAATAATCTGTGATAGATTATAGTGGAAATTGAATTTATTGGATGTTATGGTATTACTGGATAGATTTTAGCATTTTAAAATACCATAAATATGAATATTGAATTTTTAAAAGAAAATAAAAAGGGAAATTGAAAGTAAAATATTTATAGTGAAATTTGGATAAATTAAAAGAAATGAAATTGGGAAAAATAAATAGTTTGATTCAAATTTGTATTTCATAATTTCGGAATATTGAAAATAGAGATTTTGAATAATGTAAATAAAAGGATTTTAAATAATAGAACTTAAGCGGTATTGTTTAAGTGTAAAGGGGATTTATTTATAAAATCGAGATTTAAAATAGTTTCGAAAGATAAAAAGGTAATTTGGAAAGAAGATATAAAATTGTTATACTAGATTTTTAATGAGATTATGAAAAGAAAGTGGAATCTGATTTTAGTTGGGTTTTGGAATATTTGGGTTATTTAAGAAATAAATTTTAAAATGGAATTTAATTTAGAAAATCATTTTAAAATCGATTAAGTATCGTGAAACAGTTATAAATGGAAAATGATACAATGGAATTTATAAACGAAGTTTATAAATAATGAAGTAATTATCAGTTGATAAATTGAAATTATAAATTCACGGTGAGATTTATAAGGAGATGAGTAAATTGGTTTAAAAATAAATGGTAGATTTATTTTTAGAAATGTGGAAAGGGGATTTACGGAGTTGGGACGTGAAATAAATTA
Organism: Allium fistulosum; assembly: GCA_030737815.1. NCBI lineage: Eukaryota > Viridiplantae > Streptophyta > Magnoliopsida > Asparagales > Amaryllidaceae > Allium > Allium fistulosum. The sequence goes on from CM060904.1 coordinate 532,489,482, forward strand.
GGGATAAATCGAGAAAGATTTATGAATGTTAGACTGGTTTAATAGGAATTGGAAAATATATTTTACCAAGGAATCGAGTTTGTTTAAAAAGGAAGGAAGGATTTTTAATTATTAACTGGGTAGTTTTAAAAAGGTGTTTAAAGAATATTTAAGAAATTAATTATTTAGTTTTAAAATTTATTTAAAGTATGTTTAATAATTAATTTACTTAGTTTATAGTAAGTTAATTATTGTTTAAAGATTAATCAGTATTATTGTTTTAAAGGGGATAAATTATTCCATATTAATGTTATGATATAATAACTTTTATTTTAAAGAGTATTCGCCAAAATTTAACTTGGAAATTATTATAGAAATTTCATAAGTATTATTTTGAAAAAATTTAAATAAAGATTTCGGGAAGTAATGGTATACTCGCATGGAAAAATCAGAGGCAATGAGTGTCTGCAGTTAAGTTTTTGATTTTCTCTGGGATAGAGACGTAACTATTGAGCTATGAATCCTAGGTTTGATACCGTAGTGGTACTTTCCATATTATTTTAAAATGGGGTATTCAAATATTCTTTTTGAAAAAGGGATAGTTTGTGAATTTACTAAATTCGATAAGATAAGTACATATAATTTGGATAAAGAGATTTAACTTATTAAAACAAAATCAAAAAGAGATTTGGAGTTTTTCAGTGTAAAATGGAATACTTGGTTGAATGATTGTTTATTTGATAGTTAAATAACTGACTATCGAATCTAGACAAAAAAATATAACTTTGGAAATATCTAGGAAAAATACGGGGAATATATGGTACAGTTACCGTTCGAGGTGCTATACTATATGTATAAACTCGTTTCGTTCTTCTAGGACGTTTATAAGGAAATCTATCCACAAACGGTTAGGGGGTGATCTCCGATCTTATTTTCGTCTGTTTATTTCCTAAAAGAACCGGGGTTGAGTTTACCGAAAATATTGAACGTTGTTTCGAAGAGACTGGGATCAGATAAGTTATCCGAAAACCACTTCGATCCAACAAGTACGTTTTCGAAATGAAACAAGAGCATGGAGTCGAAGATGGAGTAGTGAAGTGCAAGGGCTAATCTCTACTAATCCGGAGGATTGTTCGAAAATGGATGTATTAGGAATAGTGCCTTGGGTTCCATTCGGACCCAGAACGGACTTGTATGTATGAATGCTATCAGTACATTGTCATCCGAGGACAATGAGCATTCTAAGTGAAAATTCCTTTAAAAGGTAATCGTAGCCTCTACCCTAATCAATCGGGAATGACTGAAAAGTAGGGGAGATGCAGCAAGGCTAAGTGGGTCGCACCCAATTAGGGTATGTTTATCACCTTTCTAGATACCCTCAGATATTATTCTATTACTACGATTCACGGAAGGAGTTCGAAAAATGGTGGGGACATCCGGGGTGATAACATATTCGGTCTATCTAGGTTAGGGGTAGACCAGTCTTGTTTTGTAGGGGATCCAGGCGTGGTCCTCGGTACGTTGCTTTAGATGTGTACTATGATAGGTGGTACCCTAGTGCCTAGTCATTCGTATGGAATCCATTCTCCAATAAGTGCCGTATGATTTTGATTGTGCCCAACTATGTTGAAACGTGAGATGCAAGCATTTCAGCTATTTTCTATTTACTTTCTATAGACACTTTTATAATATCAAGTGATTCTGATAAAACTTGTTTTGGTTATCTTAAGATAAAAACCCAACGTGTTTATGTGTGACGTGGTCTTACGAGATACCCTTGTTTTTCAAAGGATTTGATAAATCTAATAATTCAAATTGAGTGTGTTTTCTCACGCTGGTTTTCCAGATCGACTCAGGTGTTATTTTATTGTAATGCTCGGCTCAGACCGAGTATTACAGTTTCAGTTTAGAATGCTATGGAGCTCAGGGGGCGAGCTGGAGGAGTTCGAACGTATATCCGTACTTGGTTTATATTTTCCGCTGTGTGAGGACAAGTGAGTTTAACTGTCTAGATTGATGTATTAATTTTTGTACCCTGATGATTGTAAGAATAAACAATTACAGATTCTTTTGTATAAAAATATGTTAGTATATATTATATTTTGTTTCGTTGTAATTGTGAGATTCTGTGTTGTTGTTTATTTTTCTTCTATCTCTTTCTTCTTCTTTACCCTAGTTATTCTCTCTTTCGTACACTTTGGGTTGAGAGAGGAAGAATTATATCAACTCAAAGGGTACGGAACTGCGGGTCACTACATTTGGTATCAGAGCTGAAGGTTAAACGAGAACCTTGGCTCTGGTGGGGATTACTCATTAGAGATAGAGTCAGTAGCAATCTAGAATGAGTTGAGTGTAATAATAGATACGAGCATGTATTTTTTAGTGAATATAAATGGTTTTATATTGTGTTAATTTATCTGTTGAGTGGTATATAAATTCTGTTCGAGTAGTAGGACGCCACTAAATCGATAGTAGTTTCTAAACACTTGAATAGAGTAATTCGACAAAGTATGGTTTAAAGCGAGTAAATGAGATAATTTTACTAAAATTATATTTTGATATAAAAAGAATAATTTTCTAGAAATTATTATAGTAGATTGATGTGTTTGGTTATTATTATATTGCCAAAATAAGATTTTAAAATTTGGAATAGTTATAAAAAAATCAAATTGGATTGTATAAGTATGAATTATACAAGTGAGTTGAAAACTAAAAATGAATTCAAACCAGAAATTGGAAAATGAAATCTTGGAGATTTTTAGAAGTATTTTCCAAAGTGTTGAAGATAAATAATAATAAAAAATTTTGGTGATATTTTTGAGTAGAAAAATAGTTTTAAATTGATTTTGGAAGTGATATAGCACTGAACTCACTTCAGCCGCTGGAAAATAATCATGGTAATTCCTAGTGATGACTGCAGCGTCATCAGTATTCATTTTCGAGTTTCTAAGTGACGGATTGCTTCCGTAGTAAAATGATATGGAAATTTTTGGTGGAAAACAAGCGATTGTTTTGAAAATTCCGAAGGAATTGTTTTGGATAAAATCAGGTTGATTTTGAAATTCGAAGGAAGTGTTTTGTTAAACCAAAAGGAGTATATATATGTTTATATTTGATTCCAAGTAATTTGAAATAAATACCGGGTGTAAAAAATTCTAGAATCCTGTGGAAGATGATATTTATAGGAAGGGAAGTGTGAAAATTGAAGTTGAAATAAAATTTTAGGCGAGGAAGTTGAAATGGAAATTCAACTTAAGTTAAGTTGAGTAAATTAAATTTTATAAATTTAATTGACTAAATTTGAATTGAATTAATATAGTATATTAATGAAATGGGAGTTAACTTAAGCGAAGTAATTGTAAAATATAATGAAATTGAATGAATTAAAAATAAAATTTGTTGAAGTAAAATTTAACTTAAGTATGAATAACTCAAATTTGGTTTTGAAATGATAATTAAAAGGAATTGGAATTTAAATAAAAAGGTGAATTGGATTTGAGTTATATGGGATTGAATTAAAATATGTAAATGTGAATTTTAAAGTGACTATATAACTATAAGTTATAAATTTGAATTGGATTAGAAGTAAAATTGAATGGAAGTAAATATAAATTACGAATTGTGAAATATTATATAACCATAAGGTATAAATCTTGAATGAAATAAATTGAGTGAAAATATGGAATTGTGAATAAATAAATTGGAATGGCCTATAAGAATTGAAATTTATGGGATAAAAATATACTTGGCTATAAATGAATGTATAATCTCGAGTTAAATATAAAAAGCGAATATATTCGAGTATAGAATTGATGGAAATGTGAAAAATAAGTTGTGTGACTTATAAAAGTGTAAGAGTGAAATAGAAATCCCAAAAATAAAAATGGAGTGATATTTTGGTAAGGGAAATAAATCCAAAACTTGAATTATGAAATGAATTTGGAACTCAAGAAAATTAAATGAAGTGATTTTTGAAATAAAAATCAGGAATTGAATATTGAACTCGAGTTAAAATTCGACTTAAGTGTAAGCACATTAAATATAATTGGGAGTGTGGTCGAATAAAATAGAATTGGATTGAAATAGAGATGGCTTGGGTTATAAATAAAATTCAATTTAAGTGAAAATAAATTGAATATGGCTGTGGGAGTTGTTTAAATAAATTCGAGCTTGGAATTAAAATTGTAGTGAATAAATGAATGAACTAATTAATTAATTAATTAATTAGCAAATTAAATAGAAGTTGGTTGAAATGATATTAAACTTAAGTTATATAGCTGGAATAATTTAAACTAAACGGATTAACTTAAGTAAATATTCTGAATAAAAACTCGGTTTAAATAAATTGATAGCATGAAATGATTTCGAGTTAAATAAAGTGGATTTGAATATAATAAATATGGATATCAAGGAAACGTAAATGAAATGATCGCGAATAAATTGGTAAATGGAATATAATTGAATATAAATTGGTTTGGAATCAATTTAGACTAACTATAAGCTCAAATGGTTATTTTAATAAATTAAGAGCGCCGAATCTGCATAGAAAAATTGTTGTTCGACGCAAACGAAAGTAAGTAAAATTCTATGAATTAATAGAAGTGAAATAAATTGTTTTTAATCAAATTGGGATGGATATGAGTTGTTTGGTATAAAAATAAATTGAGTGCGTGTAAAGTGAGATGTACATCATTTAAATTGAATGAAATGGTATATAGATTGATTGGAAGTGATTAAACGGGTGTTGGAACCTCAAAACTGCTTATAATATATGTTTGGGATGATGGAGTTATGAAGTTTATGTTTTTTAACTATTTAAATAAGTGAAATGTTGATGAATTTCATATTTTGGTACTTATGTGTTTAAATTGAGTAAGTACAGGTACCCGGAGGCTGTCGGGCTAGATTCGGGTTGCGTAACTGCGTATAAAGTAATTTTGCTCGCTTAATAATGCTTAAAAATGCTAAATAAGGTACGTTTTCATATTAAATACTGCAAAATATAAATATTGATTTTTTTTTTCGACCGTGTGGGTCGATGTATATATATTTATCTCTCTTGTCATATTAGAAAAGGTCCTCCGTACAAAGGAGACTCTGCCAAAAAAATTTGGAAAATTAGGGTGTTAGAAATTTTTTTAAAATTTTTGGAAAATTTTGTTAACTAAAAAGATGATTTGTAAATTACAACTGAAAAAAAAAGTTTTGAATTATAAATGGAAACCAATGTTTGGTAAAGACTAAATGGTTTAGAAAAGAGGATGTCGAGTTTTAACTAAGTGGGTCTTGGTAAGTTAATGGTTTTGGAGCATTTTTCCTGCCTTAGCAATTTCGGAGACGAAATTCTTTTAAGGGGGAACGAATGTAACGATCCGGATTTTTCTGTCGTTTAATTTTAAATATTTAAATGGTTTAAATATTTGATTTGGAGTTTAATTGAGTTAATAAGTTTTTAAAACTAAACATTTCAAGCGGTTTCGGAATTTTCAAAAATCGTCGATTTAATCGACAATTTAAAATAGCGATCCGGGGCACAGTCACGGAATTCGACGAAACCTATTCCATTGGGTCCGTAATAGTGTATTATTACCGGATTTCAAATTTCGTAGCGTTTGGGGTTATCGTGTGGTCGTACGGGATAGAAACGCGCTGGAATTATATTGAAAATTCAATATAATAATTGGGTCCAAAAAGCTATCTTCTCCATACGATCGAATTAGGACTCGAAACCATTTCCGTTTCATTCGGAATAGGGGTATAGCATTATAAACACCTAGTGGCACTCCACCATAGGTGTTCAAAATTTCATGATATGTAATGTAAGATAATTGAATTATAAAAGAAAAATATATATGGTCAAATTAGTCACCTTACCTTCTGAAATACGCTAACCATTTACCTTTGAATCACGTCCCTATCTCGTTCACCTCAAATCAAAAATTCACGAGCGCCTTTTCTTTCCCAGAAATAAATAAATAAATCGAATCGAAATCGATTTATACGAAAAAATAAAATCGAATCAGTTCGAGCGACCATTTTTTTGTAGCATGTGCCCACTTGCGGAGGGAGGTCAACGTTTGACCTCGACTGGGAGGATGGGCGACGTGACCAGGTTGGGGCTAGGGCAGGGGTCGTGAAGCTGTAGGCGTGAGGCAAACGGTAGAGCGCGGCATTGAACGGGAAGTGCGACATCTCCCTGTCGCGATGTGGTGATTCCAGCTGTTGTGTTAGGGGGTTTCGAGCTCGACGTCAGGGAGGAATGAGGTGAAGCAGATGGGGTTAAAGAGGTCGGCATGTGAAGTTTTGGAGATTGACGTTTACAAGCCAAAGCAAATCGCCATGAGCAGGTGGGATCAGCGTTGTTGAGACTTGAGCTGTTTTGGTATGCTGCTGTTGATGTTGTTCTGTCTTTCGAGGTCGGAAGGAAGTGTTTGCAATGCGTTGTCCTACAGCCGTTTCTCCTGCTGCTCCATGATTGTTCCCTTCCTTCTGTTCCATGTGTCGTCGGTATTGCTAGGGTTAGGGAATTAAACAGTATTAAGGTAAATTTAATTTAATTTTTTTATAGTTGTTAAATAAATTTATATTATCTCGTTATAGTAATTAATAAATAATCTATTTACACGAGGTCCGAAACGAACGGAATCGGCCATTTGGATTCATAGCTGCGAAATAGACCCAATGGAGTCAAAATTGGGATGGATTGCAATTAAAAATAAAGGTGAGTTAATCTCACTCAATTTTGGATTACCGTAGTTAATTTTAAATAGTTAAAATTAATTAATTATTGATTGATTGATAGAATTGATAAATTATTATCACTTTGGATGTTATTATATATAGTAGTATATATATTGGAGTGATTGATATTCCTGCATATATATAGCGGATGAGACCCTATGCGCCCCGCATAGTAGCGGATGACCTTATATACCACGATATCCCCCTCGAAATGGGATTGGTATTTTTTATATTGTATTAACATCTGTGGATGCAGGGAAACAGGTTGGAGGAATCCAACTGGATTCCTCAAAAAAATGTTGAAATTATTTTCATATTCAGTGATATGATTTGTTTGAATAATCTGTGATAGATTATAGTGGAAATTGAATTTATTGGATGCTATGGTATTACTGGATAGATTTTAGCATTTTAAAATACCATAAATATTAATATTGAATTTTTAACAAAAAATAAAAAGGGAAATTGAAAGTAAAATATTTATAGTGAAATTTGGATAAATTAAAAGAAATGAAATTGGGAAAAATAAATAGTTTGATTCAAATTTGTATTTAATAATTTCGGGATATTGAAAATAGAGATATTGAATAATGTAAATAAAAGGATTTTAAATAATAGAACTTAAGCGGTATTGTTTAAGTGTAAAGAGGATTTATTTATAAAATTGAGATTTAGAATAGTTTGGGAAGATAAAAAGGAAATTTGGAAAGAAGATATAAAATTGTTATACTAGATTTTAATAAGATTATGAAAAGAAAGTGGAATCTGATTTTAGTTGGGTTTTGGGATATTTGGGTTATTTAATAAATAAATTATAAAATGCAATTTAATTTAGAAAATCATTTTAAAATTGATTAAGTATTGTGAAACAGTTATAAACCAAAAATGAGACTATGGAATTTATAAACGAAGTTTATAAATAAAGTGAAGTAATTATCGGTGGATAAATTGTAATTATAAATTCACGGTGAGGATTTATTAGGAGATGGGTAAATTGGTTTAAAAATAAATGGTAGATTTATTTTTAGAAATGTGGAAAGGGGATTTACGGAGTTGGGACGTGAATGAAATTGGGGATAAATCGAGAAAGATTTATGAATGTTAGACTGGTTATATTAGAATTGAAAAATATATTTTATCAAGGAATTGAGTTTGTTTAAAAAGGAAGGAAGGATTTTTAATTATTAACTGGGTAGTTTTAAAAAGGTGTTTAAAGAATATTTCAGAAAATTAATAATTTAGTTTTAAAATTTATGTAAAGTATATTTAATAATTAACTAACTTTGTAACGACCCCGAAATTTAATTTAATTTAAATGGATAATTAAAAGAATTTTTGAATAAAAAATTGTAAAATTAATCGATAAATGAATTCGAGTTTCCCCGAAACGAATAAATGTTTGTTTCGAACAAATATTTTAAACAAATTTATAGTTATATAAAATAATAAAAGCAAATACAAAATACTTAAGCTAATAAATATGAAGTAAAATAATTATAGAATCTCATTTAAAATAATAGAACAAAAGTATATAAAATAAATAAAACTATAAGTATAAAGATGAATAAAATGAAACAAGTGTATGAAAGCAAGAAACAAAGTATATATCCCTAAGTAACAAAGCAATGTGACTAAAACAAAGAAATCTTTAGCCCAAAACAATATATCAGCCGAAGTCAAAATGAAATAAACAAAATAAAGCAATTAATGCAAGCATATGCCACCATATCTTTTGTACACAACAAAATGTATCAGCCATACCTCCACTTTCATTAAATCAACTTCACCCATGCTATTGTACAAAATATTATCTCCAACCTGTAAATTCATTTCTTTATACATATCAGTCTCATTCGAAACTGAGAAAAAAATCTGAAGCAAAAACATTATTTCATGTTTAAAACAAACTTCAACTTGAATAACAACTCAAAGCAAACCAGAGATTCAAGAGAGAGGGCTTCAGCTTGAAAATTCACTGCTTATCTCAACATAAAAGAACTCTGTCCATTTCTTAAAACAAGTGAGTAACATCACTTTTAAATAAGTTTAAGTATTGATTTGTTGCATGATTAAGTTATGTGTTCAGTATACACTATGTTTATACACATTAGTAGATCTTTTGTGTGTATATATATAAAAGTGAATATATGCGTTGTTCCAGTATTTTACTGTCTTTAGTTTCCAGACTCAAGAATTGATCGAAATCCATTATCACTTGATAAAATAAACGTTATTGTTTAAGATTCAAACAGAATATGGTTATTGTATCATGAATTAAAGTTTAAAAATTTATTTAATAAGTATAAGTTTGAAAACCTGTCTGGAAGATGAAAGGAACAGGGGAGATTGAAGAACAAGTAAAAATCAACTCCAACGATTTGTAAATTCAGGGGTATAGATTGAATGCTTACTGTGATATATGATTTTTAAAACAAAAACAAGGATTTTTAGTTTAGTATTCTTAGAGAAATTCGTATATGAACGAAAATGTCATTCTTACGAATATCTGACGATCGAATCAAAAATAAATGTTGAGATTTGTTCTGAAGCGAGCTTGATGATCACCGAGTATAGGAAAAATGCTAAAGAAAATTTCTAATGCAAGGATTAGTTGGTTGGATCGAAAGTAGGGTTTTGGGTTTGATGTTTTTGGGATCTGTACATTTGATGATTGCGTCGCCAAGGAGTAACCGAGCTGCACGCAATTTTGGGTGAAGGAAGAATGGAGGTAGGCGAAGCAGTAGCCGGAGGCGCCGAGCCTCTGGTGGCCGGAGTTGTGATCGCGAAGCGTTTTGGGTTGGTAGTCTGGGTGGAGGTTACTCGAGCTATGCTCGATTTTGATCAAGTGCCTATTCGAGCTTGTTGACGATCGGGGAGGATTGCTGTGGTGTTTGTCGATGGATCGAGATCGTCGAGGTCGGTCGGAGTTCACTGGCGAGATCGTGCACGTGCACGTGCACGATAGAAGGTCAGGGCTGTTTTGATGGGGCGCTGTTTTTGGGTCTCGGGATTTTCTCGAGTTTTGATGAAGTTGGGCTCGGAGCTGATGGCAGAGAAACTCGAAGTGGATGGGAATGGGTTGTTTGCAGAGCTTCAGATTTGAACATGTTATGTTGTTTGGGATGGGTTGTTCTCAGGGTGGTCTCGAGTATGTTGGCTAATAAGTTTTATAAGATTTAAATGTTTAAACAAGTTAAATGTTTATAATATATTTTAAAATGAATTTAGTTTAAACTATTAAAATTTCTTTATTTAGATAAGTGTTTCTTAACATATGATTTTAAAAGATTTCTAAATTTGTATTTTAAAAAACTTTGTTAAGTTAAAGGGGTAATCAACATTTTAATTAAATCAATAATGAAAGTAATTAAGGATTAATCACTTATTTTAATTAATTAAGAAATTTTGATTCAAGTTAATTAATTTAAGAAAATCATTAGATAAATTGGTAATTAATGATTTGTAATTAATCAATCAGAATTTGATAATTAATTCATTTAACTGGAAATTAATTGAATTAATTAGGATTAAATGATTAATTAATCCTGTTTATAAATGATTATTAAATGCTTGATCTTACTTATGAATATTCGGATTCTATTGAATGTGAATTGTTTGATATCCCTGATATATGATGCTTTGTGATACATCCTGATTTATGTTGTGATCTGAAATTTCTATTTCTGTGATATATTATTTTGTGAATATGAAAACACTTGGCCGGTAAAACGGCATTTGAATTTCGATGCGACAGGGAGTCGGATTCCAGTTGGTTATCCGAAACCCACATCGAATTATAATTGTAAATCTTTGTGGTCGATAAATTTCTTTTATCTATGAATCTGTGAATGAAGATAAGCGTTATCGATTATACCGCTTATCGATATATCTGTGATGATTGATGTTGCACTATTGTGTGTTAAAACCCCTGGACTATACCATACACACACAAATATGGATTTCACGTGGAAATCGGTTAAGTCACAGATGATTTAAATTTGATGTTTTTGAAATTGAAATTTTAATTTCAATTGATTTTGAAATTAGAAATTCGGGTTTAAAATGAAAAGCTTTTGAAATGGAATTTCAAAGATGAAATTTAATTTTGAATAACTTGATGAAGTTTTGGAAGTTTAAATAATTTGATTTAAAACTTAAATTCAAGATTTGAAATCGAATTCTATAATTTGAAAACTAGGGATTAAAGAAGTTATATCGTTATATAAGGGTTAAACCATTTTAAAAGTATTGATTTTGAAATGTGAATATAATTCAAGGACTTTAACCCGTGCAAATAAAATTGGATTTTTCTTAGACGAAAACTGTTTGTTTTCAAATGATAAAAGCTTTCGTATATATAACAAATGAAATTCCAATTTAAAGGAATTTCAAGTATAAATTGAAAGATGGTTTTCCAAGTTATGAATGAATTCTTTTTGAAAGCTATGAATTGAATCTGTTTATTTTTAACAGATTTAAAATGATGATTTGTTTAAAACATTCGAAATGAAATTGTTTTGAAAGCTATAAGTTAAATCTTTGTTTTTAAAGATTTAACGAGTTAATCCAATTGAAACGGAAATTGTTTTGAAAACTGTGAATGAATCTTTGTGAAAATTAAGTGAACTTGTGAATATTAATCATTTATTTAAAGGATAAAAAAATGGTAATTTGTTAAACCATTTGAAAAGAAAGGTTTTTGGCTTTAAGTTGTGACTTAATTGTAATCCCAATATCCATATGTTTTTAAAGATTGCGCTCGTTATTCGGGTTAGCCGGGAAAAGACATTTGTGTCATATAACCCATTCTGAATAATGATACGTCGTATATGGATGGAATTTGAAGACCGGTGTTGAAGACCGGATATTTACGAAAACGAAAGGACAACTCGTCGAATGTCTCTGCACCGACTGGTCCCCGGTATAGAGATTCTATCACCCTTTGTGATGGGAAGTCCGAACGGGATTGTGAATACCCGGAATTGCAAGGGCTTCGTAAGAAGTGCCTTCGGTTCTGTTCGAACCCGGAACAGACTTGTATGGTTACATGTCTGACATTACACTTTGAGATATAAAGCCGATTTCTTTCAATTACATTTCTGTTGGTGGCGGAGAATTTATTCTCTTAGCTTAACACCCTTCTCTGAGACGTACGAGCTCAGAGGTTATGTAGTTGAAATTTATCAGCGATATATCCCAATTTGGTAATGTGGCATGTTGTGTGTTGCTGTGTGATGATCAGTGTTTGATCATTTGCGATATGATCATTTATTTGATTTTATATCTTTGTGATCATAGGTTGATCATTTGTTTGACCCGAAGCATGGCTTTGTGAACAAAGCGTAGCTTTGTGGACGAGACTTCGTCGAACCTCACACCCCGGAATGGTCAAAACAGGAAAGATGCGGCATGGTTCTAGGGAGTAGCGCCCCTTAGTGTATGTCATTCCTTCTGGATAGAGGTGGTATCATGGTATGGAGCCCAGATACTTAACCTATGTGGTTGCTGCATTATTATTATGATTATGTAGTTTGTTGGAAATCGAGGATCCTCGGGAAGATCGGTTACGATCGGGGGATGGCATACGCGTGTCAGTAGTTACCTATTTTTGCAGAGGTAACCCGGCCTTGTGTTGGCAGAGATCTAACCGTAATGTTAGGTTATTTCTCGGGACGTCATTCCAGAGGCGTTTCCATGTGGCAATGGGAAGTTCCTTGGCCTGGCCATTTGTTGGAAATCCAAACTCCAATACGCACTTTGTACGGTTTTAGTTGTAGAACCTGCCATCTAATATGGTTGCTATAGTAGGCATACTATAATGGTACGTATGCTGGCTAAGATTTATATTCTACTTTCGAAATGTTTTCCTCACTATGCACTAATAATAATATCAAAAATGATTTGATTTTGCGTAGTAAGCATCTTTGACTAACATAAGAAGAAATCTCCTCCAAGTCTGCGTTTGCATTGTGTGTGTGGTGGGAGGTCTTATGGTAGTTTCATTTTCCAAAAGCATTGCGAATTGACTTTTAAATTTTTTTGCTATTTGTTTTTAAAGATAAACTGTTTTTGTTGCTCACACCAGTCCCATGACTGATCCGGAGTTTATTGTTTCTTTCCTAAACTCTGGATGCTCAAAATTTTTCTACACGAGCAGTCTAGAGTTGGGTTTTTCAGATATTCAGATCTAGTAGATTATCTGGAGCTAGTTCAGTCTTTGGATCGAACTGCACTTGCTTATTCTTGGTGTATCGTTATTGGGAGTTCGAGCTACTGCTGGAGTTCTCTCTTGAAGACTATCTTAGAGTTATTTGTTCCGCTGCTGATGTTATCTATTTTTCTTTCCGCTGCTATTTGTTGTATCATATCTCTGATGTATATTGATATTCATTGTATCGCTCTGTTGTATCAAATATTGTATATCAATGTATTATTCTTTTTATTCCGCTGTGTTATTTACTTAATGTTGTTATAAGCTCCGGCGACTCGGATTTGAACGGTCGGATCTGCGGCATTCGAGTACGATGTGGAGTACGGGTGCCGATTTTCGAGCGCGAAAATCTGGGACGTTACATTTGGTATCAGAGCTAAGGTTGAACTTTAGCTCAGGAGTATAACACGTTAAGTAGCTCATTAGAGATAGAGTGAAGTAAACTCTAGAATGAGTGTATCCCTAAGATATCCGTTTGAACGTCTCAGTAAATTCTCTTGCTATCCACTGATAGTGAGTATGAGTGCAAGAAGAAGACGAGATAGGGGACAGGAGTACGACTATAAATGGTCAATACCCTGTAACAGTGGAAATAACCTTCTTATCAATCTTCTTTGATTCGTTTCCAAATTCTTTTGATTTCTTCGTATCAGCTACAAGAAGAAGTTTCGGTATGATGATGGCTCTACGAATCGTTGTAGAAAATTCTTACTTAGTATTTTCATCGGTTTCTTATCAGTTTTTGATTTTAAACTTTAATGAATTTGAAGTTGGAAATTTTTAATTGAGCTAAATTGATTAATAGAATATGAAGATAAATTTGAATTAAATCAATAAAACGATATCGTTTGAAACCAAATTTTGAAATTCTATTCTAATTTCTTTTGAATACCAAAGTCCGAAGAGGGACAAATTGGTATGTATTCTGAGATATTACGACTTGAGTTTGGAATTCATATCTTAAGTTGAGGAGTTATAGGAGATCGAATCTGTCTATCTCTGTGTTGTTTTCGTGCCTGCGAATTTCGAGGACGAAATTCTTTTAACGGGGGAAGTTTGTAACGACCCCGAAATTTAATTTAATTTAAATGGATAATTAAAAGAATTTTTGAATAAAAAATTGTAAAATTAATCGATAAATGAATTCGAGTTTCCCCGAAACGAATAAATGTTTGTTTCGAACAAATATTTTAAACAAATTTATAGTTATATAAAATAATAAAAGCAAATACAAAATACTTAAGCTAATAAATATGAAGTAAAATAATTATAGAATCTCATTTAAAATAATAGAACAAAAGTATATAAAATAAATAAAACTATAAGTATAAAGATGAATAAAATGAAACAAGTGTATGAAAGCAAGAAACAAAGTATATATCCCTAAGTAACAAAGCAATGTGACTAAAACAAAGAAATCTTTAGCCCAAAACAATATATCAGCCGAAGTCAAAATGAAATAAACAAAATAAAGCAATTAATGCAAGCATATGCCACCATATCTTTTGTACACAACAAAATGTATCAGCCATACCTCCACTTTCATTAAATCAACTTCACCCATGCTATTGTACAAAATATTATCTCCAACCTGTAAATTCATTTCTTTATACATATCAGTCTCATTCGAAACTGAGAAAAAAATCTGAAGCAAAAACATTATTTCATGTTTAAAACAAACTTCAACTTGAATAACAACTCAAAGCAAACCAGAGATTCAAGAGAGAGGGCTTCAGCTTGAAAATTCACTGCTTATCTCAACATAAAAGAACTCTGTCCATTTCTTAAAACAAGTGAGTAACATCACTTTTAAATAAGTTTAAGTATTGATTTGTTGCATGATTAAGTTATGTGTTCAGTATACACTATGTTTATACACTTCAGTAGATCTTTTGTGTGTATATATATAAAAGTGAATATATGCGTTGTTCCAGTATTTTACTGTCTTTAGTTTCCAGACTCAAGAATTGATCGAAATCCATTATCACTTGATAAAATAAACGTTATTGTTTAAGATTCAAACAGAATATGGTTATTGTATCATGAATTAAAGTTTAAAAATTTATTTAATAAGTATAAGTTTGAAAACCTGTCTGGAAGATGAAAGGAACAGGGGAGATTGAAGAACAAGTAAAAATCAACTCCAACGATTTGTAAATTCAGGGGTATAGATTGAATGCTTACTGTGATATATGATTTTTAAAACAAAAACAAGGATTTTTAGTTTAGTATTCTTAGAGAAATTCGTATATGAACGAAAATGTCATTCTTACGAATATCTAACGATCGAATCAAAAATAAATGTTGAGATTTGTTCTGAAGCGAGCTTGATGATCACCGAGTATAGGAAAAATGCTAAAGAAAATTTCTAATGCAAGGATTAGTTGGTTGGATCGAAAGTAGGGTTTTGGGTTTGATGTTTTTGGGATCTGTACATTTGATGATTGCGTCGCCAAGGAGTGACCGAGCTGCACGCAATTTTGGGTGAAGGAAGAATGGAGGTAGGCGAAGCAGTAGCCGGAGGCGCCGAGCCTCTGGTGGCCGGAGTTGTGATCGCGAAGCGTTTTGGGTTGGTAGTCTGGGTGGAGGTTACTCGAGCTATGCTCGATTTTGATCAAGTGACTATTCGAGCTTGTTGACGATCGGGGAGGATTGCTGTGGTGTTCGTCGATGGATCGAGATCGTCGAGGTCGGTCGGAGTTCACTGGCGAGATCGTGCACGTGCACGTGCACGATAGAAGGTCAGGGCTGTTTTGATGGGGCGTTGTTTTTGGGTCTCGGGATTTTCTCGAGTTTTGATGAAGTTGGGCTCGGAGCTGATGGCAGAGAAACTCGAAGTGGATGGGAATGGGTTGTTTGCAGAGCTTCAGATTTGAACATGTTATGTTGTTTGGGATGGGTTGTTCTCAGGGTGGTCTCGAGTATGTTGGCTAATAAGTTTTATAAGATTTAAATGTTTAAACAAGTTAAATGTTTATAATATATTTTAAAATGAATTTAGTTTAAACTATTAAAATTTCTTTATTTAGATAAGTGTTTCTTAACATATGATTTTAAAAGATTTCTAAATTTGTATTTTAAAAAACTTTGTTAAGTTAAAGGGGTAATCAACATTTTAATTAAATCAATAATGAAAGTAATTAAGGATTAATCACTTATTTTAATTAATTAAGAAATTTTGATTCAAGTTAATTAATTTAAGAAAATCATTAGATAAATTGGTAATTAATGATTTGTAATTAATCAATCAGAATTTGATAATTAATTCATTTAACTGGAAATTAATTGAATTAATTAGGATTAAATGATTAATTAATCCTGTTTATAAATGATTATTAAATGCTTGATCTTACTTATGAATATTCGGATTCTATTGAATGTGAATTGTTTGATATCCCTGATATATGATGCTTTGTGATACATCCTGATTTATGTTGTGATCTGAAATTTCTATTTCTGTGATATATTATTTTGTGAATATGAAAACACTTGGCCGGTAAAACGGCATTTGAATTTCGATGCGACAGGGAGTCGGATTCCAGTTGGTTATCTGAAACCCACATCGAATTATAATTGTAAATCTTTGTGGTCGATAAATTTCTTTTATCTATGAATCTGTGAATGAAGATAAGCGTTATCGATTATACCGCTTATCGATATATCTGTGATGATTGATGTTGCACTATTGTGTGTTAAAACCCCTGGACTATACCATACACACACAAATATGGATTTCACGTGGAAATCGGTTAAGTCACAGATGATTTAAATTTGATGTTTTTGAAATTGAAATTTTAATTTCAATTGATTTTGAAATTAGAAATTCGGGTTTAAAATGAAAAGCTTTTGAAATGGAATTTCAAAGATGAAATTTAATTTTGAATAACTTGATGAAGTTTTGGAAGTTTAAATAATTTGATTTAAAACTTAAATTCAAGATTTGAAATCGAATTCTATAATTTGAAAACTAGGGATTAAAGAAGTTATATCGTTATATAAGGGTTAAACCATTTTAAAAGTATTGATTTTGAAATGTGAATATAATTCAAGGACTTTAACCCGTGCAAATAAAATTGGATTTTTCTTAGACGAAAACTGTTTGTTTTCAAATGATAAAAGCTTTCGTATATATAACAAATGAAATTCCAATTTAAAGGAATTTCAAGTATAAATTGAAAGATGGTTTTCCAAGTTATGAATGAATTCTTTTTGAAAGCTATGAATTGAATCTGTTTATTTTTAACAGATTTAAAATGATGATTTGTTTAAAACATTCGAAATGAAATTGTAACGACCCGTATTTTCACGGATCGGAAAGTTCGTTCGAATCTGGAATTTTCAACTTTTTAGGTTGTTTCAGATTTTGGTTGAGATTTTTCTAAGTCCTAGGTCGCGAACGACCTAAGAGATAAGTCGCAACCGACTTATAGGTTGAACGACTTAAGAGCGTGTGGAAGCTTAAGTCGTATAGGAATCACGTCTGGGCGAGTGAATGACCAAGTGTTTAGGTCGTAGACGACTTAGGAGGGAAGACTTAAGAGTTCTGGACGAGTTGAGGGATGAGTCGTATACCTACTAAGTCTTAAGTCGTAAGCCTAGTTGAGTCGTCTGACCAGTGTTTGTTAAGTCGTTGCCGAGTTAAGAAAGTGGGGTTAACCGACTTAAGGTAGTGATCGACCTAGGTGATAAGTCGCGACCGACTCAAGAGTAGTAGGCGACCTAAGCATTCTGGGGTTAGGTCGTGGGGTAGAGTTAGGTCGGCAACGACCTAAGGAAATGTTGTGAGCAACCTAAGTTTTTGTTAAGTGTTAGGTCGACTGGGAAAGCTAGCGACCTAGTGGTTCCGGGTTAGCGACTTAGTAATTAAGTTGTTAGGTCGGTTGGGACGACCTAAGGAGTTAGCTTGTTAGCGACCTAAGGAGTTGCCGTGTTAGCGACCTAGTGGTTCCTAGTTAGCATAGTTAGGTCGGTAGCGACCTAAGGGGTTTGGAGACAGTAGTTAGCGACCTAGTATAGTGGAGCGACCTATAGGTTAGCGACCTAAGGGTTAGGTCGTGAGTTCTGCTTTTAGTTAGGTCGCGTGTTGGCTTTAGGGTTAGGTCGCTGGGTTTTGCCAAGTGTTAGGTCGCGTAGAAGCCTAAGTGGTTAGGTCGCAACCCAACTAAGTCGTAGGTCGAAGGAAGCGCATTGTCTTAGGTCGTCAACTGTTAGGTCGCTGAGGAGTTAAGTCGTTCATCTGTTAGGTCGGAGAGGCTTAGGTCGGTGAGTGTTAGGTCGGCAAGAGTCGTAAGTCGTAAGTCGGAAGCGACTTAGGGAGATAGCCAGATTTCGACTTAAGGACAGATTTCAGCTATAAATAGGAGGGGTTGTTCTCACTTTTTGGGATCCGGATTTTTGAAGCGACGAAGTGCTGCCATTTTGAGAGCTCGACTTCTACACTTCTTCACTTCTTTTCTCCACTCTAATCTAGTGCTTCCATCCATCCAAATCGAAGATCAAGGTTGAAGATTCAAGAGCTTAGATTGAAGATCTTCATCTTTTCAAGAGAGATTTCTTCGTTTGAAGTGAGATCTTGTCGGATCTAGCTTAGTTCTTCGCTGTCCAGATCTGAAGTTGTTATCTTTTGGATTGTTTAGGAGATTTGGTGAGTGGTGATTATCTCTCACACGGATCCAAAGGAGTATATCGGATTGTTGGCTCGATTTGGTGTTAAAATAGTGATTTCCATGCATTTTCTTCATCCTATGTGTAGATCCATATAGATCCATTGTTCATGATGATGTTACATCCATTTTATCATATGTTAACCTATGCAAGTTCATTCATCAAGTTTATAGAGATATAATCCATGTTTTCATGCTTATTGGACTTTCAACTCTTTAATTACGAAAATGCCATTATTGTTATAATTGTCTACCTAGATCATATTTGAATGCTTGATTTCTTGGATTGATGTTTGATTTGATTGATTGTTATGAACTAGATGATTGATGATTAGATTTAGATCGAAGGTGATTCAAAAGCTAAGGGAAAGGCTCTTGAATTGGAAAAGCTGCTCGTGGCATATGTAGCGGGATGATGAAGCTCCTATGCATAGATTTGATGATGTGAAGTTGAGATGAAGCTTTGCGAGGATGTAATGAAGCGAGGCATCATATGATGAAGACTTGGTCTAATCCAGGCGGGATCATTCCAAGCATGTTGATAACTCGGTGATATGATTCGAGTTGAGGATAATGGATGCTCGAGAGGCGCTTGAGCTAGTATGGCAATAGTCGTCGAGGAGGATGACTAGGAGGTTGAGATCTCATCGTTGTTGAAGGTTCTAGCATGCTCTAAGCAAGAGTACATGGGGACGCCCAAAAGACCAAGTTGATGGTCAAGTACTCTGGGTAGATTCGATAATCCTAGGCACGGGTCACGATGACGTGCGGGAGTTATGTCTAGAACCGGGGTTACCATTAGCCCTTGACGGACGGCTGAAAGAATGTGCCGGTCATTCAATTAACGGTGATATCGCAACAATGATAACAGTGATAGCCGAGTCATGGATGTTTGGTTGTATCGTCATTCGGTCTCAAGAGCGGTATTTCCTGGGTGCTTATCTGACCTTGGTTTTAGACCTTGGGATTTGTACTTGGAAAACATCGCTCTTGACTCGAGTGAAAATTGCTTTACTTTAAATTGTATGCTCTGCTATGTTTGCTTCTGCTTAGTGTGTGTCTGGGGGCTATCACTGTAGAATGAGGTTGGAGTGGGAGGGTTGTATTCCTATTCCTTTTCCTTTATGCTCTTTTGGTATGTTGTTAGTTAATTTACTGCTCACTAAGACTGTTGTCTGACTCAAGGCTTTATGTTTTAATTCTTATTGCCTTGGGCTGTTCGTCCATTTTGGGACGGGCAGACTAGGTAGCAGGTGACAGGTGCTGTTCTCTTCTCACGATGCTGATATCGAAGACGAGCTAGAGGGTTGCATATTATCTTCTTATTATATGTACTGGATATTCCGCTGTTTTGTATTCTCTGAGAGTTATGTAGTGAGGCTGGATGTATTGACTATGAGGATGCTTGTATTCAACTATTATGGAGTTTTTATATGATGTCATTTTGTTCTGTAAAGCTTCACTATACATATGTTCTATTGTATTTTGTCCATGCGCTGTGAGTAATACGATAGATTCTTTTGTTTTAATCTTACCTTGACAATCGTCCATGGTCGCCTGGCACACTTTACAGCGCACTACCTCTAGATTCGGTGCAGGGGTCATGGGCGGTCGTCACATTTGGTATCAGAGCATTGGTTAATCGATTTTACCCAACGCTCGCTGAAGTAACTACGTATGAGAGACGTAATTGTATTTTGATGGATGAATACTATATATAATATAGTAGCTTGGTAGAGTTTGAGTCCTTTGTGCAGTTGTTTCTCTAGATGTTCTAATCATTCCTTTTTATAGATATTGAGAATGAGTCGAAGAGGGAGACCAGCTGCTAGGGAAGGCCGTGCTACTGAAGAGACTGCTGATTATGCAGCCATGTTCGAAGCTATGATGACTTCGATCATGAGAAGGATACCAGTTCCGGGGGCAGCAGTAGATGTAGGAGTTCAAGTCCAAACTCCGAAACCAGTGGATTTTGCTAAGTTGTGCAAGGATTATACTGCTCTTGGAGGGAAGGTTTTCTTGGGAACAGAATCAACTATTGAGGTCCAGAGATGGATAGATGCTTGTAGAAGGATCTTTGGTGATTTGGGAATTGATGATGCAACTAAGAGGAAGTTGGCATCAAGGCAGCTTCAAGGGAGAGCCTCTGATTGGTGGAACTCTATTACCATCAATACTGCGGAGGAAGAGATTACTTGGGAGCAATTCCAAGCTAGATTTGAAGCTAAGTTCATTTCTACAGCTCAGAAGTCTGTTCTGTTCAAGAAGTTTGTAGAGCTCAAGCAGGGTGGAAGATCTGTTCTTGAGTATGTTTCTGAGTTTGAAGCTTTGTCCAAATATGCCCGGTCATATATTGAGTCTGCTTACCAGAAGAATGAGAAGTTTGTGACAGGCTTGGACAGTTATCTTGGGAGACAGTTGGTGGATCATTTGGACGATTCATTTGAGAAGCTTGTGGAGAAAGCTCTCAGGCATGAGAGTCTGTTTCCTAAGGATGGATCTGTTGTTGCTGTGACCAGGGAAGAGTCTAAACCCCAGCAGGGTGGAAATAAGAAGAGGAAGCAGCAGCAGCAGAAAGGTAAGGATGGCCAGAAGAAGCCGAAAGGCGAGGTGACTTGCTACAATTGTCAGCAGAAGGGCCATTTCTCTAAGGATTGTAAGAACCCAAAGGCACCGATGAAGTGTCACAACTGTGACAAGCCGGGGCATTTCAGGAAGAATTGTCCAGAACCGAGGAAGGACAGGCAGATTGTGCAAGCCTATGCCTTAGGAGCTGTTCCGTCGTCTTCGAAAGCTCCTACTGCTGAAGAGAAAGGAAAGAGTGTGGTTGTTCAAGGTACTCTTTTCCTATGTGGTATTCCAGTTAGAGTTTTGTTTGATACTGGAGCATCGCATTCGTTTGTTTGTAATGAACTAGTAGGCCGGTTAGGTTTGGAGCCGGATATTGTTGATAGGCCATTGGTTGTGACTAATCCAGTTGGGGGTTCGTCTTGTTTGTGTATGTTATGCCGTGGTCTAGTTGTATCGAGTCATGGTTGCTCTTTTGTTTGTGATTGCTTTGTTCTGAACTTTGCGGGGTTCGGAATTATTTTGGGTATGGACTGGCTTAGGAAGTATGCGGCTAAGGTTGATTGTGAGAGGCTAGAGGTGACAGTCGAGAATGTGGAAGGGCGAAAGATTGTAATACGATGTAAGCATGAGGAAGGCGTCTTCATGAGCTTCATGTATTCGCTAGTTGTTCCACGGGATGGACTGTCTTTAGTGCCAATCGCAAATGGATTCGAGGATGTCTTTGACGAAGTCAAAGGGTTGCCGCCGCATAGAGAGATCGAGTTTCGTATAGATCTAGTTGAAGGAGCCAGACCTGTTGTGATGCCTCTTAGGCGGATGGCGCCTAGGGAACAGCAAGAGTTGAGGGTGCAAGTTAATGACCTTTTGCAGAAAGGATTCATTCGGCGTAGTGTGTCCGAGTGGGGTGCACCAGTTGTGTTTGCAACCAGGGCAGATGGGTCGTTGAGATTGTGTGTGGATTATCGTGAGCTGAATAAGGTGACTAAGAAAAAAAACAAGTATCCATTGCCGAGAATAGATGACTTGTTTGATCAGCTTCACGAAGCTAAGGTGTTTTCTCAGATGGATTTGGCAACGGGATTTCACCAATTGAGAGTAGCTAAGGATAGTGTGCCGAAGACTGCTTTTAGGACACCATCCGGTTTCTTTGAGTGGCTGGTAATGCCGTTTGGATTGACTAACGCGCCAGCATATTTTGTGGATCTTATGAATAGAGTGTTCAGAGATCAATTGAACAAGTTCGTACTTGTGTTCGTGGATGATATTCTGATTTATTCCAGAACGGAAGAAGAGCACAAGACGCACTTGCGTATTGTTTTGGATATCTTACGGAAACATCAGCTAAAGGCTAAGTTTTCGAAGTGTCACTTCTGGAAGAGTGAAGTGAGGTTCTTAGGCCATGTGATTTCTGGAAATGGAATAGCGGTTGATCCCGCTAAGGTGGCAGCAATCCAGGATTGGGTTAAACCTAAGAATGCATCTGATGTGAGAAGTTTTCTTGGATTAGCAGGATATTATCGACGGTTTATCAAAGACTTCTCCAAGATAGCTGCACCGTTAACAGGATTGACGAAGAAGAACCAAGTGTTCTGTTGGAATGCTAAGTGTGAGCAAGCTTTCGGAATCCTGAAAGAGAGATTGACGAGTGCTCCTGTTTTGACTATTCCTAGTGGGAATGATGAGATGGTGGTTTACACCGACGCATGTGGTACTGGACTTGGAGCAGTGCTGATGCAGAAGGATAAAGTTGTTGCGTATGCCAGTCGACAACTGAAGCCGCATGAAAGGAATTACCCAACTCATGATTTGGAGTTAGCGGCGATTGTATTTGCTCTGAAGATGTGGAGGCATTATCTGTTGGGAGTTCGATTCGAGTTGTTTACGGATCACAAGTCGTTGAAGTATCTTTTCTCCCAAAGGATTTGAATCTTCGGCAGCAACGTTGGCTAGAGTTTTTGGCATCATATGATTTTGGTATAGCTTATACTCCGGGAAAAGGTAACGCAGTGGCAGATGCGTTAAGTCGAAGACATGCGGGATTGGGAGCCATGTTTTCAGAATGGAAGAGTCTTGAGTATTTAGCTGGATTTGACTTCAGGCCTAGATGCGAATTGGAACCTGAGATGTTGGCAAACTTATCAATAAGACCCACTCTTGTGGAAAGGATTGGTGAGAGCCAAAAGCGAGATGATAAGCTTGTCAAGATTATCCGTGAATTGGAATCTGGATTGGATCCAGAAAAGGATAAAGGATTCGAGGTCGATCGAGAGGGTTGGCTTCGGAAGCAAGGACGACTAGTTGTTCCCGATATAGATGAATTGAGGAGTGAAGTTTTGAGGGAAAGTCATCACTCGAAGTTGACAATTCATCCAGGTGGAAATAAGATGTATCGGGATATGAAGAGAACCTACTACTGGGAAGGTATGAAGAAAGATGTTGGAAATTTTATTTCCAAATGCATGAACTGCCAGTTGGTAAAAGCCGAACAGAAGAAGCCAAGTGGATTGCTTCAGCCATTAAAAGTTCCTACATGGAAGTGGGAGCAGATATCGATGGATTTTATCGATGGATTGCCTAGAACCAGAACAGGGAATGAAGGGATTTGGGTCATTGTAGATCGTTTGACCAAGAGTGCACGATTTATTCCTGTTCGATCGACTAGGACTGCATCAAAGTTGGCTGAGTTGTATGTTAAGTGGATAGTTCGATTCCATGGTATTCCGAAGAGTATAGTGAGCGATCGAGACCCATTGTTCACTAGTGGATTTTGGAAGAGCTTCCAGGAAGTTTTGGGAACCGAGTTGTGTTTGAGTACAGCTTATCACCCTCAAACAGATGGTCAGACTGAGAGAGTCAACCGAGTTTTGGAAGATCTCCTCAGAGCTTGTGTTTTGGACTTCGGAGGATCATGGGAAGATCACCTTCATTTGGTGGAGTTTGCGTACAACAACAGTTACCAGTCAAGCATTGGTATGGCACCGTATGAGGCATTGTATGGAAGACCGTGTAACTCTCCGACATGTTGGTTGGAAACTGGAGAAAAGCTGATGCTTGGGCCAGAGATGATTCGTCAGACTTCAGATTGTATAGAGATCATTCGGCAACGAATGAAGGCAGCCCAAGACCGTCAGAAGAGTTATACCGATAAGCGTCGTAAAGATTTGGAATTCGACGTTGGAGATATGGTTTTTGTGAAGATTTCTCCACTGAAGAATGTTATTCGATTCGGGAAGAAAGGAAAATTGACTCCGAGATTTGTTGGACCATTCCCGATTATCGAGCGAATTGGAAAGCTCGCTTACAGATTGGAATTACCAGAGAAAATGTCGAGTGTGCACAATGTTTTTCACGTATCGTATCTACGGAAGTATGTGCACGACTCGAATACGGTGGTTTCTGTTGATAGCTATGAGGATTTCGAAGTTGATCCTGTTGATAGAAGACCTCGTAAGCCGCTTCGTGTTGTTGAAACCGACACGAAACAGCTTAGGAGGAAAGTGGTCAAGTTGCTCAAGGTACAATGGAGTGATGATGATAACGACTGTACGTGGGAGGTGGAAGAGAGGATGAAAGCAGCTCATCCTGAACTCTTCGAGGTATGACCCAAAGGCGTTGTGACATCTCGCGATATTGTAACTTGTTCTAGTTTTAGAATTCTGCATGCTAAGCTAGAATTGGATGCTTGGTTTGTTGATTGCTATGGATGGTAGGCGTGCAGAATAGCTTTTGATTGCTTTGTTTGTTTGGAATTTCGGGGGCGAAATTCCTAAGGGGGAGAGAATGTAACGACCCGTATTTTCACGGATCGGAAAGTTCGTTCGAATCTGGAATTTTCAACTTTTTAGGTTGTTTCAGATTTTGGTTGAGATTTTTCTAAGTCCTAGGTCGCGAACGACCTAAGAGATAAGTCGCAACCGACTTATAGGTTGAACGACTTAAGAGCGTGTGGAAGCTTAAGTCGTATAGGAATCACGTCTGGGCGAGTGAATGACCAAGTGTTTAGGTCGTAGACGACTTAGGAGGGAAGACTTAAGAGTTCTGGACGAGTTGAGGGATGAGTCGTATACCTACTAAGTCTTAAGTCGTAAGCCTAGTTGAGTCGTCTGACCAGTGTTTGTTAAGTCGTTGCCGAGTTAAGAAAGTGGGGTTAACCGACTTAAGGTAGTGATCGACCTAGGTGATAAGTCGCGACCGACTCAAGAGTAGTAGGCGACCTAAGCATTCTGGGGTTAGGTCGTGGGGTAGAGTTAGGTCGGCAACGACCTAAGGAAATGTTGTGAGCAACCTAAGTTTTTGTTAAGTGTTAGGTCGACTGGGAAAGCTAGCGACCTAGTGGTTCCGGGTTAGCGACTTAGTAATTAAGTTGTTAGGTCGGTTGGGACGACCTAAGGAGTTAGCTTGTTAGCGACCTAAGGAGTTGCCGTGTTAGCGACCTAGTGGTTCCTAGTTAGCATAGTTAGGTCGGTAGCGACCTAAGGGGTTTGGAGACAGTAGTTAGCGACCTAGTATAGTGGAGCGACCTATAGGTTAGCGACCTAAGGGTTAGGTCGTGAGTTCTGCTTTTAGTTAGGTCGCGTGTTGGCTTTAGGGTTAGGTCGCTGGGTTTTGCCAAGTGTTAGGTCGCGTAGAAGCCTAAGTGGTTAGGTCGCAACCCAACTAAGTCGTAGGTCGAAGGAAGCGCATTGTCTTAGGTCGTCAACTGTTAGGTCGCTGAGGAGTTAAGTCGTTCATCTGTTAGGTCGGAGAGGCTTAGGTCGGTGAGTGTTAGGTCGGCAAGAGTCGTAAGTCGTAAGTCGGAAGCGACTTAGGGAGATAGCCAGATTTCGACTTAAGGACAGATTTCAGCTATAAATAGGAGGGGTTGTTCTCACTTTTTGGGATCCGGATTTTTGAAGCGACGAAGTGCTGCCATTTTGAGAGCTCGACTTCTACACTTCTTCACTTCTTTTCTCCACTCTAATCTAGTGCTTCCATCCATCCAAATCGAAGATCAAGGTTGAAGATTCAAGAGCTTAGATTGAAGATCTTCATCTTTTCAAGAGAGATTTCTTCGTTTGAAGTGAGATCTTGTCGGATCTAGCTTAGTTCTTCGCTGTCCAGATCTGAAGTTGTTATCTTTTGGATTGTTTAGGAGATTTGGTGAGTGGTGATTATCTCTCACACGGATCCAAAGGAGTATATCGGATTGTTGGCTCGATTTGGTGTTAAAATAGTGATTTCCATGCATTTTCTTCATCCTATGTGTAGATCCATATAGATCCATTGTTCATGATGATGTTACATCCATTTTATCATATGTTAACCTATGCAAGTTCATTCATCAAGTTTATAGAGATATAATCCATGTTTTCATGCTTATTGGACTTTCAACTCTTTAATTACGAAAATGCCATTATTGTTATAATTGTCTACCTAGATCATATTTGAATGCTTGATTTCTTGGATTGATGTTTGATTTGATTGATTGTTATGAACTAGATGATTGATGATTAGATTTAGATCGAAGGTGATTCAAAAGCTAAGGGAAAGGCTCTTGAATTGGAAAAGCTGCTCGTGGCATATGTAGCGGGATGATGAAGCTCCTATGCATAGATTTGATGATGTGAAGTTGAGATGAAGCTTTGCGAGGATGTAATGAAGCGAGGCATCATATGATGAAGACTTGGTCTAATCCAGGCGGGATCATTCCAAGCATGTTGATAACTCGGTGATATGATTCGAGTTGAGGATAATGGATGCTCGAGAGGCGCTTGAGCTAGTATGGCAATAGTCGTCGAGGAGGATGACTAGGAGGTTGAGATCTCATCGTTGTTGAAGGTTCTAGCATGCTCTAAGCAAGAGTACATGGGGACGCCCAAAAGACCAAGTTGATGGTCAAGTACTCTGGGTAGATTCGATAATCCTAGGCACGGGTCACGATGACGTGCGGGAGTTATGTCTAGAACCGGGGTTACCATTAGCCCTTGACGGACGGCTGAAAGAATGTGCCGGTCATTCAATTAACGGTGATATCGCAACAATGATAACAGTGATAGCCGAGTCATGGATGTTTGGTTGTATCGTCATTCGGTCTCAAGAGCGGTATTTCCTGGGTGCTTATCTGACCTTGGTTTTAGACCTTGGGATTTGTACTTGGAAAACATCGCTCTTGACTCGAGTGAAAATTGCTTTACTTTAAATTGTATGCTCTGCTATGTTTGCTTCTGCTTAGTGTGTGTCTGGGGGCTATCACTGTAGAATGAGGTTGGAGTGGGAGGGTTGTATTCCTATTCCTTTTCCTTTATGCTCTTTTGGTATGTTGTTAGTTAATTTACTGCTCACTAAGACTGTTGTCTGACTCAAGGCTTTATGTTTTAATTCTTATTGCCTTGGGCTGTTCGTCCATTTTGGGACGGGCAGACTAGGTAGCAGGTGACAGGTGCTGTTCTCTTCTCACGATGCTGATATCGAAGACGAGCTAGAGGGTTGCATATTATCTTCTTATTATATGTACTGGATATTCCGCTGTTTTGTATTCTCTGAGAGTTATGTAGTGAGGCTGGATGTATTGACTATGAGGATGCTTGTATTCAACTATTATGGAGTTTTTATATGATGTCATTTTGTTCTGTAAAGCTTCACTATACATATGTTCTATTGTATTTTGTCCATGCGCTGTGAGTAATACGATAGATTCTTTTGTTTTAATCTTACCTTGACAATCGTCCATGGTCGCCTGGCACACTTTACAGCGCACTACCTCTAGATTCGGTGCAGGGGTCATGGGCGGTCGTCACAGAAATTGTTTTGAAAGCTATAAGTTAAATCTTTGTTTTTAAAGATTTAACGAGTTAATCCAATTGAAACGGAAATTGTTTTGAAAACTGTGAATGAATCTTTGTGAAAATTAAGTGAACTTGTGAATATTAATCATTTATTTAAAGGATAAAAAAATGGTAATTTGTTAAACCATTTGAAAAGAAAGGTTTTGGGCTTTAAGTTGTGACTTAATTGTAATCCCAATATCCATATGCTTTTAAAGATTGCGCTCGTTATTCGGGTTAGCCGGGAAAAGACATTTGTGTCATATAACCCATTCCGAATAATGATACGTCGTATATGGATGGCATTTGAAGACCGATGTTGAAGACCGGATATTTACGAAAACGAAAGGAAACTCGTCGAATGTCTCTGCACCGACTGGTCCCCGGTATAGAGATTCTATCACCCTTTGTGATGGGAAGTCCGGACGGGATTGTGAATACCCAGAATTGCAAGGGCTTCGTAAGAAGTGCCTTCGGTTCTGTTCGAACCCGGAACAGACTTGTATGGTTACATATCTGACATTACACTTTGAGATATAAAGCCGATTTCTTTCAAATACATTTCTATTGGTGGCGGAGAATTTATTCTCTTAGCTTAACACCCTTCTCTGAGACGTACGAGCTCAGAGGTTATGTAGTTGAAATTTATCAGCGATATATCCCAATTTGGTAATGTGGCATGCTAAGTGTTGCTGTGTGATGATCAGTGTTTGATCATTTGCGATATGATCATTTATTTGATTTTATATCTTTGTGATCATAGGTTGATCATTTGTTTGACCCGAAGCATGGCTTTGTGAACAAAGCGTAGCTTTGTGGACGAGACTTCGTCGAACCTCACACCCCGGAATGGTCAAAAAAGGAAAGATGCGGCAAGGTTCTAGGGAGTAGCGCCCCTTAGTGTATGTCATTCCTTCTGGATAGAGGTGGTATCATGGTATGGAGCCCAGATACTTAACCTATGTGGTTGCTGCATTATTATTATGATTATGTAGTTTGTTGGAAATCGAGGATCCTCGGGAAGATCGGTTACGATCGGGGGATGGCATACGCGTGTCAGTATTTACCTATTTTTGCAGAGGTAACCCGGCCTTGTGTTGGTAGAGATCTAACCGTAATGTTAGGTTATTTCTCGGGACGTCATTCCAGAGGCGTTTCCATGTGGCAATGGGAAGTTCCTTGGCCTGGCCATTTGTTGGAAATCCAAACTCCAATACGCACTTTGTACGGTTTTAGTTGTAGAACCTGCCATCTAATATGGTAGCTATAGTAGGCATACTATAATGGTACGTATGCTGGCTAAGATTTATATTCTACTTTCGAAATGTTTTCCTCACTATGCACTAATAATAATATCAAAAATGATTTGATTTTGCGTAGTAAGCATCTTTGACTAACATAAGAAGAAATCTCCTCCAAGTCTGCGTTTGCATTGTGTGTGTGGTGGGAGGTCTTATGGTAGTTTCATTTTCCAAAAGCATTGCGAATTGACTTTTAAATTTTTTTGCTATTTGTTTTTAAAGATAAACTGTTTTTGTTGCTCACACCAGTCCCATGACTGATCCAGAGTTTATTGTTTCTTTCCTAAACTCTGGATGCTCAAAATTTTTCTACACGAGCAGTCTAGAGTTGGGTTTTTCAGATATTCAGATCTAGTAGATTATTTGGAGCTAGTTTAGTCTTTGGATCGGACTGCACTTGCTTATTCTTGGTGTATCCTTATTGGGAGTTCGAGCTACTGCTGGAGTTCTCTCTTGAAGACTATCTTAGAGTTATTTGTTCCGCTGCTGATGTTATCTATTTTTCTTTCCGCTGCTATTTGTTGTATCATATCTCTGATGTATATTGATATTCATTGTATCGCTCTGTTGTATCAGATATTGTATATCAATGTATTATTCTTTTTATTCCGCTGTGTTATTTACTTAATGTTGTTATAAGCTCCGGCGACTCGGATTTGAACGATCGGATCTGCGGCATTCGAGTACGATGTGGAGTACGGGTGCCGATTTTCGAGCGCGAAAATCTGGGACGTTACAAACTTAGTTTATAGTAAGTTAATATTGTTTAAGATTAATCAGTATTATTGTTTTAATGGGGATAAATTATTCAATATTAATGTTATGATATAATAACTTTTATTTTAAAGTGTATTCGCCTAAATTTAACTTGAAAATTATTATAGAAATTTCATAAGTATTATTTTGAAAATTTTTAAATAAAGTTTTCGGGAAGTAATGGTATACTCGCATGGCGAAATCAAAGGCAGTGAGTGCCTGCTGTTAAGTTTTGGATTTTCTCTGGGATAGAGATGTAACCATTGAGCTGTGAATCCATGGTTTTATACCGCAGTGGTACTTACCATATTATTTTAAAATGGGGTATTCAAATATTCTTTTTGAAAAAGAAATGGTTTGTGAATTTACTAAATTCGATAAGATAAGTACATATATTTTGGATAAACAGATTTAACTTATTAAAACAAAATCAAAAAGAGATTTGGTGTTTTTCAGTGGAGAATGGAATATTTGGTTGAATGATTGTTTATTTGATAGTTAAATAACCGACTACCGAATCTGGACAAAAAAATATAACTTTGGAAATATCTAGGAAAAATACGGAGAATATATGGTACAGTTACTGTTTGAGGTTGTATACTATACGTATAAACTCGTTTCGTTCTTCTAGGACGTTTATAAGAAAATCCATCCACAAACGGTTAGTGGGTGATCTTCGATCTTATTTTCGTCTATTTATTTCCTAAAATAATTGGGGTTGAGTTTACCGAAAATATTGAATGTAGTTTTGAAGAGACCGGGATCAGATAAATTATCCAAAAACCACATCGATCCAACGTGTACGTTTTGGAATGAAACAAGAGCATGGAGTCGAAGATGGAGCAGTGAAGTACAAGGCCTAATCACTACTAATTCTGAGTATTATTCCAAAATGGATGTAGTAGGAATAGTGCCTTTGGATCCATTCGGACCCAGAACGAACTTGTTTGGATGAATATTATTAGTACATTATCATCGGAGGACAATGAGCATTCTAAGTGAAAATTCCTTTAAAAGGAAATCGTAGCCTCTAACCTCATCAAACGAGAATGACTGAAAAGCAGGGGAGATGCAGCAAGGCTAAGTGGGTCGCACCCAATTAGGGTATGTTTATCACCTTTCTAGATACTCTCGGATATTATTCTATTACTACGATTCACGGAAGGAGCTCGAAAAAGGGTGGGAACAAGCAGGGTGATAACATATTTGGTCTACCCAGGTTAGGGTTAGACCAGTCTTGTTTTGCAGGGGATCTCGACGTGGTCCTCGCTACGCTGTTCTAGACGTGTACTATGATAAGTGGTACCCCAGTGCCTAGTCATTTGTATGGAATCCATTCTCCAATAAGTGTCGTACGGTTTTAATTGTGCCCAACTATGCTGAAATGTGAGATGTAAGCATTTCAGCTATTTTTTGTTTACTTTCTATAGACGCTATTATAATATCAGACGATTTTGATAAAAATTGTTTTGGTTATCGTAAGATAAAACCCATCGTGTTTATGTATGACGTGGTCTTACGAGATACCCTTGTTTTTCAAAGGATTTGATAACTCTAATAATTCAAATTGAGTGTGTTTTCTCACGTTGGTTTTCAAGATTGACTTGGGTGTTATTTTATTATAATGCTCGGGTCAGATCGAGTATTACAATTTCAGGTTAGAATGTTATGGAGCTCAGGAGGCGAGCTGGAGGAGTTCGAACGTATATCCGTACTTGGTTTATATTTTCTGCTGTGTGAGGACAAGTGATTATAACTGTCCAGATTGATGTATTAATTTTTGTACACTGATGATTGTAAGAATAAACCATTATAGATTCTTTTGTATAAAAATCTGTTAGTATATATTATATTTTGTTCCGCTGCCATTGTGAGATTCTGTGTTGTTGTTTATTTTTTTCTATCTCTTTCTTCTTCTTTACCCTAGTTATTCTCTTTTTCGTACACTTTGGGTTGAGCGAGGAAGAATTATATCAACTCAAAGGGTACGGAACTGCGGGTCGCTACAAAGGCGGTTAAAGTTATATTCGATTTTCAATTTCCAACCATCAACAGAAACCACTTTAGGCTATTTGGAAGCAATGGAGTTAGGCCAGCATTGATGGATTGCATTGGATTAGAGCAGAAAAAGGATGAGGTGATAATGGATATTTTGGACAAGTTGAGGAGAGGGGAACACTTTCCCCATGGCAGTAGGTATGCGATTGATGAAAGAGGATGCTTAAGGAGAGATGGACGTCTTTATGTTCCGATGGTTGATGATGTTTTGGAGGAAGTGCTCGTGGAGTGTGCAACACCTCATAAAATGAGCCTTAATTAAATGATTAAATTTAATTAGATAAGGTAAAGTTTAATATGAAAGTTTTATAAAAGTTGGAATTTGACCACGGAAGTTATTCTATTGCGTTCGCGATGAAATTTTGATCTATTTTCATATATAATATGCTGAAAACGAAGTTCAAACGAATAAGTTACGAGCGTTTGAAGTTTTCATATTTAAATTTATTTAGTTTAAATTCAAATTTAAATAAGAAATAAAATTTAGGATTTGAATTTATGAAATGGTGAGATGAGTATATATAAATATATATGGAGAGTATTTGATTTATGGCTTAGTTATAAGGATGCAAGGTTAAAAGACTTACATGTGGGAAGTCTGCCCTTCACTTTCAGGCTACCAAAAGTTATGTACATTTTGATTGATGTGAGAAATCCTTATGGTGAATATTAGTAATGGAGAGAGGTTAGTCCCAAATTTTTTAGGGGAAATCAGCCCAACAAATCTGGCTACCAGTTCCTACAAATAGTTGGACTAATGTGAGATGTCATTATGAGTATGGGCCATGAGATGAAGGGCCTACTTTGGGGACTTGAGGTATCAAGTGGTTTTTTAAGGGCCCCTCTCTTTTCCCAAGATGAACTATTAAATGGTCGAGCGATTATGTTAGGTGGTATCTTGAAACACCTCATACCCCTTAGTATACCCAAAAAGACACACTAAAAGATGTGGTGCATTGTAGGTATAACTAAAACTAGCAGAGACTAAGATTCACAAGACAAAATAGATAGATAATAACACAGCGGAAGTAATTAAAAACAATAAGTGATTTTAAAAATTAATACTTCATAATTACCTCAGACAAACCACATATGTTCCAAATACCAAATACAATTGTCTTATGAAAATAAAATCTCAGCCTCATCAGAAAAACCATAGTACAAATACAAACTTTCCCTCAATACAGTGCTAGTACAATAAAAGAACAAAAAGCTGGAGCTAAAAAGAAGGAATACATGATAAGGACTCCAAGTCTCCAAGAAGCTGCAGTCTATCTTCCTTGCCCCTGATTGCCTATTGGGGGGGAAGGGGAAAATAGAGGAGTGGGTTAGAATAAAAGTCCGATGAATGAAAAAAATTACTAGAATCTTTAAGCAAAGTAAAAGTAATAGACCTTACAACGGTTCTAGTATATATAAAGGAAACAAAGGAAATATGAAGAAGGAATAAGCTGGGAATAGATACGATTTAACTAAATTAACACAATTTTTTACTTTGATTGTTTGCACTTATTTTTTGATAGCTGCTAAGATTAGGCGGAATCCCAAATATGACCCTTCGATCGGCTTGCTACTCCATAGAATCTACTGTTGACCGGACGCTAAAGCTCCCTACGCAGTAGACATTGGTGCCTACGAAAGGCAGACACTAAGCGCTTAGAACTCATAATGATTACAGAGCACCCGAATGGAAGTCGCATGCGTAATCGCCACCATGCTCATGTTACCGATTGTTCCGCCTATTGGGTCTTCTTATTACCTCAAGCTCCAGCAAAGCGCGTCCCTCGTCTCACTTCAGGGTTATGTGAGACACCTCGTCTCACTTCAAGGTTATGTGAGACACCTCGTTTCACTTCAGGGTTATGTGAAACACTGTAACGACCCTGAAATTTTGATATTTGAAAAGTGAATATTTAATTGAGTTTAAATATTCCAATGATAATTTAAATTGAAATTCAAATATTAGAATGGAATTTGGAACTGTTTTGTTCAGTTTTGAAATTCTGTTGTTTAAATTGAATTTAAAAATAGCGGTCCGGGGCACAGTCTCGGAATTTGATGAAACCAGTTCCATTGGATCCGTAATATTGAATTATTATTGAATTTCAATTTTCGTGATGTTTGGAGTGATCGTTTGGCCGTACGATAAGCAAACGCGCTAAATTTAAATTGAATTTGAAATTTTAAATATAAATAATATTGTTTTCACAAGATAAATTATATACGTTTCCCCTCTTCTAACACGTAGTGCCTGTTTAAACACTTGTCCTTCCTATCGACACACGTCTCTTTCTTCATTTTTATCGTAGCCGTGTATATTTTTTTTTTAAGAAAATCGAATTCTTTTGCAAACAAAAAAAAACCATATTTTTTTGTTCTTTCAAAATACAATACCACTGCTTCAAATCTATAATGGCCGAAGTCCTTCTCCTCTTCAAACGAAAAAAAAAGTATGAAATCAGATTCGATCTCAGATCGAATCGCGCGAGAGGGAGAGCCTCGCGTGCCTCTGATGGATGTCGCGAGATTAGTCAAACACTCGATGGGAGGCTAGGTCGTTCGTTTCGATGGGGTTAGGGTTATCAGATGAGGCGTACGCGAGCTAGGGCACTTCGAGCCTGGGTGGTTCGATCTCGAGCTCGACATTGATGGGTGGTCGCGAGTTTGTGCTGCGGTGGCGATCGCAAATTTCTGGAGACGTGAAGGTTGGGGCAAGTCGCGTGCACGTTAATGGACGAAGGGAGATGGCTCGGCAATCTTGGTAGTCTCGTGTAGTTGAATACAGAGGTCGATGATTTTGGGTTCGAGCAGATTAAGGTAATTTTTTTTCAAACGTTTTAAATTTAATATTACTTAAGTTTAAACTTGTAAATAAACTATTGTTTATTATTCACTAATCGGAATTTAACAACGAAGTATAAAACAGTCTTGTTTAAATTAAATCAGATATACCCATATATGTAAACAAAATATATATATATACAAGGTTGGAAATATAGGAATTTTGAATTTATGGAAGTTTATATGAAAATTTGATTTTTAAAATCTATGAATTGATTTAAAAATACAAATTATTAGTTAATTAAATTAAAAGCGAATTTAATTATTCGTTGGTTCGAATATTAACAAATTATCAAATGTTTATACAAGGTCTAAAAATGGTGAAATCAAGTCAAAATGGATGGGATTGCAAATTGAAAAGCTAAGGTGAGATCTTCTCACTCAGATTTAAAATTGAATTGCAGTTATTGATTGTTGTCTGATTGTGATATTAGATATAGTAGGATATATCTATATATATATAGCAATATATACATATTGGCATATGTATATATTGGATTGATTGATTTCCCGCATTGTATAGCGGATGAGACCCTATTGCGACGTTAGTAAGCGGATGATATTTTATAAATCCCATATACCGCGATATTCCACCTCGAAGTGGAATTGGTATTGTGCTAACATCTGTGGATGTGGGGAAACAGGTTGGAGGGATCCAACTGGATTCCTCAAATTGTTTGAATATTATTTCATATGTGAATGATGTGATTTATTGATAATCTGTGGATGATTTATTGATAATTGAAATTGTTGAAGGCTAAAATCTAGCCTAATGTATTTTTGGTATCGTTGGATACCAGAAATGAATATAAATTGGATTTTGAAATTAAAGTGGAAAATTTTAAGTGAATTTATTGTAAAGAATTGAATTTATTGAAAGAAGGAATTTTAAAGTATTAAAATTTGATTTTCGAAATCTTACCGAATAAATTCCAAAATATGGAAAAAAAATGAGTTTTGAATAATATAGTTTAAAAGTTGAAGAATTAATTTAAAAATGGAATTTTGAATAATTTGGAAAGAACAAAGGAATTTATTTAAAAGTGATAAACTTTTAGAAATTAATTTGTAAATGATTTGGTATTTGAAAATGAATCTTTGGGAAATCGATTTGGAAAATTTATTTGGAGTTGAAATAAATTTGGAAGTCAAATTTGTAATTAATTTGGTAATGGAAAATAAATCATTGGAAAATTTATTTGAAATTGATTTAGTGTTTTAAAAATGAATTTGGAAGTCGATTTGCAAATGATTTGTTATTTGGAGATAAACTTAGTAATAAATTGCAGTGTTTTGTTCTATTGAAATAAAACTCAGAAATCAATTTGAAATTGATTTGGTATTGAAATAAAACTTAGAAATAAATTTGGAATTTGATTTTGGGATTAAAAGTGAAGATTTGAAAGGTAAATTCAAGTGGAATTTATGAAAGGAAAAGGGAAATTTGTTTTAAAAATAAACGCTGATTTATTTTTAAGTGTGAAAGTAAATTTACGGATTTGGAACGTAAATTTGAAATAAATCGATAAGGATTTATTAAATTGGTTTAAATGGACCATTTTGAAGTGAAATTGTATTTTACTATAAAGCTAAGTATATTTTCCAAAGTAGCCTTTTAAAATAAAATTTAAAGGTTCTAAAGCTGGTTTTTGAAAAGATATATTTGGAAATATATTCCGTGTAAGGAAAAGTGATTTGAAATTTATTTTCAAAGTGATGAAGTGTGGAAATAAATTTACTGATTGGGATGTAAATTTAAAATAAATCGATAAGGATTTATTTAAGTGATTTAAATGAATGTGATTTGGAAACTGTTTTCAAATGGTTGAAGTATAAACCATATATCGGGAAGATATTTGAAATTTAATAATTTGGGAAAATTATTTAAATCTGATGATTGTTGTGAATATTATTGATAGTTAAATCACCGACTATCAATATTGCCTTTGAAATGGCACTTGAATTTTTTATTAACACAAACGCTTATTATTCGGTTTAGCCGGGAAAGGACCTTTATGTCAGATAACCCATTCCGAATAATAATACGACGATATGGATCGTATTGAAGACCGGTAATGAAGACCGGGTATTTGTGAAAACGATAGGATGACCTATCGATTGTCTCTGCACCGTTAGCTACGGTATTGAGATTTCCTTTGTGATGGGAAGTTTTATCGGGATTGTGAATATCCGGATTGCAAGGGCTTCTTTGGAAGTGCCTTCAGTTCTGTTCGAACCCGGAACAGACTTGTATGGTTACGTGTCTGACATTACATTTTGAGATGTAAAGCTGATTTCTTTCAAATACATTTCTGTTGGTGGCCGAGAATTTATTCTCTTAGCTTAACACCCTTCTCTGAGACGTACTAGCTCAGAGGTTATGTAGTTGAAATTTATCAGCAATATATTCCCAATTTGGTAATGTGGCATGTTGAGTGTTGCTGTAACGATGATCATTTATTTGATCATTTGTGATCAAAGCATGGCTTTGTGAAAAAGCGTAGCTTTGTGGACGAGACTTCGTCAGGGCCTCAACAACCCAAAAATGGTCGAAACAGGAATGTTGCGGCAAGGTTATGAGGGTCGCGCCCTTTAGAGTATGTCATTTCCTTCTAGAAAGGGGTGGTATCATGGTATGGAGCCCAGATACTTACTCATGTGGATACACTTATTTATTATGTGTGATAATGCTACCGAGCGCTCGGATAAAGGTCCCAAAGGACCGGGTGATGACATATTCGTGAGTTACCTGTTACAGGGGTAACCCGGCCTTGTTTGGCAGAGAGCAGTTTGTCTCTCGGGACGTCCAGCCAGAGGCGATCCCATTCGGCAGGAGGAAAGGAAGTTCCTTAGCCTGACCATTTGTTGGAAATCCATTTCCCAATACGAAATTGTACGGTTTTAGTTGTAGAACCTGCCATTTACTTATGGTGGTCACCACTGTTTAGATGGTAGCTATAGTAGGCATAGTTCGAAATGTCTATGCTGGCTAAGATTAATATTATACTTTCGAAATGTTTTCCATACTAGACATTAATAATAATAATCTAATGATTGGCGTAGTAAGCATCTTTGACTATCATAAAAAGAAATCTCCTCCAATTCTGCGTTTGCATTGTATGTGTGGCGGGAGGTCTTATGGTAGTCTCATTTTCCAAAAGCATTGCGAATCTGTTTTATTTTCTTTGTGAAAATAACTGTTTTACGATCTCACACCAGTCACCATGACTGACTCGGAGTTTATTGTTCCCTTCTAAACTCTGGGTGCCCATAATTTTCCACACGGGCATCCTAGAGTTATTTTTATCAGGATATTCTGGATATTCTGGAGCTTTGGAGATGAGCTGGATGGCGAGACGTATTCTCGTACTTGTTATTTATTCTGCTGTGTATGCTGTATGAGGACAGATTTATATAACTGTCCATTGTGTGTTGAGTTGTATATTGACTCTGATTGATGTATTGTATAAACTGATATAGTTCTTTGTTTTAAAAGACTAGTGATTATCTATTATATATTGTTCCGCTGCGAATGTGAGATTCTGATATTGTTTCTGTTTCTGTGTTTTTGTTATTTCTTCTTTCTCTTTTATTCTGTTTTCTTCACCTCTTCTTTTTCTCCATAACAATTCGGTTTTCCGGCATTCAATTGCTCGGCAGTTGATACAGTGAATGTATTAATGTCGATTTTCGAGCGATGAAAAGTCGAGTCGTTACATTTGGTATCAGAGCATATGGTTAAGCGACAACCCTGCTCTGTTGGGTTTTACTCATTAGAGATAGAGTCAGTAGTACTCTAGAATGAGTTGAGTGTAATAATAGATATGAGTGCGTATTTGTTAGTGAATATAAAATTTGTTTTGTATTGTGTTGATTTATCGGTTGATGTTTATAGATTCTGGTCGGTGCAGTCTGGCCAACTGTAATCGATAGGGGTTTCTAAACTCTTAAACAAGATAAACTGACACAGTATTGTTTTAAAATAGGGTAAATGAAATAATTTTTCCCAAAACTATTTTTGTATAGAAAAGAAATGATTTTCTATGAATTATTATAGTATATGGATGCTTGGTTGTTAGGAGGTAATAACATTGAAATATTATCATTGTTATATGAAAAATGAATAAGAAATTAAAATAATAACCAAAGATTTGAAGATAAATTCATTTAACAAATGAAATTTATAAATTTGGATTAAAAAATGAGGAATTGAGTTCATATACAAATGAGATTTGTAAAAATGTAATTGTAAATGAAATTTATAATTGGAAATAGAATTCCAGAGAGAATATTTGAAAATAAATTCATGGAATGTAAAATAAGTTGATAACTTATAAAATATTTGAAATCTGATTGGAATGAGATTCAAAGTGAAAATGAATGAATTTGTGAATGAACAAATGAGTTTACATTTGTAAATAAATGAATGAATCGGAATTGAATAATGAAATGGATTGAATTCAAGTAAATAAACTTGATAATTTATTAATTCACGCAATAATAAATTGGAGATTAAATTGGTTAAACTAAAGTTGAGTTGTAAGTTAAATTTAAAATGGGTTGAATTTGCAAATAAATTCAAGTAGTATAAATAAATTGAAAAAAAAATTTCCTTGATTAAGTAAATTCAAGATGAATTGAATATGAAATTTTGAAATTTAAAATGAATAAGTAAATGTACTAATTGAATTAAATTAGTGAATGAAATAGATTTGATAAATGAAAATCAAATCAAGAATTGAAATTGGAAATAACTTAAGTAAATATTGGACAGTAACTCAAATTTAAGTGAAGCTTTGAAATGGTTAAATGGAAACTTAGTTGATTAATAAGTTGAAATGCAAAATTGAATAGTGATAAATGTATAACTTCAGTAATGAAGTGAAAATAAATACAAGAAGTGTATATATAAATATTTGCATTGTTATTGTCGAGTTTTGTACGATGGTTTTGAACAAATCGAATGGTTTTGTGAATATGGAATGCAAGTTAAATTGAATGGAATCAATTTAAATGATTGTTAGCTCAAGTAATCAATTAGTTGCATGAATATTAACAAATCTGAATAGAAAGAACTATCGTTTGATAAAAACGAGATTGTATAAATTCTATGACTTAATAAAAGCAAATAGAAATTGATTTTTGTATCAATTGAAATAGATATGAGTTAGATTCACTTAGAAATGAATTGAATATAAGAAAGTGAGTTGTTAATCACTTGAATTGAATAGAAATTGAATGTGAATTAGATGGAAGCGATTTAAGTTGAATTGAAACCTTATGAATTGCTAATGGAAATTGTTTTGAATGTATTGCTAATGAAATCTATATATTTGTTATTGAAATAAGTGAATTGTTAAATAGATTTCCTATATTTGTCACTTACCTGTTTAAATTGAGTAAGTGCAGGTTTTTGGAAGCCGTTTGGCTGCATTTTGGGTTGCGTAAATGCTAATAAAATAACTGCTTTGCTTAAAAATGCTAAAAAGGTACGCCTACGCAATAAAAATAGGAAACATGAACTGTTTTTCTGCTTTTCCGACCGAGTGGGTCGATGTATATATATTTATATCTTTTGTCAAATTGCAAAAGCTCCTCCATACAAAGGAGACTCCGCTAAAATTTTCTGAAAATTTTGGGAGTTAGGAAAAAAAAATTTGGAATTTTTGAAAAAAATTTCACTAACGACAGAAGATTTAAAAATCGGGAATTGAGATAAAAGTGAATAAAACTCAATATTTGAAATTAGAAGATGAATCGAATTCAAGTAAAATTCGAAATGAAATTCTGAATGAAACTTTTGGAAATAAAAGTATTGAGATTTGAAATGAATTCAAATAAAATTGAAATTGTCAATTGAATTCAAATAGAATTGAAAATGCAAAGTTGAATGGAAATGAATGTATAATTTTGTTTGTAAAGTGAAAATAGATAATTATATTGAACTTAAGAAATGAATGAATGATGGAATTCTTAAGTAAAATGGGTATTGGGAAATCCAATAAGTAAATTTGGACATTATCGTTCAGTAAAATATACAGGCATTGTAAAGGCTAAGAAAATGGAATTGGATTTTAATTTCGAAGATAAATTTGAAATTGCTCGACAATAAGGTATGTATTTGAATTTCAATATGAAATTTGATGAGATTCTGGTTTTGCCACTTGGCATTTTGTTTTCTTTTGAAATCTGAGAGTCCGTAGGGACGTTTTGTAGTCGTACCGTGTTAGCCGCGCAAAGGAGACCCTGGCGAAATTTTTTGGAAATTTAGAGAGTTAGAAAAATTTTGAATTCACAATTTGAATTTGAATTTGAATTGTGAAGTAAAATAAAGTTGTTTGAAAACTATGAAAGTGTTTGAACAGTTAGTTGAAATGATAATCTTTAATAAAAAGATTTGTTTTGAAAATTTGAGAAAACTGTTTGGTTTGGTAAAATGATAAACGGGTATTGGATTATTCTTCTTTACTTGTAATTTCGGGACGAAATTCTTTTAAGGGGGGAAGATTGTAACGACCCTGAAATTTTGATATTTGAAAAGTGAATATTTAATTGAGTTTAAATATTCGAATGATAATTTAAATTGAAATTCAAATATTAGAATGGAATTTGGAACTGTTTTGTTCATTTTTGAAATTCTGTTGTTTAAATTGAATTTAAAAATAGCAGTCTGGGGCACAGTCTCGGAATTTAATGAAACCAGTTCCATTGGATCCGTAATATTGAATTATTATCGGATTTCAATTTTCGTGATGTTTGGAGTGATCGTTTGGCCGTACGTTAAGCAAACGCGCTAAATTTAAATTGAATTTGAAATTTTAAATATAAATAATATTGTTTTCACAAGATAAATTATATACGTTTCCCCTCTTCTAACACGTAGTGCCTGTTTAAACACTTGTCCTTCCTATCGACACACGTCTCTTTCTTCATTTTTATCGTAGCCGTGTATATTTTTTTTAAGAAAATCGAATTCTTTTGCAAACAAAAAAAAACCATATTTTTTTGTTCTTTCAAAATACAATACCACTGCTTCAAATCTATAATGGCCGAAGTCCTTCTCCTCTTCAAACGAAAAAAAAGTATGAAATCAGATTCGATCTCAGATCGAATCGCGCGAGAGGGAGAGCCTCGCGTGCCTCTGATGGATGTCGCGAGATTAGTCAAACACTCGATGGGAGGCTCGGTCGTTCGTTTCGATGGGGTTAGGGTTATCAGATGAGGCGTACGCGAGCTAGGGCACTTCGAGCCTGGGTGGTTCAATCTCGAGCTCGACATTGATGGGTGGTCGCGAGTTTGTGCTGCGGTGGCGATCGCAAATTTCTGGAGACGTGAAGGTTGG
This sequence comes from Allium fistulosum, assembly GCA_030737815.1. NCBI lineage: Eukaryota > Viridiplantae > Streptophyta > Magnoliopsida > Asparagales > Amaryllidaceae > Allium > Allium fistulosum. The sequence continues at coordinate 532,531,748 of CM060904.1, forward strand.
GGCAAGTCGCGTGCACGTTAATGGACGAAGGGAGATGGCTCGGCAATCTTGGTAGTCTCGTGTAGTTGAATACAGAGGTCGATGATTTTGGGTTCGAGCAGATTAAGGTAATTTTTTTTCAAACGTTTTAAATTTAATATTACTTAAGTTTAAACTTGTAAATAAACTGTTGTTTATTATACACTAATCGGAATTTAACAACGAAGTATAAAACAGTCTTGTTTAAATTAAATCAGATATACCCATATATGTAAACAAAATATATATATATACAAGGTTGGAAATATAGGAATTTTGAATTTATGGAAGTTCATATGAAAATTTGATTTTTAAAATCTATGAATTGATTTAAAAATACAAATTATTAGTTAATTAAATTAAAAGCGAATTTAATTATTCGTTGGTTCGAATATTAACAAATTATCAAATGTTTATACAAGGTCTAAAAATGGTGAAATCAAGTCAAAATGGATGGGATTGCAAATTGAAAAGCTAAGGTGAGATCTTCTCACTCAGATTTAAAATTGAATTGCAGTTATTGATTGTTGTCTGATTGTGATATTAGATATAGTAGGATATATCTATATATATAGCAATATATACATATTGGCATATGTATATATTGGATTGATTGATTTCCCGCATTGTATAGCGGATGAGACCCTATTGCGCCGTTAGTAAGCGGATGATATTTTATAAATCCCATATACCGCGATATTCCACCTCGAAGTGGAATTGGTATTGTGCTAACATCTGTGGATGTGGGGAAACAGGTTGGAGGGATCCAACTGGATTCCTCAAATTGTTTGAATATTATTTCATATGTGAATGATGTGATTTATTGATAATCTGTGGATGATTTATTGATAATTGAAATTGTTGAAGGCTAAAATCTAGCCTAATGTATTTTTGGTATCGTTGGATACCAGAAATGAATATAAATTGGATTTTGAAATTAAAGTGGAAAATTTTAAGTGAATTTATTGTAAAGAATTGAATTTATTGAAAGAAGGAATTTTAAAGTATTAAAATTTGATTTTCGAAATCTTACCGAATAAATTCCAAAATATGGAAAAAAATGAGTTTTGAATAATATAGTTTAAAAGTTGAAGAATTCATTTAAAAATGGAATTTTGAATAATTTGGAAAGAACAAAGGAATTTATTTAAAAGTGATAAACTTTTAGAAATCAATTTGTAAATGATTTGGTATTTGAAAATGAATCTTTGGGAAATCGATTTGGAAAATTTATTTGGAGTTGAAATAAATTTGGAAGTCAAATTTGTAATTAATTTGGTAATGGAAAATAAATCATTGGAAAATTTATTTGAAATTGATTTAGTGTTTTAAAAATGAATTTGGAAGTCGATTTGCAAATAATTTGTTATTTGGAGATAAACTTAGTAATAAATTGCAGTGTTTTGTTCTATTGAAATAAAACTCAGAAATCAATTTGAAATTGATTTGGTATTGAAATAAAACTTAGAAATAAATTTGGAATTTGATTTTGGGATTAAAAGTGAAGATTTGAAAGGTAAATTCAAGTGGAATTTATGAAAGGAAAAGGGAAATTTGTTTTAAAAATAAACGCTGATTTATTTTTAAGTGTGAAAGTAAATTTACGGATTTGGAACGTAAATTTGAAATAAATCGATAAGGATTTATTAAATTGGTTTAAATGGACCATTTTGAAGTGAAATTGTATTTTCACTATAAAGCTAAGTATATTTTCCAAAGTAGCTTTTTAAAATAAAATTTAAAGATTCTAAAGCTGGTTTTTGAAAAGATATATTTGGAAATATATTCCGTGTAAGGAAAAGTGATTTGAAATTTATTTTCAAAGTGATGAAGTGTGGAAATAAATTTACTGATTGGGATGTAAATTTAAAATAAATCGATAAGGATTTATTTAAGTGATTTAAATGAATGTGATTTGGAAACTGTTTTCAAATGGTTGAAGTATAAACCATATATCGGGAAGATATTTGAAATTTAATAATTTGGGAAAATTATTTAAATCTGATGATTGTTGTGAATATTATTGATAGTTAAATCACCGACTATCAATATTGCCTTTGAAATGGCACTTGAATTTTTTTTAACACAAACGCTTATTATTCGGTTTAGCCGGGAAAGGACCTTTATGTCAGATAACCCATTCTGAATAATAATACGACGATATGGATCGTATTGAAGACCGGTAATGAAGACCGGGTATTTGTGAAAACGATAGGATGACCTATCGATTGTCTCTGCACCGTTAGCTACGGTATTGAGATTTCCTTTGTGATGGGAAGTTTTATCGGGATTGTGAATATCCGGATTGCAAGGGCTTCTTTGGAAGTGCCTTCAGTTCTGTTCGAACCCGGAACAGACTTGTATGGTTACGTGTCTGACATTACATTTTGAGATGTAAAGCTGATTTCTTTCAAATACATTTCTGTTGGTGGCCGAGAATTTATTCTCTTAGCTTAACACCCTTCTCTGAGACGTACTAGCTCAGAGGTTATGTAGTTGAAATTTATCAGCAATATATTCCCAATTTGGTAATGTGGCATGTTGAGTGTTGCTGTAACGATGATCATTTATTTGATCATTTGTGATCAAAGCATGGCTTTGTGAAAAAGCGTAGCTTTGTGGACGAGACTTCGTCAGGGCCTCAACAACCCGAAAATGGTCGAAACAGGAATGTTGCGGCATGGTTATGAGGGTCGCGCCCTTTAGGGTATGTCATTTCCTTCTAGAAAGGGGTGGTATCATGGTATGGAGCCCAGATACTTACTCATGTGGATACACTTATTTATTCTGTGTGATAATGCTACCGAGCGCTCGGATAAAGGTCCCAAAGGACCGGGTGATGACATATTCGTGAGTTACCTGTTACAGGGGTAACCCGGCCTTGTTTGGCAGAGAGCAGTTTGTCTCTCGGGACGTCCAGCCAGAGGCGATCCCATTCGGCAGGAGGAAAGGAAGTTCCTTAGCCTGACCATTTGTTGGAAATCCATTTCCCAATACGAAATTGTACGGTTTTAGTTGTAGAACCTGCCATTTACTTATGGTGGTCACCACTGTTTAGATGGTAGCTATAGTAGGCATAGTTCGAAATGTCTATGCTGGCTAAGATTAATATTATACTTTCGAAATGTTTTCCATACTAGACATTAATAATAATAATCTAATGATTGGCGTAGTAAGCATCTTTGACTATCATAAAAAGAAATCTCCTCCAATTCTGCGTTTGCATTGTATGTGTGGCGGGAGGTCTTATGGTAGTCTCATTTTCCAAAAGCATTGCGAATCTGTTTTATTTTCTTTGTGAAAATAACTGTTTTACGATCTCACACCAGTCACCATGACTGACTCGGAGTTTATTGTTCCCTTCTAAACTCTGGGTGCCCATAATTTTCCACACGGGCATCCTAGAGTTATTTTTATCAGGATATTCTGGATATTCTGGAGCTTTGGAGATGAGCTGGATGGCGAGACGTATTCTCGTACTTGTTATTTATTCTGCTGTGTATGCTGTATGAGGACAGATTTATATAACTGTCCATTGTGTGTTGAGTTGTATATTGACTCTGATTGATGTATTGTATAAACTGATATAGTTCTTTGTTTTAAAAGACTAGTGATTATCTATTATATATTGTTCCGCTGCGAATGTGAGATTCTGATATTGTTTCTGTTTCTGTGTTTTTGTTATTTCTTCTTTCTCTTTTATTCTGTTTTCTTCACCTCTTCTTTTTCTCCATAACAATTCGGTTTTCCGGCATTCAATTGCTCGGCAGTTGATACAGTGAATGTATTAATGTCGATTTTCGAGCGATGAAAAGTCGAGTCGTTACATTTGGTATCAGAGCATATGGTTAAGCGACAACCCTGCTCTGTTGGGTTTTACTCATTAGAGATAGAGTCAGTAGTACTCTAGAATGAGTTGAGTGTAATAATAGATATGAGTGCGTATTTGTTAGTGAATATAAAATTTGTTTTGTATTGTGTTGATTTATCGGTTGATGTTTATAGATTCTGGTCGGTGCAGTCTGGCCAACTGTAATCGATAGGGGTTTCTAAACTCTTAAACAAGATAAACTGACACAGTATTGTTTTAAAATAGGGTAAATGAAATAATTTTTCCCAAAACTATTTTTGTATAGAAAAGAAATGATTTTCTATGAATTATTATAGTATATGGATGCTTGGTTGTTAGGAGGTAATAACATTGAAATATTATCATTGTTATATGAAAAATGAATAAGAAATTAAAATAATAACCAAAGATTTGAAGATAAATTCATTTAACAAATGAAATTTATAAATTTGGATTAAAAAATGAGGAATTGAGTTCATATACAAATGAGATTTGTAAAAATGTAATTGTAAATGAAATTTATAATTGGAAATAGAATTCCAGAGAGAATATTTGAAAATAAATTCATGGAATGTAAAATAAGTTGATAACTTATAAAATATTTGAAATCTGATTGGAATGAGATTCAAAGTGAAAATGAATGAATTTGTGAATGAACAAATGAGTTTACATTTGTAAATAAATGAATGAATCGGAATTGAATAATGAAATGGATTGAATTCAAGTAAATAAACTTGATAATTTATTAATTCACGCAATAATAAATTGGAGATTAAATTGGTTAAACTAAAGTTGAGTTGTAAGTTAAATTTAAAATGGGTTGAATTTGCAAATAAATTCAAGTAGTATAAATAAATTGAAAAAAAAAATTCCTTGATTAAGTAAATTCAAGATGAATTGAATATGAAATTTTGAAATTTGAAATGAATAAGTAAATGTACTAATTGAATTAAATTAGTGAATGAAATAGATTTGATAAATGAAAATCAAATCAAGAATTGAAATTGGAAATAACTTAAGTAAATATTGGACAGTAACTCAAATTTAAGTGAATCTTTGAAATGGTTAAATGGAAACTTAGTTGATTAATAAGTTGAAATGCAAAATTGAATAGTGATAAATGTATAACTTCAGTAATGAAGTGAAAATAAATACAAGAAGTGTATATATAAATATTTGCATTGTTATTGTCGAGTTTTGTACGATGGTTTTGAACAAATCGAATGGTTTTGTGAATATGGAATGCAAGTTAAATTGAATGGAATCAATTTAAATGATTGTTAGCTCAAGTAATCAATTAGTTGCATGAATATTAACAAATCTGAATAGAAAGAACTATCGTTTGATAAAAACGAGATTGTATAAATTCTATGACTTAATAAAAGCAAATAGAAATTGATTTTTGTATCAATTGAAATAGATATGAGTTAGATTCACTTAGAAATGAATTGAATATAAGAAAGTGAGTTGTTAATCACTTGAATTGAATAGAAATTGAATGTGAATTAGATGGAAGCGATTTAAGTTGAATTGAAACCTTATGAATTGCTAATGGAAATTGTTTTGAATGTATTGCTAATGAAATCTATATATTTGTTATTGAAATAAGTGAATTGTTAAATAGATTTCCTATATTTGTCACTTACCTGTTTAAATTGAGTAAGTGCAGGTTTTTGGAAGCCGTTTGGCTGCATTTTGGGTTGCGTAAATGCTAATAAAATAACTGCTTTGCTTAAAAATGCTAAAAAGGTACGCCTACGCAATAAAAATAGGAAACATGAACTGTTTTTCTGCTTTTCCGACCGAGTGGGTCGATGTATATATATTTATATCTTTTGTCAAATTGCAAAAGCTCCTCCATACAAAGGAGACTCCGCTAAAATTTTCTGAAAATTTTGGGAGTTAGGAAAAAAAAATTTGGAAATTTTGAAAAAAATTTCACTAACGACAGAAGATTTAAAAATCGGGAATTGAGATAAAAGTGAATAAAACTCAATATTTGAAATTAGAAGATGAATCGAATTCAAGTAAAATTCGAAATGAAATTCTGAATGAAACTTTTGGAAATAAAAGTATTGAGATTTGAAATGAATTCAAATAAAATTGAAATTGTCAATTGAATTCAAATAGAATTGAAAATGCAAAGTTGAATGGAAATGAATGTATAATTTTGTTTGTAAAGTGAAAATAGATAATTATATTGAACTTAAGAAATGAATGAATGATGGAATTCTTAAGTAAAATGGGTATTGGGAAATCCAATAAGTAAATTTGGACATTATCGTTCAGTAAAATATACAGGCATTGTAAAGGCTAAGAAAATGGAATTGGATTTTAATTTCGAAGATAAATTTGAAATTGCTCGACAATAAGGTATGTATTTGAATTTCAATATGAAATTTGATGAGATTCTGGTTTTGCCACTTGGCATTTTGTTTTCTTTTGAAATCTGAGAGTCCGTAGGGACGTTTTGTAGTCGTACCGTGTTAGCCGCGCAAAGGAGACTCTGGCGAATTTTTTTGGAAATTTAGAGAGTTAGAAAAATTTTGAATTCACAATTTGAATTTGAATTTGAATTGTGAAGTAAAATAAAGTTGTTTGAAAACTATGAAAGTGTTTGAACAGTTAGTTGAAATGATAATCTTTAATAAAAAGATTTGTTTTGAAAATTTGAGAAAACTGTTTGGTTTGGTAAAAATGATAAACGGGTATTGGATTATTCTTCTTTACTTGTAATTTCGGGACGAAATTCTTTTAAGAAGGGAAGATTGTAACGACCCTGAAATTTTGATATTTGAAAAGTGAATATTTAATTGAGTTTAAATATTCGAATGATAATTTAAATTGAAATTCAAATATTAGAATGGAATTTGGAACTGTTTTGTTCAGTTTTGAAATTCTGTTGTTTAAATTGAATTTAAAAATAGCGGTCCGGGGCACAGTCTCGGAATTTGACGAAACCAGTTCCATTGGATCCGTAATATTGAATTATTATCGGATTTCAATTTTCGTGATGTTTGGAGTGATCGTTTGGCCGTACGATAAGCAAACGCGCTAAATTTAAATTGAATTTGAAATTTGAAATATAAATAATATTGTTTTCACAAGATAAATTATATACGTTTCCCCTCTTCTAACACGTAGTGCCTGTTTAAACACTTGTCCTTCCTATCGACACGCGTCTCTTTCTTCATTTTTATCGTAGCCGTGTATTTTTTTTTAAGAAAATCGAATTCTTTTGCAAACTGTTAACGTTAAAAAGTGAACGCTAACACCCGGTGTTTGTAATAGAATCGTGAAAGCACCACCCGCGTGACGGGAACAGAATTTAAGCAGTAAAAGACAGCAATTTATAGTGGTTCGGCTTGAGATTAAGCCTACGTCCACTTTGAATCTCTTTATTACTGAATCCGGTTACAAATCGATACAAATCTCTTATCAAAACAGTACAATTTGATCACAAGAAACAATCTTGACTACTAGCTCAATCTTCGTCGATGAAACTCGATGAATCCGTGTTGGATGTAAGGAATTTCTCTTAAAGCTTGTTGTAGCGTCTTGAATGTTTGAAGATCTTTGATTGCTGAATGAGTGGAGACTTCGACAGAGTAACGGCGCTTGAAGAAATGAATGGCCAAAAGTCCTCTTCATGTTGAAGGTAGTGGGGTATTTATAGGGCAGAATCTGAATAGGAAAAATCCTCTAAGTTCTAAGTCGTAGCCGACTTATAGTAAGTCGTAGGTCTTAAGTCGGCCACGAGGTAGACATGCACTGGTTACTCTTGAACGTCCAGAATGAGCTAAGTCATAAGTTGGCAACGACTTAGCATATGTCGTAGGTCTTAACTCGGAGACTTATGTATCTCGTAGACTTTTAAGTCGGAGCTTTCTTAAGGCGGAGCTTACTTCAAGTGGGTGTGCTTTAGGTCGGTCCTGTGGTTAAGTCGGAGATCTTGAGTGGTTAAGTCGGTGAGAGCCTTGAGTCGGAGCCGTAGCTAAGTCGGAGCTTTCTTTAACCGTTAGGTCGGTATGGCTTTACGTCGGATCCTTTCCTTAACTCGCGAACTGTTAAGTCGGAGCCCCCCTTAACTCGAAGCCTTCCTTAACTCGGAGCCTTTCTTAACTCGGAGCATCCCTTAAGTCGGTAACCTGTTAAGCCGGCACACTTGTTAAGTCGGCACACTTTATAAGTCGTATGTTCCCTTAAATCGGCTGCTGTTAAGTGGTCTTCCTCTTAAGTCGGTCACGCTTTTAACTTGTTATGTCGCGAATCAAAGAGGATTAACATTTGCCCCTCGAAGTACACGCCTAAGTCGTAGGTCGTGTGCTTCGATTCCCCAAGCTTGCTCTGTGAACGACTTAAGATGAGTCGTAGGTCGTAAGTCGTACGTACCGATTCGTCTTCTACTGCCCCAGTATATAAATAGTTTAAGTCGTCACTTCTTTTCCTTCACCTTCTCTCGTTACTTCATTCTGCCATTAACAGGCATTCGAAATCCTTGAAGACGAAATCAACTACTCGATTACCAGTTATTCTCATCGTTGTATTGCGTAAGTGAAATCGGCTTCCCCATTCAATCTTCGACTGTCACTGAATTGCGAATTCCATCTCTGACTTATTCTTCTTATGTCATGCTCCATTGCAATCTTCGTTTCAATTGATTATCGATGGATTCGAGATGATTTGTCTTAGACCTGGACAATCTGTATGAACGAGGCGACAGATTGCAGCGATTCAGCTTGTCTGACTCGTGGTTCGTGATGAAACAACATCACACCGATTTTATGGCGATTCTTTTGATTGAATGCGTTGAGAGGACGAGAGTTTTGGTTGAAGAAGAGGTTAATGGGTTAACGGGTTAAGAGTGTGTTGAATTGGTGTGCTGAAAAGACGGACGACTTAAGGCCTTAAAAATCACGACTTAACTTTTGATGACCTGGTGAATTGTGTACGACTTAAAGTAGGTTGTAAGTCGTAAGTCGGTCGACGACCTAGGACATGGATTTTTGCGCTCTCCTGAAATCCTTCATCACAGCACGACTTAAAGAACTGACGTCGACTTAACTCGTAGCTCGTTCCTTAGGCCGTAGACGAGATAGGACTTAGTGAAATTTTTGAACTTGCACTCTTTAACTTGGAACATACTTTTGACATGAATTTCTTGACTTGAAATACTGGAACAGACTATCTAATTTTAACTGCTTGAACCTTCCCACGTGCCATATTTATCTTACAAATCAACAACCTGTTTAATCACAACATTTGCAGAACACAGGGACGAATATACTGCCATTGACTGTCCATATCAAATGACAGATTAGTCGATAAAGAAAAAATCAATTTAGAACTGCATGAACAAAATGTTATACGATAACCAATTCAAGTGAAGTATTAAAGCAAAATCGTAATAGTCAAATGAAACTAACTTGTTTGCATTAACACTGTACTTTGAATGTTATCAAGTTCTGAAATTTCACAATCGACCAGTTGTCGACTAGTTTAATTCCAACTGTGTTTACTTGTTATTTTTATTGGTTCTGCACAACACTTTACACTTTTTTAGGAAACGTGCAACTTAATATTTGATCATCCAGTTCCTTGTGTAGAATGACATCTCAACACGAAGATTTGGAATCAGCTGGAGGAGTTTTTCCAATCGCTACTCCACTAAACGATCCTCCAGAAAGGACTCCTACTACTTTGAGTCATAAAGCCTTTTGTCAATTATGCACCCAACTTGGGATTGCCGAAGCTGATGCTTTGCTCCCTGGAATGGATGATACTGCTGATAGACCGCCCCATGGCTTTGTCGCAGTTAACCGCCAAATGTGCTTGAGTGGAGCTATCCCCCCATCTAATGACTGCCTTCGAAAACTTCTTCTCCGACTATCTATCTCCCCTTTTCAATTACACCCTAATGGCTACGCCATCCTGCTGGGACTGTGTGTGCTTTTTAGGAGAACGCGGGACCGTTTTCCCAATTTTGGAGAAATTCGCTTCCTGTGCACATTTACAAAGCACAAAGACCATCCTTCCATTACAGTTGTGAGAAGTGTTAGAAATCGTAAGTTGATCGTTGGTCTCCCCGACAGTGTTCACAATTTCCTAAGTCAGTTTTTCTATGTCCGCTGTCCTCCAGGATTTTACGCCATCTGGAGAGTAGGGAGTAAGATCATTTGTCTCTGTTTCTTATGTTTTTTCGAACTTGTCGAAGTTCGAGTTATCGAGTGTTAACTTTGCCCTTTTTCTTTTCAGCACTTCCTCCTCCTTCTAGAAATCCCGGTCACAAAGCGACTTTTGAGAGGCTTATGGCGGTGCCGGTTGAGGAAAGGAGTATCCAGTTTCTATTGACAGACGAATTTTTACATCAATTCGGTCTTTTACACTCTTCTCACTTTACCAGCCTCGTGAAGTTTCTAATCTTCCAGCGCAGACATCAGATGCCCCAGCTTCAACGGAAGATATGGCTTCAAAGGAGCCAACTGTAGACACTACATTAGTAAAGTGTTCTACTTCTATTGGCGTTGCGGGAACGTCCAGCAAACCGGCGCTTGCTCCAATTATTGAAGAGGAAGAATATCCTCGAATTTCTGAAAAATCAGCCGATGTGGAAGTTGAAAAGGGGAATTCTGCTGAGCATCATAATGATGACACCTTTGATGACTTGAGTGACATAATGATAACTTCTCAACAGCTTTTCAAGGATAATCTTCCAAAAGCGAACTCTCCTGTCGTTGAAGCGACTTCCTCTTTGAAACAAACTTCGACGCCTTCTACACCTGTCGTCTCCATTCCCGCACTAAAGCGTGGTTTGTAGTTTGACGCACGTAGTTCGCACGCCGCACACACTTAGGATTTTTCAGCACTTATAAGCATTTATCCTCTTTTTCTGGAAATTTCTAAACTTTACTTCTTTTTCGGTTTTCAGATTCTCCGATGGGGCGTACTGGTTCATATTATGACTCATTTCATCGCCATGGAGGCCGTGGATCTTATGACTTTAGAAAATATCTCGATGCCCCGAGCGAGACAGACGAAGAAAGGGCTCGAAGGAAGGCTCAGGAGAAGCGGGATTACGATCAGTGGCAAAGAAGAAAAGATGCTGAGCGATATGATTCTTCTCACATAAGTGACTATTCCCATAAGCGAAAGTCTTATGATGATAAGGGAAAAACTCAGATTGCTGACGAATCAAACAAACGGTCCAAGCGAAGTGACGCGTCTGTAATTTCTGAGAAGACTGACGCTCCCATTTCTTCTGATACTCCGGCCGGCTCTCCTCCTCTAAAGAAATCTGATATTCAAACAATCATTAATAGGCCACAATATCAAGTTAAAGACAGCCCTCCAACGCTTCGGAGCCGATTTCCGAATTGGTGCCTAAAAGGAGTGCGCTTTGACTTGGATTTGGTTCCGATTGATAAGCAAGACATGCTTAAAAGTCTTGACACGGTCAGGCTTAATATTGAGAGGATGTCGCAATGGCAGAAACTTGTCGACGAACTTCAAAGGGTCAACCACATGAATCTTGAGGCGATGATGACCATGGAGAACGATAAATCAGAATGGGACAAATGGCATAAGCAGCATGATGCGGAGATGACGAGCATTGCAGACGACAACGCAAAGCTTCAATCTGAAGTCAAGCGACTTAAGGAAGATCTCGCCTCATCTTCTGCATCGCACACTCAAAAAGAAGAAGTCTTTCAGAAGCAAGTGCGGGACGCACATGCTGCACAAAGGGATGTTGAAATGAAGCTTGCAGCTGAGCATCACATTACTGAGAAATATCGCACAGAAAATGCCAAACTGCGGGAAAAAGTCACCTCCCTGAACGTGGAGATTGAGTTACTAAAGTCTCGACTTGCTAAAGCTGAGACAGAGCGTGATGAGGCTATTACTGGTCGGGTTGCTGCCGTTGCCGAAAAAGAAGCGGCTGAGCAATCTCATGAGGCAACGAAAGAAAACATCAGTTCTACCTTATTCGACTTTTATTTACACAGCGTTCTGGGTTGTGGGAGCCTTACTTTTCTGGGTCCTGATTATGAAATCACTCTGGCTGAAGTGTGGGAAGCCGCAGTTGATATGTTTAAAGGTGCCGGCTATGATGAAGCAGAACTCGAGGCTCGCTATCTTGATGATGAGGCTCGCGCCGCTCTTGTTAAAGGGAAGGAGCAGCTTGCTAAAGCACGAGCTGAATCACTGGGAGAAGAGCTTTCAAAAGAGGAAGCTCCTTTAACTGCCCCTGTTCATACTTCCACTTCGGCCGATGTAAACATTATGGATTCCGGCTCCCATTCTTCACTCCCAGCTAAAATTGCCCAAGAAACTGCGACCACTCCCACTGAGGATGAGGCACCGGACGATACTGAAGCCGAGAAATTCGAGATTGACCTTGCGAAGCCAACTCCTCCAGGTAATTTTGGCGTCGTCCCGGGCCCAATGAACCAGTTATTTGATTTAACCGAGTTTGATGACCTTCTTACTTGTTACTTAAACTTTGGTAAACCGATACCCTCTCTATTTTCGGGAGATGTTGATTTTAACTTCTTTTCTTCTACAGCGGAGGCACCAAACACTGCACAAGTTTCCACTCCTTCAGTTGCCGTCCCTCCATCTTTACAGATTACTCCTCCTTCTGCTTCCCAACTGGGATCGCAGGCAGAAAAAATCGAAGCTCTTCAAGGCCTGGACGATCCGGCTGTTTCGCAGGAGCAGAAGGCGGAGGATCTTGAAGACATCGAGAAGACCCCGGAGCGGTCTCTAGATGATGACCCGAAGCTTTCAACATTGCTTGCTACTCCGGGGAGCGAATCTTCTTCGAAGAGGAAGGGGAAGCGTGCCATAAGGAAAAGAAGAGAGGTGCTTCGACTGGGGAAGACAAAACAGAAGAAGACCCAACCACTCCTCCTTCTCCGTCCCGCCCACATCAGATTCCGAAATTAACTATTAGGCCAAGCAAATGCTCCAAGGGTGGCGGAAAGAAGGAGTGACAAGCTGAACTTTCTACTTCTTATTTTGCTTTTTACATGTATAGACCGGAGATTGTGCGGGTACCGGTCCCTGCTTTTGCTTTTTTGAGATATCTGCACATGTAAAGAATTTTCATAGTACTAAATAAAACAGTAATTTTACTTGTACAAATTCTTGTGTATGTGAGAACGCATCTGTTTTTTCTTTTTTAGTGTAGAATAAACGATTCCTTTTACTTGTACAAACTTTTTGTCTGTGTTTGGGAATACATTTATTCCACATCTATTTTTCGTGATATTGCAATGAACTTGTGGCATGTTGCTTTTATTAATATAATTGAATTGTATAGTGTTGCCCCCATACCACAAGTGCATTGCAATATTCCTAGCTTTTACAAGACTAATATTCTCACTTCAGAGAATAACAATTCCACTTTTAGGGGAGGAATCATTCTGCTTTTAATAGAGTATATCTCGTTTTTTGGAGAAATTTTTATTTTTTCTTTCTTTCTGAAGAACATTTCAACTATCGAGGATGATCACTTTTATTTGTCAAAAAAGAAAGTAGATTTCCCTATGCAGTGAAATGAACTTTTCTGAAAGAATTTTGTAGCATTTCAACTTTTTTAGGAGGAACTTTTTGAGATGAACAAGTTAACCTTCCTTTGAGAGTTGAACTGTGCTTTCGGAGAAGGCTTTTCGTTCGAGTATTCTATTTTGGGACATGCCTCCGGAGAGGGCTCCTCTTAAAGAGTTGTGCCTCCGAAGAGGTCATGTGCCTCCGAAAAGGGCTTGTGCCTCCGAAGAGGGCTTGTGCCTCCGAAGAGGGCTTGCGGTGCCTTGGGAAAGGGCTTTTGCCTCCGAAGAGGTCATGTGCCTCCGAAGAGGGCTTGTGGTGCCTTGGGAAAGGGCTTTTGCCTCCGAAGAGGTCATGTGCCTCCGAAGAGGTCTTGTGCCTCCAAAGAGGGCTTTTTGATTGCCTGGAAGTTACTTTCTCATGGTTGAGTGGATCCACGGGGCGGATGCAAGTTGCTTGATTGGATGTTCGTTTGCACAAACGATCGCAATTAACTAACAAGGGCCCTGTTCCTTCAGCTTGGGAAGGTGCCCCTCTGGTGGTTCCACCAATCTTTTTTGATTGAGGAAAGCACTTTCATTTTTTTTGGCGTGCCTCGTTAGAGGGCTTTGTTGACCTTTAAAAAGGAGCGTTGGTTGGCTGGTGTGCCAGGAAGGTTGCGTCTCGGGGGCAAGTAGATCCACGGGATGGACGCAAGCTGCCTGATCGGATGCATCACGATCAATTAGCAAGGGCCCTGTTCCTTCTACTTGGGAAGGTGTCCCTTCGGTGGTTCTTACTGGCCCTTTTATTGAGAAGCATACCTCCTTTTGGATGCTTCTTTTTTTGCTTGGCAATGTTCTCTCATCATCTGCTCATTAGTGATCTTTTATTATCGTTTCCAAGTGCGTCTTCTTTCCTTACATTGCTGTGTTCGAAGAAGTGGACTTCACTGTCGAACGACTTCACGGGACAAACGCAAGTTATCTAGTTGGATGTCTGTTCATATCGACAATCTCCACCAATTAACAAAGGTTTGTCACAGTGGAGTCGTCAACTTTTTATGTGAAGTTCTCCTTGTATAGGATTTGTATTTGGAATTTTTTGTCGCTTGGTATTTGCATAACAGGTGATTTATAGAGGTCGTTTGGCTTTGTGACGAGCAAGCTTTGTTTTAATGTCCTGCAATTTTGAATCGACATTTTAGCAATACATTTAAAGTATTTACATATCGAAATAAACAGGCATTATGAAATAGTAAAGAACACAAGATTTATAGTGGTTCGGCCAAGAATCGGGCCTACATCCACTTTATAGCTTTCATTCATTCACACTGATTTACAATGATTTTCAATACAACTGATACATTCATCACTATTTTACAATTTTGAGCAAAGCTTTTTTTTTCAAGTAAAATAAGGACGTAAGTGGTTGCTGTTCCAGGCTCTTGGAATTGGATCTCCTTCAACAGTTATGAGTTTGAAAGTGCCATCAAGAAGTTTACTGCCAATGGCATATGGTCCTTCCCAGTTTGGTCCAAACACACCAGTTGCCGTCATGATCCTTTTCAAAACTAAGTCCCCGACCTCAAAGCTGCGTTGGCGAACTTTAGAGTTGAAGTGCCTGGCTATCCTTTGCTGATAAGCTGAAACTCTGAGCCTAGCTTCTTCTCTTTTCTCATCAAGAAAATCAAGTGCTTCAAGTTGTAGCTTTTCATTTTCAGCTTCATTGAAATGAACTCTTCTATGTGAAGGAACTTCTACTTCCACTGGAATCATTGCTTCTGATCCGTATGCCAGTGAAAATGGAGTGTGCCCAGTTGCAGTTTTGTGAGTAGTCCTGTATGCCCATAGTGCTAATGGAAGCTTATCAACCCAACCACCTTTTGCTCTTTCGAGTTGCTTTTTGATGGTTGACTTGATGATTTTATTTACTGCTTCCACTTGCCCGTTTGCCTGCGGATGAGCCACTACTGAGAAGCTTTTCCGAATTCTGAACCGCTTGCAAAAATCCTAGAACTCTTCACTTTCAAACTGAGTACCGTTGTCTGTGATTATTTTCTGTGGCACACCATATCTGCAAATGATAATTTTCGTTACAAAATTTATCATCTTTTTAGAAGTAATGGTGGCCAAAGGTTCAGCTTCAGCCCATTTGGTGAAATAATCAACGGCTACAATAGCATATTTGATTCCTGATTTGGCAACTGGTAATGGTCCGATTAGATCTATCCCCCAAATGGCGAATGGCCATGGGCTGACCATCTGTGTGAGTTCGGTGGAAGGTGCTTTTGGGATTTTTGCAAATCTTTGACATTTGTCGCACTTTCTAGAGTAAATAGCAGCATCCCGGTTAATGTCAGGCCAGAAATACCCATATCGGAGAACTTTCTTGGCTAAGGTTTGACCAGCTGAATGATCTCCGCATTCTCCTCCGTGTATCTCGGCTAGAATTGTCTTGGCTTCTTCCTTAGTTACACATCGGAGCAGAGGCATTGAAAATCCTCGTCTGTATAATCGGCCATCTTGAATTATATACCTTGATGCTTTCCTCAATAGTTTTCGACGTTCCTTAGAACTTTCTGGCAGGGAACCACTGAGTAGGTATTCTTTGATTGGAGTCATCCATGATTCATGCTCTTGAGACGTAGCCATAATCCAATCAACATCCATTTCATCAATGCTTGGAGCTGACAGAACTTCTACAGGAACTAATCCCAGTAATTGAGCTTCTCCGGAACTTGAGTACTTTGCTAGAGAATCTGCTTTCATGTTCTCTACCCGAGGAATATGACTTATCGTGTAATGATTGAAATCTTCGAGAAGTTCACATGCCTTTGACAGGTATGCGGGCAGATTTCCACCTTTAGCCTGAAACTCTTTCTTTATTTGGCAAACAATAAGTTGAGAATCGCTGAAGATTTGTAACACTTTGATGTTTAGTTCCTTGGCAATTTTCAAGCCAGCAATAAGAGCCTCATATTCCGCTTCATTGTTCGTTGAAGGAAATTCCAGTCTCAATGCATAACACAATGATCGTCCTTCGGGGGTTTCAAGCACAACCCCTGCCCCAGAACAGTAATCATTTCTCGATCCGTCAACATACAACATCCACTGGATTGGAACGTCATCATTTATTTCATCCTTACTATCACCTCTGTCAGTAGATTCTGCGATGAAATCTGCTAAAGCTTGTCCATTGATTGCTTTCCGGGGATGGTATGTGATGTCATACTGGCTGAGTTCAATGTTCCATTTCAAAAGACGACCCGAAGTTTCAGGACGAAACAGGACTTGCTTTAGAGGTTGATTAGTAAGAACCTTGATAGGATGAGCTTGAAAGTATGGTCTCAATTTCCTGGAAGCAATGAGCAAAGAATAGGCGAGCTTTTATATCTTCGAATAATTCATCTCTGCCCCAGTGAACCGTTTACTAATGTAATAGACTGGACGCTGTACTTTCATATCCTCCCGTACAAGTGCTGCACTGAGGGCGTGAGATGAAATTGCTAAATAGATGAAAAGGTCTTCACCGTCAGTAGGCTTGGAGAGAACCGGAGGTGCTTCCATATGATGAATTAGTTCATCGAAAGCGTTCTGGCATTCGGGAGTCCATTCAAAAATTTTCTTTCCTTTCTTTAGAGCGTCAAAGAAGGGAATGAATTTGTCTGTGGCTTTGGAAATGAAGCGACTCAGAGCAGCGACTTTTCCATTGAGACTTTGCATTTCTTTCTTTGTTTTAGGGGCTTTGACCTCCCTTAGAGCTGTGATTTGAGTAGGATTGGCTTCAATGCCCCTGGCGCTCACAATGAAACCCAAAAATTTCCCGGATTCTACTCCGAATGAACATTTCAATGGATTGAGCTTCATTCCGTACTTTCGAAGAATTGCGAACATTTCCTCCAAGTGTCCCATGTGATCTACAGCTTTCTTTGATTTTACCAACATATCGTCGACATAAACTTCCATGGTTCTACCAATCCAAGGCTTGAACATTGCATTGACGAGCCTTTGGTAGGTTGCCCCAGCATTTTTCAATCCGAAAGGCATAACTTTGTAGCAGTAGAGACCCACATCTGTAATAAAGCTTGTGTCTTCCTGATCCGACTCATGCATCATAATCTGATTGTATCCGGAGTAAGCATCCATAAATGATAACAACTCATGCCCAGCTGTTCCATCCACCAATTGATCAATTCTGGGCAGCGGGAAGCAATCTTTGGGGCATGCTTTGTTTAAATCTGAGAAGTCTATGCATACTCTCCACTTTCCATTTGCCTTCTTGACCAATACTGGATTTGAAACCCAATTTGGATAAGTGGAGTTTCTGATAAAGCCGTTCTCCATGAGCCGATCGACTTCTTCCTTTAGTGCTGTCGATCTTTCTGGGCCTTGAGTTCTTCTTTTCTGTTTCACTGGCGTGAATTTTGGATCAATGTTCAGAGTATGTACAGCAATTTTCGGGGAGATCCCACACATATCAGCGTGACACCAAGCGAACACATCTAGATTGGCTTTTAAGAATGATATCAGTGTGTTTCGAACTGTTATGCTTAGCTGTGAACCCACATTGAGTACTTTGTTCGGGTCTTTCGAGTCAACAGATATTGGTACCGTTACCTCCACGGGTACCACTCTATTTTCCCCTGTACTGGCTTTCCTGGGATCCATTTCTTTTCTTGCATTGCTGTGTTTGCCAGTACAGGGGCCACTCCGTAGTTGCTACAGGGTTGGTTCCTTGATGCGGAGCGGAGCTGCCGCATCTTTCCCCATTTCTCTTTTCCTGGCCTCTCGGAGTTCTACAAGATAACATTCTCGTCCTGCGTTCTGATCTCCTTTAATAACAGCAATCCCATTATCAGTAGGAAATTTCATTGTTAGGCACCATGGAGCGAGGACGGCCCTGAAAGCGGCAAGAGTAGGCCGACCCAAGAAAGCGTTATAGGTGGAGAATCCATCAACAATTACAAAAGTTTGCTTCCGAACCAAATTCTTCTGCCCTTCGCCCATTTCAACAAACAAGTCCACCGTTCCAATTGGTTGTTTCAGCTCTCCTGTAAATCCGGCAATTTTGTGTGAAGAGGCTTGTACATCTGTCATTGGAATTTTCATTTGGTCAAATGTCTTTTTAAAGAGTATGTTGCACGAAGCACCACTATCAACCAGAACTCTTCTGACAATAGCCGGCCCAATACCGACAGAGACAACCAAAGGGTCCTCAGTAGGAGCTTCCACATCAATAGAATCCCTGGTCCTGAACATAATATCATCGTGAAAAGTCTTCTGCTGCTTTAGAGGTGCAGCATCTTCCAAGATCAAGACACTTTCTTCAGTCGGAGCATACTTCAAAGCTCTAGCATACCTTTCCATCTCACCCCAACTCCTGCCAGCTGGATGAGGTCCTCCTGTGATCACATTGATAACAGGTCTTTCCTTTTCAGCAGGCCTTTCTCCTGAACCAGATGAATGAGCTGGGGGTAGTTGCCCCTGGTTAGATGAAGACGGGTCTTTTCTATTCCTCTTGACGTACTGCTGCAACTTATTCTCTCTTAACAATTCTTCAATCAGGCTTTTCAAGTGGCGGCACTCATTGGTATCATGCCCTGGTTGGTTGTGAAACTTGCAAAATCTTCCGCTTTGAACAGCATTCTTCCCAACTTTCACGGCCGGTGGTTTTGGAAATTCAACAGCATCCTTAGTGGCGATGAAAATATTCTCCGGGGTATCGGTCAGAGGAGTAAAGTCTGAAGGTTTAAGGAAGCGGGGCTTTTTTAGATCTTTTTGCCTCTTCCCACCATTACTTTCCCTTTTTTGATTTGCAGATTCTTTCTTGCTTTGAACTGTAGCATTATTTTCCGCCACCGTTGTTACAACTTTAGCTGATGCGGAAAGATTCTCTAGGCGTATAAATTCGTCAGCCTTTTTGTAGAATTTCTCAAGTGAATTTGGCTCCTTCATCTTCAGCCATTTTCCAAATTCGCTCGATTTTTCGATAGCATGCATCAAATAGGTCAAGATCATTCGTGGCTCTGCGTTATCGACTTCTGCCAGAGCTATATTGAAGCGGTTCAGGAATGACTTAATAGGCTCTCCCGGATTCTGTTCAAGACTGCACAATGACATTATGTCTTTTGCCTTTGAAGCGTATAGCCTGAATTGCTCTTTGAATTTTCGGGTCAGATCGGAAAACTGATCTACAGATCGGACAGGAAGCTTGGCAAACCAGAGAAGTGCTACTCCTTCCAAATATACTGGGAAATATCGGCACTTTATTTCATCAGTTGCTCTTGCGCCGGTCATGTGCCAGTCGTATTTATATAAGAATTGATTTGGATCACTTGTTCCCCGATAAGCAGGAATGGTGGGGGGAACAAATTTTCTAGGAAATTCAGCCTTTAGAATCTTCTCGGTAAACGGAGTTCTACTTGGTGCGAATCCCCATTCGCTCTCATCTTCATCTCTTTGCATGCTCTCTTTCATTATTTGCTTGATCATGCCAGAAAGATACTCCTCATTGTTTAGAGATTTCGCAGAATAGACCTCGGCCATCTTTTCAGGGGTTTGTCCAGGTAAATGCTCACGAAGAACTGGTGACGGCCTGGATCCTTCAGCCTGGATGGGTGCCCCTTCAGCAGCACCTGATCCCCCGTGAGGAATATTTCTCCCCTCGGAATTGGGAGCAGCATTAGCAAAGTTTTCCTCATTACTTACTGGTCTTTGATTCACCCCAAAAAGAGCATTCAGCTTTTCCATCATCAGATTATTCTAAGTTTCAATCTGCTGGTACAGTCCGGATACAGCAGCATCTAACTCTTGTCGCGTCACACCGACGCTTGGAGCTGCCTGATTTGGAGAGAGAGAAGTGGCAGTATTGTCACGGTCATCTTCAGTTCTGACAGACTTTCGTTTCCTTCCAGGAGCCATTATGTCTGATAGACTTCTGGTTTTGTAGGAAATTCTTTCAGCAAACTTCTGTGAAGTAATGGTGAGTAGTAGCCTGAGTTCAATTCTCAGTGAAAGCACCAAAATGTTAACGTTAAAAAGTGAACGCTAACACCCGGTGTGTGTAATAGAATCGTGAAAGCACCACCCGCGTGACGGGAACAGAATTTAAGCAGTAAAAGACAGCAATTTATAGTGGTTCGGCTTGAGATTAAGCCTACGTCCACTTTGAATCTCTTTATTACTGAATCCGGTTACAAATCGATACAAATCTCTTATCAAAATAGTACAATTTGATCACAAGAAACAATCTTGACTACTAGCTCAATCTTCGTCGATGAAACTCGATGAATCTGTGTTGGATGTAAGGAATTTCTCTTGAAGCTTGTTGTAGCGTCTTGAATGTTTGAAGATCTTTGATTGCTGAATGAGTGGAGACTTCGATAGAGTAACGGCGCTTGAAGAAATGAATGGCCAAAAGTCCTCTTCATGTTGAAGGTAGTGGGGTATTTATAGGGCAGAATCTGAATAGGAAAAATCCTCTAAGTTCTAAGTCGTAGCCGACTTATAGTAAGTCGTAGGTCTTAAGTCGGCCACGAGATAGACATGCACTGGTTACTCTTGAACGTCCAGAATGAGCTAAGTCATAAGTCGGCAATGACTTAGCATATGTCGTAGGTCTTAACTCGGAGACTTATGTATCTCGTAGACTTTTAAGTCGGAGCTTTCTTAAGTCGGAGCTTACTTCAAGTGGGTGAGCTTTAGGTCGGTCCTGTGGTTAAGTCGGAGATCTTGAGTGGTTAAGTCGGTGAGAGCCTTGAATCGGAGCCGTAGCTAAGTCGGAGCTTTCTTTAACAGTTAGGTCGGTATGGCTTTAGGTCGGATCCTTTCCTTAACTCGCGAACTGTTAAGTCAGAGCCCCCCTTAACTCGGAGCCTTCCTTAACTCGGAGCCTTTCTTAACTCGGAGCATCCCTTAAGTCGGTAACCTGTTAAGCCGGCACACTTGTTAAGTCGGCACACTTGTTAAGTCGGCACACTTTATAAGTCGTATGTTCCCTTAAATCGGCTGCTGTTAAGTGGTCTTCCTCTTAAGTCGGTCACGCTTTTAACTTGTTATGTCGCGAATCAAAGAGGATTAACACAAACAAAAAAAACCATATTTTTTTGTTCTTTCAAAATACAATACCACTGCTTCAAATCTATAATGGCCGAAGCCCTTCTCCTCTTCAAATGAAAAAAAAAGTATGAAATCAGATTCGATCTCAGATCGAATCGCACGAGAGGGAGAGCCTCGCGTGCCTCTGATGGATGTCGCGAGATTAGTCAAACACTCGATGGGAGGCTCGGTCGTTCGTTTCGATGGGGTTAGGGTTATCAGATGAGCCGTACGCGAGCTAGGGCACTTCGAGCCTGGGTGATTCGATCTCGAGCTCGACATTGATGGGTGGTCGCGAGTTTGTGCTGCGGTGGCGATCGCAAATTTCTGGAGACGTGAAGGTTGGGGCAAGTCGCGTGCACGTTAATGGACGAAGGGAGATGGCTCGGCAATCTTGGTAGTCTCGTGTAGTTGAATACAGAAGTCGATGATTTTGGGTTCGAGCAGATTAAGGTAATTTTATTTCAAACGTTTTAAATTTAATATTACTTAAGTTTAAACTTGTAAATAAACTGTTGTTTATTATTCACTAATCGGAATTTAACAACGAAGTATAAAACAGTCTTGTTTAAATTAAATCAGATATACCCATATATGTAAACAAAATATATATATAGAAGGTTGGAAATATAGGAATTTTAAATTTATGGAAGTTCATATGAAAATTTGATTTTTAAAATCTATGAATTGATTTAAAAATACAAATTATTAGTTAATTAAATTAAAAGCGAATTTAATTATTCGTTGGTTCGAATATTAACAAATTATCAAATGTTTATACAAGGTCTAAAAATGGTGAAATCAAGTCAAAATGGATGGGATTGCAAATTGAAAAGCTAAGGTGAGATCTTCTCACTTAGATTTAAAATTGAATTGCAGTTATTGATTGTTGTTTGATTGTGATATTAGATATAGTAGGATATATCTATATATATAGCAATATATACATATTGGCATATGTATATATTGGATGGATTGATTTCCCGCATTGTATAGCGGATGAGACCCTATTGCGCCGTTAGTAAGCGGATGATATTTTATAAAGGGACAGTTTGGCACAGGTCCCTAATAAGTTTCAAAATACACAAAAACCCCAGTAAAATAAAGTTTGTAAATTAGGTCCCTAGAATTAAGTTACTGAATAATGACATACACTTATGCAATTATTCAGTGAATAATTGCAGACATTTATGCAATTATATCAAAAAATTGCGAAAAATTCCGCAATTATTCATCCAAAAAGTTGCGGAAATTTACGCAATTTTTTCAAAAAATTGCGGAAAATTCCGCAATTATTCACCCAAAAAATTGCGGAAATTTACGCAATTTTTTCAAAAAGTTGCGGAAAATTCCGCAATTATTCACCAAAAAAATTGCATAACTATATGCAATTACTTAGTAACTTAATTCTAGGGACCTAATTTACACACTTTTTTTACTGGGGTTTCTGTGTATTTTGAAACTTACTAGGGACCTGAGCCTAATATTCACTTTTATAAATCCCATATACCGCGATATTCCACCTCGAAGTGGAATTGGTATTGTGCTAACATCTGTGGATGTAGGGAAACAGGTTGGAGGGATCCAACTGGATTCCTCAAATTGTTTGAATATTATTTCATATGTGAATGATGTGTTTTATTGATAATCTGTGGATGATTTATTGATAATTGAAATTGTTGAAGGCTAAAATCTAGCCTAATGTATTTTTGGTATCGTTGGATACCAGAAATGAATATAAATTGGATTTTGAAATTAAAGTGGAAAATTTTAAGTGAATTTATTGTTAAGAATTGAATTTATTGAAAGAAGGAATTTTAAAGTATTAAAATTTGATTTTCGAAATCTTACCGAATAAATTCCAAAATATGGAAAAAAATGAGTTTTGAATAATATAGTTTAAAAGTTGAAGAATTCATTTAAAAATGGAATTTTGAATAATTTGGAAAGAACAAAGGAATTTATTTAAAAGTGATAAACTTTTAGAAATCAATTTGTAAATGATTTGGTATTTGAAAATGAATCTTTGGGAAATCGATTTGGAAAATTTATTTGGAGTTGAAATAAATTTGGAAGTCAAATTTGTAATTAATTTGGTAATGGAAAATAAATCATTGGAAAATTTATTTGAAATTGATTTAGTGTTTGAAAAATGAATTTGGAAGTCGATTTGCAAATGATTTGTTATTTGGAGATAAACTTAGTAATAAATTGCAGTGTTTTGTTCTATTGAAATAAAACTCAGAAATCAATTTGAAATTGATTTGGTATTGAAATAAAACTTAGAAATAAATTTGGAATTTGATTTTGGGATTAAAAGTGAAGATTTGAAAAGGTAAATTCAAGTGGAATTTATGAAAGGAAAAGGGAATTTTTTTTAAAAATAAACGCTGATTTATTTTTAAGTGTGAAAGTAAATTTACGGATTTGGAACGTAAATTTGAAATAAATCGATAAGGATTTATTAAATTGGTTTAAATGGACCATTTTGAAGTGAAATTGTATTTTCACTATAAAGCTAAGTATATTTTCCAAATTAGCTTTTTAAAATAAAATTTAAAGGTTCTAAAGCTGGTTTTTGAAAAGATATATTTGGAAATATATTCCGTGTAAGGAAAAGTGATTTGAAATTTATTTTCAAAGTGATGAAGTGTGGAAATAAATTTACTGATTGGGATGTATATTTAAAATAAATCGATAAGGATTTATTTAAGTGATTTAAATGAATGTGATTTGGAAACTGTTTTCAAATGGTTGAAGTATAAACCATATATCGGGAAGATATTTGAAATTTAATAATTTGGGAAAATTATTTAAATCTGATGATTGTTGTGAATATTATTGATAGTTAAATCACCGACTATCAATATTGCCTTTGAAATGGCACTTGAATTTGTTTTTAACACAAACGCTTATTATTCGGTTTAGCCGGGAAAGGACCTTTGTGTCAGATAACCCATTCCGAATAATAATACGACGATATGGATCGTATTGAAGACCGGTGATGAAGACCGGGTATTTGTGAAAACGATAGGATGACCTATCGATTATCTCTGCACCGTTAGCTACGGTATTGAGATTTCCTTTGTGATGTGAAGTTTTATCGGGATTGTGAATATCCGGATTGCAAGGGATTCTTTGGAAGTGCCTTCGGTTCTGTTCGAACCCGGAACAGACTTGTATGGTTACGTGTCTGACATTACATTTTGAGATGTAAAGCTGATTTCTTTCAAATACATTTCTGTTGGTGGCGGAGAATTTATTCTCTTAGCTTAACACCCTTCTCTGAGACGTACGAGCTCAGAGGTTATGTAGTTGAAATTTATCAGCAATATATTCCCAATTTGGTAATGTGGCATGTTGAGTGTTGCTGTAACGATGATCATTTATTTGATCATTTGTGATCAAAGCATGGCTTTGTGAAAAAGCGTAGCTTTGTGGACGAGACTTCGTCAGGGCCTCAACAACCCGAAAATGGTCGAAACAGGAATGTTGCGGCAAGGTTATGAGGGTCGCGCCCTTTAGGGTATGTCATTTCCTTCTAGAAAGGGGTGGTATCATGGTATGGAGCCCAGATACTTACTCATGTGGATACACTTATTTATTATGTGTGATAATGCTACCGAGCGCTCGGATAAAGGTCCCAAAGGACCGGGTGATGACATATTCGTAAGTTACCTGTTACAGGGGTAACCCGGCCTTGTTTGGTAGAGAGCAGTTTGTCTCTCGAGACGTCCAGCCAGAGGCGATCCCATTCGGCAGGAGGAAAGGAAGTTCCTTAGCCTGACCATTTGTTGGAAATCCATTTCCCAATACGAAATTGTACGGTTTTAGTTGTAGAACCTGCCATTTACTTATGGTGGTCACCGCTGTTTAGATGGTAGCTATAGCAGGCATAGTTCGAAATGTTTATGCTGGCTAAGATTAATATTATACTTTCGAAATGTTTTCCACACTATACATTAATAATAATAATCTAATGATTGGCGTAGTAAGCATCTTTGACTATTATAAGAAGAAATCTCCTCCAATTCTGCGTTTGCATTGTGTGTGTGGCGGGAGGTCTTATGGTAGTTTCATTTTCCAAAAGCATTGCGAATCTGTTTTATTTTCTTTGTGAAAATAACTGTTTTACGATCTCACACCAGTCACCATGACTGACTCGGAGTTTATTATTCCCTTCTAAACTTTGGGTGCCCATAATTTTCCACACGGGCAGCCTAGAGTTATTTTTATCAGGATATTCTTGATATTCTGGAGCTTTGGAGATGAGCTGGATGGCGAGACGTATTCTCGTACTTGTTATTTATTCTGCTGTGTATACTGTATGAGGACAGGTTTATATAACTGTCCATTGTGTGTTGAGTTGTATATTGACTCTGATTGATGTATTGTATAAACTAATATAGTTCTTTGTTTTAAAAGACTAGTGATTATCTATTATATATTGTTCCGCTGCGAATGTGAGATTCTGATATTGTTTCTGTTTCTGTGTTTTTGTTATTTCTTCTTTCTCTTTTCTTCTGTTTTCTTCTACCTCTTCTTTTTCTCCATAACAATTCGGTTTTCCGGCATTCAATTGCTCGGCAGTCTATACAGTGAATGTATTAATGTCGATTTTCGAGCGACGAAAAGTCGAGTCGTTACAAACACCGTGTCCATAGAAATAATAGGGGAAATGCTGTTGGTATGGCCTATCATCCAAACAATATCTAGTTGCGCCGCTTTGCCCAAATACCTGTGATTTGGATTTTTACTTATTGACCATTTACTACCGTTATTAACATAAGTGTGCCACTCATCTCACTTCAGGATTATGTGAGACACCTCATCTCACTTCAGAGTTATGTGAGACATCTCGTTTCACTTCAGGGTTATGTGAAACACCGTGTCCATAGAAATAGGGGAATGTTATTTGGTACATGTCCTACTTTAATTCTTTGCTTATTAACTTAGATAAATTATTTAAATAAGCCTTTACCTTTGTTCTTACTATCTGTGCTTATTAATTTATCCTATGTTTTAAAATAAACCTCACTTTGTTCTATTTCTTATTATAACCTACGTTATAATCATGCTTATTACTTAACCCAAGGTCTAAGTGTAAAAATAAGTTTCTTTCATCATATACTCATTTTAGTTATAATTCTAAGTTATAACTAGGCCAATTATCTT
Source organism: Allium fistulosum (assembly GCA_030737815.1). Taxonomy (NCBI): domain Eukaryota; kingdom Viridiplantae; phylum Streptophyta; class Magnoliopsida; order Asparagales; family Amaryllidaceae; genus Allium; species Allium fistulosum. The sequence goes on from CM060904.1 coordinate 532,558,418, forward strand.
TAATTAGCTCAATTCTAACATCAATATCATAATTAGGCTCAATTTCAGTCTTAATTCCATTTTTATTACAGTCTTTACAATTTACATATTATCTTCCGTTATTTCAATATTCTTATAATTTTAATCCATATTCGCATTTAGTCTATTCTGATTCATATGTAAAAAAGAAGGAGAAATAAAAGAAAACTGAAAATAGATGAAAATCCAAAGCGTAGGAAAAAGATGTAAATAACACATAAATTACAGTAAATAAATTGAAATACTGTAAATAAATGGAAAAGCTATAATTAACAGAAATAAACTAAAATTAACTAAAAAGAATTGCTAAAAGAAATAGACTGAAAATAATTCTAAAAACTGTAAATAAACTACTAAAAAGGTTATCCCAAAAATCGTAGTAAAACTACAACTATTGGAAACCTTATTATTTTAAATTACTTAAAGAAATCTAAAATAATTACAATTACTCACATGTGGTCTTAAGCTCTTCCATTTTGGTCTTCCCCAATCCACTTGAGGGTATTAAAATACTTTTATTAAAAAGATTCTCTCCTTGGAAAATTATTCCTTTTAGGGTCCTTCCTGAAAAGGTGAACCCAAGCGAAGAAAATCTAGAATGAGAAAAAGTGTTAGGCCTAGGGTCTTATTTATAGGAGTAGAAGTGGATCTCAGACCGTTGGATTTGGAGATTGAATAGGATGCAACCACGTCATAGGCTGAACAGGAGCCGTGGGATGGAAGCACGAAGGGATTAGATCAGGCTAAAGAATGAAAAATACGTGTTCGAAAACCTCTGGAATGAAGAAAATTTTCTTCGTTCCATACTCGTAGGCGGGTCGACCAGGCGGTCGACGCCTCTCCCTCTAGGTCGACCGGCCGGTCGACCTAGGACGCAGTTGGGTCGACCTTTTGGTCGACCTAGCCCATCTTATTTTTTCTTCTTCTTTGTTTTTGTTTAATTCATAACTTGCCCATATTAGCTCGGATTCTGACGTTCTATATATGGAAATTGACAAGAAAATTACCACGGACACAATGGTGCAACTTCCGTGGCTCAATACTAATAATTTTACAAAGTTGTATTATTATTTCATTAATTAACGAATTAATTATTATGGGTTAAATTTTGGGTTGTTACATTCTCCCCTCCTTAAGGGATTTCGTCCCCGAAATCTCTAAGGATAAAAGAACAAACTAAATGTTTTCATCAAAGTTTTACAACCAACTACTCAATCATCATCCATTCATCCATTGTCCTTAAGTTTTTCTAATGCAATTTAAGATACTTATGCAATTAATGTAGTGTAAATGTCCTTAACTAATGCAAAAGATTAGGCGGTCCACTGATTTAGTTGACCTCCTTTTATGCAGTCATGTCCATACCATGTATCCAAATGAATGCCAATTCCCTAATGATAACTGATAGGTCTATATGCATGCTACAAACATCATCCAATTGCAATAATCATATGAAAATCATCCATTTTTAGCAACCATGGAAAATAGGATAAAAATGCGCACACATCCATATGCATATGATCTAGTGTCCTAGCTAGGCCGATCCCTAAGAGATAATAGTGCCCAGTGTAAGTATATGCGTCCATAGCATCCACAAGCAAAGACTTGCAACCACTAGCATACATCATCCATAACATGTTCTATTAACATGTTTACATCAAACCCTACCATCCATAGGTTAAATCCTAAGTTCTACCCTCCCAAAGGATAATAAATGAAAGAACCTATTCAAAACTAAAGATGGAAAATAGGAAATTCTAAAACTTACTATCGAAAAGATTTTCTCTTCAATCTCCCACGAAGCGTCTACAACATCGTCTCCCCATTGCACCTTTACTAGCGGAACCTCCTTATTCCTCAGTCGCTTGCTGTCTCTTCCAACAATCTTCATGGGGATATGCCGAACTAATGCTTCCCTTTCTACCTCAACCTCTTCCAACTGACTAGGCTCTACGACCTCCACTGAGTCATGTAAGCACTTCCACAAGTGCGAAACATGAAAAACGTCGTGCACTCCTGCGAGCCTTTCTGGTAGCTTCACTCGGTAAGCCATCTTCCTAACTCTCTCTGTGATAGGAAATGGTACAACAAATCTGGGGGCTAACTTTCCATTCGATCTGAACCTTACCACCTTCCTAAGTGGAGATACTTTGATAAAAATAAGTCTCCAACCTCAAACTTAATGTCTCTCCTCCGCTTATCCACATAAGATTTCTGCCTGTCTTGAGCTATCTTCATCCTTCGCCGAATCAAATCCACTTTTTCTACTGTCTCCCTCAGCATGTCAGGCCCAAACATCAACTTCTCCATAGACTCCACCCAACATGAAGGTGACTTATAAGGTCTCCCATATAAAGCCTCGAATGGTGCCATTCCTATGCTTGCTTGGTAACTATTATTATACGCAAACTCAACCAATGGAAGATGTTCTTCCCAAGTTCCTCCAAAGCCAAAATGCACATCCACAGCAAATCCTCAAGCACTCTATTCACTCTCTCCATTTGGCCATCTGTCTGTTGGTGATTTGCCGTACTCAACCTAAGCTGCATCCCTAGCGCCTCCTGTAAGCTTATCCAAAAATCACTAGTGAAAATGGGGTCTCTATCGCTTACTATGCTAGAGGGAACTTCATGTAGTCGGACTATCTCTCAAACATATAGGGATGCCAAATAATATGTCATCCTTTTTCTCTTAACAAGAATGAAGTGGGCACTTTTGGTCAAACGGTCTACTATTACCCAAATGCTAGTATTCCCCTTTCTAGAACGGGGTAAACCATCTATGAAATCCATCGAAATGCTGTCCCACTTCCACTCTGGCACATGTAAAGGCTAAAGTAATCCACCGGGTTTTTGCTGCTCCTCCTTAGCTCTTTGGCATACAAGACACTTAGCTACGAACTCCACCACATCCTTCTTCATGCCATTCCAGTAAAACATCCTCTTTATGTCCCTATACATTTTGTCACCACCTGGATGAATAGTCATATGGGAATGTTGTGCTTCCTCTAAAACTGCTCTCAACAAGTCACTAGTGCAGGGAAACAAAGCCTTCCATCTCACCTAAGCCACCCTTTGCTATCTATGGAATAACGTTGGAGATGTCTAGAGACCTCTCCTCGGATAATCCTATCCATAATTTCCATGAGCTCTGAATCCTCTCGCTGCCTCGAGCAAATCTGATCCGTAAGGGTAGGCCTCACTTCAAGCGTAGCTAACAATCTTGGGGTAATGTCCGTAGAGGGCTTAAAAAAAAGAAATAAACTCCAAGCACCTCTACTCTATGAACAAAGGACTAAGGGTTGCCTTCTTCCTACTTAGTGCATCCGCAACCACATTACCCTTGCCAAGGGTACAAGCTATCTCAAAATCGTACGACGCCAAAAACTCCATCCACCGCTGCTGCCCTAAGTTCAAATCCTTCTACGAGAATAGGTACTTCAATGGCTTATGTTCGGTGAAAAGCTCAAACCTCTCTCCAAGCAAGTAATGCTTCCAAAACGTGAGTGCAAAAACTATGGCAGCTAACTCAAAATCATGGGTAGGGTAGTTCTTCTCATGCGTCCTTAACTGCCTACTGCCATAACATAGTACCGTCCCTTCCTGCATTAACACCACTCCTAAACCCATCCTACATGCATCAGTGTATATAGTAATAGGCTTAGCTCTATCGGGTAGAACAAACATTGGTGCACTAGTAAGGGCTCTCTTAAGTTTCGTGAAGGAATCCTCACAATCCACATCCCACACGAATGCTTTATTCTTCTTAGTAAGGCACATGAGTGGTGTCGAAATCTTAGCAAAGTCTCTATTGAACTTCCTATAGTCGCCCGCCAATCCTAGGAAGCTCCTAACTTCAGCGACGTTTTTAGGGGCCTTCCAATCTTGCACTGCAATCACCTTAGCGGGGTCAATAGCCAAAGCTTCCTTCGAGACCACGTGCCCCAAGAAACGTACCTCCTCTCTCCAAAAGTGACTCTTTGAAACATTAGCTCTCAAATGATGACTACGAAATGTGCGAAGAACCTCCTTTAAATTAACAGCATGTTCCTCCATATTCTTGGAAAATACAAAGATGTCATCCACGAATACCACCACAAACTTATTTAGGACCTCTCTAAAGACGCGGCTCATCAATTCCACAAAGTAGGCTGGGGCATTGGTTAGCCCAAAAGGCATAACCAACCACTCAAAAAATCCATCTGGAGTCCTAAACGCAGTCTTATCTATGCTGTCATTGGCGACCCTAAGATGATGGAATCCTGTCGCTAAATTAAGCTGGGAGAATACCGAAGAGCCAACTAACTGATCAAAAAGATCATCAATCCTAGGAAGTGGATATTAGTTCTTCTTTGTGAGCTTATTTAACTCTCTATAATCAATGCAAAGTCAAAGTGAACCATCCGCCTTAGTAGCGAAGACGACAAGTGCTCCATACTCCAATATGCTCCTCCTTATGAAACCCTTCTCCAAAAGCTCACGGACCTGCTTGCTCAAATTCTTCCTCTCCCTAGGTGCCATGTGCCTCATAGGTAATGCTACTAGCTTAGCATTCTCAGTTAAATAAATCCTAAAGTCAATCTCTCCTAGGCGGTAGTCCCCTAACCTCCTCAAAGACGTCTAGAAAATCTCTGACTACAGGAACCGAGCCTAGCTCTGTTGAAGATGAATCGAGGGAATATAGGAAACTCAACATAACTGACCCTTGTGCGTCGCAAGAAACCTCGAGAGTTCTACCGCTGCATGTCACTAGTCTAACGACTCTCCTCTCGCAGTCTAATATAGCTCAATATGTGGATAGCCATTCCATCCCCAAAATCATCCCATACCTCGAAAATCCCAAAACATAGGCGTCGCAGTCGAATTCTGTGCCTAGGATAAAAATTTTCAAACCCTTACAAACCATCGGTAAGTGTGTCGATCCTCCTATGGGGTTTGAACAACAATGCAGCCTGCTACTAAAGAAATGTCTAAGTGCAAACAATCCACAAGAGAACTAGAGATAAAAGAGTGTGATGCTGCAGAATCGAATAGAGTTCGAATGGGAAAATAACTAATAGAAATCGAACCTTCAACTGTGACTTTCCTACCACTATCCGGAATGCTGCCTGAAGGTGCTGTGTCTAATGCCCGAATCTACATGATTGGTGTACTAGCTCCCTGTACCGCCTTCTAGGGACAGTTCCTACTCAAGTGACCATGCTGTCCGCAATTAAACCACATTCCCTTCATCTTCTCCCTCTTGCAATGCCTAGCGATATGTCCCATAATTCCATAGCTACCACACTTCAATCCTTTCTTAATCTGCTTATGAGGGTCATTGCCTTTCTTCTTCTCTTAATTGTTCCTCCACCATTTCTTCTTCGGACCTTCCGACTTAACAACTTCCTTTGACTATCCTTCCTTGACTGCAACATACATAAGCGCCATCTCCACTAAAGACTCATAAGTAGCTCACATCGGCACGTGAGTCAACAACAATCTCTGAAGGGTCTGATTCAATCCCTTCGCAAACTTCATAGCTTTCTTGTACGCCGTATTCACCAACTCCACTCCGAATCGTAACAATTCATTGAACTGATTGATGTACTCCTTCATAGACAAACTTCCTTGCTTCGAATTAATAAGCCACTCTAACTGACCACTCTCCTCTGCTTGAGACAAAAACTTCCTATCAAATAGCTCCCGGAATCCATTCCAAGTCACCTCCCTTCCTTCTAACTCTATGACCTCCCACCAATACGAAGCCTCCTCTTTCAACTACCAAGATGCTAGCTGAACTCGCTATTGATCATCCAATTCTAATAGTCTGAATATTCTCTCTGTGTCTCTAAGCCAAGCTCTCACCTCCATAAAAGTCTCCTTACCCAAAAACGTTTTTCCACCTAAACTCGCAAAATCCTTACAAAGCTTAGAGAAATTGGCGGTGGCAAATGGGTTGATGGGATTTCCAACCGTTGGTACTAGATTGGGCGCATGTCCGCATACCTCTAGAGTCGTGGATTGTAGATACCTACTATTAGCGCCAAAATTGGTCACTAACACCCAAATCTAGATGAAAGCACCAACCAACAGTCACAGATAACAGATAGAATGTATGTAGAGAATATAAATATGAAGAACAATAGAAATTAAAAGGAAAGCAATAATAACAGAGGATTTATAGTGGTCTGGCTGACTTCGGCCTACGTCCACTCTAGAAATTTCCTTTTTTATTGATGTCAGAATCAATTACAGTTACAATCTAGACTTTTAGAACAACAATGGCAGAGTAGCCTTAGTATAGAAGATAGAGAGAAATGGAATGAAGATCCTTTTTCTGAAGCCCCACATGCTGTATTTATAGGCAAAACCTGAGCTATTGGGCTTCCTGAGTGGTCCAGGCCCATCAAGACCACTGCCGATTCAAAATCCATCATTACGACCGACCATGAGTTCTGGATATGCCGACCCAAAGTTGCCCTAGAAATGACTTGAAGTAGCCTTTCATCTGACTCGAAGTAACACGCCATTCGACTCGAAGCAAGATGATTGCCGACCCCTTGCTTTGTTGCCGACCTGCCTCCTTTTAGCCGACTCTAAGTTTTTACTACGCCGACCCAGAGTAAACCAAAGTCACCGATCCAATTCACCATGCCGACCCACTCCAACCAGACCGAACCACCTTCCTACGACCCAAAGCCCTCACAACTCCAAACTAGTGTCTATGCCTGACCGACCCAATGCATGCGAACCACTACCATACGCCAAACCACTCCATCATGACTGAACCACCTCATCCTAACTATTTTGGCCGATCAACACATGGCCGACCCACTAATACTAACCCGCACAAACATGCCGAACCACCACATTATGGCGATCCCTTAATTTCCTAGACCCAAGTTATAGTCGATCCATCTTCTGCCGAGCCACTCCAACCAGACCGAACCCTGCATAGTCTCCTCTCCTCGACCGAGCCATATACGATCGAGCCACCTTGGCCGAGTGACCCACATCAAACAATCCATGACTGATCGTCTATCCATCCAGCTTGCTCAAACCCATCGTACTCCAGTCTCGAGCAGTCATTTTATTTAAATCTGCCTGTCCACGGCCTTGCCAAAAAGCGGGTTAACATTTTCCACCCAAAAAATGCCTTGCTATTGGAAGGTGTGTTTTGAATAGCCTCAAATCTGATATCTGAAGTCCATATGTTATCCATAGCCACACCTTCCAATCCATAATCCAATCAATTTTATCCAAGTTCCATTGTCGTATTCTTATCAAACCTACGACTACTCCGAGTCGATATCTGATTCCTATCCAGTAACCAAATCCTCATCCAATTCCACATCCATCCAAAATCAACTAACCGAACCCACGATCTCTCCGGATCATTTTATCCGAGTCCGGGACCTCTCCGGGTCCTGTAGTCCAAATTGGGGACCTTTCCAGGTCCAAATCCTAAGTCGGGACCGCACCGGGTCCTAGAATCCATATTCGGGACCTCATTGGGTCCAAATCCTAAACCAAATCCGAATTCGATAGTAGAGCTCCAAACCATCCATATCGAATAACCAATAACCAAATCCATGACCTCTCCGGGTCGATATCCAAATCCGGGACCACTCCGGGTCCTTTCCCAAATCCTTAGATGTTCATAGCCAATATCCAAATCTATAACCTCTTCGGATTCTTGCCAAGCATAATCCACACTCGACGACCTATGTCTAGCAATGCCTTGGTGTTCTTGGTTCAGTGTCCCTGAACGCTGAGTAATGTTATGGCCTAAATCCTAAGCCGAATCCTGGTCGTTGTGGATCCTTGCCGAGCATAGTCCATACCCGACGACCTGAAATAGTAACCGATAGGTAATAGGAGCCCTAAATCCTAGGCCGAATCCTGGTCTCTCCGGACCCTTGCCGAGCATAGTCCATGCTCGATGACTTGAAATAACAAGTAATGGATAATATAGGGCCTAAGTCCTAGGCCGAATCCTAGTCTCTCTGGACCCTTGCCGAGCATAGTCCATGCTCGACGACCTTTTTGCCAAAATCTAGAGGAAAATCCAATCGAAATCCAATTCGAAATCCAAATCCAACTAGAAAACCAGAAATCCTTATCAAAAATCCTAAACAAAATCCAAATAAAAAGTCAAGCATCCAAACCAAAAAACCAACAAAACCGGGAGTTCAAACCAAACTCCAAAACCAAAGCGGAAAAAGCAAGTGTCCAAGCCAAAAAGAAAAAACAGGTTTCACAAACTAGAGTGTCACGGTTTACCATCATCTCAGGGCATGCCTAGGGGCTGTCTCCGTCCCTGTACATGAGTAAGTGACTTAGCCGTCTACCTAGAGTTTGCTACTTATTCCCAACCATCATGATTAGTTGATGACCAATCGACCACCATTCCTGGGCCTTGCGCCATCGTTGTTCAGGGTAGGCGGTGGTTGCTCCTGTTCCATCGCCGCATTCCGAGTATCGACATATTGTCGCAACTAACCATTCCTTACATGCTCCTCGATTATATCCTTTAGATGTCGGCAGCTGTTAGTATCATGCCCATCCAGGTCATGAAAGAGACAGTGCCTTCCTGATTCCCTTTCGCGCTATGAGGGTTCCCTCCTTACCGGCCTTCGATAGGGAAGGTGATCCCGAGTATCCAAGAATATCCGCTCCAATGTTGCATTCAATCCTGTGTAAGTGGAGAATTTTGGTTTTCCCCAGCGCTTCCTCTTCCCTTTATCCTTGTCTTTACCCGAACTTTCACTGGCCGGTCCTTCATCCATAGCCATGTTTACTTCCTTTAACCTCATATCCAAACAAGCATCTTCTTGTCAAAGAAATATCTCGGCTTCATGAAAGAATTCCCCAAGGTCCATTGGTAGGTACCGTATCAACGATACTTTGAAATCCAAATTATCTCTTACTTCTGGTACTACCGCCATCAGAACCATTGATGGATCTGGCTTATCCATCGAAGCAACTGCTGCATTAAACTGAGTTAAGAAAGTCCTGAGCGATTCATCCACCCTTTGTTTAACTGACGTCAGTGTCATCACATTCTTTGGCCTTTTTATGTGAACTCGAAACTGTTTCAAGAACCTATCCACCAGTTCTGTCCATGTTCCAATAGATCCATCCTCCAACTGTCTGAACCACATAGCAGCTATATCGATCAAGTACGGGGGAAACATCGGGCCATAACCTCCTCTGATGCCCCCAGCACTTCCAGATGCCTTGTGTACCTCATAAATTGGTCAGTGGGATCTGTCTTACCATTGTATACTTCCAAAGCGGGAAACTTTAAATCGGGTGGATTCCTAGCCATCATGATATTACGGGTAAACGGACTTTTATTTACTCCCTCCAAATCCCTATTTTTCAGACCTCCGCGAATAGTTCGCCTGATGACGTCAGTCAATCCATTGTTACCTGCCAAGAGTTGCCCCCCCCATCTACATTTCCTAACCGCCCTCCAAGTCCATGAGGAAATTCTAGAACATACTCCTCGTCGCATACTCTTGTATTCCTATTGGCGCCGGGCTGCGCAGCGTCATCTGGTATCCCTCCATGGATTGGTCCAGCATTACCTGGTGGTGTACCCCCGAGTCTAGGTCCATCCAGATTGACAGTTGTTTGCTGATTGGGGGGCTGCCCCCTACTAAACTACTCCATCCACTAGCATGTTGACTCCTTCTGATCCAACTCCATGGATCCAAGCTCCTACAGCTCATGCTGTTCATGTCTGTCCAAATTGCCTAAGAAGGGTCTGCATCATTTCTTCTTGCCTTTTCATCAACCGCTCTTGCATAGAATCCATCATAATCTACATCTCGTCCCTAGTGATGTAGATAGAGGCTTGATTAGCTCCAGAGGAAGCCTCCTGACTTCCCTCCTGCTGACTCCTTTCCGTCCTCTATCTCCTGGTTGATTGCTTTTCCATAGTCTCCAGAATCCAAGTTCCTAGGCCTTTAAATCTGAAATTCAAGCTTTTGAATCCCTAAGTGCTAGCTTTCTCAGTGAAAGCACCAATATGTTAGCGCCAAAATTGGTCACTAACACTCAAATTCAGATGAAAGCACCAACCAACAGTCACAAATAATAGATAGAATGTATGTAAAGAGTATAAATATAAAGAACTATAGAAATTAAAAGGAAAGCAATAATAACAGAGGATTTATAGTGGTTTGGCTGACTCCGGCCTACGTCCACTGCAAAAAATTTCTTTTTTATTGATGTCAGAATAATTACAGTTACAATTCAGAGTTTTTAGAACAACAATGGCAGAGCAACCTTAGTATAGAAGACAGAGAGAAACAGAATGAAGATCCCTTTTCTGAAGCCCCACATGTTGTATTTATAGGCAAAACCTGAGCTACTGGGCTTCCTGAGTGGTCCAGGCCCATCAAGACCACTGCCGACCCCAAATCTATCATTACGACCGACCATGAGTTTTGGATATGCCGACCCAAAGTTTCCCTGGGAATGACTCGAAGTAGCTTTCATCTGACTCGATGTAACACGCCATTCGACTCGAAGCAAGATGATTGCCGACCCCTTGCTTTGTTGTCGACCTGCCTTCTTTTAGCCGACCCCAAGTTTGTACTACGCCGATCTTGAGTAAACCAAAGTCACCGATCCAATTCACAATGCCGACCCACTCCAACCAGATCGAACCACCTTAATACCGACCCAAAGCCCTCACAACTCCGAACCAGTGTCTATGCCTGACCGACCCAATGCATGCCAAACCACTACCTTATGGCGAACCACTCCATCATGACCGAACCACCTCATCCTAACTATTTTGGCCGATCAACACGTGGCCGACCCACTAATACCGACCCGCATAAACATGTCGAACCACCATATTATGTAGATCCCTTAATTTCCTAGACCCAAGTTATAGCCGATCCATCTTCTACCGATCCACTCCAACCAGACCGAACCATGCATGGTCTCCTCTCCTCGACCGAGCCACGTTGACCGAGCGACCCACACTGAACCATCCATGACTGATCGTCTATCCATCCAACTGGTTCAAACCCATCGTACTATAGTCTCGAGCAGTTGATTTATTTAAATTTGATTATCCACGGCCTGCCAAAAGGCGGGTTAACACCTACGAAACCAGGCTGGGACTCGAATGCCGTCGAGAAGGTTCGGGGCATCCACCATTCTACGAAAAGAAAATGATAGTTTAGGAAAGAGTCGAAGGGACATTGAACTGGACTTTTGAGGGGATTTTTTTTAAAAAATCTTTTATAATTAAAAACTACCTTTAAGAGTTCTTTTCTAAAAATACTTTAAAGCAAGTTATTTTTGAAAAATACTTAATTTTTTTAAAATAAATTTTTAGGAATACTATAACATTAGACTTTGATACCAAATGAAACACCCCAGACCCCTTAGTATACCCAAAAAGACACATTAAAAGATGTGGTGCGTTGTAGGTATAACTAAAACTAGCAGAGACTAAGATTCACAATACAAAATAAATAGATAATAACACAGCAGAAGTAATTAAAAACAATAAGTGATTTTAAAACTTAATACTTCATAATTACCTCAGACAATCCACATATGTTCCAAATACCAAATACAATTGTCTTACGAAAATAAAATCTCAATCTTTTCAGAAAAACCAGAGTACAAGCACAAAGTTTCTCTCAAAACAGTGCCAGTATAATAAAAGAACAAAAGGCTGGAGATAAAAAGAAGGAATACATGATAGGGACTCCAAGTCTCCAAAAAGCTGCGGTCTATCTTACTTGCCCCTGATTGCCTATTGGGGGGAAAGGGGGAAAATAGAGGAGTGGGTCAGAATAAAGTCCGGCGAACGTTAAAAATTACTAGAATCTTTAAGCAAAGTAAAGGTAATAGAGCTTACAATAGTTCTAGTATATATAAAGGAAACAAAGGAAATATGAAGAAGGAATAAGCTGGGAATAAATACGATTTAACTGATTTAACACAATTGTTTACCTTGATTATTTACACTTATTTTTTTGATAGCTGCTAAGATTAGGCTGAATCCCTAATACGACCCTTCGATCGGCCTGCTACTCCATAGAATCTACTGGGGACCGGACGCTAAAGCCCCCTACGCAGTAGACATTGGTGCCTATGAAAGGCACACACTAAGCGCTTAGAACTCATAACGATTACTGAGCACCCGAATGGAAGTCGCACACGTAACCGCCACCATGCTCATGTTACCAATTGTTCCATCTATTGGGTCTTCTTATTACCTCAAGCTCCAGCATAAGCGTGTCCCTCGTCTCACTTCAGGGTTATATGAGACACCTCGTCTCACTTCAGTGTTATGTGAGATACCTCGTCTCACTTCAGGGTTATGTGAAACACCGTGTCCATAGAAATATTAGGGGAAATGCTGTTGGTATGGCCCGTCATCCAAACAATATCTAGTTGCGCCCTTTTGCCCAAATCCCCATGATTTGGATTTCTACTTATTGACCATTTACTACCTTTATTAACATAAGTGTGCCCCTCGTCTCACTTCAGGATTATATGGGACACCTCATCTCACTTTAGGGTTATGTGAGACACCTCGTTTCACTTTAGGGTTATGTGAAACACCGTGTTCATATAAATAGGGGAATGTTATTTGGTACAGGTCCTACTTTAATTCTTTTCTTATTTACTAAGATAAATTACTTAAATAAGCCTTTACCTTTGTTCTTACTATCTGTGCTTATTAATCTATCCTAAGTCATAAAATAAGCCTCACTCTGTTCTATTTCTTATTATAACCCACGTTATAATCATGCTTATTACTTAACCTAAGGTCTAAGTGTAAAAATAAGCTTCTTTCATCTTATACTCTTTTTAGTTATAATTCTAAGTTATAACTAGGCCAATTATCTTTATTTAGTCCAATTCTAACATCAATATCATAATTAGGCTAAATTTCAGTCTTAATTCCATTTTTATTACAGTCTTTACAATTTACAACATATCTTCAATTATTTCAGTATTCTTATAATTTTAATCCATATTCGCGTTTAATCTATTCTAATCCATACGCGAAGAAGAAGGAGAAATAAAAGAAAACTGAAAAGAGAAGAAAATCCAATGCGTAGGAAAAAGATGTAAATAAAGCATAAATAACAGTAAATAAATTGAAATACTGTAAATAAACTGTAAATAAATGTAAAAGCTATAATTAACAGAAATAAAATAAATTTAACTGAAAAGAATAGCTAAAAGAAATAGACTGAAAATAATTCTAAAAACTATAAATAAACTACTAAAAAGGTTAATCCAAAAATCGTAGTAAAACTACAACTATTAGAAACCATATTATTTTCAATTACTTAAAGAAATCTAAAATAATTACAATCACTCACCTATGGTCCTAAGCTCTTCCCTTTTGGTCTTCCCGGATCCACTTGAGGGTATTAAAATATTTTTATTAAAAAGATTCTCTCCTTGGAAAATTATTCCTTTTATGGTCCTTCCTTAAAAGGTGAACCCAAGTTGAGAAAATCTAGAATGAGAAAAAGTGTTAGGCCTAGGGTCTTATTTATAGGGGTAGAAGTGGATCTCTGGCCGTTGGATTTGGGGATTGAATATGATGCAACCACGTCATAGGCTGAATAGGAGCCGTCGGATGGAAGAAAGAAGGGATCAAATCAGGCTAAAGAATGAAAAAGACGTGTTCGAAAACCTCTGGAACGAAGAAAATTTTCTTCGTTCCATACCCGTAAGTGGGTCGACCGGGCGGTCGACCGCCCCTCCCACTGGGTCGATCGGCCGGTTGACCTAGGGCACGATTGGGTCGACCTTTCGGTCGACCTAGCCCATCTTATTTTTTTTCTTCTTTATTTTTGTTTAATTCATAACTTGCCCATATTAGCTCAGATTCTGACGTTCTACCACGGACACAATGGTGCATCTCCTGTGGCCCAATTCTGATAATTTTACAAAGTTATTTTTATTATTTCATTGTTTAATGAATTAATTATTATGGGTTAAATTTCAGGTTGTTACATATCTCAATGGGGGTCTGCTTCTAGAAATAGTTATTAAATGACGGGGTTTGCCATAATTAAGGTATTAAGTGACCATTGTCTGCCTATTTTCCAGAAGGAAGTATTAATTGGCCTAAGAGATTCCATATGATGTCAGCTAGATAGTATGATTGAGGAGCATGCCTTGGAAATAGGTATTACATGATGGATTCTGTCTTATTAAGGTATTAAATGACCCAAGTCTGCCTAATTTTCAATAAATGGTATTAAGTGGCTTGGGTATCGTCTCTTACATTATTAGTTGTTTATGAGTATGATTGGGATATGGGATTCTAGAAACCTGCTTTTGGAATTGAAGGTAATAAGTGGTTAGGCATGCCTTCTATCCTTATAAGAAGCATTAAATGGTTGTAATGCTTTTATGTTCGTAGACATATTCTTATTTTAAAATATACTGCCCAAGTACCGAAAAGGTAAGACTCAAGGTTTTTATTCACCAGACATTTTTGTTCTGACTCCCTCCTCATTACAGCACAGGTTAGGACGGAATAATGGCAGGGACGAAGCTTAGAGATGAAGAAGCTTGGCTTATAGCAGTCTTTGTTATTATTACTTGCTTTTATGTGTATCGATGCATTTAGACAATTGCTGTAACGGATATTATGTTACGGTTTTTATGGAATTTTGTATTATGACATTTTTATGGTTTTGAAATAAATGGGCACACTTTTCTATTATATTGTGTTCATTTGCTGCGAGCTCTGAAAGTTTAGTTGCGGCTCTATACTGTTATTTCATTTTCAAACCAACGACCTTCCTTAGAATGGATTTAAGTTTCGATGGGCCTTTTCTAGGTCGAAATTTAGGCTTATTTTGGGGTAGGTTGTTGCATTTGGTATCAGAGACTAGGTTACCCGATCAACGGTGAAAGTATACTACACGTATGGGTGGCACACTTGTTTTTTCTCAAAAGGCTTTTTTTTAATTTCTAAAACTCATACCATATATATACATTGATTTTTGAATTTACGTCTAACTCTATAGATTTCAACTATAAAAATAGCTGTGACCATATTTCGAAAAGATGGACGAGGCTGCTATGAGTTATAAGAATAAACAGAAATAATTTCTACTCCTACTCCAATTAACCGTGGAACGGAGATCATATCTTTAGGAGCAAACTAGGGAGAGCATGACCTCAACTTATAGATAGTAATTGACTCCTTGATATGACCTAATCTTCCTTATCGTTGTGGACCCAATAGACATATTTAATAATAGGGGTATTCGTAGATGGAAAGGTTTAAAAGAAAGATCAAATTTTAATCCCACCTCTTGGGACATAATTTGATAAAAAGATTTCTTTGAAAACCCATTGAAAATTTTGAAAGTGCATTTTCGATGATTTTAAAATGAAGATCTTATGAGTTAGAAATTTTTGATAAAAAGTGATCTTAGACGACTTTTAAATTATGCCACCGTTTATTTTATAAAAAGTTTGAAAAGAGGTTGTAAATTTAAAAAGGGTGGTGAAAATTTTGGTAGGTGATTTTAATTTACAAATTTGGTGACTTAAGATGTTGACAATTTATTTATTTATTTATTAACTTCTCAACTTAAAATTTAATTGAATTAGAAAAGCTTAAAAAATTCTTTGTTTTTGCATTCTTCTATTTTTCTATGTTGTATTTCCTATGCAATAATTGTGAATGTTCTTTCCTCTATAACTTCTTAGAGGCTTTATAAGTTGGAAATTTTTGAAATATAATTATGTTTTAGACAATTTTGGAAATATGCAACCATTAGTTTTGAAAAAGTTTGGAAAGGTAATGCAATTTTTTAAAGCGGTGAATTTCTTTAAAGACAAAATGGTCGATGGTTTTAACTGTAAATTAATGACTTGAAAAGTTATCATTTATTATCCTTTTGATTAAAAAGATTACAATTTTTTGTTCTTTGATTCTTCTTTTTTTCTTTATTTATAAACCTAAAAGTTCTTTCTTTAGAACTCTTTTTACGGGTTTATAAATAAAAATAACACCTATTTTGGAATAGAGAAATAGAAAATTGAAAGAAAGGAATGTCCGATAGTATAGATATGAGGGACAGTCCCATATAAGGTAATGTAGAGAATAATGCTGGAATTTGGGTAGTAATAGAATTGTGAATTTTGGTAGATGAGATATTGAAAGGAGTAATAGAATAAGATAGGAGTTATCTTTTTTTAAATGTTACTTTATATACAACATGTCACTGGGACAACGTATCACATGTCAATAAACATTAGAATCACACTATGCAAGTTTCGAACTTGTGACCTCTCGCACCAAAGCCGAATCACTTAACCACTTAGACAATGGTGCTTGTTGGTAGGAGTTATCTTTGTCTACTCCATCTATTTTTATATCATATAATTTATATAAAAGGTATCTTTGACCGTTGATTGGACTTAAATAATGACTGATTAATAAGTTAGATGATTTTATATAAGGAGAAATATTTATGTAAAGATGAGAATTTTATATGTTTTTCTTAATTTGAATACAGAAGTTATTTAAATAGTAATATTATTGGATTTGATAAAGAAATGTGTTGCAAGGGATTTTAAAAGATTTTAAGTAAAGTTACAAGATATATTTCGTCAAATAACAGTATATTTTGAGTGATAAGGTAATAAATATTATTGTATGCTTTAGAAGGAAATAATTGTTATTTGAAATGATACTTATGGAAAATTTACTACTTTGTAAACAATAATTCTTATAGTTGGAAAATTCTTTGAAATAAAAATGGTCTAACATATTATTTTGGAAAGATAATTAAGTTTTAAATGTGTTAAAATTCCTATTTTCAAAAAGGTATAAATCCTTATTTTAGCGAGCTATTGAAAGGAATTTTTTTTATAAGTTCAGTTTTTTCTTGAAAAACCAAGAAAATTTTGAATGCCATAAATTAGAAAGTTTAATTTTTAAGAGAAAAATTTTCATAAAGAAAGTTTTAAAAAGGGAGATTATTTTATTCCTATTTAGGAATAAAGTAATTTTGAATGTTTGATAAAGGTTTTTAAAGGTTTACAATTACAAAGTTGGAGATATTGAATTTGATACTTCAAGTTTTAAATATTACAAAAAATGAAGTAATAAATGCTTATTTTTAAATAAGTTTATTTTTATGAAGATATTTTATTTTGTATGTGAAAGTTATGAATTTATAATTTTTTGGAGTAGATACGGATCATGACCTAGGTAGGATAGACTAAGGTTTTTAGGATATGAATAAAATTGGAATAGAATATACAACCTTATCAAAAAATTGGAAATTAGTCCCAAACCTCTATTTAAAGAAGTTGGTAAAGGTAAAAATATTCCAGATATGTAATTGAGTTGTGAATTAGGTTGCCCAAGAATATGAATTTCTATATTTTAATTTTAGGGTAGTTTTTGTGTAATTTCCATAAGTTATTCAATTCCAAGATGCATATAAAAATGCATTGTTTGAAGTAACAAGGAATACGCTAAAAAGGAAAGAGATGTATAAGAGATGGATATTCTTTTCCATAGTTTACACTGCCTATTTCAATAAAAAGAAAATAAAATAATTCTTTGTAATTTCAAACAAAACAAAACCCTCATTTTTGGTTAACTTATGAGAAATTATGACGAAAATCTTTTAGGAAGGATGGCTTTGATAAATTAAAATATGGAAATGAGTATTCTAGCTATAGAATTAGTGATTAGATATAGATTTCATACAGCTACGCTAAACGTCTGGAATAAATATAGATAGCATAGATTACGACTACATGCATATTAGTTAGTAATTGACAAATCAGGATTTATCGACATTAAGTACAAATTTAACGGGCTATAAATTTTTGATTAATAAGAGGAGAAGGAATCTAATGGTGATTGATTAAAGAAACTTGATATTGCATTTGTGGAAGAAAGAATTTGTGTAATTAATGGATTTTAGTAACCTGAAGAAGGTTAAAAAGATTGAAGAAGGATTGGTTGGAACAGGTCCAATTTTGATAGTAATGATCAATCGATATGGATATATTGATTGAAGTAATGATTGGACTACATTTATTAAAGACTGAAAAAGGGAAACTAAGGAAAATGGGTAACGATGGAATGCCATTAAAAATAGTCCATCTTAATTTAGAAAGGAGTGTTAGGACCTAAACACCATTTATATTAACTGATAATAAATGGAAACTTCTAGTAAAATTTTCTTTTGGAGTTCTTGGATTATAGTCGCTAGTTGTCTTCCTCAGTTATTAAAAAAGTTGATGATGTGGTATAAGATATATCCCTGTTTTATTCTTGTGTAGACTTTATGAATGGGATTTAAACCACTTGATATATGTTAAGAAGAAAAGTAAATAAGGAAATTTTATGAGAACACTTAACTGGCGATAGACCATAGGTAAAGCTGGAAGTTAATGAGGTAATTATGTTAGCAGTTTAATGTGAGTAAATGTTTCAATCTCAATACTTTAGATTTTGGGAACCACAAGGGATTTAGCTCACAACATGCCACCATGCAAGGAAAAGAGAAAATGTATAGGAATGAGAATGGAATTTCCTATTTATCAAGGATTAAGAATAGTGGCAGAAATTTTCCATAGAAGCAGTGGAACTTCAGCACTCCAACATAGATTTATGGAGTCGCGCTTTGCATCGTTAGTGATAGAGACTCTTACATTACTAGCAAATTTTAGAGGGGTTTGCTAGTAGCTTTAGGAACTAGCATTAAGAACTTCGTTCAATTAGACACTTACCGACTGAAGACCGACGGAAAAACTGAAGGAATGGATGGGAACTTTGAGGATTTATTGAGAGCTTGCATATTAGACTTTCGAGGACCTTAGGAGTAGCGCTTATCCTTAGTAGAATTCATGTAGGACTGTAGTCATCAATAGACGATTGGTATGGCACCCTTGAAGCCTTATTTTTGGAGGCTATACAAATCACCAAATTGGTGGTGGGAAACCACTGAAAAATTCTTCTCGGACTAAATTTGTATTGCGAGACTTTGGAAAGTCAGAATAGGTTAGGCAGCATGTAAAGGTCGTATGATTTGAGTAGTTGGAAAGTAGGCACAAGATTTATTGGGCCTTTTCCTAATATAAGGAAAAACAAGAAAACTTTTATGTTAGCCGGAGTCCGTGATGTTTTTGCATTTGACGAAATACCTTCGTAGCATAGCAATTGTTGTAGAGCCTAATCAGTTGGGGGATTTTAAGACGGAGCCAATAGTGTCCCGTGCCACGCATGCATTGTATAACATAGAACTCGGAAGCTCCGTAAAAAAGAATTAGATTGGTCTAGGTACAATGGTGAGAAAATCCCGTGGGAGGTATGAGGACCTTTTGTCCTAAACCTTTCCCTAGAAATATTTTTCTCCAAAATTTGAATTTTGGTTGCCTCGTGGTTGCTAGATTGGATGATAGAAGATGGTTGCTACACTTTTTCACAACCACTTTACACTTATGCAAAAACTTTTATGCATGTTTAGGGTATTTGCATACATGCTTTCATGGCAGGATTACACACTCACACTAGGATTGAGCTCATTTTAGTATGTCTGCAGTACGTAATCACATTAGACTATTGGTTGAGTAGATAGTTATGTAGATAACTTGGTTGTATAACATGGATGTTTTTGCACGTTACACTATTCGCCCCTTGAAATATTTCAGGATGAAATCCATTTTAAGGGGGAAGAATGTAACTCCCCATAAAATGAACCTTAATTGAAAGAATCAAATTGAATTAGATAAGGTAAAGCTGAATATGGAAATTTTATAAAAGTTAGAATTTGACCATGAAAGTTATTCCATTACGTTCGCAGTGAAATTTTGATCTATTTTCATATATAATATGCTAAAAACGGAGCTTAAACGAAGAAGTTATGAGCGTCTGAAGTTTTCTGATATAAATTAATTTAGTTTAAATTCAAATTTAAATAATAATTTAAATTTAGGATTTGAATTTTAAAACTCACTAGTACAAAAAAGATCAGTTGCTTCACCTCATTTGTGTCGGTTGTCCATAAAACTGACACAAATAGTGTAATTTGTGTCGGTTGTTTATTAACAACCGAAACTATTGACTTATGGGGCAAGAGGAAAATGTTAAAAATGTAATTTGCATATGTTGGTCTTAAGAAACCGACACAATTGAAGGGAAACAATAAATTTACTCGTGTCGGTTGTTTGAACAACCGACACAATTAAATACAATAGCATCGGTTGTTCAAAAACCGACACAATAGGCACACAACTTTTGCCCCAAACCCATTTCATCCGCCCCATCTTTTCCCGCGAACCCTAAATTTTAGAGGGAAACTTTACCCATCCCGTCTCTTCTTTTCTTCTTCGTAAAACCCAAAAAAAAACCGGGAACAACGAATTCCTTTCAAATTACCGATTCCTTGCAAATTACCGATTCTCGTTCTTGCATTTAGATCGTTTCTCTTGTTGAGATTGACAGTGCAATATTTCTGATCGAACAAGTCCTGTAGAAGTGCTGGAGAAACTGCAAGCCGTTGCTTTAGAGCTGGAAGATCTGCTTGATCTCTTTGAATACAACCAACTCGAGAAACAGGTCAGCTCTTCTTCTTCTAATCCCATAAAGAAATTCATGCCCAAATTTAAAGAAAAGTTGGGACCTATTCTTCCCAAATCACCTTTGAGGACTGGTTTAGAAAATTTGTTCAAGTTTGTTGAACAAGTGGAAAAAAAACATCCATTTATCACATCTAGGAAAGGCACGGAACAAGCACAAGCTAGTTCTATTACTCCAACAACCTCAATTCTTTCATCTCCCTATTTTGGAAGGGAGAACCAATGTGATAGCATCATTCAGTTCTTGCTAGATGAGTCTCATGCCGACTCTAGTAGTTCGATAAATAAAGTTCCAGTAATTGCCATAGTAGGAAAACCCTTTATTGTTTTATTATAAAATTGGATTAAAACGTCAAAGTGTTTGCCATTTTATCAAGACAGCTAACACTTTTGTTGTTTTAATTGTTTTTTGAATTTTTTGTAAAGACTAACTCCGTGGTCTGTACTTCTTCTTCTAGGTGGAAAGGTTGTTGATTCAGTTAAAAATGTATGAAAATGTGTGAGTGGACATAACGTTTGTTGTTGATGGTCTAACATAATAGACTCTGGAAAAACAGTAGGACAAAAGATAAAAGCATGTTTTAAATGCCAACTGTTTATTATCGATAAGTTAACAACACTGTTGTATTGAGTTTGGCTTGAAATTCAAGATAGCCAGTGTCAGACCATACATCAATATTGTGTTATGAACATACACTATTGAGCACAACATGTCACATGTCAAACATTATAATTAAGCAGTGTCATATTTTATTTCATCATACTTGCATCACAGGAAGGTGATTTCAGACTAGATAATGTTCCAACTCTCACTGATATAAACAAATATTGCTTTTGACAGAAGTTCTATCACAACTGACCATTAAGATATATCCAGAGTAATTTACTTGGTGACATTTTATGATTGTACGTGTTCAAGTAAAGTAAAATAAGCACCAACTCCCTTGCAAAGTAATTTTAGTAAGTTGATCAGGCCAGGACAATCCAAACTAATTTCATATCATCTAAGTGCAAAAATAAGTCAAAACAACCAAACCGACATACTTTATGATCTCTAGTTTAAACCGAAAATACATTTCCTGAATTTTGATACGTAGTTTACTGTCAAACATTGAAATTTTCCTTTCACCCTGCTAAAATTCAATAAGGCTTATATATAATTGGTAAAATCTCATCATGCTATTGTAAATTCAAGAATTTCACACGAATGTATTACATTGATAGAGTTCAGTATTAAAAACAATCCATATACGATACGATTTGATCAGGGTTCACAATTTATTGAAATGCACAAAATAGTATAGATGGAAACAATAACATAAATAAGAACCAATTAAGCTTGCAACATAGAAGTAACACCAAGAGCGATAACGGAGACACCGAAGAACTCTTTATTCACATCCGACAATGACGATTTAACCCCTAGTTCGGTGAACCCATCTTCACAAATGCCAGGCGCATCCACAACGGAACTAATCAATATGTTAGCATCGTAGTACCTGCCCTTCTTAATGCTCTTAACGGCCGCTCCCAAGTTGGAAACCGAACCGGAATACAGCTGCAAACACGACTCAAGGCAGGACTTCAGCCTCTTGTTTGACATGTCCTTTTTGAGCTCTTTCCTGACTATGTTGCGTATCCTTTTAGCTTTGGTGCAGGTCAGTATTAAAAGTAATTGTCATACCGTCCAACACATCTGCAATGATGTTAGAATTAAAAATCATTTTGATGCAAATATGTGGGTTCACGTTACACGTGATTTTGATGTGGTTGGACTTACCAAAAAAATGCTAGAGTCTGCAAACAATGATGGATGTCCTCAAAACAATACCTTTTCATTTGCTTACTCAAAAAGGTTTAGTGACTTTTTACGGAAACCAATCAAGATTATATGGTTTATTTGAATTTGAGTAAGCAAATGAAAAAGTATTGTTTTGTTGTGTCAACCTTCACTTGCACTTATTAATACAAATAAGCAGAAGTTTTCCCATTTCACTTAGATTTTTTTTGGGTTATGGTTGCGTTGACTTGTCTGTTTGCTTATAGTATCATGGTCAAAAGATCTAATAGAATAATTTCCTTGTTTGCAACCATGTATGCCTTGTTGCTGATTACATTACCATGTATGCCTTAATCACAAAATTTATATTACCATGTATACCTTTTTGTAGCAATCATATAGATTTAACATATCGATGATTACATTGCCATGCGTACTTTATTCACAGAATTTATATCACTATGGACAAAATTATAAGCAAATTTCTTAGTTTAGTTGTGTTTTAGCATTTGGAAAAATATTTTTTGATATGTCATATTGATACTGCCATGTCTGTTAATGTCTAATTTTAGTAGGCAATAAATATTATGTATAGTGCAGTACTTCCAATTTTTGGTTTAAATTTTCATTTCCTAAAATTTGAACTTTTGTTATAACTTGGTTACTCAAATGAGTTAATTTTAGTAAGGAACTTTTGGTTATGGTTGTTGTATATATACATGTGTTGGTTGGTTGGTTTTGATAGGTTTGTAATAATTCATGAGAGGAATTTATGCTACCCCTTTTATTTTTCATACCCAAATATAAACTTACAGAGGCTAATGTCATAGTCGCCTAATGAACCCAATGTTTCATGATTATTTTAAACACTCTCTTTCTCTCTCTCTTGGTCTCTAAAATGGCTTCTATAAAAAATCTATCTATTGATCATTGCTTACTCATTCATACACTTTAATTTATAATCAATTATCCATCTAGCAATGCACTTGCAAAAACATAAATTCTAACTTCTTCATTTTCAATATCTAAGTTTATATGATCTGATGTTGAGGAATAATTGAAATATCCAAACAAACATAAGAAACACTTATGATTTTTTTTTTGCTTATGTAGTGCGTTTCTAGCAATTTCACATGGATCGTAATTGGATGTATAACGTGAAACGTAGTGATGATGAGTTCTTGAACAAAATGGAAGGATTCATCAAGTGTGCGTTGAATGATCAATTAACAAGAAGAGAAGAAACAATTTTTTGTCCTTGTAGACGTTGCCAGAATAGGAGGAGATTTCGTAACATAGATCAGATCAGGGATCACATAATTCGGTATGGGTTCAAGCAAAATTATACATAGTGGATATGGCATGGTGAAAGCACACTTAGTACACCTAGTTCTAGTAATCATTACATTGATGAGGATGACCAGGAAGGTACCGTGAATAACGAGGTAAATGATGAGACTGATGAGATCGACAATGTTAATGAGATGTTTGATGATGTTCAAGAACATTTGATGGAAGAGCAAAAATTGTACGAAAAAATATTACTTGATGCTGAGAAGCCTTTGTATTCTGGTTGTGCTAAGTTTACAATATTGTCTGATGTGCTCAAGCTTTTCAATTTAAAAGTAAAACACGGGTGGAGTGATATAAGTTTTACATCATTGTTGGGACTTTTGAAAGACATGCTACCGGAAGGTAACGAGCTTCCTACTTCTATTTACGAGGCAAAGAAAATTATGTGTCCAATTGGTATAGGATACAAAAAGATACATGCATGTCCAAATGATTGTATTTTGCATCGAAATGAATATGAGAGCTTGCATGAGTGTCCTAAGTGTGGATTATCCCGTTACAAGTCGCGAGAAAATGTTCATAATGACCCAGATAAGAAATGGCCTCCAGCAAAGGTTTTATGGTATTTGCCGATTATACCAAGGTTTAAACGTTTATTTGCAAATAAAGAAAATGCAAAAAACTTAAGATGGCATGCAGATGTGAGGAAGGATGATGGATTACTAAGGCATCCAGCCGATTCTCCACAGTGGAGAAATATCGAAAACATGTATTCTAGTTTCGGCGAAGAAATAAGAAATCTCAGACTTGGTCTTTGCACAGATGGCATAAATCCATTTGGCAATCTTAGCAGTCAACATAGTACTTGGCCGGTTCTTTTGGTGATTTACAATCTTCCACCTTACTTGAGTATGAAGCGCAAGTACATTATGTTGTCTCTTATGATTTTGGGACCACGACAACCAGGAAATGACATCGATGTTTATCTAGCTCCTCTTACTGATGATCTAAAACTTTTGTGGGATAAAGGTGTGTCTTTCATACGAAGCGTCATGATGAAAAGAGCAAAATGCAAAATAGTGGAGCAAGTGTCGTAGCATCTTCAAGAGAATTTGCTAGTGCTAAAGATAACAAACCAATAAATGCGACAATGTCAGATTACGGAATAATTGAGAATATTTGGGAACTTGAATATAGGGACTTCACGATTCCTCTATTTCAATGTAAATGGGCCGATAACCATCGTGCTGTACAAGTGGATGAACATGGATTCACACTTGTTGACTTTGATCGAGTGAGTCATGATAACGATCCACTCATCTTGGCATCTCAAGTGAAACAAGTTTTTTATGTCACCGACCCATCTGATCATAAGTGGTCTGTTGTCCTTCCTGGAAAAAGACGCATTGTTGGGATCGACGACGTGGTAGATGAAGAAGAGTATAATCAATTTGACGAGAATCCACCTTTTTCCATTGGCGTAAGTCTATCAGAAGAAGAAGTTGATTTAAATGCAAATTATGCACGTACTGATCACGATGAAGGGGTTTGGATAGCGGGGTAATTTTTTAACCTTCTAATACTGTCACCATTTAATTTGTTTATATGTGTACATTTATTTGGAATGTGTATATCAAAAGCTAAATCTTCAAACGAATGAGAAAACATTGCACATATGATTTAACTTTGAGATTTTGAAAATATTGGGTCGTTACACATACTTCGATCTCTGCAAAAGAATTCAAAAGGCATTTCTATTTTGACTCATTGCAATACTAGCAGGTTAGCACTATTTTCTTGCATTAGTATTTTATATGCAGTAGCTTTCTCAGATATGTGCATATTTTCTCATACTTATCGGATGTCTGTTTTGTATCAAATTACAAGACTCACTGTTTATAGAATTTGTCATCTCCTTTAACTGTTAGCATGATCATGTTTTGAACAGTATACGTGAATTCAGTCATGACTTTTCAGAGTGTGACGTGCGAAAGTGCTACAAGGATGAAGTTTACGCATAATATAAAATGGGAATCAGTCTGCCTAAAAAAATAGTATGCATAGGTTGGGAAACCCTTCGCTGAGCTGAGTAGCAACTGTTTGAGCTTAAACTTTGTGAAGTAATTGAATATATTATATTCCCAACTAAACGTTTTTAGGAAGATTAGTTTGTTCATTGCATATTTTGTAAATTTTGCATTTGTTCTCTCTGTAAATTTTATTGCTGTAGTGATATTACTATTTTCAGACTCCTTGTATGAGAAGTTTATTCTTGTAAAACCCTTCACTGAGCTGAGTAGCAGTTGTCTGAGCTTAAACTTTATGAATTGGATTATATATTCTTGTCCCTTCTAAACCCATTTTAATATGGATTTATTTACGTCATACCATTACTTGTAAATTGTGCATGTATTCTCTTGCTTAGCTCTATTGCTTGGCCCTTCACTGAGCTGAGCAGCACTTGTCTGAGCTTGAACTTTATGAATCAGTTTAATATGATTCTTGTCCCTTTTGTACCAGTTTCAAAAGATTTTAATTTGGTTTTAACTTGTAAATTCTGCATATGCTTATGTAATGGGTTTTATTGCTGTGATGATAATGCTATTTTCAGACTCCTTGAATGAGATGGGTTTTCCCTGAGCTTTGTATTTTATCAGTTCATAATTTCTTACTTCAAACCATTATTAATTGTTGTTCTTTTTATAGTTATTTTTTTTGCATATGTTTGTTTGATGAGTTTTATCAATGTAATGATATTACTATTTATATGATTTAATTATCTTTAATATAAATTTCTTGACAGAGCCTAGTCACCAAATCAACTTGTAAATTACACTAGTATTATTAAATGTTAACACGTAACCAAGTGAAACATGAGACCATCTGAAACATGCAATCAAGCAAATATCTCTTCAAATAAGTTCTGGCTGTGTGCATTTTGCAATCAAGCAAATATGTCTTCAAATCAGTTCAGACTGTGTGATATTTAAGTTATTATTCGTTTGTTGAAATATTTTATAACTTTCGGGTGCACATCTGTGATACAGGAATAATGGAAATGCAACTATATGAACACACTGAAGAGCAAAACACTTACGCTTCCGCTTCAGAACCGTCATCTAAGAGAAGGCATAGAGGTCCAACAACCGGAAAGAAATACAGAACATCCGAGCCAAAATTCATTGAGTGGTGTGATAATGGCAAACCTACTGGAAAATGGGTGAAGTCTTTTAAGGCGTACGTAGGCGATACAGCTAGATCTAGAATTGATATCAATATCAAGAATTGGGCTAGCGTTAGTCAAGGGCTTAAGGATACCATCTGGGAAGACATTAAGGTATTATAAATTCATTTGTTCGCTTATTAAATTGTCAGTTGGATCCTTTGTGTTTGGAGTCATGAACCGCTTTCATTGTTTATCAAATTCATTTTTACTGCTTTGACGTTGTTTATTTTTTATTTTTTATTACCTCAGACCGAGTATCACATCGACGAAAAAATGAAAAATAATGTGTTAAAAAATGTTTGTGGAGCATGGAAGGGTTTCAAAACAAAATTGGTTAGTGGTTGGATTACGAAGACTAGAGAGCTTCTAGAAAACCATAAAGAGCCATACGAATTTTATGATGGGGTTACAAAAACACAATGGGAAACATTTAAGAAGTATTGTGAAACCGAGGAGTTTAAGGTATGTTTTTTTTATGCTTTCATAACTAAACCAACAATATAAGAAAGGGAAAAGTCTCACATTAATGAAAGCACGGGGTGGAATATCATTTTTGCATTATACTCTTCCTGCAACCTGCATATTATTAAAAAAAGGATATTGGAATGCCAGTTGTTAAATCAATTAATAAACATATATTCTATAGGCATTTTAATTGCATGCCACTGTTTCTTTTTCGCCTTGAAGTCTGCAGCAATGCAGCAGCAAAAGGGAAAAAACAGAAAAAAAAAGGCTGCATATAATATATTTCAGATAAACTTAAATATATTTCACAGAAGTGATTTAGTTATGCTATTTTCATTGCTTTCATTGTTTGTATTGCTTTGGGGAGGGAGACGGTAATAACGAAGGTGTTACCTGAACAAGGTATAGTGTTTTAATTAAATGTGTAAATTTTGTAAGTGTTTTATTGTTTAATTTTATGTTTACAGTGAAGTTTTTATTTTTACCTTGTATATTTCATATACCCTTTTGTGATGGTTCAATTCTTAAAAAATTTGTCTAAAAGGGCAAGGAGAACACTTTTTAACAAAAAAAAGAAATAAATTATTAATGTCGATACGGATATAAATTCCATTTTCTTGTCCCCTGCAAAGTCCAGTTTGAGCAGCTATTTAGCAATTGAACGAATCACTATTATCGGTCACTAGAAATTTAATTACACCAATTATCTTCAGATTTGAAATCTACAGAGTCCTTTGAAAAATCTGTTTTAAGTTACGGTTTTATTTTTTATTTTGGCAAAAATTAATTAAAATATTTTATAAAAAATTAAATATAAATATCAATTGCCTGTTTGTTGGAGAGTGCTCCCAAATCCATTGTGAGAACAAAAGTGAAGAAGTCTGCTATCCATCATCGTTAAGTTTTCACTGCTATGTGACCAGCTTAACGCACTACCTCTTGCACTATTAGACAGCATAGTCAGACTGTACAGCCAAATTGTTGGCCACTCAGCAACTTGGATCAGGCAGGCGAGCTAATTGCACAATGTACCAAATTTTAATAACATGGTCTAACATTCTATTACTTTAATGCCCCCACTTGGTCACAGGCTCATGCTACTAAGCTTGGCATTTGATCAAGTAAGGATTTGGCGCTTGTACATAATCATTCCCTAATATTTGGCACTGAGATCACAAATTCAACTAATTAGTTATTTCAGAAGTAATGATTCGCCCTGGTTGAAAGTAGTATGATGCATGTATAAATATTCACTTCTATAGTTATAAATTTGTAAACTGATAGGTTTAGGTTATGTCAACCTATTGTTTTTTAACTTTTTCTGTTAAAGAATGTCACTTTTCTAGAATAGACCCCTAATTATGTAAACTTTAAAAAAAGAGTTATTAAAAGAAACAAAATAAAATATGCCACATTCAATAACTTTGACCAGGCAGATCAAAAACCGATTCATATTACTGAAACTAAATAGTACAAGTTACAACCCAATATTACCTTATTCAGTAACAAAGAAACTACTTTATTATTATATGCCTTATACCTTTATACATGCTAGCAGTTTCAGAGAAATACAAATTTGATGTTTTTATTGGTAACCTTTCATTTTCAACGGTGGCAAATTTACAGATCAGAGATAAAAATTAAAAAAAACCTATAACTTTTTTCATACAGTATGCAAAAATTCTAAAAAAAATCATATGAAAGGGAAGGTTGTATGATTTCATTTCTACCACTTTAAGAGGAAAAAAAGATGCGGTGTTACCATACTAATTGTAAAGTATCTGTTATGGATATACTTTTTACCAATATAGCTACAATAGTATTACAGTTTGTTTTATTTGGTAATGTCACCTATAGTTAAGAGTTAATTTGACCACCAATTTTGCATTATTTGCATTTCGATCACTGATGAAGTTAATTTTGATTTGTTTGTTTATTGTAGATTTCAAATTAGTACTGCTTGCTTGCCTATGCACTGTGCACATTCTTTTCTTTTAACTTTGCATTTACATTAAAACATCTCTAGCTTCATTGTCATACTGCTTGCTTGCCTATGCACTGCGCACATTCTTCACCCATTATATCCCTTCTGCCTCACAACTACAATTCACTTACATACCATCACAAAACCCATCTGAACTACAAGTCATCACCTGCTTTCTTTACTGCCTACATTCCATTGTCTTACCTCCTTGCCCCTCCTTCTTACCATAATGTTCCCACTGAATACATTGATTCATAGTGCACATCTGATCATAATATATTGCCTTCAACATTTGTTGCTTGCTTCACAATATAGTGCCTCAACCTTCACCCAGTTCACGATAGCAACAGAAATAACAACATTCATTGCATACATCAAACTGCTCAACCTGAAGCGCCACATCCATCACTACATTACCTTATCCACAACATTCACCTTTCTATCAAACTGCTCCTCCCTGTTACATATGAGACAACTCACTGCTCCATCATCGCCTTGCCAAACTACAGCTCAGAACAACCAACCACCACTGCAACTTCTATCTCAAATTCCTGACCGCAACTACACCTTCAACATCAAGTCCATCAGTTTTTGAAAAAAATTCAAATAAACGTATGTTTGGAGTTGCATTCTTATTGTTTGAAGAAGAGCAGGTTAGTGGTGACCTTAGGTAGGCTATTGGATCGGGTTGTGTTTGAAGCTAATGCGTTTGCAGGGGGATAGGATTCATGCAATGTAGATTATTAAGGGATTATTCATGCAATGCAGGGAGATATTTAATTTATTAAATTATGAGTTAGAATTTAAATTTTGTATCTTGCTTGTTAAGTCCGATTTGCACATGGATTTTTTCATTCTTGCAATGTAGATTAGCACAACACTATAATGTAATTTGGTTATAGAATTGGTGATTTAAAAATTGCAACTGTTCTGTGGCTTGTGCTATTCTGTTTTGCTGAATTTTGCAATGTCATAAAACAGCAAATAAGTGAGAAGGCTAGGAAGAGTCAGGCATGCAATGAGCATCCTCACTATTTAGGACAAGCTGGATATGCAGGGAAGAAGGCTAAATGGATAATTGAAGGCCATAGTTCCTCGACCATATTGCCAGGTGGACCTGTTTTGGATCGGAGTATTGATTGGATTTTGGTACGATCAAAAAAAGGAACCGATGGAAATTATGTCATCCCTAATGAGAAAACTAAGATGGTTGCAGATAAAATGGTACGACTAGTTTCCATGTGTTTTATCGCTTTACATGTTTTAAACTGAAAACACACACGACCCAGCATTCTTTATTATTAGATAAAATATGACACGTAATATGATATCATTTCAGCAAACGTGTGGTGCTAACATTTCAGTAAAAAGCATGATACTATAGCACTATTTTAATTTTTTAATCTTCATATGATAGTGAAAAGCATGTCACCTTATGTTTTAGCTTTTTTTTTTGTTGACAGAATGATTGGAGAGGAAAAGCCGTTGAAGGGTCATGGGTTCTAGATAGGTATGATGATGTCTTGAGTCGTGGTCTTGAAAAAAGAGAGCATCCAGGTCGAGTTAGAGGGATTGGTGGGACGGTTGGTATAAAAAACGTATTTGGGGATGTAGAGAAAAGGAAAGGTCGAAGTGGTGTAATATCAGCTGATGAGCTGCATGTTATCACTCAGGAAATAGAGGCTAAAGTGAGCCAAAAATTGAGACAAGAGATGAGTACAATGGTTCAAGAGCAGATTGCAAACATTTTGAACACGATGAATTTGCCCAAGGAGGTGGAGATCAGCACACCATTAACTGATCATCGTAGTAGTTGTCAATCAACGCACCCGAGCAAATTACAATATGCAAACAAAACTCAAGAGACGGATCCCTTTGCAGACTTACAGGTAAACAATTCATAGTTGAATTTATAAACGTATACGATTTTATGTATTTGACAAGTGCTAAGTGAAAAATGTTGGTTTTGTACTTTGCCATTCTAGAAACCGATTAAATGTCGTTTGGCCGTGAATATGGACTCCAAAATTGTTGTAGTGGGTCATGGCATGGTACATCCCGCTTCAAGGTCCGGAGATCAATGTCATAATCAACAAATCTTGGTCGATCATGTAAAAGTTGGAATTGATGCAGTGGAGTCTAGTCATGAAGGTACCTCACTTCCTGTTCCAACTAAACATCACAACACGATAGGAGAAGCGGTCGGGAGTTTTGTTCAATGGCCTAAAAGCCTTGTGCTTTTAAGAGATAATGATCGGTAATGAATGCATTTTTCTTCCTTAATTTAGCTTGCTAAACTCCTCTATTTCATATTAGAACATATTAAAGAAGTAAAATTTCTTCATACTAGAACTTATTATAGATAATTTAGCTATTTATAAACTTATCGGAAAGTAGTTAACATATGAAGTTGAATTCTTAGCATTCGTCTATTCTTTTAACAACATCATTTCAAACATCTACTTAAAATATTGAATTAGGTGCCTACATCTCAACCAAACAAGGATTTGTTTGAAAATAGTAATGACAAGGTCGTGAATACAATGTCAGATGAGTCTGCAAAACACAAATCAATCGTGGATGAAGAGATTCTCAAAACTTTAACGAGCGAGTGCAGATATTTCCATGACCTAATACTTCAAATGTTATCCAATGATAGTGCCATCAATGCAATTCAAGTGAATAAGGATTTATTCACATACGATGAGGACTTTGATATTCATATCACGATGGATGACATTATCCAATTCCTTAGTATGACATGGTTGAATGCATCATGGTTGCAACTTTACATCATGTGAGTATTTTTTCCTTAGCAATTTTTTTATATATAACCATCTTAGTTTTTTGATGAATAGTCAATTTTTAAAAAACTAATAATATATGTTTAAATTTGTTTAGGTGGTTAAATCATATGTGCAATGATCTCAAAGTGGAGACCATTGGGTTTATGTGTCCCAAAAAGCTTTCCCAAGTGCGAAAACATCCAGATGCGACAAATACATATTTGTCGAACACATGGAAAGCATTGCAATCTAAAAGCTTACTTTTAGCCTCACAGTACGAAGGGTATGAACATTAAACTTTTAGTAACTAGTTTACAAATTTGATGCTAATTTTAACTTAATATAAATCTTGTAACGCAGGAAACATTGTATACTGCTTGTTTTCCGTGTAGAAATGAATGAGATTTATGTTTTTGATCCTCAGGCCGAACGCAAACATAAACTTGAAATTAAACCGCAAGTGAGCACGTAAGTTGTATATATTTGCTCTCTTATATGAAGTTAGTATATGTGGTAAAATTAAAAATTTATACATGAAATTAGTGTACGTAAATGCGGGTGCCAGAGTAGTTATTATTTAACATTTTCTTGCATGTGTAGGGCCTTCAAAATTTACAAGGCATTCGGTGGCAAGTCTCGAGGAAGTACCTTAAAATGGAAGCATGTTAAGGTGATTTGATTTTCAAACAAAAAATAAAATAAAATAAATACTATATATTGTTTGGCATATGAATTCATTTTAAACTAACTATTAAGTTATCTTGTAATATTGTTGTAGTGTCCTCAACAATTAGGAGCAACTGACTGTGTATATTATGTGATGAGGTATATGCATGACATAGTGAAAAACCACAATCAAAGCATCGATTTACAAAAGGTACTACTTTAGTTTTTTTCCTTCATATTATACATTAGCTACATTATAGGTATATTTCGATCAAATCATTGCTGCAATGCTAGTTAAATGCCAAGTCTTTATTTACTGTTCAGTTCATGTATTTGAAGAAAAAAAAATAAACCGAGAAAATGTGTAGTGATGCACCAAGTCGTTGTTTTAGTTTGACCCGTCATATTAGAAGTTAAACTTATAACAATGAATTTTCATATTACTTGTTACAGTAGCAGGTTTCACCTCTACAATGTTAATGTTTCATCTCAATATAATATTGTTTAATTGTTTATTATTTTATGACACCATGACGTTATTACTAGTCAAATACCAGAAGGTTTTTAACGTTAGATGGACAAGGATTTGATATGTATTGATGAGGCCACAAATTTACAATTTACTCATAACTCTCAACAAATCTTCCTCTTGTTGAGGCATATTTTGCACTATTCAGTATGTATGACATGTATATCAGGTGGTCCAACTTGTTCAAATTTCATTCATAAATGGGTTAACAATTTTTTGCTTTGCGTATGGACCTCAAGAATATCAGTTTTTTACATTTTTGTACTTGTATTCACTCTTGTATTCACTCAGAAGTCTGTGCAATCCTCATGGCTGCATTTCATTAATCTTAAAGCCATTTTACAGTTTCCATTCATATTGATATATAAGATCTGATTTTTAAGTATAGAAATTATTTGATTCAGAATTAAATTAGTTATTGATTAAAGTAAAGGTGGTACAGGTGAAAGTTTCACTGTCAATTTTTCTCTCATCTAAGCCACTAGCTAGTTGCTGCATTAATTTTATAACATGGATCACGTTGTACCATTCAGCTGTTTAATTTAAAATTATTATGCCTAAGAGGATTAATTAATTGTCTGTTAATTAATGGGATGTGGTTGCAGTTATGCTCGGAGACGCATCCCTATTTTCAGGTAGCATGATAACCGATACAAAACACTGATATTTACAATCAATGTTTTTATTGCTATTTTCTTAATTAATTTTTCTGTCAATCTATGTGAAATAAATTAATTATTATTCAAGCAAACGAAAACATAAGTGCTTGCTTGGCAGTTCTAGTGTATCGACTAAATAAGGGATGAATAAATATAAATTAAAACAACTAATTAGTACCATTTTGGTCCGATGGTAGAAGAAAGGCAGTTTGATGGATGGTGGTATAAGGAGATGTTTATGCAGGAAGGTGCATTGTCAGTGGTTATGGAAGTTGACAGTGGATGGTAGGAGGATGGGCTTTGGTTGCATTTGTTGTGGATTGTACTTTGTTGATCTTAGTTGGTGTGATAAGTTCTTGCGTAAGGAGTTGGTAGTGTATAGAACAGTATAAATTTATCCCAGAAACTGTAGTAAGAGGGATCCATGATCCATGTCCCACGATTGTTATGATGATTTATTGTTGTTCTTATTTGTTTCTGATGGGTGGACTGCATAATTTTATTCATTTATAAAAGTCTTCTTTGTTATTCGTCATTGATTGGTGCTGAGCCAACTGTATGGAATTAAGACCACCTCTTCGTTTTATCCTGCTTCTTACATGGTAGTATTTTATTGATTGGATGTTTTGGCTCAGCCCTTTTAAGAACACCATAGATTTTATATTCATAGGTCAAGAAGATTTTTTCTTTTTCTTTTTCATCCTTTTTTTTCTAAATTACCTTGAAAACCAAGCTAAGTTTTAGAAAAGTAAGCGACCACCAAATATATACATTTTAAGTACTTGTTAAATGGTCGTCGGTTTTAGGTTTCAAACTCATGATTTTGGTTACGAACCATCTGTTTCTTTTTTTATTTGATTTGTTGTATCTTAATGTTTATCGACGTTGTCCTAAAATCATATTAAAGCCTAATTTTCATCATTTGATCGGATGTTTACTTCTCCTTCCATAGGATTAACAGTATACAGCCCCATATATTTCACTAGTCCTCCTTCACTGCCTGCAAATTCTGTTGGGATTGTTAATGTTAATGGATTGGTCATTTCGCCTTTACAGTGGCAGGGACTTGTACATTTAGCTTTATAAATGTGGTGAAATAAGTAGGAGTGTAGTTGGTAAAATTGGACAAGGGCTTCTATCACATTAGATAATAGGTACATGTAGATGATTCAACGGTGTTGGATGCAATAAGAAAGTAGATTTCAAAGCAGAAACAGTTATACTTGGATTAAGAAGCATATTTTTTTCTCCTGACTAAAAATAATTGGTTTACACGAGGAGTGAGGTAAATTTGACCAAAATTGGGATGTAATAACTTAATGTATGGTTGCCAAAATGAATACCAAATTCCTGAAATTTATCTTCCCAAAGGCTATTCACAAAAACGCTATTAAATTTCACTATGAATGGAAAAGTTTAAAATCCTACACCAAGTATAAAAAAATCTTGAAAATTCAGGTTCCACCAATTTGGAGTTAGTGATGTAACTCATGAACTCTGTCTCGCCTAAAGAGTTTGGAGTGCCATTATTTATTCTTTCAGGAGATGATAATATGGCATTAAAGTCCCCTAGTAGGATCCAAGGAAGTTTGATTTAAGCAGCTTGGCGTTTAGTATAATTCCATAAATAATTTTTATGTTAACCAGAATTGGTCCTATGAACGACAGTACAAATTAGACTCAGGCCAAAAGCATCATGCAAAATACAAGAGATGTATTGAGTGTCAGAGTGCAAAATTATGCCAGACCAGACATTCGAATCCCATAACATAAATTTTTTACCTTTTGGATCATAGCAGTTATTATGAACATATTTCCATTTGGTACGCATTTTGTAGACTGCGTTAGATATATTATCAGTTTGTGACTTATGTTCCACCAAGCCAACAAGAGAGTATCTATTAGAGTTTAAATGCTGCAGTAAACTTAATTTCTTAGCTGGCGAGTTTAAGCCCTTAATATTTCACACGAGGAATTCCAGTAAAGAGTTTGAGAAGTACTACTGCATTCGAGGGAAATGAAGGTGTGAAGAGGGTGATAGGGGGATGATGAATGAAGTGGAGACAGTGGGTGTGAGTTTGTTTTCGAGTAGAGGAATTGTAGAGGAGGAGGAGGCAAAGTGATGTGCAGGGAATTGCAAGTGAAGTATGTTGTATTAATTGCAGTGTGATGGTGATGGCACTGTTTCAGTGAGATGATGGTAGTTTGGCCAGAGGAATTTGATGGATAAAAAAACACCTACCTCAAGTACTCTACTATAATCACTGAGAATGTATCCGATGAGCTATCATTTAATTTGTTTCCAATATTCAGCTTATGCATGGTTCAACCTGTGTTTGAATTACATTCCTCTTAGACTGATCTTTTATATATATTGCAAAGTATTCCTGACTTAATTATTGTCTTTTGTATAACAATTCTCTTAATTGCAGGACTTTGTACGAGACGGTTCTTATAGCCAACAAGAGATAGACGAATTTAGCTAGTTATATCATGTATAATTGGATGTAGTTGATTGTGTACGCTGATCTTTTGTAACGTACGTTGGTATTTTGTTATGTACGTTATGTTTGTGATCGATTATATTCTATTTTGGTCTGTAAACATGAATTATGTTGATGGATAATATAATTATATTTTTTGTTCAATCAGTTCATAGTAACGTTGGTTTATAAAAAATTAAAATTCAATTTCATACTGTTTCTATAATCTTAACAGGTAATTATAATATATTTTTTTTGCTTCAGATATTACTTGTGTCGGTTGTTACTTCAAAGGGAACCGATACAACTTTATATCAATTGTGTCGGTTGAAAAAACAAACATAGCCGACACAAATATCAATCATTTGTGTCGGTTGTTATTAAAGAACCGACACAAAACTATGAACAGTTGTGTCGGTTTTTATAAAAGGACCGACACAATAAACGGCGGTGTGCTTCACTAAACAAGCTAATTTGTGTCGGTCCTTTTAGAAAGACCGACACAACTGTTCATAGTTTTGTGTCGGTTCTTTAATAACAACCGACACAAATGATTGATATTTGTGTCGGTCGTACAACCGACACAACAGAAAAATGTCTTTTGTGTCGTCTTCATATGAGTCGGTTGTAAAACTGACACAACAGGGGTTACACACACAAATGACCAGTTTTGTATTAGTGACTTAGCCTTGGGGCTAAGTAAACGCTAATTATCGTTTGATTAACGTTAAACGTTAAAGTTGATTTGGGGAAAGAAATTTATTACTAAAGCAACGGAATCAAATATTTCCCAAAATAATCAATTGGTCGACACCCTAGTCACAACAGGTCGACCCCTAGCACTCGAACGGTTGAATAAAAGTGATCGACCGGTCGGTACCACATATTGGTAGTGGCGACTAGGATTTGAAGCGGTGTGGTATTATTTTAACGCTCTAGATTTATTCATTACTCACATACTTCCATTCTGCGATTCTTGAGTGTTTTAATCCCTATAAATAGAACCCTATCCTCTCCACTTTTTATTCGTTCAGTGAAACTTTGCCATTATTGTCTCTCCAAATTAGATTCAGAAACTCCATAGAGAATTCAGGTAAGAATCCAATCTATTTTCTATTTATTTCTTCTTCCTCCAACCTATTCTTATTATATTATTCTCCAACTATTCTGATTCTAATGAATATATATACCTATTCCCAGTTGTGTGTGTGTGTATCAAAAGAGATTCATTCTAGAAGAGATTATGAGGCATGCAAATCCAAGGAAGGGGATGCTAAGGTGTTCTATAAGTGGAAACATTAGTATTTCTTTTTCGGTAATTGTTTAGTATATCTCATTTTGGATTTGAATATGTCTAAGGGATTTTAGGATTGCGAAAATACGGTAGATAAAATCCCCCAAAATTCTTTTTTGTTTCGAAATGTCAATTCTATGTTATGATTCTCAATTATTTACATTAATTTGATAGAATTTGTTTTGTTTATGTAGTTTTTGATAATTTCATTGTCTATTCCACTTCTCCTTCTTCTTTGGTTCAAATTGTGATTCTTCAATGAAATAAGGGGTTTAGATTATGAATTCTATTCGTAGTTTACACAACCTATCCTTATCTATTTCTTTGTAAAAGAGGAGTTCAATAGAATATGGGGATTAGATTGCAATTCCTATTGTTAAAATAGTCCCCATTAAATTGGTATAATAAATTGGGTTTCTATTTTATTTGCAAGTCTGTTATTGCAGTTTTGGTTATGAATATTTATTCCCTTTTTGGATATTAGAATCCTTTATTTCGGTATGTCGAAATCCTAGGAATTTGAAGAAAAAGGACTTGTAAGAGTATTTGGTTAGGGAATTGAAATTTAACACTAGTTTGGGACATAAAATCCATGTGTTTAGAATTTATTAGACGTGAATATTTATTTATCTCTATTAGCGTAATTAACGTATAACTATTGCATATATGGCGTAATTAATTAGGTAATTATTATTTTAATTTATCTCCCCCATTAGGAAGGTAATTGGTTGTTAGGCGAAAATAAGAGGAAACTCTTATATAGCCTAATATTTATTTTAAAGCGTAATAAGGAAAGTTCCTTATAAGGCCTTATTTATGAAATGATGAGATGAGTATATATAAATACATATGAAGAGTATTAGATTTATGGCTAAATCATATGGATGCGAGGTTAATAAAGTTACATGATGGAAGTTGGCCCTTAACTTTGTGACTACCATCAGTTGTGTACACTTTGATTGATGTGAGATATCCTTATGATAAATATTGGTAATGGTGCGAGGTTAGTCCCAAATTTTGTAGGGGAAATTTGTCCAGCTAATCTAGCTACCAGTTCCTACAAATAGTCAGATTGATGCGAGACGTCATTATGAGTATGAGCCATGAGACGAAGGGCCTACTTTGGAGACTTAAGGTATTAAGTGGTTGTTTGAGGGCCTTCCTCTTTTTTCCAGGTGAAGTATTAAACGGTCAAGGGATTATGTTAGATGGTATCTCAATGGGGGTCCCCTTATGAAAATAGGTATTAAATAATAGGGTCTGCCTTAATTAAGGTATTAAATGACCAAAGTCTGCCTATTTTCCACAAGGAAGTATTAAGTGGCCTAGGAGATTCCATATGATGTCAGCTAGATAGTACCATTGAGGATCATGCCTTGGAAATAGGTATTAAATGATGGGGTCTGCCTTAGTTAATGTATTAAATGACTAGAGACTGCCTATTTTCCAATAAAAGGTATTAAGTGGCTTATGTACCGTCTCTTACATTGTTAGCTATTTATGACATATGATTGGGATATGAGATTCTATAAACCTACTTATGCAATGGAAAGCATTAAGTGGTTAGACCCACCTGCTTTCCTTATAAGAAGGGTTAAATGGTTTTAATGGTTTTATATTCGTAGTCATATTCTTATTTTGAAATATACTGCCCAAATACTGAAAAGGTAAGACTCGAGGTTTTTATTCACCAGACATTTGTTGTTCTGACTCCCACCTTATTACATCACATGTTAAGGATGGAGTAATGGCAAGGACGATGCTTAGAGATAGAGAAGCTTGGCTTGTGGCAGTATTTGTGATTATTACTTACTTTTATGTGTACCCATATATTTAGATAATTGTTGTAACGGGTATTACGTTATGGTTTTTATGGAATTTTATATTATGACATTTCTATGTTTTTTAAATAAATAGGTAAGCTTTGCTATTATATTTTATTCCATTCGTTGCGAGCTCTAAAAGTTTAGTTATGACTCTATATTGTATTTCATCTTCCAAACAATAGCCTTTCTTAGAATGGATCTAAGTTTCGATCGGCTTTTTCTTGGTCGAAATTTAGGCCTGTTCTGGGTTGGGTTGTTGCAAAGTGTCACCATTTAAGGATTACTATTCACCTAGGAGGTGATAAGATGTATAGGGATATGAAGAGAATTTTCTATTGTCGGGGATGAAAAAGAAGGTAGCAGAATTTTTCGCTAGAGTTTGACTTGCTAAAGGATAAAAGAAGAACAAGGGAAGCCCGAAGGATTGTTATTGCCAAGGGAGGTGCCAACTTGGAAATGGGAACATATATATCAATGGACTTTATACATGTGTTTCCTAGGAATCAAAATGGCAATGAAGTAATCTGGGTTATAGTGGATAGACTCGCTAAAAGTGCCGATTTTATTCCCGTTAGAAGTAATAGGACTATAGCATCTTTAGCGTAAATTTATATTATGGAGGTGGTTCGACTTCATGGAATCCTAATTAGCATTGTTAGTGATAGGAGCTCCTTATTCACTAGTGAATTTTGGAGGAGTTTGTAGTCATTTTTAGGAATTTCATTAAATCTTAGCACTGTTTACCACTCACAAACCGATGGTCAAACAAAAAGGGTAAATAGAATTTTGGAAGACTTATTGAGAGTTTTCATCATGGACTTTGGAGAAAATTATGAATAACACTTACCTTTACTAGAATTCGCTTACAATAATAGTCACCAAGTGACGATTGGCATGGCCTCCTTTGAAGCGTTATACGGGAGGTCGTGCAAACTGCTAAATTTTTGCTGGAAACCACCGATAAAATTCTACTCAGACCAATTTGATTCGCGAGACCTGGGAAAAGATAAAGTTGATTAGGCAATAAATGAAAGCCGTACAATATCGCCAAAAATCCCTTGGAGACAAGCAAAGGAAGGAATTAGAGTTTGAGGTAGTAGACATGGTGTTTGTTAAAGTCGCCCCTCTTAGGAAGGTTATGAGATTTGGAAAGTCAGGGAAATTAACGCCAAGGTTTGTTAGGCCTTTCCTGACCTTGGAAAGAATAGAGAACTTGCTTATCAAGTATAGCTACCGTATAAGTTGGAAAGAGTCCATAACATATTTCACGTTTCGCACTTGAGGAAATGCCTTTATAACACAGCCACAGTTGAGCATGATCAGTTAGTAGACATTAAGACGAATCCGGTAGCACCATGTGCCACCGCACGCATAGTGGAGCATGGCACTAGGAATCTCTACAACAAAGAAATTAGGCTGGTTTGAGTACAATGGGAAGATAATCCAGTGGAAAGCACATGGGAAACTAAAGAGGGATTATAAGTTCTCATCCTGAGCTTTTCTACGGTAAACTTTTTATCTTCAAAATTAGTTTTTGATTGCATTATGGTTGAAAGATTGGATGATAGGGAATGGTTTCCATGCTTTTTTACTAACTTTTTACATTTATGTTGAAATTTTTGCATGTTTAGGATGCATGCATGATTATATTTCACGATCTTGCATTCATGCTAGGACTGAGGTATATCTGCATACATAATCACATTGCATTTTTGGTTGAGTAGATGGTTGTGTAGATAACTTGGTGGTATAACATGGATGCTTAGTGCGCGTTACACTGTATTTCCTTTAGGGATTTCGAGGATGAAATTCTTTTTATGGGGGAGAATATAACACCCTATAAAAACTAATAAGAAATTAATTATCAATAATAAGGTTTAAAATGGAAATTTTGTAAATTTTGGTATTTAGCAATGAAAGTTATGTCGTTGCGTTTGTGGCAATTTTCTAATCAATTTTCATATATAAAGTTTTGTGATCGAAGCTCAAACCAAAAAGTTATTGATGTTTGAAGTTTTCAAATTCAAAATAATTCAAATTAACGTTTATAATTAATGTTAAGAATTTGAAATTTAAAAATTAATGTTGATTAGAAATGGTGTTAGGGAAAACATTAAAATAAACTTTAAAGTTAAAAATAATTAAGGAATTAAGTAAAACGTGAATTAAAAGATAAAAACGTTCCCAAAATAATAAACTGGTCGACTGCTTTCTTAGGGTCGGTCGACCGCTAGCGGTCGACCTTTTGGGTAGTAGAGGTCGACTGGTGCATGTTGTGGTGGTTAGGGTTGTTTAGGCCAGGAACGGTATGGATTTTATTATTTTAAACCACTTAAATCTGACGATTTTGATGACTTCTGACCAATAAAATAAGAGCCTAACCCTCTTACTTTTATTCACAAATTATTTGGGAATGTAAGCCGAGCTCTATCGCTTTCTTCCTTCCACTTGATTCAAAAATCTCTTAAGGTCCTCAGGTAAGGGATTTTAGATATTTATATTCAATTTCTAATTCTATTCTCCTTCAATCCTAGAAATTTTGAATCTAATTAATATGCAATCCAATTTTTTGTATTTCGAAAAGGAAGAGATTGAATAATAGGCGTGTTTAAATCCAAAGGAGGAAGCTCGGAATTATCTATAAGTGGAAATCTTAGTTTTTCTCATTTTTGTAATTGCATAGTATAGGTTGGATTTGATATATGCCTCGGAGAATTTGTTTAACGAAAACTTTAAATCTAAAACCCCCCCAAAGCGAAATACCAATTCTTATGTTATTGTAATCTCAATTATTCTATAAAAAAATGATAGAATTTGTATAGTTATTGCAATTTTAGTCTTTTACTTTCTATTCCACTTCTCATTTTCTTCTTTTGATCTGATTGAGGGTTCTAAAAATTAGGAAATAGTGTATAAAATACAGATTCTCCTAATCTTAATTTGCACTGCTCATATCCATAATTTAAATATGAATCTCTTTTTCATTTTATATGTGGAAGTTGAATAGAGTGTAAAAGGATTAAATAGTAAATTTTATTGATGTTGACTCTACTATTTTAATATAAAATGAGTTTGATAATTTATTTTATTTTCTTATACAAGTCTATTGTTGGGATGAAGATATTAGCTAATTTGTATGTTATGGTATGGAATTAGACTTGTATAAATTGGAAGTTTTGACATTTAACGGTTAGTATAAGGCATAACCTTCGCATGCCAATAAATATTTTAGTTACGTACTTATAAATATATATTACTATATGAATAACGTATAGTTAATAACGTATTAATCACGTAATAAATAGGTTAGTAATTAGCATTAAAAATCACATAGGATGAAATAAATGGATGATTATAATTAGTGGTGGCATAAAGGGTCTTTCTTTATAGCGTTAGTGAATGCTATGAGATATGTTGAAGTATGGATAGGGAAGTGTAAATTATGACTAATGAATAGGGATGCAAGGTCAGTCAAAAGCATACGAAAGTCTGCCCAGCTAATCTGGCTACCAACAGTATGACTTTTGAGCTGATGTGAGACATCTCCTATAACAAGTACCTATGGAGGATGAGAGGTTAATCCTAAATTTGTAGGATAAGTCTTTCCAGTGAATCTGGCTACCAGTGCCTTCAAATATTTGGGCTAATGTGAGATGTCACACATGGGTTACGGGTCATTATGTATAGGACCTACTTCGGGGATCGAGGGTAGTAAGTGGCTGTTGTTGGGTCCGCCTCCTCCCTAATTTTGAAGTATTAAATGGTCGAGGATAGCGTTAGGAAAAGTAAATCGAGATCTCGGGAAGGGTCTACTTCGGGTTTGAGGTATTAAATGGTTGTTGTAGGGTCTGCATCTTTCAAAAAGAAGTATTAAGTGACCATATGAGGTTTCATGCGTTGTCAGCTAGATTGTACCAGAGAGGGCCGCCTTTGGTTAGGTATTAAATGATGGGGACCTGCCTAAGGGAAAGGTATTAAATGGTTAGAATCTGCCTAATTCTTATTGAAAAGGTATTAAGTGGCATGGGTACTTTCTCTCACATTGTTCGGACATGATTGATGGTAGATGCATAGGATTGGGAATAGCCTTGGGCCAACAGTTGAAAATAAGTTATAGAGATTGGTTAGAAAAGTGTATGTTATAGGATTGGACTGGGAAAGGGATTGGACTGGGAAAGCCTTCGGGCTTACAGTTGAAGGTATTTGTAAGAAATATAGTTAGGATACGTAAGACATATTTTTACCAAAATTATACTGGCTAAGTACGATTATGGAAAGACTTGAGATTTTACTCACCAGACATTATTGTTCTGACTCCCTCCTTATTACAACACAGGTTAGGGAAGATAAAGCAGATCTGGGAGATGAAGGCGGAGATGGAGTCTTTGTGGTAGTTATCAATCTACTTATGTTTTTGTTATATTTGATGTACCCATTCAGACATGATGTTATTGTATTTTAAGATTTTGTACCGTGGATATTAAGATGTCATGTTCTATTATGATACTTGAATTTTTATAAAATGGGTAATATTTTTGATATTATATTTTACTCTTTCGCTGTGAGATTCTGATAGCATTATTATATAGCTCTATGTATTGTTCTTACCAACTAACAGCCAACTTTGGAATTGGTCTAATGTTCGAGAGGCCTTTTCTTTATCGAAAATTAGGCCCATTTCGAGGCGGGTTGTTACATGCATCCATAAACATAAATCGATTTGAATAAGTTATTGCATCAAATATACAAATATATAACATCAGTTAAAAATCAATAAGGTTTGGTTTGATACAACTCAAGAGGTAGTAATATGCACATAGGGAATATTATATCCATAGTTATTTATTATCTTTTGTTATAACAAGGAAATATAATTTTCCTACACGGTTATAGCATATAAAGAATATTTAATCAATGGAAACATTTTCACTTACTTATTGAACTAATAAATGCAAGTTTCATTATATTGCAGTTTATAAGATGCAAAGTAAAATATTTGTTTCTAGTTTATATCTTGAATAAGCCACCTTGAATAATTGCAAATTTTATGTCTTGAATAGGCCACCTTAAAATTGTTCGAAATTGGTTCGGTGTTTCCTGTAAAAAAAGGTGACTTGAAAGCTACATTATTAATTATAGGAAAATGAAGCAAGTGTTTTTTTAAGAAAATAAATCCGAATGAGCTAAATAAAAAAATTAATTTTGTTATTTGGTTGTTATAAGTAAAGGAATAGCCAGCAAGGCATATAATTTAATTTTTGTTGCCTTCCTATGTAAATGAAAATA
This sequence comes from Allium fistulosum, assembly GCA_030737815.1. Classification (NCBI taxonomy): domain Eukaryota; kingdom Viridiplantae; phylum Streptophyta; class Magnoliopsida; order Asparagales; family Amaryllidaceae; genus Allium; species Allium fistulosum. The sequence continues at coordinate 532,603,322 of CM060904.1, forward strand.
CTTGAACATATGAATTAAGACCTAGTTAGGTAGAGATCAAGAGACTTTGTGTATGTGTGTATGTGTGTGAGTGTGTGAGTGTCTATATATGTGTGTGTATTTTAGTTCGCAGTAAATTAATTCCTTTCAAGCATGAGCTTAGTAGAGCCACTGACATGAATATTTACAGCTATGGCACAATTACAACTGTGCAACTAAGTAGTAAATTTAAACCTTTAAATTGCCTTTATCCAAGGAAACTCTAAATACCCTCTTAAGTCATGACACTAAATTCTAAAATTTGGTAATTTTTAGATTGGAAACAAGTAAAATATTTGAAATAAAGTGCTAAAGTATGACTTCTACTAAAACATTTCATATATTTCCAAAATCCATGTTTGAGTTGTATTATGTGGTTCTGCCATAGAATGATAGTAAATATACTATATTCTTAACATTACTTAGCTATATCCTTTTCTTTCTTATATGTAAACCAATTTCAGGATTTTCTGTCTAGTTGTCAACTATGATAAAACCTATATCAGTAACTAAACATAACCAAAGGAGAACAGATAATAACGTAATCATGCAAACAAGCTTCTTCGTAGGTATTAATTCTATATATGTATCTAACTGAAATTATTTGATTTTAAAATTTTGTACAAATATTATTCTATCCCACCATAAAATTTTAACTTGATGTAGAAATATTAAAATTTTACTACATAACATATCAAATGTGTGTGTGATGGTATATCAAATTTAATGAAAACTCAAAATCTATGTAATCTTGTTTAATCATTATACTCTAACTTGATGTGTGTACAACTATGTTATCTATAATGAAATTCCGACCTAAGTAATCTGTAATGACCCGTAAATTCATCACTTCAGAAAAAAATTCAAAATATTCAAAAATAAGATTTTTAAACATAAACGATGATGTTTTAAATAGTAAATAATACTGGTAATCTTATTTTGAAAAAATATATATAATTAATACAAAACCACACTTTGGTAAATATCGATAAAATGATCAAAAATTGTTTTATCAGTAAACAGCTCTTTAGCCATCCGTACTCTTGCATGGAGCTGGGTACATACACTCATATATAAGTATTAATATGTAATAAAACTATCTATTTTATTTTGAAATTTAAATTGCCCTAATAACACTCTTGTAGATATCACTATTTTGTAATAATTGATTTTTGAATTTAAATTTAGTTTAAATGATTTAATAATTATTTTAATTATTAAGTAAGCCCTTTTAATTATTATACAATGATGAAAATATTATTTTTAAACTTTGTTCATGAATATGTGTATATTTACTAAGAAGAGAAAATATGATCGAAAATCGAAATCGAAATTCGTAACAATTCAACATGAATAAGTTATGCAACGTTGTGGATATTATGTAACACACATATGCATATGTACATGTACGTACATGAAGACATATCCACATGCACATGAACACACATATGCACATGTAATTAAATATATAAATATTACTAAAAATATCTAAGATATTTCCTAAATTCTTTAACTCTTAAGCTTACACAAAGTCAACACTAACCATCAAAGTACCACATGGCCTTGTCCATGATGGAAGAGACTTGGGCCGTGCATTGAAAGGAGGGAGGTGATGATGGTGGTGCATGTGATGCTGATGAAGATGATGATGTATATGTAGATATTTTTCTTCTCTTCCTTCCCTATAAATACCACATACTCTCCACTTCATTTCTACACATCTTCTTCGTCATTTCTAAGCTCTTTCTTTCCTCTTTCGTGGCCTCTCATGTTAACAAAATAATTCTAAAATATTTCTCAAAAGAAATATAATTATAATATATACATATAAATACACTTAAGCACCTCAAAACTATTCCAAAACTCCACTCTTCCTCTTTACCATCCACGGCCTCATTTCCTCTATCAAAGGCCAGGACCAACTCTTCTCCTACCCTAGGCCGTGAGCACTCTATCCCATCCCCAAGCAAGGCTGAGCCATCTAGGAGCTTAAGTCTAAGGGATCGTAAGCTTTATAATACAAGTAGCGAAGCTATAGCCTTTTTAGGTTAGTCATTAACCCCAGGTGAGAAACTCCTAAACTATAGTTATATATATTATTGGATGATATATATGTTTGGATATGATCGTAAATGATGGTTGTTTGATATGGTTGTTGAATATATATATATATATATATATATATATATGCAAGTCACGTTAATACACACCGATAAGGACAAAGGAAATCACTTTCGTTTATTAGATAAAATGGTGTGTATGGAATGTTTAAACCTCTTAAAAATGGTTTAATATGATTTAGAAATGTTTTGCAAACATTTAAAAGTGTATTGGCCAAGTTTAAAAGAATATTGAAAATTGAGTCAAAAATAGGCACGTCGCATAACGATAGTTTGCAATATCGCGCCGTACAATCAAACGAATATATAGAATGGAATATAGCTCAGAATTCTTTGAGATAAGAATTTTTTTGAACTATTATATCCATAGTTTTCAAAAAAGAAAGAAAATTAAGATTTTGATAAGTAGATTTTGAAATAAGAACAACAAGTTTTCGAAAAAATAGCTGTTTTGCAGTTCGGAATCCATAAAAAGAATTCTTTAAAATGATATTTTAAAATTATTTAAAAATAAATAAATCCTAAAAATCTTTTAAAATATTTTTAAAGTGATTTGAGTTACAAAAATGAATTTTCAAATGATAGAAAAGTTGTTTTGATCAATACAGCTTAAAAAGCACCATTCGCAACACTTTTCTATAAGTTTTGAAATATTGTCCTAAACGCAACAATTCTTTTCCAAATCTTTTTTAACTGTTTTTAAATGAATAATAGAGTTTTTTAAAGGTGATTTGTAGGATTTATAAATTATTTCAAAGTGGTTAAATAAATATTAAAAGTTAATTAAGTATGCTAAAAGATTTGGAGTCCATCAAATAACTTGACCACCTTATGGGCGACAGAGAGATAGTGTCTAGGCTTGAGTTTGGAAAACTAGTTTCATGCTCTTCCTGGCTATCCAGATTGGCCCGATGGAGGGAATAGTAAATTTGATTTACTCGGATCAAAGTTTTCCCGAAGTATAAAGGATATAATTTTCCGAATATAAATAACTTGGATTTTATGGAGATAATCTTCTAATGCTCGATGTTAAATCCCGAATAGGGAACTCATAATATTCGTGGAATTGAAAAGGTGATTGCGCCGTTATTCCCCCTATAGTACTTATTGAATACAGAAATTGATATTGAGTATAATTATATGATTTCCATAGATTCTGCTCACTTAATATTTACTGGTTTTGGATTAACATCCGAGATAACATGATTTTAACTCAATCAAAATTTTGATTTTGAATTAAGAAATATTTACTAAGATTTAAATAAATAATTTTCCAAAGAGAGGTTTAATGATTCCGTATATACCGAAAAGAAATGTTTGAAAGATATATATCTCTTGAGGATATTTTTGATAAAAAGGAAGTAATAAATCAAAAGAATATTTCCCTATTTACTTAACATTTCTTTTATCAATGATCGGTTTGAAGGAACCAGGGTTGGATTTGGGTGATTCCTATCAGAAGACCACTTCAAAACAATTTACATGTTCGAAAATAAAAGACATGGGATGATATGATTTGGAAGACGGAATGTAAGGCTGCTTGTAACTGACCCTCAAGGGGAAATTTCCCATATCATATTATGTGGCAGTAGTTCTTTATTTGAGATCTTCGATGTAAAGGCTCCTCGCTACTAATCCTAGGGGTAATTCCCGACAGGATGTGGTAGGAGAGTTCTTTCGGTTTGTCCTATTCTTGGACAATTTGTATGGACGAATGTCGGACGTTGCATTTCTAGTTACATAAATTGATCTCTATGAACGTATCATCTGTTCGGTGGCGGAGTAGGCAACTTCTCTTAGCTTAACACCCTTTTCGATGATGTATGAGCTCAGAAGTTATACGTTTGTAGAAATCAGTTGTTTGACCATGGAATGGCAGTGTGGCATTCAAAGTGAAATGTGCTATGTGAAAGGTAATCACTACCTCAGGCCTCATCACCCGGTAATGGCTTAAACAGGGTATGTCGTAAGGCTATGTGGTTCGCAACCATTAGGGTATGGTCATCACCTTTTTAGATTACTCTCTATATGTCGAGTATGTGGTGTATGCTATGGGATCGCGAATAGATCGGTTACGACCGGGGTGATGTCGTATTTGGTTTCTATCCAGGCCATATATGAGTGCAAAATTGGGATAGACCGGTCTTGCCAGATGTGGAGGGTTGTTTGTGTATCCTTGGTACATTCCTCTAGAGATGTACTGTATGGGAAGGAGTCCCTTACCTGCCATTGTATGGAAATCCATTCTCCAATAAGTGCCTTCGAACTTAGTTGTAAACCTATTATGCCATCAAATTTAACCAGTGTAAAAATTTCGGCTAAGATTCATAAGTTTTTTTGGAAAGTATTATCAAAGAATGTCATTAAATAATAATATCCTTAGATTTTGCATAGCAAATATTTTGTTTATCATAAGGTAAAAACCAGTTCGGTGTTTATGTGTGGCGTGGTCTTATGAGATACCTTTGTTTTCAAATATCCGTATTTTAAGTTTCTCACAATAGTCCCATGACTGACCCAAAGTTTATTTTTCTTTTCCCTTAAATTCTAGGTGCCCTATTTTTCCTGGCAGCCAAGTAGTTAGCTGATGTAAGAGTCCAAAAACTCGGCCTTCGAAAATCGGCACCCGTACTTCACTTGTACTCGAAGTCCATAGATTGAAACGCCGAATCTGGCACCCCGGAGCTTATAACACAGTAAGTATAACAACACAGCGGAATAAAGAAATGAATGATATCATATTCAACTCCAACGAATATAATATCCAGAATGATATACAACAATGATATCAATATGATACAACAATATCAGAGACAAATAAAGATGCTACAGCGGAAACAACATAACTGATAACTCCAATGATCCCCAAAAGAGAATGAGTCAACAACTCCAACATCAAGCTCGAACAACCATCTTGTTGCACAAAGGTAAGCAAGTGCAGTCATCAACTCCGATGAAGTGAACTAGCTCCAGATAATCTACTAAACCTGACTATCTGAAAAACCCAACTCTAGACTGCCCGTGTGGAAAATTGTGGGCACCCAGAGTTTAGGAAGGGAACAATAAACTCCAGATCAGTCATGGGACTGGTGTGAGAAACAAAAACAGTTTATCTTTAAACAATCAACAAAAGGATTTTAAACATTGAAATCCGCAATGCTTTTGGAAAATGAAACTACCATAAGGCCTCCCGCCACACACACAATGCAAACGCAGAATTGGAGGAGATTTCTTCTTATGATAGTCAAACATGCTTACTACGCAAAAACACCTTTGATATTATTACTAGTGCATAGTGTGGAAAACATTTCGAAAGTATAATATTAATCTTAGCCAGCATAGGCATTCCACACTTATTCCTTCTATAGCTACTATGTTCAATAGCAGGTTACCGCCACATTCCATAGCAGGTTATACAACAAAAACCGTACAGGGCCCGTATTGTTTCTTTGGATTTTCCAACAACTGGTCAGGCTAAGGAACTTCCTATGCCACATGGGAACGCCTTTGGAGGGACGCCCCGAGCTGTGCAGTTAAAGCGCTCGGCAGATTCAAAGCGGTGGAGGTGCAAAAAGTCAAAGCGGGGATACAGCAAGGATATAGCAGGATATAGCGGATGGCTCTAAAATAGCATATAAAACTCGTACTTAATGCTTTTACAAATATATATATATGGTAATTAAATGAAAAATTATCATTCAATTGAATTATAATTAATACATAAATAATTTTAAATAAAAACATATGCGAATATACTTTAAATAAACGTAAAACTGTTATATAACATAATTGAATTTAGTCGAATATTAGAGTATTTTCATTTCTGAAAATATATTAAAAATTAAATCAAATAAATTAGTTTCATAATTTTTATAATGTATAAATGCAATATTTCAATTCATTTTATTAAAGAAGATATAGCGGAAATAGCGGAATATAGCGGGAATAACAGGATATATCGGAAATAGCTGGGCTTAAAACGGAAAGGCTATATTTTGGGGCTATATGGAAATATCGTAGCGGTAGAAATCCGCTATGAGATATAGCGGGGTTATAGCGGGGTAATAGCGGGTCATTAACTACACAGGCCCCGAGAGACAACCTGTTCTCTGCCAACACAAGGCCGGTTACCCCCTTCCCGGGTAGTAAACCTGAGATATGCCACCCTCGGTCCTTTGGGACCTTTATCCGAGGCCTCGATCACACAGCAACAATCACACAGAGTAAATGAGATTGGAGCAACCACACAGGCAAATATCTGGGCTCCATACCATTATACCACCTTTTTCCACAAGGAATGGTCATACCCTAGGGAAGCTAGCCCTGAAACCTTGCCGCATCTTTCCTGTTTCGACCATTTTTGGTCTGTGAGGCTCGATGAGGACTCGTCCACAAAGCTACGCTTTTTCACAAAGCCATGCTTTGATCAACAAATGACCATCAACACACAACAACACTCAGCATGCCACACTACCAAATTGGGAGTATATCACTGATAACCTTCAACTACATAACCTCTGAGCTCGTACGTCTCAGAGAAGGGTGTTAAGCTAAGAGAATAAATTCTCCGCCACCAAACAGAAATGTATTTGAAAGGAATCAGCTTTATATCTCAAAATGTAATGTCAGACATGTAACAATACAAGTCTATTCCGGGTTCGAACAGAACCGAAGGCACTTCCGAAGAAGCCCTTGCAATCCGGGTATTCACAATCCCGATCGGATTTCCCATCACTTAGGGAATTATATACCGGAGCCACTCGGTGCAGAGACAATCGATAGGTTATCCTATCGTTCTTGCAAACACCCGGTCTTCAACACCGGTCTTCAAATGCTATCCAATCACGACGTATCACTATTCGGAATGGGTTATATGACACAAAGTCCTCTCCCGGATAAACCGAATAATGAGCGCTTAATTTAAAAACATATGGATATTGGGATTTCAATTAAGTCACAACTTATTACCCAAACTTCTCTTTCAAATGGTTTAAATACATTACCATTTTAAACCTGTTAAAAATAAACAGATTCAATTCACAAAGTTCACCCAGTTTCACAAAGATCTATTCATAGATTTTCAAATCGATTTCCATTTCAATTGGATTAACTCGTTTAATCTTTAAATCAAGATTTAATTCATATCTTTCAAAAAGAATTCACTCATAACTTGGAAAACCATTTTTCAATTCAAACTTGAAATTCTTTTAACTTAAATTGGAATTTCATTTCTTATATGAAAGCTTTTATCATTTGAAAAAAAAACAGTTTTCATTTCGGAAAATCTGATTCATTTATACGAGTTAAAGTCCTTGGGTTAAATTCAAATTCCCAAAACCATACTTTTAAATGGTTAAAAATCCCTATAAAACACATTTATTAACTGGTATGGTCTTATCAGTCCATAGTTCCCAAATTTTTGAATTCAATTTCAAATATTTATTTCAAATTTAAATCAAATCATTTAGATTTCAAATCTTATTAAATCATTTGAACTCATTTGAACTCATTTTCAAAAGCTTTCAATTCCAATTCCAAAACTATTTTGGATTCAATAATTCAATCTTTACAATTGTCCAAAATCTGTGACTTAACTGATTTCCACGTGAAATCCATATTTGTGTGTGTATGGTGTAGTCCAGGGGTTTTACACAATAGTACAACATCATCAATCATCACAGATTTAAGCACATCAATATCGATAAGCGGTATAATCTATAATGCTTATCTTCATTCACAGATTCATAGATAAATATGTAAATCTAACAAAGATATATAAATTACATTCATCACAGATAAGTTAATTACATTCATCACAACTCAAATAAAAATAATTCATATCATAGGGCATCACATATCAGGGATATCGAACAATTCAGCATTCAATACCATCCGAACATCCATAAGTAAGATCAATTGGTCATCTGAAAAATTTAAATCAGATTAATAACTTATGAATAAATTACTAATCCTGGTTAATTAATATTAATTAAGTACAAACCATTTGAATTAATTATCCTTTAATCACTTATTAATTAACCTTTAATTATTAATTAATTACCCTTAATTAATAAATCAATTAACCTTTAATCATTAAAAAATTAACCTTTAATTATTTAATTATTCTTTAATTAGTTATCCTAAATTAATTACATTCATTAATTAACCCTTAATTACAAATTTAGTTAACCTTTTAATCATTAATTAATTAATCTTAATCATGTAATTAATTAACCTTAATCAATCTTTAATAAATCTTTGATTAACCTTTAATTATAAATTAATTAATCTTAAATAAAATAAATAAATTAACCATTATTCATTTAAATTAACTAACCTTAATTATTCTTTAATTAAGTAATTATCCTTTAAAATAATTTATTAATTTAACCCTTTATTATTAAGTAATTAATCAATCTTTAATTACTCAAGATTTTAAAGCTAAATCATTACTTAATTATCCATTTAATCGCATCAATTAATCACATTTGAAAACTCTCAGAGATTTAATAATTAATCTAATATAAAAAAAAATTTAAAACCAAATCAAATTATTTTCAAATCACATTTTGAATTTTAAAATTCAAGTTTGAAACTTGTTTGAGAAAACTTCTTCAAGAATTCATTTTAGCTTCAAAACTTGTTTTTATTATTTAAATTTTCAAAACAGGTTTATATCAAAAACCTGAGACAAACCATGATTTCCCCGAGCTAGAACCCGAGACAACCCTTTCTTCTTCTCTCTTTCCCTTTTTTTCTTCCCTGAGTAAATTCGTAAAATGCTTCGAGTTCGACCCGAGAATAACTTCGTCTTCCCCAAAAACATCTATAATAATCAAAACCTAGTTACGATCTGACACACGTGCACCTACGACCTCGTCATCTCCGACCATCGCAGCAACCACCAGCACGTCGACGACCATCATCACCTTCGATTCCGATCACCTGTTCTTTAACACAATCACGAAATCGTATTCGAGCATTTCGTACTCCACTGGAACAAAACCCACCGACAAATAATCATCTCTACCTGACGCCACAGACCACCAGAGGTCACACAAACTTGACCAAAGCTTCGTCACACACCTACGCCTCTAACCCCCTTGGTCCGATCATGCTCGATGCTACCTAGATGATGCAAATGCCTCCACTATGACGTCGACCAGGATGGATCATTAAACCCAAAATTAACGTCGATTAACTTCTCCATTAATCTAAAAAATTATTCACAAATTTTCTGATGATCACCAGACCCCTAACCTCCTTTAACCCTGATCACGACGATCATTACCTCTCCATTCGACTAGAATCGATGAGAATGTATTTTCTGTTCATTTCGCAAAATCGCCCTCAAATCAAAACTAAAAATCTTGAATTCTATATTAAAAATCATGGTTTTCAATCACGAATCCAATTATATAATCAAGATTGGAAAATTTAACAATCAAATTTTGACTTGAATCGGTTTTTCCACTGTATATTTCTATTTTTTGGTTAATTACCTTCAAATTATACTTACAAACATTTTTAAAAACAAGATTTGGTTAATACAAAAAGTTTTCCTTTAATCACTTTAATCCAACTTAGTGTATATGAAGAGATATTGAATTTAGAAGTATGGTTGGCTTTTGTAAACTTAAACAGAGACATGTTTCAGACATGCTCACAGTATTCATACTTATATATACATATGTAATCATATAAAACCATCATGCAATCACTTAACACCAATTTACTTCAAGATTACTGCATGTAACAAGATTTTAAATCAGATTAAAAGCTTTGTTTACTCACAGTGATTTTGAAGAAAGAACAGAGTTGAAAAAAGCTTGTTGAAACTGCAAGCTGAAGTCTTCTTTTGCCTTTAATTCCCTTGTTGATCTCTGAGTTTAAATTTCTATTTAAATTTATGTTTTGTTGAAGTTTAAGATGATGTTTACTTTAGTTTTTCATAGCTTGAAGAAACGAACGGAAATGAGAATTTGTTGATATATATGAAAATGAAGTTTACAGGGTATACATTTTTTTATACAAGTTGATATGAGTTTACAGGTGATATTTTTTTTATTTGTACAACGGTCAGAGATATTTGCTTTTGGAGGCTGATGATAATACTTGTGGTGGCTTGCATTAATTACTTTGTACAAATATATATTTAACTATACGCATATCTTCCTTTGCAAGCCATTTCACTTGTTTCATTCATTCACATATACTTGCTTACTTGTTCACATACTTTATTTTCTTCCTTCTTTTGTGGCTGAGCACATGTTTGTTGTGGTGACTAAAGATATTTGCATTGATTATCATTTATCTTCAAGTTTGGTTTCATACTTGCATATATATAATGTTGTCTTTGTTTTCATGAGTACATACTTAACTATGTATATTTGTTCACACTAGAACATACTTGAATGTATTTTTATTTTATTTTATTTTCTTTTGCAATATCACTTTAAAATATAATAAATTTCCATTTTAATTTTGCTTTAGATTTTATCTAAGTGTTAATTTATCTTATATGTATGTAATTTATTTTTATCTATTTATTTTCATAATTTATCTTTTATTCATTTCTATTTGTATTATATTGTATTATGATATTAAGATTTACTTTATATTGTATGAACTATATAATTTATTTATTTTATAATATAGATGAATTTCCATATTTTATTTATTGTTAAAATTTTAGCAAATGTTTACTTTATATTTTTAGAATTTATCTTTTATAATTTGTCTTTATATACATCTATTTCTATTTTTATTTGGATTCGGGGAAACTCAAATCAATTTATCACTTAATTTTACAATTTTAATTCAAAAATTCAATTAATTATCAATTTAAATATATATAAAATCCGGGGTCGTTACAACCTTCCCCCCTTTAGAAATTTCGTCCTCGAAATTTGCCAGGGAGACACAAAGATAGGTGAAAAATGTTTCATCAAATCAAACTGAATATTTATTGTGCATTTGGCTTACCAAACCAGATAATCTACTAAACCTGACTATTAGAAAAACCCAACTCTAGACTGACCGTTCGGAAAATTATGGGCACCCAGAGTTTAGGAAGGGAACAATAAACTCTAGGTCAGTCATGGGACTAGTGTGAGCAACAAAAACAGTTTATCTTTAAACAAACAACAAAAGGATTTTAAACATTGAAATCCATAATGCTTTTGGAAAATGAAACTACCATAAGGCCTCTCGCCACACACACAATGCAAACGCAGAATTGGAGGAGATTTCTCCTTATGATAGTCAAACATACTTACTATGAAAAAACACCTTTGATATTATTACTAATGCATAGTGTGGAAAACATTTCAAAAGTATAATATTAATCTTAGCCAGCATAGGCATTCCGCACTTATGCCTACTATAGCTACTATGTTCAATAGCAGGTTACCGCCACATTCCATAGCAGGTTATACAACTAAAACCATATAGGGCGCGTATTGTTTCTTTGGATTTTCCAACAAATGGTCAGGCTAAGGATCTTCCTATGCCACATAGGAACGCCTCTGGAGGGACGCCATGAGAGACAACCTTCTCTCTGCCAACACAATGCCGGTTACCCCCTTCCCGGGTAGTAAACCTGAGATATGCCACCCCCAGTCCTTTGGGACCTTTATCCGAGGCCTCGGTCACACAGCAACAATCACATAGAGTAAATGAGATTGGAGCAACGAAACTGGTAAATATCTAGGCTCCATACCATGATACCACCTTTTTCCAGAAGGAATGGTCATACCCTAGGGAAGCTAGCCCTGAAACCTTGCCGCATCTTTCCTGTTTCGACCATTTCCGGTCTGTGAGGCTCGATAAGGTCTCGTCCACAAAGCTACGCTTTTTCACAAAGCCATGCTTTGATCAACAAATGATCAACAAATGACCATCAACACACAGCAACACTCAGCATGCCACACTACCAAATTGGGAGTATATCACTGATAACCTTCAACTACATAACCTCTGAGCTCGTATATCTCAGAGAAAGGTGTTAAGCTTAGAGAATAAATTCTCCGCCACCAAACAGAAATGTATTTGAAAGGAATTAGCTTTATATCTCAAAATGTAATGTCAGACATGTAACCATACAAGTTTGTTCCGGGTTCAAACAGAACCGAAGGCACTTCCGAAGAAGCCCTTGCAATCCGGGTACTCACAATCCCGATCGGATTTCCCATCACTTAGGGAATCTCTATACCGGAGCCACTCGGTGCAGAGACAATCGATAGGTTATCCTATCGTTCTCGCAAACCCCGGTCTTCAACACCGGTCTTCAAATGCTATCCATTCACGACGTATCACTATTCGGAATAGGTTATATGACACAAAGTCCTCTCCCGGCTAAACCGAATAATGAGCGCTTAATTTTAAAAACATATGGATATTGGGATTTCAATTAAGTCACAACTTATTACCCAAACTTCTCTTTCAAATGGTTTAAACACATTACCATTTTAAATCTGTTAAAAATAAACAGATTCAATTCACAAAGTTCACCCAGTTTCACAAAGATCTATTCATAGATTTTCAAATCGATTTCCATTTCAATTGGATTAACTCGTTTAATCTTTAAATCAAGATTTAATTCATAGCTTTCAATAAGAATTCACTCATAACTTGGAAAACCATTTTTCAATTCAAACTTGAAATTCTTTTAACTTAAATTGGAATTTCATTTCTTATATGAAAGCTTCTATCATTTGAAAACAAACAGTTTTCATTTCGGAAATTCTGATTCATTTATACGAGTTAAAGTCCTTGGGTTAAATTCAAATTCCCAAAACCATACTTTTAAATGGTTAAAAATCCCTATAAAACACATTTATTAACTGGTATGGTCTTATCAGACCATAGTATTAGGAAAACAATTCCTTGTTTTCGATGATCACAACTATGCAATGGAAAAAAATGTACATATACAGGAAGTTGATATAGTAAAATCACCAAAGAGACAAGAACAAGACTCAAAAGAAGTATCAAGAGGCTACAAGTCGAGAGAATCGGAAAAGAAATGATACAGGCACAAGAAAAGCAACATGCACTAATCCAGACGTCTGAGTGCACTGACCATACGTCTGGTTAAGTTCTCTGGTTCACAAACTCAGAAGAAACCAGACGTCTAATCCTGAACTCAGACGTCTGACATACATCCAGACATACAACAGATATAAAGACCAGACGTCTGGTTTATAAACTCAGACGTCTGAAATGCTACCAGCCACAAAAAATATATGAAGGCCAGACATCTGAGGTCACTTTCCAGACGTCTAATTTTAGGCTCAACTGTGTATTTTCAAACTCCAACTGTCACATCCGAAAAGACACATCCGCTCCTCTTCATTGCAACTCTTCATCACCAATAGGAGAAACTATACAACGATTGTTAATGAAGGCAATTACACATAAAAACTCTTCACCACTATAAATAGCGTCAGGAATTCAAGAGAAAGACTTACCTTACTTACTTACACTTTTATCTCTTATACTCTGATCTATTCCTGATCCCTTAGTAATCAACTACCTGTATTTAACTCTTCCATATATACAGAACTCCTCATTCAAATATTCTCTAGATAGATATATATATTGGAAGCATTTGTACTCAATAGTCAACATCCATGTTATAGAACACATTCTTGACAAAGAAACTCTGCTATTGTAAACCTGTTCCTCCGGGTCAAGTGAGGGTTAGTTGAAAGGAAATTCTAAAGAGGAGCTTCGGGACTGGACGTAGGACGGGAGGTTCGAACCAGTATAAAATCCTGGTGTGATTATTTTCATTTACTTTGCTAATATCACTTATCAAGTTATATTATATAATTAGCTGTTTATACTTGCATATTTATATATCCTATACGATCCACTCATATAGACTTTCAATTGGTATCAGAGCAAGGTTTATTTTAAAGAACAGTAACACGTTTTTTAATCATTCTAATATGGCAAGTATTTTTCAAGAAGGACAATCCACAGCACGACCCCCACTTTTTAATGGCTCTAATTATTCATATTGGTCAACACGTATGAGAATTTTTATGGAAGCTAATGGTTTAGAAATTTGGTCAGCCACTCAAGATAAATATGAAGCACCAACTACTCCTATGAACACATGGACCGATGCACAAAAAACATCAGCATCAAATAATGCTAAATCTATGAATGTTTTGTTTTGCTCACTAGACAAAAATGAATTTTCACGTGTCATGTTATGTACAACTGCATTTGATATTTAGCGTACCTTACAAATTACACATGAAGGTACAACAAAGGTCAAACAAACTAAAATTTCAATTTTGCAAAATCAATTTTCATCATTTAAAATGAAACAAAATGAAACTATAGTAGACATGTATTCTAGATTTCAAACTATTCAACATGATCTTATGGCATTAGGAGTTAAGTTTACTGATTTTGATTTAGTTTCTCGAATACTCAACTCTTTAACACCTGATTGGGAAAGAAAGGTATTAGCTATTGAAGAAGCTAATGATCTCTCTACTCTCAAAGTTGAAGAGTTAATAGGAAATTTGATATCCTATGAAGCTAATTTGCAGACACGTAAAGAATTAAATTCGGAGAAGAAGAACATAGTCCATCAATAAAGAATGATGACTCGGATTTAGATGAAGATGAGATAGTATTTATTGCCAAAAACTATAATAGATTCAAGAAATTTAGAAATATGACCAAGTTTCAAAAAGAAGGAAAGACTAACTCAACAAATCTATCTCAAATTAAGTGTTATGAATGTGATCAATACGGACACATGAAAAAGGATTGCCCAAAACTTAACAACGATAAAAAGAAGAGCAAATTTGAAAAATCCAAAAAGAAGAAAGCTTTCAAAGTAACATGGGATGACACCGACTCTTCATCTTCAGAAAGTGATAGCGATAGTGACGGAGAACAAGCTAATGTATGTTTTATGGCACAAAATGATGAGGTATGTCCGAAACTTAGCTATGAAGAATTACTTGAACTTAGCATGGAATTAGATGACAAATTTAGACAAATTAAAAAATTGAACAAGGAAAGTATAGTAAAAATAAATAGATTAGAACTTGAAGTTGGAATGTTGAAAGATGAAAAAGTTATTTTAGAAGAAGAACTTGAAATATCTCAAGAAAAATTAAGAAATAATGTGATAGAAAGTGAGAACATTACTCTAGAAAAAGAAAATTTGCTTAAAACAAATATTGATTTTAAAAAGAGTATTGAATTATTGAAAACAGAAAATAGAGAATTACAAGAAAAATTAGATAAAATTACCAATAATGTGTCAAAATTCAACAAACGAAAACAAGATTTGGAAAATCTTATCAAAACATCAAAACCATCAGGTAGTAGAAATGGAATAGGATTTAAAAAATGTTCTAAAGAAAACAATGCTAAAAATATTAGTTATATAAACACTAGAAGTTTATCTAAACAAAAATTGAATACCAAAAATATGAAGATTTGGGTTCCTAAAACAAATAATAATTTGATTAGACAAAAGCATATTAGTAATTACTTAGAGAATGTAGTCTATAATAAAGATTATATTTATAAAGGTACCAAACCATCATGGGTATGGCTACCCTCTTCTAACAATTAGGACCCTAATAAAATATATGGGTACCAATTAAAACATTTTTTATCTTGTAGGTACCCAAAATAAAAAATAAGGAGAAATGGATATTAGATAGCGGTTGCTCCAAACATATGACCGGAAATTCAAAAATGTTATCAAATATAACATACATCGATGGTGGAATGGTAACATTTGGAGACAATTCAAAGGAATTTGTCATAGGCATTGGAGAAGTCATCAACTCTGGTATATCTAACTCTCCCATTATTACAAATGTTTTATTAGTAGAAAATTTAAAACACAACTTGTTAAGCATTAGTCAATTATGCGATAAAGGTTTTCAAATAAATTTTGAAAAAGATAGATGTAATATTTTAGATAATAACAAACAACTCATTTTTGAAGGTTTTAGAAACAAAAATATTTATGTATTAAATATGAATATTAATAAAAATTCAAACTTATGCTTAACCGCCAAACATGATGATCCATGGTTATGGCATAAACGATTTTGTCATATTAATTTTAAAAATATTAATAAGTTAGCTAAATATGAGTTAGTAAGAGGGTTACCTAAAATAAGTTACAAAGTAGAAAATTTATGTGACGATTGTCAAATTGGTAAACTAAAGAAAAGCTCGTTTAAATCTAAAAATAATATATCTACAAAACAACCATTAGAATTATTACATTTAGATTTATTTGGTCCAACACAAATAAGATCTATTAATCACAACAAATATGTCTTTGTAATAGTTGATGATTTTTCAAGATATACATGGACATTATTTCTAAAACATAAAAGCAATACTTTTGGTATGTTTAAAATATTTGCAAAACGAATTAAAATTCAAATGAATTTGAAAATTAAAAATATTAGGAGTGATCATGGAGGAGAATTCGAAAATGATCTTTTTTCAAATTTTTGCAATAAAAAAGGAATAACTCATAATTTTTCTTTTCCTCGTACACCCCAACAAAATGGTGTTGTAGAAAGGAAAAATCGTACATTACAAGAATGCGCACGAACATTATTAAATAGTAGCGGATTACCAAAACATTTTTGGGCCGAAGCTATTGCTACATCTTGTTATGTATTAAATCGAGTAACTATTCGTCCAATGACTAAACAAACTTGTTTTGAAATATTTTTTGGTAAAAAACCTAAAGTGTCATACTTTAAAACTTTTGGCTCAAAATGTTTTATATTAAATACAAAGGATAAATTAGGAAAATTTGATCCAAAAGCCGATGAGGGTATTTTGTTGGGTATTCAGATCGCAGCAAAGCATATAGAATTTTTAACAAAATGAATAATACTATAGAAGAGAGCTTACATGTCTCATTCGACGAAAATCCTTTCAAACATCAAACTACTGATGAAGAAGAAATTATTCCATTAACAAATTCAACAAATTCTATTAATAATGAAATCAATATACAAAATAACACTCTTGTATCATCCCCTAGAATTCTTAAGAATCATCCAATAGATAATATTATTGGTGATCTTAATTCAAGAGTTACTAGAAATCAACTCAATCAAATAAGTCATATAGCGTTTGTATCAAACCTTGAACCAAAGAATTATAAAGAAGCCTCAAATGATAATTTTTGGATAATAGCTATGCAAGAAGAATTACATCAATTTGAACGGAATAACGTATGGGAATTAGTACCAAGTCCTGAAGATCAATCAGTAATAGGAACAAAATGGGTATTTAAAAACAAGGCGGACGAAAATGGAAATATTGTTAGAAATAAAGCACGATTAGTTGCTCAGGGCTACAACCAAGAAGAAGGCATAGATTACGATGAAACTTTTGCTCCGGTAGCAAGATTAGAAGCCATTCGTACTTTACTCTCCTTTGCGACTCGTAACAATTTTAAACTTTTTCAAATGGATGTCAAAAGTGCCTTTTTGAATGGTTTTATTAAAGAAAATGTATACGTCGAACAACCACCACTTTTTGTTCATGAAAAATATCCCGATCATGTTTTTAAATTAGAAAAAGCACTATATGGATTAAAACAAGCACCTCGTGCATGGTACGAACATCTTAAAAATCACCTAATAACATCCGGTTTTCATATAGGAAAAATAGATACAACTTTATTTATTAAAAGAGAAAATAACGATATTTTAGTTGTACAAATTTATGTTGATGATATCATTTTTGGTTCAACCAACGAAAATTTATGCAATAATTTTTCAAATATTATGAAAAATGAATTTGAAACAAATCTAAGCACATATTCAGGGGGAGATTTATAATATATATATAAGTACATTGAATAGTTGTCATCATCAAAAAGGGGGAGATTGTTAGGAAATCAATTCCTTGGTTTCGATGATCACAACTATGCAATGGAAAAAAATGTACATATACAGGAAATTGATATAGTAACATAACCAAAGAGACAAGAACAAGACTCAAAAGAAGTATCAAGAGGCTACAAGTCGAGAGAATCATAAAAGAAATGATACAGGCACAAGAAAAGCAACATGCACTAATCCAGACGTCTGAGTGCACTGACCAGACGTCTGGTTAAGTTCTCTGGTTCACAAACTCAGAAGAAACCAGACATCTGATCCTGAACTCAGATGTCTGACATACATCCAGACATACAACAGATATAAAGACCAGACGTCTGGTTTATAAACTCAAACGTCTGAAATGCTACCAGCCACAAAAAATATATGAAGGCCAGACGTCTGAGGTCACTTTCCAGACGTCTGATTTTAGGATCGACTGTGTATTTTCAAACTCCAACTATCACATCCGAAAAGACACATCCGCTCCTCTTCACTGCAACTCTTCATCACCATCAGGAGCAACTATACAACGATTGTTAATGAAGGCAACTACACATAGAAACTCTTCACCACTATAAATAGCATCAGGAATTCAAGAGAAAGACTTACCTTACTTACTTACACTTTTATCACTTATACTCTGATCTATTCCTGATCCCTTAGCAATCAACTACCTGTATTTAACTCTTCCATATATACAGAACTCCTCATTCAAATATTCTCTAGATAGATATATATATATTGGAAGCATTTGTACTCAATAGTCAACATCCGTGTTATAGAACACATTCTTGACAAAGAAACTCTGCTATTGTAAACCTGTTCCTCCGGGTCAAGTGAGGGATAGTTGAAAGGAAATTCCGAAGAGGAGCTTCGGGACTGGACGGGAGGTACGAACCAGTATAAAATCCTGGTGTGATTATTTTCATTTACTTTGCTAATATCACTTATCAAGTTATATTATATAGTTAGCTGTTTATACTTGCATATTTATATATCCTATACGATCCACTCATATAGACTTTCACATAGTTCCCAAATTTTTGAATTCAATTTCAAATATTTAATTCAAATTTAAATCAAATCATTTTGATTTCAAATCTTATTATATCATTTGAACTCATTTTCAAAAGCTTTCAATTCCAATTCCAAAACTATTTTGGATTCAAGAATTCAATCTTTACAATTGTCAAAAATCTGTGACTTAACTGATTTCCACGTGAAATCCATATTTGTGTGTGTATGGTGTAGTCCAGGGGTTTTACACAATAGTGCAACATCATCAATCATCACAGATTTAAGCACATCAATATCGATAAGTGGTATAATCTATAACGCTTATCTTCATTCACAGATTCACAGATAAATATGTAAATCTAACAAAGATATATAAATTACATTCATCACAGATAAGTTAATTACATTCATCACAGCTCAAATCAAAATAATTCATATCATAAGGCATCACATATCAGGGATATCGAACAATTCAGCATTCAATACCATCCAAACATCCATAAGTAAGATCAATTGGTCATCTAATAAATTTGAATCAGATTAATTACTTATGAATAAATTACTAATCCTAGTTAATTAATATTAATTAATTACAAACCATTTGAATTAATTATCCTTTAATCACTTATTAATTAACTTTTAATTATTAATTAATTAACCTTAATTAATAAATCAATTAACCTTTAATCATTAAATAATTAACCTTTAATTATTTAATTATTCTTTAATTAATTATCCTAAATTAATTACATTCATTAATTAACCCTTAATTACAAATTTAGTTAACCTTTTAATCATTAATTAATTAATCTTAATCATGTAATTAATTAACCTTAATCAATCTTTAATAAATCTTTGATTAACCTTTAATTATAAATTAATTAATCTTAAATAATAAAAAATTAACCTTTATTCAATTAAATTAACTAACCTTAATTATTCTTTAATTAACTAATTATCCTTTAAAATAATTTATTAATTTAACCCTTTATTATTAAGTAATTAATCAATCTTTAATTACTCAAGATTTTAAAGCTAAATCATTACTTAATTATCAATTTAATCACATCAATTAATCATATTTGAAAACTCTCAGAGATTTAATAATTAATCTAATATAAATTTTTTTTTCAAAATCAAATCAAATTATTTTCAAATCACATTTTGAATTTTAAAATTCAAGTTTGAAACTTGTTTGAGAAAACTTCTTCAAGAATTCATTTTAGCTTCAAAAACTTATTTTTATTATTTAAATTTTCAAAACAGGTTTATATCAAAAACTTGAGACAACCCATGATTTCCCGAGCTAGAACCCGAGACATCCCTTTCTTCTTCTCTCTTTCCCTTTTTTAACTTTGATTTGTTTTAAAATTTAAAACTGTTGAAAATCACTCACGTACGCATTCGAAACCAACCCGAGCCACTTCTTTTCTTCCTCGAGTAAATTGGCGAAATGCTTCGAGTTCGACCCGAGAATAACTTCGTCTTCCCTAAAAACATCTGTAATAATCGAAACCCAGTTACGATCTGACACACATGCACGAGCACCTGCGACCTCGTCATCTCCGACCATCGCAGCAACCACCAGCACGTCGATGACCATCATCACCTTCGATCCCGATCACCTGTTCTTTAACACAATTACAAAATCGAATTCGAGCATTTCGTACTCCACTGGAACAAAACCCACTGACAAATAATCATCTCTACCCGACGCCACAGACCACCAGAGGTCACACAAACTTGACCAAAGCTTCCTCACACACCTACGCCTCTAACCCCATTGATCCGATCATGCTCGATGCTACCTAGATGATGCAAATGCCTCGACTACGACATCGCCCAAGATGGGTCATTATACCCTAAATTAACATCGATTAACTTCTCCAGTAATCTAAAAAATTATTCACAAATTTTCTGATGATCACCAGACCCCTAACCTCCTTTAACCCTGATCACGACAATCATTACCTCGCCATTCGACTAGAATCGATGAGAATATATTTTCTGTTCATTTCGCAAACTCGCCCTCAAATCAAAACTAAAAATCTTGAATTCTATATTAAAAATCAGGGTTTTCAATCACGAATCCAATTATATAATCAAGATTTGAAAATTTAACAATCAAATTTTGACTTGAATGGATTTTTCCACTGTAAATTTCTATTTTCTGGTTAATTACCTGTAACGACCCGGAAATTTCGAACCCGAAATTTCCAGATAGTTAGAAGAAAAAGAAAAGAGATAGAAGAAAGAAACAGAAGAAGAAGATCAGAAAACATCAACATCTCACATTCGCAGCGGATAAAATATAATACTAAATGATAACAGTTTTACAAAACAATATTATATCTGTCGATTACATTTTAATACATCAGAGTTACATATTTATACAGACACTGGATATACACAATTATCAAGTCTCAGATATACAATAATATAACACAGTAGAAACACTCCATACGTTCCTGCCGTCCAACTCGACTCCTGAGCTCCAGAACGTCCTTACCTGAAAATCTGTAATACTCGGTCTGACCCGAGCATTACATCAAAGTAACACCAGGGTCAGGCTGGAAACCAGCGTGAGTAAACTCATCTAACAAGAAATTCCAATCCATAGAACTTATTTAAACCCGGGGTAACTCGTACTTGCTACACGTAAACAACTTATATAGTCATCACTTATTTTCACAAAACAATACCTAAGTATCCTACTTAGTTTAAATGGTCCATATTATCCCAATCCAGCCTATTGATTTCACATATCAATCTATAAAGAATTTTAGAAGATTTCCAATCGAAGTGGTTTCGGGTATTAACTTGTGACGCCCCACCTCTATGCTCATAATAACAAAGAGTATTAAAGTAAATACTGTCTATTATTACGAAGAATAAGGCTGGATAGGAGCGACCATCCGTAATTGGCCTTACACTAATATTGGTTATGTCACGACCCTGAAATTTAAATTTATTTAAATTTATAATTTAATGAATTCTTGAGTTAAATTTATGATTAAATAAATTTTAGATAAAAATTTGTAAATTAAATTGATTAAATGGAGCGAGTTTCCCCGATAGCCAAGTATATTCTGTATAAATCATTTGAGATTAAAATATTGTAAATAGTGTATATGTGAGTATATGTGTGTATATTGAATGTATATATATATATTTAGGTATATACGAGTAAATTTAATATATATATATGTAGATATATATATTTCTATTTGAATTTAAAACTTAAATAAATGATTTAATAATGATTGATAATAAGTATTGAGTTATAAATAGAATTAAAATGAGTAAGATAACAATAAATATTTAAACTAGGAATAGAAAATAAATTTGACCAATTCAAATAGATATACATATAAAAGATGAACTATAAAAAATATAAAGTAACACTTATGTAAATTCTAACAAAACAACATATAGAATAAAATAGGAATAAAAACAAAGTTGAAAACAATCAACACTTAAATACAAAACAAATCAATGTAAACCATCCCTAGTTTCATCTTTCCAGCCGAAGACAACAAGTGTATAGATATTATACAGGCTTGTAAAAGAAAGAAAACAAATAAACAAAGTACAAAAGGAAATATCAAACAAGCTCATAAATGCAGACCCCAAATTTGTCATCTCAGCCGAGACAGGAGATACAAAATCAAGTATAGGCAAATTAAAATAAGTATAGATTTGAACAATGGCATTTAATGTTTACATCTCTAGAAGCCTACCTGCCTTACCTCTAGTCCATGTCAGCCACGCCTATAATTAAATAATAGAATCACCTGTACAAACAAAGATATCACCTTGTATAAAGAAAAACAACATCACCACTTCATTCCATTCGTTTGTTTTCAAACTTAGCAGTGAAAACAAAGCTTCCACTTATACAAGCTCAAATTCAATTTAACAAGGAAATAAAACCAGAAAACAAATTCAACTTAATCAAGCAATGCAAAGATTCAAAACTGGAAACAAATAAAAATCAGAAAGAAGATAAAAAGATCAACTAGCAACTTTTAAAAGCCTGCTTTCGAATTCAAAATGATGATGCTCTGTTCTTTCTTTTAACCACGGTGAGCAAACTTCTTTCCCTTAAATTTGAACTTCTTCTTGTTCTCTGCCTTATTCAAGATCCAAGTGAGTAACAATTTTTACTAAATGAACTTTAGTGTTAATTTAGTTGCTTGTTTTTATACTGGAATTAAGTGTGTTTGCATGCCATAATTAAAGTTCATTACTGGTATAACATGTGAGTCACATTTTGATAATTATTTAAGTTAAACATGGTTGCCTAATTTAGTATGATTTTTGTTGCCTGATTGTCTCTGGAAGTAAGATGGCCTGTGTATATTTATAAGAATGTTTGTGTGTATATGGATGAATAATGTGTGCACATATGCTGTTGTCTGTAATGTCTCTGTTTTCCAGAGTCAAGTCCAGTTTTTTTTATTTAAATCCCCTACCTCTTGATCGAAGCATTGTTATGATTCAAGTTGTAAACAAAAATTATTTGTATGGTCATAAGTTTAAGTTTAAAAATTCAATTAGGTAAAAACAAATTTAAACTTGCCCTGGAAACTAAAGGGAAGGGAAGACAGGAGTTTTGTTCAAAATTTAAATCCTCTAATTCATAAATTTGGGTTGTATATCTGAAACCTTATAGGAAACATGATTTTTAAAAACAGAAAACACAATTTTTAACATTGAATTATGGGAGTAGTTCATGTTGTTCTCGAAATGGTGTTTGGGGTGTTTTCTGATGAACAAGGTCAAAAGTTTAAAAATATCCTTAAGTAAAATTTGGAAATAGTTTAAATTGGAAGACATTATACAGTGGAAGCTCTAAATCTGGTCAGATTCAAATATCATGATTTTACATTTCGCTTACACCACCTGATTTGATTTGTAAAACTAGGATTTTTAAAACTAAACTCAGAATTTTCAAGCAAGTATTTTGCGAGAGGTTTAAGGTTGAACGGAAGTGGAGTTTGGGTCGAATACTGGCGATCTAGGGAAGGAGAGGTCTCGGGGTTTTGTCTGAAGGTAGGCGGGTGATCAGTGATGCTGGGAAAATTGTTAGGATGGAAATCAAGGAATGGAGGAGGTTGCAATTGCCTTTTCTTTCCTGGAACCCTAGTTAAACTAAGTTAGGTAGTTCGATCAATTCCGGGTTCTAGGATGGACCGAGTGCTGCTAGGTTTTGGGGGATGATAGTTCGAACGTAGATGAAGGTGTGGCCGAAGTTACTGACGCTCCGGTGGTCTACGCAGCAGTGGCGAGGCGATTTACTGATGATGGGTTTAAGTCGAGAAATGGATCGAGCAGCCCAATTTCGAATTTCGATGAAATCATCGCAGCTGGCGTTTGAGATGATCGATGAAGTCGTAGGTGACTTGTGGAGGAGCCCGGTGACGATCGGAGAAGCTCCGATTGTATGTGCACGTGCACCGTGCCTCGGCGTATAAATGGGTTTTCTTTGGTCGTTGCAGTGGGAAGGGAGAAGATGAAGTCAAACTCGAAGGGGTACTCGAGTAGGAGCTGGGTTGGCTCGGGTATTTCTTTCGTGATTGCGTGGGGAAGCAACAGTTAAGACAAACTGTTTTTAAGAAGAAAAAAATATAATACGAGGAGAGGAAGTACTCGGGGAAATTGGGGTTTGTCTCGGAGCAAACCAGGGGAGACTCGAGTAGAATTTTTGTGCAGGGTTCAAACTGTACCAGTTATTACAGTTTTTAATTTATTTTGTTTGTTTGTTTTAAATTTAAATCTTAAAGCAGAAATGAAGATAAATAGTTAATTTAAAAAGTATAATTACTTAATGGTAGGGAATTAAAGGAAATTAGTTACTTAGTGAAATTTATTTAGTTAATTGGATTTGTTAAGTCAATTACCTAAGTTTAAATTTAGTCAAAATAATCATTTAACCATTTGGAAAATATAAGTACTTAGAAGAAGAAATTAATTGACAATTATCGGATGTAATTAATTGAATGACAATGGGTAATTTGGACATAAATATTTGTTATTAATCAAGGGGTTAACCAAATTTATTAATTAAAGAATTAAATAAATACTTGAAATTAATTGAGATAAATTAAAGGTTAAATTGATTCATTAATTAAGATTGATTTGTCAATAATTAAAATTGAACTAATAAATGATAAAGAGGGATTTTATTTCAAATAAATTGTAATTAACTTACGATAATTAACCCAGATTTAAAAATTAATACATCTGATTTAAATTTAGTCAACAAATGAATTTTTCTTGTGAATGTTTGAACTTGACCGAATGATAAATTGTCTGATATCCCTGATCTGTGATACTTTGTGACATATCCTGATTTTATGTTGTGATCTGTAGTATACTTGATTATCTGTGCTGTAATTTATTATCTGTGATATATATATATCTGTGATCTGTATATGAAAGATAAGCGGTATAGTTTATATCGTTTATCAACTATAATTCTGTATTCTGATCTGTGATGATTCATCGAGTTGCACTATTGTGTGTGAAACCCCTAGACCACACTGTTACACACACAATACGGATTTCACGTGGAAATCGGTTAAGTCACAGATAATTTAAATTTGATATTTTTGAAATTGAAATTTTAATTTCAATTGATTTTGAAATTAGAAATTTGGGGTTTAAAGTGAAAAAACTTTTTGAAATGGAATTTCAAAGATAAAAGTTATTTTGAATAACTTAACCGAGTTTTGAAAATTTAAATAATTAGCTTTAAATTTGAATTCAAGTTTGAAATTAAATCTATGATTTGGAAACTAGGGACTAAAGATGATATAAAATGTGTTTGTATGAATTAAACCATTTTAAAAGTATAAGTTGGGAATTTGAATTCAACCCAAGGATTTCAACTCGTATGAATGAATCAGACTTTCCGAAATGAAAACTGTTTGTTTTCAAATGATAAAAGCTTTTAGATAAGAAAAGAAATTCTAGTTTAAATTAAAGGAATTTCAAGTGAATTGAAAAATGGATTTTCCAAGTTATGAATGAATTGTTTTTGGAAGCTATGAATTAAATCTGTTTATTTTTAACAGATTTAAAATGATGTTTTGTTAACCCATTTAAAATGAAACTGTTTTGAAAACTATCAGTTAAATCTTTGATTTAAAGATTTAACGAGTTAATTAAATTGAAAGGGAAATCGATTTGGAAAATCTGTGAATAAATCTTTGTGAAATTAAGTGAACTTTGTGAATTGAATCTTTTTGTTTAAAAAGATTAAAATGGTAATTTGATAAACCATTTGTAAAGAAAGTTTGGGTTTAAGTTGTGACTTAATTGAAATCCCAATATCCATATGTTTTTAAAATATTTCGCTCACTATTCGGGTTAGCCGGGAAAAGACATTTGGGTCGTATAACTCATTCCGAATAGTGATACATCGTATATGGATCGCATTTGCTATATTACAGCATGATAGGGGGTTCTCGCTTCGCAGTTTGGTGGCGAACGGGGGACTCTTACCCCTACATGTCCCTGAGAGGGATGGGTTGGTTAGGCGAAGGCCGTGACAGTCGAGAGGCTGGCCGTAAAAGTAAATGCGAGGTGCCAGTGTAAGCCACGGTGGGGCTGGGATGGTTGAAAAGCCTACCGGTTGTGACCGCCGACGGTAGCACTGTTTAGATGGTAGCTATAGTAGGCATACGATACTGGTCGTATGTTGGCTAAGATTAATATTATACTTTCGAAATGTTTTCTCCACTATGCACTAATAATAATATCAAAAATGATTTGATTTTGCGTAGTAAGCATCTTTGACTATTATAAGAAGAAATCTCCTCCAATTCTGCGTTTGCATTGTGTGTGTGGTGGGAGGTCTTATGGTAGTTTCATTTTCCAAAAGCATTGCGGTTTTCAATGTTTAAATTCTTTGTGTTATTTAAAGATAAACTGTTTTTGTTGCTCACACCAGTCCCATGAATGATCCGGAGTTTATTGTTTCTTTCCTAAACTCTGGATGCTCAAAATTTTTCTACACGAGCAGTCTAGAGTTTGGTTTTTCAGATAGTCAGATTAGTAGGTTATCTGGAGCTAGTTCAGTCTTTGGATCGGACTGCACTTGCTTATCTTGGTGTATCGTTATTGGGAGTTCAAGCTATTTCTGGATTAGTGCTTTGAAGATGGAGATTATCCGCTGCTGATGTTATCATTTTCTTTTCCGCTGCTATTTGTTGTATCATATCTCTGATGTATATTGATATTCATTGTATCACTCTGTTGTATCAGATATTGTATATCAATGTATTATTCATTTATTCCGCTGTGTTATTTACTTAACGTTGTTATAAGCTCCGGCGAATCGGATTTGAACGGTCGAATCTATGACATTCGAGTACGATGTAAAGTACGGATGTCGATTTTCGAGCGCGAAAATCCGGATCGTTACATTTGGTATCAGAGCTAAGGTTGAACTTTAGCTCAGGAGTATAACACGTTAAGTAGCTCATTAGAGATAGAGTGAAGTAAACTCTAGAATGAGTATATCTCTAAGATATCCGTCTAAACGTCTCAGTAAACTCTCTTACTATCCATTGATAGTGAGTATGAGTGCAAGAAGAAGACGAGATAGGGGACGAGGGAATACGACTATAAATGGTCAATACCCTGCAACAGTGGAAACAATCTTTCTTATCAATATTCTTTGACTCGTTTCCAAATTCTTTTGATTGCTTCGTATCAGCTACAAGAAGAAGTTGTAGAAAATTCTTACTTCGTATCTTTATCAGTTCTTATCAGCTTTTTGATTTAAACCTTAATGAAATTTGGAATTGGGAAATATAAATTGAGTTAAATTGATTAACAGGATATGAAGCTAATTTGAATTAAATCAATAAAACGATTTCGTTTGAAAACCGAATTTTGAAATTCTATTGTAATTTCTTTTGAATACCAAAGTCCGAAGAGGGACGAATTGGTATGTATTTTGAGATATTCCGACTTGAATTCGGAATCCGTATCTTGTGTTCGAGGAAGTATAGGAGATCGAATCTGTCTATCTCTGTGTTGTTTTCGTGCCTGCGAATTTCGAGGACGAAATTCTTTTAAGGGGGGAAATTTGTCACGACCCTGAAATTTAAATTTATTTAAATTTATAATTTAATGAATTCTTGAGTTAAATTTATGATTAAATAAATTTTAGATAAAAATTTGTAAATTAAATTGATTAAATGGAGCGAGTTTCCCCGATAGCCAAGTATATTCTGTATAAATCATTTGAGATTAAAATATTGTAAATAGTGTATATGTGAGTATATGTGTGTATATTGAATGTATATATATATATTTAGGTATATACGAGTAAATTTAATATATATATATGTAGATATATATATTTCTATTTGAATTTAAAACTTAAATAAATGATTTAATAATGATTGATAATAAGTATTGAGTTATAAATAGAATTAAAATGAGTAAGATAACAATAAATATTTAAACTAGGAATAGAAAATAAATTTGACCAATTCAAATAGATATACATATAAAAGATGAACTATAAAAAAATATAAAGTAACACTTATGTAAATTCTAACAAAACAACATATAGAATAAAATAGGAATAAAAACAAAGTTGAAAACAATCAACACTTAAATACAAAACAAATCAATGTAAACCATCCCTAGTTTCATCTTTCCAGCCGAAGACAACAAGTGTATAGATATTATACAGGCTTGTAAAAGAAAGAAAACAAATAAACAAAGTACAAAAGGAAATATCAAACAAGCTCATAAATGCAGACCCCAAATTTGTCATCTCAGCCGAGACAGGAGATACAAAATCAAGTATAGGCAAATTAAAATAAGTATAGATTTGAACAATGGCATTTAATGTTTACATCTCTAGAAGCCTACCTGCCTTACCTCTAGTCCATGTCAGCCACGCCTATAATTAAATAATAGAATCACCTGTACAAACAAAGATATCACCTTGTATAAAGAAAAACAACATCACCACTTCATTCCATTCGTTTGTTTTCAAACTTAGCAGTGAAAACAAAGCTTCCACTTATACAAGCTCAAATTCAATTTAACAAGGAAATAAAACCAGAAAACAAATTCAACTTAATCAAGCAATGCAAAGATTCAAAACTGGAAACAAATAAAAATCAGAAAGAAGATAAAAAGATCAACTAGCAACTTTTAAAAGCCTGCTTTCGAATTCAAAATGATGATGCTCTGTTCTTTCTTTTAACCACGGTGAGCAAACTTCTTTCCCTTAAATTTGAACTTCTTCTTGTTCTCTGCCTTATTCAAGATCCAAGTGAGTAACAATTTTTACTAAATGAACTTTAGTGTTAATTTAGTTGCTTGTTTTTATACTGGAATTAAGTGTGTTTGCATGCCATAATTAAAGTTCATTACTGGTATAACATGTGAGTCACATTTTGATAATTATTTAAGTTAAACATGGTTGCCTAATTTAGTATGATTTTTGTTGCCTGATTGTCTCTGGAAGTAAGATGGCCTGTGTATATTTATAAGAATGTTTGTGTGTATATGGATGAATAATGTGTGCACATATGCTGTTGTCTGTAATGTCTCTGTTTTCCAGAGTCAAGTCCAGTTTTTTTTATTTAAATCCCCTACCTCTTGATCGAAGCATTGTT
Organism: Allium fistulosum; assembly: GCA_030737815.1. Classification (NCBI taxonomy): domain Eukaryota; kingdom Viridiplantae; phylum Streptophyta; class Magnoliopsida; order Asparagales; family Amaryllidaceae; genus Allium; species Allium fistulosum. The sequence continues at coordinate 532,633,034 of CM060904.1, forward strand.
ATGATTCAAGTTGTAAACAAAAATTATTTATATGGTCATAAGTTTAAGTTTAAAAATTCAATTAGGTAAAAACAAATTTAAACTTGCCCTGGAAACTAAAGGGATGGGAAGACAGGAGTTTTGTTCAAAATTTAAATCCTCTAATTCATAAATTTGGGTTGTATATCTGAAACCTTATAGGAAACATGATTTTTAAAAACAGAAAACACAATTTTTAACATTGAATTATGGGAGTAGTTCATGTTGTTCTCGAAATGGTGTTTGGGGTGTTTTCTGATGAACAAGGTCAAAAGTTTAAAAATATCCTTAAGTAAAATTTGGAAATAGTTTAAACTGGAAGACATTATACAGTGGAAGCTCTAAATCTGGTCAGATTCAAATATCATGATTTTACATTTCGCTTACACCACCTGATTTGATTTGTAAAACTAGGATTTTTAAAACTAAACTCAGAATTTTCAAGCAAGTATTTTGCGAGAGGTTTAAGGTTGAACGGAAGTGGAGTTTGGGTCGAATACTGGCGATCTAGGGAAGGAGAGGTCTCGGGGTTTTGTCTGAAGGTAGGCGGGTGATCAGTGATGCTGGGAAAATTGTTAGGATGGAAATCAAGGAATGGAGGAGGTTGCAATTGCCTTTTCTTTCCTGGAACCCTAGTTAAACTAAGTTAGGTAGTTCGATCAATTCCGGGTTCTAGGATGGACCGAGTGCTGCTAGGTTTTGGGGGATGATAGTTCGAACGTAGATGAAGGTGTGGCCGAAGTTACTGACGCTCCGGTGGTCTACGCAGCGGTGGCGAGGCGATTTACTGATGATGGGTTTAAGTCGAGAAATGGATCGAGCAGCCCAATTTCGAATTTCGATGAAATCATCGCAGCTGGCGTTTGAGATGATCGATGAAGTCGTAGGTGACTTGTGGAGGAGCCCGGTGACGATCGGAGAAGCTCCGATTGTATGTGCACGTGCACCGTGCCTCAGCGTATAAATGGGTTTTCTTTGGTCGTTGCAGTGGGAAGGGAGAAGATGAAGTCAAACTCGAAGGGGTACTCGAGTAGGAGCTGGGTTGGCTCGGGTATTTCTTTCGTGATTGCGTGGGGAAGCAACAGTTAAGACAAACTGTTTTTAAGAAGAAAAAAATATAATACGAGGAGAGGAAGTACTCGGGGAAATTGGGGTTTGTCTCGGAGAAAACCAGGGGAGACTCGAGTAGAATTTTTGTGCAGGGTTCAAACTGTACCAGTTATTACAGTTTTTAATTTATTTTGTTTGTTTGTTTTAAATTTAAATCTTAAAGCAGAAATGAAGATAAATAGTTAATTTAAAAAGTATAATTACTTAATGGTAGGGAATTAAAGGAAATTAGTTACTTAGTGAAATTTATTTAGTTAATTGGATTTGTTAAGTCAATTACCTAAGTTTAAATTTAGTCAAAATAATCATTTAACCATTTGGAAAATATAAGTACTTAGAAGAAGAAATTAATTGACAATTATCGGATGTAATTAATTGAATGACAATGGGTAATTTGGACATAAATATTTGTTATTAATCAAGGGGTTAACCAAATTTATTAATTAAAGAATTAAATAAATACTTGAAATTAATTGAGATAAATTAAAGGTTAAATTGATTCATTAATTAAGATTGATTTGTCAATAATTAAAATTGAACTAATAAATGATAAAGAGGGATTTTATTTCAAATAAATTGTAATTAACTTACGATAATTAACCCAGATTTAAAAATTAATACATCTGATTTAAATTTAGTCAACAAATGAATTTTTCTTGTGAATGTTTGAACTTGACCGAATGATAAATTGTCTGATATCCCTGATCTGTGATACTTTGTGACATATCCTGATTTTATGTTGTGATCTGTAGTATACTTGATTATCTGTGCTGTAATTTATTATCTGTGATATATATATATCTGTGATCTGTATATGAAAGATAAGCGGTATAGTTTATATCGTTTATCAACTATAATTCTGTATTCTGATCTGTGATGATTCATCGAGTTGCACTATTGTGTGTGAAACCCCTAGACCACACTGTTACACACACAATACGGATTTCACGTGGAAATCGGTTAAGTCACAGATAATTTAAATTTGATATTTTTGAAATTGAAATTTTAATTTCAATTGATTTTGAAATTAGAAATTTGGGGTTTAAAGTGAAAAAACTTTTTGAAATGGAATTTCAAAGATAAAAGTTATTTTGAATAACTTAACCGAGTTTTGAAAATTTAAATAATTAGCTTTAAATTTGAATTCAAGTTTGAAATTAAATCTATGATTTGGAAACTAGGGACTAAAGATGATATAAAATGTGTTTGTATGAATTAAACCATTTTAAAAGTATAAGTTGGGAATTTGAATTCAACCCAAGGATTTCAACTCGTATGAATGAATCAGACTTTCCGAAATGAAAACTGTTTGTTTTCAAATGATAAAAGCTTTTAGATAAGAAAAGAAATTCTAGTTTAAATTAAAGGAATTTCAAGTGAATTGAAAAATGGATTTTCCAAGTTATGAATGAATTGTTTTTGGAAGCTATGAATTAAATCTGTTTATTTTTAACAGATTTAAAATGATGTTTTGTTAACCCATTTAAAATGAAACTGTTTTGAAAACTATCAGTTAAATCTTTGATTTAAAGATTTAACGAGTTAATTAAATTGAAAGGGAAATCGATTTGGAAAATCTGTGAATAAATCTTTGTGAAATTAAGTGAACTTTGTGAATTGAATCTTTTTGTTTAAAAAGATTAAAATGGTAATTTGATAAACCATTTGTAAAGAAAGTTTGGGTTTAAGTTGTGACTTAATTGAAATCCCAATATCCATATGTTTTTAAAATATTTCGCTCACTATTCGGGTTAGCCGGGAAAAGACATTTGGGTCGTATAACTCATTCCGAATAGTGATACATCGTATATGGATAGCATTTGAAGACCGGTGTTGAAGACCGGATATTTTTCGAAAATGAAAGGACAACCTGTCGAATGTCTCTGCACTGAGTCGCGCCGGTATAGAGATTTATATCACTCTTTTGTGACGGGAAGTCTGGACGTGATTGAGAGTTATCCGGAATTGCAAGGGCTTCGTGAGAAGTGCCTTCGGTTCTGTTCGAACCCGGAACAGACTTGTATGGATACATGTCTGACATTACACTTTGAGATATAAAGCTGATTTTTTTCAAATACATTTCTGTTTGGTGGCGGAGAATTTATTCTCTTAGCTTAACACCCTTCTCTGAGACGTACGAGCTCAGAGGTTATGTAGTTGAAATTTATCAGCGATATATCCCAATTTGGTAATGTGGCATGCTGAGTGTTGCTGTGTGATGATCAGTGTTTGGTCATTTGTGATATGATCATTTGTTTGATCTTATATCTTTGTGATCATAGGTTGATCATTTGTTTGACCCGAAGCATGGCTTTGTGAACAAAGCGTAGCTTTGTGGACGAGACTTCGTCGAGCCTCACACCCCGGAAATGGTCAAAACAGGAAGGATGCAGCAAGGTTCTAGGGAGTAGCGCCCCTTAGTGTATGTCATTCCTTCTGGATAAAGGTGGTATTATGGTATGGAGCCCAGATACTTAACCTCTGTGGTTGCTGCAAGTTTATTACTTTGTGGTTTGTTGGAAATCGGGGATCCTCGGGAAGATCGGTGACGATCGGGGGATGGCATACGCGTGTCAGTAGTTACCTATTTTTGCAGAGGTAACCCGGCCTTGTGTTGGCAGAGATCCGGTTAGGTTCTCGGGTCGTCTATTCCAGGGACGTACCCACCGTGGATAGGAAGTTCCTTAGCCTGACCATTTGTTGGAAATCCATTTCCCAATACGGAACTTGTACGGTTTTAGTTGTAGAACCTGCCATTTACGTACGGTGGTCACCACTGTTTAGATGGTAGCTATAGTAGGCATACGATACTGGTCGTATGTTGGCTAAGATTAATATTATACTTTCGAAATGTTTTCTCCACTATGCACTAATAATAATATCAAAAATGATTTGATTTTGCGTAGTAAGCATCTTTGACTATTATAAGAAGAAATCTCCTCCAATTCTGCGTTTGCATTGTGTGTGTGGTGGGAGGTCTTATGGTAGTTTCATTTTCCAAAAGCATTGCGGTTTTCAATGTTTAAATTCTTTTGTGTTATTTAAAGATAAACTGTTTTTGTTGCTCACACCAGTCCCATGACTGATCCGGAGTTTATTGTTTCTTTCCTAAACTCTGGATGCTCAAAATTTTTCTACACGAGCAGTCTAGAGTTTGGTTTTTCAGATAGTCAGATTAGTAGGTTATCTGGAGCTAGTTCAGTCTTTGGATCGGACTGCACTTGCTTATCTTGGTGTATCGTTATTGGGAGTTCAAGCTATTTCTGGATTAGTGCTTTGAAGATGGAGATTATCCGCTGCTGATGTTATCATTTTCTTTTCCGCTGCTATTTGTTGTATCATATCTCTGATGTATATTGATATTCATTGTATCACTCTGTTGTATCAGATATTGTATATCAATGTATTATTCATTTATTCCGCTGTGTTATTTACTTAACGTTGTTATAAGCTCCGGCGAATCGGATTTGAACGGTCGAATCTATGACATTCGAGTACGATGTAAAGTACGGATGTCGATTTTCGAGCGCGAAAATCCGGATCGTTACAGGTTATCTCGATAGGAGTGGTACATACTTTTTATTTTTCTTCTATTATTTGTTTACTCCCATCGACACACCCAATACTAGTATAAAACGAACTACGACGGTTCATAATAGTTTAGGACATTAGATATAACAATAACACAGATAATATAAATGCGGAACACAGATAAAAACGAAAGTCTCATATATATATAACTGATGTCAGTTAATACATAGTTGACACGATACATATGATACAACTACAACTGTCGACTCTAGAAGTTATATATACAAGTACATTATCGACTAATATACATGAATACATATCGTTCTATACAACGACACGACTACTACACAATGACACTGACAACTTCAGAAGATGTGAAAAGTCTTCAAATCCTGAACAGCAACTCAAAGAAGAAAATCTACAACCTGAAATAACTCGGGTCTGACCCGAGTATTAAATTCAAAAGAAAATAATACCCAGGTCAGTCTAATTCAAACCAGTTTATTAGAGCATATAGGCAGTAATAATTTAAATAGACGACAGTCACAATAATTCCCGCCTATCCGATTCTTTAAACAAAGAAACCGGATAACGGTCAATATAACACTTAACAGTGTTTAACAACAAATCAGCAATCCAAATCAATTTAAACAATTGAAATGTCAATTTAAAAACAACAAAGCTGATTGGCTGCAGTACACGCTAACGTGTACTGCCTCGCCAATACAGTCTATGAATACTCAGAAGATCAATGAATTCAAAAGTCAACGGATCCAACTCAAATGCCATTCAAATAAAATCATAACGCGAGCACAAGGTCAAATCCAAATCGGATTCAACTCAGGTGTAATTCGAAAATCAAATTCGAATGCATCAAGACAGCTACATACAATCAACACAAATCCAGACCAGGCAGACCAAAGAATAGCCATATACAAAGCTGCAGGAGTATACAAATACTCAAGGCAAAAGCAACAATCCAAAACAAAGAATCACATCACTGAAACAAGGATGCACCAGTAAAACAGCATATCAAATGCCAAAGTCAAAGCAGCATACAAAATGAAACCAGTCAACTTAACATGAATGCAAAACTACCACCAGACCAGAATTAAGAGCTCCAACATGTATATGCAGACAACCAAATACAAGCACTTACACAAGTATCAGACTAAAGTACATAATGAAGCAAACCATTGACTCAAGTACACCAATGACAACAATAGATCAAGCCGTAACAACATCACCATCTACAACAGCAATGTATCCAACAGGTAAGTGAAGAACAAGTGAAGCATCTGTGTGAAGCCGAGTGGTACAGGACTAATGTATCAAAGTCAACAAACTCTAAGCAATAGGCCATAACAGTACAGAGCAAGGTACAAAGCAAGTACATAGCCGGGTGTGACAAAGTCAACAAGAAAAAAAAAGATCGAAGCCGTGTTTCAAAATAAAGTCAAAAATCACCACAAGCCGAAGCCTACACGAAATCAAACAGTACCGTGATAACCAAGCAATCAAGGAACCAAAATCAAGTCCAGATTCAAAGCCGTGGAAAACAAGTTTCACCATATACGAAAGTATATTCGCATATGAATTGGTCAAGGAAAATCGCAAGCATCCAAGCATAAATGATCGGTAGAGATAAATTCAAATATATTATTATGCGAACGAAAATATAGGAACTGGAATCCTATATAAACAATGCTAACATCATCGGCGAAATCATCAGATTCGAGTACAAGCAAAAACAGTAAACCGATAAAATACAATTCCAAAATCATCTTCCAACTCGAATCAAAAATCGGAGTTCAATTGAGCATAACTGAAAAGCACAAAGGAAAACCACATACCAAATTGAAGCCGAACTCCAGAAGCAGCCAAAAAGACGAACAAATATTCTCTTGATTTACAACCAGATTGATCGAACAATCGGCAGCTTCACAAAGCCCTAAATTGGATCAAGGACGAAAGCCCTAATTTCGCAAAGAGGAACGAACGAGAGAACAAAGCCGCCATTTCTTTTTTTTTTCTTCCGTTTGTTTACTTTAGGGTTTTGAATTCAAAAAAATCAGAAAGGGGAACGGTTCCTATTTGGTAATTATCACGGCCCAACTAAATAAAAGAGAACGGGCCAAAATTTAAATTGGTAAAGCCCACATAACATTTCACAAATTTTTGAAAGGAATTTCATCGATTTAAAAACTACATCAACAAACAGCTATTAACCAGCAGAAATAAATCGTCAAATGACGATAATAAATTAGCAACCAAATTAAGTCATCAAATGACGATTATAAGTTTGTAACAAAACCCCGGGTTGTTACAGACTCCCCTCCTTATAAAAATTGCGTCCCCGCAATTTTCATAACTAAGGTCGTCAATAACAATTACTTTTCTAACATAAACTAGTTAAGCTAGAAAAATAAAAGTCGAGTATTCAAATGCCAAAGAAATCATTTAATTTCATAAAAGAAATTCACAAATTCTCAACAAAATTTAACTATCAATAGATAGTCAGAAAGCAACAAAACTGAATAAATGCAATCATCAGCAATATTCAATTATCAACAAGATAATTAAAATATAGAGAATCATAAAGCAACAATGTCTAATCATCGATACGATAATTAGGAAAACAACAAAAGCTAATTATCTACGAAGATGATTAGAAAGCACAAATCACAATTCGAAAAACTGCAAATATCCAGTTGTCTAATAAATAACTGGAAACACAAACTTCACAATCAGCAAATTCTAACTATCAACAGGGATAGATAGAAAATAGCAATCTACTGAAATCAGCATACTCTAGAATCATTTTGGAGACTAGAAAATCTCTTATCAATAAAATCAGCAAACATCCAATTATCCTAACGGTAGTCGGAAAACAAATCGACAAATATCTAATTACCTCAAACGATAATCAGAAAACATCAAATCATCAAATATCTACTTATTAAAAACGACAATTAGATTTCAAATCAATAAATACTCGATTATCAAGAACGATAATCAAATTTCAAATCACAAATATTCAATTATCAAAACGATAATAAAATTTCAAATTCAACAAATATTCGATTATCACAAACGATAATCAAATTTCAAATTCACAAATATTCGATTATCACAAACGATAATCAAATTTCAAATTCACAAATATTCGATTATCACAAACGATAATCAAATTTCAAATTCAACAAATTATTTAATTTTCAAAAGCGATAATAAAATTTCAAATCAACAAATATTTAATTATCTAAAGCGATAATTAAATTTCAAATCAACAAATATTTAATTATCTAAAGCGATAATTAAATCTCAAATCAGCAAATATTTAATTATCTAAAGCGATAATTAAATCTCAAATCAGCAAATATTTAATTATCTAAAGCGATAATTAAATCTCAAATCAGCAAATATTTAATTATCTAAAGCGATAATTAAATTTCACATCAGCAAATATTTAATTATCTAAAGCGATAATTAAATCTTAAATCAGCAAATATTTAATTATCTAAAGCGATAATTAAATCTCAAATCAGCAAATATTTAATTATCTAAAGCGATAATTAAATTTCAAATCAACAAATATTTAATTATCTAAAGCGATAATTAAAAGCAACAAATATCCGACAAATATTTGATTATCAAAAACGATAATCAGAACTCATATCAACAAATATCTAATTATCACAAGCGATAATTAGAAACAACAAATATTTGATTATCAAAAACGATAATCAGAACTCATATCAACAAATATCTAATTATCACAAGCGATAATTAGAAACAACAAATATTTGATTATCAAAAACGATAATCAGGACTCATATCAACAAATATCTAATTATCACAAGCGATAATTAGAAACAACAAATATCTGATTATCAAAAACGATAATCAGAACTCATATCAACAAATATCTAATTATCACAAGCGATAATTAGAAACAACAAATATCTGATTATCAAAAACGATAATCAGAACTCATATCAACAAATATCCAATTACCTGCAGATAATTGGAAACAACAAATATCTAGAAATCAATTAAGAAGACTAGAAAATCAACATAAAAGCTTGGATCGATCCCATCAGATGGCGAGTTTTTAATTCGCCGCACGTGCATCAACAAATGGCCGAAGCCTACCAAGTACTCAACATAATTTTGGCGCCCATCAGATTGACCCGAAGGTCCGCAGAGTGACCCGAAGGTCTAGTACTGGTATTTGACCCGAAGGTCCGCAGAGTGGCCCGAAAGCCCAACAAATGACCCGAAGGTCCAACAAATGACCCGAAGGTCCTCATAGTGGCTCGAAAGCACACAAAATCATCAAATATTTCAATTAACGAGTCCGGAATTAACCGAAATAGCAAACGCACATGTCCCATACCACGTGTTTTACTAAATCGTTTGATTCTCTTCATCGTTTCCTTGAAAGTGCAAAATTGTGTATTTTGTAAAAATACATTTCACATTCTCAAACGGACAAGTCCGGAATTAAGCGAATCAGTAAAAGAAAGGGGTCATAATCCTCGATTTTGCTGAATCGTTTAAGTCGCTTTCTCATTCTTTTGAAAACGCAAATTGTTAAAAATTTATAAAACAATTTTCATTTTAAAACGATTTTCCAATCACGTGATTAAAGCAGCAAATTAGTAACAATTTCGACAAGGAAATTGTACTTCTCAAAATACCGTAAATACGGTCACAAATTAGCATTGCGGTATAACCACTTGAAAATCCACTTTTAAAATTTGACAGTTACTGAAGTCAAAGCGACAGTAATTTTAAAACGTCAAAACCTCATCAAAATAATTTACATCAAAATGTAATATCAGTGAATTCTCATTCATCAAAATGCCACAAAACACCGTGCTTCAAAAATTTAGCATTGGTGTAAAAATCCCGTTATAAAATAACGGCAACAAAATGCGTTTCATAACCAAGCATCGGTTCAACATAAAATAAATGCAGTATCGTGCAAATTCATATTTGCACGCACATTACAATATAAACAAAGAAATCATTCGAATGCATCTTCAATGAAGACAATTCAAAACAGCAAAATCTAAGCAATAGATGATTAGCTCAAAAGAAAGCCAGCGGAAATTTCAACAAAAATCACATAACTATAATTTCTTCGAATCCTCAATTCGGATTCGAAATTCTCAAAGAAACAAAATAATTACAGCTATGTAAACAACCAATGAAATTCATATCAATTTCGCATTTTGATTTTTGAATCAAAAAGATTATCAGTTGTACTCAGCGAAGACAGTTTCATTGTTTCCGCTGCGCACTCTGATAAACAGTACTCAAATCAATCAAATCATCAGAACACAATTTAATCAAATCAACAAAACACAGTTTCACATTTTATTTTTAAATAAAGATATTTAAAAATTTCATCCAAATTTCAAAACTTTAGTTTTGACCCAAATCACAAATAAAACATCATCAAATAGTTGTAACATATGTTCCATCCAAGTTATGTTTTATATTATGTCCATAAACCCCAAGCTCTGATACCAACTGTGACGCCCCACCTCTATGCTCATAATAACAAAGAGTATTAAAGTAAATACTGTCTATTATTACGAAGAATAAGGCTGGATAGGAGCGACCATCCGTAATTGGCCTTACACCAATATTGGTTATCTCGATAGGAGTGGTACATACTTTTTATTTTTCTTCTATTATTTGTTTACTCCCATCGACACACCCAATACTAGTATAAAACGAACTACGACGGTTCATAATAGTTTAGGACATTAGATATAACAATAACACAGATAATATAAATGCGGAACACAGATAAAAACGAAAGTCTCATATATATATAACTGATGTCAGTTAATACATAGTTGACACGATACATATGATACAACTACAACTGTCGACTCTAGAAGTTATATATACAAGTACATTATCGACTAATATACATGAATACATATCGTTCTATACAACGACACGACTACTACACAATGACACTGACAACTTCAGAAGATGTGAAAAGTCTTCAAATCCTGAACAGCAACTCAAAGAAGAAAATCTACAACCTGAAATAACTCGGGTCTGACCCGAGTATTAAATTCAAAAGAAAATAATACCCAGGTCAGTCTAATTCAAACCAGTTTATTAGAGCATATAGGCAGTAATAATTTAAATAGACGACAGTCACAATAATTCCCGCCTATCCGATTCTTTAAACAAAGAAACCGGATAACGGTCAATATAACACTTAACAGTGTTTAACAACAAATCAGCAATCCAAATCAATTTAAACAATTGAAATGTCAATTTAAAAACAACAAAGCTGATTGGCTGCAGTACACGCTAACGTGTACTGCCTCGCCAATACAGTCTATGAATACTCAGAAGATCAATGAATTCAAAAGTCAACGGATCCAACTCAAATGCCATTCAAATAAAATCATAACGCGAGCACAAGGTCAAATCCAAATCGGATTCAACTCAGGTGTAATTCGAAAATCAAATTCGAATGCATCAAGACAGCTACATACAATCAACACAAATCCAGACCAGGCAGACCAAAGAATAGCCATATACAAAGCTGCAGGAGTATACAAATACTCAAGGCAAAAGCAACAATCCAAAACAAAGAATCACATCACTGAAACAAGGATGCACCAGTAAAACAGCATATCAAATGCCAAAGTCAAAGAAGCATACAAAATGAAACCAGTCAACTTAACATGAATGCAAAACTACCACCAGACCAGAATTAAGAGCTCCAACATGTATATGCAGACAACCAAATACAAGCACTTACACAAGTATCAGACTAAAGTACATAATGAAGCAAACCATTGACTCAAGTACACCAATGACAACAATAGATCAAGCCGTAACAACATCACCATCTACAACAGCAATGTATCCAACAGGTAAGTGAAGAACAAGTGAAGCATCTGTGTGAAGCCGAGTGGTATAGGACTAATGTATCAAAGTCAACAAACTCTAAGCAATAGGCCATAACAGTACAGAGCAAGGTACAAAGCAAGTACATAGCCGGGTGTGACAAAGTCAACAAGAAAAAAAAAGATCGAAGCCGTGTTTCAAAATAAAGTCAAAAATCACCACAAGCCGAAGCCTACACGAAATCAAACAGTACCGTGATAACCAAGCAATCAAGGAACCAAAATCAAGTCCAGATTCAAAGCCGTGGAAAACAAGTTTCACCATATACGAAAGTATATTCGCATATGAATTGGTCAAGGAAAATCGCAAGCATCCAAGCATAAATGATCGGTAGAGATAAATTCAAATATATTATTATGCGAACGAAAATATAGGAACTGGAATCCTATATAAACAATGCTAACATCATCGGCGAAATCATCAGATTCGAGTACAAGCAAAAACAGTAAACCGATAAAATACAATTCCAAAATCATCTTCCAACTCGAATCAAAAATCGGAGTTCAATTGAGCATAACTGAAAAGCACAAAGGAAAACCACATACCAAATTGAAGCCGAACTCCAGAAGCAGCCAAAAAGACGAACAAATATTCTCTTGATTTACAACCAGATTGATCGAACAATCGGCAGCTTCACAAAGCCCTAAATTGGATCAAGGACGAAAGCCCTAATTTCGCAAAGAGGAACGAACGAGAGAACAAAGCCGCCATTTCTTTTTTTTTTCTTCCGTTTGTTTACTTTAGGGTTTTGAATTCAAAAAAATCAGAAAGGGGAACGGTTCCTATTTGGTAATTATCACGGCCCAACTAAATAAAAGAGAACGGGCCAAAATTTAAATTGGTAAAGCCCACATAACATTTCACAAATTTTTGAAAGGAATTTCATCGATTTAAAAACTACATCAACAAACAGCTATTAACCAGCAGAAATAAATCGTCAAATGACGATAATAAATTAGCAACCAAATTAAGTCATCAAATGACGATTATAAGTTTGTAACAAAACCCCGGGTTGTTACATAACTAATACCCGACTCCTGTCTCTTCGAATCCAATGTCATCTTAACCCAAGTTATTCAAATGAAATACAATTCAAACTTTAAATATAGGGTGTCACTATTTTAATCCAAATATATTGTATCACATAGCATTCCATATCACATACCTGAGATATCAACTAATCTAAGCATACAATATCATTCAATCATTCATAGCAAGATTAATCAACCATACCATCTATAATTAATTTAATTAACCACAAATGAATTAAATTAATTACTTCAATTATTTTTAAACCTTGCTTATTAATTACAACCCAATTAATTTATCATCCAAAAATTTCTATTTTAATTAATCATCCTTGATTAATTATTTTTAATTACATTAAGTAATTAAACCTTAATTATAGATTTATTATTCTCAACCATTCTCAATAATTAACTAAATTACTTTCATAAATTAATAAATGATATTCTAATTATTTCATTAATTAATTACTCTTTTAATTAATTTCTTTAGCAAATAATTAATCACATTATTAATTAATCTTAACTCTCTAATTAATTAATTACTCTCTTAATTAATTAACTTCAAATCAATTATATTAATTAATTCTTTAATTAATAACATCAAGTGGTTAACCCTTAATCACTTCCATTTTATTACTTCCATAAGTAATTTCTCTTTTCTTAATTACATTAGTAATTATCCATTAATTACTTGACTAAGAAATTTTATTCAATTAATCAATAAGTGATTTATCTTTAATTAATTAGACTAATTAATTAACCTAAAATTAATTTAATAAATCAATTAACCATCATTTAATCTCTAATTAATTTATTTCTTAATTACATTCATTTCCACTAATTACTTCATTTAGTATTTATCCTTAATTAAATTCAACCTTCAAAGATAGACTTTTCATTTAAATTACATATTAATTTCTATCATTAAACTTCATTTAGACCATTTAGAAATAATTATATGTTTGAATAAAAGTTTACTTTTAAACAAAACAATTTAAACCCTTAATTTCTTTAATACACTTAAATCTTTAAAAATCCTTTTTAAACATGGTTTAATTTAAATTAAACGAATATTCATCTTTGAACTTGATTATCATATCCTTCAAAACTTATTTACTTAATTTTATTTTAAACTTGTTAAACATTCATTTCTGAAAACAAAATTATTTACTTAACTTTTAAAAATTGAAAACATTTAGAAAAAAAAAACATGCTCTCAGATTAAAACCCAAAACAACCCGAGTAGACTCCACAAAAACACTAGCCTTCCTCGAGTCTTTCCCCATGCATGTCTGCTTCGAGTCGCACACGCGTATGCTTCGGCAACAACTCAAGACACTCTCGTCTTCTCCCAACATAAAACTTCCATATGCACAGATCGGTCACCGTGCATGTGCACAGTTCAACTACGCCACAGCTACCTCCAACGTCTTGCCCCACATGTCGACGTTCAACCTCGCGATCAAATTCGACCCTCAATCATTCGCCACGAAGTAAAAGTCAAAATCGAGCTTCCCAGTCGAAAAACTGGAAACCTATCATCATCAGAAAACCCTCGAACCACCATCGCCGATCACCGAACCTTCCCAAACTCCGGTCATGGACTCACTAGCCTTCACGACATCTATTCCCAGAAGCACTTGTAGTTCGATTCACCAATGAAGCCACGGTGACAAATTTTCTGGCCTCGACAGAACTAGCGTTTAAAACCCAATTGAACTATTGCCGACTCCACGGCGATCTTCCCATCTCCCTATCATTTTTCCCAGCTTCAACGATCACCAAACTAGCTCCAGCCAAAACTTCGACCTCCAGAATCACCCCAGTCACCAGAACTTCGTCGAAAACCAAAATCTGGTCATCCTCAAAATGCAAACTCAATTCCAAACTAAAACTCATGAATTTAGTTTTAAAAATCGAGTTTTCCAGAGTTGATTCAAGTTGCATGCTTGAATCTACAAATTAAATTGTTTAATTTTTATTAATTTTTAAAACTCTTACTGGTTTTTACTGATTCCAGGAGAGATTTAAACATATATTACTTACTTATTTTTAAAACTAACATTTCATCTTCACAACTTATTTTTGTTTAGAATTTAAAGTCTAATACCACATAGATAAAGAGTTTATTGGAAATTTTGTTTTGTTTTTAACTCTACAGTCTGAAAACAGGGAAGATCAGATTAAATCAACATGCACAGACCAGATACACACACATATATATCCAGAGATTCATACATATATACACACATGCAAACATAATTTACATCCATTCATCAATGATTATCACATGCAGATCAAGATACAGACAGATTTAAGATGTTAAAGGATAGTCTACTCACCTGTTATGATGTTGAACAGAGAACAAATTCCCAGTTATAAAGAACAAAGAAGCAGGCTCAACTTTGATCTGGAAATAATTGATCTGAAACTTCCTATGATTTGAATTACTTGATTGTTGATGTAATATTGGGTTGGTCTTAGTTATTGCATGCTTTAATTCAGGTTGAAGATGAATATAGATGAAGTTGTGGCATTTGCTTTAGAACAGGGTTTTAAGTTTTTGATCTGAGGTTTGCTTTTTAGGATTCGATTTTGTTTTCTTTGCTTTAGAAATTTAATAGATAAAAGAAAATGTGAGATAGATAGGAAGATGTTTATTTAACTTAATTTTCTCATTTACTAATTATTTTGAAAATAAAAGGAGGTTAAAGACACTTGTCATTCTCCCTATCTATTTTGTTAACACATATGCTTAGATAACATTATTAGTTTACACTTGTAATACTATATGCAAGAATATATATTTTTAAATGTTAATAAGGGTTTTTAAAATAAATTCCTAATAACAAAATACATCTTTTAATTATATAAATGAAATCCTTTAAAAGAAAATAGAATAAAACAAACTATATTTCTACAAAAATCATATATACATATTTTTAAATTCAAAATATATTTAAGATATATATATATATATATCTACCCTTTGAATTTTAAATTCAAATTCAAATACAATTTAAAATCAAATTGAAATTAACTCACACAAATATATTTACTTAAACAAACACAAATTCAATTTGTTTGAATATAATAATTTTTCTATTTATATCTACTTATCTCTATGTGTATATAAACCATCATTATTATTATTCTTGTTTGAAAACAACAAATTTACCAATTTTAAATAATTTATAAAGGAAATTATCACATTTTAAATTGCTTGAAGTTCTGGGATATCACATTCCTTCCCCCTTAGAATCTTTTCGTCCTCGAAAAGGAACGAAGCAAGAATTTTAATTACAATGTTGATTATCAGTTAAATTATTCCTTAGACATCTTAATTCTTAACTCTTTTTGTAAAAAAAAAAATTTCAAAATATTTAAAAATCTATATAATATTATCAAAATAGTTTTTATAAAAATATTTTTTTTTTTTTATAACTCGATGTCTCAACCAGTCCATCCTTGTTCTCACAGAAATTCAGTCATACGTTGATCAGACGTAAGACTGAAAATCTATCAGTACTTGGTAAACCCGTTTTCAACACCTAGTGAAAATATTTGGAAAATAATTTTATTGAAAATATGGAAAACATTTTTGAAATCGAGGAAATATCTTTGGTGAGAATGCTCTGGAAATCATCACTCCCATCCATGGTCGCAGTTAACCCGATGGTTACGTTGCCGTCCCGGAAAAATCCACAGATAACTGTAGGTCTCCGCGCTCCTCGATTACGCCATGGAACCCGCTACAGATCGCAGTTATACCCGGGCCTTACGTTGCTATCACAGCACAAGCCCATATAACTGTAGGCATCAGCGCCACCGAATTTCGCTGCCAAATAATGAAACTTCTCCCACATAGGTCGCAGTCTACCGATATAAAATCAAACGCAGACAGTTGGCTCTCAGCGGCACACACGACTTTCGCTATGTTACCATAGTGTCACAGTTTACCGATATAAAATCAAACGTAGACAGTTGGCTCTCAGCGGCACACATGACTTCCGCTATGGTCTGCAGTAGATCGCAGTGACATCGAGTTAAGCTGCCGTCACAGCATAACCCAAATGCCTCTGTGGGCACCAGCCCCTCGACTTTCGCTACACAAATAATCCTCAGGAACTAGTTTGTCCGGACTCCTCACAGGATCAACTTTAGAATCCCCCTTGGGGTTCATGGCAGTACCACCCAGTGGCACTCCTGAGAAGTTCATTTCAAGGAAGCGCCTTTTTTCCCAGAGCTATTTTCAAAACACTTTGTACTATACACTTATAGTATCTTCAAATCATATCCTTTATGATTTATCAAAATCTCATTTACTCAAAATCGATTACCAAAATCGATAATTCTCAAACTAGGCTTTCCAAATTCCCAAAAATTTTCCCAAAAATCAAAAGCCATTTCCAAATTTATAGGTTCTCAAAACCTTTTTCAAAATCATTCTCATAAGATCCTCTTTATATATATAGATATATATACTTTTTAAAAATCTTTGGATCACTTCAAACTTGTATAAAACCTCTTTTTATACTTCAAATATTTCCAAAAACCCTTTTATTCTGGCTAGATTCAATAAGGGAAGTTTATCATATTACAAAATATAACTTTATTTATTGTCAAATCAAATATTCAAGTTTGATTTCTTTATAAAGTTATTTACCATTTACTTACCTCCATAAAGTAAATTTCAACCAAAGAAATACCCAATTCCATTATATTTCACATAATATACCTTTCATTTTCGAAAACCATTTCAAATTTCTTATCCTCAAATTTTAAATGCCAATTTCAGTCAAACCCGTACGATGTACACATATCATCCGTACGCTATATTAATCTGATCGCTCAATCGATCACACAATTTCACTTCCGAACTAGTATTGTCCACCCGGCTTCCTAGTGCGGACTCAGATCTGGTTTCCTGATCAGAAACCGTCATTCTCCTTGCATAGTCACAACTATGATAGAGAATATCCAGAACCAATCAACAATCCATATCCAGGTTCGCCGTCGAAAATCGAGCGAAAAATCCTAACTCGGATCGATAATACTATCTCGAAATTCTGTGTTCGAATCTGGATCAAATCACTATGCGAATAGAATAATATACGTATATCCTACGTATTTATCTTTATTGGTTATTAGCCAAATCAATTCTCTTTTCTATTCACATTTCCTTTAATTCTATTCTCTTATTCTCAATTGCTTCCATTTACAATTGAGTTAATACTTCAATTATAAACAGTTTGAACTCTGACCCGTTTAAATTTAAAAATAGCTTGAAAAAGTTTTAAAATAGATAAGTAGTTGAAAAATAGTTATTAGTTTATAAAATAGCTGTAAAATAGTTAAGTAGTACAAAATAGTTAGATAATTGCAAAATAGTTTTTAAAATAGTGATTAGATATAAATAACTGAAAAATAGTAATTAGTTTATAAGACAGTTTCAAAATAGTTAAATAATTCTAAAATAATTGTAAAATAAGTATAGATAGTTTGGGGTTTAAGAAGAAAGATTGTATAGTAAATAGTTTGGACAAATTTATTTGTATTAAAACAATTTATTTTAAAAATTGTCCAGAGCCAAACTGTTTAATTTCCCAATCTACATTCCCAATTAATTTCCCTTTTATTCAATTTAAATTTCCTTTTCCATTTAAATTGACTCAACACTTCAATTTCCATTGAAATTTATTAAATCCCAATTTAAGTTGAATTAACCTTAATTCCTTTCCAAATTCAAATCAAATTTCATTTGATTTTTAAACATATTCAATTTTAATCACAATTCCAAATTATTTCAAATCAATTTGGATTAATTTCAAATTGAACCAGCTTCAATTTTATTTCAAATTATTTTAATTCAAAATTTCCATTTAAATTTATGCTTATCCATCTTTAATCACAATTCTAATTAATTCAAATCGAATTCAATTTGAACTAATTCTATTCAAATCTCAACTTAAAATCATCTCGAATTATATAAATTCGAGTTAAATTTTAAATGTTGATTTAATCCCTTAAGTTAAATTTAACCTTACTTTTAAATTAAATCATCCTTTATTTTTAATTTAACAACTTAAATCTTTAAACCATTTAATTCTGTATCCAAATTCCAAAATTCCATTTTAAAATTATCTTAACTTATTACAAAGTTCAAATAAGAATTCAAAAACAATTTAATCTTCAGATTCTAATTTATTATCCATTTCTAACTTTAAAATAAATTCTTAGTTTCATAGATTATTTATAACAATAGAATGATATCAGGATAAATAAACATCCAAATTTATCCAAACACCAATTAACAACATCCCATTTCAATTTCCAGATCTCAAACCCATTTTGAGATTACTCATAACTCCCATTTAAACCCAACCATTTAACTTCTCAAGTTAAATTTTAATTTCATCTTGAAATTTCTAATTCAAGTTGTTCATTCTAAACTCATTTAACTTCCCTTAAGTTAAATTTAATTTAATTTAGTCAACTTGACCTAATTTGAATTCCCATTCAAATTTTTAAATCTTATAATAATAATCTTCCCATTTAAATTCAAAAACTTAACACTTTGGGTTTTCATATCACATTTCAATTTAAAACTTAACACTAAGAGTTATTTCAAATCATCCTTGATATTATGTATATCCTTATATATACATTTTCTTTACATACCAAGTTATACTTTAAATTTTAAACCATTCTTGGTTTTTAATTTCAAAACAAATTTCTTTAAAACGATCTCAAGTTTTCTGGACTTAGATTTAAAACTTCACAATTTTAAATTATCTTCAATTCCAATTTATAAGTTATACTCACTTAAATGTTTACTTCCCTAAACATTTCATTTTGCTAAATCATTAACAACATTCATTATTAAACACAATTACCATTTATGATAATAACCAAGATTATCATATCTGGAAACCAATTCATTATTATCTTTATTCTTGATAACATTTCTACAAATTCAAGATTTTAATTTTAGTTTGAATTCATTTCAAACTTATCTTCATTCAATTTTAATTTGGCTTTATTTCTATTACCACTTAATTTAATTCCAACATTTTAACAACCAATTACCTTAATATTTATTAGAAAGAAATATCATTTTATATATCAAAATATATTCTTATATAAAATCATTTAAAATCCTTATATTAGAAAATAACAATTACGCTCTCATATATATATATATACACTCAACTCGTTCTAGGGTACCATTGACCCTATCCTTAACGAGTAATCCCAACAGAGCCAAGGTTCTCGCTTAACCTTTTGCTCTGATACCAACTGTAACGACCCGAAAATTTCGAACCCGAAATTTCCAGATAGTTAGAAGAAAAAGAAAAGAGATAGAAGAAAGAAACAGAAGAAGAAGATCAGAAAACATCAACATCTCACATTCGCAGCGGATAAAATATAATACTAAATGATAACAGTTTTACAAAACAATATTATATCTGTCGATTACATTTTAATACATCAGAGTTACATATTTATACAGACACTGGATATACACAATTATCAAGTCTCAGATATACAATAATATAACACAGTAGAAACACTCCATACGTTCCTGCCGTCCAACTCGACTCCTGAGCTCCAGAACGTCCTTACCTGAAAATCTGTAATACTCGGTCTGACCCGAGCATTACATCAAAGTAACACCCGGGTCAGGCTGGAAACCAGCGTGAGTAAACTCATCTAACAAGAAATTCCAATCCATAGAACTTATTTAAACCCGGGGTAACTCGTACTTGCTACACGTAAACAACTTATATAGTCATCACTTATTTTCACAAAACAATACCTAAGTATCCTACTTAGTTTAAATGGTCCATATTATCCCAATCCAGCCTATTGATTTCACATATCAATCTATAAAGAATTTTAGAAGATTTCCAATCGAAGTGGTTTCGGGTATTAACTAATACCCGACTCCTGTCTCTTCGAATCCAATGTCATCTTAACCCAAGTTATTCAAATGAAATACAATTCAAACTTTAAATATAGGGTGTCACTATTTTAATCCAAATATATTGTATCACATAGCATTCCATATCACATACCAGAGATATCAACTAATCTAAGCATACAATATCATTCAATCATTCATAGCAAGATTAATCAACCATACCATCTATAATTAATTTAATTAACCACAAATGAATTAAATTAATTACTTCAATTATTTTTAAACCTTGCTTATTAATTACAACCCAATTAATTTATCATCCAAAAATTTCTATTTTAATTAATCATCCTTGATTAATTATTTTTAATTACATTAAGTAATTAAACCTTAATTATAGATTTATTATTCTCAACCATTCTCAATAATTAACTAAATTACTTTCATAAATTAATAAATGATATTCTAATTATTTCATTAATTAATTACTCTTTTAATTAATTTCTTTAGCAAATAATTAATCACATTATTAATTAATCTTAACTCTCTAATTAATTAATTACTCTCTTAATTAATTAACTTCAAATCAATTATATTAATTAATTCTTTAATTAATAACATCAAGTGGTTAACCCTTAATCACTTCCATTTTATTACTTCCATAAGTAATTTCTCTTTTCTTAATTACATTAGTAATTATCCATTAATTACTTGACTAAGAAATTTTATTCAATTAATCAATAAGTGATTTATCTTTAATTAATTAGACTAATTAATTAACCTAAAATTAATTTAATAAATCAATTAACCATCACTTAATCTCTAATTAATTTATTTCTTAATTACATTCATTTCCACTAATTACTTCATTTAGTATTTATCCTTAATTAAATTCAACCTTCAAAGATAGACTTTTCATTTAAATTACATATTAATTTCTATCATTAAACTTCATTTAGACCATTTAGAAATAATTATATGTTTGAATAAAAGTTTACTTTTAAACAAAATAATTTAAACCCTTAATTTCTTTAATACACTTAAATCTTTAAAAATCCTTTTTAAACATGGTTTAATTTAAATTAAACGAATATTCATCTTTGAACTTGATTATCATATCCTTCAAAACTTATTTACTTAATTTTATTTTAAACTTGTTAAACATTCATTTCTGAAAACAAAATTATTTACTTAACTTTTAAAAATTGAAAACATTTAGAAAAAAAAAACATGCTCTCAGATTAAAACCCAGAACAACCCGAGTAGACTCCACAAAAACACTAGCCTTCCTCGAGTCTTTCCCCACGCATGTCTGCTTCGAGTCGCACACGCGTATGCTTCGGCAACAACTCAAGACACTCTCGTCTTCTCCCAACATAAAACTTCCATATGCACAGATCGGTCACCGTGCATGTGCACAGTTCAACTACGCCGCAGCTACCTCCAACGTCTTGCCCCACATGTCGACGTTCAACCTCGCGATCAAATTCGACCCTCAATCATTCGCCACGAAGTAAAAGTCAAAATCGAGCTTCCCAGTCGAAAAACTGGAAACCTATCATCATCAGAAAACCCTCGAACCACCATCGCCGATCACCGAACCTTCCCAAACTCCGGTCATGGACTCACTAGCCTTCACGACATCTATTCCCAGAAGCACTTGCAGTTCGATTCACCAATGAAGCCACGGTGACAAATTTTCTGGCCTCGACAGAACTAGCGTTTAAAACCCAATTGAACTATTGCCGACTCCACGGCGATCTTCCCATCTCCCTATCATTTTTCCCAGCTTCAACGATCACCAAACTAGCTCCAGCCAAAACTTCGACCTCCAGAATCACCCCAGTCACCAGAACTTCGTCGAAAACCAAAATCTGGTCATCCTCAAAATGCAAACTCAATTCCAAACTAAAACTCATGAATTTAATTTTAAAAATCGAGTTTTCCAGAGTTGATTCAAGTTGCATGCTTGAATCTACAAATTAAATTGTTTAATTTTTATTAATTTTTAAAACTCTTACTGGTTTTTACTGATTCCAGGAGAGATTTAAACATATATTACTTACTTATTTTTAAAACTAACATTTCATCTTCACAACTTATTTTTGTTTAGAATTTAAAGTCTAATACCACATAGATAAAGAGTTTATTGGAAATTTTGTTTTGTTTTTAACTCTACAGTCTGAAAACAGGGAAGATCAGATTAAATCAACATGCACAGACCAGATACACACACATATATATCCAGAGATTCATACATATATACACACATGCAAACATAATTTACATCCATTCATCAATGATTATCACATGCAGATCAAGATACAGACAGATTTAAGATGTTAAAGGATAGTCTACTCACCTGTTATGATGTTGAACAGAGAACAAATTCCCAGTTATAAAGAACAAAGAAGCAGGCTCAACTTTGATCTGGAAATAATTGATCTGAAACTTCCTATGATTTGAATTACTTGATTGTTGATGTAATATTGGGTTGGTCTTAGTTATTGCATGCTTTAATTCAGGTTGAAGATGAATATAGATGAAGTTATGGCATTTGCTTTAGAACAGGGTTTTAAGTTTTTGATCTGAGGTTTGCTTTTTAGGATTCGATTTTGTTTTCTTTGCTTTAGAAATTTAATAGATAAAAGAAAATGTGAGATAGATAGGAAGATGTTTATTTAACTTAATTTTCTCATTTACTAATTATTTTGAAAATAAAAGGAGGTTAAAGACACTTGTCATTCTCCCTATCTATTTTGTTAACACATATGCTTAGATAACATTATTAGTTTACACTTGTAATACTATATGCAAGAATATATATTTTTAAATGTTAATAAGGGTTTTTAAAATAAATTCCTAATAACAAAATACATCTTTTAATTTATATAAATGAAATCCTTTAAAAGAAAATAGAATAAAACAAACTATATTTCTACAAAAATCATATATACATATTTTTAAATTCAAAATATATTTAAGATATATATATATATATCTACCCTTTGAATTTTAAATTCAAATTCAAATACAATTTAAAATCAAATTGAAATTAACTCACACAAATATATTTACTTAAACAAACACAAATTCAATTTGTTTGAATATAATAATTTTTCTATTTATATCTACTTATCTCTATGTGTATATAAACCATCATTATTATTATTCTTGTTTGAAAACAACAAATTTACCAATTTTAAATAATTTATAAAGGAAATTATCACATTTTAAATTGCTTGAAGTTCTGGGATATCACATTACCTTCAAATTATACTTACAAGCATTTTTAAAAACAAGATTTGGCTAATACAAACAGTTTTTCTTTAATCAATTTAATCCAACTTAGTGTATATGAAGAGATATTGAATTTAGAAGTATGGTTGGCTGTTGTAAACTTAAACAGAGACATGTTTCAGACATGCTCACAGTATTTATACTTATATATACATATGTAATCATATAAAACCATCATGCAATCACTTAACACCAATTTACTTCAAGATTACTGCATGTGACAAGATTTTAAATCAGATTAAAAGATTTGTTTACTCACAGTGATTTTGAAGAAAGAACAGAGTTAAAACAAGCTTGTTGAAACTGCAAGCTAAAGTCTTCTTTTGCCTTTAATTCCCTTGTTGATCTCTGAGTTCATATTGCTATTTAAATTTGAGTTTTGTTGAAGTTTAAGATGATGTTTACTTTAGTTTTTCATAGGTTGAAGAAACGAACTGAAATGAGAATTTGTTGATATATATGAAAATGAAGTTTACATGGTATACATTTTTTTTATACAAGTTGATATGAGTTTACAGGTGATATTTCTTTTATTTGTACAACAGTCAGAGATATTTGCTTTTGGAGGCTGATGATAATACTTGTGGTGGCTTGCATTAATTACTTTGTACAAATATATATTTAACTATACGCATATCTTCCTTTGCAAGCCATTTCACTTGTTTCATTCATTCACATATACTTGCTTACTTGTTCACATACTTTATTTTCTTCCTTCTTTTGTGGCTGAGCACATGTTTGTTGTGGTGACTAAAGATATTTGCATTGATTATCATTTATCTTCAAGTTTGGTTTCATACTTGCATATATATAATGTTGTCTTTGTTTTCATGAGTACATACTTAACTATGTATATTTGTTCACACTAGAACATACTTGAATGTATTTTTATTTTATTTTCTTTTCTTTTTCAATATCACTTTAAAATATAAAATTTCCATTTTAATTTTGCTTTAGATTTTATCTAAGTGTTAATTTATCTTATATGTATGTAATTTATTTTTATCTATTTATTTTCATAATTTATCTTTTATACATTTCTATTTGTATTATTTTGTATTATGATATTAAGATTTACTTTATATTGTATGAACTATATAATTTATTTATTTTATAATATAGATGAATTTCCATATTTTATTTATTGTTAAAATTTTAGCAAATGTTTACTTTATATTTTTAGAATTTATCTTTTATAATTTGTCTTTATACACATCTATTTCTATTTTTATTTGGATTCGGGGAAACTCGAATCAATTTATCACTTTAGTTTACAATTTTAATTCAAAAATTCAATTAATTATCAATTTAAATATATATAAAATCTGGGGTTGTTACAACCTACCCCCCTTAAGAAATTTCGTCCTCGAAATTTGCCAAGGAGACACAAAGATAGGTGAAAAATGTTTCATCAAATCAAACTGAATATTTATTCTGCATTTGGCTTACCAAATCAGAATATCAATAACTGACATGAGAACGAATCTTTTTAATTTTTCACACAATACTCGGTTATCCAGATCTACGAAATATGCAGGGGCATCGGTTAGTTCAAAGGGATAACTAACCATTCGTAGAATATATTGGGACCCAAAGAATAGATAGATATGTGGATACAATTTCCAAATCTTTTAGTTTAGAAACTAAATTATACCTATCTACCATAGCAACCAAAGCAACCAACACATCCAAACAAACAATTCTGACCGACTTATTTGGAGTTTATGTCCCATATTTATATATCGAATATCCTTCCTGGATCTACCAGGAACTATCAAAGAATTGAGAAAAGATGTCGAACAAAAGAGATTGATAGAGAAAAGATTATTTCCTTGTTACAGGGTATTGACCATTTATAGTCGTATTTCCTATTCCCTATCTTATCCTCTTCTTGCACTCATACTTACTATCAGTGGATAGCAAGAGAATTTAGTGAGGCGTACAGATGGATATCTTAGGGATACACTCATTCTAGGGTATACTTCACCCTATCTCTAATGAGATACTTAATGTGTTATACTTCTGAGCTAAAGTTCAACCTTAGCTCTGATACCAATTATAAGAGTCCAAAAACTCGACCTTCGAAAATCGGCACCCGTACTTCTCTTGTACTCGAATGCCGTAGATTGAAACGTCGAATATAGCTCCCCGGAGCTTATAACAGAGTAAGCATAACAACACAGCGGAATAAAGAAATGAATGATATCATATACAACTCCAACGAATACATTATCCAGAATGATATACAACAATGATATCAATATGATACAACAATATCAGGATCAAATAAAGATGCTACAGCGAAAACAACATAACTGATAACTCCAATGATCCCCAAAAGAGAATGAGTCAACAACTCCAACATCAAGCTCGAACCACCATCATGTTGCACAAAGATAAGCAAGTGCAGTCATCAACTCCGATGAAGTTAGCTCCAGATAATCTACTAAACCTGACTATCTGAAAAACCCAACTCTAGACTGCCCGTGTGGAATATTGTGGGCACCCAGAGTTTAGGAAGGGAACAATAAACTCCAGGTCAGTCATGGGACTGGTGTGAGCAACAAAAACAGTTTATCTTTAAACAAACAACAAAAGGATTTTAAACATTGAAATCCATAATGCTTTTGGAAAATGAAACTACCATAAGGCCTCTCGCCACACACACAATGCAAACGCAGAATTGGAGGAGATTTCTCCTTATGATAGTCAAACATGCTTACTACGCAAAAACACCTTTGATATTATTACTAGTGCATAGTGTGGAAAACATTTTGAAAGTATAATATTAATCTTAGCCAGCATATGCATTCCGCACTTATGCCTACTATAGCTACTATGTTCAATAGCAGGTTACCGCCACATTCCATAGCAGGTTATACAACTAAAACCGTACAGGGCGCGTATTGTTTCTTTGGATTTTCCAATAAATGGTCGGGCTAAGGATCTTCCTATGCCACATGGGAACGCCTCTGGAGGGACGCCCTGAGAGACAACCTGCTCTTTGCCAACACAATGCCGGTTACCCCCTTCCCGGGTAGTAAACCTGAGATATGCCACCATCGGTCCTTTGGGACCTTTATCCGAGGCCTCGGTCACACAGCAACAATCACACATAGTAAATGAGTGGAGCAATGACACAGGTAAATATCTGGGCTCCATACCATGATACCACCTTTTTCCAGAAGGAATGGTCATACTCTAGGGAAGCTACCCCTGAAACCTTGCCGCATCTTTCCTGTTTCGACCATGTCCGGTCTGTGAGGCTCGATGAGGTCTCGTCCACAAAGCTACGCTTTTTCAAAAAGCCATGCTTTGATCAACAAATGACCATCAACACACAGCAACACTCAGCTTGCCACACTACCAAATTGGGAGTATATCTTTGATAACCTTCAACTACATAACCTCTGAGCTCGTACGTCTCAGAGAAGGGTGTTAAGCTAAGAGAATAAATTCTCCG
The DNA here is from genome assembly GCA_030737815.1 of Allium fistulosum. Lineage (NCBI taxonomy): Eukaryota > Viridiplantae > Streptophyta > Magnoliopsida > Asparagales > Amaryllidaceae > Allium > Allium fistulosum. The sequence goes on from CM060904.1 coordinate 532,660,356, forward strand.
CCACCAAACAGAAATGTATTTGAAAGGAATCAGCTTTATATCTCAAAATGTAATGTCAGACATGTAACCATACAAGTCTGTTCCGGGTTCGAACAGAACCGAAGGCACTTCCGAAGAAGCCCTTGCAATCCGGGTATTCACAATCCCGATCGGATTTCCCATCACTTAGGGAATCTCTATACCGGAGCCACTCGGTGTAGAGACAATCGATAGGTTATCCTATCGTTCTCGCAAACACCCAGTCTTCAACACCGGTCTTCAAATGCTATCCATTCACGACGTATCACTATTCGGAATGGGTTATATGACACAAAGTCCTCTCCCGGCTAAACCGAATAATGAGTGCTTAATTTTAAAAACATATGGATATTGGGATTTCAATTAAGTCACAACTTATTACCCAAACTTCTTTTCAAATGGTTTAATCACATTACCATTTTAAATTGTTAAAAATAAACAGATTCAATTCACAAAGTTCACCCAGTTTCACAAAGATCTATTCATAGATTTTCAAATCGATTTCCATTTCAATTGGATTAACTCGTTTAATATTTAAATCAAGATTTAATTCATAGCTTTCAAAAAGAATTCACCCATAACTTGGAAAACCATTTTTCAATTCAAACTTGAAATTCTTTTAACTTAAATTGGAATTTCATTTCTTATATGAAAGCTTTTATCATTTAAAAACAAACAGTTTTCATTTTGGAAAATCTGATTCATTTATACGAGTTAAAGTCCTTGGGTTAAATTCAAATTCCCAAAACCATACTTTTAAATGGTTAAAAATCCCTATAAAACACATTTATTAACTGGTATGGTCTAATCAGACCATAGTTCCCAAATTTTTGAATTCAATTTCAAATATTTAATTCAAATTTAAATCAAATCATTTTGATTTCAAATCTTATTTAATCATTTGAACTCATTTTCAAAATCTTTCAATTCCAATTCCAAAACTATTTTGGATTCAAGAATTCAATCTTTACAATTGTCAAAAATCTGTGACTTAACTGATTTCCACATGAAATCCATATTTGTGTGTGTATGGTGTAGTCCAGGGGTTTTACACAATAGTGCAACATCATCAATCATCACAGATTTAAGCACATCAATATCGATAAACGGTATAATCTATAACGCTTATCTTCATTCACAGATTCACAGATAAATATGTAAATCTAACAAAGATATATAAATTACATTCATCACAGATAAGTTAATTACATTCATCACAGCTCAAATCAAAATAATTCATATCATAAGGCATCACATATCAGGGATATCGAAGAATTCAGCATTCAATACCATCCAAACATCCATAAGTAAGATCAATTAGTCATCTGATAAATTTAAATCAGATTAATTACTTATGAATAAATTACAAATCCTAGTTAATTAATATTAATTAATTACAAACCATTTGAATTAATTATCCTTTAATCACTTATTAATTAACCTTTAATTATTAATTAATTAACCTTACTTAATAAATCAATTAACCTTTAATCATTAAATAATTAACCTTTAATTATTTAATTATTCTTTAATTAATTATCCTAAATTAATTACATTCATTAATTAACCCTTAATTACAAATTTAGATAACCTTTTAATCATTAATTAATTAATCTTAATCATGTAATTAATTAACCTTAATCAATCTTTAATAAATCTTTGATTAACCTTTAATTATAAATTAATTAATCTTAAATAAAAAAATAAATTAACCTTTATTCAATTAAATTAACTAACCTTAATTATTCTTTAATTAAGTAATTATCCTTTAAAATAATTTATTAATTTAACCCTTTATTATTAAGTAATTAATCAATCTTCAATTACTCAAGATTTTAAAGCTAAATCATTACTTAATTATCCATTTAATCGCATCAATTAATCACATTTGTAAACTCTCAGAGATTTAATAATTAATCTAATATAATTTTTTTTTTCAAAATCAAATCAAATTATTTTCAAATCACATTTGAATTTTAAAATTCAAGCTTGAAACTTGTTTGAGAAAACTTCTTCAAGAATTCATTTTTGCTTCAAAAACTTGGTTTTATTATTTAAATTTTCAAAACAGGTTTATATCAAAAACCAGAGACAACCCATGATTTCCCCGAGCTAGAACCCGAGACATCCCTTTCTTCTTCTCTCTTTCCCTTTTAAACTTTGATTTGTTTTAAAATTTAAAACTGTTTAAAATCACCCGCGTACGCATTCGAAACCAACCCAAGCCATTTCTTTTCTTCCCCGAGTAAATTCGCGAAATGCTTCGAGTTCGACCCGAGAATAACTTTGTCTTCCCCAAAAACATCTGTAATAATCGAAACCCAATTACGATCTGACACACGTGCACGTGCACCTGTGACCTCGTCATCTCCGACCATCGCAGCAACCACCAGCACGTCGACGACAATCATCACCTTCGATTCCGATCACTTGTTCTTTAACCCAATCACGAAATCAAATTCGAGCATTTCGTACTCCACTGGAACAAAACCCACCGACAAATAATCATCTCTACCCGACGCCACCGACCACCAGAGGTCACACAAACTTGACCAAAGCTTCGCCACACACCTACGCCTCTAACCTCCTTGGTCTGATCATGCTCGATGCTACCTAGATGATGCAAATGCCTCGACTACGACGTCGACCAAGATGGGTCATTAAACCCAAAATTAACATCGATTAACTTCTCCAGTAATCTAAAAAATTATTCGCAAATTTTCTGATGATCACCAGACCCCTAACCTCCTTCAACCCTGATCACGACGATCATTACCTTGCCATTCGACTAGAATCGATAGGAATGTATTTTCTGTTCATTTCGCAAACTCGCCCTCAAATCAAAACTAAAAATCTTGATTTCTATATTAAAAATCAGGGTTTTCAATCACGAATCCAATTATATAATCAAGATTTGAAAATTTAACAATCAAATTTTGACTTGAATGGATTTTTCTGCTGTAAATTTCTATTTTCTGGTTAATTACCTTCAAATTATACTAACAAACGTTTTTAAAAACAAGATTTGGTTAATACAAACAGTTTTCCTTTAATCATTTTAATCCAACTTAGTGTATATGAAGAGATATTGAATTTAGAAGTATGGTTGGCTGTTGTAAACTTAAACAGAGACATGTTTTAGACATGCTCACAGTATTCATACTTATATATACATATGTAATCATATAAAACCATCATGCAATCAATTAACACCAATTTACTTCAAGATTACTGCATGTAACAAGATTTTAAATCAGATTAAAATCTTTGTTTACTCACAGTGATTTTGAAGAAAGAACAGAGTTGAAACAAGCTTGTTGAAACTGCAAGCAAAAGTCTTCTTTTGCCTTTAATTCCCTTGTTGATCTCTGAGTTCATATTGCTATTTAAATTTGAGTTTTGTTGAAGTTTAAGATGATGTTTAAATTAGTTTTACATAGGTTGAAGAAACGAACTGAAATGAGAATTTGTTGATATATATGAAAATGAAGTTTACAAGGTATACATTTTTTTATACAAGTTTATATGAGTTTACAGGTGATATTTCTTTTATTTGTACAACGGTCAGAGATATTTGCTTTTGGAGGCTGATGATAATACTTGTGGTGGCTTTCATTAATTACTTTGTACAAATATATATTTATCTATACGCATATCTTTCTTTGCAAGCCATTTCACTTGTTTCATTCATTCACATATACTTGCTTACTTGTTCACATACTTTATTTTCTTCCTTCTTCTGTGGCTGAGCAGATGTTTATTGTGGTGACTAAAGATATTTGCATTGATTATCATTTATCTTCAAGTCTGGTTTCATACTTGCATATATATAATGTTGTCTTTGTTTTCATGAGTACATACTTAACTATGTATATTTGTTCACACTAGAACATACTTGAATGTATTTTTATTTTATTTTCTTTTCTTTTGCAATATCACTTTAAAATATAATAAATTTCCATTTTAATTTTGCTTTAGATTTTATCTAACTGTTAATTTATCTTATATGTATGTAATTTATTTTTATCTATTTATTTTCATAATTTATCTTTTATTCATTTCTATCTGTATTATTTTGTATTATGATATTAAGATTTACTTTATATTGTATGAACTATATAATTTATTTATTTCATAATATAGATGAATTTCCATATTTTATTTACTGTTAAAATTTTAGCAAATGTTCACTTTATATTTTTAGAAATTATCTTCTATAATTTTCCTTTATACACATCTATTTCTATTTTTATTTGGATTCGGGGAAACTCAAATCAATTTATCACTTAATTTTACAATTTTAATTCAAAAATTCAATTAATTATCAATTTAAATATATATAAAATCCGGGGTCGTTGCAACCTTCCCCCCTTAAGATCTACGAATTATGCAGGGGCATCGGTTAGTTCAAAGGGATAACTAACCATTCGTAGAATATATTGGGACCCAAAGAATAGATAGATATGTGGTTACAATTTCCAAATCTTTTAGTTTAGAAACTAAAATATACCTATCAACCATAGCAACCAAAGCAACCAACACATCCAAACAAACAATTCTGATCGACTTATTTGGAGTTTATGTCCCATATTTATATATCGAATCTCCTTCCTGGATCTACCAGGAACTATCAAAGAATTGAGAAAAGATGTCGAACAAAAGAGATTGATAGAGAAAAGATTATTTCCCTGTTGTTACAGGGTATTGACCATTTATAGTCGTATTTCCTGTTCCCTATCTCATCCTCTTCTTGCACTCATACTTACTATCAGTGGATAGCAAGAGAATTTATTGAGGCGTACGGATGGATATCTTCGGGATACACTCATTCTAGGGTATACTTCACCCTATCTCTAATGAGCTACTTAATGTGTTATATTCCTGAGCTAAAGTTCAACCTTAGCTCTGATACCACTTGTAAGAGTCCAAAAACTTGGTCTTCGAAAATCGGCACACGTACTTCACTTGTACTCGAATTCCGTAGATTGAAACGCCGAATCTGGCTCCCCGGAGCTTATAACACAGTAAGTATAACAACACAGCGGAATAAAGAAATGAATGATATCATATACAACTCCAACGAATACAATATCTAGAATGATGTACAACAATGATATCAATATGATACAACAATATCAGAGACAAATAAAGATGCTACAGCCGAAACAACATAACTGATAACTCCAATGATCCCCAAAAGAGAATGAGTCAACAACTCCAACATCAAGCTCGAACCACCATCTTGTTGCATAAAGATAAGCAAGTGCAGTCATCAACTCCGATGAAGTTAGCTCCAGATAATCTACTAAACTTGACTATCTGAAAATCCCAACTCTAGACTGCACGTGTGGAAAATTGTGGGCACCCAGAGTTTAGGAAGGTGTGACGCCCCACCTCTATACCCACGCTAACCAAGAACACTACGATTGTGACGCCCCACCTCTATACCCACGCTAACCAAGAACACTACGATGTAGTGCTGTCAATTAGCGCGGAGAATAAGGCTGTGGAGGAGCGACCATCCATGTAACTTCTTTGTGCGAGCATCGATACGTCAGATAGAATAGAATGCATATCTTTTAAGGAGGAAATCCGACATACCGATACAAACACAAAGCTATCACACGGTGGCTATATATAATCTTCGGAAACAAACATAGAAATAATCATAACATAAATCAGTCACAGACATCCATATCACAAAGGCGGAAGAAGATATGAATAAATATATAACACATAAAAGTGTACATCAGAGTAGTGGTCAGAAAGATCCACGATAATACAAAAGAATAGCAACACGTGCTATACAAAAGAATAAGTACACAACATAGAGTCTATATCTCAAAGGTGTACGTCCAAAAACTACTAATCTAAGTAGTTAGCCAAAAGTCAGAAATATCCTGAAGAGGAGTCAAGCAGAAGCACCTGTAACATCTCGGTCTGACCCGAGTATTATTTATAAGAAAATAATAAACGGATCAGTCTAACTATAAATATCAGATGATATGGTATACAGTAAAAGGCATGACATGAACATGTAATAACCATAGCGACATACTACTATAAGTATGTAAATGATAATCAACAAAAGATTAATCAATATCACAAGAATCTTCTCAAAGATAAAATAGGGTATCATACCCTAAACTTGTATTCATAACAAGTCAATAACACATGAATTCACCAATGCACAAAAACTGATATCATATCAATGAAAATCATGAAAATTGGTGAAGCACAAAATTCCAGAAATCATCATCAGAAATCCAGAAAACACATAAAGGGGGGAGGCCTAACACATGAATGGGAGCATGAAGCTCACCTACGCGTAAACACATGACGAGAAGTTATCTCATGGAAGCTATCCATTAAATTTTTACACATGAATGGCCCGAAGACCATAGGAAATGTGATGGCGAAACATCACATGATCGGGGTATAGTCTCCCACGTAGACAAAGAGACATCGCTCAATCGCTAGTCTAAATCACAAAAATGATCGTCATGATCATAAGGAAGTGTCAATCACACCAAGCCAGTAAATATATGAGTTTAGCTTCATGTCCCATAACCACTTGCTTAACTTAAATATTTACGAACAAGCTGTAAATCTTCACTAGGAAATTGTCACAAAAAGGGTTCAATCGAACAAGTCCAAGAGCTAACCGACGAAGTGAACGCAAGCGTTTCATACCACTCGTTTTACTAAGTCGTTTAAGTCGATTTCTCATTCGAGTGAAGTAAAAGGCTTGTATATACTAGTAGATTGAAAATCGGTTTGAGAAAACGAACTTTTGATACTTAAAATAGTGTTGAAATCGCTTTGATGAAAGAGTTTTGATATTTACTATTAGTATTGAAACCTTCATATATCTTTAAAGTGACAAGTCATAAAACGATGGTAGAACAAATCAATTCACGTTCGAAGACGTGAGTAAAGTGCAAAGAAGTCAATCCCAAAACCATCAAAGTAGAAATTCTGATAAACGTTTTTCAGAAGAGATTGCCTACGCAGAGTAATACGGGGTTCGACCTGCCCGGTCAGGTCGCGGGGGTCCAGGGGGCAGCGCCCACGGCGGGGTGCGGGGCAGCGCCCCGTCACGGTACGACTTAGTGAAGGCAAGCTGGTCCAACGACCTAAGGAGAAGTAGGTCATACGACCTAAGAGTTCACGCGACCTAACAAGGCTAAGGATAAGGTCGGAGACGACCTACGACTTAACAAAGTCCTGCGACCAAAGGAAAATCGCGACCTAAAAAGACCAAGTGTAAGGTCGGCGACGACCTACGACTTACGACTTAAGGGGGCAAGCGACTTACGACTTAAGGGATAAGGTCATACGACCTAAGTGGAGAATGCCACGCGAGCTGGCAGAAGAACAGGTCAAACGACCAAGTACTAACTCGCGAACGACTTAACGACTTAAGCCCTGAACGACTTAGTGGAACGAACGACTTAACGACTTAAAAGCCAACGACCTAGGACTTAAGAGCCATACGAGCTACGAGCTAACTGCAAACGACTTAAGGCCAAACGACCTACGACTTAACTCGAGGCGAACGAGCTAACTGCAAACGACTTAAGGCCAAACGACCTACGACTTAACTCGAGGCGAACGAGCTAACTGCAAACGACTTAAGCCTTTAACTCGTGAACGACTCATGCCTTTAACTCGTGAACGACTCATGCCTTTAACTCGTGAACGACTCATGCCTTTAACTCGTGAACGACTCAGGCCAGGCAGAAACGACTTAACACTTTAACTCGAGAACGACTCAGGCCTTTAACTCGTGAACGACTCAGGCCAGACGAACAGAAATACACGCGCGCGACCTAAGCCCTTAACTCGTGAACGACTCACGACTTAGGCTTAACTCGTGGACGACTCAGCGAAGGCAGAAACGACTTAACGCCAGAAAAATCACCAAAACGCTGAAAATCGAAGTTTTTCGCCAATCCAATCCAAACCAAATGCAAATGTTGATGCAAATACAATAGGGGATCATTCCCCACAGTCCAAGATAGATATAGGCAAGATGTGAGATCAAAAATCTCACCTTTTCACGGAATTTGATGAAGATGGAGATTTGAGAGCAAAGCAAGAACACCAACAAGCTTGAATCAATGGTCTAAACGTGAATTTGATGTTGAATCTCGGATTTGCAATGGAATTTGTGTTTGGGAGTTTTAATTTCTCTTTCCCTCCACCATTTTTGAAGAAGCTTGAAGTATTTGATGAAGTGATGAAGAGAAGAAGGGGTTGGGCTGAGTTAAGGAGGTGCAGTCCAAACCAAAGTCTCAAGCGGGAAAAGTGACGAAAATTTCACTATCTCCAAACATATCGAAGTTTACACTCAAAAAGATCGCAAACGTCATTTTGAACTCAATGGGGGTGGTCTCGAGTCCTAATTTGACCGTATGCAAAAAGTAGCTTTTCGGACTAACATCCGACTAACGATAAAATATTTAAATAAAATATTTAAATATAGAATCGATAGATATGCGGGTTGTTACAGACTCCCCTCCTTAAAGAAATTGCGTCCTCGCAATATATATGGTGGAAATAAAAAGTAACAACCATAAAAGCATATTAACACAAAAGAAATTGGAATTAAAAAGTTTACCTCAAAGAGCATGAGAAAGTAATTCCGGATGTGTACGCTCGATGAATTCTCTAGTTTCCCAAGAGCAATCCTTAGGATTTGAGGACCATTGAACTTTAACAAGCGGAACATCTTTATTTCGAAGCCGTTTAATCTCCGAAGCAATAATTCGAACAGGATGCTGCTCATAAGTTAAATTAGGTGAAACTTCAATCTCTTCCACAACACCGGGCTCAAGAGTAGAATCGGAATCCCGAAGGCACTTCCGTAATTGAGAAACGTGAAACACGTCATGCATAGCAGAAAACTGAGCCGGTAATGAAAGGCGATAAGCCATGGAACCAATACGTTCGGTGATAGGAAATGGCCCAATATATCGAGGCGCTAACTTTCCCGATCGACTGAAACGTACAACACCCTTCATTGGTGAAACACGAATAAATACAAGATCACCAACAGAAAATTCTAATTTCCTTCTTCGGTTATCGGCATAGGATTTTTGTCTACTCTGGGCTTCTTTCATCCTATGTCGAATAAGTTCAATCTTTTCTGTGGAATCTCTAATAAAGTCGGGTCCTAAAACCAGCTTCTCACCGGCCTCAAGCCAACAAGAAGGAGATCGGCATGGCCTTCCATAAAGTGCCTCGAAAGGAGCCATACCAATACTAGATTGGAAGCTGTTATTGTAGGAAAATTCAACAAGTGAAATATGATCTTCCCAACTTCCACCAAAGTCAAGAACACAAGCACGAAGAAGATCTTCAAGTGTTTGATTCACACGCTCAGTTTGTCCATCGGACTGGGGGTGATAAGCGGTGCTAAAATTAAGCTTCGTTCCCAAAGCTTTTTGAAGACTCTTCCAGAATCCACTAGTAAACAATGGATCCCGATCACTAACAATGGAAGAAGGAACTCCATGCAGTTTAACAATTTCTTTGACAAAGAGTTTGGCCAGAAGAGGAACGGTTCGGTTTGACCGAACAGGAATAAAATGGGCTGATTTAGTAAGTCTATCAACAATCACCCATAAGCTATTATGACCCGAACGAGAACGGGGAAGACCATCTATAAAATCCATGGAAATTTGATCCCACTTCCATACTGGAATTTCCAATGGTTGCAATAACCCACCGGGCCTTTGATGTTCAGCCTTAACAAGTTGGCAAGTCATGCAACACTTAACAAAGTTAGCGATATCAGATTTCATTCCCTCCCAATAATAAAGTCGCTTCATATCAGCGTACATTTTACTGCTACCGGGATGAATGGAATACTTAGAACGATGAGAATCTTCTAGAACATCTCTACGAAGATCACTAATATTTGGTACGATAAGTCTACCAAATTTTCGAATGCCGCCACGAAAGTCGATATCAAAGTCTTTCAAACCTTCAATATCGGTTTTATCCTTAAGATTTTGGCCAAGCAAAGCCAATTCAGGATCTAGCTGTTGAGCTTCAAGAATGCGGTCTAATAAAGAAGGACGAGCCTCAAGGCTACATAAAACAAGAGATGAACACAATTCGGAAACACGATCTCGAATTTCACAAGTGGATAAAAGTTCGAGATCGTTCCATTCAGATATCATCATGGAAACAACCGCTTGTTGTTTTCGACTAAGTGCGTCGGCAACACGATTCCCCTTTCCGGGAGTATAAAGAATGTCAAGATCATAAGAGGCAAGAAAGTCGAGCCAACGCTGTTGACGCAAATTAAGTTCCTTTTGAGAAAATAAATATTTCAAAGACTTATGATCAGTATAAAGTATAAACTTTTCTCCCAAAAGATAATGTCGCCAAATTCGAAGGGCGAAAACGATAGCCGCGAGTTCTAAATCATGTGTGGCATATCTAGTCTCAGCCGGCTTTAATTGCCTAGAAGCATAAGCAATAACACGTTCTTTTTGCATAAGAACGGCACCCAAACCAACGCGACTAGCATCGGTATAAACGACAAAGTCTAGATTCCCCTCGGGAATAATAAGAATAGGAGCATCAGAAAGGAGTTCTTTTAATTTCTGAAAAGAAGTTTCACATTTGTCCGACCAAATGTATTTAACACCTTTCTTTGTTAAGCCAGTAAGAGGTACGGCAATCTTAGAAAAGTCTTTTATAAAACGGCGGTAATAACCTGCCAATCCAAGAAAGCTACGGATTTCAGTCACACTCTCCGGTCTCTTCCAATTTTGAATCGCTTCAATCTTTGAAGGATCCACGGATATTCCGGATTCAGAAATAATATGACCGAGAAATTTCACACTAGATTGCCAAAAATGGCATTTAGAAAATTTTGCTTTTAGTTGATTGCTCCTAAGAGTTTCCAATACAATTCGAAGATGCTTTTCGTGTTCCTCCTCGGTTTTAGAAAACACAAGAATATCATCAATAAAGATGAGAACAAACCGATCGAGAAAATCTTTGAAAACTCTATTCATAAGGTCAACGAAATAAGCCGGAGCATTCGTTAAACCGAATGGCATAACTAGCCATTCATAAGATCCATATCGCGTACGGAACGAAGTCAAAGGAATACTATCCTCTGCAATACGAAGCTGATGGAAACCGGTAGCCAAGTCCAATTGTGAAAATACTCTAGCACCAGTGAGTTGATCAAACAGATCATCAATCCGAGGCAATGGATATTTATTCTTAATAGTAAGATCATTAAGCTTGCGGTAGTCGACGCAAAGCCTAAGTGTGCCATCGGACTTACTTACGAAAATAGCTGAAGCTCCCCAAGGCGAGGAACTAGAGCGAATAAGTTGCTTCGTCTCCAACTCGGATAGTTGTTTGCGCATCTCTTCATTCTCCTTATTAGACATGCGATAAGGAGGACGGGTAATAGGTTGTGCTCCAGGTAAAAGATTAATTTTGAATTCAATTGCTCGTTTAGGTGGTAATCCTAAAACGGGCTCAAAGATGTCGGAAAATTCACGAACGATGCGAATACGAGAAATGACATCCTCCTCATCATCATTGTCATCGTCACGAGGATTTAAAGAATATAATGATGCAACTAAAACGGAATCCGAATCTTTAAGAATAATAGAAATCTGATTAACAGATTGCGGATGACGGAGATAAATAGTCCGCTCAGGACATAGGATATGAGCTTCATAACGAGTAAGCCAATCCATACCCAAAATCATTCCAAAGCCTAAGTAACGCATGACATGCAAATCGGCTAGGAAAGAAAAATCACATAAAATAATCTCAACGTCTTTACAAAGTAAACTAAGAGTTGCGGATCCACCAACCGGATTCGCAATTCTTAATGAAGTCATTAAAGCAGTAACACTTATAGAAAAAGTATCGACAAGTTCTTTTGATATAAAAGAATGGGATGCACCCGTATCAAAGAGAACTCTAATTGGTTGATCATGAAATAATATAATGCCATCAAGGACAGAATGTGACATACCTTGACGGCCAGATGTGTTACCAGGGGCTTGAGCCACATTAAGCTTTCCCTCCTTCTGTTGAAGCCTTTTGCATTGGTGCATATAATGATCTATGCCTTTACAGTAGCGGCAAGAGCGGGGCTTTGGACACTTGTTCGAATAATGGCCCTTAACACCACAGTTGTAGCATTTGTTATCATCAGAGGAAAAAGTCTTTGCAGTAGGAGCTGCTTGTTTACCCTTTTTGTTCGGGTAAGGACCTTTAAATTTGTTGGGCCTCTTTTTGTTGTTAAAGCCAGGTTTGGAAGCTACTACTTCAACATCACTTTCTTTATCAGCCTCTTCAAGACGAAGAGCGATATCTACAATTTGGTCGAAAGAAACTTCTAACTTCAAAAGTAATGGCTTCTTGAGGCTTTTGTTTAAGCCATAAACGAACCTCTGGTTCTTCTTCAGTGGAGTATTTATATATTCGACCCCATATTTGGAAAGGGATTCGAATGATGCGACGTAATCCGCCACAGAAGCCTGACCTTGAACAAGGTCAATAAATCGCCGAGCCAATGTTACCTTCTCAGCCTCGGGTACGAATTTCGATTCGAAGCGTTCTCGGAAGTGCTCCCAAGTGAGGTCCGCTTCATTAATTTCGGAAGTGAGAAGTTCATACCAATCCAATGCTCTCTCTTGGAGCATACTGGAAGCCACTTGAACGCGGTGCAGGTCGATAAGGTTCATGCGAGAGAAAATTCGATCGCATGATTTTAACCAAGCTTGAACCTCGATAATAGGTTCGGAACCTTTGAAGGGCTTCCCACCCAAATTGGTGTAATCGCTGCACAACCGTGCAAATCCCGACTTTGGGTGAGTAGGTTCCGGGTTAACTCCAGCTGCTTGGGCATTCGTCACTAACTCAAGAAGCTGTTGAGTTGTCATAAAAACTCCATCTCGAGGAGCCGCAGTAGATGTCCCAGCTCTGGGACGGGCTGGTCTTGACATCCTCTTCCTTTAGAAAGAAAGAAGAGAAAGAAGAAGGTTATTCACCAATGAACATCAAACAATCTTGAATGATGAAACAAGGAATCATAAAGAAAACAGGATAAATCGGTTCGAAGACTCGAACTAAATCCTGAAACACAACTCCTAAGGTGGACTTAGGACGATGATCCTTGTTAAGTTATTCTACATTGTTCCGAAGTTTGGCTCTGATACCAAGCTGTGACGCCCCACCTCTATACCCACGCTAACCAAGAACACTACGATGTAGTGCTGTCAATTAGCGCGGAGAATAAGGCTGTGGAGGAGCGACCATCCATGTAACTTCTTTGTGCGAGCATCGATACGTCAGATAGAATAGAATGCATATCTTTTAAGGAGGAAATCCGACATACCGATACAAACACAAAGCTATCACACGGTGGCTATATATAATCTTCGGAAACAAACATAGAAATAATCATAACATAAATCAGTCACAGACATCCATATCACAAAGGCGGAAGAAGATATGAATAAATATATAACACATAAAAGTGTACATCAGAGTAGTGGTCAGAAAGATCCACGATAATACAAAAGAATAGCAACACGTGCTATACAAAAGAATAAGTACACAACATAGAGTCTATATCTCAAAGGTGTACGTCCAAAAACTACTAATCTAAGTAGTTAGCCAAAAGTCAGAAATATCCTGAAGAGGAGTCAAGCAGAAGCACCTGTAACATCTCGGTCTGACCCGAGTATTATTTATAAGAAAATAATAAACGGATCAGTCTAACTATAAATATCAGATGATATGGTATACAGTAAAAGGCATGACATGAACATGTAATAACCATAGCGACATACTACTATAAGTATGTAAATGATAATCAACAAAAGATTAATCAATATCACAAGAATCTTCTCAAAGATAAAATAGGGTATCATACCCTAAACTTGTATTCATAACAAGTCAATAACACATGAATTCACCAATGCACAAAAACTGATATCATATCAATGAAAATCATGAAAATTGGTGAAGCACAAAATTCCAGAAATCATCATCAGAAATCCAGAAAACACATAAAGGGGGGAGGCCTAACACATGAATGGGAGCATGAAGCTCACCTACGCGTAAACACATGACGAGAAGTTATCTCATGGAAGCTATCCATTAAATTTTTACACATGAATGGCCCGAAGACCATAGGAAATGTGATGGCGAAACATCACATGATCGGGGTATAGTCTCCCACGTAGACAAAGAGACATCGCTCAATCGCTAGTCTAAATCACAAAAATGATCGTCATGATCATAAGGAAGTGTCAATCACACCAAGCCAGTAAATATATGAGTTTAGCTTCATGTCCCATAACCACTTGCTTAACTTAAATATTTACGAACAAGCTGTAAATCTTCACTAGGAAATTGTCACAAAAAGGGTTCAATCGAACAAGTCCAAGAGCTAACCGACGAAGTGAACGCAAGCGTTTCATACCACTCGTTTTACTAAGTCGTTTAAGTCGATTTCTCATTCGAGTGAAGTAAAAGGCTTGTATATACTAGTAGATTGAAAATCGGTTTGAGAAAACGAACTTTTGATACTTAAAATAGTGTTGAAATCGCTTTGATGAAAGAGTTTTGATATTTACTATTAGTATTGAAACCTTCATATATCTTTAAAGTGACAAGTCATAAAACGATGGTAGAACAAATCAATTCACGTTCGAAGACGTGAGTAAAGTGCAAAGAAGTCAATCCCAAAACCATCAAAGTAGAAATTCTGATAAACGTTTTTCAGAAGAGATTGCCTACGCAGAGTAATACGGGGTTCGACCTGCCCGGTCAGGTCGCGGGGGTCCAGGGGGCAGCGCCCACGGCGGGGTGCGGGGCAGCGCCCCGTCACGGTACGACTTAGTGAAGGCAAGCTGGTCCAACGACCTAAGGAGAAGTAGGTCATACGACCTAAGAGTTCACGCGACCTAACAAGGCTAAGGATAAGGTCGGAGACGACCTACGACTTAACAAAGTCCTGCGACCAAAGGAAAATCGCGACCTAAAAAGACCAAGTGTAAGGTCGGCGACGACCTACGACTTACGACTTAAGGGGGCAAGCGACTTACGACTTAAGGGATAAGGTCATACGACCTAAGTGGAGAATGCCACGCGAGCTGGCAGAAGAACAGGTCAAACGACCAAGTACTAACTCGCGAACGACTTAACGACTTAAGCCCTGAACGACTTAGTGGAACGAACGACTTAACGACTTAAAAGCCAACGACCTAGGACTTAAGAGCCATACGAGCTACGAGCTAACTGCAAACGACTTAAGGCCAAACGACCTACGACTTAACTCGAGGCGAACGAGCTAACTGCAAACGACTTAAGGCCAAACGACCTACGACTTAACTCGAGGCGAACGAGCTAACTGCAAACGACTTAAGCCTTTAACTCGTGAACGACTCATGCCTTTAACTCGTGAACGACTCATGCCTTTAACTCGTGAACGACTCATGCCTTTAACTCGTGAACGACTCAGGCCAGGCAGAAACGACTTAACACTTTAACTCGAGAACGACTCAGGCCTTTAACTCGTGAACGACTCAGGCCAGACGAACAGAAATACACGCGCGCGACCTAAGCCCTTAACTCGTGAACGACTCACGACTTAGGCTTAACTCGTGGACGACTCAGCGAAGGCAGAAACGACTTAACGCCAGAAAAATCACCAAAACGCTGAAAATCGAAGTTTTTCGCCAATCCAATCCAAACCAAATGCAAATGTTGATGCAAATACAATAGGGGATCATTCCCCACAGTCCAAGATAGATATAGGCAAGATGTGAGATCAAAAATCTCACCTTTTCACGGAATTTGATGAAGATGGAGATTTGAGAGCAAAGCAAGAACACCAACAAGCTTGAATCAATGGTCTAAACGTGAATTTGATGTTGAATCTCGGATTTGCAATGGAATTTGTGTTTGGGAGTTTTAATTTCTCTTTCCCTCCACCATTTTTGAAGAAGCTTGAAGTATTTGATGAAGTGATGAAGAGAAGAAGGGGTTGGGCTGAGTTAAGGAGGTGCAGTCCAAACCAAAGTCTCAAGCGGGAAAAGTGACGAAAATTTCACTATCTCCAAACATATCGAAGTTTACACTCAAAAAGATCGCAAACGTCATTTTGAACTCAATGGGGGTGGTCTCGAGTCCTAATTTGACCGTATGCAAAAAGTAGCTTTTCGGACTAACATCCGACTAACGATAAAATATTTAAATAAAATATTTAAATATAGAATCGATAGATATGCGGGTTGTTACAGAAGGGAACAATAAACTCCAGGTCAGTCATGGGACTGGTGTGAACAACAAAAACAATTTATCTTTAAACAAACAACAAAAGGATTTTAAACATTGAAATCCATAATGCTTTTGGAAAATGAAACTACCATAAGGCCTCTCGCCACACACACAATGCAAACGCAGAATTGGAGGAGATTTCTCCTTATGATAGTCAAACATGCTTACTACGCAAAAACACCTTTGATATTATTACTAGTGCATAGTGTGGAAAACATTTCGAAAGTATAATATTAATCTTATCCAGCATAGGCATTCCGCACTTATGCCTACTATAGCTACTATGTTCAATAGAAGGTTACCGCCACATTCCATAGCAGGTTATACAACTAAAACCGTACAGGGCGCGTATTGTTTCTTTGGATTTTCCAACAAATGGTCAGGCTAAGGAACTTCCTATGCCACATGGGAACGCCTCTGGAGGGACGCCCCGAGAGACAACCTGCTCTCTGCCAACACAAGGCCGGTTACCCCTTTCTCGGGTAGTAAACCTGAGATATGCCACCCCCGGTCCTTTGGGACCTTTATCCAAGGCCTCGGTCACACAGCAACAATCACACATTGTGATATCCCGGAAATTTTAAACAATATCAATTTAATAATCTATATAAAATATTAAATTGATATGATGATATTTGTTAATAAGATAAGAATTGACTTGATAATTTTCTTTTAAATATATATTTAAATGATAAATTTGTCTTTTAAAAGGATAATAAACTGTTTTCTATTTATTTATATATCTGTATATATTGTAAATAGTTAAAGTAATTTTAAATAAATCAAGTATTTAATAATATAAGTTTTAAAATAAAGTGAAGCCAAGATTTTAAATTGTGTTTATACCTAAGTTAAATTTTATAAATAAATAACACTATTTTTAGAAATAGAAATAATTATACAAGATAACATAAGATAAGATAACTATATCAATGTTAATGTGAAACTTAAGCAAAATATTTTACCCACTGTAGCTTTGAATATATGTAGCTATGAGATTGGTTTTGCAGGCAAGTGAAAAACATGAATAAGTACTATCAATCTAAACAAATAATTTGAAAATAACCTAACATCTAATAAACAAACTAACAACAATATAACCATAACAAAGTTTTGAACTAAAAAAAAAAAACTTAAGTAAATTTCTATACTATAACAAAGTACAAGTGCAGGCCGAAACCACTTCAGTATATACGAATGAAATAGGGGTAAGTATGCTTAGTATTTAAGTTAAAGAAAAGAAAACATATGTAAACATTAAAGTACATACAAATTGGGATTGTTGTGTACAAGAAGTACATGAGCAATTAATGTTCTTTCCACCTAGCACAACAAAATCAGTTTGAAAATACTTGTAGCAGCCAAAAGAAAATAAAAATCTCTGAAATGTGTACTTGAACAGTAAAGGAAATTGTATACTTGTTTATTTATCAACCTTGCTTCATTTTTATTTCGTATACCACAGTTTTACAATTCTAGTTTTAAAAGCTTAAACAAAATACAAACCTGAAATCAAATAGAAAGCATAAGCATGTCAGTTCGAATCAAAGATGAGAACATCTCCACTATAACAAGATGTCAGATTAATTCATATTCAAGTCGTAAAGCCAATGCAAGTTTAAAGATCAAAACAACAAAGATATACAAGATTTCAAGTCTCCAGTTTTCAAATACCAGTTTCAAGCTTTTCCCTGTCTTCAAACCAAAAAGAATGAGCTCTGTTTAAATGGACAGGTGAGTAAACTTTTAAAACTAAACTTAAATAATCTGGAAGTCTCTGTGTTAATGTTGTTTATATGTATGTGTATGTGCAATGCTTGTGAATTGATGTGAGTGTGCATATCTGTAGCTTTAACATCTCAGATTTTAGTTCAAGCCCCTGACTTTAACTGTTAACATGAGATGCCTTCAGTTTTGATGCATGCGACCTATGATTGAAGTAACTTGTGATATATGCTTGGAAGTATGTTGTATGATTTTTTTTTTAGCCTCTGTAACTTGTGAGTGACACCTCTGTTTAAATGTCCAGGGATTTAAAACTTAGATCAACTTCAAATTTCTTCCCACTTTAATTTCATTTTGGCTTAAGTAGTTAAACAAAGTTGGTTGTTTAAAATTTAACTAAGCTTTAAAAATATTTGAAATAATTATAGATAGTAAACACTGTCTGGAAGCAAAGAAAATACAGAGCAACTTGAAAAATGTTAAAAACCAAACATTTTAATTTGTTGATACAAATATATCTTTTCATCTAATTGGTTCTGGGTTGTGATGTCTGAAGGAATTATGGTTGAATTCGAGTATACTTTGTTTTAAAAATAATTTCGTAAGCTGTTATCAGATGAGAACATTGGAAAGTAAGAATTACAGTGGGTAGTTAAATATTGCCAGGAATTCAAACATCCTAATTTAAGTTTTCACTGAGATGAATTTGGGTTTTAATCATTTTCTGGTGATTTGGTGTATCGGGTAAGTCAGGGACACTGCTGGAGTAGGCAGTGAGCTAGTGGGTTCTGGCAATATGGGTCGCAAGGTTTTTCAACCACCAGGTCGTCGGCGAAGCTCCGAACTAGGTTTAACTCACCCTTTTGATTCGTGATGTAAATGTAGAAATTTCGAGGTCATTGGGGAACTGGAGGAGATCGCGAGTGGGAAATCAGGAGCGTAAGCGTTCGACGAGGTGTGGGTCATGATCGCGAGGTCGAAGGAGGACCGTAGGGGTGAGGCGAGGCAGTTTTAGGCGGTGTTTTGTCCCAGTTTTGGGTTCGAAGCCCAAATGTCGATGAGATGCTTTTCAACGTGAATTCGAGTGTCGATGGGGAACACAGGGTCGTGGGTGACTGAGGCGAATTGTTGTTGGTGAGAGGTTATGGCCGGGGACGTCGAGCATGTGCACGAGTACGTGCACAGTAAAATGAAGCACAGTGGTGACGCGAGAACTAGGTTTGGGGAAGAAGGCTTTATCTCGTGCCGAGTTCGAGTGTTTCCGTGATAGGCTCGAAGCAGTTGAGGTCGGGGAAACTCGTGAGTTGTTTCGTGTATTCTGGTGTTAGAACACGGGTCAATTCCTGGAAAACTCGAAGTACAGCTCGAGTTCATGGGGGGTTCAGCTCGGGAAACACTCGGGTTGCCTGGGAAATATTTATATTTCCAGCTTTAAAGCTTTAGTGAATTAGCTAAAGAAATTTCTGGAATTTTTCTTTGGATAGATGATGATTTAAACTTGGATTCAAATTTGAACTAAATTGTAAGTTCAAAGGTAAATGTTTAAAAGTATATACGTTGATGTTAATTAAGTCATTAATAAAGAAATGGGTTACCTTAGGGATAATTAAGGAAATTAAAGAATGATTTATTTTATTTATAAATTAATAAATTTAATTAATTAGGAATGATTAATGATGATTTAAATCTAAGAAAATTTCTTAAGAAAGTAATTAAAGAAATATTATTAGTTAATAAAGATAATTAACCAAGGATTATTAAGTATTGATTAATGTGAATGGTTAAAGAATAATTAATTTATAAAAGGGTAATTACTCAATGTAACTAAAGAGTAATTAATCAAGGATGATTTATTAAGACAGATAATTAAGGGATGATTAATTAATTGGTTGGTAATTAATTAATGTTAAGTATGCACGATTTAAAATTAATTGAAGCAATTAATTTGATTCATTTGTGGTTAATTAAATTAATTAGAGATGGAAGGGTTGATTAATCTGGCTATGAATGATTAAATAATATTGTATGCCTTAGATTAGTTGATATCTTTGGTATGTGATGTGAAATGCTATGTGATATAATATGTTTGGGTTAAAACAGTGACATCCTGTTTTTAAAGTTTGAATTGTATATCGTTTGAATACCTTGGGTTAAGCTGACATTGGATTCGAAGAGACCGGAGTCGGGTATTAGTTAATACCCGAAACCACTTCGATTCTTTACAAATTGATATGGGAAATCAATAGGTTGAAATGAAATGATTTATGTGAATTGGACCATTTAATCTAAGTTTTGGTACTTAGAAACTGATATGTGAAATAAGTGATGACTCTAACAAATTGTGAATTTGTAAATCGATGCGAGTTACCCCGGGTTTTATGTAGTTCTATGTTATTGTATTCCATGTTAGATGGGTTTACTCACGCTGGTTTCCAGCCTGACCCGGGTGTTACTTTGATGTAATGCTCGGGTCAGACCGAGTATTACAGATTTTCAGGTAAGGACGTTTCTGGAGCTCAGGAGGCGAGCTGGATGGCAGGAACGTATGGAGTGTATTCCGCTGTGATATATTGTGTATGTTTGGACATGTTGATTATATATGTCCAGTGATTGTGTATATGTATAACTCTGATGTATTTAAATGTAATCAACTGATACAGTATTCTTTTGTAAACTGTTATTTTATTTGATATTATATTTTGATCCGCTGCGATTGTGAGGTTCTGTGTTTTGTTTTCTGTTTCTTCTTCTTCTATCTCTTTCTTCTTTTCTAACTATCTGGGATTTTCGGGATCGAAAAAAATCCGGGTCGTTACAGTTGGTATCAGAGCAAAGGTTAAGCGAAAACCTTGGCTCTGGTGGGTCTACTCATCTAAAGTTAGGGTCAATAGTACCCTAGGATGAGTTGAGTGTATATATGAGAGCGTACTTGTTATTTTCATATATAAAGATTTCAAATGATTTTTATATAAGATTATATTTGATATATAAAGCAATATTCCTTTTAATAAATATTAAGGTAATTGGTTGTTAAATCCTTGGAATCAAATAGAATAATGAGAATTAAGAGTTAATAGTAATACAACCAAATTGTAATTGAATAAAGATAAATTTGAAATGGATTTAAACTGAAATTAAACCTTGAATTTGGGGAAAAGTTTTAGAGTAAGATAATATTGAATTGGTTTCCCAGATATGATAATCTTGGTTATTATCATAAGTGGTTGTTGTATTTAATAGTGGAATGTGTGTTAATGAGTAAACCAAATAAAATGTGTTAAGGATATAAACTTAGAGGAGTATAACTTGTAAATTAGAACGGATTTAAATTGTGAAGTTTAAACCTAAGTTTAGAAACATTTGAATTGTTTCAAAGTGTTAAAAGAAAAGAATGAATAATATTGTTCGGAATATACTTGAAATTGTTTTAAGGAAATTTGTTTTGAATAAAAACCAAAGGTGGTTTAAAAATTTAAGGTATACCTTGATGTGTAAAGGAAATAAGTATGTATGAATGAGGATATACATAATATCAAAGATGGGTTGAAATAAACTCTAAATGTTGAGTTTTAAATTTGGAATGTAATGGGGAAACCCAAGGTGATAAGTTTTTGAACTTATAAGATTTATTAATGTGGAGTTTAAAATTTGAAGTGGGAATTCAAATTTGAGTAGTTTGGCGAGATTAAATTGAATTTAACTTAATGGAAGTTAAATAAGTTTGGAATAAACAACCTGAATTGGAAATTTCAAGATGAAATTGAGATTTAACTTAGGAAAGTTAAATGGGTTGATTTGGTAAGGGAATTATATATGATCTCAAATAGGATTGAGATCTGGAATGGGTAGTGGATGATGAATGTTTTAAAGAAATTGGATGTTTGTTTATCTTAATATCATCCTATTATTATCAGTAATTATGAGACTGTGAATTTGATTGTTTAAATGAATTAAGAAGTAGATTGAGGTAATATCTATTTCATTATTGGAATTAAGTGGAATTAAACTTTAATTTGAAATTTCATAAGTAATTTTGATTTTAAAGATAAAAATTAAACTTGAGAAAATGGGATAACTTTGAACATTAAGATTTGAATGTTTAAAATGAACATGTAAACTGAAATGATTAAGGATGGGTTCCAAGATTGAATTTGGGTAATAAATTGAATTTCAAAGATTTAATTGTTTAAAAGGGGTTTGAATTATTATTTGAACTTTGAAATAAGTTAAGTGAAGATAATTTAAAATGGAATTTTGAGAATTGAACTTAGAAATTAAATTGTTTAAAGGTATTGATTTGAAGATAAATGTTAATTGGATTAAGGGAATAAATCAACATTTTAAAATTTAACTCGAATTTATATAATTCGAGATGGTTTGAAATTGAGATTTAAATTGAATTAGTTAAAACTAAATTTGATTTGAACTAACGGGAATTGTGATTTATGATGGACAAGTATAAAATTCAAATGAGAAATTTGAATTGGATTAATTTGAAATAAAATTGAAGATATTCAAATTGGGATTGAGTCAATTTAAATGTAAGTGGAAATTTAAATTGAATTTATGGAAATGGAGATGGGGTATTAAACAGTTTGACTCTGGACTATTTTCAAAATAAATTGTTTAATATAAACCTATTTTTCCAAACTATTTACTACACAACTTTTCTTTTTAAACCTAAAACTATCTTAAACCTGTTTTACAATTACTTTGGAACTATTTAACTATTTTACAACTGTTTTATAAACTAATTACTATTTTTCTACTACTTTATAAACTGATTACTGTTTTTCAACTATTTATCTATTTTTAAAAAATTTCAAACTATTTTGTAAATATAAACTGGTCAGAGTTCAAACTGTTATTGAGTAAATACCCAACTGAGATAAGAATTGAGGTGATAATCCAAATGGGAATTAAGGCAATTGTAAATAAGTAAATGTGAATAGAAAAAAAAAATTGATTGGACTGATAATCAATGAAGATAAATACGTAGGATGTACGTATATTATTCTATTCGCATAGTGATTTGATCCAGATTCAAGCACAGAATTTCGAGATAGTATTATCGATCCGAGTTGGGATTTTTCGCTCGATTTTCGACGGCGAACCTGGATATGGATTTTTGATTGGTTCTGGATATTCTCTATCATAGGTGTGACTATGCAAGGAGAATGACGGTTTCTGATCAAGAAACCAGATCTGAGTCCGCACTAGGAAGTCGGGTGGACGATACTAGTTCGGAAGTGAAATTGTGTGATCGAGTGAGCGATCAGATTGGTATTGCGTACGAATGATATGGGGACATCGTACGGGTTTGAATGAAATTGGCATTTGAAAATTTATGGATAAAAACCGAAAAGATTTTTGAAATTGAAAGTATATTTTGAGAAATTGACAATGAATAAAGGTGGAAATTTGATTTTGAAGTTGTAGATAAAAGGTTATAAGATGATTTTTGAAATGGAAAATATATTTGTGAATATATAAGGAACTAAAGTAAAATAAATTTAAAATTTATATTTCTATGGTAGAAATTAACTTTATGGAAATAAAGTGGAAATTGAATATTTTTCTGAGTTAAAGTTTACTTTATAATAAAAGTAAGAAATTTGGAAAGTGACTTTATAAAGTAATCAAATTTGAATATTTGATTGGAAATAAATAAAGTTACGTATCTTTGTTATATATGATAAAACTCCCCTTATTGAATCCATTGCCAAAAGAAAAAGGTTTTTGAAAGTTTTTGAAGTATACAAAGGAAACTTATATAAGTATAAAGTGATTTAAAGATTTCCCAAGAAAATTATATATATGAATATATATATAAAAGATTTTATGGAAATGGTTTTGAGAAAAAGGTTTTGGGAACCTTTGGATTTGGAAAAGGCTTTTGATTTTTGGATAAAATCAATATTGGGATTTGGGAAAGCCTGATTTGTGAATTATCGATTTTGAGAATCGATTTTGTGTAAAAGAATTTATATGAGATTCATACTAGGTGTATGATTTGGAAAATACTATATGTGTATAGTATAAAGTGTTTTGAGATTTGCTCTGGAGAAAAAGGCGCTCCCTTGAAATGAACTTCTCAGGAGTGCCACTGGGTGGTACTGCCTTGAGCCCCAAGGGGGGGTTTCTAAAGTTGATCCTGTGAGGAGTCCGGACAAAACTAGTTCCTGAGGATTATTGTGTAGCGAAAGTCGAGGGGCTGGTGCCCACAGAGGCATTTGGGTTATGCTGTGACGACAGTGTAACTCGATGTCACTGCGATCTACTGCAGACCATAGCGAAAGTCGCGTGAGCCGCTGAGAGCCAACAGTCTGCGTTTGATTTTATATCGGTAGACTGCGACACTATGGTAACATAGCGAAAGTCATGTGTGCCGCTGAGAGCCAACAGTCTGCGTTTGATTTTATATCGGTAGACCGAGACCTATGTAGGAGTGGAGAAGTTTCATTTTGACAGCGCAAATCGTGTGTGCCGCTGAGAGCCAACAGTTACATGGACTTTTGCTGCGACGGCAACGTAACCCTGGATGTAACTGCGATCTGTCGTGGGTTCTATGGTGTAATCAGTTACATGGACTTTTGCTGCGACGGCAACGTAACCCAGGATGTAACTACGACCATGGATGGGTGTGATGATTTCCAGAGCAATTTCACCAAAGATATTTCCTCAATTTTCAAAAACTGTTTTCTATATTTTCAATAAAATTATTTTCCAAAGTATTTACACTGGGTGTTGGAAACGAGTTTACCGAGTACTTATAGACTTTCAGTCCTACGCCTGATCAACGTATGACCGAATTTCTGTGAGAACAAGGATGGACTTGTCAAAACATCGAGTTATAAAAGTATTTTTATAAAACTATTTTAGAAATATTATATAGAATTTTTAAAGTATTCTAGACTTAGGTTTTAAATTACCTTTGTTTTAAATTTCGGGGACGAAATTCTTTTAAGGGGGGAGGAATGTGATATCCCGGAAATTTTAAACAATATCAATTTAATAATCTATATAAAATATTAAATTGATATGATGATATTTGTTAATAAGATAAGAATTGACTTGATAATTTTCTTTTAAATATATATTTAAATGATAAATTTGTCTTTTAAAAGGATAATAAACTGTTTTCTATTTATTTATATATCTGTATATATTGTAAATAGTTAAAGTAATTTTAAATAAATCAAGTATTTAATAATATAAGTTTTAAAATAAAGTGAAGCCAAGATTTTAAATTGTGTTTATACCTAAGTTAAATTTTATAAATAAATAACACTATTTTTAGAAATAGAAATAATTATACAAGATAACATAAGATAAGATAACTATATCAATGTTAATGTGAAACTTAAGCAAAATATTTTACCCACTGTAGCTTTGAATATATGTAGCTATGAGATTGGTTTTGCAGGCAAGTGAAAAACATGAATAAGTACTATCAATCTAAACAAATAATTTGAAAACAACCTAACATCTAATAAACAAACTAACAACAATATAACCATAACAAAGTTTTGAACTAAAAAAAAAAACTTAAGTAAATTTCTATACTATAACAAAGTACAAGTGCAGGCCGAAACCACTTCAGTATATACGAATGAAATAGGGGTAAGTATGCTTAGTATTTAAGTTAAAGAAAAGAAAACATATGTAAACATTAAAGTACATACAAATTGGGATTGTTGTGTACAAGAAGTACATGAGCAATTAATGTTCTTTCCACCTAGCACAACAAAATCAGTTTGAAAATACTTGTAGCAGCCAAAAGAAAATAAAAATCTCTGAAATGTGTACTTGAACAGTAAAGGAAATTGTATACTTGTTTATTTATCAACCTTGCTTCATTTTTATTTCGTATACCACAGTTTTACAATTCTAGTTTTAAAAGCTTAAACAAAATACAAACCTGAAATCAAATAGAAAGCATAAGCATGTCAGTTCGAATCAAAGATGAGAACATCTCCACTATAACAAGATGTCAGATTAATTCATATTCAAGTCGTAAAGCCAATGCAAGTTTAAAGATCAAAACAACAAAGATATACAAGATTTCAAGTCTCCAGTTTTCAAATACCAGTTTCAAGCTTTTCCCTGTCTTCAAACCAAAAAGAATGAGCTCTGTTTAAATGGACAGGTGAGTAAACTTTTAAAACTAAACTTAAATAATCTGGAAGTCTCTGTGTTAATGTTGTTTATATGTATGTGTATGTGCAATGCTTGTGAATTGATGTGAGTGTGCATATCTGTAGCTTTAACATCTCAGATTTTAGTTCAAGCCCCTGACTTTAACTGTTAACATGAGATGCCTTCAGTTTTGATGCATGCGACCTATGATTGAAGTAACTTGTGATATATGCTTGTAA
Source organism: Allium fistulosum (assembly GCA_030737815.1). Lineage (NCBI taxonomy): Eukaryota > Viridiplantae > Streptophyta > Magnoliopsida > Asparagales > Amaryllidaceae > Allium > Allium fistulosum. Next base: position 532,686,818 of record CM060904.1, read on the forward strand.
GTATGTTGTATGATTTTTTTTTTAGCCTCTGTAACTTGTGAGTGACACCTCTGTTTAAATGTCCAGGGATTTAAAACTTAGATCAACTTCAAATTTCTTCCCACTTTAATTTCATTTTGGCTTAAGTAGTTAAACAAAGTTGGTTGTTTAAAATTTAACTAAGCTTTAAAAATATTTGAAATAATTATAGATAGTAAACACTGTCTGGAAGCAAAGAAAATACAGAGCAACTTGAAAAATGTTAAAAACCAAACATTTTAATTTGTTGATACAAATATATCTTTTCATCTAATTGGTTCTGGGTTGTGATGTCTGAAGGAATTATGGTTGAATTCGAGTATACTTTGTTTTAAAAATAATTTCGTAAGCTGTTATCAGATGAGAACATTGGAAAGTAAGAATTACAGTGGGTAGTTAAATATTGCCAGGAATTCAAACATCCTAATTTAAGTTTTCACTGAGATGAATTTGGGTTTTAATCATTTTCTGGTGATTTGGTGTATCGGGTAAGTCAGGGACACTGCTGGAGTAGGCAGTGAGCTAGTGGGTTCTGGCAATATGGGTCGCAAGGTTTTTCAACCACCAGGTCGTCGACGAAGCTCCGAACTAGGTTTAACTCACCCTTTTGATTCGTGATGTAAATGTAGAAATTTCGAGGTCATTGGGGAACTGGAGGAGATCGCGAGTGGGAAATCAGGAGCGTAAGCGTTCGACGAGGTGTGGGTCATGATCGCGAGGTCGAAGGAGGACCGTAGGGGTGAGGCGAGGCAGTTTTAGGCGGTGTTTTGTCCCAGTTTTGGGTTCGAAGCCCAAATGTCGATGAGATGCTTTTCAACGTGAATTCGAGTGTCGATGGGGAACACAGGGTCGTGGGTGACTGAGGCGAATTGTTGTTGGTGAGAGGTTATGGCCGGGGACGTCGAGCATGTGCACGAGTACGTGCACAGTAAAATGAAGCACAGTGGTGACGCGAGAACTAGGTTTGGGGAAGAAGGCTTTATCTCGTGCCGAGTTCGAGTGTTTCCGTGATAGGCTCGAAGCAGTTGAGGTCGGGGAAACTCGTGAGTTGTTTCGTGTATTCTGGTGTTAGAACACGGGTCAATTCCTGGAAAACTCGAAGTACAGCTCGAGTTCATGGGGGGTTCAGCTCGGGAAACACTCGGGTTGCCTGGGAAATATTTATATTTCCAGCTTTAAAGCTTTAGTGAATTAGCTAAAGAAATTTATGGAATTTTTCTTTGGATAGATGATGATTTAAACTTGGATTCAAATTTGAACTAAATTGTAAGTTCAAAGGTAAATGTTTAAAAGTATATACGTTGATGTTAATTAAGTCATTAATAAAGAAATGGGTTACCTTAGGGATAATTAAGGAAATTAAAGAATGATTTATTTTATTTATAAATTAATAAATTTAATTAATTAGGAATGATTAATGATGATTTAAATCTAAGAAAATTTCTTAAGAAAGTAATTAAAGAAATATTATTAGTTAATAAAGATAATTAACCAAGGATTATTAAGTATTGATTAATGTGAATGGTTAAAGAATAATTAATTTATAAAAGGGTAATTACTCAATGTAACTAAAGAGTAATTAATCAAGGATGATTTATTAAGACAGATAATTAAGGGATGATTAATTAATTGGTTGGTAATTAATTAATGTTAAGTATGCACGATTTAAAATTAATTGAAGCAATTAATTTGATTCATTTGTGGTTAATTAAATTAATTAGAGATGGAAGGGTTGATTAATCTGGCTATGAATGATTAAATAATATTGTATGCCTTAGATTAGTTGATATCTTTGGTATGTGATGTGAAATGCTATGTGATATAATATGTTTGGGTTAAAACAGTGACATCCTGTATTTAAAGTTTGAATTGTATATCGTTTGAATACCTTGGGTTAAGCTGACATTGGATTCGAAGAGACCGGAGTCGGGTATTAGTTAATACCCGAAACCACTTCGATTCTTTACAAATTGATATGGGAAATCAATAGGTTGAAATGAAATGATTTATGTGAATTGGACCATTTAATCTAAGTTTTGGTACTTAGAAACTGATATGTGAAATAAGTGATGACTCTAACAAATTGTGAATTTGTAAATCGATGCGAGTTACCCCGGGTTTTATGTAGTTCTATGTTATTGTATTCCATGTTAGATGGGTTTACTCACGCTGGTTTCCAGCCTGACCCGGGTGTTACTTTGATGTAATGCTCGGGTCAGACCGAGTATTACAGATTTTCAGGTAAGGACGTTTCTGGAGCTCAGGAGGCGAGCTGGATGGCAGGAACGTATGGAGTGTATTCCGCTGTGATATATTGTGTATGTTTGGACATGTTGATTATATATGTCCAGTGATTGTGTATATGTATAACTCTGATGTATTTAAATGTAATCAACTGATACAGTATTCTTTTGTAAACTGTTATTTTATTTGATATTATATTTTGATCCGCTGCGATTGTGAGGTTCTGTGTTTTGTTTTCTGTTTCTTCTTCTTCTATCTCTTTCTTCTTTTCTAACTATCTGGGATTTTCGGGATCGAAAAAAATCCGGGTCGTTACACACATAGTAAATGAGATTGGAGCAACCATACAGGTAAATATCTGGGCTCCATACCATGATACCACCTTTTTCCAGAAGGAATGGTCATACCCTAGGGAAGCTACCCTTGAAACCTTGCCGCATCTTTCCCGTTTCGACCATTTCCGGTCTGTGAGGCTCGATGAGGTCTCGTCCACAAAGCTACGCTTTTTCACAAAGCCATGCTTTGATCAACAAATGATCAACAAACGACCATCAACACACAGCAACACTCAGCATGCCACACTACCAAATTGGGAGTATATCACTGATAACCTTCAACTACATAACCTCTGAGCTCGTATGTCTCAGAGAAGGGTGTTAAGCTAAGAGAATAAAATCTCCGCCACGAAAAAGAAATGTATTTGAAAGGAATCAGCTTTATATCTCAAAATGTAATGTCAGACATGTAACCATACAAGTTTGTTCCGGGTTCGAACAGAACCGAAGGCACTTCCGAAGAAGCCCTTGCAATCCGGGTATTCACAATCCCGGTCGGATTTCCTCACTTAGGGAATCTCTATACCGGAGCCACTCGGTGCAGAGACAATCTATAGGTTATCCTATCGTTCTCGCAAACACCCGGTCTTCAACACCGGTCTTCAAATGCTATCCATTCACGACGTATCACTATTCGGAATGGGTTATATGACACAAAGTCCTCTCCCGGCTAAACCGAATAATGAGCGCTTAATTTTAAAAACATATGGATATTGGGATTTCAATTAAGTCACAACTTATTACCCAAAATTCTCTTTCAAATGGTTTAAACACATTACCATTTTAAATCTGTTAAAAATAAACAGATTCAATTCACAAAGTTCACCCAGTTTCACAAAGATCTATTCATAGATTTTCAAATCGATTTACATTTCAATTGGATTAACTCGTTTAATCTTTAAATCAAAATTTAATTCATAGCTTTCAAAAAGAATTCACTCATAACTTGGAAAACCATTTTTCAATTCAAACTTGAAATTCTTTTAACTTAAATTAGAATTTCATTTCTTATATGAAAGCTTTTATCATTTGAAAACAAACAGTTTTCATTTCAGAAAATCTGATTCATTTATACGAGTTAAAGTCCTTGGGTTAAATTCAAATTCCCAAAACCATACTTTTAAATGGTTAAAAATCCCTATAAAACACATTTATTAACTGGTATGGTCTTATCAGACCATAGTTCCCAAATTTTGGAATTCAATTTCAAATATTTAATTCAAATTTAAATCAATCATTTATATTTAAAATCTTATTAAATCATTTGAACTCATTTTCAAAAGCTTTCAATTCCAGTTCCAAAACTATTTTGGATTCAAGAATTCAATCTTTACAATTGTCAAAAATCTATGACTTAATTGATTTCCACGTGAAATCCATATTTGTGTGTGTATGGTGTAGTCCAGGGGTTTTACACAATAGTGCAACATCATCAATCATCACAGATTTAAGCACATCAATATCGATAAGCGGTATAATCTATAACGCTTATCTTCATTCACAGATTCAAAGATAAATATGTAAATCTAACAAAGATATATAAATTACATTCATCACAGATAAGTTAATTACATTCATCACTGCTCAAATCAAAATAATTCATATCATAAGGCATCACATATCAGGGATATCGAACAATTCAGCATTCAATACCATCCAAACATCCATAAGTAAGATCAATTGGTCATCTGATAAATTTAAATCAGATTAATTACTTATGAATAAATTACTAATCCTGGTTAATTAATACTAACTAATTACAAACCATTTGAATTAATTATCCTTTAATCACTTATTAATTAACCTTTAATTATTAATTAATTAACCTTAATTAATAAATCAATTAACCTTTAATCATTAATTAATTAACCTTTAATTATTTAATTATTCTTTAATTAATTATCCTAAATTAATTACATTCATTAATTAACCCTTAATTACAAATTTAGTTAACCTTTTAATCATTAATTAATTAATCTTAATCATGTAATTCATTAACCTTAATCAATCTTTAATAAATCTTTGATTAACCTTTAATTATAAATTAATTAATCTTAAATAAAAAATAAATTAACCTTTATTCAATTAAATTAACTAACCTTAATTATTCTTTAATTAAGTAATTATCCTTTAAAATAATTTATTAATTTAACCCTTTATTTTTAAGTAATTAATCAATCTTCAATTACTCAAGATTTTAAAGCTAAATCATTACTTAATTATCCATTTAATCGCATCAATTAATCACATTTGAAAACTCTCAGAGATTTAATAATTAATCTAATATAAATTTTTTTCAAAATCAAATCAAATTATTTTCAAATCACATTTTGAATTTTAAAATTGAAGTTTGAAACTTGTTTGAGAAAACTTCTTCAAGAATTCATTTTAGCTTCAAAAACTTGTTTTTATTATTTAAATTTTCAAAACAGGTTTATATCAAAAACCTGAGACAACCCATGATTTCCCCGAGCTAGAACCCGAGACATCCCTTTCTTCTTCTCTCTTTCCCTTTTTAAAATTTGATTTGTTTTAAAATTTAAAACTGTTTAAAATCACTCGCGTACGCATTCGAAACCAACCCGAGCCATTTCTTTTCTTCCCCGAGTAAATTCGCGAAATGCTTTGAGTTCGACCCGAGAATAACTTCGTCTTCCCCAAAAACATCTGTAATAATCGAAACCCAGTTACGATCTGACACACGTGCACGTGCACCTGCGACCTCATCATCTCCGACCATCGCAGCAACCACCAGCACGTCGACGACCATCATCACCTTCGATTCCGATCACCTGTTCTTTAACACAATCACGAAATCGAATTCGAGCATTTCGTACTCTACTGGAACAAAACCCACCGACAAATAATCATCTCTACCTGATGCCACAGACCAACAGAGGTCACACAAACTTGACCAAAGCTTCGTCACACACCTATGCCTCTAACCCCCTTGGTCCGATCATGCTCGATGCTACCTAGATAATGCAAATGCCTCGACTACGACGTCGACCAAGATGGGTCATTAAACCCTAAATTAACATCGATTAACTTCTCTAGTAATCTAAAAAAAAATTTCACAAATTTTCTGATGATTACCAGACCCCTAACCTCCTTCAACCCTGATCACGACGATCATTTCCTCGCCATTCGACTAGAATCGATGAGAATGTATTTTCTGTTCATTTTGCAAACTCGTCCTCAAATCAAAACTAAAAATCTTGAATTCTATATTAAAAATCAGGGTTTTCAATCACGAATCCAATTATATAATCAAGATTTGAAAATTTAACAATCAAATTTTGACTTGAATGGATTTTTCCACTGTAAATTTCTATTTTCTAGTTAATTACCTTCAAATTATACTTACAAACATTTTTAAAAACAAGATTTGGTTAATACCAACAGTTTTCCTTTAATCATTTTAATCCAACTTAGTGTATATGAAGAGATATTGAATTTAGAAGTATGGTTGGCTATTGTAAACTTAAACAGAGACATGTTTCAGACATGCTCACAGTATTCATACTTATATATACATATGTAATCATATAAAACCATCATGCAATCACTTAACACCAATTTACTTCAAGATTACTGCATGTAACAAGATTTTAAATCAGATTAAAATCTTTGTTTACTCACAGTGATTTTGAAGAAAGAACAGAGTTGAAACAAGCTTGTTGAAACTGCAAGCTAAAGTCTTCTTTTGCCTTTAATTCCCTTGTTGATCTCTGAGTTCATATTGCTATTTAAATTTGAGTTTTGTTGAAGTTTAAGATGATATTTACTTTAGTTTTTCATAGGTTGAAGAAACGAACTGAAATGAGAATTTGTTGATATATATGAAAATGAAGTTTACAGGGTATACATTTTTTTATACAAGTTTATATGAGTTTACAGGTGATATTTCTTTTATTTGTACAACGGTCAGAGATATTTGCTTTTGGAGGCTGATGATAATACTTGTGGTGGCTTGCATTAATTACTTTGTACAAATATATATTTCTATACGCATATCTTTCTTTGCAAGCCATTTCACTTGTTTCATTCATTCACATATACTTGCTTACTTGTTCACATACTTTATTTTCTTCCTTCTTTTGTGGCTGAGCACATGTTTGTTGTGGTGACTAAAGATATTTGCATTGATTATCATTTATCTTCAAGTCTGGTTTCATACTTGCATATATATAATGTTGTCTTTGTTTTCATGAGTACATACTTAACTATGTATATTTGTTCACACTAGAACATACTTGAATGTATTTTTATTTTATTTTATTTTCTTTTGCAATATCACTTTAAAATATAATAAATTTCCATTTTAATTTTGCTTTAGATTTTATCTAAGTGTTAATTTATCTTATATGTATGTAATTCATTTTTATCTATTTATTTTCATAATTTATCTTTTATTCATTTCTATTTGTATTATATTGTATTATGATATTAAGATTTACTTTATATTGTATGAACTATATAATTTATTTATTTTATAATATAGATGAATTTCCATATTTTATTTATTGTTAAAATTTTAGCAAATGTTTACTTTATATTTTTAGAATTTATCTTTTATAATTTGTCTTTATACACATCTATTTCTATTTTTATTTGGATTCGGGGAAACTCGAATCAATTTATCACTTAATTTTACAATTTTAATTCAAAAATTCAATTAATTATCAATTTAAATATATATAAAATCCGGGGTCGTTACAGCTGATTTGGAGCATTTTGGAGTGGAGCATGGAGCATGGAACATGGAACATGGTGCAGCTTGGATCTTTTTGTTGAAATTACCCATCACTTTCTACTGTGTTTGTATTATGTATAAGTATCTACCAGCACCTGGAGGGATAGGCCTTTATAACTATCCTAGCTGGGTTAGTACTTACTATGACTCTAATATCTCATTTTGAGTGTAATTGTATGTACTATCTATATGATTACAAGTTGTTTAATACGATGTGAGATTCTATTATTGTTCTGTCTACTATCTTTATTATCTTTTACCCCACGATAATCTACCTCCCCGGTACTTGGATTTGCGGCACATGAATATCGACGATGTATTAGCGTCGATTTCTGGGGATCGAGGAGGTGGGTCGTCTCATAATCCATGTTTATATACAATGATAGATGAACATAAAAATAAAGATAAAACACGAATAATTACAATTAAATGTAGATATTAAGTGTTAGCACAAATAAGCCAATTAATTGTACCTAAAAATTGTGGTGGAAATATTACAAACACATAAAATTATATGTCAGATAAACTATTTGATACTAAAATACTAAATATTTTATTATAGTAATTTATATTATTAAAAAATATATTTTAATACAAAATTAAGTATATTTAATTAAATAAATAAATAACTCAAAACTATAAATTATTATACATTGTTTTATAAAGAACATATTATTATTATTATCATTATTATTATTATTATTATGAAAAATATAAATTATAATACGTCAAAAAACTAACTTCAAAAAAATCGTAGGTTTAAATTACATTTTAAAAAAATGTATTATAACACGTATTTATAAAAAATATAGTTACATTTAGAAACATATATTTCAGAATTAATATTTTGTAAAGATCATGAAAAAGTATTAAAAAAATATAGAAAAAGAAATCATAAAAGGATTTGTCTTACAGAATCCCATAACCCTATCATTGTATAGAATACACAAAAGCTCCGTACACTGGAGCTACAATGTGTTTAAATATAACTATTTATCAAGAAAATTAGTAGGACCTTAAGTGTTATGGGTTCCAATTTGCTAGCAGCAAAGTTACGTACATGTAACTAATCTTTAAATAAATACTCGTGTTGTAGATAAGGACATTTTAATGAGATGATTTTAATATATTATTTCATATGCATATTTGAAGAAAAAAATAGTAGACCATTATAAGCTCTAATATTTGCTAACTAGATTTTTAGAAACAACATGATAGGATGAATATCATAAGTAAAACTAAAAGCAAAGGAGAGCGAGCACCAACCATAAGATATATCCCAAATATTGCATTCACTTCCAACAATGTATAGGATTTTATCATATAACTGTGAAGAAGAAAGATTAACTGAATTTTGTACCAAAAATAGTTACTCTACGTAAATAAACTATTTATAAGTCCATACGGTAAAATTTATCACATAGCATCCATATGTTTCTTTTACATTATTACAGAGCCTATACAGGTGCCAAAAGCATAAAACAAAGATTAATTTTTTTAAACTTTTGTTGCATAAGTTAAGAAAGGATAAACCGTTTTCTAAATGATGGCCTGGGCGCACATATAATCAGACGAGAAAATATTTCTTTGAAATACTATCAATAAAACCCAATCTGTGGCTGTAGGTTGGCACATAACATTGACTATATATTTTAGAAAACCATATAACAATGACTATTCCTTACAAAATTTCTCTTGTTGAGAGTATGTGTGGTTATAATAAAGATTCCTTCCAAATAAATATAATCCTCTGAATTCAATCATACTTCTTTATCCAAAAGTAAAGCTAATAGGTTTCTTTGCTGAGAGTTGGTTTGGTTATTTTTTAACATCTTGTTGAACGAATTAATTATAAACAAAATCCTTTACGAAGTTATATGTTGTGCTATATATTTTAAATTACATGTAAACCAAACTATTAACTTAAATCACAAACTGTGAAAACTATGAATAATTTGCAAGGACATAAACAATCATAGCAAGCAAATTAAACACCAAAGTGATAACTAAAATATAACTCATCTCGATTTCTATTACCAAATATCAATGTAAAGAAAAGAATCAAAATATATAAGTTGCAAGTATGGGACTAGCTCCGTCTATTTACAAATTTAAAAAACAACCCCAAGTTTTGTCTGTTACCTTTGACCGAAGGAGTGATAGTCTAGAGGAGCAGCAGAAGTTTTTTTTTTGAAAACGGGTTCAAACTTTCTATTACTATAAACAAAATAAAAACAAAAGTCATAATACAAAACCAATACAAAGCTAGACCATCTCTTAACCAAACAAAACAGGCCCAAGCTAAACAAAGCTTTCAGCCCAAAGCCCACTAAACAAGAAACAAATGCCAGAAGCTTCGAGACATATCTCATAGCAAATAAGGCAAACCGACACTTCTACTACTTCATTACTTCATATCTCATCTCGAAAGAAATAAAGAAATTAAAAACAGAAACAACAATGGCGGCGAGCAAGGAAGTACGAAACATCCTATGCTACTTCCAGATCGTAGCTTCTTCATTTGAGACCTAGAAGATGAACAACAGCAACAACTCGAAGGACATCAGCTAACAAGGACTTCGATCCAACCACCACGGAACAAATCAGGTATTAGATCTGACAAAACCATCTAGGAAAAATACTCTAAGCTTCATACTAAACTACTTTCGTGACCAGGACGTGAATACGAGAATGCTAAGCAGCAATTGCTCTAAACCTTGTCTTCAACTTCCAGATCTAAGATGCAACCAGCACTTCCTTAATGAGAACAGAGAAGAAACTTAACAAGATAAGTCACTAATAACCAAAAAGAACATTCTTTTATCTTTATGTGATTTAATTCCATGAAACTTCTTCCAAAGATCTAGAAGTATCAAGGTCGAGGTTCTCGAGACACAGGCCAAGACTACAGAACTCGGATCAACCTGCAAATCTGCATCCTTAAAAGCTAATTCAATAATTATTGTTAATTGTAAATTGTAATGTAATTAAGTGAGAGGAGAAGAGAAATACTGTAATTAATACAGGTACACGAAAACCTGGAGCCAAGGAACATTGAGACAGGAAGGAGGCAGAGGAATAATACTTATGATAAAGCAGTGCCCCAATTCAGCGTTGGGAGGTATATCCCCATTTTAATGCTATTGCTTCATTCAAGTCATTAATGTTCTTAAAATGTTTTGATTTAGCCATTCTAATATTCATAGTCTGGAAAATATTGGTACATATCTGCGAACAATCATTGAATCGATTCTGAAAAATCCTATCATTCCTTTCTTTCCAAATATGCCAAACACAAACAGAAAGAGAGAGTTGAAACAAGTCTGAGTTGAGAATTTTTGAGCTAGATAATCAAACAATTTTCTGTAAATCATCTTTCAAAGAAAAAGAAAAAAGACTTTTCGGCAATTGGAAAATTTTATTGCAGCTCCAAAGCCAAACCTTTTCTGTAAAATTACATTGAAAAAATAGATGGTCTATATTTTCCATGTGATTTTACGAAAGACGCAGTTTTGGTCCACGACTATCTGTTTCTGTAGTAATCTTTCTTTTGTTAAAAGATAGTCATTAATGGCTTTAAAAAGGCATACCGCCATCTTAGGAACGTGAATTTTGTTCCAGACCAAAGGCGCCCAGTACTAAATTACAAAACTGGTTTGGACCGAATTCCAAACTTTTTTAAACTGGTACAAACCATCCTTAGAACACTTTCAAGACCAGAAATCCATCTCCCTATTCTTGTGAATCTTGACGCCTTCAATTTCTGCATGAATTTGGAATAGGAAACTATACAAATCCCACTTCCACTTACCATTACTTAAGATTTTACTGAGAGACAAATTTTCCGTACCAGTTCTGAAAGCTGTGTCTCTCCCAATACGTTCCATAATAGAACTACCTTTTAACCATGGATCAAACCAAAGAGAAGTAGTTTTACCGTCTACAATGTTAAGGGAAAGACAATTCAAAGCTTCGAATCTATTCTTCAAAATGAATTTCCACACTCCCGAATCGTCCGATCACTGGTTAATTTCCCAAAAACTTTTAAGACCAATATATTTACAATGCATTAGATCCGCCCAAATACCTTCTGAATTGATTACTTTCCATATAAGTTTGATATATAGAGCTTTGTTCATCTCTTCTAAATTTCTCAAACCCAATGCTCCTTCTTCTTTTTGCCTACACAAAACCTCCCAAGGGATCTTGCTGCTACGACTTTTCCAAAGAAAGTTCAGAATCAAGTGTTTAATTTTTTGAACTGTAGAAACTGGGAGGCAAAAGCATTGCATCCAGAATTGTATAATGGGGTAAATGGTAGATTTAATAAGTTCAAGTCTCCTAGCTAAGCTCAACATTCTTGTTTCCCATCTATCAATCCTAACCTTGATCTTCTCTATTAAAGGAGAACAATCCTTATCCCTCAGATTAGCATTAGACAGAGGAATGCCCAGATACCTTATTGGGAGATCTGATTGTTGAATATTGAGGATCATACAAATATCATTACAGCAATCCACCCCTTTCCCAAAGAAAACGTCAGATTTCTCAAAGCTTAGCTCAAAGCCAGTAACCCTCTTCATGGTCTTAAAAACATCGCTAATAGAAATTGCGTTTTGAGCATTGGCTTTAGTAAAAACAATATTGTCGTCAGCGTAAATAAGGTGGGTCAGTTTATTGTCAAAATCTGTAATTGGGGAAATAAGACCAGTCCTGACTTTGTCATCCATCAGTAGCGTAAAATATTCTATGACCATGGTAAACATAATAGGCGATAGCGGGTCGCCTTGTCTAAGCCCGTTGGAACTCTTGAAATAACCGTGCGCTTCTCCATTTGCAATAATAGAAAACATGGGAGTCTTAATTAAATTTTCAATAATTTTCACCCATTTATCTGGGAAACCCAAGCTTAGAAGCATATGTATGACAAAAGATCGATTTATAGAATCATATGCTTTCTTTAAATCAACTTTAATACGCATAATTTTATTATCCTTTCTTCCAAGACCCCTGATAATTTCATGAGCAAACAAAATACCATCCCCTATTGCTCTGCCTTTAATAAAAGCCGTCTGATTCGGGGAAACCAACTTATACAAAAAAATACCCAGTCTATTACACAGGATTTTGGTGAAAACCTTATATAAAGTATTACAACAGGCAATGGGTCTAAAATCTTGGATACATGTTGAATGGTCTTTTTTAGGAATCAAGTGTATGAACGTATGATTCCACTCATTGATAATAAGACCCTTTTGAAAAATATCATTCAAAGCTTTGAAAATTAAGTCTTTCGAAAGATTCCAATGAGTTTTAAAAAACAGCGAGTTAAACCGTCCGGACCAGGAGAGGTAGAATCTTTAATATCCCACAAAGAAAATTTAATTTCTTCCAAAGATATACTCTCATTCAAAAAATTAGCTCCGTAATCAGTAATAATCAATTTATAGATAACCTCAGGGAACTGATCGCATAAAGGAAGGTTAAAAATTCGTTTGTAGAAATCAATAGCCGATTCTACAAACTTATCTTCCGAAATCACCTTCCCATCGACACCAATGTTGGTCAAACGCTTTCTACTTCTTTTACTAGACATTTTAGCATAGAAAAAAGAAGAAGCCTCATCACCCATCATCAACCATTAACATTTAGCCTTTTGTTTGGCATCCAAGAATTCTTTCTTGAGTGTTGTTTCCAGGTTTATCTTGGAATTTTGAAATTCCATAGCTAAGAAGTGATCATTAGTATTTTCCAGAAGTTTCTGAAGTCTTGAACAATTCTCTCTCTACACAATAACCTCTTGTTTAGTATTACGTGATTTAGCGCTCCAACTCTTAAGCTCTCTCTTGATATTCTTAAGAATACTAATGATTTGATACAAAGGTCTTTCTGTATGATTAGAAATCCAATGTTTCTCAATCAGAGGAAAATATTGATCACATAAAGACCAATGGTTCATATATCTGAACGGTCTATTCTTGACCCTAGGCTTAGCGGAAAGCGAGACGAGGACTACATTATGATCGCTCACAGAAGGAGGCAAATATTCGGCTGATAAGTCTTTGAATAAGTTGATCCAGTCTAGGTTTGCAAAAACCCTGTCAATTTTAGAAAATATGTTTTGACTCGAACCAGACCACCATGAAAATTCATAACCTTTAATATTAATCTCATTAAGACCAGTAAGATTAGACATATCATCTAATTCAAACAAGTTACCAAAAGGAACTGGGTTTCCTCCCTTTCTATCTGAGGGACTGCGAATACAATTAAAGTCCCCAAGAACAAGCCAAGGTCTATAAATATTGATAGCATCCTCCTATAAATTATTCCATAATCTACTTCTTAAAGCAACAAAATTATGAGCATAGACAAAGGAGAGATTACATTTGAATTTCGAGGAATTAATCAATTCAATGGTAATGTGTTGATCACTCATACTAATATAGTTGAAATCCCAAGAATCTCCGTCAATGAGGACCATAATCCTGCACTTAAAATAACAAGAGACATTACTAATTATTTTCCATCTATCGTCCAACGCTTTTTCCAGCTTTAAAATATCTGGCAACAACAGCTTATTTTCCAAAACACCGAAACAACTAATTTTATGCTTATCAATAAGTTTTCTCACTTCTCCCATTCTGTTGGGGTTATGAAACCCTCTTACATTCCAACAAGCTATAGACATTATATAACCTTGTTATTGCGGGTCCTCAACAACCTACTACTGGAGGATTCCCCTTTGTCTTCCGAAGGAATACCTAGCATCTGAACCCACTTGGGGTTCTTACGAACAAGCTTATCCTTCTGAATGTTCTCAAACTCTATATCTTGAGGATTAGGAATAGGATGCTCCATAGATACCTCCTGCGTTGGGACTGCATTATCATAAGTATTCTATTCCTCTACCCTTTCAGTCGTTCCTAAATCCTAATCCAAATAATTCTGCACCTGTAAATCAATACAAGTTTCAGTGCTTCGTCTACAATTAACATTATTAATTATACAATCATCAATAAATATATCGTTAGAAAATAAAGATTTAGGAACAGAAGGAGACTCCGATGATGACGAAGGGCGTTTGAGAATAGATTTGTGGGTCGAAGGTGACTTTGGAAATAATGAACACGGATCTCTGGCTCCCGGGGTAGTTGGAGACGCAGGAATGAATGGCTCATATGTTCCTTGATCAGGAGGGACTTTTGTCCTGGCTAGCGGAACAATGTAGCAATCTTCACTGACTCCTATTTCGGTATGAGTAACAGGATCTGGCTCTAGTGCTTCTGAGGTTGCCCCCTCACTGCGCTCTTCTGAGGATGCAGCTCTTTCTAAATCCTGATCCGAGGGAATAACTTCTGTTTGGTTTTGTTCAGAAAAGGACTTTCCTCTAATTTCTGTCTCCGTCCCATTAGAAGCTATCTGTTGCCTATCCCGAGACCCATCCTTAGGTGGGCATTCAACAATTAGATTTTGGTTTTCTTTAAAAACTACTGACTGTAAAGTTTCAGTCAAGACCTCCCCATTAGAGACCACCTCCATAGAATTCCTACTTATTTCATTAAGAGAATCAGTGGGGCATCCACCATTCAACTGCTTTTTGAGGTCAATAGAAATCTCAATTCCACCCTCCTCCCTTACAACTTCCGCACGACCAACCAAACTCTGTTCCACAGGGCTAACCTTATCAGAGTTGGTATCTTGAGACAGTTTGGGAACCCAAGACTTGGTCATTGGGCATTCATCAGTTACATGACCAAAACACACGCACTTACCACAAATGGGAGGTGGGTTCTCGTATTCTACTTCCTGAGTGAAACTCCTCCCATTGTCATCCATACCTTCTATAATGTTGGGCATACCATAAGTAGCATTAACCTCAACCAGGACTCTGGCGTAGGCTAATCTAGATTTATTTTTCGTGGCCTCATCTATCTTAATGGGAATTCCAATGGTACTTGTTATAGCCCTAATAGCCTTATTGCCCCATAGTTTAAAACTTAAACCTGGAAGTCTGACCCACATAGGCAAGGATGTAAGTAGATCTCTATCTGTTCTCATGTCTGGAGACAATCGCTTCATAATGATCAAGTTTCGGTCCATGAACCAAGGACCTGATTTCAAAATCTTGTTGCAATCCTCCTCAGAGCCAAATCTCACTACAAAGAATCCATCATTCCTTGAATGAACAGAAAACGTTTTCTTTGTAGCCCAAACCCTGTTGACATAACCCTCAAAAGTTCTGAGCTATGGTTTATACCCTACTACATACAATAATATGCATAACTCCCAGCCTCCCTCCGCTTCTTTGATAGCATCGGAGGAAAGGGTACCAATCCTTTTACCATCCGCTACTTTAGGCTCAATAAACTCAAGATCCAAATTACCTAAATATCCTACCGCTCCTGCTTTCACTGCCTCACTGTACGAAAACTTTTTAGCGTTCTCTGAGACAGTGAATTTGATTTTCGGGTTGCTACCAGGCAGTAAAACTTTCTGCTTTGTTGATTTCAAAGTCCGCCCTACGAGGTCCGCCTGCACCTTCTTCCCCTTGTTCCGATCTGGAAAAGGTCCAGATCTGCTCGGTCTTTGCCCTCCCAGATTAAGCCTTTGTTCAGGACCCAAAGACGCTGGAGCCTTGCCTCTTTTCCTTCTCACCTCCTCCCATCCTTCATCATCTTGCAAAGATCCCATGGTTTAAATATGACGTCCAGTTTGAGGAGATAGAAGTGAAGACAGAAAAAAGAGAAATATCAGAGGGAAGCACGAAAACTTGGAAAAATCGAAAGAAGAAAGGAGAAAAGGGAAGAAACCCTAATCTCCAGATCTAGATCTGGAAACCATTAAAATTCGAGATGGCCGAAATTTTTTTGGGATGACGACTAAAAATGATTTAGGGCGCTTTCACATGATTTAAAGTCGAAATAGGAATTATTCAGGGAAGAAGGGTTTGAGATTAGGATTTGAGGCAACAACTGCCAATGAAAATAAATTGAATATTATAAAGGAGATAAGAGAAGTAGAAATCATGAAGAACAAACGATGCAGAAAATTCATGGAATGTTGACAAAAGGATTATGTTGATTGCAGAAATTAAGGAAGCATATTAAGGAACTTCAAATCAGATTGAACTTGAGGGAAAAATAGAATTTAAGATTGGATAAGCTCAAACCAAATAATTAAGGGCAGAAAAAGTGGAGAAATTAAAGGGGAAAGTTGTAGTGAACTGAGCGGAGAAGAAGAAATGGCATTGTTAGGTTAAATGTTAGACTTTGTCACCGAAAATTATTAGCTTCAAAGAGTTTGATTTTAGCTCTCTTAAAAGGAGACAAGCCCACCTAACAATCAGTTTGATAAATGGCGGCTAATATAACAATTTGTACATTGGTATTGGTGGTGCTGCATCTGTGACACCCTACCTATATGCCCTCGTTAACGAAGGATAATAGTGAATAATATCGTCTGCTAATATGAACAATAAGGCTTTTTAGGAGCGACCATCCGTAATATTACTTTGGGCTAGTACCGAGTACATCGACCGATGTGAATAATTTTTTTTCTCGAAAGTGGAATTCGACGTACACGATTCAGGCGCAAAAAAATAATATAGCGTCTTATTATGATTTAGAACAATATAAAATATCAGAGACACAGAATCGTAGAAATATATACAAAAGCTACACAACTGAAGCAAATAAGAGCATACACATGATAGAATACAAAATATACATGCTCAACAACCCAAAATAATACGTAGATGGTACACAAATGAGTTACAATCTCTAAGAAAAAATAGATACAACGGGGATATAAAAGATGATATAAAAGACGAGCTAACTCCAGAAAAGTCCAACTCTAGAAGTCATCCCCTAGAAGTACCTGAAACATCCTAGTCCTACCCGAGTATTATAAAATAATAAATGGGTCATTCTAGTCTAATTCAATTAAATGTGAGATAGAGTGACAATGAGGATAACATAAATCTCAAAAGTAACATTTAACTATATAAAGTTCAATCTCCAAGTAACACCACCATACACCAAATTACATTCACCAAAATACCAAATATTATACTTTATCCTAAAAGTAAAGACCAAGACGGTTTCGGTGAAAATCTCAAATCATAATGAATCCAGAAATCAACAGTAGAAATCTAGAAATCATAATGGGGAGGTGCCTAAATATACCCAAGATTTATAAGCATAATAGCTCATCGAACACATGTGTTATCACTAGATGGATATAAAGTCCATAATCACCAGATGGATATAAAATCTGTCTACACCGGAGAATATAAAATCTGTCTACAACTAAAGAATTATCTTATATAGAAATTATTATCATTATTATAATCAAATCTCCAAATAGTCATTTTCCATTAGAAAATCGTTTACATGTACTACCCCTTTGAATTTCCCAAACTCTATTTTAATTCAGAAAATAAAAATCCTCAGATCTCTTAATTAATTATTAATATTAAAGTATTATTTTAATTTAATTTCAGGTAATCTACCTTTAGGTTGTTACAGGCCCCCCTAATGAAAATTGTGTCCCCGCAATTTCTTGTAGAAGAAAATCAATAACAATACACATACGATACATCTTTCCAATGATAACTTATTCAAGGATAAAAGATAAATCAAATTGAAAACTCACCCCTAATGATCTCTAGATAGATGTGCTCGCTCGATAAATTCTTTTGTTTCCCAAGAGTAATCCTTAGAATTAGCAGACCATTGAACTTTAACGAGCGGAACGTCTTTATTCCGAAGGCGTTTAACCTCTGAAGCAACAATGCGAATAGGATACCGCTAAAAATTCAAATCTTGTGAGACCTCAAGCTCTTTAAGAACTCTAGGCTCAAGGTGGAATCATAATCTCTAAGGCATTTCCGAAGCTGAGGTACATGGAATACATCATGAATACCGGAAAACTGGGCTGGAAGAGAAACCCGATAAGGAACTGGACCAATGCTTTCAGTGATCTGATAGGGTCCAATGTAGCGAGGAGCTAACTTCCCTAATCGACTTAAACGCATCACGCCAGGCGAATCACAATTGAAAACAAATTCTTCGATAGAAAAATCCAAATCCTTCCTATTATCATCATATGATTTTTGCCTGCTTTGTGGCTCCTTCATCCTTTGCTGAATAAGATCAATCTTCTTTGAAGCTTCAAGAACTGAGTTAGGACCTAAAACCAATTTCTCACCGGTTTCAAGCTAACAAGAAGGTGATCGGCATGGCCTTTCATAAAGAGCCTCAAATGGTGTCGTTTCCTTACTAGACTGAAAGCTATTTATATAAGCGAACTCAACAAGGTGAATATGATCTTCCCAACTTCCACCAAAATCAAGAATACAAGCATGAAGAAGATCCTCTAAAATTTTGTTCACTCACTCCGTCCGTCCATCGGACTGAGGATGATAAGCAATGCTAAGATTAGGATTTATCCCCAAAGCTTTCTGAAGACTTTTCCAGAACCCACTAGTAAATAATGGATCTCGGCCCTGATGATGGAACTAGAAATTCCATGCAATCTAACAACTTCTTTGATATAAAGCTTAGCCAAATGAGGAGTGATCCGATTGGACCTAACAGAAATGAAGTAGGCTGACTTCGTCAGTCTATCAATAATCACCCACAAGTTATCATGCATGGAACGATAATAAGGAAGACCATCAATGAAATCCATGGATACTTGAAAAATAAGAAATGATCACTACTGGATAGACCTAAGAAAATTAAAATGAACTCAATTCTTAAGTCTACATTATCTGATCCCACTTCTAAACTGGGATGTCCAATGATTGCAACAAACCACTGGGCCTCTGATGCTCTGCCTTAACAAGCTGACAAGTCATACAACTCTTTATAAAACTAGCAACATCTCGCTTCATCCCTTCCCAATAGTAGAGTCGCTTCATATCCGTATACATCTTACTACTATCGGGGTGGATGGTGAGTTTAGAGCGATGGTAGTCTTCTAAAATATCTCTTCGAAGATTATCAACATTAGGCACAATAAGTTTACCAAGTCTCCGAATGCATCCTTGAGCATCAATCTCAAACTCCTTCACTACATCAGTTATACAACCATCTCTACAACTCTGATTAAGATGAACAAGGTCGGGATCTTGCTTCTAAGCTTCAACAATGCAATAAAAAAGAGAAGGATGACCTTCCAAATTCCACAACAACAAAGAAGAACCAGAATCTAGATCACGACTTCTAATCTTACAAGAAAATAAAATCTCAAGGTCACTCCACTAAAACAACATCAAAGAAACCACCGCCTGCTGCTTACGACAAAACTCATCAGCCATTCGATTCCTTTTCCCTGGAGTATACAAGATATCAAAATCATAAGATCCAAGGAATTTTAGCCATCTCTACTGATGCATATTGAGCTCCTTCTGGGAAAACAAATATTTCAATGACTTATGGTCGGTGAAAAGCACATATCTCTCGCCTAAAAAATAATCATCTCTACCCGACGCCACAGACCACCAGAGGTCACACAAACTTGACCAAAGCTTCGTCACACACCTACGCCTCTAACCCCCTTGGTCCGATCATGCTCGATGCTACCTAGATGATGAAAATGCCTCGACTACGACGTCGACCAAGATGGGTCATTAAACCCTAAATTAACATCGATTAACTTCTCCAGTAATCTAAAAAATTATACGCAAATTTTCTGATGATCACCAGACCCCTAACCTCCTTCAACCCTGATCACGACGATCATTACCTCGCCATTCGTCTAGAATCGATGAAAATGTATTTTCTGTTCATTTCGCAAACTCGCCCTCAAATCAAAACTAAAAATCTTGAATTCTATATTAAATATCTGGGTTTTCAATCACGAATCCAATTATATAATCAAGATTTGAAAATTTAACAATCAAATTTTGACTTGAATGGATTTTTCCATTGTAAATTTCTATTTTCTGGTTAATTACCTTCAAATTATACTTAAAAACATTTTTAAAAACAAGATTTGGTTAATACAAACAGTTTTCCTTTAATCATTTTAATCCAACTTAGTGTATATGAAGAGATATTGAATTTAGAAGTATGGTTGGCTGTTGTAAACTTAAACAGAGACATGTTTCAGACATGCTCACAGTATTCATACTTATATATACATATGTAATCATATAAAACCATCATGCAATCACTTAACACCAATTTACTTCAAGATTACTGCATGTAACAAGATTTTAAATCAGATTAAAATCTTTGTTTACTCACAGTGATTTTGAAGAAAGAACAGAGTTGAAACAAGCTTGTTGAAACTGCAAGCTAAAGTCTTCTTTTGCCTTTAATTCCCTTGTTGATCTCTGAGTTCATATTGCTATTTAAATTTGAGTTTTGTTGAAGTTTAAGATGATGTTTACTTTAGTTTTTCATTGGTTGAAGAAACGAACTGAAATGAGAATTTGTTGATATATATGAAAATGAAGTTACAGGGTATACATTTTTTTATACAAGTTGATATGAGTTTACAGGTGATATTTCTTTTATTTGTACAACGGTCAGAGATATTTGCTTTTGGAGGCTGATGATAATACTTGTGGTGGCTTGCATCAATTACTTTGTACAAATATATATTTATCTATACGCATATCTTCCTTTGCAAGCCATTTCACTTGTTTCATTCACATATACTTGCTTACTTGTTCACATACTTTATTTTCTTCCTTCTTCTGTGGTTGAGCAGATGTTTGTTGTGGTGACTAAAGATATTTGCATTGATTATCATTTATCTTCAAGTCTGGTTTCATACTTGCATATATATGATGTTGTCTTTGTTTTCATGAGTACATACATAACTATGTATATTTGTTCACACTAGAACATACTTGAATGTATTTATATTTTCTTTTCTTTTCTTTTGCAATATCACTTTAAAATATAATAAATTTCCATTTTAATTTTGCTTTAGATTTTATCTAACTGTTAATTTATCTTATATGTATGTAATTTATTTTTATCTATTTATTTTCATAATTTATCTTTTATTCATTTCTATTTGTATTATTTTGTATTATGGTATTAAGATTTACTTTATATTGTATGAACTATATAATTTATTTATTTTATAATATAGATGAATATCCATATTTTATTTATTGTTAAAATTTTAGCAAATGTTCACTTTATATTTTTAGAATTTATCTTTTATAATTTGTCTTTATACACATCTGTTTCTATTTTTATTTGGATTCGGGGAAACTCGAATCAATTTATCACTTAATTTTACAATTTTAATTCAAAAATTCAATTAATTATCAATTTAAATATATATAAAATCCAGGGTCGTTACAACCTTCCCCCCTTAAGAAATTTCGTCCTTGAAATTTGCCAAGGAGACACAAAGATAGGTGAAAAATGTTTCATCAAATCAAACTGAATATTTATTCTTCATTTGGCTTACCAAATCAGAATATCAATAACTGACATGAAAACGAATCTTTTTAATTTTTCACACGATACTCGTTTATCCAAATCTACGAAATATGCAGGGGCATCGGTTAGTTCAAAGGGATAACTAACCATTCGTAGAATATATTGGGACCCAAAGAATAGATAGATATGTGGATCAATTTCCAAATCTTTTAGTTTAGAAACTAAATTATACCTATCAACCATAGCAACCAAAGCAACCAACACATCCAAACAAACAATTCTGGCCGACTTATTTGGAGTTTATGTCCCATATTTATATATCGAATCTCCTTCCTGGATCTACCAGGAACTATCAAAGAATTGAGAAAAGATGTCGAACAAAAGAGATTGATAGAGAAAAGATTATTTCCCTGTTGTTACAGGTTATTGACCATTTATAGTCGTATTTCCTGTTCCCTATCTCATCCTCTTCTTGCACTCATACTTACTATCAGTGGATAGCAAGAGAATTAACTGAGGCGTACGGATGGATATCTTAGGGATACACTCATTCTAGGGTATACTTCACCCTATCTATAATGAGCTACTTAATGTGTTATACTCCTGAGCTAAAGTTCAACCTTAGCTCTGATACCACTTGTAAGAGTCCAAAAACTCGGCCTTCGAAAATCGACACCCGTACTTCACTTGTACTCGAATGCCATAGATTGAAACGCCGAATCTGGCTCCCCGGAGCTTATAACACAGTAAGTATAACAACACAGCGGAATAAAGAAATGAATGATATCATATACAACTCCAACGAATACAATATCCAGAATGATGTACAACAATGATATCAATATGAAACAACAATATCAGAGACAAATAAAGATGCTACAGCGGAAACAACATAACTGATAACTCCAATGATCCCCAAAAGAGAATGAGTCAACAACTCCAACATCAAGCTTGAACCACCATCATGTTGCACAAAGATAAGCAAGTGCAGTCATCAACTCCGATGAAGTTAGCTCCAGATAATCTGCTAAACCTGACTATCTGAAAAACCCAACTCTAGACTACCCGTGTGGAAAATTGTGGGCACCCAGAGTTTAGGAAGAGAACAATAAACTCCAGGTCAGTCATGGGACTGGTGTGAGCAACAAAAAAAATTTATCTTTAAACAAACAACAAAAGGATTTTAAACATTGAAATCCATAATGCTTTTGGAAAATGAAACTACCATAAGGCCTCTCGCCACACACACAATGCAAACGTAGAATTGGAGGAGATTTCTCCTTATGATAGTCAAACATGCTTACTACGCAAAAACACCTTTGATATTATTACTAGTGCATAGTGTGGAAAACATTTCGAAAGTATAATATTAAGCTTAGCCAGCATAGCCATTCCGCACTTATGCCTACTATAGCTACTATGTTCAATAGCAGGTTACCGCCACATTCCATAGCAGGTTATACAACTAAAACCGTACAGGGCGCGTATTGTTTCTTTGGATTTTCCAAGAAATGGTCAGGCTAAGGAACTTCCTATGCCTCATGGGAACGCCTCTGGAGGGACGCCCCGAGAGACAACCTGCTCTCTGCTAACACAAGGCCAGTTACCCCCTTCTCGGGTAGTAAACCTAAGATATGCCACCCCCGATCCTTTGGGACCTTTATCCGAGGCCTCGGTCACACAGCAACAATCACACATAGTAAATGAGATTGGAGCAACCACACATGTAAATATCTGGGCTCCATACCATGATACCACCTTTTTCCAGAAGGAATGGTCATACCCGATCGTATTTCCCATCACTTAGGGAATCTCTATACCGAAGCCACTCGGTGCAGAGACAATCGATAGGTTATCCTACCATTCTCGCAAACACCCGGTCTTCAACACCAGTCTTCAAATGCTATCCATTCACGATGTATCACTATTCGGAATGGGTTATATGACACAAAGTCCTCTCCTGGCTAAACCGAATAATGAGCGCTTAATTTTAAAAACATATGGATATTGGGATTTCAATTAAGTCACAACTTATTACCCAAACTTCTCTTTCAAATGGTTTAAACACATTACCATTTTAAATCTGTTAAAAATAAACAGATTCAATTCACAAAGTTCACCCAGTTTCACAAAGATCTATTCATAGATTTTCAAATCGATTTCCATTTCAATTGGACTAACTCGTTTAATCTTTAAATCAAGATTTAATTCATAGCTTTCAAAAAGAATTCACTCATAACTTGGAAAACCATTTTTCAATTCAAACTTGAAATTCTTTTAACTTAAATTGGAATTTCATTTCTTATATGAAAGCTTTTATCATTTGAAAACAAACAGTTTTCATTTCGGAAAATCTGATTCATTTATACGAGTTAAAGTCCTTGGGTTAAATTCAAATTCCCAAAACCATACTTGTAAATGGTTAAAATTCCCTATAAAACACATTAATTAACTGGTATGGTCTTATCAGACCATAGTTCCCTAATTTTGGAATTCAATTTCAAATATTTAATTCAAATTTAAATCAAATCATTTTGATTTCAAATCTTATTAAATCATTTGAACTCATTTTCAAAAGCTTTCAATTCCTATTCCAAAACTATTTTGGATTCAAGAATTCAATCTTTACAATTGTCAAAAATTTGTGACTTAACTGATTTCCACGTGAAATCCATATTTATGTGAGTATGGTGTTGTTAGCACCAAAATTGGTCACTAACCTCGTTCAGAAAGATTGTGTAGAGATATAAGTGATGAAAGTAAATTAAACAGAGAAGACAGTCCTAATTCAAATGCAGAAAGTAAGAACACCAAATTTATAGTGGTTCGGCGTAATTGCCTACGTCCACTTTGCTCAACTTTATTGATTTCCTTTATGGTTGATTACAAATACAATTCGTGAATCAAATGCTTGAATGAAATTGTTTAAGTAGAGAAGATGAGTCTTGAAAATGGCAGAGTCTCCCCGTATTTTCTCTCCAAAAAAGGATCCATTTCACTGTGACCCTGCCCCTCTATTTATAGGCAAATATGGGCTGGACTTCCCAAGTGGGCTGGATAGCCGAACGGTCAAGCCTCAGTACAGTGGTCGCTGCATGCCGACCCTGGTATGCCGAACGCTCTGATGCCGAGCAGCCCTTCCCATGCCGAACGATGCTTTCCATGCCGAACGGTCCTTGTGAAGTTATGCATACTGAATGCCTTCTGAATGTCGAGCGTTCTCGTTGCCAAGTTATCCTATCGCCGAGTTCTACTGATGTCGAGTACCTTGGGATGCCGAGTACTCCTGTTGCCGAGTATTACGCCGAGTACCTCTGGGTGCCAAGTGCCAGGGGACGCCGAGCACCTTGTGATGCCGAGTACTCCTGATGCCGAACACCACTTGACGCTGAGTACTTTGGGATGCCGAGTACTCCTGTTGCCGAGTACTACGCCGAGTACTCCTGGATGTCAAGTGCTTTGCCGAACACTCCTGGATGCCGGTCACTCTCTGATGCCGAGTTCCACTGGATGCCGAACGCTAGCGCCGAGCATTGGTTGTCGCCGAACACTAACTGACGCTGAGCACTACGGATGCCGAACGCTATGGATGCCGAGTCCCACTGGATGTCGCGCGCTTCGCCGAGTCCTCCTGGATGTCGAACAGTCCTTCATGCCGAGTAGTGGCCAATGCCGAGCACTCAGTTGCCTGGTCAAATCTCCAGGAAACACTTGCCCTCAAAGTGTATCGCGTGGCCGAACGTGGTACGCTTTGAACCGTGCAACCTTTTCGTCACGTCTTAAACCCTTGGCTAACCTCGAACGGAGACGCCCCTTTTGTGGGATCGATGTGTGCCGGACGTGTTCCAAATGCCGAACGAGACATGCGCGTTCGAACGGTGCTTCCTTGCCGAGCGATGCTTCAGTGCCGAACCGTTATGCGCCGAACGCTATGACCTTGACCGGTTCTACCGGTCATGGCCTTTTCGACTTCTACCTCCCTCTATATAACCAGGCGCCCTTCCACCATTTTCCCTTTACGCTTTCTCTTCTGTTATTCCTAGAGATTTGCAATTCTTGCCACTCTATCAGATATAAAGTCTAGTTGATCCTTCCTCAACCTCGATCGTCGAACTAGGTATCATTCTCTCGACGATTACTTTACTTCAACTTTAGGTTCACTAGTAGAAGTGGTTCGCACGTTCGGAGTCGTCGAACGGTGCATGATAGTTAGACCTAGCTCCTCTGTGCTGATCAAGATTGGAAGAAAAAAGGAGATGGGGTGTCGAACGGCGTAACCTTCGCCGGGCGATCTTGTCTCTGTCGTTCGTCGTAAATGGAGGGAGAGCAGGGCGGAGTTATGGTCGAGGGCGGAGCACTGCCTTAGCCAAACGAACTAATGCCGAACAGTTACATACCTGCCGAACAATATAACTGCCGAACATTATATTCGCCGAACATCAAAAATGCCGAACAATATAAATACCTAGGCCGAACAATATACGTGCCGAACTATACTTAGAATGAACAATACAATTGTCGCACAATAACTCAAGCCGAACAACATTCAAATGCCGAACAAACATATACATGCCGAACAATTTCAATGCCGAACACTTGACAATGACTCAACCGAACCAAGATGCACACCGAACTCTTCTCGGGACGAACAATGTAACCGCCGAACGACATTTAAATGCCGAACGATATAAATGTCAAATTAGACTTAAGCCGGATACTTCATAAATTACATGTTTTCTGAATCTTGAACTGTAATCACCTCAAGGCAAGCTTTTTGAGACGGTCAGCGATGACGGTCTTCGAAGGCGATGATTCGAAGCTAATTATTATATCTTAAAAACCTTCTTATTGTCTGTACACAATTGCTTGCACTAGTTCACACACCACGTGGGGGGAAAACTCGTGTTGCTAATTCTAACGCTCAACGTTTTTCAAGTATAGCTTTCTCAAGCATTTAGCCAGGTTCATTATTTATTCGGGATGTCAGGAAAATCTAGTTCTGCCACCATATCTGACAGGCCTGGGCCGTCAGCAAAGCAAGGAGCCGTAGATGCTTCCAACCCGTCAATCTCTCCCGCTCATAATCTGGCGCCCGATGCTCTGGAGTCAACCATCTTACTGGACAATCCGGTCGATTCTCAAGCCTCGAGGATCAATGAGGCCGCTCTGCGACGGATATGTTCCATTCACGGAATTCCCTTTACTGACGTGTTAGTTCCTTCGAGACACGACCGTCCTCATTTGCCCCCAGTCGGGTACACGGCCTGCAACAAGTTCATGTGCTGGATGGGCAGCGTGCCTCCGTTTAACCTATTTCTCCGGGATGTGCTGCAGTATATAGACATCGCTCCGTCGCAGCTGCACCCGAATGGTCATGCGTTCCTATATGGGACTTACTTACTCTTCATGGCTGTCTTCTCCAGACCTCCAACCCCCGGTGATATTCGATACATTTACATGTTCAAGAGACGGAAAGATAGCCCTTCCTTCATTTTCCTCGAGCCGTATCACAAGTGCCAGATCTTGACAGGGGCCTGTAGCAAGTTCGCCCTATACAAACAGGAATGGTTCTATGTGCGATGCCCGTCTGGTTTTGCTAGGAGATGGGTTGAAGGCAGTAAGTCTCTCTGTTGAACCGTTACTCGTACTTAATGGGAGTCACGTTTTTCTTAACTCTTCATTTCCTCTTTGCAGGTATTAACCCGCGTCCGGAAGGCCGAGGATATTCTGATGCTGTCGACGCGATTAGAGCTCTTCCGGCCGAGGATCGAGATATTCGAGCTATCATTTCAAATGAATCGCTGTCGGGGTTCGGCTTGCTAGCTCCTGATCGTCGGGTCAGCCTTCCAGAAGGTGTTACAATTCCCAAACCTCCATCTGGTAAAGGGAAAAAACTTGCCGGCCCGTCGTCGCGTCGCGCTCCCGACGCGCACGAAGAAGGCGAGCGTAGAGAGGATGATGCACCCGACACTCAGGGCGAGAACGTGGGTCCTGCTTGGAATCCGGCAATCGAAGTTCAGGACATTGAGACGTCATCCTCCCCTTCGAAGGGAAAGAAAAAGCTGAAATATACGGTTCAGAAAGAGAAAGTTGGCGACACCTCAAAATCTACGCCTATCCCTCCTGAAAAAGAGGCTTCTTCGCAGCGTCTGGAGAGTTCTCTGAGGGGTCTCTCGAACCTCTCTATTCCCGAAGACATACTTAATTACGGGTTCGATGATCCTGAAGCTCTCAAATTCTCCTCGCCCGCTAGAGGCAATGTAGGAGTTCAACTCCCGGCTCACAAAGACAATACTCCGATTAGCAAAGACAAACGAACGGGTCCGTCGGGGGGAACACTTAGGACACACACGCACATGCGCATTCCATAACATACTTCAAGTCTTTTTAATTCGTGAATTCTCCTTAATTCGTTGTTATCTTCCTTCTTTGCAGGTGATATGGGCCGCTCCCACGGACTTGATCGCCTTCAGGGGTCTTCAATATTTCATCACTCCGGACGGGATTCTGGTTCAGGCAGACGCCGGGACCGAGGTGATTACGAAGATAGGGACAATCGCCCTCGCGAGTCGTCTCACCGCAAGAAAGCGCACTATCAATCTTCTCAGTCCCGTGATCTTCCTCCTACTGCTGAGCCGGATAAAGAAAAGTCTTTGCAGAAGGGTTATCAGTCTGATGCTGCTCGAGAACAACATTCCAGTTCATCGAGTACGAGGCAAGTTCGAGAGCCGTGTAAAAGAACGGAATTCTCTAAGCCTCCTCCTCCTGCTCCTGCCGTGGACCCGACTGTTGCAGAAAAGATGGTCGACCTTAAGGCCAAGTTTCCGAAAATTTGTTTTGACGGTTTGAAATTCCTCCCGGCCATCCATCACATTCCTGGGCACGTGAAGCAAAGTGCCATTGCATGCAACAATGACGTCTATGTTCAACATGACGCATTCGTGCACTTGGTGGAGAAGATATCAGAAGTATCTGTTGAGCGTCAACACGAGATTGACCGTCTGACTCTGGAGGCTGACAGTGATAAGAAAATCATCAAACTCCAAGACGAAGAACTCGCCTCTTATAAGTTAAAGCTAGAAGCCGCTGAACAAGGTGCAAAAGATACTACCGAGGCAGTTACTCGCTTAGAGGTGGCTCACAAAAAGGAGCTTGACGAAGCAGTTCAGCGCAGCGGCGCCCTTGCCCTAGAAAAAGACTCTGTCCAAAAAGAAAGGGACGCGCTCGCTACTCAAGTCAAAGAGCTGAAAGAACAACTCTCCAAGGAGAAAGAAGACAAAATAGCCGCTCAGGAAGAATCACAGCGGTATTGTGATGAGATTGTGGCTACCCGGCTCCTGAAGGCAAAGCTTGACGGTGAACTTGCCGGGGTCGAGAAAATGAAGGATGAGGCCCGTGAGGAGGGAAAAAGAATGGCTGAGGAGGAGCTTGATTCTCGCCTGGAGGCGGCCGCATAGACCGGCAGGGAAGAAGTCAAAAGTATGTTTGACCCGTTGATCGCCGAGTACGGAGCCCGCGTCCTTATGCACCGCGACCTAACATTCTTGGGCGACGGCTACCATGAATCCCTGGCTGAGGCATGGGAGACTCTGATAAAGATCAAGAAAGTCGAATCAGGCTCCGAAGAAATCGACGAGGATGCACTGGTGAAGGAGTTCCTGAGGGGGAATGAGCCATCGGATTTATCCGTAGCATTGGCTCTCTATGGCAAAGGCTCTTCCCCTTCGAAAGAGAAGAATAACGAGGCTGGCCCGTCAGAGGCCGACACTACTACTCCTCACATTGCCGCTCCTTATGCTGCTCAATCGGCTGGTCGGTCGACGCTTGATCCATTCGAGCAGCATGCCAGCTACGACCCCGAAGATCCCGGGCTCGGCGTTCATGTGCTGTCACCTATCCTGGAGGGTGAAACCCCGCGCGCCACCGACAGCCAACCTGATCCTGGTAGGAGATTCTTCTTTCTCTAGAAGTCGAAGTGATCCGTCATTTTTTAGCAGTGGTTATTCGTTCTAATGCCCACTTCTTATATTTCTCACAGGTTGTTCTAACACTGAGCTAACTCCGAGGAGCGATGACGCCAAGGAGGAAGCGGGGAAAACAAGCGACGTTGCTCACGCAGGGGTAACTCCCGGCCCAGACGCTCAAGTGATCGGGGCGCTTGATGATGACAAACTTGATACCTCGTCTCCTGCCGAAGGAAGCGACGAAGTTAAAATCACTGGCGCCTCTGAACATACTTCAGAGATGAGCATGAAGGATCGTCTTGCCGACGAGGAGAAGAGAAAGGTCAAAGTCAAAGTTGAATCTGAAGTCCTGGAACTTACTGACCCGCGGAATAGACCTTTGAAAATCATTCTCCCGGGCAGGTCCAATCCATTAGATGTTCCGTCTCCTACTCCTGACTCCGTCTCTCTAGCAAGCAAAAAGTCCAAGAAGAAACGTGAGGGAGAGGAGTCGTCGGAAACACCGAAGGCAGACAAGAAGAAGAAGTCGAAGAAATGATCGATGCACTTGTTCAACAAGTTTTTGCTTAAGTTTGTAACAGTTTCTATCTTTCATAACTTGTAGTTTGTATAGGCCCGGATTTTGTAGGAGTGATCTTGTATCCCTATTTTGGACTTATCGAATAAAATTTTAGTTTCTTCTTGTTTGAATGATTCTCTTGTCTTTATTTGGTTTGCTGACACTACGCTCCGGGGACTTGGAGACTTGAGACTGTTCATACCCTAGTCCGCGCTCTGGGGACTTAGAGTACTCCGCTCCGCACTCTGGGGACTCGGAGATTGGAAATCGTTTATACTCTAGTTTGCGCTCTGGGGACTTAGAGTACTCCGCTCCGCACTCTGGGGATTCGGAGACTGGAAATCGTTTATACTCTAGTCCGCGCTCTGGGGACTTAGAGTACTCCGCCCCGCACTCTGGGGACTCGGAGATTGGAAGTCGTTTATACTCTAGTCCGCGCTCTGGGGACTTAGAGTACTCCGCCCCGCACTCTGGGGATTCGGAGATTGGAAATCGTTTATACTCTAGTCCGCGCTCTGGGGACTTAGAGTACTCCGCTCCGCACTCTGGGGATTCGGAGATTGGAAGTCGTTTATACTCTAGTCCGCGCTCTGGGGACTTAGAGTACTCCGCTCCGCACTCTGGGGATTCGGAGATTGGAAATCATTTATACTCTAGTCCGCGCTCTGGGGACTTAGAGTACTCCGCTCCGCACTCTAGGGATTCGGAGATTGGAAATCGTTTATACTCTAGTCCGCGCTCTGGGGACTTAGAGTACTCCGCTCCGCACTCTGTGGACTCGGAGTTTGGAAATCGTTTATACTCTAGTCCGCGCTCTGGGGACTTAGAGTACTCCGCTCCGCACTCTGGGGATTCGGAGATTGGAAATCGTTTATACTCTAGTCCGCGCTCTGGGGACTTAGAGTACTCCGCTCCGCACTCTGGGGACTCGGAGTTTGGAAATCGTTTATACTCTAGTCCGCGCTCTGGGGACTTAGAGTACTCCGCTCCACACTCTGGGGATTTGGAGATTGGAAATCGTTTATACTCTAGTCCGCGCTCTGGGGACTTAGAGTACTCCGCTCCGCACTCTGGGGATTCGGAGATTGGAATCGTTCGTATGAGTCTGTACGCCGCACAGAATAATGTAATTTATCATTCAATTAAGAGATACATAAACTTCATAGAAAATGTGGCTTCAAGCCTTTATTAATGAAAATCAACTAAATTGCTCGATTACAACTTCAAAAGGAAACTAAGTCATTATTGAAAGGTAACATGCAGAAAACAATAGTGCCTATAACAAGAAAGGGAAACATGCTAAATGTAATAGTGCCGCAAATGTTCACTGTTCCATGCTCGGGGGAGTGTTGCGCCATCAACGGTCGCTAGCTTGAATGTTCCTTCTCCAAGCTTCCGTTCAATGGCGTATGGACCTTCCCAGCTGGGATTCATGCGTGATGGTACTGGGAAGACTCGTTTCAGAACGAGATCACCCACATCAAAGATTCTTGGGCGGACTCTGCCATCGTAGTAGCGCTTGACTCGATGTTTGTGCGCCGCCGCCCTTAACTCAGCTTCTTCACGCTTTTCGTCGATGCAGTCCAGTGATTCCAGCAAGAGGTTTTGGTTCGTCTTGGGGTCATAGTATGTCACTCGGTGCGATGGAACTTCAAGTTCCACGGGTATTACGGCTTCAGAGCCGTATGCCAAGGCGAACGGAGTGTGGCCGGTCGCGGACTTGTGGGTAGTCCTATATGCCCATAATGCCGTCGGGAGTTCATCTACCCACTTGCCTCCAACCTTCTCCAGACGCTTCTTTAGTATGGACTTGATTATTTTGTTAACGGCCTCGACTTGTCCGTTAGCTTTTGGGTGTGCAACGGCAGCGAACTTTTTCTCGATGCCGTACTTTAAACAGAACTCTTTGAACTCTCTACTTTCGAATTGCGTTCCGTTGTCTGTAATGATGGTGCGTGGAAGACCAAAGCGGCATATAATGTTTCGTACAACGAAGTTAATGACTTTCTTAGAGGTGATAGTGGCCAAAGGTTCTGCCTCAGCCCATTTCGTGAAATAGTCGACTGCAACTATCGCGTATTTCGCACCACCTTTGGATAGAGGCAAAGAGCCGATTATGTCGATTCCCCAGATCGCGAATGGCCAAGGGCTGATCGTTTGTGTGAGTTCCGTTGACGGAGCCCTCGGGATTTTTGCATATCTTTGACACTTGTCGCATTTTCTTGCGTAGTCCGCGGCATCCCGGTTTACGGTAGGCCAGTAATACCCATAGCGGAGGATCTTCTTTGCTAGCGTTTGGCCCCCAGTATGGTCGCCGCATTCCCCTTCGTGGACTTCCCTCAAGACTCGCTTTGTTTCATCATGAGCGATGCACCGTAACAATGGGACTGAGAATCCTTTCCGGTACATGGATCCATCCTGCATTACGTACCGCGCAACCTTTCGAAGGACCTGTCGTCTTTCGCTTCTCCTTTCCGGTAAAGCCCCGGTTGTCAGGTACAGTTTGAATGGGGTTATCCACGAGTCCTTCTCGATCTCTGTTTCCAACACAAGATCGATTTTCATCTCGTCCGCACTCGGGGCATGCAAGACTTCCACGGGATACAATCCCATTTGTTGAACATCGTTGGTACTCGCGAACTTAGCCAACAAGTCGGCTTCTTTGTTTTGTTCTCGCGGGATGTGTGAAATGTCATAACGCTCAAGATTTGATAGTAGTTCCTGGACCTGAACGAGGTACGGAGCAAGCTTTCGTCCTTTTGCTTGGTAGTCTCCTCGTACTTGGTAAACCACTAACTACGAGTCGCAAAAGATTTCGACTGATTTGATTCCGAGTTCTTTGATAAGCTTCAAGCCAGCGATCAATGCTTCATATTCAGCTTCGTTGTTCGTAGCCGGAAAATCGAGCTTCAGGGCATAACAGATTGATCGGTTTTCCGGAGTCATAAGAACTACGCCCGCGCCGGAGCAACGGTCGTTTGATGCACCGTCAGTGTATAATTTCCATCGAATGGGGGGAATGATGTCGTGATCGTCCGGTTTGATGGGTATGGTAAATTCAGCGATGAAGTCTGCTAACGCTTGCCCTCGAATAGCTCTCCGTGGTAGGTACGCGATATCGAATTGGCTCAACTCGATGTTCCATTTTAGCAATCTTCCAGAAGTTTCCGGTCGTTGAAGTACCTGCCTCAGGGGTTGATCGGTATAAACGCCGATTGAATGCGCTTGAAAGTACGGGCGCAGCTTGCGTGATGCAATCACCAAGCAATAAGCCAATTTCTCAATTTTAGGGTAATTCTTCTCTGCCCCCGTTAAACGCTTACTAACATAATATACCGGCTTCTGGACTCGGTCCTCCTCACGGACCAAAGCTGCGCTTATCGCATGAGGGGATATAGCCAAGTAAACGTACAGCATCTCATGGTCAACTGGTTTAGATAGCATTGGTGGCTCTCCAGATGCCTTACCAAGTTCTGGAAAGCTTCCTCGCAGCTAGACGTCCATTCAAAATTCCTCTTTCCTTTCTTTATTATGTCGAAGAATGGGATGCACTTGTCAGTTGCCTTGGATATAAATCGACTTAGCGCAGCCACTTTTCCGTTCAAGCTCTGTACTTGCTTTATAGTCCTGGGCGCTTGTACATCTCGAATGGCTTGGATCTTTTCTGGGTTGGCTTCGATTCCCCTAGCGTTGACGATGAATCCTAAAAACTTCCCTGATGCAACGCCGAAAGAACACTTCAGCGGGTTGATCTTCATTCCATAGGACCTGAGTATGTTAAACATTTCAGCTAAGTCTTGAATGTGGTCGTTTGACTGCCGTGATTTCACGAGCATGTCATCCACATAGACTTCCATGGTTTTGCCCAGCTGGTCCTTGAACATTCGATTCACCAGACGTTGGTAAGTTGCTCCAGCATTCTTTAATCCAAAGGGCATCACTACATAGCAATACAGCCCGACATTTGTAACGAAGCTGGTGTGTTCTTGGTCCGGAATATGCATTGGGATTTGGTTGTATCCCGAGTACGCATCCATGAATGACAATAATTCGTGTCCTGCTGTGGAATCGACCAACTGATCGATCCTAGGCAACGGGAAACTGTCCTTAGGGCATGCTTTGTTCAAGTCGGAATAATCTACGCAAGTCCTCCATTTCCCATTTGCCTTCTTTACTAGCACGGGGTTGGAGACCCACTCCGGGTAGAGGGCGTCGCGGACGAACCCATTTGCTTTGAGTTTGTCCACCTCCTCTCCAAGAGCGGCGGATCTCTCTGGATCCATTCCTCTCCTCTTTTGCTTGACTGGGACGTATTTCGGGTCTACGTTCAACATATGACTTGTGATGGCGGGAGAAATCCCACACATATCAGAATGTGTCCAGGCAAAAACATCAAGGTTTGCCCGGAGGAAGTCGCTAAGGTCTTCTGTCATTGCGGGGCCTAACTGTGATCCGATCTTCAGTATTCGCGAAGGGTCGTCACGGCTAACTGAAATGTCAATTGTTAATTCAGCCGGTGCCGCCTTCTCTTCCCTGGGTTTCCCATCATCGTCTCTCGGATCTATATCTTCGTAGATCCGAGAACTATGCCCGAGCCAGGGCTCGGGCACTACTTGTCAATTATTCGTATTGGGGATGCGGACGGGATTGTCTGCAACCTTTCCTTTCTCCCTCCGGTGGGCTTCTCGGAGCTCGGCCACATAACAAGAACGACCAGCTGCTTGGTCACCGTGAACAATGCCTACTCCTTTGTTAGTCGGAAACTTCAAAGTCAAGCACCACGGGGCTAGTGCCGCCCTAAATTCAGCCAGGGCCGGCCGGCCCAAGAAAACATTATACGGAGAGTCCACATCCAAAACTACAAAGGGTAGAATTCGTACCCTCCGACGTTCGCCTTGTCCCAGTTCAACTGGTAACTCGACATATCCTACTGCATCAGTCGCAGCGCCGTTAAAGCCGTGGATACGAGCTTTGGATGGTTTCAAGTCTTTTGTCTCTAGCTTCATCTGATCATAGGCCTTCTTGAAGATGATGTTGACTGAACTTCCACAATCAATCAAAATTCTTTTTACATATGCTGGTCCGATTGTTGCAGATATGACCATGGGATCGATGGTCGGAGCCTCCACCTGATCAGCGTCTCTGTTTCTGAACACAATATCGTCTGTCATCACGCGCTGCTGCTTAGCAGGGGCCCCGTCCTCTACGTTCGAACAACACTCAAAATCTGCATGCTTCAAGGAGCTCGCATATCGTTCCATCTCTTGCCAGTTCTTATCTGCGGGATGAGGTCCGCCGATAATCGTATTTATAACCAGTCTTCCAACAGTCCGGGCAGGTTCCTCTGGATGACGTGGAACCGGTGCACGACCTGGGTCGGACGTTCCCTGTCCTCCTTCCTGTGGGTCCTTTACAAATTCTTGCAACTTCTTTTGTCTAATCAATTTCTCGATAGCGTCATGCAGGTGTCTGCATTCTTCCGTGTTGTGCCCATAGGTTTCATGGAAGCGGCAATATTTCCCAGTCCGCTTCTGTTCTTCAGTTGATTCCTTCGGACGTGGTTTTCTGTATTGAAAAGTATTGCATGTGGATAGGTAAATGTTCTCAAGTGGGGCGTTTAGCGGAGTGTACTCGCTGTAGCTTGGAATTCTTGACTTCCACTTTCCCGCTTCTTTCCTCTTTCCTTGACTTCTTCCTCCGGACTCTTTGGGCTGCACGGGCTTACTCTGGACGTTGACTTGAACCTTTCCTGAATTGTCTCCAGATTGCTTCACAGCAATGTTGCTCTTGATTGACTCTTGGGCAGGCCCCGGTGCCTTGTCTCGTCGTACCCACCTAGCTTCCTCTCTTCTTATGAACTGGTGTGCCTTGGAGTAAAAACGCTCTAGCGTAGTCGGAGGTTTTCCTGCCAGCCAATCTCCGAATTCAGAATCCGGATCTACACCTCTCATTACAGCCATTAGAATTGCATGGTCGTTGGGATTACTGACTTCAGTTGCCGCAACGTGGAATCTTTGTAAGTACTCCTTCAGCGACTCTCCGGGATTTTGGATTACACTTGACAGAGACATCACGTCCTTCGGGCGTGTAGTGTGTATCCTGAATTGCTCAATAAACTTCTTTGCCAACTCCTCGAAATTTGATACGGATCGCGGAGGAAGTCGGGTGAACCACATAGTAGCGATCCCAGATAGAGTAATCGAAAAGCACCTACACTTGGTGGCATCATTTGCTCTGGCTGAATCCATCATCCATTCATACCTCATTACATGTTGTCTGGGGTCAGTCTTTCCTTCGTATGCAGGAATGGTTGGCATGCTAAACTTCTTGGGGTAGGATGCTTGCAGCACAACATCCGTGAACGGAGTATGACTTCTTGACACTCCCCAATCGTCATTTGATAAGCCCTGATTTTCTTTCATCAGTTGCCTGATCATGGCTGTCAGATCGGGTGTCTGTATGGAAGCTGGGAGGTTGGAGTCAGTTCTACGTGCCTGTCCATGCTGATGCCTCCTTTCCTGGCGATCTGCCAATCGTGCGTCATGAGGTTCAACATTGTTAACATCTTGATGATCTGGAGCTCCCTCCTCCACCTGTACTCCGGTTCGGAAGTTTCCAGTTCTGGCTTGGTCGCGGTCTCCTGCTGTTCGAACAGCAGCATCTGCCCTTGCAGTTTCAGTCTTACGGCGTCTGCGCCTGGGTGGCTCATCAGAAGAAGTTGAGCTATCAGAAGAGGAATAAGCAGCTGGATTGCCCCCAGCATTCTGTTGCTGCTGTTGAGTGAGTTGTGCCATCAGGTTGGCATTAGCCTGCATCTGTTCTCCCAGTTGTCTCCTGCTTTCCCTAAGTTCTCTCATCAAGTCGTTGAACTCCACTCTGGTGACAACTGGAGTCTGTTCTTGAGCGGCAATCCCTGCACTCGGGATTGCTGGTTGATTGCTAGGTCCTGCTTGTTGCACGCTAGCAGTCTCTCGGGCATCCGCATTAAGAGAAGCTGACCTGGTACGTGGTCTTGCCATTGTAGAGTTATTGGTATGAACTCTGAGTAGGATCAGCGGATGTTCTATCAGTAAGTCGGATCTTCTTTGGGGGATTTGCTCAATCCAGTAGCTTCAAAGCAGATCCTTGAGGTATGAGAATTCGATTCTCGGTGAAAGCACCAAAGTGTTAGCACCAAAATTGGTCACTAACCTCGTTCAGAAAGATTGTGTAGAGATATAAGTGATGAAAGTAAATTAAACAGAGAAGACAGTCCTAATTCAAATGCAGAAAGTAAGAACACCAAATTTATAGTGGTTCGGCGTAATTGCCTACGTCCACTTTGCTCAACTTTATTGATTTCCTTTATGGTTGATTACAAATACAATTCGTGAATCAAATGCTTGAATGAAATTGTTTAAGTAGAGAAGATGAGTCTTGAAAATGGCAGAGTCTCCCCGTATTTTCTCTCCAAAAAAGGATCCATTTCACTGTGACCCTGCCCCTCTATTTATAGGCAAATATGGGCTGGACTTCCCAAGTGGGCTGGATAGCCGAACGGTCAAGCCTCAGTACAGTGGTCGCTGCATGCCGACCTTGGTATGCCGAACGCTCTGATGCCGAGCAGCCCTTCCCATGCCGAACGATGCTTTCCATGCCGAACGGTCCTTGTGAAGTTGTGCATACTGAATGCCTTCTGAATGTCGAGCGTTCTCGTTGCCAAGTTATCCTATCGCCGAGTTCTACTGATGTCGAGTACCTTGCGATGCCGAGTACTCCTGTTGCCGAGTATTACGCCGAGTAACTCTGGGTGCCGAGTGCCAGGGGACGCCGAGCACCTTGTGATGCCGAGTACTCCTGATGCCGAACACCACTTGACGCTGAGTACTTTGGGATGCCGAGTACTCCTGTTGCCGAGTACTACGCCGAGTACTCCTGGATGTCAAGTGCTTCGCCGAACACTCCTGGATGCCGGTCACTCTCTGATGCCGAGTTCCACTGGATGCCGAACGCTAGCGTCGAGCATTGGTTGTCGCCGAACACTAACTGACGCTGAGCACTACGGATGCCGAACGCTATGGATGTCGAGTCCCACTGGATGCCGCGCGCTTCGCCGAGTCCTCCTGGATGCCGAACAGTCCTTCATGCCGTGTAGTGGCCAATGCCGAGCACTCAGTTGCCTGGTCAAATCTCCAGGAAACAGGTGTAGTCCAGGGGTTTTACACAATAGTGCAACATCATCAATCATCACAGATTTAAGCACATCAATATCGATAAGCGGTATCATCTATAACACTTATCTTCATTCATAGATTCATAGATAAATATGCAAATCTAACAAAGATATATAAATTACATTCATCATAGATAAGTTAATTACATTCATCACAGCTCAAATCAAAATAATTCATATCATAAGGCATCACATATCAGGGATATCGAACAATTCAGCATTCAATACCATCCAAACATCCATAAGTTAGATCAATTGGTCATCTGATAAATTTAAATCAGATTAATTACTTATGAATAAATTACTAATCCTGGTTAATTAATATTAATTAATCACAAACCATTTGAATTAATTATCCTTTAATCACTTATTAATTAACCTTTAATTATTAATTAATTAACCTTAATTAATAAATCAATTAACCTTTAATCATTAAATAATTAACCTTTAATTATTTAATTATTCTTTAATTAATTATCCTAAATTAATTACATTCATTAATTAACCCTTAATTACAAATTTAGTTAACCTTTTAATCATTAATTAATTAATCTTAATCATGTAATTAATTAACCTTAATCAATCTTTAATAAATCTTTGATTAACCTTTAATTATAAATTAATTAATCTTAAATAAAAAAATAAATTAACCTTAATTCAATTAAATTAACTAACCTTAATTATTCTTTAATTATGTAATTATCCTTTAAAATAATTTATTAATTTAACCCTTTATTATTAAGTAATTAATCAATTTTCAATTACTCAAGATTTTAAAGCTAAATCATTACTTAATTATCCATTTAATCGCATCAATTAATCACATTTGAAAACTCTCAGAGATTTAATAATTAATCTAATATAAAAAAAAATTTAAAATCAAATCAAATTATTTTCAAATCACATTTTGAATTTTAAAATTCAAGTTTAAAACTTGTTTGAGAAAACTTCTTCAAGAATTCATTTTAGCTTCAAAAACTTGTTTTTATTATTTAAATTTTCAAAACAGGTTTATATCAAAAACCTGAGACAACCCATGATTTCCCCGAGCTAGAACCTGAGACATCCCTTTCTTCTTCTCTATTTCCCTTTTTAAACTTTGATTTGTTTTAAAATTTAAAATTGTTTAAAAGCACTCGCGTACGCATTCAAAACCAACCCGAGCCATTTCTTTTCTTCCTCGAGTAAATTCGCGAAATGCTTCGAGTTCGACCCGAGAATAACTTTGTCTTCCCCAAAAACATCTGTAATAATCGAAACCCAATTACGATCTAACACACGTGCACGTGCACCTGCGACCTCATCATCTCCGACCATCGCAGCAACCACCAGCACGTCGACGACCATCATCACCTTCGATTCCGATCACCTGTTCTTTAACACAATCACGAAATCGAATTCGAGCATTTCGTACTCCACTGGAACAAAACCCACCGACAAATAATCATCTCTACCCGACACCACAGACCACCAGAGGTCACACAAACTTGACCAAAGCTTCGTCACACACCAACGCCTCTAACCCCCTTGGTCCGATCATGCTCGATGCTACCTAGATGATGCAAATGCCTCGACTACGACGTCGACCAAGATGGGTCATTAAACCCTAAATTAACATCGATTAACTTCTCTAGTAATCTAAAAAATTATTCACAAATTTTCTGATGATCACCAGACGCCTAACCTCCTTCAACCCTAATCACGACGATCATTACCTCGCCATTCGACTAGAATCGATGAGAATGTATTTTCTGTTCATTTCGCAAACTCGCCCTCAAATCAAAACTAAAAATCTTGAATTCTATATTAAAAATCAGGGTTTTCAAACATGAATCCAATTATATAATCAAGATTTGAAAATTTAACAATCAAATTTTGACTTGAATGGATTTTTCCACTGTAATTTCTATTTTCTGGTTAATTACCTTCAAATTATACATACAAACATTTTTAGAAACAAGATTTGGTTAATACAAACAGTTTTCCTTTAATCATTTTAATCCAACTTAGTGTATATGAAGAGATATTGAATTTAGAAGTATGGTTGGTTGTTGTAAACTTAAACAGAGACATGTTTCAGACATGCTCACAGTATTCATACTTATATATACATATGTAATCATATAAAACCATCATGCAATCACTTAACACCAATTTACTTCAAGATTACTGCATGTAATAAGATTTGAAATCAGATTAAAATCTTTGTTTACTCACAGTGATTTTGAAGAAAGAACAGAGTTGAAACAAGCTTGTTGAAACTGCAAGCTAAAGTCTTCTTTTGCCTTTAATTCCCTTGTTGATCTCTGAGTTCATATTGCTATTTAAATTTGAGTTTTGTTGAAGTTTAAGATGATGTTTACTTTAGTTTTTCATAGGTTGAAGAAACGAACTGAAATGGGAATTTGTTGATATATATGAAAATGAAGTTTACAGGGTATACATTTTTTTAACAAGTTGATATGAGTTTACAGGTGATATTTCTTTTATTTGTACAACGGTCAGAGATATTTGCTTTTGGAGGCTGATGATAATACTTGTGGTGGCTTGCATTAATTACTTTGTACAAATATATATTTATCTATACGCATATCTTCCTTTGCAAGCCATTTCACTTGTTTCATTCATTCACATATACTTGCTTACTTGTTCACATACTTTATTTTCTTCCTTCTTTTGTGGCTGAGCACATGTTTGTTGTGGTGACTAAAGATATTTGCATTGATTATCATTTATCTTCAAGTCTGGTTTCATACTTGCATATATATAATGTTGTCTTTGTTTTCATGAGTACATACTTAACTATTTGTTCACACTAGAACATACTTGAATGTATTTTTATTTTATTTTCTTTTCTTTTGCAATATCACTTTAAAATATAATAAATTTCCATTTTAATTTTGCTTTAGATTTTATCTAAGTGTTAATTTATCTTATATGTATTAATTTATTTTTATCTATTTATTTTCATAATTTATCTTTTATTCATTTCTATTTGTATTATATTGTATTATGATATTAAGATTTACTTTTTATTGTATGAACTATATAATCTATTTATTTTATAATATAGATGAATTTCCATATTTTATTTATTGTTAAAATTTTAGCAAATGTTTACTTTATATTTTTAGAATTTATTTTTTATAGATTGTCTTTATACACATCTATTTCTATTTCTATTTGGATTCGGAGAAACTCGAATCAATTTATCACTTAATTTTACAATTTTAATTCAAAAATTCAATTAATTATCAATTTAAATATATATAAAATCCGGGGTCGTTACAGCTGATTTGGAGCATTTTGGAGTGGAGCATGGAGCATGGAACATGGAACATGGTGCAGTTTGGATCTTTTTGTTGAAATTACCCATCACTTTCTACTGTGTCTGTATTATGTATAAGTATCTACCAGAACCTGGAGGGATAGGCTGTTATAACTATCCTAGCTGGGTTAGTACTTACTATGACTCTAATATCTCATTTTGAGTGTAATTGTATGTACTATCTATATGATTACAAGTTGTTTAATACGATGTGAGATTCTATTATTGTTCTGTCTACTATCTTTATTATCTATTACCCCACGATAATCTACCTCCCCGGTACTAGGATTTGCGGCACATGAATACCAACGATGTATTAGCGTCGATTTTTGGGGATCGAGGAGGTGGGTCGTCTCATAATCCATGTTTATATACAATGATAGATGAACATAAAAATAAAGATAAAACACGAATAATTACAATTAAATGTAGATATTAAGTGTTAGCACAAATAAGCCAATTATTGGTACCTAAAAATGGCGGTGGAAATATTACAAACACATAAAATTATGTGTTAGATAAACTATTTGATACTAAAATACTAAATATTTTATTATAGTAATTTATATTATTAAAAAATATATTTTAATACAAAATTAATTATATTTAATTAAATAAATAAATAACTCAAAACTATAAATTATTATACATTGTTTTATAAAGAACATATTATTATTATTATTATTATTATTATGAAAAATATAAATTATAATAAGTCAAAAAACTAACTTCAAAAAAATCGTAGGTTTAAATTACATTTTAAAAAAAATGTATTACAACACGTATTTATAAAAAATATAGTTACATTTAGAACCATATATTTCAGAATTAATATTTTGTAAAGATTATGAAAAAGTATTAAAAAAATATAGAAAAAGAAATCATAAAAGGATTTGTCTTACAGAATCCCATAACCCTATCATTGTATAGAATACACAAAAGCTCCGTACACTGGAGCTATAATGTGTTTAAATATAACTATTTATCAAGAAAAGTAGTAGGACCTTAAGTGTTATGGGTTCCAATTTGCTAGCAG
This sequence comes from Allium fistulosum, assembly GCA_030737815.1. Lineage (NCBI taxonomy): Eukaryota > Viridiplantae > Streptophyta > Magnoliopsida > Asparagales > Amaryllidaceae > Allium > Allium fistulosum. The sequence goes on from CM060904.1 coordinate 532,729,684, forward strand.
CAAAGTTGCGTACATGTAACTAATCTTTAAATAAATACTCGTGTTGTAGATAAGGACATTTTATTGAGACGATTTTAATATATTATTTCATATGCATATTTGAAGAAAAAATTAGTAGACCATTATAAGCTCTAATATTTGCTAACTAGATTTTTAGAAACAACATGATAGGATGAATATCATAAGAAAAACTAAAAGCAAAGGAGAGTGAGCACCAACCATAAGATATATCCCAAATATTGCATTCACTTCCAACAATGTATAGGATTTTATCATATAACTGTGAAGAAGAAAGATTAACTGAATTTTGTACCAAAAATAGTTACTCTACGTAAATAAACTATTTATAAGTCCCTACAGTAAAATTTATCACATAGCATCCATATATTTCTTTTACATTATTACAGAGCCCATACAGGTGCAAAAAGCATAAAACAAAGATTAATTTTTTTAAACTTTTGTTGCATAAGTTAAGAAAGGATAAACCGTTTTCTAAATGATGGCCTGGGCGCACATATGAACAGACGAGAAAATATTTCTTTGAAATACTAGCAATAAAACCCAATCTGTGGCTGTAGGTTGGCACATAACATTGACTATATATTTTACAAAACCATATAACAATGACATTCCTTACAAAATTTCTCTTGTTGAGAGTATGTGTGGTTATAATAAAGATTCCTTCCAAATAAATATAATCCTCTAAATTCAATCATACTTCTTTATCCAAAAGTAAAGCTAATAGGTTTCTTTGCTGAGAGTTGGTTTGGTTATTTTTTTAACATCTTGTTGAATCAACTAATTATAAACAAAATCCTTTACGAAGTTATCTGTTGTTCTATACATTTTAAATTACATGTAAACCAAACTATTAACTTAAATCACAAACTGTGAAAACTATGAATAATTTGCAAGGACATAAACAATCATAGCAAGCAAATTAAACACCAAAGTGATAACTAAAATATAACTCATCTCGATTTCTATTACCAAATATCAATGTAAAGAAAAGAATCAAAATATATAAGTTGCAAGTATGGGACTTGCTCCATCTATTTACAAATTTAAAAAACAACCCCAAGTTTTGTCAGTTACCTTTGACCGAAGGAGTGATAGTCTAGAGGAGCAGTAGAAGTTTTTTTTTTGAAAACGGGTTCAAACTTTCTATTACTATAAACAAAATAAAAACAAAAGTCATAATACAAAACCAATACAAAGCTAGACCATCTCTTAACCAAACAAAACAGGCCCGAGCTAAACAAAGCTTTCAGCCCAAAGCCCACTAAACAAGAAACAAATGCCAGAAGCTTCGAGACATATCTCATAGCAAATAAGGCAAACCGACACTTCTACAACTTCATTACTTCATATCTCATATCTCATCTCGAAAGAAATAAAGAAATTAAAAACAAAAACAACAATGGCGGCGAGCAAGGAAGTAACGAAACATCCTATGCTACTTCCAGATCGTAGCTTCTTCATTTAAGACCTAGAAGATGAACAGCAGCAACAACTCGAAGGACATCAACTAACAAGGACTTCGATCCAACCACCACGGAACAAATCAGGTATTAGATCTGACAAAACCATCTAGGAAAAATACTCTAAGCTTCATACTAAACTACTTTCGTGACCAGGACGTGAATACGAGAACGCTAAGCAGCAATTGCTCTAAACCTTGTCTTAAACTTCTAGATCTAAGATGCAACCAGCACTTCCTCAAGGAGAACAGAGAAGAAACTTAACAAGATAAGTCACTAATAACCAAAAAGAACATTCTTTTATCTTTATGTGATTTAATTCCATGAAACTTCTTCCCGAGATCTAGAAGTATCAAGGCCGAGGTTCTCGAGACTCAGGCCAAGACTACAGAACTCGGATCAACCTGCAAATCTGCATCCTTAAAAGCTAATTCAATAATTATTGTTAATTGTAAATTGTAATGTAATTAAGTGAGAGGAGAAGAGAAACACTATAATTAATACAGGTACACGAAAACCTGGAGCCAAGGAACATTGAGACAGGAAGGAGGCAGAGGAATAATACTTAGGAAAAAGCAGTGCCCCAATTCAACGTTGGGAGGTATATCCCCATTTTAATGCTATTGCTTCATTCAAGTCATTGATGTTCTTAAAATGTTTTAATTTAGCAATTCTAATATTCATAGTCTGGAAAATATTGGTACATATCTGCGAACAATCACTGAATCGATTCTGAAAAATCCTGTCATTCCTCTCTTTCCAAATATGCCAAACACAAACAGAAAGAGAGAGTTGAAACAAGTCTGAGTTGAGACTTTTTGAGCTAGATAATGAAACAATTTTCTGTAAATCATCTTTCAAAGAAAATGAAAAAAGACTTTTCGGCAATTGGAAAATTTTATTACAGCTCCAAAGCCAAACCTTTTCTGTAAAATTACATTGAAAAAATAGATGGTCTATATTTTCAATGTGATTTTTACAAAAGATGCAGTTTTGGTCCACGACTATCTGTTTCTGTAGTAATCTTTCTTTTGTTAAAAGATAGTCATTAATGGCTTTAAAAAGGCATACTGCCATCTTAGGAACGTGAATTTTGTTCCAGACCAAAGGTGCCCAGTACTTAATTTCAAAACTGGTTCGGACCGAATTCCAAACTTTTTTAAACTGGTACAAACCATCCTTAGAACACTTCCAAGGCCAGAAATCCCTCTCCCTATTCTTGTGAATCTTGACGTCTTCAATTTCTGCATGAATTTGGAATATGAAACTATACGAATCCCACTTCCACTTACCATTACTTAAGATTTTACTGAGAGACAAATTTTCCATACCAGTTATGAAAGTTGTGTCTCTCCCAATACGTTCCATAATAGAACTACCTTTTAACCTTGGATCAAACCAAAGAGAAGTAGTTTTACAATGTTAAGGGAAAGACAATTCAAAGCTTCGAATCTGTTCTTCAAAATGAATTTCCACACTCCCGAATCGTCCGATCGCTGGTTAATTTCCTAAAAACTTTTAAGACCAATATATTTACAATGCATTAGATCCGCCCAAATACCTTCTGAATTGATTAGTTTCCATATAAGTTTAATATATAGAGCTTTGTTCATCTCTTCTAAATTTCTCAAACCCAATCCTCCTTCTTCTTTTTGCCTACACAAAACCTCCCAAGGGATCTTGCTGCTACGACTTTTCCAAAGAAAGTTCAGAATCAAGTGTTTAATTTTTTGAACTGTAGAAACTGGGAGGCAAAAGCATTGCATCCAGAATTGTATAATGGGGTAAATGGTAGATTTAATAAGTTCAAGTCTCCCAGCTAAGCTCAACATTCTTGTTTCCCATCTATCAATCCTAACCTTGATCTTCTCTATTAAAGGAGAACAATCCTTATCCCTCAGATTAGCACTAGACAGAGGAATGCCCAGATACCTTATTGGGAGATCTGATTGCTGAATATTGAGGATCATACAAATATCATTACTGCAATCCACCCCTTTCCCAAAGAAAACATTAGATTTTTCAAAGCTTAGCTCCAAGCCAGTAACCCTCTTCATGGTCTTAAAAACATTGCTAATAGCAATTGCGTTTTTAGCATTGGCTTTAGTAAAAACAATAATGTCGTCAGCGTAAATAAGGTGGGTCAGTTTATTGTCAAAATCTGTAATTAGGGAAATAAGACCCGTCCTGACTTTGTCATCCATCAGTAGCGTAAAATATTCCATGACCAGGGTAAACAGAATAGGGGATAGCGGGTCGCCTTGTCTAAGCCCGTTGGAACTCTTGAAATAACCGTGCACTTCTCCATTTGCAATAATAGAAAACACGGGAGTCTTAATTAAATTTTCAATAATTTTCACCCATTTATCTGGGAAACCCAAGCTTAGAAGCATATGTATGAAAAAAGATCGATTTATAGAATCATATGCTTTCTTTAAATCAACTTTAATACACATAAATTTATTATCCTTTCTTCCAAGACCCCTGATAATTTCATAAGCAAACAAAATACCATCCCCTATTGATCTGCCTTTAATAAAAGCCATCTGATTCGGGGACACCAACTTATCCAAAAAAATACCCAGTCTATTACACAAGATTTTGGTGAAAACCTTATATAAAGTATTACAACAGGCAATGGGTCTAAAATCTTGGATACATGTTGAATGGTCTTTTTTAGGAATCAAGTGTATGAACGTATGATTCCACTCATTGATAATAAGACCCTTTTGAAAAATATCATTCAAAGCTTTGAAAATTAAGTCTTTCGAAAGATTCCAATGAGTTTTAAAAATAGCGAGTTAAAACCGTCCGGACCACGAGAGGTAGAATCTTTAATATCCCACAAGGCAAATTTAATTTCTTCCAAAGATATACTCTCATTCAAAAAATTAGCTCCGTAATCAATAATAATCGATTTACAGATAACCTCAGGGAACTGATCGCATAAAAGAACGTTAAAAATTCGTTTGTAGAAATCAATAGCCGATTCTACAAACTTATCTTCCGAAATCACCTTCCCATCGACACCAATGTTGGTCAAACGCTTTCTACTTCTTTTACTAGACATTTTAGCATAGAAAAAAGAAGAAGCCTCATCACCCATCATCAACCATTCACATTTAGCCTTTTGTTTGGCATCCAGGAATTCTTTCTTGAGTGTTGTTTCCAGGTTTATCTTGGCATTTTGAAATTCCATAGCTAAGAAGTGATCATTAGTATTTTCCAGAAGTTTCTGAAGTCTTGAACAATTCTCTCTCTGCACAATAACCTCTTGTTTAGTATTACGTGATTTAGCGCTCCAACTCTTAAGCTCTCTCTTGATATTCTTAAGAATACTAATGATTTGATACAAAGGTCTATCTGTATGATTAGAAATCCAATGTTTCTCAATCAGAGGAAAATATTGATCGCATAAAGACCAATGGTTCATATATCTGAACGGTCTATTCTTGACCCTAGGCTTAGCGGAAAGCGAGACGAGGACTACATTATGATCGCTCACAGAAGGAGGCAAATATTCGGCTGATAAGTCTTTGAATAAGTTGATCCAGTCTAGGTTTGCAAAAACCCTGTCAATTTTAGAAAATATGTTTCGACTCGGACCAGACCGCCATGAAAATTCATAACCTTTAATATTAATCTCATTAAGACCAGTAAGATTAGACATATCATCTAATTCAAACAAGTTACCAAAAGAAACTGGGTTTCCTCCCTTTCTATCTGAGGGACTACGAATACAATTAAAGTCCCCAAGAACAAGCCAAGGTCTATAAATATTGATAGCATCCTCCTGTAAATTCTTCCATAATCTACTTCTTAAAGCAACAAAATTATGAGCATAGACAAAGGAGAGATTACATTTGAATTTCGAGGAATTAATTAATTCAATGGTAATGTGTTGATCACTTATACTAATATAGTTGAAATCCCAAGAATCTCCATCAATGAGGACCATAATCCTGCACTTAAAATAACAAGAGACATTACTAATTATTTTACATCTGTCGTCCAACGCTTTTTCCAGCTTCAAAATATCTGGCAACAACAGCTTATTTTCCAAAACACCGAAACAACTAATTTTATGCTTATCAATAAGTTTTCTCACTTCTCCCATTCTGTTGGGGTTATGAAACCCTCTTACATTCCAACAAGCTATATACATTATATAACCTTGTTATTGCGGGTCCTCAACAACCTACTACTGGAGGATTCCCCTTTGTCTTCCGAAGGAATACCTAGCATCTGAACCCACTTGGGGTTCTTACGAACAAGCTTATCCTTCTGAATGTTCTCAAACTCTATATCTTGAGGATTAGGAATAGGATGCTCCACAGATACCTCCTGCGTTGGGACTGCATTATCATAAGTATTCTATTCCTCTACCCTTTCAGTCGTTCCTAAATCCTAATCCAGATAATTCTGCACCTATAAATCAATACAAGTTTCAGTGCCTCGTCTACAATTAACATTATTAATTATACAATCATCAATAAATATATCGTTAGAAAATAAAGATTTAGGAATAGAAGGAGACTCCGATGATGACGAAGGGCGTTTGAGAATAGATTTGTGGGTCGAAGGTGACTTCGGAAATAATGAACACGGATCTCTGGCTCCCGGGGTAGTTGGAGACGCAGGAATGAATGGCTCATATGTTCCTTGATCAGGAGGGACTTCCGACCTGGCTAGCGGAACAATGTAACAATCTTCACTGACTCCTATTTCGGTATGAGTAACAGGATCTGGCTCTGGTGCTTCTGAGGTTGCCCCCTCACTGCGATCTTCTGAGGATGCAGTTCTTTCTAAATCCTGATCCGAGGGAATAACTTCTGTTTGGTTTTGTTCAGAAAAGGACTTTCCTCTAATTTCTATCTCCATCCCATTAGAAGCTATCTGTTGCCTATCCCGAGACCCATCCTTAGGTGGGCATTCAACAATTAGATTTTGGTTTTCTTTAAAAACTACTGACTGTAAAGTTTCAGTCAAGCCCTCCCCATTAGAGACCACCTCCACAGAATTCCTACTAATTTCATTAAGAGAATTAGTGGGGCATCCACCATTCAACTGCTTTTCGAGGTCAATAGAAATCTCAATTCCGCCCTCATCCCTTACAACTTCCGCATGACCAACCAAACTCTGTTCCACAGGGCTAACCTTATCAGAGTTGGTATCTTGAGACAGTTTGGGAACCCAAGACTTGGTCATTGGGCATTCATCAGTTACATGACCAAAACACACGCACTTACCACAAATGGGAGGTGGGTTCTCGTATTCTACTTCCTGAGTGAAACTCCTCCCATTGTCATTCATACCTTCTATAATGTTGGGCATACCATAAGTAGCATTAACCTCAACCAGGACTCTGGCGTAGGCTAATCTAGATTTATTTTTCGTGGCCTCATCCATCTTAATGGGAATTCCAATGGTACTTGTTAGAGCGCTAATAGCCTTATTGCCCCATAGTTTAAAACTTAAACCCGAAAGTCTGACCCACATAGGCAAGGATGTAAGTAGATCTCTATCTGTTCTCATGTCTGGAGACAATCGCTTCATAATGATCAAGTTCCGGTCCATGAACCAAGGACCTGATTTCAAAATCTTGTTGCAATCCTCCTCAGAGCCAAATCTCACTACAGAGAATCCATTATTCCTTGAATGAACAGAAAACATTTTCTTTGTAGCCCAAACCCTGTTGGCATAACCCTCAAAAGTTCTCAGCCATGGTTTATACCCTACCAAATACAATAATATGCATAACTCCCAGCCTCCCTCCGCTTCTTTGATAGCATCAGAGGAAAGGGTACCAATCCTTTTACCATCTGCTACTTTAGGCTCAATAAACTCAAGATCTAGATTAACTAAATCTCCTACCGCTCCTGCTTTCACTGCCTCACTGTACGAAAACTTTTTAGCGTTCTCTGAGACAGTGAATTTGATTTTCGAGTTGCTACCAGGCAGCAAAACTTTCTGCTTTATTGATTTCAAAGTCCGCCCTACGAGGTCCGCCTGCACCTTCTTCCTCTTGTTTTGATCTGGAAAAGTTCCAGATCTGCTCGGTCTTTGCCCTCCTAGATTAAGCCTTTGTTCAGGACCCAAAGACGCTGGAGCCTTGCCCCTTTTCCTTCTCACCTCCTCGCATCCTTCATCATCTCGCAAAGATCCCAAGGTTTAAATATGACGTCCAGTTTGAGGAGATAGAAGTGAAGACAGAAAAAAGAGAAATATCAGAGGGAAGCACGAAAACTTGGAAAAATCGAAAGAAGAAAGGAGAAAAGGGAAGAAACCCTAATCTCCAGATCTAGATTTGGAAACCATTAAAATTCGAGATGGCCGAAATTTTTTTGGGATGACGACTAAAAATGATTTAATGCGCTTTCACATGATTTAAAGTCGAAATAGGAATTATTCAGGGAAGAAGGGTTTGAGATTAGGATTTGAGGCAACAACTGCCAATGAAAACAAATTGAAAATTATAAAGGAGATAAGAGAAGTAGAAATCATGAAGAACAAACGATGCATAAAATTCATGGAATGTTGACAAAAGGATTTTGTTGATTGTAGAAATTAAGGAAGCATATTAAGGAACTTCAAATCAGATTGAACTTGAGGGAAAAATAGAATTTAAGATTGGATAAGCTCAAACCAAATAATTAAGGGCAGAAAAAGTGGAGAAATTAGAGGGGAAAGTTGTAGTGAACTGAGCGGAGAAGAAGAAATGGCATTGTTAGGTTAAAATGTTAAGACTTTGTCGCCGCAAATTATTAGCTTCAAAGAGTTTGATTTTAGCTCTCTTAAAAGGAGACAAGCCTACCTAACAATCGGTTTGATAAATGGCGACTAATATACCAATTTGTACATTGGTATTGGTGGTGCTGCATCTGTGACACCCTACCTATATGCCCTCGTTAACGAAGGATAATAGTGAATAATATCGTATGCTAATATGAAGAATGAGGCTTTTTAGGAGCGACCATCCGTAATATTACTTTGGGCTAGTACCGAGTACATCGACTTATGTGAATAATTTTTTTTCTCGAAAGTGGAATTCGACGTACACGATTCAGGCGCAAAAAAATAATATAGTGGCTTATTATGATTTAGAACAATATAAAATATCAGAGACACAGAATCGTAGAAATATATACAAAAGCTACACAACTGAAGCAAATAAAAGCATACACATGATAGACTACAAAATATACATGCTCAACAACCCAAAATAATACGTAGATGGTACACAAATGAGTTACAATCTCTAAGAAAAAAATAGATACAACGGGGATATAAAAGATGATATAAAAGACGAGCTAACTCCAGAAAAGTCCAACTCTAGAAGTCATCCCCTAGAAGTACCTAAAACATCCCAGTCCTACCCGAGTATTATAAAATAATAAATGGGTCATTCTAGTCTAATTCAATTAAATGTGAGATAGAGTGACAATGAGGATAACATAAATCTCAAGAGTAACATTTAACTATATAAAGTTCAATCTCCAAGTAACACCACCATACGCCAAATTACATTCACCAAAATACCAAATATTATACTTTATCCTAAAAGTAAAGACCAAGACGGTTTCGGTGAAAATCTCAAATCACAATGAATCCAGAAATCAACAGTAGAAATCTAGAAATCATAATGGGGAGGTGCCTAAATATACCCAAGATTTATAAGCATAATAGCTCACCGAACACATGTGTTATCACTAGATGGATATAAAGTCCATAATCACCAGATGGATATAAAATCTGTCTACACCGGAGAATATAAAATCCGTCTACAACTAAAGAATTATCTTATATAGAAATTATTATCATTATTATAATCAAATCTCCAAATAGTCATTTTCCATTAGAAAATCATTTACATGTACTACCCCTTTGAATTTCCCAAACTCTATTTTAATTCAGAAAATAAAAATCCTCAAATCTCTTAGTTAATTATTAATATTAAAGTATTATTTTAATTTAATTTCAGGTAATCTACCTTTAGGTTGTTACAGGCCCCCTATTGAAAATTGTGTCCCCGCAATTTCTTGTAGAAGAAAATCAATAACAATACACATACGATACATCTTTCCAATGATAACTTATTCAAGGATAAAAGATAAATCAAATTGAAAACTCACCCCTAATTATCTCTAGATAGATGTGCTCGCTCGATAAATTCTTTTGTTTCCCAAGATTAATCCTTAGAATTAGCGGACCATTGAACTTTAACGAGCGGAACGTCTTTATTCCGAAGGCGTTTAACCTCTGAAGCAACAATGCGAATAGGATACCGCTAAAAATTCAAATCTTGTGAGACCTCAAGCTCTTTAAGAACTCTAGGCTCAAGGTGGAATCAGAATCTCTAAGGCATTTTCGAAGCTGAGGTACATGGAATACATCATGAATACCGAAAAACTAGGCTGGAAGAGAAACCCGATAAGCAACTGGACCAATGCTTTCAGTGATCTGATAGGGTCCAATGTAGCGAGGAGCTAACTTCCCTAATCGACTTAAACGCATCACGCCAGGCGAATCACAAATGAAAACAAATTCTCCGATAGAAAAATCCAAATCCTTCCTATTATCATCATATGATTTTTGCCTGCTTTGTGGCTCCTTCATCCTTTGCTGAATAAGATCAATCTTCTCTGAAGCTTCATGAACTGAGTTAGGACCTAAAACCAATTTCTCACCGGTTTTAAGCTAATAAGAAGGTGATCGGCATGGCCTTTCATTAAGAGCCTCGAAAGGTGTCGTTTCCTTACTAGACTGAAAGCTATTATTATAAGCGAACTCGACAAGGTGAATATGATCTTCCCAACTTCCACCAAAATCAAGAATACAAGCATGAAGAAGATCCTCTAAAATTTTGTTCACTCACTCCGTCCGTCCATCGGACTTAGGATGATAAGTAGTGCTAAGATTAGGATTTATCCCCAAAGCTTTCTGAAGACTTTTCCAGAACCCACTAGTAATTAATGGATCTCGGCCCTGACGATGGAACTAGAAATTCCATGCAATCTAACAACTTCTTTGATATAAAGCTTAGCCAAATGAGGAGTGATCCGATTGGACCTAACAGAAATAAAGTAGGCTGACTTCGTCGGTCTATCAATAATCACCCACAAGTTATCATTCACGGAACGAGAATGAGGAAGACCATCAACAAAATCCATGGATACTTGAAAAATAGATAAGATAAGAAATGATCACTACTGGATAGACCTAAGAAAATTAAAATGAACTCAATTCTTAAGTCTACATTACCTGATCCCACTTCTAAACTGGGATGTCCAATTATTGCAACAAACCACTGGGCCTCTGATGCTCTGCCTTAAAAAGCTGACAAGTCATATAACTCTTTATAAACTAGCAACATCTCGCTTCATCCCTTCCCAATAGTAGAGTCGCTTCATATCCGTATACATCTTACTACTATCGGGGTGGATGGTGAGTTTAGAGCGATGGTAGTCTTCTAAAATATCTCTTCGAAGATTATCAACATTAGGCACAATAAGTTTACCACATCTCCGAATACATCCTTGAGCATCAATCTCAAACTCCTTCACTACATCAGTTACACAACCATCTCTACAACTCTGATTAAGATGAACAAGGTCGGGATCTTGCTTCTAAGCTTCAACAATGCAATAAAAAAGGGAAGGATGACCTTCCAAACTCCACAACAACAAAGAAGAACCGGAATCTAGATCACGACTTATAATCTTACAAGAAAATAAAATCTCAAGGTCAAACCACTAAAACAACATCAAAGAAACCACCGCCTGCTGCTTACGACTAAACTCATCAGCCATTCGATTCATTTTCCCTGGAGTATACAAGATATCAAAATCATAAGATCCAAGGAATTTTAGCCATCTCTACTGATGCATATTAAGCTCCGTCTGGGAAAACAAATATTTCAATGACTTATGGTCGGTGAAAAGCACATATCTCTCGCCTAAAAAATAATGGCTCCAAAGCTTAAGGGCGAAAATAATAGCCGTATGTTCCAAATCATGCCTGGCATATCTAACTTCATTTGACTTCAACTGCCTTGAAGCAAAAGCAACAGCACGGTCTTTCTACATAAGAACAACTCTTAAACCAAATCTACTAGCATCCGTATATACCAAAAAGTCTTGGTTCCCTTTGGGAACCACAAGAGTAGGAGTGTGGGTAAGGAGTTCCTTCAATCTTTGAAAAGCAGCTTCACACCTATTGGACCAAATATACTTAAACTCCTTTCCTTTTCAAAGAAGTAAGAAGTAAAACAATCTTGGAAAAGTATTTTATGAATCCGCGGCTGCCAATCTAACAAAGCTATGAATCTCCGATACATTCTCCTATTTTTCCAGTTCTAAATAGCTTTAATCTTAGAAGGATCAATAGAAATTCCAGCCTCATTAATCATATGACCCAAAAACTTCACTTGCCTCTGCCAGAAATGACACTTAGAAAATTTTACTTTTAACTAATTTTTTTGAAGTGTCTCCAAAACAATTCTAAGACGCTTCTCATGCTCCTCCTTTGACTTAGAATAAACTAAGACATCGTCAATAAAATAAGAACCAACGTATCCAAATAATCTCGAAAAAATCTATTCATAAGGTCAACAAAATAAGCTGGAGCATTCGTTAGCCTAGAGGGCATCACGAGCCACCCATAAGATCCATATCTAGTACAGAAAGCAGTTAAAGGAATGCTATCCTCTATAACTCTAAGTGATGAAAACCAGTCACTAAATCTAGCTGAGAAAAGACTTTAGCACCACACAGTTGATCAAACAAATCATCGATCCTGAACAATGGGTACTTATTCTTTATCATAAGCTCGTTGATCTTACGATAATCAAGATAAAGTCTAATGGTCCAATCTGCCTTCTTAACAAACACAACAGCTGCACCCTATGGAGAAGAACTGGGCTGAATAAACTTCTTCGCCTCTAACTCTGACATCTGCTTCCTCAATTCTTCATTCTCCCTAATCGACATCCGTGTGGGAGGATGGCTCATTGGATGAGCACCAGGAACTAAATCAATTCTGAGCTCAAGAGCCCGCTTAGGCGGATGTCCCGAAATGGGTTCAAACACATCAAGGAAATCTCAAACGGTAGGAATTTCGGGTATATATATCTTCTTCATCCCGAGATTCAAGAAAAAATAGAGATGCATCTGATTCAGAAATGATATCTTAAAAAGTTACTAAAATTCGCTTTTCTAAATCAAGATGCCTAAGATAGAAAATTCTTTCAGGGCATGAGATATAAGCTTCAGACTTACTAAGCCAATCCATTGCCAAAATCATTCCACAGCCAAGAAGTTGGATCACATGCAAATCAATAAAGAAAGAATGTCCAACCAAGATAACTTCAACATTACTACAAAGCATACAAAGAGCTATAGAACCACCAATAGTGTTTGCAATCCTAAGTGATGTAACCAAGCACATAACATCCAAAGATAATGCATCAACAATTTCCTTCGACACGAATGAGTGAGAAGCACCCGTATCGAAGAGGACATGAATAAGAAGATTCTAGAATAAAATAGTACCTTCTAAGACCGAATGAAATATACCTCTATGCTGACTAGAACCACCAGAAGATCCCACAGCATTAAACTTTCCTATCTTCTTCCCATAAGATGCTCTAGGGAAATCCATAATGGCATAAACCTCTAGCTTACAATAGCGACACATAGGAGGCTTCAGATAATTCTTAGCAAATGGTCCTTAGAGCCACAGTTGAAACACTCTCCATGGTTAGGCTGAGATCTAGAAAATCCTATACTTTGCTTCTTAGATTTCTAGTTGGAGATGAAAGACTTAGACTTATTGAATGGATGCTTCTTCTTATGGTCGAAACTTTTCTTTGCAACTTCAAGCTCATTACCACTATCTTTCTCCGCCTCTTCTAATCTAAGGGCAGTATCCACAAGCTGCTCGAAAGATACTTCTAACTTCAAAAGAAAAGCCTTCTTAAGACTCTTCTTCAATCAATAAATAAACTTCTAATTTTTCTTTAGTGGGTCATTAATGTGCTCGACCCCATACTTAGATAGCGCTTCAAAAGATCCAACATACTCAAATACTAAAGAATCCCCTTGCACAAGATCTATAAACCTCCAAGCTAAAGGCACCTTCTCGGCCTTTAGCATGAACTTCAACTCAAATCTCTCATGGAACTATTCCCAAGTAAGCTCCGCTTCCATAACCTTAGAATAAATAGCTCGTACCAATCCAATGCTCGCTCCTGGAGCAAGCTAGAGGCTACCTGAACCCTACACAAATCAGAAAGATCCATGCGAGAAAAGATACGCTCGCATGGCCTAAGCTAAGGCTAAACCTCCATAACTCCTTCGGTGCCTTTGAATGGTTTACCACCCAAATAGCAAAGTCACTACACAAACGAGTGAACCCCGATTTGCGAGGAGAAGGATCAGATGCAGAACTAGAATTTTTGTGCAGTCTTTACTAGATCCATAAGCTGTTGGGAAGACATGAAACAAACATCCTGGCTTAGTTCACAGGACTGTCCAACGTTGGAATGTAAAGGTCAACAACCGACCATCCCACTTCTGCTCAAGATAGAATTAGATAAAAGATTATTCTCAAAGATAGAATCAAATAAGCTTGATCACAAGATATTTCTAATAAGACGAAATCCAAATGGTTGGAGTAGATCCTAAGGCACGATCTCTAAGGTACATTATGATATGATTCTCGTCTTAATATCGTATATTGTTACGAATTGAGCTCTGATACCAACTGTAATACCCTACCTCTATGCCCTCATTAATAAAGGATATTAGTGAATAGTATTGTCTGCTAATGTGTAGAATATGGCTTTTAGGAGCGACCATCTGTAATATTTCTTTGGGCAAGTATCGAGTATATCGACTTATGTGAATATTCATTTTCTCAAACGAGGAATTCAATGTACATGGTCTAGGCACAAAACAATAAAATAGTGGCTTATTATGATTCATAACAATATAAAATATCATAGACATAGAATTACAGAAATATATACATAAGCTACACAACTGAAGCGAATAAGAGCATACACATGATAGACTACAAAATAGACATGCTCGAAAACCCAAAGTAATACATAGATGGTACACAAAATGAGTCACTATCTCTAAGAAAAAATTGATAAAATAGGGATATAAAAGATGAAATAAAAGACTAGCTAACTCCAGAAAATTCCAACTCTAGAAGTCATCTCCTAGAAGCACCTAAAACATCCTGGTCTAACTCGAGTATTATAAAATAATAAATGGGCCAGTCTAGTCTAATTCAAGTGAATGTGAGATAGAGTGATAATGAGGATAACATAAATCTTAAGAACAACATTTAACTACATAAAGTTAAATCTCCAAGTAATACCACCATACACTAAATTTCATTCGCCAAAATATCAAATATTACACTTTTATCTTTAAAAATAAAACCCAAAATGGTTTCGGTGAAAATCTCAAATCACAAAGAATCTAGAAATCAATAGTAGAAATATAGAAATCACAAGGGGGAGGCGCCTAAAAATACCCAAGATTGATAAGCATAAAAGCTCATCAAACACAAGTGTTATCACCGGATGGATATAAAATCCATAAACATAAGATGGATATAAAATCCATAACACCAGATGGATATAAAATCTATAACATCAGATGGATATAAAATCCGTAAGACCAGATGGATATAAAATCCGAAACACCTGATGGATATAAAATCTGAAACTCAAGAATAAGTGTCATATACTTAACAAATTATGACCATTCAAGTAAATTCCAAATGTCCCATACCACCCTGGTTTACTCGAATATTTACTATTAGTCGGTAAACTCCACTAGTGTGTAAAAGAGATTCAATTAAACAATTCCGAGAATCAACCGACGAAATAAACACAAGCATTCCATACCATTTATTTTAGTAGACCATTCAATTCAATTTCTTGTTCAATTGAGAATGTGCAATTTTATAAAAATATTTTGCTTGAAATCCTTTTTGGAAAATATGGTTTTATAAGCTAATATATATATATATATAAAACCCTTGATAAATCTATATATATATATATGTATGTATGTATAAATATGATTTTTAAATCATTGCTCCAAATCTATTTGAAATCATTATTATTATAAATAATTATATTTTATATATATACTACAATATATTCTTATATAGGATATATATTTATACATGAAAAGATTATGAGAAAAGGGTTTGATTTGGAAACCATTCTTTTGAAAACTCAAATGGAAATTGCACAATAAAATTTGTATGTAATATCAAATATCCTTAGGGCATTTCCATGGAAAATTATCACTAGAAGAATTCACAAAATCAAGAGTTTGAAACTCGGAATTAAGCATTGGAAATAATCACAAAATGGTAATAAAACATGCTCATAACATTGAGAAACAACCGGGCAAGGAACGAGCAAACGGGGGCTGTCAAGGAGGTCGCATGGCATGACGTGGAACTTATTCCAGGTAGTGACCGGTGCACTGGTCCAGGTGGACCGGTGGATTGGTGGCACTGCCTGGAATACGTTTCAGGCGGTGAACGCGGCTCCCCGATGGTCCGTCGCTGGTGATTTTTTGACGACGGTTGTTTTGACTTCAAGGGCATCAAATTTAGAGACATGCAAGCATAAAAAAACCATGATTTGCAATTACAAGAGTTCACAAGTTTAGGGTTTCAGCAAACTGAAATTTGAGCAACAGGATACAAAAATTATCAAAGCAAATTAAGATCAAATCAACATATATTCATCAAATCAACACAACATCAACTTGAACTCAAATTTAGACTAGAAGTGTGAGATAAACTCACCTTTAGGCAAAGAGTAGAACTAGTTTTTATTAATTTGGGCAGTAGTTTCTCTCCTTTTAGCAATAGTTCCTAAAAACTTAGAAATTAACCCAAACATTCAAACCAATAGCAAAGATGAAACTAAAATTGAGAGCTATAAGACGTATCAAGGGTTTGTGTAGATTGCCTAAGATTGTACAAACCAAAATTTAGAGATTTAATTCTTGAATTAATTGGTTTGAGGAGTATTTGCTTAGGGTTTGTGAAATTGGGGAAGAAGTAGTTTACTGCATTTTTCTTAGTCTTGGCAGAGAATGAAAACAACAGAAAAATGAACGTACTGAACTTTTGTTTCTCTAGGCTATTATTTTCTTTAACTCTAAATGGGCCTATAATGGATTTAATCCAACAAAAGAAATAAATCTTATTTTCTTTTAAGTATGAAGAATATACTATTATGAACAATGTTTTAAACCATGGATTGATTACATGAATTACAACTAGTTTATAAAATCAATACAAGGCCTCTTATTACATATATATTTGCAAAAAGAAGAAATAATTCACAATCCATCTTTTAATGAATAAATAAAGTAAAAATTTTCATTTATAAACAAATTGGATAAAATAGTTTTTTTCTATAAACACTATTTAAACACCAAAACTTAACTAGTCTAAATTAAATCAATTTCCAGGCTTCCATGGTGATAAAATAACTCATATATTTATACTTGAAAATAAAATGATTGCATATTTCATAATTTTCATTAATTAAATTTCCCATTTTCTCTTATTATAAAATAAATAATTATCTCATATAGAAATTATTATCATCATTATAACTAAATTTTCATTTTCCATTAGAAAATCATTTCCATGTGCTAGCTCTTTAAATTTCACAAACTATATTTTAATTTAGAAAATAAAAATCCCCAAATCTCTTAATTATTTAATTATCTCAATATTAAATTATTCTTTTGATTTAATTTTGGTGATCTACCTAGGGTTGTTATAGCATCTATAAGGTTTTATTAACTAATATGTAGGGTATTGAAATATGTTTAAACTAGAAAATCAAGGTTAATTTTTATATTCGATGATCATACATTTCTTCAATCAACTTATTGCCTTTGCATTATATTTATACAGAAAACTAAAAGATTCTTTGTCTTACAGAGAACATACAAAAGAAATTATATAAAAAATTTAAAAAAATTATTGAATGTGCTGAGACAAAATCCATAGAAATTTTAGAAAACATTATCCTAATTGGGAATTTCGAAACATCAATACAAATGTTGTGAAACAAAAAGTATATATTTTGTAACATTAAAATTTTATTACTAAACCATGTGCATACAATGCTTTAAATATTTTATCCTAAATAATAATTTTACAATGTTAAGAAAGAAAAGTTAAATTTTGAAATTTAATAAAATGAGATAAAATTTGATGGATAATGGACTATGATAAAACGCTAGAAATACATATTTTATATTTTTTTCCAACTAATTTGTTGAAATTAATATTTTTCATTATACCAACTATATGTAAAAAATATACAGCCATGTAAAATAATACTACATTCATTTTAAGACCAAAAATCATGCTTTTACACAATAGTTTATTAAACCATCATAAAATTATGACTTTCTTACAGTGAGTGTGACCACCGGCTTTTCGACCCTCAAAAGTCGACACTAATACATCCACGGTGTTCATGTGCCAAGCATCTAAGTGCCAGAAAGATGGATTATTGGAGCGAAACAAAAGGCAAAACAGAATCTAACATCTTGACGAGTAATATATAATATCCAAAGATCTTTACAAAAGAAAACTTTAATATACATACAACAATCAAAGTAAACTAAACTAATATTAGTCTGAATAGTTATAACAGCTAGTCCTTACAAATGCTGATAGATATAAAAACAAGTAATACGGTTGAATATAAAATACGTCAGGTCTTGGAGGCATCCAGCTTGTCTCCTTAATCTCCAAAGCGTCCTCTGCTAAGTCCAAAAAAGTAATCGAGTCTAACCCAAGTATTATAAGAAAATAACACCTAGATCGGTTTGGTAAACCAGTGTGAGAAACTCAAGTCATATGGATTTTTAATGTTATAAAACCTTTCAAAAATAAAAGTATCTGGTAAGACCACGCCACACAAAAACACGAACTGGTTTTTACCTTACGAGAACCAAATCATTTTATTAGAAAATCTAGTGATATTATAATAATCTCTAGGATTTGAAATAAATATTAACATAGTCAGAATGGCTACATTAATTACATTCAATAGCATATTTAGTATACACCTAAGTCTGTAAAGGCATGTATTAGAAAATGGATTCCATCAATGACACGACTACCGGGGTACCATCCGTCATAGTATACCTCTAGATAAAATGTACCAAGGTTACAAACCTTGCAACCCCTGCATGGCAAGACCGGCCTACCCCTTTTTGGATAGTACTAAATATGATCATCACCCTAACTGCGAACTTAACAAACTGTTTACGAGGCCTCGGCATACATAATCCATCAATAAATATCGATCTGGATACAAGTGATGATAATACCTTAATGGTAGCGAACTACATAGACTTGAGGCTTGAGGTTACCTCTTACCTTCTTAGCAAATCCCACTTGGAATGCTAACACTGCCCTCTAAGCCACAATGCAATTCCAGCATTCATCCATAAAAGTTGTTCAGGATATGAACAAACCGAAAGCACTACTTCTACTACATCCTTTTTAGAATCACCCTCAGGATTAGTAGCAAGTAGCCCTTTCATTTCAAAGAACTCCATCTTCGGTTTCCATCATCTTCAAGATGTCTCCAAATTCGAGCACCTATGCCAATTTGAAGTGGTTTTCGAAAAACTCATGCTTATCCTGTAATGACCCGTAATTTTCGACGATTTAAATTTATTAATATAATGAGATTTTGGTAATATAATATTCAAAGAAATAAAATTGGTGGTTTAAGAATGAAATAATAATTAGAATTAAAGTTATTAATGTTAATATAGGTTGACTATTAACCATTTGAATGAAACCCCAATAAATGAAATAATGTAAATGTTATAACTTTGTTATAAATTGAATGTAAGTAAATAAATATAAATGTTGTATAAACTTATGAACTAGTACATAATTAATGGTAATTTAATAAAATTGGTGTAATGTAAACAATTGTAACATTTGTTTGTTAATAATAACTTATAAGTGTGATTAGGAGTTAATGGTAGCAATTATTGTATGTTACCTATTTATTTAGCCTGTTAATTTAAATTGGAAATCAATTTCAATAAATGTAATTAAATATTATGTTAATGTAAATTAAGGTAACAATTGGAAATAATGTTAATTTATTTCGTAGTATGACAATTGGTTGGATAAAAGAATGGAAATCAATATTTTTTAATTTATTGGAATTCAAATTATAATAATTGGATTAATTGCAAATAAATGAAATTAAATATTTAAATATTATGTTAATAGAGATTAAGATGAAATTTGAGAATATTAATGTAATAGATCATGAACCAATGTTAATTTCATCCATTTGATAATAATGGATTGGATAATATGATGAAAGGTCAATTAAATGGAATTATTGAAAATTTAATTTATAATTTCTGAATTTAATGAAATTGAAATTAAACACTGATATTGATGGATTAATCAACTTTAAATTGACATCTAAATTTGTTTAAATTATTGTAAGTGATTAAGAAATCAAAAATAATAGAAGTTGTAAATTATTAAAATTTAAACTGAAAAAGTG
The DNA here is from genome assembly GCA_030737815.1 of Allium fistulosum. NCBI lineage: Eukaryota > Viridiplantae > Streptophyta > Magnoliopsida > Asparagales > Amaryllidaceae > Allium > Allium fistulosum. The sequence continues at coordinate 532,749,778 of CM060904.1, forward strand.
ATTTGATTAATTAATTATTAATTTATTTAATTAACTTGAAATATAGCCATTTTGGCAACTGTCTCGGATTTTGACGAAACTAGTTTCATCGGATCCGTAACAGTGAATTATTGTAGGATTTCAAGTTTCGTAGCGATCGGACTTGTCGTTTGATCGTACGGCTCGAAAAGCCTAGGAATCAAATTAATTAAAATCAATTGAAATCAATTTGAAATAAGCTGATTTTATCATAACTTCTTCATACGATTGACTTTGGACTTGAAACCTGTTCCATTGAATTTAAAATATTTGAAAGCATCTATTTTGATATATGGGTTGACCCAATTTCGTTCCGGAGACAGAACGGGCTTTTCGGGTCGTTTATCGTTCTAATTCAAATCAATCTTGTCCATTCTTTTCTATCTCAGCTTTGCCTATAAATAACCTGTTATAAACCCTAGGTCATTTCTTATTTCATTGTTGTCTGTACGTACATTTCAGTCTTCTCCTCCTTCTCAATGGCAGACAAACCAAACAAACTTTTCAATTCAATTTCAAAATCAAATTCAAATCAAAATTTCAAACTCCACAAACTATATCGAATTATATATCGATTTGAAGCTCTCGACGAGCGCATATCAGATCTGTAATTCATTTTCTAATTTAAACCACTGTTCGTCCAAAAATTGAAGAACTAATCTCGGCCACCCATCGTGTCGAGATCAACTCCGTCTGATCATCAAATCGATGGTACCATGGTGCGGAGAGCAGCGAACTTAGCCCATCGGCGTAGTTCACTTGGCGTTTTGACGATCGGATTTCCCTCGAAAATTGCGCTAGGATTTTTGGCAAGTGGCAGCGGCTGTCTTCTCGTGTGGGCACGATGGTTGCAATGGGGGTCGAGAGCTTGGATAAGATCGGCGATGTGGGAGGCAGGCTTGCACGCGCTCATTGGCGAACGGCGAGGTGGCGCTCGCGATCTCGAGGTGACGGCGTGGGTTTCAAAACGCGGGCTTCTGGTAGGTTTCTTCGCTGTTACGTACGAGAGAGAGGGGGTAACATGTCGGCAGGTGAGTGGTGCATCTTTATTTTATTTTATTTTATTTTAATTTCAAATTCAAATCTTCTAATCATAATAACTTTTGCATACGAGGTCCGTTTAACGCGCGGTTCATTCCACTGGGATCGTATTTAAATTCCGAACACTTTGATAATGGTTTGGGCAAATTCAGAGACTGTTTGAATTTTAGGCTTAAATTGGATTTAAATTTGATTTAAATTCAAAAGGTGAGTGTTTTAACCCACTCACAACTTCTAAAATTTCTTATGTTTGTTAAATTAAATTTTTGGTGTGATTAGAAATTTATTTATGACTGTTTAGTATATTTTAAATCGTCATTCCAGTTAATTTAAATTTATTTGAATTAAATTGTCATTTAATTTATTATTGAATTTAAATTCCCAATTAATCACCTATAATTGATAACCTATTATTTGTTGATATTTATTAATTGATTTGGATAATGATTGTGATGGATGTGTAACTGTTGATATTGGATGAATGGATGTTTTATTTTATATCGTTATAAACTGCAAGTTCACTATGGGTTGAAATGATACATACCCGAATGATCAATAGATTAAGGAAAAATCGTTATGGGTTGAAATGATAGACTCGAGCGATTTTATGGATTTTATTATTAATTCAATATTGTGGTTTGAAATGATATATAATCGTAACATTTTAAATTGCGGATTGAAATGATAAATATCTGTATCACTTGACCCTAGGGTAGAAAATTATATACAGACACCGGATTGGTTAAATTTAACGATTTTGAACTTCTTAAATTTTGAATCAATTAAATGCTATCTTGAAATAAATTTTGATTTATGTAAATTGAAGCATTATTGGAAAATCAAGTTTATGATGAAATGTGAAATGGTTTAAAAGGAATTGCTTTAAGAAATTAAATTGGGAGTTTAAAAGTAAAATTTTAAGTATAAATGAAATTCTATCGAAATTAAGTTATTGAAGTTGTTTGAAAATAACTTTGAAATATTTTGAAATTGGAGTAATCCGAAATGATATTTGAACATGGATTGAAATGATATGAAATTCAATAGTTTATTGAAATGTTAAATTGAAAGGTTTGGAATTTGGTTTGTTGACTTGGAAATTGAAAATGGTCCAAATTTGTTAAAATAAAATGAATAGTTTAATTCGATATTAATTCCAAATTCGTGTTTTAATATAAACTATTTTAAAAATATATTATTTCAAAATTTCTAATTATTAGATTTTTTTAAGGTATTAAACTATTTTGACCTGTATTAATTATATTAAATCATTTAACCTATTTTAAACCATTTAATTTATTTAAACTAATTAACCTGTTTTAACTTATTTTAAATCTAATTAATCTATTTTAAAGCTATTTAATCTATTTTAATTATATTTAATCTATTTTAAATCTATATTAACTAATTATAACTATCTAAAACTATTTTCTTCTAAATTCCAAACTAAGTAAAATAAACGGGTTTATATTCGAATTCTCGAATTTTAAGTGAATATGGTTAATGATGTTATAATCTAAGTTGGGATTTAAATAACATATTTGGTTTCATATGATATTCTGAAATGAGAGTTTAACCTATTTTGGAAATATGACTTTTGAAAGGAAATATAATTTCGATTTATGATTTCGATGTGATATAGTTTCAGAAGTAAGTAATGATTTCGAAAATGATATGATTTGAATTGAATAAGATATTTTGATACCAATTATGAAATGATTTTGGAAATGTAAAAGAACCATCTGGTGTGTAATAAGCGATTGGTTGTTAAAGAGACCGAGATCAGATATGGGCATACTCTTTGTCGATACCAAAAACCACTTTAACAACTGTGTACGCGGTGGAGATTCCAGAATGAAGTAGGATCGTGGCAACGATCCTAAAGGTATACTAACGTGGACCTGACTCCCGTGAGTTGGCTTATGGTGGCTAAAACAGGAGCAATCGACGAGCCAAGTGAGGTCATTCCTTCGATAGGGCACATTCCTTCGATACTATATTCTGATTTGCGATTTTGGTGGCCACCCTCGATTTTTGATTTGGGAGTGTGTTTCGAGGTGGGGGTAGTAGCTGCTATGCGTTAGCACCAGTCCGGAAGTGTAATTGGTATATCTACCCTGGCATTGCCTAGTTGTGTCGTGTCACCTACCTTAGCGCGCCTTCTACGAGTTTTTTTTATGTCGTACCTATGGGGTATCCTCTGTCAGCCCCAGTTTATGAGGAGTTACGGTACTGTATAGACTATTGGCATTATAAAATATGTTAAGGGGGAAATGGGTAACACCTTAACGCTATTTTAATAGTTTATCTTACTGTAGACATATTATAATAGCGTATTGTACTATATAGTAGATAGTTTAACGGATCCTTAGGAGATGTGAATCCCGAACATCTCTTAAGTTACTGCACTCACGTTAGCCAATGGATAGGAGATGTCAAATCCCGTAAACATCTCTAACGCCGTTCCACTCATTATTTATTTACCGTTGATTTAACTTACATAAGATCTTTTAGTTCTGACTCGAGTGTTTTGTCTTTTCAATTCGCTCGGGTCAGCCTGAGCATTTCAGGATTTGAGGTCCTTTTTCTGGAGGACAAAGACAAAGATTTGTAGTATTATTACTTATTCTATTATTCCACTGCTTTCATACTGTTCCGCTGCATTTGTATATTTATTCTTTGTTATGTAACTCTGGTTCTGTTTTGTATAAGTATAATCAAATATTTTGTAAACAGCTTCATGACCTGTTATTTGATTATTATATTTTGTCATTTCGCTGCGAGATTCTGTTTTGTTTTTCTCTTTCTCTGTCTTTTTCTTATTTACCCCATAACAATCCGCCCTTCTGTATGGTTTTAGTCGGCACGTGTGTCTGCTTAAAGCGTCCAAAAAGGCAAGATGTTACATATCCGATCCGGATCTCTTTGAACCAATAATTAATAGTTTCAAAACTAGCCAATATTTGATAGTCGTTTATTTAACTATTAAATAATCAACAATCTAATCAGAGATCTAATTTCACATGGAAACCCAACATGATTAAGCATATAAGCAACCACAAAGCCATTTTAATTAATACTTTCATTAATTAAACCACTTTCCTTTTAGTGTAAATAAATGGATTCATATGGAAATTTGACCAAATATACTTACCACCGCTTTTAGATTTCAAACTTGTACCATCCCTTGAATAATGTACAGTCGAAAAAGTTAGCATACTGTCTTTGCCTCGACGTACATTCTTAAACTCTCACAAATAGAGATGAGTTTCCTTACCTCGGAATTTGGTGTTAGGTATGAAAAGAATACTTTCCATAACACCATAAAATATAAAGACCATTTAGAGAAATGAGTCTCCTATACTTGAAACGTTTCCGATATTTTGACATACTCTATCCCTCACCCAGAAACAAAGCCAGGTAAGTCAGAACATTGGTTGTACCTAGCCTTGCCTTGGTTAAAACATTCTAAAACATAGTTTAAATACTTCTATACAAATACCACTTAAAGATCTTTGCTAAAAACCAAATTTGATTTCAAAAGATAAGATCTTTTCTTTAGAGAAGCACCACTTGCTTTATTATATCAAATAATCCTTTAAAATCATTTAAATAAATTTCAAGCCTCCTTTAAACACTTTTAAACAAAGTTTTAAACTTTCATCCAAATCATAATTAAAAATCATCACTTTTAAAAAGTATTCAACTTTTTTTTTTCTAGAAAAATGTGTGATCCTCTATAAATAGAGGAGAGCACACATGCAGATATATATATAACACGAATATAAAGAGCTGCCAACATGCCTGGCAGGTAACAAAAACCAAATACAAATATATCAAATCTCAGGTACTCCTAAGATGAGTTCCGGCAATGCCACCACCTATCACACCCCAATATCGAGCTCTGGCGTGGCCACCGCCCGATATTAAGGTGTTAGAAGTACCTAAATAACAACAGAAAGATGACCCAGACTAAAAAGGAAGCTCCAACCAACTGAATCAGGAGAGGTGAATAAGCATCTGCTCTGAAGAAAGAGGAACTGCTCTAAAGCCTCTAACTGAAGAAAACGTCCTCCTGAAAAAAGTACTCCAAAATGAAGATAGCGGAATCCTAGAAGTCCTGGATGAAGATACTCTGCACTGCTAATCTACCTACCATCTGATGTCCAGCAATATGGAGATATGGAAACCTACAAAATGAAACTGATATCCTATCCCCCATACCTGTAACTGAAAAGTGACTAAAGAAATTATTAGAAAGATACATATATATGTATATTTATATAATAAATATACATATATATGTATTAATAAGGAAGGAAAAAAAACCTAATTAAGACTAACTGGACAATAATAGTATAAATAAAAAACTTAAAAACCAAAACCAAACAGAGACTAGTACAAATATAGAGACGGATCAAAATTATGAACCTTTAATCCCAAGTAAGTTATGATTAGAAGATAAATTATCATCTAAACTAGAGTAAATATTAATAATACTATTATTAATGTTAAAAAAATTATTGTTGTGTTTAAAAAAATTAATATTATGATTAACCTTGTTAAGATACCTTTTAAAAAGGATATTTTTGGCTAATTTATATTTGGGATTAGAGATCCAATTAAAACAAAATGAAGAAATTGTAAAAATCAATTTGTTAAAATGACAATTATTATTATTGAAAATTCTTTGATTTCTTTCAAACCAAATAAACCAACTAATAATAATGAATAAAGTGTCTAGCAAAAATCTAATATTCTTTCTGAACTTGAATCTATAATTATTCCAGTAAAATTCACAATCCGAAATTTTAGTTGTTATATTAAAGTTAAAAATTTTAAGAGTATTGATTAGAATGTAATTAGAATCCATGCAATTATAGTATAAATGATTAATGTCTTCTAGATACAGATTACAAAAATAACATTTGTTATTGTTTTGAATATTTTTTCTTTTTAAAAATTCAATAGTATTAAGTTTTCCATGAAGAATCAACCACATGTGAATTTTGGATTTGGGAGGAGCATTTGATTTCCACATATACTTAAATGAATTATTAATTGTACCCGAAAAATTGATGAATCTGTAGAATGAGTTAGAAGTATATTTCTTACTATTATCCCATTCCCAACTAATAAAATCATTATCATTATCAATATTATAAAGATTTAATCTGGCATAAAGTAAAGAAAGTTGTCTAAAAGTTGAATCAACTAAAATTCTGTTAAAACTGAAATTCCAAGGAGGATCATTTTCTGGAGAATAAACTTCGTTGATTAAAGCATACTTAAAGTTACAAATATCATACAGATCTTTGAATTCAATCTTGAGAGGCAAAGTCGAAATCCAACGGTCATGCCAAAACGAAGTACGATTACCAGAGTGAACAATTGTATTTATTCCTAAATTAAATATCTCATTACATTTTAAAATGTTTTTCCAAAAGTTAGAAATATTTTGAGTGACTGGAGAAGCAATTTGATTTAAATTGCTATTTCCGTTGTAGTAATATCTAGAAATGATCTCTTTCCAAATAGCGTTATCATTTATATCATTAAATTTCCAAAGCCATTTACCTAACAGCGACAAATTCATATTACGCAAATTAATAACACCTAATCCACCTTCCTTTTTGGCCTTACAGACAGTTTCCCAATTTACAAGACATTTAATATTATTATTAGAGTTTTCTCCACTCCATAAGAAATCTCTTCTAATCTTATCAATTTTATCAATAACCCAATCCGGGAACAAATGCAAGGACATCCAATAAATCGGAATGGCTGATAAAACCGAATTAATTAAAACTAGTTTACCTGCTCTAGAAAGAAATCTTCCATTCCAGTTAGAAACCTTATTTTTAATTTTATCAATGATAATAATCCAGTCGTCATGTTTGAGTTTGGTGGGTCTAATCACAAAACCAAGGTAGTCAAAAGGAAAGTTCATAGTTTTGCAATTAAGAGTATTTGCAACTAAATTTTCAACATTATCAAAATCGTTTAAAACTAACACGGAACTTTTATCAAAATTTATTCTTAAACCAGATAAAAGTTCAAAACTGTAAAGGATAAACTTAAGGGTAATGATGTGTCTTGGAAGATGGGAAGAAAAAAGTAAAGTATCATCGGCAAATTGAAGAACCGATAAACCATTACGTGAAATTTCATTGCCAACACGTCCAAGATATCCATTATCCACAGTTCTTTTGATAATTTTAGCAAAAACATCAGCAACAAGGTTAAATAATAAAGGCGATAAGGGATCCCCTTGTCTTAAACCTCTTTTAGATTGAATTCTATTACCTAATATACCGTTAACCATAATACTAGAGTTTCCAGTTCTAAGCAAGGACAAAATCCAATAGATCCATCTATGACTAAAACCTCTAGCATGAAAAATATCTACAAGAAAATCCCAGTCAACTGAATCAAAGGCTTTAGCAAAATCAAGTTTTAAAATCGGACAAGTTATGTTATTCTTACAACAGTAATTAATATATTCTTGAACAACAGCCACCCCATCAGAGATATTTCTCCCTTTAATAAAAGCCGATTGCGAACAATCGATTAATTCATTCATTCTTTTACTAAGTCTATTAGCTAGAACTTTAGAAATGATTTTAACTGAACAGTTAATCAAAGAAATAGGTCTAAAATCTTTTAAGTTATTAGCTCCTACTTTTTTGTGTAACAAAATAACATTTGCGAAGTTAAACCTCCCTAATTGCAAATTACCATTGTAAAAATCATTAAACATATTAACTAAGTCAAATTTTAAAATGTCCCAGAAAGTAATATAAAATAAAATAGGAAACCCGTCAGGGCCCGGGGATCTATCACTTGGCATGTCATTAATTGCTTTTCTAATTTCCTCTTCAGTAAAAGGATTATCTAATTCTGATAAATCAACAATAGAATCAGATGGATACAAATCTATCCATCTCACATTGATTCTATGTTTGGTTTTAGAACCAAAAATATCCTTATAATAGTCTGTAAAAGCCTTGTTAAGATCTCTTTGATCCACTAACTCTATATTATTAACAAATATAGAGTTAATTGTATTACTACATTTCCTACCATTAGCTATATTATGAAAAAATTTGGTATTATTATCACCTTCGTTGATCCATTGAATTCTGGATCGTTGTTTCCACATAACCTCCTCCTTTTCTAAAATAGAATTTAATTCATTTTTTAAATTAGCAAGAACATTACGTTCACCTAAATTTAGAGATCTAGATTCTTCAATCTTATTAATTTTAAGCATTTCATTAATAATATTATCTTTTTTAATTTTTAGATTGCCAAAAACATTTTTGTTCCAGTTTTTAAGAAAAATCCTAAGCTCCCTAAGTTTAGAGACAAAAACTTTAGCAGAATTATCCTTATTTCTGATATTAAGGTAACTCAAAGAAACCCATTTACCTTTAACAAGGTTCACAAAGTTAGATTCCAAAAGCCACATCTTCTGAAATTTAAAATTGTTAATAATAACTCTATGATTCTCGCAAGTAAGAATAATTGGACAATGATCAGAGTAAGTATAAGGTAAACCAGTGACTCTACTGATTGGGAATTTGTCACCAATCTCATCGCTAACAAAGAATCTATCAAGGAGAGCCATAGAAGGAGACTCCCTAGCATTACTCCACGTAAACTCTCTATTCAAATGGGGAATCTCAATCAAATTAGAATTAACAATAAATTGATTGAATTCCTCCATGGCAGAGTAATCACCTTCCCTAGGAGATCGCTCTCCTAAGAAACGTGTAACATTGAAATCACCCCCCAAAATCCAAGGACCCGGAGCTAAAGCTCTAAATTCTAAACATTCATCCCATGAAATTCTCCTATTTATTTTAGAATTAGGCCCATAAACATTAGAAATATTTAAAAAGAGTTATCAGAAAGGTTAATAAAAAATATATGAATAGAATGTTGCTTAGTAATGCATTGAAGCAACTTAAAAAAATTATCACGCCACCCTATCATTAAACCCCCAGCGGTGCCCACAGAAGGTAAAAAAACCCATTTTCTAAAATGATAACCGCCTAACCTTCTAAAGAAACGATTGTCCGGACAGTTAATTTTAGTTTCTTGTAATAAAGCTATATCAATAGAAAAGTCTTTAAAAAATGCTCTAAAAATGTAAAGGGATTTCTTTTAAATAAACCACTTGTTTAAATACTCAAAATATATTTAAAACTTAAAACTCATTTTTAAATACTTATATAACTTTTATAAAACATACTTTCGAAAAGACTTTTCAAAATATCTAAAGTAGATAACCGGCTTTTACTTTAGTAGTAATCATGGATTTCCAAAGTGCATCTATAGTGACTATCGCTATATAGACTGTAACTTTTCAAAACTTTGTTTTATAAATAAAATTGCTTTTAAACTCAACTCCTTCCGGTATTTAAACCAATATAAGTATAGAAAACCCTTTACTTCAAAAATAAAGACTTGAAGTTGATTAAAAATACATAAGAATGACTTTTCAAATACGAAAAGAGGCTTAGCGACCACTATGGTACTTAAACAAAGCTACCATTTATTTTCATATCGAAGTAGTCAACTTTCCAAATTATTTCTAAGTCATATACAACATTACCCAACCATAGCATACAAACACTTCATAAACACATATATAAATGAAATGTAAATCAACGGTTGCGAGGAATCCTATCTGATCCCTTTACAAAAATCAAATCCTTCGAAGTTTTTCCATAGCGACCTATTCACTACAAAACACTTCCACTTCCACTTTCTTGCTTTTGTCCCCTACAAAACAATGGTTATTTATGTCATCCCCTTCCAAGCGGGAATCAAATTCAAACAAGCTATATACAAAAGAAAGTTAATATAAATTATTACAACATGAACGCATTTTTAGAGCTATTTCAAATTGATCTATCTCACTTTTAATCATGACCAAACCCTTGTTAGAAGCTACCACTAAATCTTACAACCCAACAACCAACACAACATCACACCACCATGTCCAACCATGGGCTTTTGGCTTCAAAATTTGGATCTTTGAGAAGAAGAGGGTGATAGCGAGGTTATTTAATAAGTCAAGGTGGAAAAGGACTAGTTTTTGAGGTGATTTCTTTTATAAAACTTAAGTGGAAGAAGGGTGGAGGAGAGGAGTGCTAAAATAGAAAATGTGGCAAAGATGGAAAATGAAGTGGAAGGTGCTTTATTTATAGAATTTTTAAAAATGGCAAACGACTTCACTTACCCCTTTACCAAATTACCTAATTACCCTCCAAAGATGTCTTCTTCCATACACTTTCCTAAGTGCCAACTCATGCACTATTCCCCCTGCATGTGCACTAGTACATGTAACCATAATGATATATACTACTTATCACATCAAAAGAAATGTCTTCTTTCCTAATTATATTCTAAAAGCTCTAAAGATTCTTTAGTTTAATTATCTCTTTTTGTACATTTTTGACTTCTTATTTGTTAAATGTGTGTACTAAAATTTTAAGTGTGTGTGCGCAGCAATGTTTCAACAACTTTTGTTCGATGAAAAGTTGAAAACCCAAAAAACAAATTTTGGTCATATTTTCTTTTTTTCTTTGAACTTCTTGTTATTGTAAACAAACTTTCAAAATGAGTTCACTGTCATTACCTATTAATTAAAAGAGGATTATTTGATCATTAAAAAACCATTAATTGAATATTTAAAATTTAATTAAATATTCACAAATCAAAGTGATAAAATTTTGAGTTGTTAAAGTGAGGTCAGTTGCATCGTAATTGGAATTGGAACTTGACATGGAGTCACTGAGTCTTTAGCCGAAGCATTACGGTTAATTGATAAATTAACCGGACCGAACCAAGTGACTTAGAACATGGAATTTTACAAGTAAATATGAATGTTATTAGAGTTTTTATTGTTGGTTGAGCTCTAAATGTCTTAATGGCACAGAGATGACGAAGAGGCATATCCTGCATAATTTATCATTACATAAGGGTGTAGTTTGTGATTGTGAAATAGCACCTAGAAGATTTGCAAGCACATGACCTCTCATTTACTACTAAATCTAGCACAGTTTGTATAAGCTTAAAATATTTGAACAATTTGAATATTATTGAGAACATAGTACCATGCTAGGGAGTCTCACAACCATAACTCAATTATTAATCGAAATAAACTTAATAGATTAGCATATATAAGTGTATATATGCATGTATGTATGTATGTATGTATGTATGTGTTTTATACACATTTACATACATAAATGTACACATATGGAGTATGTATGTATTTATGTATGTATGTATGTATGTATGCACATATGGAGTAACTGATATAATTGTTATTAGTCTATATAGTTTTTTATGGCCTAGAAAATATATAGATCTATAAATGATGTACATGTGTCTATACATACATATATACATACATAAATATATATATATATATATCTATGTATGTATGTATTTGTATGAATGTATATGTGTGTGTGTGTGTTTTCTCTAAATAAATAAATATATATATATATATATATAAACATATTATTATCCATGATTTTTTATAAGTGATGATTCAATATTATTGGACTTTAATATGACGAAGGATGCTAGATTCAAAGATCATCGACCATTAGGCACTGCAAAAAGAAAAAAGAGGGAAGTTAGCTAAGTGGATCAATCGGTACGGTTCTGTAACGACTCGGATTTTTCACGTTCGAAAATCAACATCCGTACTTCACATTGTACTAGAATGCCGCAGATTCGACCGTTCAAATCCGATTCGCCGGAGCTATAACACCATTAAGTATAACAACACAGCGGAAAAGAAAAAGAATATAGATATACAACATCTGATACAATATCCAGATACAATGATGATACAATGAATATCTATATACATCAGAGATATGATACAACAAATAGCAGCGGAAAAGAAAATGATAACTTCAGCAGCAGAACAATATCAATAGAAGTGATAACTCCAAAATGATCTTCAGACAAGAATGAATCCACAACTCCAAGATAAGCAACGTCATTCCATGAACTTCAAGAACTGACTAGCTCCAGATAATCTACCAAACCTGAATATCTGATAAACCCAACTCTAGACTGCCCGTGTGGAAAATAGTGGGCACCCAGAGTTTAGGAAGGGAACAATAAACTCCGGATCAGTCATGGGACTGGTGTGAGCAACAACAACAGTTTATCTTTAAACAAACACAAAAGGCTTTTAAACATTGAAACCGCAATGCTTTTGGAAAATGAAACTACCACAAGACCTCCCACCACACACACAATGCAAACGCAGAATTGGAGGAGATTTCTTCTTATGATAGTCAAAAATTCTTACTACGCAAAAATCATTCGATATTATTATCATTAGTGCATAGTGTCGAAAACATTTCGAAAATATAATATTAATCTTAGCCAGCATACAACATTTCATCGTATGCCTACTATTGCTACTACGTTCAACAGCAGGTTACCGCCACATTCCATAGCAGGTAATACAACTAAAACCGTACAGGGTTCGTATTGTTTCTTTGGATTTCCAACAAATGATCAGGCTAAGGAACTTCCTTACCGAAATAGAAACGCCTCTGGAAAGACGCCCCGAGAACCTAACCGGATCTCTGCAAACAAAAGGCCGACGCTACCTCACGCTCTAACCGAGCTGTAACTAGGTAACTAACACACGAGTCATGTCATCCCCCGGTCGTTACCGACCTTTATCCGAGGGCCCTCGATCACAAAGCAACAACCACAAAGTATAATAACTGTGCAGCATCCACATAGGTAAAATATCTGGGCTCCATACCATGATATCACCTTTTATCCAGAAGGAAATGACATACCCTAGGGGCGCTACCCCTACAAACCTTTGTCGCAACATTCCTGTTTCGACCATTACCGGGTTGTGAGGCTCGACGAAGTCTCATCCACAAAGCAACGCTTTTTCACAAAGCCACGCTTTTTCACAAAGTCACGCTTCGATCAACAAATGATCAGCAGCACTTCGTATGCCACATTACCAAATTGGGAATGTATCACTAGTAACCATCAACTACATAACCTCTGAGCTCGTACGTCTCAGAGAAGGGTGTTAAGCTAAGCGAATAAATTCTCCGCCACCAACAGAAATGTATTTGATAGAAACCAGCTTTACATCTCAAAGTGTAACGTCAGACACACATCCATACAAGTCTGTTCAAGGTTCGAACAGAACCGAAGGCACTTCCAAAGAAGCCCTTGCAATTCCGGGTATTCACAATCTCGATCGGACTTCCCATCACTTAGGAAATCTCTATACCGGCGCGACTCAGTGCAGAGACAATCGATAGGTCATCCTATCGTTCTTGCAAATACCCGGTCTTCACCACCGGTCTTCAAATGCTATCCATATCGTCATATCACTATTCAGAATGAGTTATATGACACAAAGGTCCTTTCCCGGCTAAACCGAATAACGAGCGCAATTAAAAATCATATGGATACTGGGGTCTTAGTTAAATCACAGCTTAAAGCTTAAAACTTTTCATTCGAATGGTAAAACAAATTACCATTTCCAATCTTTTAAACAAAAAGATTCATTTCAACAACCTTCAATGGTTTAAACAATTTCCACGCTTTTAATCTTTTAAACAAAAAGATTCAATTCACAAAGTTAACCCCATTCACAAAGATTCATTCATGGATTTCAAAACAATTTCCATTACAACATGGGTTAACTCGTTAAATCTTTAAGTCACGATTTAACTTATAGCTTTCAAAACTCGTTTTCAAAGATTCATTCAGTCTTTCAAAACAATTCCATTTCAAGTTAGATTAACTCATCCGGTCTTTGAAATCAAAGACTCATTTCATAATTTCAAAACATTTCAATTCTATTTCAAACTTGAAATTTGTTAACACAATTTGGAAATCCTTTACTTATGTGAAAGCTTTTACTATTTGAGAACAAATAGTTTCGTTTCAGAAAAATCCAGTTATATTTACACGAGTTAAAACCCTTGAATTAAATTCAAATTCCCAAATCAATACATTTAAAATGGTTTAACCCATATATAACTTGTTCAACATCTTTAATCCTTAGCTTCAAATCGTAGAATTCAATTTCAAACTTGAATTCAAATTTAAATCAAATTATTTAAATTTCCAAAACTCGATTAAGTTATTCAAAATAACTTTTATCTTTGAAATTCCATTTCAAAAGCTTTTCACTTTAAACCCAAATTTCTAATTTCAAAATCAATTGAAATTAAAATTTCAATTTCAAAAACATTGAATTTAAATCATCTGTGATTTAACCGATTTCCTCGTGAAATCCATTTTTGTGTGTGTAAAGGTGTAGTCCAGGGGTTTTCACACAATAGTGCACAACATCAATCATCACAGATATATCAATATCGATAAGCGGTATAATCCACAACGCTTATCTTCATTCACAGATTCATAGATAAAGTAAATTTATCAGTCACAAAGATTCATCATTACAATTCGATGTGGGTTTCGGATAACCAACTGGAATCCGACTCCCTGTCGCATCGAAATTCAAGTGCCGTTTTACGGGCCAAGGGTTTCATATTCACATGGTAATATATCACAGACATAGAAATTTCAGATCACAACATAAATCAGGATGTATCACAAAGCATCACAAATCAGATAGGACAATCAATTCAAGGCATCTCATATAATAAAATCATTCATAGGTAAAGTCAAGTATCCAATAATCATTTATAAGTAGGATTAATTAATTGTTTAATCCTAATTTATTCAATCTATTTCCAAGTAAATTGATTTCTTTATGAATAAATTATCCAATCTTGATTTATTAATTACAAATCACTTGACATAAATTAATTAATCAGTTGCCTTAATTTAATTAAATTATTCTTAACTAATCATATAAATTACTTTGACCTTTAAACCAATTACATAATAAATTAATCCCTTAATTAATCTCCATTTGATTAATTATCCTTAATAAATCATATTAAGTAATTATCCCTAATTACTTAATTAATCAATTATTTATTCGTAATTAAATTACTTAACTACTACTAACCACTAACTTAAATGTTAGTAAAATTTATACTTAACTTAAAGTAATTACTTAATTAAGGATAATAATTAAGTATTTAAAACATTGTCAAGTATCAACTAGGATAATTAAAACTTGTATTAAGTTTTAACTTAAAACTGTTAAACACTATTGGGTTTTACAGTGCTTAAAGCTTGATGAAAACATGTTACTCAATTTTACCTTTAAAATACAATACTGCAGATTGAAACAAAGCCCACCCGAGTATTCCCCTATTCAAACTCGAGTAACCACACGCGTTGCACAGCAGTTTCCCCGAGCCACCTTCCTTAATCAAATTTTCTTAACCCAAGTTATAGTTTAAAACACAGTTCTATATACCCACGCAAACTCGAGTCCTGCTTCGAGTCAAAAGTCTTCTCGCCCGAGTCTCCCCCGAGTCAAAATACCCTGCACCCAACAAAATCCTCAGCACTTCAAATGGGCACGGTGCACGTGCACCGTGGCTCTGGCTACCTCCGGCCACCCACCTGAACTTCAACGCGTCGACGATCACCTACAGACATGATCGCGACCCCTCCGAAGCCACCCACTCGCTGGAATCGAAATCGAGCATACTGCTCAGACTTGGAACCAACTGCTTCGACACAAAAATGTCTCGCCGACGACAACAAGTTCACCAGAGACCACCGGAACTTCATCAAAGCGTCGCCACAACCTTACGCGTCAACTTCCCCCAGTCCTATCAACTCCGACGCCATATTGATGACGAACTCCCCTTCAAAACTTCGCTGCACAAACTGGGTTGTTAAACCCTAACTCAACCCTGTTCGCCATCCACGATCATCTACAAATTCTCTAACTATTTTTCTGGTGATCTACATCCTTCAAACTATATTCGATAACAAACACACCTTTCAATTCGTCATTTACAACCGAGAATTGACGAAAATGGGTTTTCCCATCATCTTAAAAATTCCATCTCGAATCGAAACTAAAAATTCTGTTTTTCATCTTAAAAATCATCGTTTGTAAACTCAAACCCATTTATGTAACCAAAACTCTAAAGTAAAATGTTCGAATTTTCAAGTTTGAAGATAACTTACTGTAAAATTTAAATTTTTGAAATGATTACCTGACATAAAATTTTGAAAACATTCAAAAAGAAAAAAAAATGATGTTATACTCTTCTAATCATTTTTCATTTGGGAATCATAACCTATAATCAATCATAGAAGGAGCAATTGAATTTAGTTTTAAGTTTTGTTCCTGTAACTTAACAGAGATATATGCATATGGACATACACAGGCTTATATATATTGATATATGAACAAATATGCATTTTTAACATCCACTCAAACATATTTCACAGCAAACTTCAGATATCAACCACAAACAATTCAGATATAAACAGATTCTGTGGTTTTTGAATGAAGGTTTACTCACAAATAAAAGAACAAAGAGGTCTAAAAGAAAAATTAAAGTTGCTCACAGTGTTTTGAAGAAGAACAGAGTTCATCATTTATGTTGAACAGGCTTTGAAATTTGCAATCTGAAGTCTTTTCTTGATTCTTTGATTCACCTCTCTGGTTTGAGTTGTATGATGGTTTAAATTGAAATTTTGTTTTAGTTTAAAGATGATGTTAACTTCAGTTTTACTTGGCTTTGAATAAACCAAATGAAATGGAGATAAGTAGATATATGAGAAAAGAAGTGTACAGGCTGATATAAAAGAAAGCTTATAGGGAATAGATTTGTACTACTTTTGATCAGTGATATTTTTCGTTTGGGGGCTATGCAGATGTTTGTTGGTGGCTGATAAGTATAATATTGTGTACTTAAGATCTTGCTTTTATTTGTGTTGTACTTTGTTTATGTTTTCTTTTCTTGATATTGACTTCGGTTGATACCTTCTCTTGTATGCTAGAGGTGATTTGTTGTTGATGGCTAAAGATATTTGTCTTATTTTATTTGCTAGGCTGGTAGTAGTTTCCAGGTTAATAGCTTGCTTTCACTCCTCTTTTCAATTATATATGTTTATATGTATTGTTTAGTTCATGCGTTGTATTCTATTTTTCTTGTTTCTGGGATGGTACTAATTTGTTAAACTTGTTAAATATTTTACTTAATGTTCTTTATTCACCTGTTTTGATTACATGGTTTGAACTTGTGAAATCTTCATTTATAGTTATACTTGTAGTGTATTTTGTTTGGTCATATTCTTTGAAATTTAAATGAGGTTCTTTTATTATTATATTGTTAGATTTTTATTATTTTGTTGTTATATATTTATCTCTATATTTATTTTTAAAACCATTTATTTTAACTTTAAACTCAAATTCAGTATATATACAATATATTAAAGTTACAAAAATGATTTATACCAAACTTAGTTTAATTCGGGGAGACTCGCATCTCTTCAATCCATTTATCGTTTTATTTCACAAATATTAATTCAAAAATTAATAAATTATCATTTTAAATATTTATAAAATTCGGGGTCGTTACAGGTTCCATCAAATCTCACAAAATCTCAATGGATATATGGAAGAGCTAGACTTAGGAACATGGAGGAAGACTAATTCCTCAAGCAATAAAGAATATCTAAAGAATTGGAGGTATGTAACAACCTATGTTTACCTACCAAAGGAGCACATAATTTTTTTTATAAATTCATATTTGATCGTATGATACTATAACTTTGGGTAAAGATAAGTTGTGACATTGTTTACCCATAAAAAATTTACTATACGATTTTACCCTTGAAAAATTATAAGGTTTATAACTTTTTATATCGGCAAAATTACAGTCGAAACACTTCTATTGAAAAGATATGATGGTTTCCCTTTCCGTAGAGTGGTCATAATGGCGTTTTGGATTTATCATTTCGAAGATATGGCTATTTGAATGTTGGACAATTAAGTGGATAATTTGGTAAGATATAGATTAGGCCTAAGAGCCAATTTAGGGAATTGTGCTAAGTGGGGCCGATGGGACAATCTCTTCCTAATTACACACTTCCCAAAAATAGTAAAAACCTCCATTACTCTCCATTCTAGCCAAAAAGCACCATTTTCTCTTACTTTAATTAGTCAAAAGACATCACTAAGGAATCATTAGCAAGGGATTATCTAATTACTATTTGGGTCATCTTGGAATCTATGCATTCACTGTTCACTCATGGATACTCATTGGAAATTATGCTTGGTTTGACTTAAGTGAGTGGTTTTACATATCTCACTATTCTATGCATGTTAATATAGTAAAATGACATTTATAAGATGGTTTTAAGTGTTGAAACATTTTCAAACTTAGATCTTACTTTATTAACATCTTTAAAATGATTCTAAAAAGATAAATGCACATTTTGATCCATTTTTGGCCATTTTGATAAACCACTCATCGGTTCGTGTATGGTTAGATCTAGGACAATATCATTCTTTGGTTGCTTAAATGCGATGTATGGATGTTGTGCATTACTTGTATGTGCTTGTTTGTAGTGTTTTTAACCTAGTTTAGTGTAGTTAAAAGTGGTCATCATTTGTTGAGATTGATGAACAAAAATGTTCAAAACATGATGCGGTAAACATATGTCATCCTTAGAGGTCTAAGGGAGCTAGAAAACTGGTAGCATGAAGTTTGGGTAGGGATGGATGGAGTTTTGGTGAAGTTAAAAACAAGTCGGTGGTAGTGTTAAAAACAAGTCGGTGGTAAGAGGACTTCAGGATTTGGATGCTTAGCTACAGGTCTAAAGGGGGAAACACGGGCTTGACTTCGAGACGTGAAAGACCGACGAGAGGTTTTAGTTTTGGAACATAGAAATTTTCGGCCTTGGGGAAACAAGTCGACACTAACTTGATGGGCTTCGAGGTGGGAGCATAAGCGGCTTTGAGGAAATGAAGGGGTTACTTCGAGCAAGGTTAGATGACGAGAGAATTTTTATAGTAGAAGAAAACATAATCATTTTGGTTAAGTACACATGTCAGCACCAACATGATTAAGTCAGTATCGACATGATTATGGTTATTTACGACATGTGGGGTCCAAGAGGAGTCAAGATGTGGACTTCTAGGATCATGCAGTGTTCGTTCGTCCATTCATTCTATGTTTGGGTTCATCATTATGACGCGACAAAGAATGGTTTTGGCGGTGAACCAAGGATGTGACGCTTCAACGTGATAACTTTTGAACTTGGATAAAAAGACTCTGCAACTTAGGATGATGTGTCTAGAGATGTTCCGATGATGGTGACTCTACAGTTGGAGTCACGATGATAATCCATAAGGACATGTTCGAGGATATGAACTTGTAGGTAGAATGAAGAATGTGTTCTACTATGGGGATGAATGGAATAGAACAAGGATTGGGTTCAACTATGGAGGCGCGTGCAAAGGGTTCATTGATACTCGATGGTTTTCTAGGTGTGCACATAAAGAGGAGTAGTGGGATGCCTATTTGGATATATGGATATGATATCCGGGTAGAGGACATGAATCTGTATACCCTAGACCATGAGCATATGTTCATCTAGTTCATGGCCTTACTATGTGGGATGTAGTTAAGCATTGAGAATCTGAGATTTTTCCATAAGTCTTTGGCAAAGGATTGGCTGTACAAGTTATCTGAACATGATTGTTTATGAAGATTGTTTGATGGATGTTATGTTTTATATGCTTGCTATGTTTGTTTATCACTCCAAGGGTATTATCATATTATGTGAGTATTGTGAACTTGGACACCCAGACACTTAGAACTATAGTATGCTTATATGATGATGATAGTATATTAGTATATACTGTTATGTGCTAACTCTTTAGATGCAGAGATAGGTTAGGTATTATTCTCCATACCCTATGTCCTATACAATAACAACTTTCATAATATTTTGAGATTGTTTATTGCTCACACTAGACTTTTGTCTGATTGCGAGTCTTTAAATTTCTAAACTATACTTTGATTATGGTTAATCACATTATAATGATGATCGTATTAAGTCATAGTGTGTCTCATTGTAGTTAAATATATTTAATTTTTAGATGAGATAAAATCTTATTTATAATGGGGTCATCCCTTGAATAGTGGATCCAGATGAGATATTTACATAGCATATTGATGTTATAAATAAACCTAGAGTCCACATTTAAAATATACAAAAAAATTCTCTCTCTCTCTCCTCATTAATAAATTTTATCTAAATTATGGACTATGCAACTCCATCCTTAAGTTAGAGAAATACTCTCTGTGAGGTGAAACTGATGGTTCAAGGTGTGATCAACCAACAAAATTACTAAGGATTTTAAATTTACAGTTTACGTACAAATATGTATACACTTAAATTAAAGATAAAAAGAAAAAAAATTCCTTTCACTCCATGTGCATGCACTTAGTCCTTTATTATGCTCATCCCAATGCCGTCGACAATAGCACATTGTCCAGTCATAACCGCAGAGCATTACACTGGCATCAATCTAGGAGAGTTGATGAAAGGAATCCATTGGGATTGGTGGTAACTCCTCCGAAGACATTGTTCCTCAAATCAATACTAACAGTCAGTTAGGATTTTGAGCATAGATCACCATGATCAACGGTACGGGCTTGGTGAACTCGTTTCAGCAAGAGGCAAAAACTTGTAGTGGCCACACAAACTCCTATGATCTCATGCGATTGAAAAAGCTTCAACAAGTTATGTATCAATGGCAATTAGGGTTCAGAAAGAGGGAGGTATTTTATTCTTAAGTCCATATATATTAAAAAAATTACATTTTAACCCTTGATTATTCAAATATGTATGATTCTCACAACGAGATTTGTTTCACATGTGACTTGCTTTATTGACTTCATATTATAATTCTGAACACATTACCATTATTTAACAATAAATTATATGTTTTTTTCTAACATCGTAAATTGGATATTATATTTTTAGTATTGTTATTATATGTGTGTCTATATGTGTATGTGTTTATGTGTGTGTCAAAAGTATTAGTCAGATATTAATATATTAAGATATTATTAATCTTATTTGGTCAATAATCGAATTTGTCTAAATATAGATCATTCATTGTAAAATATTATATTGAATAAATGTTAATCTAGTCAAGAATAAAAAGTATTTCATTTACATTGTAATTGAAATAGATATTATTATTCAAATTAACAATATAATTTCTTTGTTAATTATTTAAATTTAATATATTATTTTTAAATTTTTTTACATGTGTTAACAATGAGTCTATTTTATAAATCCCATTTATTAGAATAAATATCATTTTAAATAATGGCAATATAATTTAAAATTCAAATCAAAATTCAAACAACTAAAATTAAATATGATCTAATATACATATATTATTCATAATAAAAATATAAATTATGTAGTGCAACATTAATATCATAATCACTTAAAATTAATAATTGATAATCCCCTTTTCGTCCCTCTTCCAATCTAGATCTGAAGCTTCCTCTTTCGACCCCCTCATCAATCTATTTTCATCTTTCATCTTTCCTCTGTGCCCCTCTCCTTCATGCTTGTGCTATTCTCGTGCCCTCCTTGGATCTAGATGCCGAAGATGTGGAGGGTTATAAATCGTTTTGATAACATTGTTTAGCCTACTACTTCCCAAACATGCTCTGCTCGGACCTTTGCTCCTCTAGTTGTGATGCCAACTGCCCCGGCTCATTCTTATCATTCACCCATTCCAAATAATCTAGAAGTTCCTTGACTCCTAAATGAACTTGATGCTCTGGTTGATTTCCCTCCATTGAGTGAAGTGATAGAAAGTGGAGCCGTATCTCCATAGCCTACCTTCATGCCATTTTATTTTTTTGCAAACAACGGTGGTATGGATTCTCCTTCTATGTTTATCAGTACTTTGCTTATAGTTACTACAAATGCTCATAGTAACCCCTCTATGCATACATAATTGCTTCCTAATTTGAACTGGTATTCTTTATTCACTTCCAAACTGCCAAATATCGGAGTTCATACTCCTAGGAAGTTTGAAACAAATTATGTGAATGGTTTTAATATTCCACCAACAGATATTATTGAGGTGGGTACTTTGTTTTGGGGCAAACAACTTGTTAGTTTCTTCTTGGATGAAAACCCTCCATATTCTGTAGTTAAGTATCATTTAAAGAAAACATGGAAACTTAAAGGAAAAATCATTATGCATTATGAGAACACAATGTTCTTGTTTGAGCTTTCTTATTTGGAAGATAAACTTCGGATTCTAGACATCATGCCTATTATTATTCTAGGAAAACCCTTTATTTTCACCAAGTAGAACCCTTGTTTTGATTCTGTAACAACCCGCATATTTATCGATTTTATATTTAAATATTTTATTTAAATATTTTATCGTCAGTCGGATTTTTGTCCGAAAAGCTACTTTTTGCATACGGTCAAATTAGGACTCGAGACCACTTCCATTGAGTTCAAAATGACGTTTGCAATCTTTTTAAGTATAAACTTTGATATGTTTGGAGTTGGTGGAATTTCACTACTTTCTCACTTGAGACTTTGGTTTGGGCTTTTAGCCTATTAGACCCAACCTTCACCCCTTCTCTTCATAACTTCATTCTACTTTCTTAAACATTCAAGCTTCATCCAAAATGGGGAAGGGAATGGGAAATTAAAACTCCAAGCCTAGGTTTCAACTTCCAATCCATCATCCAACTCCAAATCTAGAGAGAAGACTTGGATTCATGCTTCTTCCATTGCTTTTAAGCTTCTCCATCATCAATTTCAGGAAAAGGTGAGATTTTTATCTCATATTCTTATCTATAACTATCTTGGATTGTTGGGGATGAATTCCTATCAATTTAGCATGTACATTTGCATTTGGTTTGGATTGGATTGGCGAAAAACTCCAATTTTTAGTGTTTTTGGCAAAAAACTAGGCTTAGGTCGTTCTGCCTATGCCTTCACTTGCTCTGCATAGCTCTCGGCCAACGTAGGTTGCATCGGTACTTTAGTTCGTAGGTCGCATCAGCACTTAGGTCCTTAGGTCGCTCGGCCTTTCCACGACTAGGTCGCTCACCCCTTACTTCATTAGGTCGTTCGAGTATGAAGAGTCTCACCTGCAGATAGGTCGTTCATGTTTAAGTCGTTCGGCAATAGCTCATTCACCTTCCTTAGGTCGCGCCACTGGTAGGTCGCACCATCTCTTACACCATAGGTCGTTGCATCGGCCCATTCCACCCCTTAAGCCCCTAGGTCGCTCGGCCTTTATTTCGTTAGGTCGTTCACCCTTAGGTCGCTCGGCCTACATAAGTCGCACCATGCTACTAAGGTTAGCTCTCATCCCGTTAGGTCGTTTGACCCCAACCCCACCTAGGTCGCGTGCTTGGGTCGCTCCATCCATAGGTCGCGTGCTTGGGCCGTTAACCCCTTAGGTCGCTCGCCGACTTAGGCCGCTTCCTCTTTAGGTTGTTAGGCTGCTAATGCCTTAACTCGTTCGCCATTAGGTTGTTAAACCTTAGGTCGTTTCCCATTAGGTCGTTAGACCTTAATTCGTTCGACCTATTTTACTTTAGGTCGTTCCATTTCACTTTAGCTCGGCCTTGTTAGGTCGCATGGGTATTTCTACTTTGATGGTTTTGAAACTAATTTCCTTGGATTTTATTCACGTCTTCGAATGTGAATTTTAGTGAATGGATTTGTTTCCACAATCAATTTTGTGACTTGTCACTTTAAAAATATAAAGGTTTCAATACTAGTAGTAATTATCAAAACTCTTTCATCAAAACGATTTAAACACTATTTTATTACAAAGCTCTTTTCCTAAACCGTTTTCCAATCTATTAGTATATACAAGCCTTTACCTCACTCGAATGAGAAATCTAATTAAATGGCTTAGTAAAACAAGTGGTATGAAACGCTTGCGTTTACTTCGTCGGTTAATTCTTGGACTTGTTCGATTGAACCTTTTGTGACAATTTTCTAGTGAAGATCTACAGTTTGTTCGTAAATATTTAAGTTAAGCGAGTGGTTATGGGACATGAAGCTAAACTCATATATTTACTGACTTAGTGTAACTGACACTTCTTGATGATCATTGACGATCATTTTTGTGTTTTGGACTAGCAATTGTGCGATGTCTCTTTGTCTACGAGGGAGACTAAACCCCGTTTGTGTGATGTTTCGACTCACATATGTAGGGTAGCGCCCCATGGTCTTCGGGCCGTTCGTGTGGAGCCTCGGCTCAAAATTAATGGTTAGCTACCATGAGATAGCGTCTCGTTTGTGTGATACACGTGTTGGTGAGTTTTCATGCTCCCATTCTTGTGATAGGCCTCCCCCTTTTTGTGATTTCTGGATTTCATGTGTTGATTTCTGGAATTTATGCTTCACCAATTTTCGTGATTTCTATTGATAAGTTTTATCAATTTTTGTGCATTGGTGAACTCGTGTGTCATTGACTTGTTGTGAATACAAGTTTTGGGTATGATACCCTTTTTTATCTTTGAGAAGATTCTTGTGATATTGGTTTATCTCTTGTTGATTTTCAATTACATACTTATAGTAGTATGCCATTATGGATATTATATGTTTATGTCATACCTCTTATTCTATATCATGTCATCTGATATTTATAGCTAGACTGATCCGTTTATTATTTTCTTATGAAATAATACTCGGGTCAGACCGAGATGATACAGGTGCTTCTGCTTGACTTCTCTTCTGGGATTACTCTGACTTTTGGCTAACTACTTAGATTAGTAGTTTTTGTTGTATACATTTGAGATATAGACTCCGTGATGTATACTTATTCTTTTGTGTAGCTTGTAGCTATTATTTTGTATTATCATGGATCTTTCAGACCACTACTCTGATGTACACTTTCATGTGTTATATATACATATTCATATCTTTTTCCACCTTTGTGATATGGATGTCTATGACTGATTTGTGTTATGTTTATTTCTATATTTTTTCCGAAGATACTATAGCCACCGCGTAGTAGCTTTGAGTTTGTGTCGGTATGTCGGATTTCCTCCTGAAAATAAATGCATGTCATACTATCTGACATATCGATGCTCGCACAAAGCAATTATACGGAGGGTCGGTCCTCAACAGCCTTATTCTCCGTGCTAGTTGACAGCACTACACCGTAGTGTTCTTGGTTAGCGTGGGTATAGAGGTGGGGCGTCACAGCTTGGTATTAGAGTGAAACTTCGGAACAATGTAGAATAACTTAACAAGGATCATCGTCCTAAGTCCACCTTTGGAGTCGTGTTTCAGGATTTAGTTCGAGTCTTCGAACCGATTCATCCTGTTTTCTTTATGATTCCTTGTTTTATCTATCAAGATTGCTTGATATTCATTTTGTGAATAACCTTTTTCTTCTTCCTCTTCTTTCTTTCTTAAGGAAGAGAAATGGTTAGACCTGGCCATCCCAGCGCCGGTCAATCTAGTGCTGCTCCCCAAGATGGAGTTTTTATGACTGCTCAACAGCTTCTTGATTTAGTAAAGAATGCTCAGGCAGGTGGTCCTAATCAGGAACCTACTCACCCTAAGTCTGGATTTGCACGCTTGTGCAACGATTATACCAACTTGGGTGGGAAACCATTCAAAGGTTCCGAAACTATTATTGAGGTCCAGGCTTGGTTAAGAACATGCGATCGAATCTTTTCTCGCATGAATCTTATCGATCTTCACCGTGTTCAGGTGGCCTCCAGTATGCTCCAAGAAAGAGCATTGGACTGGTACAAACTTCTTATTTCTGAAATTAATGAAGCGGATCTCACCTGGGAGCAATTCCGAGGACGCTTCGAATTAAAATTTGTACCAGAAGCTGAGAAAGTGACATTGGCTCGACGTTTCATAGACCTTGTTCAAGGTGAATCCTCCGTGACAGATTACATCGCAACCTTCGAGTCGCTTTCCAAATATGGGGTTGAATACATCAACACCCCATTGAAGAAGAATCAAAGATTTGTCTATGGCTTAAACAAAAATCTCAAGAAGCCATTACTTCTAAAATTATAAGTTTCTTTCGACCAACTCATTGATATCGCTCTTCGTATTGAAGAGGCGGATAGGGAAAGTGATGTTGAAGTAGTGGGTGCCAAACCAAACTTCAACAACAAGAAAAGGCCTAACAAGTCCAAAGGCCCTTATCCCAATAAGAAGGGGAAACAAGCAACTCTTATTGGAAAGGCTTTTTTCTCTAGTGATGGGAAATGCTTCAACTGTGGTTCTAGGGACCATTTTGCGAACAAGTGTTCAAAGCCCCGTTCTTGTCGCTATTGTAAAAGTCCGGATCATTATATGCATCTATGCCCTAAGCTTCAAGGCAAGAAGGAGGGAAAGTTAAACGTGGCTCAAGCCCCTGGCAACACATCTCGCGGTCAAGGTATGTCTCATTCTGTCCTTGATGGCATTATTATATTTCATGATCAACCTATTAGAGTTCTCTTTGATACGGGTGCATCCCATTCTTTTATATCAAAGGAACTTGTCGATACTTTTTCCTTAAGTGTTGTTGCTTTAATGAATTCTTTAAGAATTTCGAATCCGGTTGGTGGATCCGCAACTCTTAGTTTACTTTGTGAAGATATGAAGATTATTTTGTGTGATTTTCCTTTCCTAGCCGATTTGCATGTCATGCGTTATTTAGGCTTTGGAATGATTTTGGGTATGGATTGGCTTAACCGTTATGAAGCTCATATCCTATGTCCTGAGCGGACTATTTATCTCCGACATCCGCAATCTGTAAAGAAGATTTCTATTATTCTTAAAGATTCGGATTCCACTTTGGCTGCATCTTTATATTCTTTAAATCCTCGTGATGATGATAATGATGATGAGGAAGATGTCATTTCTCGTATTCACGTCGTTCGTGAATTTTTTGACATATTTGAGCCCGTTTTAGGATTACCACCTAAGCGAGCAATTGAGTTCAGAATTAATCTTACACCTGAAGCTCTACCTATTACTCGTCCTCCTTATCGCATGTCCAGTAAGGAAAATGAGGAGATGCGCAAACAACTAACTGAACTGGAGACGAAGCAATTTATTCGCTCTAGTTCCTCGCCTTGGGGAGCTTCAGCAATTTTCGTGAAGAAATCCGATGGTACACTTAGGCTTTGCGTCGACTACCGCAAGCTTAATGATCTTACTATTAAGAATAAATATCCTTTACCTCGGATTGATGATCTATTTGATTAACTTAGTGGTGCTAGAGTGTTTTCATAATTGGACTTGGCTACCGATTTTCATCAGCTTCGTATTGCAGAGGATAGTATTCCTTTGACTTCGTTCCATACTCGTTATGGATCTTATGAATGGCTAGTTATACCATTTGGTTTAACGAATGCTCCAGCTTATTTCGTTGACCTTATGAATTGAGTTTTTAAAGATTTTCTCGATCGGTTTATTCTCATCTTTATTAATGATATTCTTGTGTATTCTAAAACCGAGGAGGAACATGAAAAGCATCTTCGAATTGTATTGGAAACTCTTAGGAGCAATCAATTAAAAGCAAAATTTTCTAAATGCCACTTTTGGCAATCTAGTGTGAAGTTTCTCGGTCATATTATTTCCGAATCCGGAATATCAGTGGATCCTTCAAAGATTGAAGCGATTCAAAATTGGAAGAGACCGGAGAGTGTAACGGAAATCCGTAGCTTCCTTGGATTGGCGGATTATTACCGTCGTTTTATCAAGGACTTTCTAAAATTGCCGTGCCTCTCACTAGCTTAACGAAGAAAGGTGTTAAATACATTTGGTCGGACAAATGTGAAACTTCTTTTCAGAAATTAAAAGAACTCCTTTCTGAGGCTCCTATTCTTTTTATTCCCGAAGGGAATCAAGATTTTGTTGTTTATACCGATGCTAGTCGCGTTGGTTTGGGTGTCGTTCTTATGCAAAAAGAACGTGTTATTGCTTATGCTTCTAGGCAATTGAAGCCAGCCGAGACTAAATATGCCACTCATGATTTAGAGCTCGCAGCTATTGTTTTCACCCTTCGTATTTGGCGTCATTATCTTTTGGGAGAAAAATTTATTCTCTACACCGATCATAAGTCTTTGAAATATTTATTCTCTCAAAAGGAACTTAATTTACGTCAACAGTGTTGGCTCGAATTCCTCGCACCTTATGATCTTGATATTCTTTATACTCCCAGAAAGGGAAATCGTGTCGCTGATGCACTTAGTCGCAAGCAACAAGCGGTTGTTTCCATGATGATATCCGAATGGAATAATCTCGAGGTTTTAACCACTTGTGAAATTCGAGATCGTGTTTCCGATTTATGTTCTTCTCTGGTTTTATGTAGCCTTGAGGCTCATCCTTCTCTTTTAGACCGCATTCTTGAAGCTCAAAGGCTAGATCCCGAATTGGCTCTTCTTGGCCAAAATATTAAGGATAAAGTTGATATTGAAGGTTTGAAAGACTTTGATATTGATTCTCATGGCGGCATTCGAAAATTTGGTAGACTTATCGTACCAAATATTAGTGATCTTCGTAAAGATATTTTAGAAGATTCCCATCGTTCTAAATTTACCATTCATCCCGATAGTAGTAAAATGTACGCGGATATGAAGCGACTTTATTATTGGGAGGGAATGAAATCTGATATTGCTAACTTTGTTAAGTGTTGCATGACTTGCCAACTTGTCAAGACCGAACATCAAAGGCCCGGTGGGTTATTGCAACCATTGGAAATTCCAATTTGGAAGTGGGATCAAATTTCCATGGATTTTATTGATGGCCTTCCCCGTTCTCGTTCGAGTCATGATAGCTTATGGGGGATCGTGGATAGACTTACTAAATCCGCCCATTTTATTCCCGTTCGGTCAAACCGAACCGTTCCTCTTCTGGCCAAACTCTTTATCAAAGAAATTGTTAAATTGCATGGAGTTCCTACTTCCATTATTAGTGATCGTGATCCATTGTTTACTAGTGGATTCTGGAAGAGTCTTCAAAAAGCTTTGGGAACGAAGCTTAATTTTAGCACCGCTTATCACCCCCAGTCCGATGGATAAACTGAGCGTGTAACCAAACTCTTGAAGATCTTCTTCATTCTTGTGTGCTTGATTTCGGTGGAAGTTGGGAAGATCATATTTCTCTTGTTGAATTTTCCTATAATAATAGCTTCCAATATAGTATTGGTATGGAACCTTTCGAGGCACTTTATGGAAGGCCATACCGATCTCCTTCTTATTGGCTTGAGGCCGGTGAGAAGCTGGTTTTAGGTCCAGATGTTATTCAGGACTCCATAGAGAAGATTGACCTTATTCGACATAGGATGAAAGAAGCCCAAAGTAGACAAAAATCCTATGCCGATAACCGAAGAAGGAAATTAGAATTTTCTGTTGGAGATCTTGTATTTGTTTGTGTTTCACCTATGAAGGGTGTTGTACGCTTCAGTCGATCGGGAAAATTAGCGCCTCGATATATTGGGCCATTTCCTATCACTGAATGTATTGGTTCCATGGCTTATCGCCTTTTGTTACCGGCTCAATTTTCTGCTATTCATGACGTGTTTCACGTTTCTCAATTACGGATGTGCCTTCGGGATTCCGATTCTATTCTTGAGCCCGGTGTTGTGGAAGAGATTGAAGTTTTGCCTAATTTAACTTATGAGCAGCATCCTATTCGAATTATTGCTTCGGAGGTCAAACGACTTCGAAATAAAGATGTTTCGCTTGTTAAAGTTCAATGGTCCTCAAATCCTAAGGATTGCTCTTGGGAATCTAGAGAATTCATCGAGCGTACACATCCGGACTTACTTTCTCATGCTCTTTAAGGTGAACTTCTTATTTCAAATTTCTTTTGTGTTAATATGCACTTATGGCTGTTACTTTTTATTTCCATCTTATATATTGCGAGGACGCAATTTCTTTAAGGAGGGGAGTCTATAACAACCCGCATATTTATCGATTTTATATTTAAATATTTTATCGTCAGTCGGATTATTGTCCGAAAAGCTACTTTTTGCATACGGTCAAATTAGGACTCGAGACCACTTCCATTGAGTTCAAAATGACGTTTGCAATCTTTTTAAGTATAAACTTTGATTTGTTTGGAGTTGGTGGAATTTCACTACTTTCTCACTTGAGACTTTGGTTTGGGCTTTTAGCCTATTAGACCCAACCTTCACCCCTTCTCTTCATAACTTCATTCTACTTTCTTAAACATTCAAGCTTCATCAAAAATGGGGAAGGGAATGGGAAATTAAAACTCCAATCCTAGGTTTCAACTTCAAATCCATCATCCAACTCCAAATCTAGAGAGAATACATTGGATTCAAGCTTCTTCCATTGCTTTTAAGCTTCTCCATCATCAATTTCGGGAAAAGGTGAGATTTTTATCTCACATTCTTGTCTATAACTATCTTGGATTGTTGGGGATGAATTCCTATCACTTTAGCATGTACATTTGCATTTGCTTTGGATTGGATTGGCGAAAAACTCTAATTTTTAGTGTTTTTGGCAAAAAACTAGGCTTAGGTCGTTCTGCCTATGCCTTCACTTGCTCTGTATAGCTCTCGGCCAACGTAGGTCGCATCGGTACTTTAGGTCGTAGGTCGCATCGGCACTTAGGTCCTTAGGTCGCTCGGCCTTTCCACGACTAGGTCGCTCGCCCCTTACTTCATTAGGTCGTTCGAGTATGAAAAGTCTAACCTTCAGATAGGTCATTCATGTTTAAGTCGTTCGGCAATAGCTCGTTCACCTTCCTTAGGTCGTGCTACTGGTAGGTCACACCATCTCTTACACCATAGGTCGTTGCATCGGCCCATTCCACCCCTTAAGCCCCTAGGTCACTCGGCCTTTATTTTGTTAGGTCGTTCACCCTTAGGTCGCTCGGCCTACATAAGTCGCACCATGCTACTGAGGTTAGCTCTCATCCCATTAGGTCATTTGACCCCATCCCCACCTAGGTCACGTGCTTGGGTCGCTCCATCCATAGGTCGCGTGCTTGGGCCGTTAACCCCTTAGGTCGCTCGCCGACTTAGGCCGCTTCCTCTTTAGGTTGTTAGGTTGCTAATGCCTTAACTCGTTCGCCTTTAGGTTGTTAAACCTTAGGTCGTTTTTCATTAGGTCGTTAGACCTTAATTCGTTCGACCTATTTTACTTTAGATCGTTCCATTGAACTTTAGCTCGGCCTTGTTAGGTCGCATGGGTATTTCTACTTTGATGGTTTTGGAATTGATTTCCTAGGATTTTATTCACGTCTTCGAATGTGAATTTTAGTGAATGGATTTTTTTCCACAATCAATTTTATGACTTGTCACTTTAAAAATATAAAGGTTTCAATACTAGTAGTAAATATCAAAACTCTTTCATCAAAACGATTTCAACACTATTTTATTACAAAGCTCTTTTTCTAAACCGTTTTCCAATCTATTAGTATATACAAGCCTTTACCTCACTCGGATGAGAAATCTAATTAAACGGCTTAGTAAAACAAGTGGTATGAAACGCTTGCGTTTACTTCGTCGGTTTATTCTTGGACTTGTTCGATTGAACCTTTTGTGACAATTTTCTAGTGAAGATCTACAGTTTGTTCGTAAATATTTAAGTTAAGCGAGTGGTTATGGGACTTGAAGCTAAACTCATATATTTACTGACTTAGTGTAATTGACACTTCTTGATGATCATTGATGATCATTTTTGTGTTTTAGACTAGCAATTGTGCGATGTCTCTTTGTCTACGAGGGAGACTAAACCCCATTTGTGTGATGTTTCGACTCACATATGTGGGGTTGCGCCCCATGGTCTTCGGGCCGTTCGTGTGGAGCCTCGGCTCAAAAATAATGGTTAGCTACCATGAGATAGCGTCTCGTTTGTGTGATACACATGTTGGTGAGTTTTCATGCTCCCGTTCTTGTGATAGGCCTCCCCCTTTTTGTGATTTCTGGATTTCGTGTGTTGATTTCTGGAATTTATGCTTCACCAATTTTCGTGATTTCTATTGATAAGTTTTATCAATTTTTGTGCATTGGTGAATTTGTGTGTCATTGACTTGTTGTGAATACAAGTTTTGGGTATGATACCCATTTTTATCTTTGAGAAGATTCTTGTGATATTGGTTTATCTCTTGTTGATTTTCAATTACATACTTATAGTAGTATGCCATTATGGATATTATATGTTTATGCCATACCTCTTATTCTATATCATGTCATCTGATATTTATAGCTAGACTGACCTGTTTATTATTTTCTTATGAAATAATACTCGGGTCAGACCGAGATGTTACAGGTGCTTCTGCTTGACTTCTCTTCTGGGATTACTCTGACTTTTGGCTAACTACTTAGATTAGTAGTTTTTGTTGTATACATTTGAGATATAGATTCCGTGATGTATACTTATTCTTTTATGTAGCTTGTAGCTATTATTTTGTATTATCGTGGATCTTTCAGACCACTACTCTGATGTACACTTTCATGTGTTATATATACATATTCATATCATTTTCCGCCTGTGTGATATGGATGTCTGTGACTGATTTGTGTTATGTTTATTTCTATATTTGTTTCCGAAGATATTATAGCCACCGCATAGTAGCTTTGAGTTTGTTCTGGTATGTCGGATTTCCTCCTGAAATCACATGCATGTCATACTATCTGACATATCGATGCTCGCACAAAGCAATTATACGGAGGGTCGCTCCTCAACAGCCTTATTCTCCGTGCTAGTTGACAGCACTACACCGTAGTGTTCTTGGTTAGCATGGGTATAGAGGTGGGGCGTCACAGTCACCAAGTAGAACCCTTGTTTTGATTCTATAAGAGAACAGGTACCTCCAATAACTGCCTGGGTTCAGTTTTCAAAAATTCCTATTGTTTTGCCGTCTTTAACTGGTACTGATTGTTAGTAAATTTTATTAGTGATTTTGATTGCTTTGATATGGCAGTTGTTAAGAGGAATAGACTTATTTATGCAAGAGCTCTAATTGAGATCAAGTCGGACCTTTTGTTACCATCTATTTTTCCCTTGGAGCCTTTTTATGGGCATGTGGCCCTTGTTGACATTAACTACAAATGGAAGTCGCTGATCTGTAATACATGTCTTTCTTTTAGTCATCTTGCCTCTCCTAGTAAGCACTCTCCCTTCTCTATACCATTCGTGACAGTTGTGAAAACTAATATCCAATTTTCCATTCCTAATAAAATCCCTTTTCTTATGGTGGCGAAACATAAGTGGATGCCCAAGAAACTCATCTTGTTGCAACAGTTTTGTGGAAGAAAGTCAACATGCTCCTCTTTGAGCCTATCTCCTAAAATCCAAATGAAATGACTAGGGTACATGAGGCTACCTTGTTTAGATATAACCATTCAGATGATACATATATCGAGTTTATGGCAGATGTAGACGGGGTGTAGAGGTTATTATTCTACCATGTGTCTGGGGATTCTCTTGTGCTCACCATGGATGGTCAGTATGGTCAGCTTATCTAGGAAATTTTGGAAGATGAAAGTTAGGATAGGAAATATATCTACATTGACGAGTCAGTTATATATGCCTCCAACACTGCCATTTTATCTAGTGAACATCTCCATGTTTTAGGCTTTGTTACCAATGAGTTAGAGAGTGGTTCATCCTCTGTCAAGGGGGCTAGATGTATATTTCTTTTAGTATACGAGACAATGTGATCCCGCTCCTGCTCTAAATTGTGTCTTTATTGTTGCTGAGGCATTTATGCCTCACAAATGCTTATTCGTGTAAATAAAGTGGATGGCCACTTAAAAACCGACAAGCCTGGGAAAAATATAAATTAAATAATGCATAATGAATTAAAAAGGAAATTCTTTGATATTTCCCTCTTTATCCCGCTACCTGATGCATTTGATACAATAGTTAAATGGTTACTTTTCAAGTATATTTGCTTGTGAATTAGCTAACAGATAGAGTGACTCATGAATTAAAATTAAACCATATTATATAAGCAAAAATACAAGAATCTTATTTATTTTTATGAAGTTGTGCGACCTTCGTATGGTTGTATATGTTTTACTTATTATGATGTGATGATGTATGAATCCTGTTTAATTTTTTGTCATCACTTCTGATATGTGATAAATGAATATAACTTATAAAGTTATTAAAGTGTGTATAATTAGGGTTGACTCTCAAGTGAGTAGAACTGCATCTGAGATATCAAAGGGATCCAAAAGTGGGATGTTATAACTAATTGTAGTTAATGAAATGTAATGAAAACTAATGGGTTAACGAGACTAGGAGAACTTCAAAGGCTCATGACAAGTATGCTTTTCGGGTTGTGTAACCGAGGTTATAGTGTGCAACCAACTCCTAAGTAGGTTAGTGGGATCCAATATTGTGTAATCCCTTGAAATACATTGCATGAAAAATAAAAGAGAGATAGCAACCTAGAAGTGAGGTAACTATAATGAATGAATTAATAAAAATAAATGATACCTAATTATGGTTCCTAGGTAATACTAGAGAAATGAATAAACTATGATATATAGCTGAATTTGGGATGAATACTATTGTATAACATTTATATTAACTTATGCAAGTTAAATTGTTGTTTTCCTTTTACATGTTTATAATAAACTATATAATAGGATGATGATAATGCTTATGTTGATGTTTGATTGTTAGTGACATTATTTTATATGCTAACTAATAGAGTTAGGGATATGCCCTAGGGGCAATTATGTAATTGTTACATATAACTAACTCGATAACCAATTTTGTTCGAAATAAAAGGTATTTTCTTTCTATTACATACTTGATATAATATGTATATTAATTAAATAATTTAATTAAAAGTATATATAATAGGAAATCCATAAATGGACATTTTGTGATAGTAGTTACAATGTGTTGTAATCATGAGTGATTTATCACTATAAAATAGACATACCTATTGAATATTCCTAGTCAAGATGTATTGAGATTGCTTATCGATACATCCATTGAGACTAGATTACGTAATGCCCTCTAAATATTGGACAGTGTATTACTCATGTCTGCTGGGGACACTGAGGGATTACGTATTGATATTTATTAGATAACTATGGAATGACTCACTCGATAGATGTCTATTGGTTAATATAACTTAGGTCAAACATCAAATATCGCTGTGATAATATTATACAATTCCATCTACTTAATAGTACAATCAAGCTTCAATGTGGAAACTTCATTTTGATTATAATTAAATTGTGGCATGACATCCATCGAATGACTATAGATGGGTCGAGTGGAATTATCGAAAGTGAGACACTCGTCTTCTCAATTATATGAGGTTAGTACATAGTCAACTAAAGTCAACTCAAAATCAAATTATCTAGCCATAGTAGTTCGGTTAATAATAATTGTTATTATTAAACCATGGATTTTGTGTTTGGACTACAAAGCTGAATATGGACGATATTGGAATTTTGACTATTACCAAATTCCATGTCATATTGTGATATATTTTTTGATGAAGAGAATATGTGTAAATAATTGTCAATGTTGACAAATGCTTAATAAAGAAAAATTGGATTTTACTAAAGGTAAGTAAGCGATAAATTTGGCCATAATATCACAACATCTATTAAGCAATGTATGAACTTTAATATTCGAATTGTTCGATATTAATTGCCGACCGAATTTACACTTAAGGGTCACACAATCGAAATATTGAATATTCCTATTACCACCTGATTTAATTAATTGCAATTATTATAAATTAAATAATATTAGTGAAATATTAATTATAAAATTTTATTTACTTCATGTTACTAGTATTAAATAATGTGTATATAATATTTATAAACACATGTATTGATATACCATATCAATGTGCACTTGAATTAGATTTAAATGTAATGTTTATTGATCAGGCTTGAAACAAGTTTGTAGCCCATAGTGGACCATAGGATAGCTGGTCACATCAAGGAGGAAGGGATGGAAATTTGATTCAAATAAGGAGGTTGTAACGACCCGTAATTTTCGATGATTAAATTTTTTAATTAAATAAGTTTTAGGAATTTAATGCTTTGGAAAATTAAAAATTTAAGATTTATTAATGAGAAAAATAACTAGAATGAAATGTAATAATGTAATTTAAGGCAATTGATAACTACGTTAATGTAATTTCTATTGATTGAAATAATTGCAAAGTTAATTTGGCTATAAACTATAAATAAGGAAATTAACCAAATGTTGTATTAATTAGTGAAATAATATGCAATTAATTGTAATTGGATAAAATTAGTGTTATGTAAGTAGTTATAACATTTGTTTGTAGATAATAAACTCATAAATGTGATTAAATTAAGTAAAAGGTGACAATTATTATTTGTTACCTATTTATTTAATCTGTTAAATTAAATTGGAAACTAATTGCAATTAAATGTAATTAAATAATACGTTAATATGAGTTAAGACGATAACTGTAAAAATGTGAACGTAATAAAATGTATAGTAATGTCAATTGTATTCATAAGCCAATAATTGATTTAATAACAAGAGTGAAATCAAGATAAATGGATTTATTGGGATTTTAAATTATAATTAATGAATTTACAGTTGAAACTGAACATTGTAATTAGTGTAATATTCAACATTGAATTGATATGGAATTTTTTTTAAAAGATTATAAATTACTTGGTAATCAAAAATGATAAAAATTGTTAGTTATTAAATTTGAAATTAAAAATTGTTTTAATAAATTTAATAATAATTTATTTAATTAACGTGAAAATAGCCATTTTGGCCACTGTCTTGGATTTCA
Source organism: Allium fistulosum (assembly GCA_030737815.1). Taxonomy (NCBI): domain Eukaryota; kingdom Viridiplantae; phylum Streptophyta; class Magnoliopsida; order Asparagales; family Amaryllidaceae; genus Allium; species Allium fistulosum. The sequence goes on from CM060904.1 coordinate 532,786,585, forward strand.
ACGAAACCAGTTTCATCGGATCCGTAACGGTGAATTGTTATAGGATTTCAAGTTTCATAGCGATCGGACTTGTCATTTGATCGTGCGGGCTCGAAACGCATAGAAATCAATTTAATGAAATCAATTTGAAATAAGCTGATTTTAAAAGCTAACTTCTTCATACAATGGAATTAGGACTTGAAACCTATTTCATTGAGTTTAAAAATATTGAAAACATCTAGTTTGATATGTGGGATGACCTGCTTTCGTTCCGGAAGCGAAACGGGCTTTTCTGGTCGTTATTGTCGTTCGTACCAATTTGATACGTGTTCATTTTGTTATTGGGCTTTGTTCATATAAATAGATTCTTTTAAACCCTAGAAGCCTTTCTATTTCTTTTCACAGTGTGTAAAAATCTGCTGACTCTTCCTTCTACTAATGGTAGAAACCCAATTTTCATTCAAACCCTAAATTCAATTTCCAAATCAATTTCAAAATCAAACTCCTCCAAACCCTATCATATCATATACTGTTTTGAAGCTATCGACGAGCATAACTTACTGGTGCAATTCGTTTTTCGATTGAATGCACCGTTTGTCAACAAATCGCCGATTTAACCTCACCCGTCCATTCTAGGTTTTGACGATCCAACGGTAGATCGTCGCCCGATCGACGATCGGGAAGCGCCGTTAGGAGGAGGAGGAAGAGCAGCTCCTATTCATGAACTTCGTTCCTCTCGAAGTTGAGGGGATTTTCCTGAAAGTACACTTGAATGTGGACGGCGGCGTGGTCAACAGGTGGGGCCGGACGAGGCGTCGCTCAGGGCCTAGGATCGGCTGGAGGTGAAGGTGATAGTGGCGTCCTCTGATCTAGTCGATAGTGATGGTAGGCGGCTCGATGGGTAGATCTTGGTGGCGGCGGTTTTATCTTAACCTATAGGTTTCAAATGCGATGAACAGTGGCAGGAGTTAGGGTTAGCGGGGGGTGACGTGTCAACGTGTAAGTTAATTTGTTTATTATTTTATTTATTTATTTTAATTTTGAATTCCAATCGTTCTAACATCGATAACTTTTACGTAAGAGGTCGGATTTACGCGTGGTTTGTTCCGCTGCGATCGTATCGAAATTTCGGACTTTATGGAACTAGTTTGAACAAATTATAAGACTGTTGAATTTTGGGCCATATTTTGAATTTCAAATCGATTTGAATCAAAGTGAGTGTTTTAACCTTCTCGCAACTACTAAATTATCTTATGTTAGTAAAATTTAATTTATGATATAATTAGAAGTTGATTGACTGCCGTTTGATTTATTTAAACCGTCATTCCAATTAAATCAGAATTTATTGAATATCATTGCCATTTAATTTAATATTAAATTTTAATTTGCCAATTTATACATGTTAATAATAATCAGTTATCTATTGATGTTAATTGGTTGATTGAATGGTGATTGTGATGGATGTTTGATTGTTGATATTGGATGTCTGGATGTTATATTTATATTGTTATAACACTACAAGTTCCTCTAGTTTATTGTTAGAAAATCCCTATGGGTTGAAATGATACATACTTGAACGATCTGATAGATTAAGGAGAAATCGTTATGAGTTGAAATGATAGACTCAAGTGATTTCATGGATTTGAAGTTAAATTTGGGATTGCAGGTTGAAATGATATATACTCGTATATTTAAATGTATTGCAGATTGAAATGATATACATCCGTATCTCTTGACCATAGGGTATAAAATTATATACGGACACCGGATTGGTTAAATTAAACGATTTTAAACTCTTAAATCTTGAATTGGGTTAAATGATATTTTGAAGGAAATTGATTTATATAAATTGAATTATTTTTGAAAATCCAAGTTTAAATGTTGGAATTGGAAATTGGTTTAAATTGAAAATTTAAAGTTAGATTTGAAGTATAAATGAAATTTATCTAAATTGAGTTATTGAAATATTGAATATTTAAACTTCAAAATCTGTTAAAATTGGAATATTTTAAATTTATAATTTGAACATGGATTTGAAATCGATATTAATTTAATGATTTTAAATGAGAATCTGAACTGAAAGACAAAATTTAGTTTGTTGATTTGAAAGCTGGACACGGTCCAGATGTGTTGAAATGAAAGAATAGTTTAATTTGATATTTATTTTAAATTCATTATTTTAATATAAACTGTTTAAAATATATTATTTTTAAATCCTGATTTTAAGATTTTCGAACTATTAAACTAATTTAATCTATTTTAAACTATTTTAAACTATTTTAATCAATTTAAACTATTTTAATTTATTTTAATCTATTTAATCCAATTTAATCTATTTTAACCTATTTTGAACTAATTAATCCATTCTAGTCTATTTTAAATCTATTTAATCTATTATAAATCTATTTAAACTATTTTAAATCTATTTAAACTATTTTAAATCCATTTAAACTATTTTAAATCCATTTAAACTATTTTAATCTATTTTTAAACCATTTTAGAGTATTTTAACTATTTAAAAATTTATTTTAAACTATGCCTATCATAAATCCATTTAAACTAATTTAATCTATTTTTAAACTATTTTAGAGTATTTTAACTATTTAAAAATTTATTTTAAACTATGCTAAACTATTTAAACTATTTATAACTATATAAACTATTTTCTAAATTTCGGAATGTGTAAAGTGAAAGTGTTTATATTTAAATCCTTGATTTTAAAGCGAAGATGGTTAAATGATGTTATAACTTAAGTTGGGATTTGAAATGATATTTACTAGTGAAATGACATATTTGAGTAAATATAATGATTTTGAAATAAGAGTTAACCTATTTTAGGAATATGGTTTCGAAAGGGATATGATTTCAAAAGTGATATGATTTCGAAAGTGAATATAATTTCAAAAGCGATATAGTTTTGAGAATATGATATGTTGATATCAATTATGAAATGGTTTTGGAAATTTAAAAGAACCATCCGGTGTGAAATAAGCGTTTGGTTGTTAAAGAGACTAGGATCGGATATTGTCGTACTCTGCCAATACCCGAAAACCGCTTTAATAACTATGTACGTGGTGGAGATTCTAGAATGAAGTAGGATGGTTTGGCGAACGATTCTATATGAGGTATTAAGGTATCCCTAACTCCCGTGAGTCAGCTTGATGTGACTAAAACATGAGCCACGCCCGGACAAGTAAAGTCGCACCTCCGATCGGATATGCTTCTTCGATACCATATTATGACTTTGTGATTGATTTGGTGGCCACCTCTCGATTTTGATTATGGGAGTGTGTTACGAGGTGGGCGTTAGTAGCTGCTATGCGTTACCACCAGTCCGGATCCGCAAAACGGTAATATCCTACTCTGGGCATTGCCTCGCGTGCCTTGTCACATGCCTTATCGCGCCCATTACGAGTTTGGTTTGTGTCGTACCTATGGAGTGCTCCCTGATAGTCCACCAGTTTATGGTGGAGTTTACAGTATCTGTATAGACTATGGCATTTATATAAAAATGTGTTAAGGGGGATATGGGTAATGCCTTAACGCTATTTTAATACTTCACTTTACTGTAGACACTATTATAATAGCGTATTGTACTATATATGTAGATAGTTTAACGGATCCTCGGGATATGGTAATCCCAATAATCTCTTAAGTTATTGCACGCACGTTAGACACTTGATAAGAGATGTCAGAACTCGTAAACATCTCTGACGCCATTACACTCATATTTATTTACTGTTGATTTAACTTACATAAGTTCTTTTAGTTCTGACTCGAGTGTTTTGTCTTTTCATTACGCTTGGGTCAGTTTAAGCTTTTGAGTGTATCGAAGACTGCTTTTCTGGAGGACGAATACGAAGATTTAGTACTATTATTATTTATTATATTTATCCCACTACATCATGTTGTGCCGCTATATTATTTATTTATTACTAATGTATGTACTATGATTATGTACTTTAAAAGTGTAATCAAATGTTATTTGTAAAACAGCTTCATGAACTATTTATTTGATTATTATATTTTGTCATTTCGATGTGAGATTCTATGTTTGTTTTTTTCTTTCTTTCTCTGCTTTCTCTTATTTACCCCATAACAATCCTCCCTTTTGAATGGTTTGAGTATGACGTGTGTGGTTTATCGTCGATTTAAACGGTCCAAAAAGATGGGTCATTACATTTGGTATCAGAGCAAGGTTTAGCGATAATCTTAGCTTTGTGGGGTCTGACTCATTAGGAATAGGGTAGTAATACCCTAGAATGAGTCGCTGAGTGTGTATATATGAGAGAGCGTATTTGTTAGTGTTATAAAAATGTTTTTATATTGTGTTAATTTATTCTGTTTAGTATTTATAAATTCTAGTCGATACATGGGACACTATGTCATTGATAGGGATTTCTAAGCACTTAATAGGGCAGACCAACACAATATTGTTTTGAAATATAGGTAAATGAAGTAATTTTACCTAGTATTATATATTGTATATAAAAGAATAATTTTTATAAATGATATAGTTGGATGTGATATGCTGTTGTTAGGTAGAGAAATTTTATAAATATTGATTGTAATATAGGATTTACAAGTAAAGTAATATAAATTAGAATTTGAGAACTTAATTTCGGGGGTTTTGAAATTGGTTTTTCAAAGGATTTTGGAATATAATATTAATATTATTTGGAAGTATTTTCGAATATAAATATTTTCAATATGATTCAAAGGAAATGTTTTAAAGGAAATTTTAAAGGAAATAAACTTTGTACTCCCCTCTCTGTCACTAGGAAATCATTTCGGTGATGAGTGCACGCATCATTGACGTTCATTTTCGAGTTTCAAAGTGGGAAGACCGCTGTAGTAGTTATACTACACATTTGTTTTGATAACGAATCTTAAATTTTAATCTCTAAATGTGATTGGATATATATAAGTTATGAGTGTGTGTGTATATATATATATTATATTGAATAATTTCAAATGTGACCCAGAGTTTAGTTCTTAAACTTTCTAATAATTAGTAGCTTTCAATTATTGGAATGAATGAAACCTTGACTATATTAATAATTGGAAACTTCTAAAAATGAAAAATAAGAAATTCGATGCTAAGTGATTAATGAAATATATAAGAAATTGAAAATCTGTAACTTGTAGATATGAAAATTTAGAAGGTGTAACTATTGAACATTTTGTTAACTAAAATGAATAAGATAAACTTGTGTAACATTCAATTACCTTCTAAAAGACATATGTATAACTTACCAAATGTTAAAAGTTGTAATGTTAATAAGAATATGTAATGGAATATTATACAAGTAAAACTTCAGTAATGAAGGTGTTCAATGGAATTACTTCAATAAATAAGAATTCTGATGTTATAAATTGTTATAAACGTAAGTTAATGATTTGAGATTGCTAGTAATAAAATTTAATAGAAAAGTGATTATTGTAAGTAATTGATTATAAACTTAAGTTAATGTTTGAAGTCATGTTGAATAGTAAAAGTGAATACTATATTAATTAAATACTTATAACTTTAGAAAATGTTGAAATTAAATGATTAGAAATAGATTTAATATTCAACAATGCTATATATGAAGGAAATGAATAAGAAGAAAAAGACAAGGTTGAAATTCTAAGTATGATTTGATTCACAAATGAATATTGATGTTAAAGAGGAAATTAAAGTAAATAATAAATGTGAATTTACTGAAATAAGACGTATGCAATACTTCAATAATGAATTCATTGATGATCTAAATAATTGAAATGGAAATAACTTGTGTAAGTAATGAAAATGACATTGTATGAATGAATGGGTAATGAATTTTGGAAGTAATTAATGTAAATTGAAGAAAATAATCATTGTATGAATGAAAAAAACGAAAAATAAATGATGTAAAAGGAGATTAATAAGAATAAACTTAATAATATTTGAAATTATTGTTTGTTTTGGCTTATTAGATTGTAGGAAAGGATACTTCTAACTATATAAAGAAGTATAAATAATCTATTGAGTTTTATCTAAGGCTGTTGAGCGTAGGGTAGACTTGGTAGTTTATTTATTATTTTATATGATTAAAAGCTTCTGAACCCGAACAAACCATTTGTTTTGGATGCTATGATGTATGATTTATTACTTCGATTGCATGTAATGATTGTATGTTTTGTTTGCAAGTGATTGTTGTTATGTTGTGTTGGTTTGTTTTACTATTGGTTGAAGCAACTAAATATTTCTCTTCTACATAATTCTAACTTCTTTGGATTTTATAAGTGAAATACATGTTTATTGTGATGCCCCACCACGAGACCCACATTAACAAAGAGTATTACTGGGTAATACTGTCTGCTAATGTAGAGAATATGGCTGGATAGGATCGACCATCTATAGCCTTGTCTTAAATATCCATTAAATACGTCGACAAATGCCATATATATATATATATTTCTATCTCAAGTGGATCGACATATCCAATAAATACTTAATACAAAGCCATAGGTGGCTATAGGATCTATCAGAACAAAATACAATAACTCGAATGCAAAACACATCATAGAACAGTAGATCATCACATATATATATGTATACAAATACATCATAGAGTATACAAAATGATACATGTCAAGTGATATAGCAACCATAATATACAAGCGAGTTAAAAGAATATAGATATCAGAGTAGCAACAAAAGGACTACCCAAAAAGCTATAACAAAAAGAGCTAGCAAAATAGTTCATGCGGAAGTAGAATAGGCTAAGTCCAAATGTACCTAACCTAAAACACCTCGGTTTGACCCGAGTATAAAATACACGGGTCGGTCTAGCTAAACAAATCAGTTTACAAGGATAAACGATAATATGAGCATAAGCATAATGTGATAATATGGTATTACTACAAAAACGTATAATCTCAAAAGAGATAAAATAACCCATAAAACGCTAAAAGTAGCAAGCCTCATATCATCGGCATTCATAAAACATCAAATATGGTTTAGGGGAAAAACCTAAATCCGCCATCTTGGCAAACCCAAAACATGCTTAAAGAGATCCCATCTCAAACACGCCATAAGGCAAATATATCTCCAAAGAGGAGAATAAAATCTTAAGTAAACGCCAAAAGGCAAATCTCATATAACGCCAGTGTAGGCAATTCAAATCTCAAAAATAGAACTCCCAAGAGTTCAAATTTCCAAAAGGTAATCGCCACAAATATATATCGAATGGTTCAGTGGACCAATTCCGGAAAAGGGCGATACACTAGGGAAATTACAAACATCAATGAAATCATCTCAAAGATATAGCACATGCTTATGGCCGAAGCCTGCCAAGTACTATTCTCCCAAAATAAGGCGCCACGTCTCTTAGACAAACGTCCCGAAGGACAAATAAATACGTCTCTTAGACAAACATCCCGAAGTACAACATCCCGAAGGACAAATACGTCGTAATGACAAACGTCTCTTAGACAAACATCACGAAGGACAAATGACCTGAAGGTCCAGTACTGGAAAATAAGTCTCTTAGACAAATGTGTCACAGACTCTCAGATAGGAACCCGAACAGTGTTAACGTGTGTCCCATACCACACGTTCACACTAAAAGGTTTACTAACCGCTAGTAAATTTCACACTCAAAGAAGTAAAAAGTTTACCTCATCTCATCGGTAAACTCGATCCAAAGGTCAAAACGATCAAACAAACAAGTTAGGAATTAACCGATAATATAAACGCTCGTGTCCCATACCACGTGTTTTACCAAACCGTTTAATTCTCCTTCTCATTCGCTCGAATAGTGCAAAAAACGTGTATTTATACATAAAATAATTTACTTGAGAAAACAAGCTTTTAATACCAATTTTGAAAGCCATATTTGAAAATTCCCTTATTATCGAGAATAAACAGATTCTATATTTGAAAATACTTTAGAAATATGATATAATAATAATTTAAAATTCCCGTTTATTTAAAAAATATTTCAAAAAGGTTTGGAAAAATCCGTGCTCGAAAACGAATAAAAACCCAAGAAATCACTCAAATCGATATTTGAATTCAATTCATATTAAATTCAAATTTAATCCAAATTTGAATTTCAAAATCTCCAAAATTTGGCTAGTCTGCTGATAGACATCATGGCCTCAAAAAATTTCGGGAATATCATAAAACATGAAGTAAAAGTCAAAAGTCGGACTTTGTATCATGAAGTAAAATAGTTTCGACCACCTAAATATCATAATTTTACAAAACTTAAAACATGAAAGTTGTAGGCAAAAGTCTCAGATTTTAAACAAGAAAAATATCATTTAATTTGAATTTATGGTTTAAAAGTTATGACCGAAATAATTTTCAAATGTAAATTCATTGTCGCTGTCGTTTATTCTCAAGGTAGCGACAAAAATTATGATTTTGACTATATAAAGCTCAATATTTAGCAAAGCATAAAACATGAAAGTTGTAGCTAAAAGTATAAGCTTTCTAGAATATTATAAATTAACAAATTTAGATCGAAGACAAAAAAGATATGGCCAAAACAATTCTGTGTTTCAAAGTTGAAATTAAAAACACAGGACAGAGTGGTTACCTGCTCTTCAAACACATATTACGGTTAGCAAATTGTAGATTTAAAGAAAATAATTAACATAAATGTTGTTCCTTATAAATATACCTTCCAAATGAAAAAAAACCTCACTCAATTTCGATTTACCATTCAAAAATTATAGTGATTTTAGTTTTAGCTTTCAACTCAGAAAATCGACAGAGCAGAGCATGTGTATCAGTTTCAAACCCAATTTCGACCCTATAGATCATAGAATTTGCAGAAACTTACAACATAAAAGTTCTTCCTTAATGTCTTAGCTTTCAAACAAAAAATAGTATACTTAATTCGGATTTGTGGCTAAAAAGTTATGACCATTTTACTGTTAGATATCAACTCAGGAAATTTGAAATGGTTGTGCTATAACATCAGTTTCAAACTTAATTTAGACCCATTTAAACATAGAGTTTCGAAAAATGATCAAAATAGAACTTATAGCTTATTTAAATATCCTTTAACCACAAATAGAATGAATGAATTCGGATCATTCTACATTGAGATATTGTTGTTTTACTACAGCAATGTTCACAAATAAATTTCAGCAACCACTTTGCAAATTTCAACAATTCAATCAAATTACTCAAATCATTCAACTATTTATTGATACTTATCACTCAGTTCAAAGAATTAAGACTTTATAGAGATAGATATGTGAGTTTGCAACTCACCTTAGAAATTTTGAAGAGCAAACCCTTTGAAATTCGAAGAAAGATGGAAGCTTGCCTTTGATTTTAGCTTTTAGAATCTGAAAAAGAAGTTTGTATATACATGCAAGCACAAAAACTCAATTACAAACAGCAACTCACAAAAATCAGAAATAGATGAAAGGAATTTTGGTTTTGGGATGGATTACCTGAATAACCGGCTATAATTTGATAAATTTTCAGCAAAGGAAATAAGAACATTGAAGATTTAGAGCTTAGGGTTTAGAAAGAGGAATGGTTTTTGAGTTTTGTTTTACTGTGAAAGAGAATGAACGTACTGATGTTTGAGGAAGAGAAAGATGTTTCTCATTTCTTTACATGTTAGAATGAAAATGGGCTTACCCCAATATTTAATTAAACTAAAAATCAAATTAACTCTCTAACCACTTAAACACATATATACACCTATGTCATTAATAAAACAACATATATATACAAGATTTTAACATAATAAAATCTTTCCAACATATTTTCAAGTTTAACAAACATTTTAACAACAATTAAAAAGATAATTTAGTTACAAAAATATTTTTCATTATTAAAAACTCTTATTTCAATTAAATGTACAATTTACACTATAATTTACACAAAACTTTATTTTTAACACCAAAAATTACACAAAAAATATTTCCTTGTATAATTAAATTTAACAAACTATTTTAACATCATTCTTACTTTCAAAAATTATTTTTTTATCCAATATTTCACCTTTTTATTTACAATAAACAACATATTAAATTAAATACTTCATTTAAAATCAATAAATGCCACATTTGGCAATAATTGCTAGAATTATTGCATTTTCTCAAATTACAATCATATATTGCTCATTTCGAATCCAGATAATCAAAATAAAGTTTTTAAAACTTTATTCTTAACTTTTTATATTTATTTCAACAAATTATTATTGAATTAACACTTTTTTTTCTTTTATTTAATCCAATAAATTACCAAATTAATATATTCATTTTTCACCATTTATTACCAATATTATCATATGAACTCCATTTTATTCTTTCCAAATTCATTGTTTATTCAAAATAAGCAATTTTAAATGTCCAATTTATTTTTGTTTCTCTATTATTAAATTGTAACCACTGTTATAATTAAATTTCTAGGTAATCACCAAAACCAGGGTTGTTACATTTATGGAAGCAATAGCTATTATTTTTTGTTTCGTAAATAAGTGTTGTTTGCCCAACAAATAGGTACGTTTTCGGATTACGGTTTTGTAGCGATATTATATTATTTTTCCCATGGTTTGGGATATTTTATTTTTAAATATGATATATATATATATATGTTTATTATTGATATTATTATTTCTCCGGACCTCTCCGTACAAAGGGAACTCTACCGAAATTTTCCTTGAATTTTGGACTTAAAATTTTTTGTGAAAAGTGGAAATGTTTTTCAGACTTTTACTAAACTTGAGTACGAAGATATAATTATTTATTGATTGATAGGTTTTATTTAATTTATTTAATTATGTAAATTAATGGTTATAAATTGAATAGTTTGAATACAATATATTAATTCCTTAATTCCCTCTTTGCCTTTTTCGAGGACGAAAGGTTTTGAATGGGGGAGAGTGAAACGACCCGTAATTTTCAATAATTAAAATTTTTAATTAAATAAGTTTTAGGAATTTAATGCTGTGAAAAATTAAAAATTTAAGATTTATTAATGAGAAAAATAACTAGAATGAAATGTAATAATGTAATTTAAGGCAATTGATAACTACGTTAATGTAATTTCAATTGATTGAAATAATTGCAAAGTTAATTTGGCTATAAATTGTAAATAAGGAAATAAACCAAATGTTGTATTAATTCGTGAAATAATATGTAATTAATTGTAATTGGATAAAATTAGTGCTGTGTAAATAGTTATAACATTTGTTTGTAGACAATAAACTCATAAATGTGATTAAATAAAGTAAAAGGTGACAATTGTTATTTGTTACCTATTTATTTAATCTATTAAATTAAATTGGAAATCAATTGCAATTAAATGTAATTAAATACTACGTTAATATGAGTTAAGATGATAACTGTTAAAATGTGAACGTAATAAAATGTATAGTAATGTCAATTATATGCATAAGCCAATATTTGATTTAATAATAAGAGTGAAATCAAGATAAATGGATTTATTGGGATTTTAAATTATAATTAATGAATTTACAGTTGAAACTGAACATTGTAATTAGTGTAATATTCAACATTGAATTGATATGGAATTTTTTTAAAAGATTATAAATTACTTGGTAATCAAAAATGATAAAAATTGTTAGTTATTAAATTTGAAATTAAAATGTGATTTATAAATTTAATAATAATTTATTTAACTAACGTGAAAATAGTCATTTTGGCCACTATCTCGGATTACGACGAAACCAGTTTCATCGGATCCGTAACGGTGAATTATTGTAGGATTTAAAGTTTCGTAGCGATTGGACTTGTCGTTTGATCGTGCGGGCTCAAAACGCATAGAAATTAATTTACTAAAATCAATTTGAAATAAGCTGATTTTAAAAGCTAACTCCATACGATGGAATTAGGACTTGAAACCTTTTCCATTGAGTTTAAAAATATCGAGCACATCTACTTTGATATATGGGATGATCTGCTTTCTTTCCGGAAGCGAAACAAGCATTTCGGGTCGTTATTGTTGTTCGTACCAATTCGATATGTGTTCATTTTCTTATCGGGCTTTGTTCATATAAATAGATTTTTTTAAACCCTAGAAGCCATTCTATTTCTTATCACAGTACGTACAAATCTGTTGGCTCTTCCTTCTTCTAATCGCAAAAACCCAATTACATTCAAACCCTAAATTCAATTTCCAAATCAATTTCAAAATCAAACTCCTCCAAACCCTATCATATTATATACTGTTTTGAAGCTATCAACGAGCATAACTCTCTAGTACAATTCATTTTTCAATTCGATGAACCGTTTGTCTAGAAATCACCAATTTAACCTCAGCCGTCCATTCTAGGTTTTGACGATCCAACGGTGGATCGTCGCCCGATCGACGATCGGGAGGCACCGTTGGGAAGAGGAGGAAGAGCACCTCCTGTTCATGGCCTTCGTTCGTCTCGAATTTGAGGGGATTCGCCTGAAAATACACTTGAATGTGGGCGGCGACATGGTCAACAGGTGGGGCCGGATCAGGCGGCGCTCAGGGCCTAGGGTCGACCTGAGGTGAAGGTGATGGTGGCGTCCTCTGATCTGGTTGATAATGATGGTAGGCGGCGCGATGGGTAGATCTTGGCCACGGTGGTTGTATCTCGACCTGTAGGTTTCAAACGCAATGAACATAGGTAGGAATTAGGGTTAGCGAGGGGTGACGTGTCAACATGTAAGTTAATTTGTTTATTATTTTATATATTTATTTTAATTTTGAATTTCAATCGTTCTAACATCGATAACTTTTACGTACGAGGTCGAATTTATGCACGGTTTGTCCCGCTGCGATTGTATCGAAATTTCGGACTTTAGGGAACTGGTTTGAATGAATTCTGAGACTGTTAAATTTTGGGCCTTATTTTGGATTTCAAATCGATTTGAAATCAAAGGTGAGTGTTTTAACCCTCTCACAACTACTAATTATCTTATATTAGTAAAATTTAAGTTATGATATGACTAGAAGTTGATTGACTGCTGTTTGATTTATCTAAACCGTCATTCCAGTTAAATCTGAATTTATTGAATATCATTGCCATTTAATTTAATATTAAATATTAATTTGCCAGTTTATACCTGTTAATAATAATCAGTTATCTATTGATGTTTATTGGTTGATTGAATGGTGATTATGATGGATGTTTGATTGTTGATATTGGATGCCTGGATGTTATATTTATATTGTTATAACACTGCAAGTTCCCCTAGTTTATTGTTAGAAAATTCCTATGGGTTGAAATGATACATACCCGAACGATCTGATAAATTAGGGAGAAATCATTATGAGTTAAATTGATAGACTTAAGCGTTTTCATGGATTTGAAGTTAAATTTGGGATTGTAGGTTGAAATGATATATACCGGTATATTTAAATGTGTTGTGGATTGAAATGATATACATCAGTATCACTTGACCATAGGGTAGAAAATTATATACGGACGCCGAATAGGTTAAATTAAACGATTTTAAACCCTTAAATCTTGAATTTGGTTAAATAATATTTTGAAGGAAATTGACTTATATAAACTGAATTATTTTTGAAAATCCAAGTTTAAATGTTGGAATTGGAAATTGGTTTAAATTGAAATTTTAAAGTTAGATTTGAAGTATAAATGAAATTTATCGAAATTGAGTTATTGAAATATTGAATATTTAAACTTCAAAATCTGTTAAAATTGGAATAGTTTAAATTTATAATTCGAACATGGATTTGAAATCAATATTGATTTGATGGTTTTAAATGAGAATCTGAACTGAAAGATGAAATTTAGTTTGTTGATTTGAAAGCTGGACATGGTCCAGATGTGTTGAAATGAAAGAAATAGTTTAATTTGATATTTATTTAAAATTTATTATTTTAATATAAACTGTTTAAAATATATTATTTTTAAATCCTGATTTTAAGATTTTCAAACTATTAAACTAATTTAATCTATTTTTAAACTATTTTAAACTATTTTAATCAATTTAAACTATTTTAATTTATTTTAATCTATTTAATCCAATTTAATCTATTTTAACCTATTTGAAACTAATTAACCCATTTTAGTTAATTTTAAATCTATTTAATTAATTCTAAATATATTTAAACTATTTTAAATCTATTTAAACTTTTTTAAATCCATTTAAACTATCTTTGTGAGAATCCAAAAACTCCAAGATAAGCAACTCCGATGAATGAACTAGCTCCAGATAATCTACTAAACCTGAATATCTGAAAAGAAAACCCAACTCTAGACTGCTCGTGTGGAAAATTATGAGCACCCAGAGTTTAGGAAGGAACAATAAACTCCGGATCAGTCATGGGACTGGTGTGAGCAACAAAAACAGTTTATCTTTAAAACAAACACAACAGAACTTTAAACATTGAAAATCGCAATGCTTTTTAGAAAATGAAACTACCATAAGACCTCCCGCCACACACACAATGCAAACGCAGAATTGGAGGAGATTTCTTCTTATGATAGTCAAAGATGCTTACTACGCAAAATCAATTGAATATTATCATTAGTGCATAGTGGAAAACATTTCGAAAGTATAATATCAATCTTAGCCAGCATAGACATTTCGAACTATGCCTACTATAGCTACCATCCAAACAGTGGGGCGCCACCATAAGTGAATGGCAGGTTCTACAACTAAAACCGTACAAGTTTCGTATTGAAGAAATGGATTTCCAACAAATGGTCAGGCTAAGGAACTTCCTTCCGCCGCATGGGATCGCCTCTGGCGGGATGTCCCGAGAGACAAACTGCTCTCTGCAAAACAAGGCCGGGTTACCCCTGTAACAGGTAACTCACGAATATGCCACCCCCCGGTCCTTTGGGACCTTTATCCGAGCGCTCGATATCCAACATCACACATCATAAAGAAAGTGTATCCACATGAGTAAGTATCAGGGCTCCATACCATAATACCACCCCTTTCCAGAAGGAAATGACATACCCTAAAGGGCGCGACCCTCATAACCTTGCCGCAACATTCCTGTTTCGACCATTTCCGGGTAGTGAGGTCCTGACGAAGTCTCGTCCACAAAGCTACGCTTTGTCACAAAGCCATGCTTTGGGTCAACAGATGATCAACCTATGATCACAAAGATAAATGATCAAACAAATGATCATATCACAAATGATCAAACACTGATCATCAAACAGCAACACTCAGCATGCCACATTACCAAATTGGGAATATATCGCTGATAAATTTCAACTACATAACCTCTGAGCTCGTACGTCTCAGAGAAGGGTGTTAAGCTAAGAGAATAAATTCTCCGCCACCAACAGAAATGTATTTGAAAGAAATCGGCTTTATATCTCAAAGTGTAATGTCAGACATACAATCCATACAAGTCTGTTCCGGGATCGAACAGAACCGAAGGCACTTCTCACGAAGCCCTTGCAAATCCGGATAATTTCCAATCACGTCCGGACTTCCCGTCACTAAGGGTGATAAAACCTCTATATCGGGGATCAGCCGATGCAGAGTAACTCGACGGTAATCCTTCCGTTTTCAAAAATATCCGGTCTTCAACACCGGTCTTCAAATGCTATCCATATACGACGTATCACATATTCGGAATGGGTTATACGACCCAAAGGTCCTCTCCCGGCTAAACCGAATAGTGAGCGTAATATTTAAAAACATATGGATATTGGGATTTCAATTAAGTCACAACTTATTACCCAAAATCTTTCTTTTTAAATGGTTTAACAAATTACCATTTTCAAATCTTTAAACAAAAAGATTCAATCTTTACGGTTTAAACAGTTTCCACACTTTAATCTTTTAAACAAAAGATTCATTCACAGATTTTCCAAATTAATTTCCATTTCAATTTGATTAACTCGTTAAATCTTTAAGATTTAACTTATAGCTTTCAAAACAATCCCATTTCAAATGATTTAAACCAATCATTATTTTAAATCTGTTAAAAATGAACAGATTCAAATCATAGCTTTTCAAAACAATTCATTCATAACTTGGAAAACCATTTTCAATTCAATATTGAAATTCCTTTAATTAAACTGGAATTTTATTTCTTATCTGAAAGCTTTTATTCTTTTGAAAACAAATAGTTTCATTTCAGAAAATCCGATTCATTCATACGAGTTAAAGTCTTTGGGTTAAATCCAAATTCTCAAAATTATACTTTTAAATGGTTTAAATTCAGATAAACACATTTATAACATTTTCAATCCCTAGTTTCAAATCATAGGATTTAATTCCAAACTTGAATTCAAATTTAAATCAAATTATTTAAATTTTCAAAACTCGATTAAGTTATTCAAAATCAATTGAAATAAAAATTTTAATTTCAAAAACATCAAATTTAAATTATCTGTGACTTAACCGATTTCCACGTGAAATCCATATTTGTGTGTGTAAAAGTGTAGTCCAGGGGTTTCACACAATAGTGCAACATCAATCATCACAGATATATCGATAAGCGGTAAAATAACGCTTATCTTCATTCACAAATCACCGATATAATAAACTTATCGGTCCCAAAGATTCACAATTATAATTCGATGTGGGTTTCGGATAACCAACTGGAATCCGACTCCCTGTCGCATCGAAATTCAAGTGTCGTTTTACGGGTCAAGGGTTTTCATATTCACATAGTAATATATCACAGAAACAGATATATATCACAGATAATCAATTACAGATCACAACATAAATCAGGATATATCACAAAGCATCATATATCAGGGATATCAAACAATCAAGTCATTCGATAGAATCCAAACATTCATAAGTGAGGTCAAGCATTTAATAGTCATTTATAAGTAGGATTCAATAGTCATTTATAAGTAGGATAAATTAATTGTTTAATCTTAATTTATTCAACTTATTTTCAATTAAATTAATTTCTTATGAATTAATTATTCAATCCTGATTTATAAATTACCAATCATTTCATATAGATTAATTTATCAAACACTTTAATTTATTAATTTTTTTTCTTAATTAATCATATTAATCAGGTTCTACTTTAAACCAATTACATAATTTAATTAACCTTAATAAATCCAAATATCCAAAAATTTATTACAATAAATGATTAATTTCTAATTTCTTTCCTTAAGTAATTACATTTTAAACAATTCATAATTGATTTTCGGAATTAATAAATCAATTAATTATTAACATTAATCACTTAAATCAAATACTTAACAATCCTTAGTTAATTATCTTCATCAACTAATAATATTTCTTTGATTACTTACTTAAGAAATAGTTTATTATTAATCATTTCTAATAATTTAAATTTATTAATTTATAAATAAAAATAAATCATTCTTTAATCACCTTATAAATCTTTAATTACTTAATTCATTACAAATATAAATTTGTTAATCCTTCTTCATAACTCCTTTTTAAACAGTTAATCAAAAATGATCATAAAAATTTGTTTAAAGGGAATATAACTTAAATTCTTTTATTCTGGAGTTTGCAAACAATTTCGCCCAACATCAACAACCCGAGAATTCCCCCAGATCTACTCGAGTGGCCTCTCGAGTTTCCCACCAAATCTCACGGGTTCTTCTTCTCCCCTCTCATTCGTTACTTCTTCTTCTTTTAATTTCTTTAAAACTTAGTTTAATTTTTAAGTTGAAATCTGGGAATACGACTATCACTCGCGTTCTACTCGTACCCATACCCGAGTTAAACACCCTAAAACCCCTACCTCGCTTCGAGTCGAACTCCTCAAACACTCGAGCAACAGGAACTTCGTCTTCCCCAAAATACTACCCAGATACCCAAAAATGCACGTGCACGTGCACAATCACACTGGCCACCTCCGACCAACACCACGACCATCCCCACATCGTCGACGCCCTAACCAAGCTTCGCAACCACCCAGCTCCCTTTAATTCGCCTGGAATCGAATTCGAGCATAGCTCGAACCATCGCGACCAAACTGCCCCAAACGATCGTCACGTTGCCGTCTCGTCTTCGCTGCACAGGCCACCGGAGTCGACCCAATTCCGACCACACCTCGACAACACCCCAAGCAACCATTTCCCGAAGTATCGCGAAGCTCGATCACGAGAAGAAATCGAACTCGTCACATTACAGACAAGTGTAAGGACTCGAAGTAAAACCCTAAATTGAATTCGACCTCAAAATCTACGCATTAGAAAAATTCTTTAGCATTTTTCTTAGATTCGTGTATGATTAAACTTGCTGTATAACAAATTTCAGCATTTAAAATTGATTAAGTCGTCAGAAATTTGTAGAAATGCAAAATTTGTTTATATACGAACTGCCTTTTCAATATTAATCTAAAAATCTTGATCTTTGTTTTAAAATTCTTGGTTTTTAGTATAGATTCAATATAGTAACTCGAATTAATATTTTTCAACAATTTATTTTTCATCAAATTTAGTTGAATACCTGTGAACATAATACAGTGATGACAACTTATAAAACATGGTTTAAACCAACCTTTAAAAATCTAAATTTGAAGTTTATGATCTTGCTTGTTGAGGAACCAAAACTTAACAATGCTTTAAATAAGGATAGTTTGAGTATCCTAACCAAAATACAGTCTGTATCAAGTTTTCAGAGAATGCAGAGCATACCAAATCATATATATATAAACTGAAGCATATACAAACAACTTATAAATGAAGTTTAAACTGTTTTATATAAACTTAAACTCTTTAAAATTTATGTTTACTCACAGGAAGAGTTGCTCACAAGTTTTCTGAAAATGAAGAACAGAGCCCATCAAATTTTTGACCCAGGCATGTAGTTTCAAGCTAAAATCTTCTTCTCTAGACCTCTGATTTTAATTGATGTTTAAACTGGGTTTTTGATAAAATTTGAATTGTTGTTATAGTTGTGGTGTAGCTTGCTTCAGTTTTAAAAAAATGAAAATGCTAAGTCTTTGTAAACGAGAAGAGGTAGATTTGATATATAAAAATGTTTACAGGCTATTTCACTGGTACAAGAATTGATCAGAGATATTTCCTTTTCTTTTCAGAGATTTCTTTCTTGCTTTGGGGGCTGAAAGGATTTTAAAACAAATCTAATTGACTTGTTTATGTTAGCATTAAATGCTCCAGTACTTTATGTTCATAGATGTGTTATATTTTCACATCTTGCCTGCATATACACATGTACTATATGTTCATACATATCTTATTTTCCCTTTTACTTGTTCTTGCATAATTACTTAGAGGCTACATATCTCTTGCCTACATTCCTAAGCTTACAGATATATATTTTTTTCTCTTTTTATACTTAGTTTTATACACTTGCTTGCATACTTGTCTTTATAATTAACTGAATATATTTTATTTTGTTTACTTACTTATTATTCACTTTGCAAGTGCTTTGTAATAGAAACGCATTTCTATTTTACATGTCGTTTAAATTTTTATTTACTCATATTTATTCCATATACATATATTCACATATATAAAATATTTAAATTTAAATGATTTATATCAAATTTATTTTGTATCGGGGAAACTCGCTCCCATTTTATCGATTAATCTCACAAATTTTATTCAAAAATCAATAAATTATCATTTTAAATATATTTAAAATTCGGGGTCGTTACAGACTTCCCCCCTTAAAAGAATTTCGTCCTCGAAATTACCAAGGAGACACAAAGACAGATGAAAAATGTTTCATCAAATCAAACTGAATATCCATTCTGCATTTGGCTTACCAAATCAGAATATCAAGAACAGATACACGAACGAATTTGTTTAACACTTCACAAAATACTCGGGTCATCCAGATCTACGAAGTATGGAGTGGCATCGGTCAGTTCGAAGTGATAACTAACCATCCGTAGAATAAATCCGGACCCAAAGAATAGATAAATATATGGATATCATTCCAAATCTTTTAGTTTAGAACTAAAGTATACCTATCAACCATAACAATCAAAGCAAAAATTCAACCAATACATCCAAACAAACAATTTGGTCTATCCGGAGTTTATGTCCCATTCTAATACATCGAATTTCCTTCCTGGATCTACCAGAAATAATCGAAGAATTGAGAAAAGATGTTGAAAAAAAAGAGATCGATAAAGAAAAGATTGCTTCCTTGTTGTTACAGAGTATTGACCATTTCTAGTCGTATTTCTCTGTCCCCTATCTCATCCTCTTCTTGCACTCATACTCACTATCAGTGGATAGTAAGAGAATTTACTGAGACATTCGAACGGATATCTGAGGATACTCATTCTAGAGTTTACTTCACTCTATCTCTAATGAGCTACTTAATGTGTTATACTCCTGAGCTAAAGTACAACCTTAGCTCTGATACCAAATGTAAGAGTCCAAAAACTCGGCCTTCGAAAATCGGCACCCGTACTTCACTTGTACTCAAAATGCCGTAGATTCAAACGCCGAATCTGGCTTCCCGGAGCTATAACACAATTAAGTAAACAACACAGCGGAAAAGACAGAATATAGATATACAACATCTGATACAATATCCAAATACAATGATGATACAATGAATATCTATATACATCAGAGATATGATACCACAAATAGCAGCGAAAAAGAAAACGATAACAACAGCAGCGGAACAATATCAATAGAAATGATAACTCCAAAATGATCTTCAGACAAGAATGAATCCACAACTCCACAGCTTCGATTCCCATAGGTCCGGTGCGACTCGATTCCTCCACGCCAACAAACCACCTCTTCAAACTTCGACGAAAAACTGTGCCCTAAAACCCTAGATCGATCTCGCCGCGCCACCACGGCATTTCAGAAAATTCTTGACTATTTTTTTCCACCATCCTCGACCCACGAGGCTCCTCTGACATGAACCACACGCCTCAAATCGTCTTCGATCAACGACAATTTATGATAAACCCAAAATTGATCAACCCCGAATATCTCATCAATCCCAAACTTAAAAAGCTTGAAACTATTATCAAAATTCAAAATTTCCAAGTTTGAATCCAGCTATATATTCAAAACATAAATTTTAATTCATCGATTTACCTGACTTTAAATGATCATTACTGTAATTTTATTGTTTCTGAAATAATTGCTTCATAATCCACTAGAAACCATTTTTAAAAATGATATTACATTGTTACAGTCATTTCTTCTTTAAAGGTCATAGCTTGATATTGATTGTATAAAGAGAAATCAAATTTTGAACTTGATTCAAACCTGTAGATACCAAAACAGAGATGTCTATGTATACACAGACATGCATACTCAAATCTGCATATATGTATATACATGCAGGAATATTTTCCTTCATACAAACATCTTTCATTTAGAGGTTAAAGCCTATAATCATTTAGGTGAGATGATTTTTAAAATTTTTCAAACAGGTATTAAAACCTGTAAACAAGACAGAGGCATATTTGCCTGAACACAAGCTTGCACACATCATATATACATGCAGATATATTCACATTCATATAACATTCCCAAGTCATTATCATCACAGGCATCAGAATCAAGAGAAACTGGTTTAAAAATAAGGTTTGCTCACCTGAAATACTGAAACAGAGAGCACCCTTTTTCTTGTTTTTGAAATTATTTAGAGGCTACATATCTCTTGCCTACATTCCTAAGCTTACAGATATATATTTTTTTCTCTTTTTATACTTAGTTTTATACACTTGCTTGCATACTTGTCTTTATAATTAACTGAATATATTTTATTTTGTTTACTTACTTATTATTCACTTTGCAAGTGCTTTGTAATAGAAACGCATTTCTATTTTACATGTCGTTTAAATTTTTATTTACTCATATTTATTCCATATACATATATTCACATATATAAAATATTTAAATTTAAATGATTTATATCAAATTTATTTTGTATCGGGGAAACTCGCTCCCATTTTATCGATTAATCTCACAAATTTTATTCAAAAATCAATAAATTATCATTTTAAATATATTTAAAATTCGGGGTCGTTACAATCTTAAATCCATTTAAACTATTTTAATCTATTTTTAAACTATTTTAGAGTGTTTTAACTATTTAAAAATTTATTTTAAACTATGCTGAACTATTTACACTATTTATAACTATCTAAACTACTTTCTAAATTTCAGACCGTGTAAAGTGAAAGTGTTTATATTTAAATCCTTGATTTTAAAGCGAAGATAGATAGATGATGTTATAACTTAAGTTGGGATTTAAAATGATATTTACTAGTGAAATGGCATATTTGAGTAAATATGATGATTTTGAAATAAGAGTTAACCTATTTTGGGAATATGGTTTTGAAAGGGATATGATTTCAAAAGTGATATTATTTCAAAAGTGAATATAATTTCAAGAGCGATATGGTTTTGAGAATATGATATTTTGATATCAATTATGAAACGGTTTTGGAAATATAAAAGAACCATCCAGTGTGAAATACGCGTTTGGTTGTTAAAGAGACCAGGATCGGATCACTCTCTCTGCCAATACTGAAAACCACTTTAACAACTGTGTACGTGGTGAAGAATCCAGAATGAAGTATGATGGTTTGGCGAACGATTCTGTATGAGGTATTAACATAGCTCTGACTCACGTGAGTCGGCTTGGTGTGACTAAAACAGGAGCCATGCCGGGCCAAGTGAGGTCGCACCTCCGATTAGACATGCTTCTTCGATACCATATTATGACTTTGTGATTGATTTGGTGGCCACCCCTCGATTTTGGTAATGGGAGTGTGTTTCGAGGTTGGCAGTAGTAGCTGCTATGCGTTACCACCGATCCGCATCTGGAAAACCGTAGTATCCTACCCTGGGCATTCCCTCGCGTGCCTTATCACATGCCTTATCGCGCCCATTACGAGTTTGGTTTGTGTCGTACCTATGGAGTGCTCCCTGGTAGCCCACCAGTTTACGATGGAGCTTATAGTATCTGTATAGACTACGACATTTATGTAAAAATATGTTAAGGGGGATATAGGTAACGCCATAACGCTATTTTAATACTTTACTGTAGACACTATTATAATAGCGTATTGTACTATGTATGTAGATAGTTTAACGGATCCTTAGGAGATGGAAATCCCGAACATCTCTTAAGTTATTGCACGCACGTTAGACACTAGATAGAAGATGTCAAAACCCGTAACATCTCTAATGCTGTTACACTCATATTTATTTACTGTTGATTTAACTTACATAAGATCTTTTAGTTCCGACTCAAGTGTTTTGTCTTTTCATTACGCTCGGGTCAGTCTGAGCTTTTCAGTGTATCGAAGACTGCTGTTCTGGAGGACGAAGACGAAGATTTAGTACTATTATTTATTATATTTATCCCACTGCAACATGTTGTTCCGCTGCATTACTTATTTATTACTATTGTATGTACTCTGATTATGTACTGTAAAAGTGTAATCAATTGTTATTTATAAAACAGCTTCATAAACTGTTTATTTGATTATTATATTTTGTCATTCCGCCGTGAGATTCTGTGTTTGTTTTTTCCTTTCTTTCTCTCCTTTTTCTTATTTACCCCATAACATCCTCCCTTTCGAATGGTTTGATTCTGACGTGTTTGGTTTATCATTGATTTAAACCGTCCAAAAAGGTGGGTCGTTATAGAGGTGAATTAGTAAGAGAGAAAGAAGGATCCAAATCCATTTTTTCTCCTTAGATCTGTGATATATATTGTAACATCTCAGATTTTTCGCGTTTGAAAATCGACATCCGTACTTCACATTGTACTAGAATGCCACAGATTCGACCGTTCAAATCCGATTCGCCGGAGCTTATAACAACATTAAGTATAACAACACAGCGGAAGAAAAGGAATATATATCAATATATATTACATTGATACAAGGACAGATACAAAAATCTAATACAATATGATACAACAAAATGATACAACAGATATCAATATACATCAGAGATATGATACAAGAAATAGCAGCGGAAAGAATATCTCCAATAGAATGCTCCAATATATAGCTAGCGGAAAGCAAGGTCAGTCATCCAAGGACTGACTAGCTCCAGATAATCTACTCAACCTGAATATCTGAGAAACCCAACTCTAGACTGCCCGTGTGGAAAATGGTGGGCACCCAGAGTTTAGGAAGGGAACAATAAACTCCAGGTCAGTCGTGGGACTGGTGTGAGCAACAAAAACAGTTTATCTTTAAAAAAACACAAATGAATTTTATACATTGAAATCCGCAATGCTTTTGAAAAAATGAAACTACCATAAGACCTCCCACTACACACACAATACAAACGCAGACTTGGAGGAGATTGCTTCTTATGATAGTCAAATATGCTTACTACGCAAAAGAAAACTCTTTTGATATTATTACTAGTGCATAGTGTACAAGATCATTTCGAAAATACAATATTAATCTTAGCCAGCATACGTACCATTATATTATGCCTGCTATAGCTGCCTCCTGAGGAGATAGGTTCTACAATTGCAATCGTAAAGGTTCGTATTGTTTCTTTGGATTTCCAACAAATGGTCAGGCTAAGGAACTTCCTTTCCTACTGCCGAATGGGATCGCCTCTGGCTGGACGTCCCGAGAGACAAACTGCTCTCTGCCAACACAAGGCCGGGTTAGCCCTGTAACTAGGTAACTCACGAATATGCCACCTCTCGGTCCTTTGGGACCTTTATCCGAGGCGCCTTGATCAAACACACAATCATAATAAATGAGATCGGAGTATCCACATAGGTTAAATACCAGGGCTCCATACCTGATACCACCCTTTTCTAGAAGGAAATGACATACCCTAAAGGGCGCAACCCTCATAACATTGCTGCATATTCCTATTTCGACCATTTCCGGGTTGTGAGGTCCGAAGAAGTCTCGTCCACAAAGCTACGCTTTGACACAAATCCATGCTTTGGGTCAACAGATGATCAAAGTAATGATCATAAAGAAAAATGATCAAACAAATGATCATATCACAAATGATCAAACAATGATCATCACACAGCAACACTCAGCATGTCACATTACCAAGTTGGGAGTATATCATTGATAACCTTCAACTACATAATCTCTGAGCTCGTACTTCTCAGAGAAGGGTGTTAAGCTAAGAGAATAAATTCTCCGCCACCAACAGAAATGTATTTGAAAGAAATATGCTTTATATCTCAAAATGTAATGTCAGACATGTAACCATACAAGTCTGTTCTGGGTTCGAACAGAACCGAAGGCCCTTCTGAAGAAGCCCTTGCAATCCGGGTATTCACAATCCCGATCGGACTTCCCATCACTTAGGGAATCTCTATACCAGGAGCTACCCAGTGTAGAGACAATCGATAGGTTATCCTATCGTTTTCGCAAACACCCGATCTTCAACACCGGTCTTCAAATGCCATCCATATACGACGTATCATTAATTCGGAATGGGTTATATGACACAAAGGTCTTTTCCCGGCTAACCCGAATAATGAGCGCAATATTTAAAACATATGGATCTGGGGTTTTCAATTAAGTCACAACTTAATAATTCCAAACTTTCTTTCAAATGGTTTAAACCAATTACCATTTCAAATCTTTTAAACAAAAAGATTCATTTACAGATTTTTCCAAATCAATTCCCATTTCAATTTGATTAACTTGTTAAATCTTTAAAATAAAGATTTAACTTATAGCTTTCAAAACAATTCCATTTCAAATGGTTTAAACAAAACATCATTTCAAATCTATTAAAAATAAACAGATTTAATTCATAGCTTTCAAAAAGAATTCATTCATAACTTGGAAAATCATTTTTCAATTCAATCTTGAAATTCTTTTAATTAAACTGGAATTTCATTTCTTATCTGAAAGCTTTTATTCCTTTAAAACAACAGTTTTCATTTTGGAAATCTGATTCATTTATACAAGTTAAGGTTCTTGGGTTAAATCCAAATTCTCAAAATTATACTTTTAAAATGGTTTAAATTCATATAAACACCTTTATAACATCTTTAATCGTAATTTCCAAACATAGAATTCAATTCCAAATTTTTGAATTCAAATTAAATTATTTAAATTGGAAATTTTACGAAGTTATTCAAAATAACTTTTATTTCAAAAACTCCTTTCCAAAAGCTTTAACATTCAACCCAAATCCATTTCCAAAATCAATTGAAATTAAAAATTTCAATTTCAAAAACATTAAATTTAAATTATCTGTGACTTAACCGATTTCCACGTGAAATCCATATTTGTGTGTGTAAAGGTGTGGTCCAGGGGTTTTACACAATAGTGCAACATCATTCAATCATAACAGATTAAAACACAGAAATATAGTTGATAAGCGATATAAACTATAACGCTTATCTTTCACATACAGGTTACAAATATATATATATCACAGATAATAAATTACATCACAGATAATTTATCACAGATCACAACATAAATCAGGGTATATTACAAAGCATCACTAATCAGGGATATCAATAATCAAGTCATCCAATAGAACCCAAATATCCATAGGTAAAATCAATTAATATCTGATTGTAATTAATTTATACCAGATTAATTACTTATGAATAAACTACAAATCTTGGTTAATTAATCAATAATCAATTATAAACCATTTCAATTAATTAATCTTTAATCATTTATTAATTAACTTTTAATAATAAATTAATTGACCTTTAATTATTAAATAATTAACTTTTAATTATTTAGCTATCCTTTAATCATTTATCTTTAATTAATTACTTTAATTAATTACTCCTCAATTAATTATCATTCCTTAATCACCTTCGTTAATTAACCTTCAATTAATAAATCATCCTCAAATTTATTTCCTTGATTAGTTAATCACATAATTAATTATCCTTTAATTAATTATTCCTTAATTTCTTGGTTAATCAACTTAAATCATTAATTAATTACTTTTAATTATGTAATTATCTTTAAGTGGTTGATTACCCTTTGATTTCTTTTAATTGCTTAATTAATCCAAAGATACATCATTTATCTTAATTACTCACTTTATTATCATTAAAATCTTTAAATAATAATATTCATAATTAATCATCATTAACCCTAATTTATTCAAAAGATTAAGGTTAATTAAAACAACATTCCATTTTAATTAATTACATTATTTATTTAAATTAAATTAAGAATTAATTAATAAATAATGTCACAAAAATAAATTAATTAAACTTAATTACTTTTTTTTAATAATTTTTTTTTGAACTTCAAAACTAATTCCATGTTTTAAAACCAAATACTTTCTCAAAAGACAATTTTTTTTCCTGTTTAAATCTGAATTAACTTAAAACTTTGAAAACTGGTTTATCACAATACCCGAGTCCTCCCTGAATGTTCCCCGAGACAAAAGCCTGTTTGCTTCGGGTTTTGTAATGACCTGTATTTTTAACACTTTAAAAATACGAATTAAAACAAAAAAAATTGGATAAAAATATGAAGGAAATAAAATTTTGTGTTGTTAAATATGAATTACAAGTTAAAATACAAAACTGATTCTGAAATAACTTATTTGTAAATTAAATATGGATGTTAACTTGTATTGAATGTAAATAACGAATTAAATTTGATTGTAAACCAAATTGGTTATGATTATAAACAAATAATAAATTAAATGGTAGATTTAATAGTGGAAGTTTATGTTATTGAAACTAATATAAATAAATGTAACTTAATATTACAGTTGATTGGAATTAGATAATAACTGAAACTGTAATTTGATATTGAAGTTATAAAATTGAAATCAACGTAAAGGAATGTAATTTAATATTACTGTGAATTTAAATAAGATGATAGCTGAAGAAAATGGAAGTAAATGAATTATAAACTATTGATAATAATGTATAAGTAAATGGTTGATTCAATAATGAAAGTGTAAATCGAAATAAAAGAATTCAATTGGAATTAAATAACTTGAATGTGAATTACAATATAATTGAACGCTGAATCTAATGTAATCTTTTATACTGGATTTATAATGGAAAACTGCATTGTAAAAGATTGTTAATTATTGTGAAATTAAAAATGAAATTTGTGAACAATTGAAATTCGATTTAAAGGTTAATAAATTTAAAATTGGGAATTTTATATTGAAATTAAACAGTAGAAATAGCCATTTTTACAACTATCTCGGATTTTGACGAAACCAGTTTCATCGGATCCGTAACAGTGAATTATTGTAAGGTTTCAATTTTCGTAGCAATCAGACTTGTCATTTGGCCGTGCGAGCTTGAAACGCGTAGAAATTTAACGTCGAATTTAATTAAAATAATCGACTTCAAAAGCTATCTTCCACATACGATTGAATTAGGCCTTGAGACTAGTTCCATTGCGTTCGGAATATGGGTAAAACCTTATAAACGCCTGGCGGCATGTCTCAATTGGAGTTCGGACGATTTTGGACCTAACTATATAAATATGTACGAAAAACGAGATAGTTTTATCATTAGTTCATTTCAGAAACCCTAATTTCAAATCATGGCCGCCACCTATTCCATGGCCAGAAATTGTCGATCTTCTTTCCTCTTTATCTCTTAATCCGTTCAACGAAATCGAAAAATTCCAAAAGCAAAAGTGTAGATCTCGACGAGCTCTTCAAATCCATACAGTTGATTCGTGCTAATTCGTCACGGATTGGTCCATATCTACGTTTGAATGTCGTACGTATTTTCTTGGATTGCGTGCAAATGGCGGCGAATGGCGCGATGAAACTTGGCGCGTAGGTGGAGCAAGGAGAGGCGCACGCGATGGCATCCCCTAATCAACGTCCGGTCGTCGTTTGCCTCGCGCGTGGATGAAGATGAACGACGTGAAGTGGGTCTCGGGTGTGCTGCGCGTGAAGAAGATGGTTAAACGATTAATTAATTTTATTATATTGCTAATCATGTTTAAATTATATCGTTATATTAATTTAAGCGTAACTTTTGCATACGAGGTCCGTTTCGGGCGAAACAGGTGGCGTTGGAATCATAGCGACGAGATATACATTATGAAACTAGTTTGGTTGCATTCCGAGACTGTTCAAATTTGGGCCTTTATTTGGGTTTTAAATCGTCGATAAATCAAAGGTGAGTGTTTTATAACGCTCACAATGTACTGAATATCTTTATGGTCGTTAAATTTGACATTATGAAGTGATATGAATTTATTTGTCGTTGTTTGATAAAAATTTAATTGTCATATAGATTGTCATTTGAATTCACTGTTGAAAATTAAATTGACAGTCAAATTGAAGTTAAGATTTAATTACGATCAAATTACCTGATATTGATAATTATGAAATTGTTGTGAATGTTATTGGCTTTATGGTTGATTGGTTGTGATGGATGTTATTGGTCGATATTGGTTGTTTATTTATTTTGATATATCATGCTATCATCATGTATATTGTTTATTGCATATAAAACTGTAAACTAAATCATTTCGAATAAATTAAGGAATAGGTTGAAATGATATACCTATGACATCTATTTGGATTGAAATGATATATATTCATCCTTGAAATTAAAATTGAAATAATTATCCGCTTGGCCATAGGTTAGAAAATTATATACGGACACCGGGTTGGTTAAATTAAATGATTTTAAAAGTTGTTTTGAAATTATTTAAATGAATTGATTTTAAGAATAAAATCCAATTTATGGAAATTGAATTATTTTGAATTGAAGCTCGAAATGTTGGAATTTAAACTTGGTAAATGAAATTGTTTAATTATTCGAAGTTTAGATTTTTAAGTAAAAAAAAATTGAAATACGGCGTAAATTTTCGAAAGTTGATTTGTTTTAAAAGATTGGACTTTTAATCGAACTCTGAATATTTATAAGAAAATTTATATGAAATGATATTTCAAGTTTGAGTTTGGAATTGAAAATTAATTTGAGATCGAGATTAATTAATTCGGAATTGAATTGAAATTTAAAGAAATTTGTGAATTGAACTAAATTGAAACTATTGAATTAAATTTGAAGATAAAATTGATTTGAATAGGATTTGAACTGAAATTGATTTGGAATGTAATACTTGAATGAATTCTTGAAATTCGAATATTAATCTAAGTTTATTGAATTGGAATTGCTCTAGAAATTAAGTAAACTACTTAATACAGATGTTTAATTTGATGTATATTCTAATTTGAATTTGAAATGGTTTATTGAGAAGCTGAATCGAGTTGAAATTGATGATTTGCGATTTGATTAAATTTTAATTTTGGAATTCGAGTTTGTGTGAAATTTGAGGAAGCTATTTATATAAAGTATTTTAAACTATATCTAAAACTATTTATATTTTACTTTATAAATTTTAATATAAATTATTTTAATATAAATCATTTTCAATATAAATTATTTTATTATAAACTATTTTAACTTATAACTATTTTATATAAACTATTTTATTGTATAAAATATTTTCTATATATACAAATTTTAATATCTAAACTGTTTAAGAGGAAAGTGTAGGATTCCAAATGTTATGATTTCAAGCTATGATTTCAAAGTGTTATGAATTTCAAGGTTTTGATTTCCAAAGTGTTTTGATTTTAAAAGACTTATGATTTCGAAAGCGGTATAACTTTGGAATGTGATATGATTTTGGAAATGGATTTATTTGAAGTGAAAGTGATATCGTATTGATACGATTTTGAAATTGAAATGAGATATTGAGGCGAAAATGATTTTTGAAATGAAATCGTATATTTTGAGTAGATATGATGATTTTGAAATGGATTTGATCTTTGAAGCGAATATGATATTTTTGATAATCAATTATGAATTGATTTTGAAAATGTAAAGGAGCCACCGGTGTAATAATACGTAGTTATTAAAGAGACCGGGATCGGATATGGACATACTCTCTGTCGATACCGAAAACCACTTTAATAACTAATATACGCGTAGTGTCGATACAGAATGAAGTGGATGGTTTAATGAACGTGTTGACTGAAGAAAGAAAATAATATTGGATGACCCCTGACATGACTAAAACAGGAGCCGCGCCGGGCCATTGAGGATCACCATCTCTAGCGGACACACTCCTTCGATACCATGTCTATTACTTTTGTGATTCGATTTGGGTGCACCCCGCAATTATGGGAGTGTTGTTTCGCGGTGTTGGGGTAGTAGCTGCTATGCCCAACATCAGTCCGGATCACGCAACTACTAGTATCCTAGTTGGTATCGCCTCATGTACCTTGTCATACTGATTATCCTATTCGCGACCACTACGTTTTGGTTTGTACCTTTAATATATGGATTGCCCTCTGGTGACTTCCGGTTTTGGGGAAACTACGGTCTTGCATATGCTCTTGGGAATAAAAATGTGTTAAGGGTGGAATGGGCTATGGCTTAACGCTAGTTTGATATTTTACTTTATGATAAACATTATTGTATATAGCGTATTCTATTACATAGTAGATAGTTTAACGGATACTTAGGAGATGGAAATCCCGAACATCTCTTAAGTTAATGCACGCACGTTAAACACTGGATAGGAGGTATCTAAAACCCATAAACATCTCCAACGCCGTCGCACTCATATTTACTTATTCGATTTAACCTACATGAGATATTTTAGTCCTGACTCGAGTGTTTTGTCTTTTCATTACGCTCGGGTCAGCCTGAGCATTTCAGATTAGGTTGAAGACTTATTCTGGAGGACGAAGACGGAGTTTGGTATTATATCATTTGTAGTCTACTATTGTATTATTTTTCCGCTGCATTGTTGTATTATCTCTGATATGTATGTAACTCTGATTTATGATGTATAATAATAATCAAATTTATTTATTTAACAACTTCATGTACTGTTATTTTATTATTATATCTTGTTCCTTCCGCTGCGAGATTCTGAGTTTGTTTTTTGTTCTTTCTTTTCTTTTCTTATTTAACCCCAATAACTATCTGTATTTTGGATTGTTTGAGTCGGCATGTGTGTATGTTTTGTCAACTTGAACGGTCAAAAATGCGGGTTGTTACAGTTGCTATCAGAGCTTTGGTTTAGATTACCTTGGCTCTAGTGGGGAATAACTCATTGAAATAGGGTTAAACCTTATGAATGAGTTTGAGTGTACATGAGAGAGCGTATTTGTAATTTTGATATAAAAATGATTTTATATTGTGTTAATTTGTTCCGTTGAGTATTTATGAATTTTGGTTGGTACTTGGGACGCCAAGGCATCGATAAGGATTTCTAAACACTCGAATAGAACAAACTGACATAATATTATTTTGAATTATATTTTATATATAAATATAATTATGGATATATATATATTGACTTTATTGGTTGTTAGGAGATGATAATATTAGATTATCATCATCCATTGGTTGATTAGCCAATATTTCTAAACTATTGACTATTGAATGAAAAAGAAAATGAAACTCTGCGAATATAGTGGATAATGAAATTAAATGAATATAATTTTGGATTTGAGAATTAAATTTCCGGTGCTTTGAAATTTTTGTAAATGGTTTGAAAATAATATATCCTTATGTGAAAGTAATTTGAATAGAAATGATTTACAAATGATTTGAAAGGAAATAAGTGGTGTATTCCCCTCTTGTCATTGGGAAATAATTTCGGTGATGAGTGCACGCATCATCGACGTTTATTTCCGAGAGTCCAAGTGGGGGAGACCACTTAAAAGTTTTCTGTACTCTTTTGGATTAAATAGAAATTGAATTGAAATTTTCTAAAGTACGAAATGAAAATAAGTATATATATATATATATATATATATTTCAATGCTGATTAAAATTCTTCTAAAAAGTATGATTTGAGATATAAAGATATTAGTGTATATCTATATATATTTAAAAAAAATGGTTTAAATCGAATCTGGAGTTGAAATTCTTAAGTTCTCTAATAAGGAATGATTTTAATTATTAAACTAAAGTAAATCTCGAATTGTTAGAAACTTATGAATTGAAAAAGGTGAAACTGAATTTAAGTGTAAAAAAAAATTTAAACTGTAGTAGTAACCCTTAATTTGGAAAATAATAAATTGGAAATTGATTTAATAGGTATAACACTCAAATTGAATGAAAAGAAGTTGTATATTGTTTAACTACATTCTATTTGCATAGCTATAACTTACCAAATACTTAAAAAGTTTAAAATGCTAATAAGGATAAGTAAATGAATAATATACAAGTGTGATTGCGAATAATAAAATGTGAAGATCTATTGATAGTTGTAAATATAAAGAAAATTTAAGTTGTAAAATGAATTAAATTTAAAATTAATTAAAAATAAAATTAGTAAATGAAAACTAGTTAAATTTGAATAAAACTAAATGTCAATAAACTTGGAAGTGTATGAAATTAGAATTTTAACTTGGAAATGTATAATTGATTTAGTGTAAATTTTGGATGGATGTTAATGTTTGATATGCATTGGTCGTTAGATGGATAGTAATTGATTAAATAGAATTCATTAGTGTAAATGGAATTAAATAAACGGAATAAAAATTTTAAAATAATTAAATTCAAATTTGAAGCAAAGTGAAATTAAATATAATTGAATTCAAATTAAATTGAAGCAAATTGACTTGAATTTAAATTATGAATGAAACAAACTTGAATAAATCGGAAAAAATTGAATGTAAACTTATTTTATTGACAAATAAGAAAATAAACGACTTTGTGTTTATGATTGTTTCTTTAGAAAATTTGAAGTTGATGGTTTGTACTTTGAAATAATAAAAACAAATTTTTGGAAAAATCCAAAATTGTCCAATATCTACTGAAACGAAAACAACCATAACTTTTAAATGGCTGGACGAAATTCGACGATCTTAGACTTTTTGGAAAGCTTAGAAACTGTAGAAAGACATTTGTTTAGAGTGTCTTGAGAAATTCCTTCATTTACTTAGCTAAAATTTTGAATCTTCTCGCTGGCCTGTGTAAAAAGGAAGCAAAATCAGTAGCATATACCCTTAGTATTTTCACCATAACTTTTTACTGGTTTATCTGATTTTGATGATCTTTCACTTTTTGGAAAGATCAGAACTTAAGCTAAAACTTTTGTTTTAAATATTTTGTGTTTTTCTGTCATTTAGAGGGTCGAAAACGTGAGTGGAAGTCGCTGACCTGCGCAATTCATTGCCCAGGCTGAGGCATATCCATTTAGTAAAACGGCCGTAACTTTTGAATGGATCGTCAGAATTTGATGATTTTGGACATTCCGAAAAGCCTGAAACGAATGCAACAACTTTTATTTAGATTCCATTTTAAAATTTTGGTGTTTAGGTGACCAAAAACTGGGATTTGTTCGCTGTCCTGAGACATAAATTTTGGTTTTGAAGATAAAATAAGTTATATATATGTTGTATATGCTAAGTATATCAATATACCTTTATATGCTTGGTTATCATTGTTTGTTGAGTATTTTAGTAGGTAGCAAAGGGTTGCGCTTTGCTTGTGGAGCTCGCTTCTGCGCTTAATGCAAAATGTAAGTTAAATTGTTAATAAACGCTAAATAAAAGGTACGTTCTCGGATTACAGTTTATGTTGTGGTATATTATTGTGTTCCTCATGTTTTGGGATGCCTCATTCTTGTAATGAGATGTATATCATGCAATTATTACCACTAAGAAATTTTTTGGTCCTAGCCGCGCAAAGGAGGTGCTGCCGAAATTTTTCAAAAATCCGGGAGTTAGAAAATTTTGAGATTTTAAAAATCCTATAACTAAATTTTGCAAATAAGTTGAATATTTTTAATGAATTATATCTAAATGATGGTTTCCCCTTCTCCGTTCCTTTTCGGGGACGAAAAGTTTTAAGTGGGGGAGAATGTAACGACCTGTATTTTTAACACTTTAAAAATACGAATTAAAACAAAAATAATTTGGATAAAAATCCAAAGGAAATAAAATTTTGTGTTGTTAAATGTGAATTACAAGTTAAAATACAAAACTAATTCTGAAATAACTTATTTGTAAATTAAATATGAATGTTAACTTGTATTGAATGTAAATAACGAATTGAATTTGATTGTAAACAAAATTGGTTATGATTGTAAACAAAGAATAAATAAAATGGTAGATTTAATAGTGGAAGTTTATGTTATTGAAACTAATATAAATAAATGTAACTTAATATTATAGTTGATTGGAATCAGATAATAACTGAAACTGTAATTTGATAAAGATGTTAACTTGTAATTGAACGTAAGTAAAGATTTAAATTTGAGTGTAACAAGTAATTGAAACGAATTGAATTTGATTGTAAACAACGAAATAAATAAAATGTTACATTTAATATTGAAGTTATAATATTGAAATCAACGTAAAGGAATGTAATTTAATATTACTGTGAATTTAAATAAGATGATAGCTGAAGAAAATGGAAGTAAATGAATTATAAACTATTGATAATAATGTATAAGTAAATGGTTGATTCAATAATGAAAGTGTAAATCGAAATAAAAGAATTCAATTGGAATTAAATAACTTGAATGTGAATTACAATATAATTGAACGCTGAATCTAATGTAATCTTTTATACTGGATTTATAATGGAAAATTGCATTGTAAAAGATTGTTAATTATTGTGAAATTAAAAATAAAATTTGTGAACAATTGAAATTCGATTTAAAGGTTAATAAATTTAAAATTGGGAATTTTATATTGAAATTAAACAGTAGAAATAGCCATTTTTACAACTATCTCGGATTTCGGCGAAACCAGTTTCATCGGATCCGTAACAGTGAATTATTGTAAGGTTTCAATTTTCGTAGCAATCGGACTTGTCATTTGGCCGTGCGAGCTTGAAACGTGTAGAAATTTAACGTCGAATTTAATTAAAATAATCGACTTCAAAAGCTATCTTCCACATACGATTGAATTAGGCCTTGAGACTAGTTCCATTGCGTTCGGACTATGGGTAAAACCTTATAAACGCCTGGCGGCACGTCTCAATTGGAGTTCGGACGATTTTGGACCTAACTATATAAATACGTACGAAAAACGAGACAGTTTTATCATTAGTTCATTTCAGAAACCCTAATTTTAAATCATGGCCGCCACCTATTCCATGGCCAGTAATTGCCGATCTTCTTTCCTCTTTATCTCTCAATCCGTTCAACAAAATCGAAAAATTCCAAAAGCAAAAGTGTAGATCTCGACGAGCTCTTCAAATCCATATGGTTGATTCATGCTAATTCGTCACGGATTGGTCCAGATCTACGTTTGAATGTCGTACGTATTTTCTTGGATTGCATGCAAACGGCGGCGAATGGCGCGATGAAACTTGGCGCGTAGGTGGAGCAAGGAGAGGCGCACGCGATGACATCCCCTGATCAACGTCCTGTAATGAGATGAATTTTGCCCGCTCGAAAATCGACATCCATACTTTACATCGTACTCGAATGCCGTAGATTCGACCGTTCAAATCCGAGTCGCCGGAGCTTATAAAAACAGTTAAGTAAATAACACAGTGGAAGAAAAAGAATAATACATTGATATACAATATCTGATACAATATCTGATACAACAGAGTGATACAATGAATATCAATATACATCAGAGATATGACACAAGAAATAGCAACGGAAAAGAAAACGATAACACCAGCAGCGGATAATCTCCATCTTCAAAGCACCAGTCCAGAAATAGCTCGAACTCCCAAAAACGAGGCACAAAGATAAGCAAGTGCAGTCCATATCCAAAGACTGAACTAGCTCCAGAAAATCTACTAATATGACTATCTGAAAAACCAAACTCTAGACTGCCCGTGTAGAAAAATTTTGAGCATCCAGAGTTTAGGAAAGAAACAGTAAACTCCGGATCAGTCATGGGACTGGTGTGAGCAACAAAAATAGTTTATCTTTAAAATAAATAGCAGAGAATTTTAAAGTCAATTCGCAATGCTTTTGGAAAATGAAACTACCATAAGACCTCCCGCCACACACACAATGCAAACGCAGAATTGGAGGAGATTTCTTCTTATGATAGTCAAAGATGCTTACTACGAAAAATCAAATCATTGGATATTATTATTAGTGCACAGTGTAGAAAACATTTTCGAAAGTAGAATATCAATCTTAGCCAGCATAGACATTTCGAACTATGCCTACTATAGCTACCATCCAAACAGTGGGGCGCCACCATAAGTAGATGGCAGGTTCTACAACTAATACCGTACAAGGTTCGTATTTGGAAGATGGATTTCCAACAAATGGTCAGGCAAAGGAACTTCCCAAGTAAAATAGAACGCCTCAGGAGTGACGTTCCCGGATCCTAACCGGATCTCTGCTACACAAGGCCGGTTTACCCCTAGCTGGGTAACTACTGACACGAGTATGCCACCTCCCGGTCGTTAGCGACCTTTATCCGAGGTACCTCTAATCCAACAACTACAAAACAATAAGTCTGCAGCAACCACAAAGTAAGTATCTGGGCTCCATACCATGATACCACTTATAATCCAGAAGGAAATGGACATACCCTCAGAGGGAGCTACCCTCAAATAACCTTGCTGCCACGATCCTGTTTCGACCATTACCGGTCTGTGAGGTTCGACGAAGTCTCGTCCACAAAGCTACGCTTTGTCACAAAGCTATGCTTTGGGTCAACAGATGATCAAAGAAATGATCACAAAGATAAATGATCAAACAAATGATCATATCACAAATGATCAAACAATGATCATCACACAGCAACACTCAGCATGTCACATTACCAAATTGGGAATATATCGTTGATAAATTTCAACTACATAACCTCTGAGCTCGTACGTCTCAGAGAAGGGTGTTAAGCTAAGAGAATAAATTCTCCGCCACCAAACAGAAATGTATTTGAAAGAAATCGGCTTTATATCTCAAAGTGTAATGTCAGACATGTAACCATACAAGTCTGTTCCAGGTTCGAACAGAACCGAAGGCACTTCTTACGAAGCCCTTGCAATCCCGGGTATTCACAATCCCGTCCGGACTTCCCATCACAAAGGATGATCAAATCTCTATACCGGGGACCAGTCGATGCAGAGACATTCGATGAGTTGTCCTTTCGTTTTCGTAAATATCCGGTCTTCAACACCGGTCTTCAAATGCTATCCATATACGACGTATCATTATTCGGAATGGGTTATACGACCCAAAGGTCCTTTCCCGGCTAACCCGAATAGTGAGTGAAATATTCAAAAAATCATGTGGATACTGGGGTTTCAATTAAGTCACAACTTATAATTCAACATCCTTTTTAAATGGTTCCAATCGATTACCATTTCAAATCTTTTAAACAAAAAGATTTATTTCACAAAGTTCACCCAGTTTCAACAAAAATCCATTAACTGATTTCAAAACAATTTCCGTTTCAATTGGATTAACTCGTTAAATCCTTAAAACAAAGATTCAACTTATAGTTTTCAAAACAATTTCATTTCGAACGGTTTAAAAAATCATCATTTTAAATCTGTTAAAAATAAACAGATCCAATTCATAGCTTTTCAAAACATTTCAATTTCATTTTAAATTTGAAACCTTTCAACACAAATTGGAAGTTCACTTCTTATATGAAAGCTGTTATTATTTGAAAACAAATAGTTTTCGTTTCAGAAAAATCCAATTATATTTGCTCGAGTTAAAGCCTTTGAATTAAATTCAAATTCCCGAATCAATATTTTTAAAATAGTTTAACCCATATATAAACATCTTTAATCCCTAGTTTCAAATTATAGAATTCAATTTTAAATATTGAATTCAAATTTAAATCAAATAATTTAAATTTTCAAAACTCGATTAAGTTATTCAAAATAACTTTTATCTTTGAAATTCTATTTCAAAAGCTTTTCACTTTAAACCCAAGTTTCTAATTTCAAAATCAATTGAAATTAAAATTTCAATTTCAAAAACATCAAATTTAAATTATCTGTGACTTAACTGATTTCCACGTGGAATCCATATTTGTGTGTGTATAAGTGTGGTCCAGGGTTTTACACACAATAGTGCAACATCAATCATCACAGATATATCGATAAGCGGTATAATCGATAACGCTTATCTTCATTCACAGATTCATAGATAAAATAAATTTATCGGTCACAAAGATTCATTATTACAATTCGATGTGGGTTTCGGATAACCAACTGGAATCCGACTCCCTGTCGCATCGAAATTCAAC
The DNA here is from genome assembly GCA_030737815.1 of Allium fistulosum. Classification (NCBI taxonomy): domain Eukaryota; kingdom Viridiplantae; phylum Streptophyta; class Magnoliopsida; order Asparagales; family Amaryllidaceae; genus Allium; species Allium fistulosum. Next base: position 532,825,593 of record CM060904.1, read on the forward strand.
TGCCGTTTAACGGGCCAAGGGTTTCATATTCACATAGTAATATATCACAGAAATAGAAATTTCAGATCACAACATAAAGTAATTCATGTCACAAAGCATCATATATCGGGGATATCAAATAATTCACATTCAATAGAATCCAAACATTCATAAGTAAGGTCAGTTAATATCTGATTAATTCAAATCAAAATAATTCCTTATGAATAAATTTCTAATCCTGGTCATTTATTAATTATTTATTACTTAAGCATTGATTTATTCAAACTCTAATTACAATTATGATGTAATTATTTCTAATTTCTTCCCAAAAGAAATAAATTTATACCTAGATTAATTTCTTACTTAAAATAATTAAGAGTTTAGGAATATTATTAAGTTTTGACTAAAATAATTAAAACTTGAATAAAATCTTAACTTAACTGTTAAACATTTTCTAAGTGCACAGTGTTTAAATCAACTTATAAAAAATGCTAAGAGAGAGACCCTGTATATATATACATGTATATGCAGCAGCCTCCTCTTCTCCTCAGAAAAGAATTTTGAAAAGAAAAACAACACCACAGAAATCATAAGACAAGGGAAGGAAGAGAGCTTGAGGCTAAGGGCAGAAGCTCATCAATTAATTAAGGAAACAGAGAGAGAGCTAGGTGAGAAAACTCACTCAAAAATCTAAGGCAATAAGTCCTAATGTAGGCAGCCAGATAAAAGTATTTTTCTTAAAAGAGTATTTTCATATATGAATGCTTATCTGTGAATTTAAAATCTGAAAATGTTTTGACTCTCTTTGGTTGATCACTTGTTTTACTATAACAAAGTTTTATGTGTTGTTAGTATACATATCTGTTTTATACACTCAGATCTCTGATTTGTTAATGTTTAGGGATATAAACAAATACCCAGAAAATAAAATGTTGAGAATAGGCAAGTAGTATTGGTTTTGGCTCAACCCAGAAAGATGTAAATAATGTTGAGCTGCAATATACTCATGTATAAGTGCTGAGGCTTGAAATAGAAAGGAATTAGGGGTGCAATAGGGTTACCTATGTGTTGATGCTCCTGATTCAATAAAATACATAGCAAACAAAATTTTGTGATTCAGTGAAACCAGGTCATCCTGAGTTTAACTCAAGCACAAATGTTTGCAAAAGAAAAACTCTCTCAGAAACCATAAGCCAATGTTAGTTGCCTAAACTCCTTTTAAAATACCAAGATGAATATATGTATATACAGAACCTTATTTTGTAATCACCAATGGTTGTTTGCTTGTTTACCTCTGTATGGTCATGAATAATATGAGATGCCATGTTATGGATGTTTTTAGCTAATGAAATGAATCACTGCATGGTTTTGTCATGAACAATCAAAAGAGTTATTATTAACTTAAACCTGATTAGGAAATTGGGGTCAAGAACACTGCAGGAATGACTTGTGTGCTTGAGTAACACAAGTTGACACATGGCTTGTTTAAGTCCTGAGATCTTTGTGTAATGGAGTGAATTAGTTCATTACAGTGTGTCCATTGATTCATAAATATTGCAGGTGAGACCAAGGATAGATAAATTTACCAAGGGAATAATACTTGAGAAGATGAGAAAACTAGAGTTTTTCCCAGATGTGAAATATGAGAATTGAATAAATGATTTAACTCATATTGGTTATTTTCCTGTTTGGTATGAATGATTGTTTGACTATGATTAAATTGTATGCTTGAGTGTATGTGCCATATTTATATATGTAGTCTCTGGAAAGAAAATTAAAGTGTGCACATGCACAATGACACAAAGCATGCACACAAGTATTTGCCTGATTCCAAAGGGTTGAACTTTCTGTATATGTACTTAACTTAACTTTAACCTGATTAACTAATTATTTTTGTGAGCTTTCTCATACCAGACATGTGTCTGACCCTAGTGTGCTAATGGCATCTGGGGTGTCTCATTTAAAATGAGGTAGTTTCAAATGCTTTTTCAGGGATTGCAGCAACTAAGTAGGAGTAGGAGCAAAGCTTTGAGAAGAAGATATAGCATGCTAAACTTAGTTAGATAAGAGCCTAAATGTTGAAATCTGCATGTATTGACAATTTAAATTGCTACTTGTATTAAGTGTTGAATATTGGATGGATATTTTGATTTGTTAAGAGATTGACTTGTATCTGGAAACTATGAACTAAGTTAAATATCTGTTATGTTTAAAAAGAATTTTAATCAAATCTTGTAAGTGGATTTAGCAAGAACACCATGTTAAAATTGAATGATTACATTTTATAAATGTATTAGTCAATCTTGAGGCTTTGGAAAGAATTTAAGTTTTGGAAAATCTGGATAGTTGATTCTCAGAAAATTAAATGGTTTTATTTTCTACTATGGCATATGTATACAAAAGAAAATAGACATAGGTTGTATGTTTTTATATGGCTGCAAGGTTTCCATAATTTAACTTGTTCCATACAAATGTTTCATGTCCTATTTTTAAATAAAGAAAGGATCTGTAGTAAGGTAGATGGAAGCCAGATCCAAATAGTTGCAGATATATATGCACATAAACATGTTTAGTGCAAATTTTACCACACCTTTTCCTTTGTATTTGTGATAAGAATCTGAATTTCACTCAGATTCTAACCAAATGCATTCTTAATTCCAGACAGACTTTGTGAGAAGAAATTCAAAACCTAGATAATGATAAACACTCTTATCATTTACAAAACCCAAGCAACAGACCCTTAATTTACAACAATCATGAAGCCTTCCAGGTTGTAGAAATGGGATTCAAAAATAAGTAAGCAAGAATTATTGTTTTGTATGATAGGTTATAGGCAAAAATGAAGTATATATGTGCTGATATAGGTAGATAACAGGTTCCAAACTGTACAGGAGGAAAATGTAAAAAGGAAAAAAAAAACAAAAATTGTGTTTGAACCAACCAGCATAGTACTTGAACTCGTGACCTCTCGTGTATAAGTTAGGCGCGTTTCCATTACGCCTAGATGTTGCTTGTGTTCACTTAGGATCCACTTTATTTTAGCTTGATTTTGTCACTATTCAGAACTTAACACAAACATCTATATTAAAAGCTTGCTTTCTATTGATTATTACTTGATCACTTCTTAGTTAGGGTAAACAGACTAAAGTATATGTTTCCAGTGGATTGCTTGGTCAAAAATCAGCAATCCAATATCCTCTTGTTTTCCAGAACTCTGATTCAAACAAGAGAGGCATATACATCCTCACATGTATGTGCTTATCTTTGTGAATGTACTGATATATTTATATTGGTTGATTACTGTGATCCTGGATATATTTGGTTTATTGGAGAAAGATATTGACCCTGAGAATTATGATTGCAATGGATGATATATCTATCTATATATATATATCCTCTTTACCTTAAAAAAAAATCCTTATGGAATTAGAGTAGATATAGGAGGGTCTTTTCAGCCATACCGCGATAACGTCCACATTTTCCATCCCCTCGAGTTTCATAAAACTCGATCACTCCTAGGTGATGCAATCACCTTGCTTTCGACCCACTGCAAAACTCCATCTTAAACCCTACTTTGGGTTCGAACGACAATTTCATCCATTCAAAAAATCATTTAGTATTTTTCTCATCATTATTGAGGTTCAAACTAGCTTCAATTCAAATTTCAACATTTATCATTAACTCAATCAGTGGTAATTCGAAAAAGTGCTATTTTTGTTCAAAAACCAAATACTCTGTGAATACTCAACTAAAAATCACTATTTTTATTTCAAAAATCTTATTCCTTTATGTTCATTCAAGTTATACAATCTATTCAACAAATTAAAGTATTCGAGTTTCTCATAAAATTTTCTTTTTATAGTAAATTTGAAGTTTACAGGTTCAAATTTTTTCTATTCTTAACTAAAAACTTTCTGGACCATGGTTTTAAGTTTTAAACAACTATTTTTGTTCAAAAATCCTAAGTTAAGGATGTTTGTATGAAATTTAATAAAAATTTCCTTGTTTAGGATTACTCTGTAACCAGGAGAAAGAAGACAAGATTATCAAAATATACAGTATATCCCTCATACTTATACAGAACTAACAATATGCAATTCAACACAAGGTTATTCATGAATTAACTATACAGATTCATAGTAGTAAGTTTGCTTACCATTGTTTTTCCAGTAATAAGAACAGAGCATGCTTTGATGTTGAAAGCAGTTTGAGTTTGCATGCTTGATTTAGGTTGAGAGCTTTTAAATTTTAAATTCTTTCCAGGTTTTTTTTTTAAATCTTGAACTTCATTTTTGTTTTTCTCTCTGGGTTTGAGGAACGAATAAAAATGAAAAGGAAGTTTGATATGTATATAGAAAATTAAGTAGACAGGGTTATTATTTTGTACAAGTTGAGGTGTATTTGTACAACATAAATTCAGAGATATTTTCTTTGGTTTGTACAATAGGCAGATGCTTTTTCTTTCTTCTTTGCTTTTTTTCCTCAGGTTTGCTAAGTGGTTATGGTGAACGAACTACACTGAGAGCTTGATATAAAGAGAGAAGTTACAGGTTATATATTTGTACAACAAGTACAAGATTTTTTTTCCTCTGCTTCTATTTTTAAATCTTTAGCCAGAGATTTTCGTATGGAGGCTGATGATGTTGTATATACTTAGAGAGGTAAACATTTAATGCATATGTACCATATGTCTTTCATTTGCAATACTTCGGCTGATATGAAAACATTTTGGTGGCTGTAGTGTTTTTTTACAGCAGGTTATGGCTGAGGTATGTTGTTTTATATATATTTTATTCCTTTTTGCTTGTACATGAAAACACTTTACTGTCATGTCTTGCAAACTTCATAGATATGTTTACTTGTTTTACTGTTGAGCATGTATTTCTTTCTTGACTATGCAGATTTCTGGTTTGCTTTATAATTTACATAATTTACTATTTTTGTTTGTTTACTTTATTTCCATGAGTGACTACTTTGTTTCATTTTCATTCACATATTTACTTACTGGTATGTATTTTATTTTCTTTTTATTTTTCCTTTATTACTTTATATTGTATTCTTTTGTATATAGGTAGTTATATTTGTTTTATCTCTTTCTTTTATTATCATTGTTAGTATTATATTTATTTCTAAAATTTATTTTATATTTTATTTCTTTTGTTCTTACATTATATCAATTTGTTTAATTTGTAAAATATAAATAAATTTCTATTTTATATAACTATAAATTTGTTAAAAATATCTGTTCGAAACAAATACTTATTCGTTTCGGGGAAACTCGGATCCATTTATAATAAATTTTACAATTTTTATTCAAAAATTCCTTTAATTATCAATTTAAATTAAATAAAAATCTAGGGTCGTTACAAACTTCCCCCCTTAAAAGAATTTCATCCTCGAAATTCGCAGGCACGAAAACAAAGACAGAGATAGACATATTCGATCTCCTATAACTCCTCAAACTTAAGATATGAATTCCAAACTCAAGTCGGAATATCTCAGAATACATACCAATTTATCCCTTTCCGGACTTTGGTATTCAAAAGAAATTACAATAGAATTTCAAATTTGGTTTCAAACGAAATCGTTTTATCGATTCAATTCAAGTTTATCCTCATATTCTATTAATCAATTTAATTCAATTCAAAATTTCCAATTTATTTAAATTTCTAATTTCAAATTCATATTCATTAGAGTTTAAATCGAAAACTGATAAGAAACCGATGAAGATACGAAGTAAGATATTCTACAATTATTTGTAGGGCCATCACCGTACCGAAACTTCTTTCTGGAGCTGGTACGAAGAAATCAAAAGAATTTGGAAACGAATCAAAAGAAGATTGATAAGAAGGTTGTTTCCACTGTTGCAGGGTATTGACCATTTATAGTCGTACTCCCATGTCCCCTATCTCGTTCTCTTCTTGTACTCATACTCACTATTAGTGGATAGTAAGAGAATTTACTGAGACATTCAGGCGGATATTTTAGAGATACTCATTCTAGAGTTTACTTCACTCTATCTCTAATGAGCTACTTAATGTGTTATACTCCTAAGCTAAAGTTCAACCTTAGCTCTGATACCAAATGTAACGAGACGAATTTTGCCCGCTCGAAAATCGACATCCATACTTTACATCGTACTCGAATGCCGTAGATTCGACCGTTCAAATCCGAGTCGCCGGAGCTTATAACAACAGTTAAGTAAATAACACAGCGGAAGAAAAAGAATAATACATTGATATACAATATCTGATACAATATCTGATACAACAGAGTGATACAATGAATATCAAAATACATCAGAGATATGATACAAGAAATAGCAGCGGAAAAGAAAACGATAACACCAACAATGGATAATCTCCATCTTCAAAGCACCAGTCCAAAAATAGCTCGAACTCCCAAAAATGAGGCACAAAGATAAGCAAGTGCAGTCCATATCCAAAGACTGAACTAGCTCCAGAAAATCTACTAATATGACTATCTGAAAAACCAAACTCTAGACTGCCCGTGTAGAAAAATTTTGAGCATCCAGAGTTTAGGAAAGAAACAATAAACTCCGGATCAGTCATGGGACTGGTGTGAGCAACAAAAACAATTTATCTTTAAAACAAATAGCAGAGAATTTTAAAGTCAATTCGCAATGCTTTTGGAAAATGAAACTACCATAAGACCTCCCGCCACACACACAATGCAAACGCAGAATTGGAGGAGATTTCTTCTTATGATAGTCAAAGATGCTTACTACGAAAAATCAAATCATTGGATATTATTATTAGTGCATAGTGTAGAAAACATTTTCGAAAGTAGAATATCAATCTTAGCCAGCATAGACATTTCGAACTATGCCTACTATAGCTACCATCCAAACAGTGGGGCGCCACCATAAGTAGATGGCAGGTTCTACAACTAATACCATACAAGGTTCGTATTTGGAAGATGGATTTCCAACAAATGGTTGGGCAAAGGAACTTCCCAAGTAAAATAGAACGCCTCTGGAGCGACGTTCCCGGATCCTAACCGGATCTCTGCTACATAAGGCCGGGTTACCCCTAGCTGGGTAACTACTGATACGAGTATGCCACCTCCCGGTCGTTAGCGACCTTTATCCGAGGTACCTCTAATCCAACAACTACAAAACAATAAGTCTGCAGCAACCACAAAGTAAGTATCTGGGCTCCATACCATGATACCATTTATAATCCAAAAGGAAATGGACATACCCTCAGAGGGACCTACACTCAAATAACCTTGCTGCCACGATCCTATTTCGACCATTACCGGTCTGTGAGGTTCGACGAAGTCTCGTCCACAAAGCTACGCTTTGTCACAAAGCCATGCTTTGGGTCAACAGATGATCAAAGTAATGATCACAAAGATAAATGATCAAACAAATGATCATATCACAAATGATCAAACAATGATCATCACACAGCAACACTCAGCATGTCACATTACGAAATTGGGAATATATCGCTGATAAATTTCAACTACATAACCTCTAAGCTCGTACGTCTCAGAGAAGGGTGTTAAGCTAAGAGAATAAATTCTTCGCCACCAAATAGAAATGTATTTGAAAGAAATCAGCTTTATATCTCAAAGTGTAATGTCAGACATGTAACCATACAAGTCTGTTCTGGGTTCGAACAGAACCGAAAGCACTTCTTACGAAGTCCTTGCAATCCCGGGTATTCACAATCCCGTCCGGACTTCCCATCAGAAAGGATGATCAAATCTCTATACCGGGGACCAGTCGATGCAGAGACATTCGACGAGTTGTCCTGTCGTTTTCGTAAATATCCGGTCTTCAACTCCGGTCTTCAAATGCTATCCATATACGACGTATCATTATTCGGAATGGGTTATACGACCCAAAGGTCCTTTTCCGGCTAACCCGAATAGTGAGCGAAATATTCAAAAAATCATATGGATACTGGGGTTTCAATTAAGTCACAACTTATAATTCAACTTCCTTTTTAAATGGTTCCAATCGATTACCATTTCAAATCTTTTAAACAAAAAGATTTATTTCACAAAGTTCACCCAGTTTCAACAAAAATCCATTCACAGATTTCAAAACAATTTCCGTTTCAATTGGATTAACTCGTTAAATCTTTAAAACAAAGATTCAACTTATAGTTTTCAAAACAATTTCATTTCGAATGGTTTAAACAAATCATCATTTTAAATCTGTTAAAAATAAACAGATTCAATTCATAGCTTTTCAAAACATTTCAATTTCATTTTAAATTTGAAACCTTTCAACACAAATTGGAAGTTCACTTCTTATATGAAAGCTGTTATTATTTGAAAACAAATAATTTTCGTTTCAGAAAAATCCAATTATATTTGCTCGAGTTAAAGCCTTTGAATTAAATTCAAATTCCCGAATCAATATTTTTAAAATAGTTTAACCCATATATAAACATCTTTAATCCCTAGTTTCAAATTATAGAATTCAATTTTAAATATTGAATTCAAATTTAAATCAAATAATTTAAATTTTCAAAACTCGATTAAGTTATTCAAAATAACTTTTATCTTTGAAATTCTATTTCAAAAGCTTTTCACTTTAAACCCAAGTTTCCAATTTCAAAATCAATTGAAATTAAAATTTCAATTTCAAAAACATCAAATTTAAATTATCTGTGCCTTAACCGATTTTCACGTGGAATCCATATTTGTGTGTGTATAAGTGTGGTCCAGGGTTTTACACACAATAGTGCAACATCAATCATCACAGATATATCGATAAGCGGTATAATCGATAACGCTTATCTTCATTCACAGATTCATAGATAAAATAAATTTATCGGTCACAAAGATTCATTATTACAATTCGATGTGGGTTTCGGATAACCAACTGGAATCCGACTCCCTGTCGCATCGAAATTCAAGTGCCGTTTAACGGGCCAAGGGTTTCATATTCACATAGTAATATATCACAGAAATAGAAATTTCAGATCACAACATAAAGTAATTCATGTCACAAAGCATCATATATTGGGGATATCAAATAATTCACATTCAATAGAATCCAAACATTCATAAGTAAGGTCAGTTAATATCTGATTAATTTAAATCAGATTAATTCCTTATGAGTAAATTTCTAATCCTGGTTAATTAATTATTAATAAATTACAAATTATTTTGATTAATTTTTCTTTAATCATTTATTAATTATTTATTACTTAAGCATTGATTTATTCAAACTCTAATTAAAATTAGAAATAATGTAATTATTTCTAATTTCTTCCCAAAGGAAATAAATTTATACCTAGATTAATTTCTTACTTAAAATAATTAGGAGTTTAGGAATATTATTAAGTTTTGACTAAAATAATTAAAACTTGAATAAAATCTTAACTTAACTGTTAAACATTTTCTAAGTGCACAGTGTTTAAATCAACTTATAAAAAATGCTGCAGTTTGAAGCCCGAAGACTATCCCTAAAATACTCGAGTTACCCTTCGAGTTGAACACCCCCTTTCCCCGATCATTTACCCGGTATGCAACTCTTCTTCCTCTTTTCTCTTTTCTTTTTTTTTCTTTTAACTTTCAAGTTTTAAAACCTGATAGCTTCATTTTTAAACGACTCGTACCCACGCAACTACTCAAACAGCTCTCAAAATCCCCGATCGTTTCACTCGAATGCTTCGAGTTTCTCTCTAGAAACCACGTCCTCCCCATTTTCTTTCCACTGACACATCATCACCACCGTGCACGTGCACGGTGGTTCGGCGCGATTCTGGTGATCGCCTTGATCACCAACAAGTTGAAAAACCTTTGCCAATTCCAAATCGAACATCCGTTCGATCGAAAACCCTCAAAATCGAAAACTCGCCACTTCATCGAACTGCAACTCGAAACCCATCGAACACAATCGCTTCGTCGCCACGCCTCGGGTCACCAGAAAAACCCACGCTTCCGGCCATACCACGATAACGTCCACATTTTCCATCCCCTCGAGTTTCATAAAACTCGATCACTCCTAGGTGATGCAATCACCTTGCTTTCGACCCACTGCAAAACTCCATCTTAAACCCTACTTTGGGTTCGAACGACAATTCCATCCATTCAAAAAATCATTTAGTATTTTTCCCATCATTATTGAGGTTCAAACTAGCTTCAATTCAAATTTCAACATTTATCATTAACTCAATCAGTGGTAATTCGAAAAAGTGCTATTTTTGTTCAAAAACCAAATACTCTGTGAATACTCAACTAAAAATCACTATTTTTATTTCAAAAATCTTATTCCTTTATGTTCATTCAAGTTATACAATCTATTCAACAAATTAAAGTATTTGATTTTCTCATAAAAATTTCTTTTTACAGTAAATTTGAAGTTTACAGGTTCAAATTTTTTCTATTCTTAACTAAAAAAATTCTGGACCATGGTTTCAAGTTTTAAACAACTATTTTTGTTCAAAAATCCTAAGTTAAGGATGTTTGTATGAAATTTAATAAAAATTTCCTTGTTTAGGATTACTCTGTAACTAGGAGCAAGAAGACAGGATTATCAAAATATACAGTATATCCCTCATACTTATACAGAACTAACAATATGCAATTCAACACAAGGTTATTCATGAATTAACTATACAGATTCATAGTAGTAAGTTTGCTCACCGTTGTTTTTCCAGGAATAAGAACAGAGCATGCTTTGATGTTGAAAGCAGTTTGAGTTTGCATGCTTGATTTAGGTTGAGAGCTTTTAAATTTTAAATTCTTTCCAGGTTTTTTTTTAAATCTTGAACTTCATTTTTTTTTTCTCTCTAGGTTTGAGGAACGAATAAAAATGAAAAGGAAGTTTGATATGTATATAGAAAATGAAGTAGACAGGGTTATTATTTTGTACAAGTTGAGGTGTATTTGTACAACATAAATTCAGAGATATTTTCTTTGGTTTGTACAATAGGCAGATGCTTTTTCTTTCTTCTTTGCTTTTTTTTCCTCAGGTTTGCTAAGTGGTTATGGTGAACGAACTACACTGAGAGCTTGATATAAAAGAGAGAAGTTACAGGTTATATATTTGTACAACAAGTACAAGATTTTTTTTCCTTTGCTTCTATTTTTAAATCTTTAGCCAGAGATTTTCGTATGGAGGCTGATGATGTTGTATATACTTAGAGAGGTAAACATTTAATGCATATGTACCATATGTCTTTCATTTGCAATACTTCGGCCGATATGAAAACATTTTGGTGGCTGTAGTGTTTTTTTACAGCAGGTCATGGCTGAGGTATGTTGTTTTATATATATTTTATTCCTTTTTGCTTGTACATGAAAACACTTTACTGTCATGTCTTGCAAACTTCATAGATATGTTTACTTGTTTTACTGTTGAGCATGTATTTCTTTGTAACGACCCGATATTTTCAACCATTCGCATCCATTATAAGTGTATAGGTAGACACTCATGCCGGAATTGAATTGCTCAAATTACCGCGTTGTAAATAAAATTTGGCAAATCTCAGAATATACAGTAAATAAATATAATCACAGAGCACAGACACAGAGTAAAATAATACAGCGGAAGTAAAAGAAATAGTAGTTCATGAAGCTACTATATAAATATGTCAGAGTTACATAAGATACAACAGAAGAAATAGAGTACAACAAAAGTCTCAATAAAATAACCAAGTACAAGCTGAGTAGAACAACGAAATTGAAATAGATAGGACATGACAAGCAGATAATCTCCAGCGATTCAAATCTCCAAGAGAGTGGAAATCCAAATCTGTGAATAACTCAGGCTGACCCGACCGTAAAGCAAAACACAAAACACTCGAGTCAGGACAATATATACTTATATAATGTAAACCAACTCAAGTGAACTGTAATAAAGGTACAAGTAACTTAGAAGATGCTTGGGACCGCCCATCCTCTAAGGATCCGTTAAACTATCTACTATGTAGTAATATTCGATATTATAATAGTGTCTAAATAAGTAAAGTATAATCATATAGAAAATAGCGTTAAGGGGATGGAGAACCTTAACGCGGTCGGATCTTAAAATCATAATCGTAGTAAAGCTCGATATGGTAGGTGACACGGCACAACTAGGCAATGCCAGGATAGATATACCAATTACGCACACGGACTGATGGATACGCATAGCAGCCACTACCGTTCAACCTCGAACAACACTCCAAAATCGGAGGATGGCCATCTAATCAATCACAAGTAAGAGTATAATATCGAAGAAATGTGTCCGAGAAGAGGTGCTACCTCACTGGTCCGAGATCGCTCCTGTTTTAGCCACCTTATGCCAACTCACGGGAGTTGGGTCCACGTAACATACCTTAAGAACGTCACCACCATCCTACTTCATTCTGGAATCTCCACCGCGTACACGGTTGTCAAAGTGGTTTTCGGTATCGACAGAGAGTATGTCCATATCTGATCCCGGTCTCTTTGCCAACCAATCGTTATTATAACCCGTGGTTATAACTTTTAAAAACAATACTTTACTTCAAAATAAAATATCATTTCAAACCATATCTTTATCAAAATAAAGATTAAATCAATTCCAAACCATTTCCATATATTTAAATTTTTATATCATTTCAAAACTTCATTTCAAATCATTTTAATATAATAAAATATCATATCCTTACAAAACTTCATTTCAAATCATTTTAAGATAATAAAATATCATATCCTTACAAAACTTCATTTCAAATCATTTTAATAAAATAAAATATCCTATCAGTTCAAATCCAAATATTCAACTTTAAATACCTTTTAAATTCAAAGATATCGTTCATTTACTATCATTTAAAATCACCTTTAAATAGTTTATATTCCAATCAAAATAATTCATTTAAACCTTTTAAAAGTGTAATTATTATTTTCAAATCAAGTATTCAATTTCCAAAGTTTCAAACCATTCTGAGTTCGTTTACTAAGTCAAAAACCCTAATTATTAAAATTTCAGCATTTCACAGCATTTACAAACAACTGTTATAAGTTATATTTGAAAACATTTTTTAATTCAGCAAAGATAGCACTTAAAACTGCTGTTAAAACTCAGTTTTAGTTGAATTATAGTTCAAAACAGAAAAGACAGCATTTCGGAAGTGCTGCGGTAGTTCAGATTTCAAAACAAGGGTTAAATTTGATTTCAACATAGACTGCAGATCATTATTAGCATTTCCAGAGAATGCTATAATAGGCCTGAGTTCAATATTAGCCTATAAGTTCAACTACAGCATTTCAGAAATGCTGTAATAGCTCTTTTTACACAATTTTAGTTCAAAACAGAATCTATAGCATTTCTGAATGCTATTAAAAGTTAATTTCAGGTGTTAGTGTATTTCCAGCAATTAAATAACTTTAATTTAAAACACATAAACATTTTAAAAATCATATTTTAACATTTAAAATGTTCATTTACATATCATTTAACATATATCTTTTTTCACAATAAATTTCTTATAATTAAATCCAATTTTCAACAATTTACTTAATAAGTTTAAGTGTAAAAGTTCCAATTCTTCACACTTCAACAAATAGACTTAACACTTCAAATTTAAATTACCATTTCGCAATTTAACAAAATTTCCAATTTTATTTAATTAACTTAAATCTTTAATTAAAACCAAATTTCATATTTCCTAGTCAAATTATATTTTAAAAGATCACTTTTAAACATTCATTTATTTAACCACTTAAATTCATAGAAAAATCAATAATACTTTAATAAATCACTTAAATTCAAATTTAATCAAATTATCATATTTACCATTTTACAAATATAATTAAATTTTTTATTTTTATTTATATAGCTTAAATATCATTTTTAACCATAATTCCAAATTTCCAACTTAAGTTATATTTCAAAAATCCAGTTAAACCATTCATTAATTGCATTTTTAACACATAGAAAAAATCATAATTTCTTATTTTAAAACATTTCAAAATCTATTTAAATCAAATTTCATAAATTTAAAATTTTTAAAATACTTAAAAATATCCAAAACACTTTATAAATTAACCACGGGCCTGTATATATAATTTTCTAACTTAGGTCAAGTGATACGGATATGTATCGTTTCAATCCGCAGTTAAAAAGAAAAATCCGGGTTCTATCATTTCAAACCCGCAATCCCAAGTTAAAATAATTTAAATAAAAATCGTTCAGGCCTATCATTTCAGCCCATAACGATTTTTCCCTATTCTAAAGTCCGTTCGGGTATGTATCATTTCAACCCATAGTGATTCTAGTCTACAGGGAACTTGCAATGGTGATAACATATATAAATAACAGAATAACATTAAATAACAGTAACATATGATATAACAGGTGCAATAACAGGTGTGAACATCATATAATAATAATATAAGCATATATAACATGATAATATATTTCTACAGATTCGCAGGGTGTCAATTTACTAGTTATATAGGTACATATTGTCTGGTGAGAATAACTCACCTGTTTGTGCTGGAGATATCAAAACCAATGACACAATGGAAACAAAAGCACGATGACAAGACTACGGACTTGAGTGGAGAGCAAGATCCAAAGCTACAACTCTTGTATTACAACCCAAAACATACATCAAAACAAACACAATTTCAACGCACTTGAAATGGAATAACTTTTAAACGAAAAGAGATTTGAATGTCAAATCTTTTGCCTTTTTTTCTACAATGCTTTGCATGGCCTAGGGGTTTATTTAGGTCAGGTTTGACATGACTTTGGCTCAGGTTTGACATGACTTTGCATGGCATAAAGGCTAGAACATGTGGAGGAAGTTACAACACAAGAATATCAAGAGACTAGGCAACATAGTGGAGTTTGGTTCAACTTTTGGCTCGGTCTATGGGTCAAATGGCTCGGCCATCATTTGGTACAGGTCTGGACAGAGGTTTGGGTGATGAGTAGCAGCAGCCAAAGGTCATGTAGCAAGTGGTGGTGGTGGCTAAGGGGTGGCCAAAGCAAGATATGGAGGGTAGGTGATGATATGTGTGGTCTAGGCAATGTTTTGGAGTTTTTTTGACATTGTTTTGGGGTGTAGGCTCATCTAGATGGCCATGGCCTGATCTAGTCAGAGGGGATTGGAGGAGGAGCTGCTGCAGATGATGGTGGAAAAGGTGTTGGAGGTGGTGGCCGTGGCTATGGAGAAGAGGCCATGCAAATAGAAGAGAGAAACAAGGCAAAATAGCATAGAAAAAGTAAGAAAAAGTAGAAAGAAGAGAGGGATTTACCAAATTTTTTTGCAAGATGGAAGCCATGATTTTTTTTAGGGTTTAGGAGCTTTGAAAATTCGTGAATAACATGAGGAAGTCGGCTGAAAAAGATTGGGGAATAGAGCAGCAAAAATAAAATAAAAGATGTATTGATTGAAAAAGAAACGATAGAATTCAAAAGGGCTAAGCACACAAAAGGTATCAAACTCTTCATATATCTTTAATTCCTTTTTTATAACTTTATATTTCTGGAAAAAATAATAATCCCAGATAAAATTTCGAAATTTTATCAAAATATAATAATTTATATAAATATTTATCAATTATATAAAGTTAAATTAAGAAAAATAGTTAAAACAGTGAACTAGACTAGAAAATTTGAATCTGAATGAAATAATTTTAGAAAATTCATATGAGCTTGTAATATACTTTTAAACATAAATAATAACATAAAATAAAAATATATTCACAAAAGAAATATTTAAAATTTAATTTACATATAATTTTTAATGAAGAAAATAGCAGAAAATAGGAAAACAGCCTTTAAAAATGAAAAATAAATACAGTAAATTTTGGAAAAATTCTATTATCATTTTAAAAATATAAAAAGACAAAAATATACATAAAAACATATTGACACATATTAAAATAAAATATAACAAAGAAAAAGTAATTTATACAATTTTAAAATAGACAAAATTGTTAAATAAACAGTTTATACTCAAAATTGAAATGTACATAACTTTTGCAGTTTAACTCCGTTTTCAACGAAACGAAAAGCAGTATTCAAGTTATTAAATCTATTTTTATAATAAAAGATAAAATTTAAAATTTCAAACTTTTAAATTTTTAAGTTTAAAAGTCAAAGTTTGACTATTTTAACCAAAATTCACATTTTCTAGAAATATTAAATTTAGTCATATTTGGAATTCTAATCCACATACAAATTCAAAGTTTTTATATTTCCAATAACAAAATTTATTCTTTTCATAAATAAAGCTTTTAAATCTAGAAATCAATTTAAAATAAATTGTAAAATACAGGGTTGTTACACTCTCCCCCACTCAAAACTTTTCGTCCCCGAAAAGGAACGAGGTACGGGAAAGCACAGAAAAAGATAGAATGAATGGAATTAAGAGATAAGAAAATTGGAATTACACCTGATAACTATTGTTATAGGTAAGTTTAACAAGATGGAGGTGATCAAATCAAGAATACAAGCACGAAAAAGATCCTCTAGAGTCTGAATCTCCCTTTTCACTTGACCGACGGTCTATGAATGGAAAAACAGTGTTCAGATCCAGATGAGTAACAAAGATTATCCAAGATTATAGAAAGATTTCTAAATAGACTGGTATAAGCAATAGCCTTCCCATTCTGTAACAAGATAAGAGAAATAAGGACAACCAAAAGATAGTTTGAAAAAAAATAAGATAATAATTTGAAACCATAATGCTTTGAAATCATAATACCTTGAAATCATAACAATTTAGAGGTGTTTATCATTTGGAAATCATACTACTAAAATCATAACACATTGGAAATGTTATTCAAAAAAAAAACATAACACTTAGAAAATCATAACACCTTTTAAAATAATCTTTATTTAAACCATTTTAATTCAAGGTCAAATAATATTCATTTTAAAGTTGTAACATTTCTAAGTTCATTCAATTATAAAATTTTCCAAAACATTGTATTCTCAAACGGCAGCACTTATACAATGCTACAGTAGATATATTAGTATTTCAAATCAGTTTTATTCCAGAAATATTCATTTGGATATCTTTTAACTTAAGACTTATTAAAACATACTTTTATGAATGGAATATCCAAATAAACTATACTACATTTATTAAGTCAAAAGTTCATTATTTTACTTAGCTCTTCATTTAACAAATAACCTAACACTTTATTTAAAATGCCCATTTCATAAATAGATATTCCTTCAATAAGTTACACTTAAAATTTCCATTTGAAAACCAAATTCTCAATTATCAAATTTAGTGATGTTAAAATACATTTTAACTATCATAATTATTCATTTTTCAAGACATATCAATTTCATACATAAAATATTTATCATAGCAAATATAACAATCAAATTTCTTTACACATTTATTCATTTAGACATCAATTAAACAATGAATTCGAGTTAAATAAACTTTATTACAAAATGTCCAATTCCAATGTATTTTATTTTATCTATTTAAAGATACATTATTTATTATACAACATATTCATTTCAGGAAATAACCATTATTAAAATTCCTAGGTTAGACTTAAGGTTCCATATTAAATCAAATTTGATTATTAAGTTATTTAAATAAAATCTCTTTAAATTCCTTTTTCACTGTTTGCCTCTGTTAATCTTTTATAACTAAAATTTAAGTGTATAACATGTATTATAACCACTCAAATTTTATTTATAAAAATCCCTTTTATATTGTATATTATCCAATTCCATATTCAACTTCTGTGTAATTTAGGTAGGTTATATTGGAATGCAATTGTGTGTTATACAAGTAAAACTTTCCAATTCAATTATCTCAAGTTTGAATCATTTATTCAAAATTTTGATTTTCTTCTTATAACTGAAATCATTCTTTAAAATAAAATTTAAGAATTAAACTTCTGATTCCTTTCAAACCATTTAGAGATAAGTAATTATATATACATAATATGTCAAATCAAATTTAAATCATATATTTATATATATTATAATCCACTCATATTTTAGAAGTTCAAATCAATTAGATTTTCCAAAACAAAGCTGTAGCGAGACTACAGAACGGTCTCTTCACTTCGAAACTCAAAAATGAACGTCGATGATGCTGCAGTCATCACCGAAATTATTTTCCAGCGACAAAGAGAAGAGCACTGATTTTTTTAAACTTTAAAATTCTTTGGAAACAAATTTCTATTCAAAAATACTTTAAATAATATATCCTTTTAAAGCTTTAAACACAAAGTTTGAAACCATCGGAAATTAAATTCTCCAATTCTTGATTTAAATTCATTTCAGTTCCCAAATCAAATTTATAAACAACTATTTATAAATTCATTTATATAATGATAAATCAAGTATTATCATTTCAAATAATCAATTTAAATCAATTTATTAAGTTCCATAATATTTACTTATATCAAAATTTATTTCATGAACCAAATTTTAAAATAATATTATGTCAGTTTGTTCTGTCAAAGTGTTTTAGAAATCCTATCGATAGCGTTGATCAGACGAATCGATCGGAAGCCCAAATCAACATCAACAACTCAAATAACACAATATATAAAACAAAACATAGATTTACAAGTACAATTTAAAAATGTTTGGAGATAGTTTGGAAACAAAAGACAAGATGATTAAATAACAAAATAAGGAGATGGGTAAGCTTAAATAAATCGCGGGCAACCTTAATCGGGTCAACCGTGACTTAATGAATAAGATCAAATGTGTATTTTTTCTGGGGTAAATCTACATCCGATCTCAAGAGATAGAGTTTGGAATAACAAAAGATATTAGCATTTAAACCAAGGATAGATATAAATCTCTGGTGAATTAATGCAAATTTGTAAAGGAGTTTCCCCCTTTACCAGAAAATTAGAATATTGGCGAGACAGCTAATTCACTATAAAGATCATTCGAAGTGGAGTTATGTGATACTCCAAAATCAAAAGAAGATGAATAGTGAGGGACAAGAATGAATTTTGAAACCGCAGGGAACGTTCCAAAAATTCACAGGAAATTCGAATCAAGAGGAAAAGATTCAAACTCGAACGAAAGTGATTCTGCAAATAAATCTACTCCATATGCTGAGTTTTGCCTCAAAGCCAAAGCTCTGATACCAACTGTAACGACCCGATATTTTCAACCATTCGCATCCATTATAAGTGTATAGGTAGACACTCATGCCGGAATTGAATTGCTCAAATTACCGCGTTGTGTAACATCCCGCCTTTTCGTACGCTTTAGACCGACACACATGCCGATTCAAACCATACGAAAGGACGGATTGTTATGGGGTAAATAAGAAAAGACAAGAAAGAAATAAAACAAAATAGAATCTTGTAGCGGAACGATAAAATATAATAATCAAATAACAGTTCATGAAGCTGTTTTACAAAACATTTGATTATACTTATACAATACATATCAGAGTTACACATACCAGAGAATGATAATTATGCAGCGGAATACAATGGTGTAGTAGAATATATAACAAATAGTAATAATAAAATCTTCGTCTTCGTCCTTCAGAAATAGGCCTTTAAATCCTGAAATGCTCAGGCTGACCCGAGCGAATTGAAAAGACAAAACACTCGAGTCAAAACTAAAAGATCTTATGTAAATTAAATCAATGAAATAAATATGAGTGTAAACGGCGTCAGAGATGTTTACGGGGTTTGACATCTCCTATCCAGTGTCTAACGTGGGTGCAATAACTTAAGAAATTATCGGGATTCACATCTCTTAAGGATCCGTTAAACTATCTACTATGTAGTAATATTCGCTATATACAGTAGTGTCTAATCAGTAAAGTATAATCATATAGAAAATAGCGTTAAGGGGATGGAGAACCTTAACGCGGTCGGATCTTAAAATCATAATCGTAGTAAAGCTCGATATGGTAGGTGACACGGCACAACTAGGCAATGCCAAGGTGGATATACCAATTACGCACACGGACTGATGGAGCGCATAGCAGCCACTATCGTCCACCTCGAACAACACTCCCAAATCGGAGGATGGCCATCTAATCAATCACAAGTAAGAGTATAATATCGAAGAAATGTGTCCGAGAAGAGGTGCTACCTCACTGGTCCGAGATCGCTCCTATTTTAGCCACCTCATGCCAACTCACGGGAGTTGGGTCCACGTAACATACCTTAAGAACGCCGCCACCATCCTACTTCATTCTGGAATCTCTACCGCGTACACGGTTGTCAAAGTGGTTTTCGGTATCGACAGAGAGTATGTCCATATCCGATCCCGGTCTCTTTGCCAACCAATCGTTATTATAACACCGTGGTCATTTCAAAATAGTTTATACTTCAAAACCAAAATATCATTATCATTTAAAAACCCAATTTAATATGATATCATTTTACTTCAAATATATCCATTTTCAAAAATCATATTACTTTCCAAAGTTATAATGCTTTCGAAATCATAGTCTGGAAATCACAGTATTTCGGAAATCATAACACTTTCCTTTAAACAGTTTAGATATTAAAATTTCATTATAAAATAAATTGGTTTCCTCAAATTTCACAAATCGATTCAAATTAACTCGAATTCCAAAAATTTATTTTAAACAAAATCTCAAATCATCCATTTCAACTCGATTCAGCTTCTAAATAAACCATTTCAAATTATCGATTTCAAATACATATCTGAACCATAAAATAAGCCATTTCAATTTTAATAAATTTCAAAGCTTTAAATATTCAACATTTCCAAACTAAATTCGATAAATTTATATACATGTCAAATTCACTTTACAATTATTTAGTTTGAAATAATAACTTAACATTTCCATAACATTTGAATACAATTTCAATTTTACAATTTAAATAAACAAAATATCTTATTTAAATATTTATACGTTTGAAATATCCATTTAAGTCACCTTTTCAAATTTCAAGTTGTAAATCACTCCTTTAAATTTCAAATTCAATACATTTTAAATCAAACTTATTTAAGTATAATTCTTAAATAAAATAAAATTTCAATCGATTTCAAATCATTATAAATTCTATATTTCAAAAATATAGATATTAAATAAATACTTAAACATATTATTTATCAACTTTATTAAATCAACTTTAATGAATCTTTAAAATCAATATTTATCAAAACCATACATTTCTTTTCAAAACCAAAGAAATCATTTTCAAAACATATATATATAGACCAACGGTGTCTGTATATAATTTTCTATCCTATGGTTAAGTGATACGGATATTTTATCATTTCAATCCGTAATTTAAAAATAAAATTTTTACGGTTGTATATCATTTCAAACCGCAATCCCGAAATAAATAAAGATATATCAGTAACGAACTTGCAGATTTTAATGATATACAGTAAAACATCCATTCATCCATCATCATCCATCATCCAAATCACAATCATCATCCAACAATAAATCAACATCAATATATATATAACTGATAATATATACAAGTAATAACTGGCAGTTAATATGCAATCAAAAAAATAAACAACAAATTTAATTAAATAGAGGTAATTAACTGAGATGATGATAAAATAGGCCAAACAGACATAAATAAATTTCAAATCACAAAGTATATCAATTTAACAAACATAAGATATTTTAGAAATTGTGAGTGGGTTAAAACACTCACCTTTTGGATTTAAATCGAATTTAAAATTCAATTTAAACCCCAAAATTTGACGGTCTCAGAATCTGTCCAAACCAGCGTCATCAGATCCGAAATTAAATTATGATCCTAACAAAAAAAAATTCGCGTGAAACGGAGGTCGTATGAAGACGTTATGGCAAAATTTCAATTGAAACAAAATTTAAAAATAAAAGCAAAATGGTCCACAATTACCTCAAACTTTGCCACGTAATCATCTCCTACCCGCATGCGCAACTCTCTGCTACAGCACAATTTGAACGAACCCGACTTCAAGCTTTGACCGTGGCGTTTGACCGAGATTTTCCGCCTACTCCGACCTCCGTTGAACCCGATGCCACCACCATCGACCCTAGCTCGCCGAGCCGCACCCAGCTATCCCCCTCCGGTCGCCACCAACGCCGCCGGCCGCCGCTCCAATTTCAAACCCTAGTCGCCAAATTCGAGCGCCACAGCCCACGATACAGCCTCCGACCACCATCAAACGATTCCACGCTTCGCGCTCTACGAAACCCAGAAAGCAATTTGCCTAAAATCGATCCAATCAAAAACTCCCAAATCGGGCCATATGGATTTCGAAAATTGGAGGTTTGACCGCGATTTCCGGTTGATCTGAGCATCAATTGCAAAAACCGAGACCACCCGTAGATTCGTATCGATGAAAACTACCACATATATTTTTTTGGGATTTTTCTGAGGACTTAAATTTTTATTTTATTTTTGAACTATTATTTGGATCTGAAAGCATCCATTGAGGTAGAGAAAGGATCGAAGAAAAATGAACATATAGACAAATGATAGAAGATGGAGGCTAGGGTTTATAACCGTGCTTATATAGAGGTAGAGGTAGAATAGACAAATGTGATAAACGAACGTGCGGAACAAACTATGGCCCAAAAAGCCCGTTCTGACCCCCGAAATGAAATTGGGTAAACCCATATATCAAAACAGGTAATTTAAAACATTCTGAACGCGATGGAAAAAGTTTCAGTTCCAAATTCCATTGTATGAAGAAGTTATGCTGAAAACAAAATTTTCAAATTGATTTTAAAATTTGATTTCAATTAAATCGATTTCAAGGCATTTCACGTTCGTACGATCAAACGACAAGTCCGATCGCAACAAAACTTAAAACCCTACAATAATTCACTGATACGGATCCGATGGAATTGGTTTCGTCGAAAACCGAGTCAGTGGCCAAAATGGTTATTTTTATATTAATTAAATAAATTTTAAAATAAATTAATTAAATTGAATTTTATATTTCAATTATAGAATTGACCATTTATCACCTTTATACTTCTCAAAAATTTGCAATTATTTAAACATAATTTAAATGTCAAATTAGAGCAAATAAATTTTATCAACTTCAATGCCCTATCTTTAAATTCCATTATATTCAAAATTATAAATTTTGGTTCCCAACATTTCTATTAAATTAACTAATCAATGTTTATTCCATCTATAAATTTAAAGTAGATGGATTCCATGTTGGGTTCAAAATCTATTATTCTAATATCCTTGAATTCCAGCTAAATCTCTATAAACGTAATAATTAAACGTTAATTTCATTTATTTTGCAATACATCCAATTATTATAAATTAGATCAATTAACTTACTATTTAAAACTCAACTTCAAAAATTCATTACGTGCCATACCATCAATCTATGTAACCTTTAATCCATTCCAAATTCTACTGATTCCAAAAATTTAGAACTTCACACTTTGCTTACATAAATTTTGATTGTAGTACACTTATTATATGTGCCAAATAGATACATTGATTTCAATTAACTATCCTCTAAAATTTATTTCTTGGTTTCATTCTTCTTATTTCCCAAATTACAATCTGTGTTACAAATTTTGAATTAGTCACTATTCATTATTATTGACTTAAATTTAGCATCACTTACCTTGCATTAATGTTGTTACTTAACAATCCCTACCCAATTGCAATTTTATATTCAAATGAATACATTTACTCTTTCTATTATGGAATTAATTATCAAAAGGCACATCTAATTATCATTATTGATTTTATACAAATTCCATTAACTGTACATTCAATTACTATTCAATGTATATGTGTTCATTAATCAATTCGATATATACGTTTGTTTCCCTCTATTTGATTTATAACCTAGTATACATTTACCTAAATTCTATTTCAATCACATTCATTAATGGGTGTGGCATTGAAATCAAATTCATTAACTTATCTCACATTATTATCATTAATTACAGTTGGCTTACCAATTTTTATTCAATACCATAAATAAATAACATATTATTCAATACTTACTCTTGTTTCTCATATTCTATTTAAAAATCAAATCATAACATTTACATCATTTTATTGAATTGGTATTTCAATAAATAACATTTATTTATTTATTATTTTCTTCAGTTAACTTTTAATTACAATTGCTACATCTAATTCCTAACATTCATTTTACTATAAATTATGGAAATTATGACAAACTTAGTTAACGAAATTCACGGGTCGTTACACGTTGTAAATAAAATTTGGCAAATCTCAGAATATACAGTAAATAAATATAATCACAGAGCACAGACACAGAGTAAAATAATGCAGCGGAAGTAAAAGAAATAGTAGTTCATGAAGCTACTATATAAATATGTCAGAGTTACATAAGATACAACAGAAGAAATAGAGTACAACAAAAGTCTCAATAAAATAACCAAGTACAAGCTGAGTAGAACAACGGAATTGAAATAGATAGGACATGACAAGCAGATAATCTCCAGCGATTCAAATCTCCAAGAGAGTGGAAATCCAAATCTGTGAATAACTCAGGCTGACCCGAGCGTAAAGAAAAACACAAAACACTCGAGTCAGGACAATATATACTTATATAATGTAAACCAACTCAAGTGAACTGTAATAAAGGTACAAGTAACTTAGAAGATGCTTGGGACCGCCCATCCTCTAAGGATCCGTTAAACTATCTACAATGTAGTAATATTCGATATTATAATAGTGTCTAAATAAGTAAAGTATAATCATATAGAAAATAGCGTTAAGGGGATGGAGAACCTTAATGCGGTCGGATCTTAAAATCATAATCGTAGTAAAGCTCGATATGGTAGGTGACACGGCACAACTAGGCAATGCCAGGGTAGATATACCAATTACGCACACGGACTGATGGATACGCATAGCAGCCACTACCGTTCCACCTCGAACAACACTCCCAAATCGGAGGATGGCCATCTAATCAATCACAAGTAAGAGTATAATATCGAAGAAATGTGTCCGAGAAGAGGTGCTACCTCACTGGTCCGAGATCGCTCCTGTTTTAGCCACCTTATGCCAACTCACGGGAGTTGGGTCCACGTAACATACCTTAAGAACGTCGCCACCATCCTACTTCATTCTAGAATCTCCACCGCGTACACGGTTGTCAAAGTGGTTTTCGGTATCGAGAGAGAGTATGTCCATATCTGATCCCGGTCTCTTTGCCAATCAATCGTTATTATAACCCGTGGTTATATCTTTTAAAAACAATACTTTACTTCAAAATAAAATATCATTTCAAACCATATCTTTATCAAAATAAAGATTAAATCAATTCCAAACCATTTCCATATATTTAAATTTTCATATCATTTCAAAACTTCATTTCAAATCATTTTAATATAATAAAATATCATATCCTTACAAAACTTCATTTCAAATCATTTTAATATAATAAAATATCATATCCTTACAAAACTTCATTTCAAATCATTTTAATAAAATAAAATATCCTATCAGTTCAAATCCAAATATTCAACTTTAAATACCTTTTAAATTCAAAGATATCGTTCATTTACTATCATTTCAAATCACCTTTAAATAGTTTATATTCCAATCAAAATAATTCATTTAAACCTTTTAAAAGTGTAATTATTATATTTTCAAATCAAGTATTCAATTTCCAAAGTTTCAAACCATTCTGAGTTCGTTTACTAAGTCAAAAACCCTAATTATTAAAATTTCAGCATTTACAAACAACTGTTATAAGTTATATTTGAAAACATTTTTTAATTCAGCAAAGACAGCACTTAAAACTGTTGTTAAAACTCAGTTTTAGTTGAATTATAGTTCAAAACAGAAAAGACAGCATTTCAGAAGTGCTGCGGTAGTTCAGATTTCAAAACAAGGGTTAAATTTGATTTCAACATAGACTGCAGATCATTATTAGCATTTCCAGAGAATGCTATAATAGGCCTGAGTTCAATATTAGCCTATAAGTTCAACTACAGCATTTCAGAAATGCTGTAATAGCTCTTTTTACACAATTTTAGTTCAAAACAGAATCTATAGCATTTCTGAATGCTATTAAAAGTTAATTTCAGGTGTTAGTGTATTTCCAGCAATTAAATAACTTTAATTTAAAACACATAAACATTTTAAAAACCATATTTTAACATTTAAAATGTTCATTTACATATCATTTAACATATATCTTTTTTCACAATAAATTTCTTATAATTAAATCCAATTTTCAACAATTTACTTAATAAGTTTAAGTGTAAAAGTTCCAATTCTTCACACTTCAACAAATAGACTTAACACTTCAAATTTAAATTACCATTTCACAATTTAACAAAATTTCACATTTTATTTAATTAACTTAAACCTTTAATTAAAACCAAATTTCACATTTCCTAGTCAAGTTATATTTTAAAAGATCACTTTTAAACATTCATTTATTTAACCACTTAAATTCATAGAAAAATCAATAATACTTTAATAAATCACTTAAATTCAAATTTAATCAAATTATCATATTTACTATTTTACAAATATAATTAAATTTTTTATTTTTATTTATATAGCGTAAATATCATTTTTAACCAAAATTCCAAATTTCCAACTTAAGTTATATTTCAAAAATCCAGTTAAACCATTCATTAATTGCATTTTTAACACATAGAAAAAATCATAATTTCTTTATTTTAAAACATTTCAAAATCTATTTAAATCAAATTTCATAAATTTAAAATTTTTAAAATACTTAAAAATATCCAAAACACTTTATAAAATAACCACAGGCCTGTATATAATTTTCTAACTTAGGTCAAGTGATACAGATATGTATCATTTCAATCCGCAGTTAAAAAGAAAAATTCGGGTTCTATCATTTCAAACCCGCAATCCCAAGTTAAAATAATTTAAATAAAAATCATTTAGGCCTATCATTTCAGCCCATAATGATTTTTCCCTATTCTAAAGTCCGTTCGGGTATGTATCATTTCAACCCATAGTGATTCTAGTCTACAGGGAACTTGCAATGGTGATAACATATATAAATAACAGAATAACATTAAATAACAGTAACATATGATATAACAGGTGCAATAACAGGTGTGAACATCATATGATAATAATATAAGCATATATAACATGATAATATATTTCTACAGATTCGCAGGGTGTCAATTTACTAGTTATATAGGTACATATTGTCTAGTGAGAATAACTCACCTGTTTGTGCTGGAGATATCAAAACCAATGACACAATGGAAACAAAAGCACGATGACAAGACTACGGACTTGAGTGGAGAGCAAGATCCAAAGCTACAACTCTTGTATTACAACCCAAAACATACATCAAAACAAACACAATTTCAACGCACTTGAAATGGAATAACATTTAAACGAAAAGAGATTTGAATGTCAAATCTTTTGCCTTGTTTTCTACAATGCTTTGCATGGCCTAGGGGTTTATTTAGGTCAGGTTTGACATGACTTTGGCTCAGGTTTGATCATAGGAATGCATGGCATAAAGGCTAGAACATGTGGAGGAAGTTACAACACAAGAATATCAAGAGACTAGGCAACATAGTGGAGTTTAGTTCAACTTTTGGCTCGGTCTATGGGTCAAATGGCTCGGCCATCATTTGGTACAGGTCTGGACAGAGGTTTGGGTGATGAGTAGCAGCAGCCAAAGGTCATGTAGCAAGTGGTGGTGGTTGCTAAGGGGTGGCCAAAGCAAGATATGGAGGGTAGGTGATGATATTTGTGGTCTAGGCAATGTTTTGGAGTTTTTTTGACATTGTTTTGGGGTGTAGGCTCATCTAGATGGCCATGGCCTGATCTGGTCAGAGGGGATTGGAGGAGGAGCTGCTGTAGATGATGGTGGAAAAGGTGTTGGAGGTGGTGGCCGTGGCTATGGAGAAGAGGCCATGCAAATAGAAGAGAGAAACAAGGCAAAATAGCATAGAAAAAGTAAGAAAAAGTAGAAAGAAGAGAGAGATTTACCAAATTTTTTTGCAAGATGGAGGCCATGATTTTTTTTAGGGTTTAGGAGCTTTGAAAATTCGTGAATAACATGAGGAAGTCGGCTGAAAAAGATTGGGGAATAGAGCAGCAAAAATAAAATAAAAGATGTATTGATTGAAAAAGAAACGGTTGAATTCAAAAGGGCTAAGCACACAAAAGGTATCAAACTCTTCATATATCTTTAATTCCATTTTTAAAACTTTATATTTCTGTAAAAAAAAAATCCCAGATAAAATTTCGAAATTTTATCAAAATATAATAATTTATATAAATATTTATCAATTATATAAAGTTAAATTAAGAAAAATAGTTAAACAGTGAACTAGACTAGAAAATTTGAAACTGAATGAAATAATTGTAGAAAATTCAGATGAGCTTGTAATATATTTTTAAACATAAATAATAACATAAAATAAAAATATATTCACAAAATAAATATTTAAAATTTAATTTACATATAATTTTTAATGAAGAAAATAGCAGAAAATAAGAAAACAGCCTTTAAAAATGAAAAATAAATACAGTAAATTTTGGAAAAATTCTATTATCATTTTAAAAATATAAAAAGACAAAAATATACATAAAAACATATTGACACATACTAAAATAAAATATAACAAAGAAAAAGTAATTTATACAATTTTAAAATAGACAAAATTGTTAAATAAACAGTTTATACTCAAAATTGAAATGTACATAACTTTTGCAGTTTAACTCCGTTTTCAACGAAACGAAAAGCAGTATTCAAGTTATTAAATCTATTTTTATAATAAAAGATAAAATTTAAAATTTCAAACTTTTAAATTTTTAAGTTTAAAAGTCAAAGTTTGACTATTTTAACCAAAATTCACATTTTCTAGAAATATTAAATTTAGTCATATTTGGAATTCTAATCCACATACAAAATCAAAGTTTTTATATTTACAATAACAAAATTTATTCTTTTCATAAATAAAGCTTTTAAATCTAGAAATCAATTTAAAAAAAATTGTAAAATACAGGGTTGTTACATTCTTTCTTGACTATGCAGATTTCTGGTTTGCTTTATAATTTACATAATTTACTATTTTTGTTTGTTTACTTTATTTCCATGAGTGACTACTTTGTTTCATTTTCATTCACATATTTACTTACTGGTATGTATTTTATTTTCTTTTTATTTTTCCTTTATTACTTTATATTGTATTCTTTTGTATATAGGTAGTTATATTTGTTTTATCTCTTTCTTTTATTATCATTGTTAGTATTATATTTATTTCTACAATTTATTTTATATTTTATTTCTTTTGTTCTTACATTATATCAATTTGTTTAATTTGTAAAATATAAATAAATTTCTATTTTATATAACTATAAATTTGTTAAAAATATCTGTTCGAAACAAATACTTATTCGTTTCGGGGAAACTCGGATCCATTTATAATAAATTTTACAATTTTTATTCAAAAATTCCTTTAATTATCAATTTAAATTAAATAAAAATCTAGGGTCGTTACACGTCCGGTCGTCGTTTGCCTCGAGCGTGGATGAAGATGAACGGCGTGAAGTGGGTCTCGGGTGTGCTGTGCGTGAAGAAGAAGGTTAAACGATTAATTAATTTTATTATATTGCTAATAATGTTTAAATTATATCGTTATATTAATTTAAGCGTAACTTTTGCATACGAGGTCCATTTCGGGCGAAACAGGTGGCGTTGGAATCGTAGCGACGAGATCTACATTATGAAACTAGTTTGGTTGCATTCCGAGACTGTTCAAATTTGGGCCTTTATTTGGGTTTTAAATCGTTGATAAATCAAAGGTGAGTGTTTTATAACGCTCACAACGTACTGAATATCTTTATGGTCGTTAAATTTGACATTATGAAGTGATATGAATTTATTTGTCATTGTTTGATAAAAATTTAATTGTTATATAGATTGTCATTTGAATTCACCGTTGAAAGTTAAATTGACAGTCAAATTGAAGTTAAGATTTAATTGTGATCAAATTACCTGATATTGATAATTATGAAATTGTTGTGAATGTTATTGGCTTTATGGTTGATTGGTTGTGATGGATGCTATTGGTCGATATTGGTTGTTTATTTATTTTGATATATCATGCTATCATCATGTATATTGTTTATTGCATATAAAACTGTAAACTGAATCATTTCGAATAAATTAAGGAATAGGTTGAAATGATATACCTATGACATCTATTTGGATTGAAATGATATATATTCATCCTTGAAATTAAAATTGAAATAATTATCCGCTTGGCCATAGGTTAGAAAATTATATACGGACACCGGGTTGGTTAAATTAAATGATTTTAAAAGTTGTTTTGAAATTATTTAAATGAATTGATTTTAAGAATAAAATCCAATTTATGGAAATTGAATTATTTTGAATTGAAGCTCGAAATGTTGGAATTTAAACTTGGTAAATGAAATTGTTTAATTATTTGAAGTTTAGATTTTTAAGTAAAAAAAAATTGAAATACGGCGTAAATTTTCGAAAGTTGATTTGTTTTAAAAGATTGGACTTTTAATCAAACTTTGAATATTTATAAGAAAATTTATATGAAATGATATTTCAAGTTTGAGTTTGGAATTGAAAATTAATTTGAGATCGAGATTAATTAATTTGGAATTGAATTGAAATTTAAAGAAATTTGTGAATTGAACTAAATTGAAACTATTGAATTAAATTTGAAGATAAAATTGATTTGAATAGGATTTGAACTGAAATTGATTTGGAATGTATTACTTGAATGAATTCTTGAAATTCGAATATTAATCTAAGTTTATTGAATTGGAATTGTTCCAGAAATTAAGTAAACTACTTAATACAGATGTTTAATTTGAAGTATATTCTAATTTGAATTTGAAATGGTTTATTGAGAAGCTGAATCGAGTTGAAATTGATGATTTGCGATTTGATTAAATTTTAATTTTGGAATTCGAGTTTGTGTGAATCGTTTTGTGAAATTTGAGGAAGCTATTTATATAAAGTATTTTAAACTATATCTAAAACTATTTATATTTTACTTTATAAATTTTAATATAAATTATTTTAATATAAATCATTTTCAATATAAATTATTTTATTATAAACTATTTTAACTTATAACTATTTTATATAAACTATTTTATTGTATAAAATATTTTCTATATATACAAATTTTAATATCTAAACTATTTAAGAGGAAAGTGTAGGATTCCAAATGTTATGATTTCAAGCTATGATTTCAAAGTGTTATGAATTTCAAGGTTTTGATTTCCAAAGTGTTTTGATTTTAAAAGACTTATGATTTCGAAAGCGGTATAACTTTGGAATGTGATATGATTTTGGAAATGGATTTATTTGAAGTGAAAGTGATATCGTATTGATACGATTTTGAAATTGAAATGAGATATTGAGGCGAAAATGATTTTTGAAATGAAATCGTATATTTTGAGTAGATATGATGATTTTGAAATGGATTTGATCTTTGAAGCGAATATGATATTTTTGATAATCAATTATGAATTGATTTTGAAAATGTAAAGGAGCCACCGGTGTAATAATACGTAGTTACTAAAGAGATCGGGATCGGGTATGGACATACTCTCTATCGATACCGAAAACCACTTTAATAACTAATATACGCGTAGTGTCGATCCAGAATGAAGTGGATGGTTTGATGAACGTGTTGACTGAAGAAAGAAAATAATATTGGATGACCCCTGACATGACTAAAACAGGAGCCGCGCCGGGCCATTGAGGATCGCCATCTCTAGCGGACACACTCCTTCGATACCATGTCTATTACTTTTGTGATTCGATTTTGGTGCACCCCGCGATTATGGAGTGTTGTTTCACGGTGTTGGGGTAGTAGCTGCTATGCCCAACATCAGTCCGGATCACGCAACTACTAGTATCCTAGTTGGTATCGCCTCATGTACCTTGTCATACTGATTATCCTATTCGCGACCACTACGTTTTGGTTTGTACCTTTAGTATATGGATTGCCCTCTGGTGACTTCCGGTTTTGGGGAAACTACGATCTTGCATATGCTCTTGGGAATAAAAATGTGTTAAGGGTGGAATGGGCCATGGCTTAACGCTAGTTTGATATTTTACTTTATGATAGACATTATTGTATATAGCGTAGTCTATTACATAGTAGATAGTTTAACGGGTCCTTAGGAGATGGAAATCCCGAACATCTCTTAAGTTAATGCACGCACGTTAAACACTGGATAGGAGGTGTCTAAAACCCGTAAACATCTCCAACGCCGTTGCACTCATATTTATTTATTCGATTTAACCTACATGAGATATTTTAGTCCTGACTCGAGTGTTTTGTCTTTTCATTACACTTGGGTCAGCCTGAGCATTTCAGATTAGGTTGAAGACTTATTTTGGAGGACGAAGACGGAGTTTGGTATTATATCATTTGTATTCTACTATTGTATTATTTTTCCGCTGCATTGTTGTATTATCTCTGATATGTATGTAACTCTGATTTATGATGTATAATAATAATCAAATTTATTTATTTAACAGCTTCATGAACTGTTATTTTATTATTATATCTCATTCCTTCCGCTGCGAGATTCTGAGTTTGTTTTTTGTTCTTTCTTTTCTTTTCTTATTTAACCCCAATAACTATTTGTATTTTGGATTGTTTGAGTCGGCATGTGTGTATGTTTTGTCGACTTGAACGGTCAAAAATGCGGGTTGTTACAGGTTTCTTCCCAAACCAACCCGTGTTAGGATTTTTTTTTCAAAATTTTGTTTAAGTTTAGAAATAAACCCGGCTGCTACTCAAACACACTCGAGTCTAAACTCGAGCCACCCATCATCTTCCTCGACAGTCCCTTCGAGTCACAATACTTCTTCCTCAGTGACGCAGACAAATTGCACAGGTGCACGCATTCACGTGCACCGATGGTCGCCGAGGCTTTGGCCTGCCCCGCCATCGTCAGTAGATCCCCCATCCCCTCTTGAGTCGCCACGAATACCTAAATCACCAAGAACGACCACGATTTGAAAACGAGTAGTTCGACCCAAATACTGGAACCAACCCAGTCGCCAATTTCACCTCAAACTCACCGCTTCGACCACCTGAAGGTCCCCAACTCCGGCCAACGATTCGTCATCCACCCAGCCACCATTTCCCAAGACCATATGCCACTCGATCGACCACAGAGGGAAAACGAGTCAACCCAATGCTCTCGACCAAAACTAGGTTTCCAAAAAAGAATCACCCGCCACTGCCGCTACGTTGACCTGCCGACCACCCCAATATTTTTCTCCGATACCCCATAAGCTCCTCTACCTCCTCGAGAAACCCCGTCTTCCAAAACTCCTCCAGCCGCCTGAACTAGGTCGAAACCCAATTCGCGATCAACTCAAAACTGCTCTTCGCGTACTTAATAAAAAATCAAAATTCTTGTTTTAAAAATCATATTTTTCAATGGTGATTCCAAATATATACTTGATTCAACAATCCATTTTATTTGATTTTATCATTTATAAGCGAATTCATCTGTGTTATGATGTTTCAGAGCTATCTTAACTTATTTTCATGGAAATAAATTGTTAACCCCAATTTATAATCAACAACCATGTCAAGTTTTAAATCTTTTAGCCTAACAAAGATCATAAGATTTAATATCTGGGTTTTTTGATCAAACTTGATGCTCTAAAACTAGAAGACGGAGGTGGTTTTAATATAACAGGCATTCACTTCTCCAGATAATTATACACAGAGGAGATGTACATAGGTACATACAAAATGAAGCAATTCCAGACCTCAGTGCTAATAAGCAACAATTAAATATACTCAGTTTAATTTAAAATTGTTTACTCACAGGATATTGAAACAGAGAAGCCTGTTAACATGCAAATCTATATATAAACAGATTAAGTTTAAAGATGAAAGTTTGCTCACAAACATCAAGAAATCAAAATAGGTTAAGCTTCTAAAAATAGGAGTTTCTCACCTTATTTTCCAAAAAGAAACAGAGTTTCCTTTTTGAAACTGGCCTTGTGAAGATTTCAAAACTGAAACTTGATTTGAAAATTTGTATGCTTTTGTTGTTTTGATTCCAGAAACCTTGTCTTGCTTTGTTGAATCTAGTTGAGTTGTTGTCAAGTTGAAATGTTGAAATGTTTGTTTAAGTTTGATAATACTTACTTCAGTTTTATTTAGTTTGGAGTGGACGAAATGAGATGAGGAGGTTGGTATATAAAAATGAAGTTTACAAGTGATTATTTTCTTTTGTACAGGTTGATATATTTGCTTGTACAAATACCAGAGATTTTTCTTTGCTTAGAGGCTGATGAGATATAGTGTAGTATGCTATAGGACATGGCATTAATTAACTTGTACAATTATATGTTTATTTACTTCATTCAGCTGTACGTGTGATGAGATAAAACCTTCCTTTGCCAGCCTATACCTATTTGTTTACTTTGGTTTCATATTTATATTTCTTTCTTATGGAGGCTGAGGTGATTCCTTTGCTTGTACTAGAGATGATGGCATTAAATTGCCATGTACTATATTACTTTATTTTATTTCTTTGCAATACTTTATACATACTCACTTGTTTACACTCTTATATGTTTACTTGTTTACATGATTGAGTGTATTTTATTCCCTTTTCTTTTTGTTCCTTTTTTTAGCAAGCTAACCTATATATTTTCTTTGCTTATTTGTTTGTATCATACTTAAAAATATTATGCTCTTGTAGTCTACTCTATTTGTATTATCTTGTATTGATTTATTAACATAAGATTAAGATATATATATTTACTTTATATTGTTATATCTTATATTTTATTTATTTCTTATTATCTTGTAATATAGATGATTTCTATTTTTAATTAGTTGTTAAAGTTTAGCAAATGTATTTACTTGATATTTTTATAGTTTCTTATATTTATTCATCTCTATTTATAACTCGATTATTTATTTTACTTTAATATTTATTGTCTTGTATTTAATTTATAAATTCAAATTATTATTAACCATCAATTCTAATATTTATTATTATCATTAATTATTAAACCATTTGTTTACAACTTAAATTCAAATCAAATGTATACACGTATATTCACATATATACAATATTTATAATATTTTTAAATTTAAATGATTTATCCAGAATATTCTTGAATCCGGGGAAACTCGCATAACTTTAATCCATTTATTTTACTATTTTATTCAAAAATACAATTAATTATTAATTTAAAATATATACAAAATTTGGGGTCGTTACATATATTGTGACGATCCAGATTTTTAATGTGGATTAATTGGGTAATTAACCGGTTTAAATTATCGGAATGTTAATTTTATAAGTCACAAATAAAATTCTTACCATTTAAAATATCTTGACATGTATACATTGGCTTGGGTGGTTTAATTTTCTTGAGATAATTATTAAGTATAATCAAAGTTTGGTATAACAAGATGAAGGATTTATTTTATGCTAATTAACTTTAATAGTGGAGTAATTAAGATATTCAGAAAATTTCAGTTTATAGTTTAGATCAAATTAAAGCTCTAATTGATTTTTAAATGTTTGAACCAGTTGTACTTAAGAGAATTTTTAAATTTACAAATGAATATAATCTAAATAATAATGTTTAAAATGAAGATAAATCTTATAAATACAAAATATAAGTATAAAATATAATTATAAAACATGTGAACATAGATTAAATATTTGAAAGTTAAACTATAAATAGAAATAAAACTAAGAAGTTATGTTAACAACAACTTATATGGTTAAATAGAAACATAAGATAAATTTACACTATAACAATTCTATGTTTAACTGAGACAAAATCAATACATAAGCCAAAACAATAATTATAATAACTTGCATAAACATATAATGGAGATTCATATGGTATGCAAGACAAAAAAAAATCTTTGACCAAATATATAATTATGTTTGCTGTACATGAGCAGGGCAAAAGAAACAAAGAAGACAAATTTATTCACATAATATACATAATACCCTTGTACGAAAATATAAATATCAGCAAGAATAAATAGATGTAAAATTATAGGAAGACATATGCATTTAATGCTTTCATCTCAGCACAACAATTTGATCAGCCGAAATATACAGATAACACTTCAAATTTATAGTAATTAAACACAAAATATGATCAAAACAGGGTAAAGTTTGTACCAGTTGTTACCTTCACTATTCAAAGCTGTTCCTATATATTTAAATCATCTTATTTAGTTCGTTTCATTACTTAGCAAACCTGAGAAAAGAAAATAAACAACATCATTAGTTTTGCAAACTTAAATATCAGTCAAAAGTCAAAAGTCAAAAGTCAGGCTGTACATAAAAAAATGGATAAGCTTATAAACCAAGCAAGCCTAATAAATGCTAGTCCCCATTGTATCATATCAGCCCAAATTTGAAAATAAAATCTCTGCCAAATTATAAACAAAAGATTGTTAGTACATTAAAATCTTGCATCGGTATCCTACGAGCCTACATATTTCTTTCATATATCATCTCCATTTTCAATTCACAAGTCTGTGTATCATAAGAAAACAAAAGCAAAGAAGATAATAACAACTTGGAATTAAACTCTGCAACATGATCATCATCTACAACTACTTACAGCACATCATCAAGGCAAGCAGGAGCAGACTGGAAATACAAACTTTAAACCATTCAAGCAATTCTCTATTCAATATTCTATTTCATGTGAGTAAACAATCTTTCTTAAGTAAAATCTGATTTAAAAACCTGATGTATGTGATATGATGGCTGAAGAATTTTTGATGCATGAATGAATTTAGATGTATGCATGGATGTAAATATAGATGTTTGTGTATATACACACCTCTGTTGTTTTCCCAGAACTCAAAATCAACATAATTCAATTTATATCTTCTCAATGAAATAAGGTTAGATTCTGATCCTAAAAGAGAAAGTGATTGTCAGGTCCTAATTTCATTTTTAAAAATAATTTCCAATAAAAATATTTAGTAAACATTTTGGAAATAAGAAATAACGGTAAACTCTTTCAAACAAGAAAAAAAGAAAGAGAAGAGAGCAAATACTGCTCTGTCCAAAGGAAGAAAGGTGAGCAAACTATCCTATTAAGTTTGAATCTGTTTATCATCTTGATATATGTGAAGTTAGTAATGAAATTATGTTGCATATACATATAAATATGTATATATGTTTATGCATGCTGGTGTATATATATATTGATGCTCTGTTATGAGTTACAGGTTTTTAAACCTGATTCAAAATTTCAAATCATCTAATAGAAATGATTTTTAGGCTATCATCCCTAAATGAAAAATGTTTGAATATATGTGACATCATTTTTAAAATTAATTTCAAGTGTTTAAATCAAGTGTTAATTTCAAAAATAATATATAGCAGTGATGATCAAATTTATGTCCAACATCAAATGTTTGTGTTTCAATTTCTAACCATAGGAATGAAATCGTACTTCAAATTATAGTTTTTTATGAAAGTTTTAGAATTTTAAGTGGGTATCCATAAAGAACGCTCGAGTTGAACGAAATGTGAACTTTGGTCAATTCCTGTTGATCGGCGAAGAATTATGGATCGAAATTAATGGTGAAGATGGCTTGTGTATAGTAGATCATCGGAAAAATGTTTGTAAATTTTTTTTGATCATCAAGGGTGATGGGCAAGATCGCTTTATGTAACGATCCGGAAATTTCGAACCCGAAAATTCCAG
The DNA here is from genome assembly GCA_030737815.1 of Allium fistulosum. Classification (NCBI taxonomy): domain Eukaryota; kingdom Viridiplantae; phylum Streptophyta; class Magnoliopsida; order Asparagales; family Amaryllidaceae; genus Allium; species Allium fistulosum. The sequence continues at coordinate 532,863,184 of CM060904.1, forward strand.
ATAGTTAGAAGAAAAGAAAAGAGATAGAAGAAAGAAACAGAACAAGACACAGATTCTCACATTCGCAGCGGATCAAAATACAATATCAAATAATAATATCAGTTATACAAAGAAAACTGTATTTGTTAATTACATTTTAATACATCAGAGTTACAACATTCACAATATACTAGACAGTTAGAATTAACATGTCTCTGACAACTATAATATATATCACAGCGAAATATACTCCATACGTTCCTGCCATCCAGCTCGCCTCCTGAGCTCTAGAACGTCCTTCCCTGAAATCTGTAATACTCGGTCTGACCCGAGCATTACATCAAAGTAACACCCGGGTCAGGCTGGAAACCAGCGTGAGTAAACTTATCTAACATGAAATTTAAATCCATAGAACTTATGTAAACCCAGGGTAACTCGTACTTTACTATAAGTAAACAACTTATATAGTCAACACTTATTTTCACAGAACACTATCTAAGTATCCAACTTATTTTAAATGGTCCATATTATCCCAAACTGGCCTATTTGATTTCACATATCAATCTATAAAGAATTATAGAAGATTTCAAATCGAAGTGGTTTCAGGTATTAACTAATACCCGACTCCTGTCTCTTCGAATCCAGTGTCATCTTAACCCAAGTTATTCAAATGGAATACAATTCAAACTTTAAATACAGGATGTCACCTTTACACGGTAATCCATCATCGATAGATACCCATATTATCACAGTTTAAACCAAACATATCATATCACATAACATCACATATCAGAGATATCATCCATCTAAGGTATACAATATTATTCAATCATTCATAAGCAATATTTATTTGTCACGTTATTTCAAATAAATTTAAATTAATTAAATTAATTACTTAATCACCATTTAAATCCTGCTTACCTAATCATTAATTAATTTCCTTTAATTACTTACATTAAGTAATTATCTTTTAAGTAATTATTCTCTAATTACTTAATTAATTTATCCTTAATTACAAATTAATTAATCTCTAATTATTTAACTAATTATTTAAATTTAATTAAATAATTTCTTAACTATTTATTCTTAAAAATCTTAATTAAGAAAATCATTTATCTTAATTTAATTATTTACATCAATCAATTATTCTTAAGTCATTAACACAAATTGAATTACTCTTATTATCTTCACATATTTATTTCCTTAAATAAATCAAAATCTTAATTACTTAAGATAAACTCTTTATTATAATTAAACAATTACAACATTTAATTTTAACCTTTAAAATCTTTGAAAACTTTTAAAAGTTATTAAATAAATTTTAATACAAAGATCATTTTGAAAATCCACTTCCTAATTCTTTAAAAACTTATGTATTTAAATATTTAAAACTTGTTAAAACAATTTTTCTAGAAAAAATTTAGTTTAATAGTAAAAACTTGGTTTACCTTTATTTTAAAACTCAGAAACACTACAAATATAAAAATTCTTTTGTTTTAAAACTTAAACATTCCTGTACCAAATTCCTTAAAATCTGCTTCTACCCGACCCGAACAAAAACCCTAGTTTCCTCGATGCAAACGCGAAGCCATCTCGCAATCTATCTGCTTCGAGTAAAACTCGAACAATTCCCGAAGTAAACCCGAGCAACCCTTCTTCTTCTCCAAACTAAAATCTTCCAGATACACAAACGTGTACGTGCACGTGCACGACTTCCCTGCTCGACGACGAACTTCGTTCAGGCCTACGGCAAGTCAGCTTCAACCACGGCAAACCATACGATCGACCAAAAAATCTTGATTCGAACGAGAATCGAAAACGAGCTATTTAAACCCATCAGCTCAATAACGTACATCACCAGAAATCGACCACCGTTGATGCTCCCTGCCTCGAGACACCACGCCACCTTCATCGTAGCTCCGTCACGTCTCCCATCATCTCCAGAACATCACGCGATCGACTCCGGTTGCTTCACGTTGTCGCGAAACCCATTCGAATGTCAATGTCAAAACCAGGGTGTTAAACCCTACTTCGCCTTCGCCTACCCATTCCGGTCACTTAAAAATTCCCACTCCATTTTTCAGATGAACACTCTCTCCCCCTCGACCTTCAGATCGAATAACTCCGACCATCTCGCCGTTGATCGATAGAAATCGATCAAAACACCACAATCTGTTTACACGAGAATACCCAATAACCTCCAAACTAAAAATCATGATTTACATACTAAAATTCATGATTTCCCATCACGAATCCAACCATGCAATCTATCCTTGAAACTAAATTAATAAAAAAATTTGACCCAATTTGATATTCACTATAAATTATAAAATTTCAAGATAAATTTTAAATATAAATTTCTGGAATTATTTTTAGTGGTGATATCATATGATTTTAAACATCTTTTATTTACAAATCAAGGGCTATCTACGATTCAATGATGAGATATTGAATTTTTAAAGTAATCAAAACCTGTAAATATTACAACAGAGCCTATATTATGTCTACACAGGCATTCAAACACTCATATACAAACATGCATACATTTAGTTCCATCATTTCAGATAACAGAATAATTTTCATTCACAACATCTAAATGAAATCCAAATTTAAACTGTTTTTAAAATATGTTTACTCACCTTTATATCAGGAACAGAGAAGTTTGAAAATCTGGAAATGGTTTGATGTATTTTAATCTGAAGTTGATCTCAGGTTGTTAGTTGATTGAACTCCTTGCCTGATCTCAGGTTGTATTAGATAATTTAAAACTGATGTTGCATTTGCCTTTGATTTCTTGTCTCAGATTTGAATTTCCAGGTTTCATTTCTTTTCTTTTGGTTTGTATAAATTTTAGTTGAAAAAAAATGACGAGAAGATGGATTTTGAGCTGAGAGGTAAAAACATATTTCTTTTTCATATTTTTATTTTAAATTTTTAAATTTTAATTATCAAAGAAAAACAAATAAAGCCACTTGTCCTTAGATTGATTATTTAGCTTACACATATACATTCCAATTTACAAATGTCCTAAATATACATTATGATGTTTACAAGTGTTAACTCTTCTTTTATTAAATCTTTTAAGTCATATATATGTATTTATGTAGTAGATTTACATGTATATAAAATGTTTGTTTTCATATAAATAAGCTTTTAATCTTTATTAAATATACAAGTGAGAATGTATGTAAACATTTGTTTATAAATAACTTATGTTTTAATCTAAATAAATGTATGATATGCTTATATGCTAGTGGTTTTTATTTTAACTCTATATATATTTTTACAACCAAATTGTTTTATGTTTAAATTTTTAACAATAAGGAAAATTTCTTATTTATTTTAAAAGATATATTTTAGCTTGAGTTTAAAATAAGGATTTAATTAAAAGTTCATTTACATTTCTTTTATATTAACTTATGTGTCATATTAATATGTACATATCCAAACTATATTTATAATAATGTGTGTATATATATATGTATATATATTTCTTTTTCATAGGCATACATATATATATATATGCCTATATAAATTATAAAGCTTGAATATATCTACTTATATATATGGATATCTTATCCAGAATTTAAATAGTGAAATATATTATTTATTATCCCAGGAGATTTAAAATTAAACACTTGTATTATAGTTTTAAACCTATGTTCATATATTCAGATATTTGTCAGAATTTTATCTATTTAATTTACAAATTAGTATTTAAATAAAATTTAACATTGTTAATTACCAACTAATAGATGTCGAAAATCCGGGTTATCACAGCTTTAGGGTTTTAGACTGGGTTTTTGTCGACCCTGATCTCGGAGGAACTGCGTCCAAGTCAAAGCGATTCAAGTGATCGAGCCCAGGGGAAAGATTGATGGGTCGTCGGGGCACCTTTGGTTAAGATGGCGGAGTTGCTGGTGGCCGGTGGTGATGGGTCGAAGGATTTTAGTCGACTGGGTTTTAGAGTTCTAGGTGATCGATAGGTTGATTTTCGATTTCAGGCTTGAATCATCGAACTGGGTGTCTGGGTTGGTCGAGAGTGATGTCGACGACTTGTCGAAGGCTACGGCGATGGTCGGCGACGTTCCGATTGGGCGTACACGTGCACAAGTGTTCGCCTGTGTCTGATGTTGTTGAGCGTTTTGGAGTTCGGGAAGATGAGGGTAGGACTCGGGTTAATTCTGGATGGTCTCGGGTTCTCGATCGCGATTTGTTCACGTGTATAATATCTTGCAGTAGTTTAAATTTAGACAAGTTAAATAAAAAACCAAGAAAGTATGGATACTGGGTTTTGGTTTGAGTAATCTTAGGTTTTGTCTCGGGTAAGGATAAATTGTAACATAATGTTTTATAGTTAAACATAATTAAGTTTTAATAATACACTTAATCGTTCTTTGATAAATAAAGTATTTATTTAAGTGGATGATTAATTAAGTTGAATTAATCATTTAACTTAGTAAGTTAATTCTTAAAGTTTACTTAATTAATAAGATTTTAAATGATAATTAAGAAGTTAATTTAGGTAAATGACTCATCTTTTAATTGCTTATGTTTTGGGTGATTAAGATTGATTAATTAATAAAAGTAATTAAAGAGTAATTAATTGTTTGAAAATTTAAGATTAATTAATAAGAGTAATTAAGGGTTGATTGTTGTAATTAATTAATTATTAAAGACTAATTAATTAATAATTGACTAATGTGATTAATTAATTAATTGAGGATTCATTTAATCACTAAATGATTTAAGGTTAATTTGTTAAGATTAATTAATTGAGAATAATTAACCAATGGGGTAATTACTTAATGAAAGTAATTATGGATAATTAATTTAGATTGGTAATTAAAGGATGATTAATTATGATGAATGGTTAATGGATGATTAATTTATTTATTTGTAATTAATTAATTAATGTTAAGTAAGCAGGAGTTAACGGTAATCTAAGTGATTAAAGATTTGTAATTAATTTAATTAGAGTTAAATTAAATTAATTTTTGGGAATGATCCATCATGATTAAATAAGGATTAAATGCCTTGGATTGATTGAAATCTCTGATATGAAATGTTTTGTGATTTGTGATGCTGTGTGTGATGATATGTTTGGTTGAATTGAGATAATATGGATTTTTCTTTCTATAATGAAACCGCCATGGGAATATGTTAATCTAATATGAATTGAATGGTTCCACTTAAACAACTTGGATTTAAGATGACATTGGTTTCGAAGAGACCGGGATCGGGAATCAGTAAATACCCGAAACCACTTCGAATAGTAATCTAAATTCCCTTATAAATTGGTTATGTGTGATTAACCAGGCTGGAATGAAATAAGTTAAGTAACCTAGACATTTAATCCTGAGAACTGTTGTGCGTGATAAATGGTTTACTATAATAAGTAAAACTCGTAAAAGGTACGAGTTACCCTGGTAATTCATAAGTTACATAGATTGATTTCATATTATTTGGGTTTACTCACGCTGGTTTCCAGCCTGACCCGGGTGTTACTTTGATGTAATGCTCGGGTCAGACCGAGTATTACAGATTTTCAGGTAAGGATGTTCTGGAGCTCATGAGGCGAGCTGGATGGCAGGAACGTATGGAGTGTATTCCACTGTGATATATTGTAGTTTGTCTAGGACATGTTGATTGTATTTGTCCAGTGTTTGTGTATATGTTGTAACTCTGATGTATTAAAGTGTAATTTGACAAGTACAGATTTCATTTGTATAACTGTTACTATTTGATATTATATTTTGATCCGCTGCGAATGTGAGATTCTGTGTTTTATTTTCTGTTTCTTCTTCTATCTCTTTCTTCTTTCCCTAACTATCTGGAATTTTCGGGATCGAAAATTCTGGATCGTTACAGTTGGTATCGGAGAAAAGGTTAAGCGTGAACCTTGGCTCTGGTGGGTGTACTCATAAGGATAGGGTCAATGGTACCCTAGAATGAGTTGAGTGTATATGTATATATATATGAGAGGACGTACTTGTTATTTTCCTATATAAAGATTTTAAATGGTTTTAAAGGTAAATGATTTTACATAAAATTTTATTTGATATATAAAGCAATATTTCTATTAAAGTAATTGGTTGTTAAATTATTGAAATTAAGTGGAAATAGAAATACAACCAAATTGAAATTAAATAAAGATAAATTTAAAATGGATCCAAACTGAAACTAAAATCCTGAATTTGTAAAAGTATTTTTAGAATGAGATGATAATGAATTGGTTTCCAGATATGATAATCTTGGTTATTAACATAAATGGTTGTTGTAATTAATAGTGGAATGTGTGTTAATGAGTAAGTAAAATAAAATGTGTTAAGGATATAAACTTAGATAAGCATAACTTGTAAATTAGAACGGATTTAAATTGTGAAGTTTAAAACCTAAGTTTAGAAACATTTGAATTGTTTCAAAGTGTTAAAAGAAAAGAAATAAATATGTATATATGTATGGATACAAGGATGATTTGAAATAAACACTAAGGTGTCGAGTTTTGATTCTACCTAAAGTGTGATGTAAAAACCAAAAGTGATTGAAAATTTAAGGATAACGTAGTGTGTAAAGGAAGTAATATGTATATATGAGGAATATGCAAGATGGGTTGAAATAAACTCTAAATATTGAGTTTCAAATTTGGAATGAGATGTGATACCCAAAGTGATAAGTTTTTGAACTTATAAATTATTACTATGTAGTTTGAATTTTAAATTAGGAATTCAAAATTGGGTAAGGTTGGCTGGATTAAGTGAATTGAATTTAACTTTGGGAAAGTTAAATAAGTTAACAAGCAACCTGATTGGAAATTTAAATTGAATTAATGGGAAAGTGAACAGTTTTGACTCTGGACTATTTTCAGTATAAATTGTTTTAATATAAACTTATTTTTCCAAGCTATTAAATATATACAACCTTTCTTTCTTAAAGCCAAATTATTTTATCCTTGTTTTACAATTATTTTGGAGTTAATTAACCATTTTTAAACTGTTTTCTAAGCTAATTGCTATTTTTCAACTGTTTTATAAATTAATTACTATTTTACGACTATTTTGCAATTATCTAAAATTTCTATAACTATTTAACTATTTTTCAACTATTTTACAATTAGTTAACTATTTTATAGCTATTTTGCAAACTAATAATTATTTTTCAACTACTCATCTGTTTTAAAAATTTCAAGCTATTTTCTAAATATAAACCGGTCGGAGTTCAAACTGTTATTGGTTAAATACTCAATTGAGATAAGAATTGAAGTGATAATCCAAATGGGGGATTAAGGTAAATGTGAATAAGTGAATGAAATCAAAGTGAGGATGAATAGAAAGGGAATTGATTTAACTGATAATCAATGAAGATAAATACGTAGGATGGACGTATACTATTCTATTCGCATAGTGGTTTGATCCAGATTCGAGCACAGAATTTCGAGATAGTATTATCGATTCGAGTTGGGATTTTTCGCTCGATTTTCAACGGCGAACCTGGATATGGATTTTTGATTGATTCTGGATATTCTCTATCATAGTTGTGACCTATGTAAGGAGAATGACGGTTTCTGATCAAGAAACCAGATTTGAGTCCGCACTAGGAATTCGGGTGGACGATACTAGTTCGGAAGTGAAATTGTGAGATCGAGTGAGCGATCAGATTGATATTGCGTACGAATGATATGTGGACATCGTACGGGTTTGAATAAAATTGACATTGAAATTTGTGGATAAGAACTATGAATGATTTCTGAAATTGAAAGTATATTTTGTGAAATATATGATGAAGTAAAGTGGGAATTGAATATTTCTCTGATTAAAATTTACTTTATGGAAGGAAGTAATATGGTTAATAACTTTATAAAAGAGTAAATCAAATTTGAATATATGGAATAAACAAAATTATATATCTTTGTTATATAAGATAAAACTTCCCTTGTTGAATCTAGCCAGAATAAAAAAGGGTTTTGAAAGTTTTTGAAGTATACAAAGGGAACTTATATAAGTATAAAGTGATTTAAAGATTTCCCAAGAAAATTATATATATGTATATATATATATATAAAAGATTTTATGGAAATGGTTTTGAGAAAAGGTTTTGGGAACCTTTGGATTTGAAAAAGGCTTTTGATTTTTGAGGGAAATCAAATTTGAAAGTTTGGAAAGCCTAAATTGAGGATTATCGATTTTGGGAATCGATTTTGTGTAAAAGAGCTTTATATGGAATTCATACTTGGTGTATGATTTGGAAAAATACTATATGTGTATAGTATAAAGTGTTTTGATATTGGCTCTGGGGAAAAAGGCGCTCCCTTGAAATGAACTTCTCAGGAGTGCCACAGGGTGGCACTGCCTTGAGCCTCAAAGGGGGAGGTTCTAAAGTTGATCCTGTGAGGAGTCCGGACAAAACTAGTTCCTGAGGATTATTGTGTAGCGAAAGTCGAGGGGCTGGTGCCTACAGAGGCATTTGGGTTATGCTGTGACGACAGTGTAACTCGGTGTCACTGCGATCTACTCCAGACCATAGCGAAAGTCGTGTGTCCCACTGAGAGCCAACAGTCTACGTTTGATTTTATATCGGTAGACTGCGACACTATGGTAACATAGCGAAAGTCGTGTGTGCCGCTGAGAGCCAACAGTCTATGTTTGATTTTATATCGGTAGACTGCGACCTATGTTAGAGTGGAGAAGTTTCATTTTGACAGCGAAAATCGTGTGTGCCGCTAAGAGCCAACAGTTACATGGACTTTTGCTGCGACAGCAATGTAACCCTGGATGTAACTGCGATCTGTTGTGGGTTTCATGGTGTAATCAGTTACATGGACTTTTGCTGCGATGGCAACGTAACTCAGGATGTGACTGTGACCATGGATGGGTGTGATGATTTCCAGAGCTGTCTCACCAAAGATATTTCCTCTATTTTCAAAAACTGTTTTCAATATTTTCAGTAAAATTATTTTCCAAGTATTTTCACTGGATGTTGAAAATGGGTCTGCCAAGTACTTATAGATTTTCAGTCCTACGCCTGATCAACGTATGACCGAATTTCTGTGAGAACAAGGATGGACTTGTCAAAACATCGAGTTATAAAAGTATTTTTATAAAACTATTTTGGAATAATATTATATAGATATTTAAAAGTATTTTGAAAATGATCAAGAATATTTATTTGATTTTAAGCATTTTAATAATTCTGACTTCGTTCTTTTCGAGGACGAAAAGTTCTAAAGGGGGAAGGAATGTGACGACCCAGATTTTTAATGTGGATTAATTGGGTAATTAACCGGTTTAAATTATCAAAATGTTAATTTTATAAGTCGAACAAATAAAATTCTTACCATTTAAAATATCTTGACATGTATACATTGGCTTGGGTGGTTTAATTTTCTTGAGATAATTGTTAAGTATAATCAAAGTTTGGTATAACAAGATGAAGGATTTCTTTTATGCTAATTAACTTTAATAGTGGAGTAATTAAGATATTCAGAAAATTTCAGTTTATAGTTTAGATCAAATTAAAGCTCTAATTGATTTTTAAATGTTTGAACCAGTTGTACTTAAGAGAATTTTTAAATATACAAATGAATATAATCTAAATAATAATGTTTAAAATGAAGATAAATCTTATAAATACAAAATATAAGTATAAAATATAATTATAAAACATGTGAACATAGATTAAATATTTGAAAGTTAAACTATAAATAGAAATAAAACTAAGAAGTTATGTTAACAACAACTTATATGGTTAAATAGAAACATAAGATAAATTTACACTATAACAATTCTATGTTTAACTGAGACAAAATCAATACATAAGCCAAAACAATAATTATAATAACTTTGCATAAACATATAATGGAGATTCATATGGTATGCAAGAAAAAGAAAAAATCTTTGACCAAATATATAATTATGTTTGCTGTACATGAGCAGGGCAAAAGAAACAAAGAAGACAAATTTATTCACATAATATACATAATACCCTTGTACGAAAATATAAATATCAGCAAAAATAAATAGATGTAAACTTATAGGAAGACATATGCATTTAATGCTTTCATCTCAGCACAACAATTTGATCAGCCGAAATATACAGATAACACTTCAAATTTATAGTAATTAAACACAAAATATGATCAAAACAGGGTAAAGTTTGTACCAGTTGTTACCTTCACTATTCAAAGCTGTTCCTATATATTTAAATCATCTTATTTAGTTCGTTTCATAACTTAGCAAATGTAACGCCCCACTCTGAGACCCACTGTAACAAAGAGTATTACGGGAGTAATACTGTCTGTTAAAGCGGAGAATAGAGTATAGTGGATGCGACCATTTGTAATCAAGCTATAACTATCTACTGAATACGTCGAAAGGATGGTATCTATATATATTTGTCAAGTGGTTCGACATATTCGGTAAATACTTATAACGAAATTACAAATGGCTAAAGATCTATCAGGACAAAGCATAATAATAAATGATAAAACATCACAGAACAGAATCACATAACAGATATAAAATCCCAGAACAATACATCGTCAATACAGATCCAAATATCATAAGTGGGTACAAAGCCACTGCTCACACATGTGAGTCAAAAATATGTACATATCAGAGTCTGAATAATAACATAAGCGGACACTAAGATAAGCTATCTCAAAAGCATAGCAGATAAGTTCAAAGCGGAAGCACAGAGCAGCTAAGTCCAGAGACCTAACCTGAAACAACTCGGTCTGACCCGAGCGAAAAACACTCGGGTCAGGCTTGCTAAACAATCAGTAATAACTGAGATATATAATAATGTGGTGCATAAATAAAACAGTACTTATCCAAAGAGAAGTATATTATGAACCACATGAATATAATGACGATCGCTAATCATCAATAAACAATAAAAATCTCTAAAGAGAAATCAACAACAAAGTGTAGAATAAATAAAATCGCCTCATATCATCGGCGTAGCCAAAGCTATAAAAGATGCCCATATGCAATAATCCCAAAAGTGACCAGAGTCTGTAATCAATGCCCAAGCAAAGATCGATGCTCCAAAGAGCAATGGGGATATACTGAAAAGTCATTGAAATCAAACACTGAAAAGTAGTGTCCAGAGACACTGTGAATCCACAAGGTAATCGCACTTACATCGTATGGATCCATAGAACCAACACCAAATGGCGGTACTCGAATGGATGTAAAAATCATCAAATAATAACAATATTGCACGTGCACCGACCAGAGTCGTTGTTGCCAAGTACTGTAGAATTGTGATCGATCACTCGCACAGATGCGGAACGCGCGAGACGGCGAGATCCTTCCCAGAAGGATAAAGGCCCAGAGGCGCACGCCGAAAAATAAACTGCTCCATAGATCAGGTGTCCAGAGACGGTTGCCCAGAGGCATGGTGACCCAGAGGTCCAGTACTGGCCGCCCAGAGGCTAATGTGTCACTAACTTCTTGGAGAGGAACCCGTAAAGTGTTAACAATGAGTCCCATACCCCACGTTCGCACTAAACGGTTTACTAACCAATAGCAAGCTCACACTCCAAACAATAAAAAGTCCACCTCGTATCATCGGTAAACTAGACCCAAAAGTCAAAACGATCAATCGAATAGGTCGGGGATTAACAGGAAAGAAAATACACACGGTTCCATAAGCCGGAGATTTCCTAACCGTTTAAGCACCTTTCCACTTCGCTCGACGTGCTAAAAAGTGAGTGTGAAGTTTTTATTATAGAAAATAATAGTGCGAAACGGATTTATAATTGATTTTTTAAATCACTTTAAAACGGCTTTTGAAAACTCTCCTATTATGGAGTAATTAATTTAATAATTAAAAATAATATTATATAATAATTTCGAAAGCCATTTAGGAGTGCAAAATCTTTTGAAAATGATTCATAAAACCCGTGTACGAAATCTAGAGACAAATCTCAAAGAAATCAATAAAACCAGAAAAATCACTGAAAAATATTCTAAGTGTTTGTAAACATTCAAAAACAGCTGCGAACCCAAGTTCGGCAATTTATTTGGACCAGCAAACTGTGTCCAAATGTCATGAAAATATGCAGGCATGTAGTCCAGCATCCCTACTTTAAGATGCAAAAAGAATTTCTGGATTCTGAGTTGAGTAGAAGTAGCAGCGACGTCTCAAAGTTGGACCCAGAACAAGATTCACACTGTTTACCAACAGCGACCAGAGTTCAACTTCGACACGAAATTCGAAGTAACAAACGAACTCCATTGTTGCCCAAATTTTCCAGAGATGGAGTTAGAAACTCCACCTTTACAACGAGACCAAAAACGTCGAATTCCGACTTCCGATGCGATCGTGGCGGCATCGCGAAGTGGAGGTAAAAATCTGAAAACAGAACTTAACATTTTTTTTTCTTCAAGCCCAGCCCGCCTGGGCTGGGATCCATTCAGGCCCCAGCCCACCTGGGCTGGGGACAAGAGGCCCGCCCCAGCCCATGCGGGCTGGGGAATGAAGGAGCTTCCCCAACCCGCATGGGCTGGGGAACACGGCCCGCCCCAACCCCAAGCGGGCTGGGGTCTGGAGACCCGCTCCCAGCCCACGCGGTTGGGGACTGTGGTCCGCCCCAGCCCCGGGCTGGGGTCCTGCTGCCCGCCCTAACCCAGGCGGGCTGGGGTTCGGGGCCCGCCCCAGCCCCAGGCGGGCTGGGGTTCTGGGCCCGCCCCAGCCCCAGGCGGGCTGTGGTTTCTGGGCCCGCCCCAGCCCCAGGCGGGTTGGGGTTCCGAGGCCCGCCCCAGCCCCAGGCGGGCTGGGGTTCCGGGGCCCGCCCCAGCCCCAGGAGGGCTGGGGTTCCGGGGCCCGCCCCAGGCGGGCTGGGGGTTCTGTGCCCGCCCCAGCCCCAGGCGGGCTGGGGTTATGTTGCCTGCCCCAGCCCCACGTGGGCTGGGGACCTACTGCACCTGGGCAGCAGCCTGGGTGCAACCCAGGCCTGCCCTGGTGCACTCAGATTTGGGTTTTAGCCTGTTTCAGGCTGAAGCAATTTCAAGCCAACTATTTTGTTGATTTTTAGTGATTTAGGGGTTTTTTTTTCAGTTTTTGACAATAATTTTCACCAAAATTTTAACTAGCAATAATCCCTACTAGCCATAATCACTAATCAATAGTAATTACCTCAATGAAGCAAAGAATCAAATAGTTTGTGCGCACAATATCAAGCAAGCCAATTCCTCAATCTCAAAGCATAAGATCATGAAACTTCAAGGACCCAAAATAAAAAAAAAAGAAAACAAGGATTACACAAGATGGAAGAGATAAAATAAGGATTAAGATAGATTAGAGAATAGGAGAGATTGCATTACCTTTCAAAGATTAAACTAGTTTAATTATGAAGAGAAGGAGATGGATCTTCTAAAGGGAGGCCATTAATTATGTTTAGATCTAGGTTTAGGAATTTATGAAGAGGAGGGTTAGGGTTTATGGGAGGGGTTTGAGATATAATATAGGAGTGGGTTGGTTAATGGTCATGGTAAGAGGTTTTAAAACCCATTAGGACTTAGTTTATTTTCCTAAGGTTATCATGTGAACAAAATCCTAAGTGGCATCCTAATTTTAATTAAAACCATATAATTGTCTCATTAGCCAATTAAACCCATTATCACATTAAAAATTCCCCTTTTAAATATTAAATTCCAAAAATATTAATTTTTCCCATTTTAAACCCAAAATACTTTAATTTGCAAACCAATTGCAAATTTAAATTCCCAAAATTTTTGTTTAGCTCCCTTTTTAACTTAAAATCATAATTTTAATTTATTATTCGGTAATTCCAATCTCAGGGTTGTTACAGACTCCCCCCCTTAAGAAAATTGCATCTCCTCAATTCCTTAAATATAGAAGTCGTCTATAACATCTAATCCACAAAAGGAATACAGAAGATAAAATATAGATGCTCACCCATGCCGGAAGTTGAAAGAAAACCAGGATAAGTACGCTCGATAAATTCTCTGGTCTCCCAAGTGCAGTCCTTAGGATTAGACGACCATTGAATCTTCACAAGCGGAACCTCTTTGTTTCGAAAGACGTCTGATCTTCGAATCAAGCACACGAAGAGGATGCTGCTCTATAGATAGATCGGGTGAGATCTCCAACTCAGGCATGATATGAGGCTCTATAATAGAATCAGGATCGCGCACACACTTGCGAAGCTGAGAGACATGGAACACATCATGTATTCCAGAGAAATGAGCAGGTAGAGCCACACGATAAGCAACGGGGCCGATGCGTTCCGTAATAGGAAATGGTCCGACATAACGAGGAGCCAACTTCCCTGTAGAGCTGAAACGCACAACCCCATTCATTGGAGATATCCGAATAAAGACATGATCACCAATGGAGAACTCAAGAGGCTTCCTACGGCTGTCCGCGTAGGATTTCTGACGGTTCTGCGCCTCTTTCATTCTCTGACGAATAAGAATAATCTTCTCAAAAGATTCCCGAACTGAATCTGGACTAAGAAGGTGCTTCTCACCAGATTCTAACCAACAAGCAGGAGAGCGACATGGCCTTCCGTAAAGAGCCTCGAAAGGTGCCATGCCGATACTAGACTGAAAGCTGTTGTTGTAGGAGAACTCAACAAGCGGTAAGTGATCCTCCCAACTACCTCCGAAATCCAGAATACAACAGCGCAAAAGATCCTCTAAAACACGATTCACCCTCTCTGTTTGACCGTCGGTCTGAGGATGATAAGCAGTCAAGAGATTCAGCTTTGAACCCAAAGCTGACTGTAGGCACTTCCAAAAGTGACTAGTAAAGATAGTGTCTCGATCACAGACGATAGAGCTAGGAATGCCATGAAGTCGAACGACTTCCTTCACATATAGCTTGGCAAGCTAAGGAGCAGTCCGAGTGGACTTAATAGGAATGAAATGAGCTGATTTGGTCAAGCGGTCGACGATGACCCAAATAGAAGTATGGCCTGACCTCGATCGAGGCAGACCGTCAATAAAATCCATGGATATCTGATCCCATTTCCACAATGGAATCTCTAGCGGCTGAAGAAGACCAGATGGATGCTGATGCTCAACTTTGATCTGTTGACAAGTCATGCAACGGCTTACATAACTTGCAACATCACTCTTCATGCCCTCCCAATAAAATAGGAGACACATGTCGGCATACATCTTACTCGACCCGGGATGTATAGTGTACTTAGTGCGATGACACTCGTCTAGAATGTCACGCCTAAGTGATAAATCAGATGGTACCAAAATATGGTTCTTTCTGCGAAGACACCGATGAGAATCAATAGAATAATCCAACAATGTCTCATCACTGGATCCCGACTCAAGGAGATGAATATAATGCAATAATTCTGGATCCTACCGCTGATCATGGGAAATGCGATCCAATAAGATAGGACGAGCTTCCAAGCTGAATAATAAGGCTGGAGAATCAAAAGATGGAGCTCGATCTCGAATATCACACATAGAAAGAGTCTCAAGAATATCCCACTCGGCTATCATCATAGAAACTACCGCCGAGTGTTTGCGACTGAGTGCATCAGCCACACGATTACCCTTGCCAGGGGTATACTGAATGTCTAAGTCATATGAGGCGAGAAACTCAAGCCATCGCTGCTGCCTTATATTGAGATCCTTCTGACTGAATAAATACTTCAGTGACTTGTGATCGGCGTAGAGAATGAAACGTTCGCCCAATAGATAATGACGCCACGTCTTCAAGGCAAAGACGATAGCAGCTAACTCAAGATCATGAGTAGGATAGCGAACCTCATTCGGACGTAGCTGCCTAGAAGCATAAGCAACTACCCGATCCTTCTGCATAAGCACAGCACCGAGGCCGCTACCGCAAGCGTCGGTGTAAACAACAAGATCCTGGTTACTCTCAGGAACCACCAGAATATGAGCATGAGTGAGAAGTTCCTTTAGTCGCTGAAAGGAAGCTTCACACTTATCAGACCAAATAAAGCGAACCCCCTTACGAGTCAGAGTCGTGAGGGGAAGTGCAACACAAGAGAAATCCTTGATAAATCGACGGTAATAACCCGCCAGACCAAGGAAAATGCGAATATCATGAACGTTCTCGGGCTGCTTCCAATTCTGAATAGCTTCGATCTTGGAAGGATCGACAGAAATACCCTCAGATGATACAATATGGCCCAAGAACTTGACCTTGCTCTCCCAAAAATGGCACTTGGAGAGCTTGGCCTTAAGCTGATGCTGACGAAGAGTATCCAAGACGATCCGCAAATGATGAGCATGCTCTGCCTCGGATCTAGAATAAATAAGAATATCGTCGATGAAAACCAGAACAAATCTATCAATGTATTCCCGGAATACTCGATTCATGAGATCGACGAAGAAAGCCGGAGCGTTCGTCAAGCCGAACGGCATGACCAACCACTCAAAAGAACCATAACGAGTGCGAAATGCAGTAAGAGGAACGCTGTCTTCCGCAACTCGGAGCTGATGAAATCCGGTGGCAAGGTCGAGCTGGGAGAAGACCTTTGCACCGCTCAACTGATCAAACATATCGTCTATCCATAGCAATGGATAACGATTTCTGATGGTCAACTCATTAAGCTTGCGATAGTCAATGCAAAGCCTAAGAGAGCCATCGGGCTTCTTATCGAAGACCACAGCAGCACCCCATGGCGAAGAACTGGACCGAATGAGCTGCTTCACCTCAAGCTCCACTAACTGCTTCCTGAGTTCCTCATTCTCTTTAGTAGACATCCTCGTGGGAGGACGCCCAACTGGGTGGGAGCCTGGAATGAGATCGATGCGGAACTCAATGGCCCGCTTTGGCGGCAGGCCTGATACTGGCTCGAATATATCGGGGAAATCCCGAACAACAGGAATACGAGATATGTCTACCTCATCATCTCATGAATCTAGAGAAAATAAAGTAACATCCGAAAGCCCAACATCTTGAAGAACATTAGCCAACGGAGAGGATGAGTTTGGGTGATGAATGAATAATACCCGCTCCGAACAAATAATTTTTGCGTCGTGCTGAACGAGCCAATCCATGCCAAGAATCATATCAAAGCCCAAATACTCCATAACGTGGAGATTTGCACGGAAAGAAAAGCCACAAAGATCAATATCTATATTTTCACAGAGCAAGCTAAGGGTCATGGATCCACCAATGGGATTCACAATCCTTAGTGAAGAAACCATACAAGTAACATCCAAAGATAAAGTATCAACTAGTTCCTTTGGTACGAATGAGTGAGAGGCACCCGTATCAAAAAGAACTCTAATAGATCTACCATGAAATAAAATAGAGCCTTCAAGAACGGAAGGATGTGTACCTTTAGGCTGAGCAGAAGTGGTAGGAGCCTTGGCAGCATTAAGCCTACCAGGCTTGGCACTAGCTGGAGCAATAGGACAAGTGGAGATCCTGTGTCCCTCCTTCTTACAGAAGGTGCAATAGAGAGGTTTGGGACACTCTCAAATAAAGTGATCTGGAGAACCGCAGTTGAAGCATTTCTTCGGAGGATGGGTCCCACTAGGCTGAGCATGAGTCTGGGACTGAGTCTGACGCTGAGAACTAGAGCTGATCGCTTTTTTCTTCTTGTGCTGAAAAGAAGAGCCAGGCTTGCCAGGAGGAAACCTCTTCTTGGTGGGGTTTGTGGAACCCACACCACCATCATCACTATGCTCCATCTCCACTGACTCAAGATGTAGAGCTGCATCGACTAGCTTCTCAAATGAGAGCTCAAGCTGTAGCATAAGCTGCCTCTTCAGATATTTCTTCAAGCCCTCTACAAATTTGAGGTTCCTCTTATAAGGAGTAGCAATAAACTCAAGGCCGTACTTGGATAGGGCCTCGAAGGAAGAGACATAATCGGATACGGAGGACTTCCCCTGCTTGAGATCAAGAAAGTGGCGAGCAAGGGAGTTCTTCTCTGACTCTGGAATGAATTTGAGCTCAAATCTCTCACGAAACTAGGCCCAAGTAAGTGTAGTCTCATCGACCTCGGCAATAAGAAGTTCGTACCAATCCAGGGCACGACTCTGAAGCTGACTAGAAGCAATAAGAACACGGTCATGATCCGGGATATCCATACGAGTGAAAATGCGCTCGCATATTCGAATCCAAGCCTGGACCTCTAAGACATTCTCGGAGCCACTGAACGGCTTCCCTCCGAGATGGGTAAAATCACTGTAGAGACGTGCAAAAGCAGACTTGCGTGGAGCATCAGCAACTGGGGCAGGAGACTGAGAATGAGACTAGGAATTCCGAACCAGCTCCATGATCTGGTCGGTGGTCATGAACACGCCATCTGGATGAGTGTTGCTGGACTGCCCAGCAGCACTGGTCTGACGTGTGGGTCTCCCTCTTCCCCTTCCAAACATACTGAAAGTCAAACGGGAATTAGAGTTAGACATGATTCAATGATAGATAATTAATTAAGGAATACTGTGGAATAAAACGGATTCCTAAACATATTCCTAACTTATCTATCAATGAACATAAGGAAGGGATTTGATTTAATTCGGATCTAATTAAAATGTATTGTACTAAGTGTATCTATTCTGTGTTTATTATGCTTATTCCTGAAACCTTTCTCTGATACCAAACTGTAACGCCCCACTCTGAGACCCACTGTAACAAAGAGTATTACGGGAGTAATACTGTCTGTTAAAGCGGAGAATAGAGTATAGTGGATGCGACCACTTGTAATCAAGCTATAACTATCTACTGAATACGTCGAAAGGATGGTATCTATATATATTTGTCAAGTGGTTCGACATATTCGGTAAATACTTATAACGAAATTACAAATGGCTAAAGATCTATTAGGACAAAGCATAATAATAAATGATAAAACATCACAGAACAGAATCACATAACAGATATAAAATCCCAGAACAATACATCGTCAATACAGATCCAAATATCATAAGTGGGTACAAAGCCGCTGCTCACACATGTGAGTCAAAAATATGTACATATCAGAGTCTGAATAATAACATAAGCGGACACTAAGATAAGCTATCTCAAAAGCATAGAAGATAAGTTCAAAGCGGAAGGACAGAGCAGCTAAGTCCAAAGACCTAACCTGAAACAACTCGGTCTGACCCGAGCGAAAAACACTCGGGTCAGGCTAGCTAAACAATCAGTAATAACTGAGATATATAATAATGCGGTACATAAATAAAACAGTACTTATCCAAAGAGAAGTATATTATGAACCACATGAATATAATGACGATCCCTAATCATCAATAAACAATAAAAATCTTTAAAGAGAAATCAACACCAAAGTGTAGAATAAATAAAATCGCCTCATATCATCGGCGTAGCCAAAGCTATAAAAGATGCCCATATGCAATAATCCCAAAAGTGACCAGAGTCTGTAATCAATGCCCAAGCAAAGATCGATGCTCCAAAGAGCAATGGGGATATACTGAAAAGTCACTGAAATCAAACACTGAAAAGCAGTGTCCAGAGACACTGTGAATCCACAAGGTAATCGCACTTACATCGTATGGATCCATAGAACCAACACCGAATGGCGGTACTCGAATGGATGTAAAAATCATCAAATAATAACAATATTGCACGTGCACCGACCAGAGTCGTTGTTGCCAAGTACTGTAGAATTGTGATCGATCACTCGCACAGATGCGGAACGCGCGAGACGGCGAGATCCTTCCCAGAAGGATAAAGGCCCAGAGGCGCACGCCGAAAAATAAACTGCTCCATAGAGCAGGTGTCCAGAGACGGTTGCCTAGAGGCATGGTGACCCAGAGGTCCAGTACTGGCCGCCCAGAGGCTAATGTGTCACTAACTTCTTGGAGAGGAACCCGTAAAGTGTTAACAATGAGTCCCATACCCCACGTTCGCACTAAACGGTTTACTAACCAATAGCAAGCTCACACTCCAAACAATAAAAAGTCCACCTCGTATCATCGGTAAACTAGACCCAAAGGTCAAAACGATCAATCGAATAGGTCGGGGATTAACCGGAAAGAAAATACACACGATTCCATAAGCCGGAGATTTCCTAACCGTTTAAGCACCTTTCCACTTCGCTCAACGTGCTAAAAAGTGAGTGTGAGGTTTTTATTATAGAAAATAATAGTGCGAAATGGATTTATAATTGATTTTTTAAATCACTTTAAAACGGCTTTTGAAAACTCTCCTATTATGGAGTAATTAATTTAATAATTAAAAATAATATTATATAATAATTTCGAAAGCCATTTAGGAGTGCAAAATCTTTTGAAAATGATTCATAAAACCCGTGTACGAAATCTAGAGACAAATCTCAAAGAAATCAATAAAACCAGAAAAATCACTGAAAAATATTCTAAGTGTTTGTAAACATTCAAAAACAGCTGCGAACCCAAGTTCGGCAATTTATTTGGACCAGCAAACTGTGTCCAAATGTCATGAAAATTTGCAGGCATGTAGACCAACATCCCTACTTTAAGATGCAAAAAGAATTTCTGGATTCCGAGTTGAGACGAAGTGGCAGTGACGTCTCAAAGTTGGACCCAGAACATGATTCACACTGTTTACCAACAGCGACCAGAGTTCAACTTCGACACAAAATTCGAAGTACCAAACTAACTCCAATGTTGCTCAAATTTTCCAGAGATGGAGTTCGAAACTCCACCTTTCCAACGAGACCAAAAACGTCGAATTCCGACTTCCGATGCGATCGTGGTGGCATCGCGAAGTGGAGGTAAAAATCTAAAAACAGAACTTAACATTTTTTTTTTCTTCAAGCCCAACCCGCCTGGGCTGGAATCCATTCAGGCCCCAGCCCGCCTGGGCTGGGGACAAGAGGCCCGCCCCAGCCCATGCGGGCTGGGGAATGAAGGGGCTTCCCCAGCCCGCATGGGCTGGGGAACACGGCCCGCCCCAGCCCCAAGCGGGCTGGGGTCTGGAGACCCGCTCCCAGCCCACGCGGCTGGGGACTGTGGTCCGCCCCAGCCCCGTGCTGGGGTCCTGCTGCCCGCCCCAACCCAGGCGGGCTGGGGTTCGGGGCCCGCCCCAGCCCCAGGCAGGCTGGGGTTTTGGGCCCGCCCCAGCCGGGCTGTGGTTTCTGGGCCCGCCCAGGCCCCAGGCGGGCTGGGGTTCGGGGCCCGCCCCAGCCCCAGGCGGGCTGGGGTTATGTTGCTTGCCCCAGCCCCAAGTGGGCTGGGGACCTACTGCACCTGGGCAGCAGCTTGGGTGCAACCCAGGCCTGCCCTGGTGCACTCAGAATTGGGTTTTAGCCTGTTTCAGGCTGAAGCAATTTCCAGCCAACTATTTTGTTGATTTTTAGTGATTTAGGGGTGTTTTTTTTCAGTTTTTGACAATAATTTTCACCAAAATTTTAACTAGCAATAATCCCTACTAGCCATAATCACTAATCAATAGTAATTACCTCAATGAAGCAAAGAATCAAATAGTTTGTGCGCACAATATCAAGCAAGCCAATTCCTCAATCTCAAAGCATAAGATCATGAAACTTCAAGGACCCAAAATAAAAAAAAAACAAAACAAGGATTACACAAGATGGAAGAGATAAAATAAGGATTAAGATAGATTAGAGAATAGGAGAGATTGCATTACCTTTCAAAGATTAAACTAGTTTAATTATGAAGAGAAGGAGATGGATCTTCTAAAGGGAGGCCATTAATTATGTTTAGATCTAGGTTTAGGAATTTATGAAGAGGAGGGTTAGGGTTTATTGGAGGGGTTTGAGATATAATATAGGAGTGGGTTGGTTAATGGGTCATGGTAAGAGGTTTTAAAACCCATTAGGACTTAGTTTATTTTCCTAAGGTTATCATGTGAACAAAATCCTAAGTGGCATCCTAATTTTAATTAAAACCATATAATTGTCTCATTAGCCAATTAAACCCATTATCACATTAAAAATTCCCCTTTTAAATATTAAATTCCAAAAATATTAATTTTCCCCATTTTAAAACCAAAATACTTTAATTTGCAAACCAATTGCAAATTTAAATTCCCAAAATCTTTGTTTAGCTCCCTTTTCAACTTAAAATCATAATTTTAATTTATTATTCGGTAATTGCAATCTCAGGGTTGTTACAGCAAACCTGAGAAAAGAAAATAAACAACATCATTAGTTTTGCAAACTTAAATATCAGTCAAAAATCAAAAGTCAGGCTGTACATAAAAAAATGGATAAGCTTATAAACCAAGCAAGCCTAATAAATGATAGTCCCCATTGTATCATATCAGCCCAAATTTGAAAATAAAATCTCTGCCAAATTATAAACAAAAGATTGTTAGTACATTAAAATTTTGCATCAGTATCCTACGAGCCTACATATTTCTTTCATATATCATCTCCATTTTCAATTCACAAGTCTGTGTATCATAAGAAAACAAAAGCAAAGAAGATAATACAACTTGGAATTAAACTCTGCAACATGATCATCATCTACAACTACTTACAGCACATCATCAAGGCAAGCAGGAGCAGACTGGAAATACAAACTTTAACCCATTCAAGCAATTCTCTATTCAATATTCTATTTCAGGTGAGTAAACAATCTTTCTTAAGTAAAATCTGATTTAAAAACCTGATGTATGTGATATGATGGCTGAAGAATTTTTGATGCATGAATGAATTTAGATGTATGCATGGATGTAAATATAGATGTTTGTGTATATATACACCTCTGTTGTTTTCCCAGAACTCAAAATCAACATAATTCAATTTATATCTTCTCAATGAAATAAGGTTAGATTCTGATCCTAAAAGAGAAAGTGATTGTCAGGTCCTAATTTCATTTTTAAAAATAATTTCCAATAAAAATATTTAGTAAACATTTTGGAAATAAGAAATAACGGTAAACTCTTTCAAACAAGAAAAAGAGAAAGAGAAGAGAGCAAATACTGCTCTGTCCAAAGGAAGAAAGGTGAGCAAACTATCCTATTAAGTTTGAATCTGTTTATCATCTTGATATATGTGAAGTTAGTAATGAAATTATGTTGCATATACATATAAATATGTATATATGTTTATGCATGTTGGTGTATATATATATATTGATGCTCTGTTATGAGTTACAGGTTTTTAAACCTGATTCAAAATTTCAAATCATCTAATAGAAATGATTTTTAGGCTATCATCCCTAAATGAAAAATGTTTGAATATATGTGACATCATTTTTAAAATTAATTTCAAGTGTTTAAATCAAGTGTTAATTTCAAAAATAATATATAGCAGTGATGATCAAATTTATGTCCAACATCAAATGTCTGTGTTTCAATTTCTAACCATAAGAATGAAATCGTACTTCAAATTTATAATTTTTGATGGAAGTTTTAGAATTTTAAGTGGGTATCCATAAAGAATGCTCGAGTTGAACGAAATGTGAACTTTGGTCAATTCCTGTTGATCGGCGAAGAATTATGGATCGAAATTAATGGTGAAGATGGCTTGTGTATAGTAGATCATTGGAAAAATGTTTGTAAATTTTTTTTATCATCGAGGGTGATGGGCAAGATCGCTTTAGGGTTTTAGATTAGGTTTTTGTTGAGCCTGATCTCGGAGGAACTACGTCCAAGTCAAAGCGATTCAAGTGATCGGGCCCAGGGGAAAAGATTGATGGGTCGTCGGGGCACCTTTGGTCAAGATGGCGGAGTTGCTGGTGGCCGGTGGCGATGGGTCGAAGGATTTTAGTCGACTGGGTTTTAGAGTTCTAGGCGATCGATACGTTGATTTTCGATTTCAGGCTTGAATCATCGAACTGGGTGTCTGGGTTGGTCGAGAGTGATGTCGACGACTTGTCGAAGGCTATGGCGATGGTCGGCGACGTTCCGATTGGGTGTACACGTGCACAAGTGTTCGCCTGTGTCTGATGTTGTTGAGCGTTTTGGAGTTTGGGAAGATGAGGGTAGGACTCGGGTTAATTCTGGATGGTCTCGGGTTCTCGATCGTGATTTGTTCGCGTGTATAATATCTTCCAATAGTTTAAATTTAGACAAGTTAAATAAAAAAACCAAGAAAGTATGGACACTGGGTTTTGGTTTGAGTAATCTTAGGCTTTGTCTCGGGTAAGGATAAATTGTAACATAATGTTATATAGTTAAACATAATTAAGTTTTAATAATACACTTAATCGTTCTTTGATAAATAAAGTATTTATTTAAGTGGATGATTAATTAAGTTGAATTAATCATTTAACTTAGTAAGTTAATTTTTAAAGTTTACTTAATTAATAAGATTTTAAATGATAATTAAGAAGTTAATTTAGGCAAATGACTCATTTTTTAATTGCTTGAGTTTTGGGTGATTAAGATTGATTAATTAATAAAAGTAATTAAAGGGTAATTAATTGTTTGAAAATTTAAAATTAATTAATAAGAGTAATTAAGGGTTGATTGTTGTAATTAATTAATTATTAAAGACTAATTAATTAATAATTAACTAATGTGATTAATTAATTAATTGAGGATTCATTTAATCAATAAATGATTTAGGATTAATTTGTCAAGATTAATTAATTGATAATAATTAACCAATGGGGTAATTACTTAATGAAAGTAATTATGGATAATTAATTTAGATAGGTAATTAAAGGATGATTAATTATGATGAATGGTTAATGGATGATTAATTTATTTATTTGTAATTAATTAATGTTAAGTAAGCAGGAGTTAACGGTAATCTAAGTGATTAAAAATTTGTAATTAATTTAATTAGAGTTAAATTAAATTAATTTTTGGGAATGATCCATCATGATTAAATGAGGATTAAATTCCTTGGATTGATTGAAATCTCTATTATGAAATGTTTTGTGATTTGTGATGCTATGTGTGATGATATGTTTGGTTGAATTGAGATAATATGGATTTTTCTTCTATAATGAAACCGCCATGGGAGTATGTTAATCTAAATATGAATTGAATGGTTCCACTTAAACAACTTGGATTTAAGATGACATTGGTTTCGAAGAGACTGGGGTCGGGAATTAGTAAATACCCAAAACCACTTCGAATAGTAATCTAAATTCCCTTATAAATTGGTTATGTGTGATTAACCAGGCTGGAATGAAATAAGTTAAGTAACCTAGACATTTAATCCTGAGAACTTTTATGCGGATAAATGGTTTACTATAATAAGTAAAACTCGTAAAAGGTACGAGTTACCCTGGTAATTCATAAGTTACATAGCTTGATTTCATATTATTTGGGTTTACTCACGCTGGTTTCCAGCCTGACCCAGGTGTTACTTTGATGTAATGCTCGGGTCAGACCGAGTATTACAGATTTTCAGGTAAGTACGTTCTGGAGCTCATGGGGCGAGCTGGATGGCAGGAACGTATGGAGTGTATTCCGCTCTGATATATTGTAGTTTGTTTGGGACATATTGATTTTATCTGTCCAGTATTGTGTATATGTTGTAACTCTGATGTATTAAAGTGTAATTTGACAAGTACGGATTTCATTTGTATAACTGTTACTATTTGATATTATATTTTGATCCGCTGTGAATGTGAGATTCTGTGTTTTATTTCCTGTTTCTTCTTCTATCTCTTTCTTCTTTTCCTAACTATCTAGAATTTTCGGGATCGAAAATTCTGGATCGTTACATATATTCACCTCTAACCCCATCTTTTAGCTCTTCGGCTTTTACTCTCTCCCAACTAGCCATGGCCAATCCTTAGTGTCCCTTTGTCCTCTAGTTCAAACTTATAATGCAATCAAATCAAATTCAAACACTGGTGGTAACAGTAATCAGATCGGTAGCTCTATTTGAAAGGCTTGGACATCGATTCAAGGAGTGGATAGATTCAACATCTCACGTTGTGCTATCAAGAATTTGGAAAAGGTAATAACCCAATTAGTACATTTTATACATGTATAAATAATTATTCATTATGTTTCATATATGTTTAGATAATGCATCCATATTACAAATCTGTATATATTGGTGTTGTTTTCATGTAATGAACTTAAATATATATATATATATATATGTGTGTGTGTGTGTGTGTGTGTGTTTAAAAAAATTGTTATATATATATATGCTTGTGGCCAGGTATTAAATAAAATAATATGAAATTACATTTTATTACTAAAGATTAAGTTCAACATAACTTTATTATGTAAGGTATGTATTATATTTTCATATATATATATTAAAGGTTTCGGAAAAAATGTTTTTTTTTAAATATATTATATATGTATATCATTTAATTTAAAATTATATAAAATAATACATACATCATATATATATAATACAAAATATATGTATAAAAATATTTAAAATAAAAGTATACGCTTAAGATTTACTTTTGAAATTTTAAATAATTTTTTTATATACATTGATTTCCATACAGAAATCAGTTAAAAAACTATGCATATATCTAAATAATTTCAAAATTGAATAAAAAAACTATTTTTAAGCTAAAGCTATTAGTATGTATATAACACTATTATTTTACTTTATAACATATTTACATGTATGTACATATATTTATATACATAACATTTTAAACATTATATATATATATATATATATGAAAAAAAAATATTTTTATTTATATTTCGAATTTTATAATATATACATGTATGTATTTATTTAAAATTAATTTGTTAAATTAAAATTTGAAATTCTGTAAATCTTGATCTAAAATATAAAATTTGGATTTTAAAGTTGTACTCGAATTTATAAATTATTTATAATAAAATGTATAATTTTTTGCAGCGTAAAATATAAGAGTTTTATATAAGCTTTTATATTTTACACGTAATGTTTATAGTAAATAAAGCTATATATATATATATATTTACATCACTTGTATTTAAATATATATTAAAAGAAATTTTGTATAGAAAGAGGCTAATATGTTTGTTGTGATGTAAATTTTAGCATCTATACACGGGCTTGTTAAACCATGTACACTACTTATGTTGTATGTGCATGTGCACACATGTGTATATAATACACATGTTCTACTATATATTATAAATAACATTTATATAACAAAATTTTGCTATAAATAAATTAAAATATTAATTTTATTTAAAATAAATTTAGATATAATCTAAATAAATTTAGACTTCATAGACCGAATAAGTTCCAAAATGGAATGTTTTTTTGAAATTTATCAATTTTCTCCGTTGCATGCTGGCTTGTTACCAATAATGGTATCAGAGCTAAATAACCAATGCAATCTAAATTAGAAGCATTATGACTAACTTATAAAAGCCAACCTATAGTAGGGTTTCTAAAAAAGTAGTGTCTTAGTAGGGTGTCTAGAAAAGTAGTTTTAAAATTGGGTTTGGGTAATTAAGTACTCAGCCCTACCTAACTACTAGCTTGGCCCAAAAAGATGAGGTTATCCCCAATATAGAGGCCCAAATTGATTCAGCCTTAGGCTAATTTTCAAAATCTGTTTTGAAATTAAAATAAAATTTAAAATTTAAAAGGTTAAATTTGAAATAAATAAAGAATATTTTAAATTTAAAAGGTTAAATTTGAAATAAGAAATGATTTTATAAATGTTATAAATTAATTTTCAAAATTTTTTTGAAACTAAAATAATTATTTTAGAAATTTTATTTATAATTAATTAGATTAATTAAATGAATAATTAATTAAAGTTAATAAAATACATATATATTGATATATGTAACATTATCTTAAAATGTTAAGGTAATATATGTGATTTTCGAAATTAATTATAATTAATTAAAAAAATTAATTAAATTAATTAATTAAATGTTAATTAATAAGTAGTAAAATATGTATATATAAAAATATATCTGTTTATCTATAAATGTTATAGTATGCATATTCAATATAAAATGTAGATTGAATAATATAAAATTGATTAAAATGTTAACTAATTAAATTAATTAAATAATATTTAATGAATATAATATTATGCATAAGACTATTATATAAGTAAATCGAAGTATAAAAGTTATATAATAAAACTTACATAATATAAATGTATAATAAAAGGCGGAACTGTGAGAAACCCAAAATAGACTTAAGGAATAAATACATATGTATAGTACATATACACTATAACAAAAAAAGGAAAAATTTGAAGGACAATTATTTTAAAAAATTTGGCACAATGACAGGTGCATTTTTTTGTCTCAAGGACAAGCCCAAAGCCCATTCGCGGGTTAAAACGTTCCCCTACCTTTCTGCTTCATTCCATCGTCTTCCTTCTTCAATTTCAAATTCTATCTCTCATTCGCTCTCAAAATTCCAATTCACAACAAAAATGGTGCCCCAAACCAGAAGTATATCGTTATCTCCAACTCAACCACAAACTTTAATACATAAAGAACAACCACTCGAAAATCAACAACAATCACTGATTTGTGAAATCGATGACCTAGCTTCAGCGGAAATCCAGCAGCAAACTCCAAATCGAGAAACCAAAATCGTAGCTCCACTAGATATTCAATAGCAATCCGCAATTCTAGAAAAGGAAAACCTAGCTCAATCTAATTCGAAACCAGAGACGACGAAAGCAAAAGCTAGTAAGTTAAAGTTATGAAAACGACCAATTGAAGAAGAAGCATAACAAAATCAAGAATAAATAACAAAGAGAAGAAATGAACAAAATAAAGCAGATGAAAACTAATCAAAAATAACAGAAAACATACCAGAAAAGGTAACTGATACTATAAAATCAAGTATAACAAAGTTAATCTAGGTGTATTATAATAGTATTGAACTTATTTGATAGAACAATGAAGAAAACAAGCATTAAAAAATAGCTGCTGAGAAAGCAATTGAAGAACAGCTGCACAAAAAAGAAAGAAGATCGAAGAAAAAATGAAAAAACAATTCAGAAGGAAATTCAGATAGAAATTCAAAATACAATTCAATGAGTAAATGATACTATAAAATTATGAAACTAATACTAATAATATCACATTATTAAATGTATTCTAATAGTACCAAAAATGTTAAACAGGAAAAAGCTCAAAAAGAAAAGGGAAAACAAATTGCAAATGAAGAATCTAAAATGAAACAAATCAATTCGGTAAAATTACAAACACTATCACTCTATAACATGTTATATATTGCAAAAATGATAGTTTTTTTGGTAGAAGACAGGACTTTGTAGTTTTGAAAATAGTATTCATTGTCATTTATTATAAAAATCATACTAATATATTGAAAAAGCGATACCCACTATCTGTTTGATTTAAGTTGGTGCTTTGTAATTAAAGATATTATTTTCACTGGCATATATAATAAAACTAATACCAACATACTACAAAACTAATACCCATTGCCTGTTTGTGTGGAGCTGATGCCTTATAATTTAGAAATTATTTTTTCATCTTATTTGTAGCAAAAATGAAACCAATACCTTATAAAAATGATACCCACTTTATATTTGTTTGAATTTGATACTTTTAGTTTTACAAATTGTTTTCACTGTAATTTGTTATAAAACTGATACAAATATAAACCAAAAATGGCACCTCTAGTTTGTTTGTTTGAAGTTATTGTTTGGAATTTTAAAATTATTTCAACCGTACTTTTTAACAAGCCGATACCGATATTTAACAAAAATGATACTCACTATTTGTTTTGAGTAGAATTGATAACTAATAATTTTATAAACTGTTTTCCAAATCATTTGTAGCAAAACTAACTCTGATATCTTGGAAAAATGATACAAATAATCATTTTGTTTGAATTTTTTACTTTGTGCCTGGATAAGTTGTTTTCATTCTATTTTTCATTAAAACTGATACCATTATAAACCAAGATGATACCTAGAGGTTGCATGTTTGAAGGTATTAGTTTGGAATTTTAAAAATTATTTTAAATATCATGTTTATGAAAACAGATACCTATATCTAAAAAAAGTGATACACATTGACTATTTTAACTAGAGTTGATGCCTTTATAATTCTATAAATAATTTTCAATGTATTTTGTAGCAAAAATGATACCAGTGCATTGCAAAAATGATGCCAGAAATATGTTTATTTGAAATTTGTACTTCATACTTTTCGAATTCTTGTCACTACATTATGTTTAAAAATCGATACCATTATAAATAAAAACCGATACCAAAATTCTGTATGTTTGAGTTAAATGATTTGGAGTTTTCAAAATTATTTCAAACGTCATTTTTAAGAAAACTGACACCCATATTCAACAAAAAATGATACCCACTAGCTTTTTTGAGTAGATTTGATGTCTTTATAATTTTATAGAATATTTTCCATGTAATTTGTAGCAAAAATTATACCAATAGCTTGCAAAAATAATACCACTAACATGTTTGTTTGAAGCTTGTACGTTTTACTTTTGTACATTGTTTTCACTGCATTTTATTTAAAAACCGATACCATTATAAATCAAAAATGATACCTAAATATGTATGTTTTAGGTTAATAATTTTGAGATTTACAATTATTTGCATTGTCATGTTTATGAAAATTGATTCCATTATTCAAAAAAAATGATACCCGCTAGATGTTTTGAGTAGAGCTTATGTCTTTTTAATTTTATGAATAATTTTCCACATAATTTGTAGAAAAAATGCTACTAGTAGCTTCTAAAAATGATACCACTATCATGTTTGTTTGAAGCTTGTACTTTGTGCTTTTATAAATTGTTTTCACTTCATTTTGTTTAAAATCTGACACCATGATAGATCAAATAAGATACCTACAGTTCATACGCTTGAAGTTATTAGTTTGGAATTTTCCAAATTATTTCAAATCTCATTTTATGAAAAATGATACATAAGTTTAACAAAACTAATACTTTTAAACTACAAAAATGATATTCCTTATATATTTGCATGAAGTTGTTTCATTGCAGTTGATACCCAACATATTGTTATGTTTTAATGTCATTTGTTTCACTATCAACTTAATGCCTCTTTTTCAATTAATAGGATGATATTGATTTTGTCAATCCACATCCTACAAACATGAATGTCATACCTAAAGGATCATAGCAGGAAATAGCAGAAGCTCAAGATACAAAGTCGGACACAGCATACAGATGCGGCTTACAAGCAATTTTCAAGATGATAAAATTGGTAAAAGAAAAGAATGGTCTAACCAAAAAACAAACAGACACATTGAAAAAGACCCCATTTTACAACTTCTTCAATATCTTCTATGAAGAAAGAATGACAATGAAGGAATGCAAGAAGCATCAACACAACTTGGATGCTTTATACAATTGCTACTCAATTGAAACTGACACTTTTAGGTTTGGAGAAGACAAAATGAAAGTAATTGCTGTTAGATGTGGCTCGCATTGTAAATGGAGTGGGTGTGTGGATTGAATGGATTAAAGTCCCAGATCGTAGGATATTTGGAATAATCGTGGTATATATAGGATTGGTGGTGCGTAACATTGGGGATTCCTTTTGTTACAATGTGTTTCCAAGACCAGATTATATGCCCAATGGGAGGTGATGAAGGGATGTTCAATCGGGACACTGGCATAGGAAACTTCGACCGTTAATGTCGACTAGACACGGTGAATCGTACAGAACGTGGGAATGTTGAAACTCAACATGGTATCAGAGCTTCATGGTTCGAGGGACCGGTATGATGCAGCATGACCGAAGCATGACTCCAAAGGGACTTGAGCATGGGATGCTCGTCAAGATGGAGATATAGTTAAAGCAGTTTTCCTATCCTACTTATGAGAACTTGTAGTAGCAGCCTGACCCAACCGCGAAGAGGACTCTGGTGTAACTCCAAGGTGACTTGAGCAATGCTCGCCAAGGTGGAGATTGTTAGGTTTGGCTCGTATTATAAATTGAGTGGGTGCATGGATTTAACGGATTAAAGTACCACATTGTAGGATATTTGGGATAATCATGGTATATATATGGGATTGGTGGCACGTAGCATTGGGGATTCCTTTTGTTATAATGTGTTGCCAAGACTAGATTATATACCTAATGGGAGGTGATGAAGGGTGTTCAATCGGGACGCCGACATAGGAGACTTCGAGCATTGATGTCGACTTGACATGGTGAAGCGTACGCGTATGGAATGCCGGAATGCTGAAACTCAATAATTGCCGCATACATTAGCTTGCTTTTTGATCTACCGTTGAAAGGAATAAACATAGAATCAACATAAAAATTGATGAGCAAAGTCATTCCACAAGAGTGCAAAGAATTTGCAAGATGAAATTTTTGCAATTGTACTTTCATTACAAGAAGTATGGTTGAAAAGAG
The DNA here is from genome assembly GCA_030737815.1 of Allium fistulosum. Lineage (NCBI taxonomy): Eukaryota > Viridiplantae > Streptophyta > Magnoliopsida > Asparagales > Amaryllidaceae > Allium > Allium fistulosum. Next base: position 532,895,343 of record CM060904.1, read on the forward strand.
AATAAAACAAAAGATAGCAAAAAAGAAAAAGAAAAATGAAGAAGACCTACCATTGTTGATAATAATGGAAATACTATTAACATTTTTCTTCCCTAACAACCAACAAAAATTGAGATGGGGAATTCTACCATTCTTGATTGATTTTGAAACAATGCAGGCAGTTTCTTGGCCATAAACAATAAAGAAATTTTTTAGTAAATATATCAAAACATTTATCCACAAATCAAGAAACATGTCAAGATGCTACATGATTCTGTTGGTAAGATATGTTATTCAAAATATTATTATTTAAAATAAATATTATTTTTAATAATCATATCTAATAAGTTCTTTAAATGCTTATAGTACTGCATATTTGAGAAGATGAAGCTATGGTAAAAACAAAATATAAATTCATAAATTTATAACTGAGATAGGGCTGACTCCAAGTATTAAGAATATTAATCATTGTTATATGATAACAATGTAATAATGAGAGCTCACTAGAGGTCGACAAACATACTCCGAACAATATCAAATGATAAAATTAGTTCACCAACATCAGAGGGAGTAGATTGACAGAGTAGATAATTAAACAACTTACAGATCTATCCACGAAGGGTTTAACCCGATCATTCTTATCTAATTTATTGAAAGGATGGGATTAAGATTCCATAATTGGCCCCAAGTGAAAGTAGGAGATTGATAGAGTTAGAGGTATGCCCTAGGGGCAATTATGCAATTTATTACATATATCTGACTCTATAACCAATCTTTTTCAAAATAAAATGTGTTTATATACTTGATATAGTATTACATTAATTAACTAACTTAATTAAAAGAATATTTAACAAGAAATCTATAAATGGTATGTTTTGTGAGAATAGTTACAATCCATTGCTATGTGTGATTTATCATAATAAATAAACATGCCATTTTAAATATTCCTAATTAAGATGCATTTAGACTGGATATTGATGCATCCATTAAGACAAGAGTACCTAACACTCTCCAAATGTTGGGCAGTCTACTACTCATGATTATTAGGGGCACCAAGCTATGACGACCCAGAAATCCATACCCTTTGAATCGACAATAAACCACACATGTCCGACCCAAAAAGCACAAACTGACGGAAGTCATGAGAAAGAAAAGAAGAGAGAAGAAGAGAAGATAAGAAAGAGAGAACCAAACAGAACAATACAGAATCTCACATCGCAGTGGAAAACATATAATATTATATCAATGATCTTTTCAAAACAGAAACTTATATACATACATCAATCAGAGTTCAACAATCAATCACTAATCATCAGCCTGGATAGTTATAATAACCTATCCTTACAATTGCTAATAATATAAATAACAAAGCAGCGGAAAACAAGAAGATACGTTTATACGAAAATGAAGATCTCCAGCTCTCTTGCTGAAGCTCCAAAAGCACCTAATCTAAACCTGTAAATATACTCGGTCTGACCCGAGAATTGAAAGGGAAGAACGCCCGGATCAGTCTGGTAAACCAGCGTGAGAAACACACTCAACTGCATTTATTAAATTACCAAACTTTCCTTTCAAAACATTAGTATCTCGTAAGACAAGCCCACACATAAACACGGACATGTTTTCACCTTACGATAACTAAAACCTTTCATACCAAATCATCTGATATTATACTAGTGTCTAGTATACAAATAATATTAATCATAGTCGAAATGGTTACCCATATAGCATTTCGGGGCTATTCATTATGCCAATATAAACAAAACCGCAAGATCGTAGTGGAGAATGGATTTCCATACAAATGACCAGGTGAAGGGACTACCTTCCGTTGGGTACACCTCTAGATGGATGTCTCGAGGAACCATCAGAAAGCTCCTCTACCAACACAAGATCGGCCTACCTCTATTACTGGATAGTACCGAATATGTCATCCCCCGGTCTTTACCGACCTTTCCGAGGGCCCTCATAGCATTCAAACCACATTAATTTACATCCCGAACGTCATAGCGGAAAGAAATATATCTAGAAGGGGATGATCATATCCTAATTGGGAATGACCCACTTAGCCCTGTTGCATCCAACCCTGTTTCGGTCATTTTTGGTTGATGAGGCCAAAGAGGTAACGATTACCTTTCACATATCACATCACTTTTGAATGCCACATTTTCCAATTCCGTTGACTACTAATTTCCTTTCACAAAAATACAACCCTTGAGCTCGTACGTCTCAAGGAAAGGTGTTAAGCTTAGAGAAGTTGCCTTCTCCGCCACCAAACAGATGTACGTTTGTAAAAACCAATTTACGTAATCTCAGAAAATGCAATGTCAGACATTCATACATACAAGTTGTCCAGGAATAGGATAAACCGAAGGTACTCTCCTACCACATCCTATCAGGAAATCCTTAGGATTAGTAGTGAATAGTCCTTGCACTGGATATTTCATAACGAAGAGACTACTGCTACTATATGTATATTGGGATTTTAATCCCAAATGATCAAGAAGCAGTCCTTCACTATGAAAATCCTAAACATCAATATCATCGCCCAAACTGCACAATCGTCGTATAAATGTTGGTCCAAAGTGGTTTTCAGATAATTTTGATCTTGGTCTCTTCGCACCAACAACGCAAAAGCGTTTCTCGACCTCACACAGAAACTAAGTCTCATAGACTTATCACATCTCCAACTTTCAACTTGCTATCCTTCGGCCAAGAAGGAAGCTCGATAGATTGGAGTAATACTCCGCACTATAAGAATAAACATCCTCAACACAAACGATAATCAAGCCTACACAGATGGCTTCGTACTAAGTGTACGACTAAATAGTTCCCACATCAAGTCGAGGAACTAAAAATGGCCAAATTTGATAGTCGGTTATTTAACTATCAAAGCAACAAACAAATATTTAGCACCATAAGCAATAACTAGGCCCGTTTAATTAATCTTTTATTAATTAAATCACTTTCCAAATATTCACTTCAATTTATCTTTAAAAAGATATATTCTCAAAACCATTTCAATACTTCACTATTTGGAAAACATTTCCATATACTTATTTTAATAATAAGTGAATTCACAATTCTCTTTATTTTCAACACTTAGAAAATATTACGTATACTTAAATCATGATTAAGTATATATTTTATTCTTTAAGGAAACCATTCTCTTAAACATATTTATTTGGGTCAAAACGAATATTGCGTGAAACATTGTTACGACAACCCAAAATCATTAGTATAGGGATTGGATAATTAGATAGATATATAAATCCCATATCCTATATAAAACATCTCCTTTCGAAAATCATTTACTATAACAACAGTGTTATAGTCCATGCTTTCCTTACTTCTCAAAAACGTCTATTTCAACAATGAATGTTGAAATCTATATATTCGATACTTAACACATTATAAAACATCTTCAAACCATTTAACTCCATTTAAAAATCACTTTTCAAAACATTTATTTAATTTAAAAGATTATTCACTGTCCAAAATCATGAATATATTTCCTTAACCAAATTCATTGCTTCTACATATTTATTAAAGGATTATTCACTGTCCAAAATCGTGAATATATTTCCTTTACCAAATTCAATTGATTACGGATTTATAAAACAATGTTTATAAAACACATTTCTATTTTATAAAAACTTCAAATTATAAAATTCTTCAAATTATAAAATTCCTTTACTAACAAATTCCATTTATATTTCATTAATATGCCAAAATCCGATTATAAGTAAATTTACTTATAATTCTCTTTATTTACAAATTCATTCCTTTTTATAACTTAATAAATTTATAAATCTTATTTACTTATAAGATTCATTTATAACTTCATTTTAACACTTATAATACTCCTTTATAATCCCATTATTTTTATTTATAAAATATCAATTTTATAAATCTTATATATAAACCGTTTATAATAAATCAAAAATCCCAATTTAACTTAATTTACAAAATAGTTAAATCCATACTTCAAAAATCATATTTTGCTTATATTTCACAAAAATCATAATTTTTATAACATAAAAATTATAATTGTTATTTATTTAAAATAAATCCATTTCTTTAACAATTCAAAAATCATATATTTTCAATATCACTTTGAAATCCTTATTAAATTGAAATCATCAATTTAATCTTTTTAAATCTCCAAAATAAGGCCCAATGCTGCTAAAGCGCTAAATAAGGTGATTCACATCAATCTTATCAACCCTGGCATCCAAAACATTATATTTCATATGATAACAACATATATATCAATATTTGTAATAAAATCAACACTAGTGAGGAATCCAGTTGGATCCCTCCAACCTAACACCTGCAACAAATGTACATATGAGAAAATATGTACAATGTCTGCTTCGAGGCAGACACATGTACAAAAGGTCATCCGCTCATACACGGGAACGTATAGGGTCTCATCTGCTCCAATAGGTAGGAATATGTCCAAATACCAATCAATATATTTATAATATATCATATATCATCCAAACAATCATCAATCAACATAAAATAAATTTATTCTCACTTATATAAAAATATAAGCGAGACAGAATGAGTGAGTTGTACTCACTTTGGTTCCAATAGCCGTTGTAGTGTTTTATTCCGAATACGTTTAATTTTACCTAAAATTTTCACTAGCTCCAATCAAATCCAAACTAGCTCCATCGCGTAGTGTTCGTCAATATGAACCCGACGCAACTTGTTTCGTTCAAAACGGACCTCGTATGAAGAAGTTACAGCATTTTAAAGATTATACGAATTATTATATAATTAATTTCAATTTCTCTTTTTTTTAAACCTACGCAATCAAGGCCGTTGATCTCTGGAATTCAGATCTGGGGGCTTCTTTTCTTTTCTTCCTCCTTAGGTGAAACGTAAGCACAAACCCAATAGCCGCCCTCCTTCCACCAATTATCGCGACCACCTCGACCATTCTTACGACGATCAGACAACGCCAAACGGAGCGCCAAGCTCCACTCCTCCACTGCCGTGAGCATCATCGAGCTCGGCCTTGTATTTTGCCTCGAAAATCCCCATGAATGGCAGCCAAATGCAAGCATTTTTCCATTGATCCGCTCAATTAAATTCGGTCACAACCGTTGAGATCGAAGATCACATCGTGCTCTACAAAGTTATAGTTGAACATTTTTCGTAATTGTTTGAGTGATAATTGAGAAGGAAGAATCTAGTGTTTATGGCCATTGAATGAAGAATGGCGGCTAGACCAAGGTTGTAACGACCCTGAATTTTGAACAAATTTAATTGAGAATATTTAATTAATTTTAAATATTTGAACGATGATTTAATTTGAATCCCCGACCTAATTTTGAATTTGGTGATTGAATTATGAAATTTAATCTATTGAATGTGGAATAAAAAAAATTTGAACCTTCAATTTATAAGTTGAAGAAAAATATTTCAAAGGCTTGTAAAAGTCGTATTGATTATACTGAAGATAACAGAAGCTTCAGAATCTAATTTCAAACTTTTTTCGTTCAGTTTTGAAATTTATATCGTTCAGTCGATATTTAAAAATAGCCGTCCGAGGCACAGTCTCGAAATTTGACGAAACCAGTTCCATTGGGTCCGTAATATGGAATTGTAACAACCCGCATATCTATCGATTTTATATTTAAATATTTTATCGTTAGTCGGATGTTAGTCCGAAAAGCTACTTTTTGCATACGGTCAAATTAGGACTCGAGACCACCCCCATTGAGTTCAAAATGACGTTTGCGATCTTTTTGAGTGTAAACTTCGATATGTTTGGAGATAGTGAAATTTTCGTCACTTTTCCCGCTTGAGACTTTGGGTTGGACTGCACCTTCTTAACTCAGCCCACCCCCTCTTCTCTTCATCACTTCAAGCTTCTTCAAAAATGGTGGAGGGAAAGAGAAATTAAAACTCCCAAACACAAATTCCATTGCAAATCCGAGATTCAACATCAAATTCACGTTTAGACCATTGATTCAAGCTTGGTGGTGTTCTTGCCTTGCTCTCAAATCTCCATCTTCATCAAATTCCGTGAAAAGGTGAGATTTTTGATCTCACATCTTGCCTATATCTATCTTGGACTGTTGGGAATGATCCCCTATTGAATTTGCATCAACATTTGCATTTGGTTTGGATTGGATTGGCGAAAAACTTCAATTTTCAGCGTTTTGGTGATTTTCCTGGCCTTAAGTCGTTTCTGGCCTTCGCTGAGTCGTCCACGAGTTAAGCCTAAGTCGTGAGTCGTTCACGAGTTAAGGGCTTAGGTCGCGCGCGTGTATTTCTGTTCGTCTGGCCTGAGTCGTTCACGAGTTAAAGGCCTGAGTCGTTCTCGAGTTAAAGTGTTAAGTCGTTCCAGGCATTGAGTCGTTCTGGGTGTGCTAAGTTGTTCGCGAGTTACTGGCTTGAGTCGTTCAGGAGCTAAAGGCTTGAGTCGTTCAGGAGCTTAAGGCATAAGTCGTTCAGGAGTTAAAGGCCTTAAGTCGTAGGTCGTTTTGCAGTTAGCTCGCTCGCCCTGGCTTAAGTCGTTAAGTCGTTAAAGGCTTAAGTCGTTAAGTCGTTCAAGACTTAGGTCGTATGACCTTATCCCTTAAGTCGTGAGTCGCAGCCTCCCTTAAGTCGTAAGTCTCTTGCCTCCCTTAAGTCCTAGGTCGTATGACTCTTAAGTCCTAGGTCGTTGGCTTTAAATCCCTAAGTCGTAAGTCGCTTGACTTCGTTAAGTCGTAGGTTGCTCGACTTTGTTAAGTCGTAGGTCGCCACCGACCTTACCCTTAGGTCGAATGACCTGTTATCTGCTAGGTCGTGTGGCATTCCTCCCTTAAGTCGTAAGTCGTTCGCGAGTTAGTACTTGGTCGTTTGACCTGTTCTTCTGCTAGCTCGCGTGGCATTCTCCACTTAGGTCGTATGACCTTATCCCTTAAGTCGTAAGTCGTTCGCGAGTTTGTACTTAGTCATTTTACCTGTTCTTCAGCTAGGTTGCACGGCAGTCTTCCCTTAGGTCGTATGACCTACTTCTCCTTAGGTCGTTGGACCAGCTTGCCTTCACTAAGTCGTACCGTGACGGGGCGCTGCCCCGCACCCCGCCGTGGGCGCTGCCCCCTGGACCCCCGCGACCTGACCGGGCAGGTCGAACCCCGTATTACTCTGCGTAGGCAATCTCGTCTGAAAAACATTGATCAGAATTTCTACTTTGATGGTTTTGGGATTGACTTCTTTGGACTTTACTCACGTCTTCGAACGTGAATTGATTTGTTCTACCATCGTTTTATGACTTGTCACTTTAAAGATATATGAAGGTTTCAATACTAATAGTAAATATCAAAACTCTTTCATCAAAGCGATTTCAACACTATTTTAAGTATCAAAAGTTCGTTTTCTCAAACCGATTTTCAATCTACTAGTATATACAAGCCTTTACTTCACTCGAATGAGAAATCGACTTAAACGACTTAGTAAAACGAGTGGTATGAAACGCTTGCGTTCACTTCGTCGGTTAGCTCTTGGACTTGTTCGATTGAACCCTTTTTGTGACAATTTCCTAGTGAAGATTTACAGCTTGTTCGTAAATATTTAAGTTAAGCAAGTGGTTATGGGACATGAAGCTAAACTCATATATTTACTGGCTTGGTGTGATTGACACTTCCTTATGATCATGACGATCATTTTTGTGATTTAGACTAGCGATTGAGCGATGTCTCTTTGTCTACGTGGGAGACTATACCCCGATCATGTGATGTTTCGCCATCACATTTCCTATGGTCTTCGGGCCATTCATGTGTGAAAATTTAATGGATAGCTTCCATGAGATAACTTCTCGTCATGTGTTTACGCGTAGGTGAGCTTCATGCTCCCATTCATGTGTTAGGCCTCCCCCCTTTATGTGTTTTCTGGATTTCTGATGATGATTTCTGGAATTTTGTGCTTCACCAATTTTCATGATTTTCATTGATATGATATCAGCTTTTGTGCATTGGTGAATTTATGTGTTATTGACTTGTTATGAATACAAGTTTAGGGTATGATGCCCTATTTTATCTTTGAGAAGATTCTTGTGATATTGATTAATCTTTTGTTGATTATCATTTACATACTTATAGTAGTATGTCGCTATGGTTATTACATGTTCATGTCATGCCTTTTACTGTATACCATATCATCTGATATTTATAGTTAGACTGATCCGTTTATTATTTTCTTATAAATAATACTCGGGTCAGACCGAGATGTTACAGGTGCTTCTGCTTGACTTCTCTTCAGGATTATTCTGACTTTTGGCTAACTACTTAGATTTGTAGTTTTTGGATGTACACCTTTGAGATAGAGACTCTATGTTGTGTACTTATTCTTTTGTATAGCACGTGACGCTATTCTTTTGTATTATCGTGGATCTTTCTGACCACTACTCTGATGTACACTTTCATGTGTTATATATTTATTCATATCTTCTTCCGCCTTTGTGATATGGATGTCTGTGACTGATTTATGTTACGATTATTTCTATGTTTGTTTCCGAAGATTATATATAGCCACCGTGTGATAGCTTTGTGTTTGTATCGGTATGTCGGATTTCCTCCTTAAAAGATATGCATTCTATTCTATCTGACGTATCGACGCTCGCACAAAGAAGTTACATGGATGGTCGCTCCTCCACAGCCTTATTCTCCGCGCTAATTGACAGCACTACATCGTAGTGTTCTTGGTTAGCGTGGGTATAGAGGTGGGGCGTCACAGCTTGGTATCAGAGCCAAACTTCGGAACAATGTAGAATAACTTAACAAGGATCATCGTCCTAAGTCCACCTTAGGAGTTGTGTTTCAGGATTTAGTTCGAGTCTTCGAACCGATTTATCCTATTTTCTTTATGATTCCTTGTTTCATCATTCAAGATTGCTTGATGTTCATTGATGAATAACCTTCTTCTTTATCTTCTTTCTTTCTAAAGGAAGAGGATGTCAAGACCAGGCCGTCCCAGAGCTGGGACATCTACTGCGGCTCCTCGAGATGGAGTTTTTATGACAACTCAACAGCTTCTTGAGTTAGTGACGAATGCCCAAGCAGCTGGAGTTAACCCGGAACCTACTCACCCAAAGTCGGGATTTGCACGGTTGTGCAGCGATTACACCAATTTGGGTGGGAAGCCCTTCAAAGGTTCCGAACCTATTATCGAGGTTCAAGCTTGGTTAAAATCATGCGATCGAATTTTCTCTCGCATGAACCTTATCGACCTGCACCGCGTTCAAGTGGCTTCCAGTATGCTCCAAGAGAGAGCATTGGATTGGTATGAACTTCTCACTTCCGAAATTAATGAAGCGGACCTCACTTGGGAGCACTTCCGAGAACGCTTCGAATCGAAATTCGTACCCGAGGCTGAAAAGGTAACATTGGCTCGGCGATTTATTGACCTTGTTCAAGGTCAGGCTTCTGTGGCGGATTACGTCGCATCATTCGAATCCCTTTCCAAATATGGGGTCGAATATATAAATACTCCACTGAAGAAGAACCAGCGGTTCGTTTATGGCTTAAACAAAAGCCTCAAGAAGCCATTACTTCTGAAGTTAGAAGTTTCTTTCGACCAAATTGTAGATATCGCTCTTCGTCTTGAAGAGGCTGATAAAGAAAGTGATGTTGAAGTAGTAGCTTCCAAACCTGGCTTTAACAACAAAAAGAGGCCCAACAAATTTAAAGGTCCTTACCCGAACAAAAAGGGTAAACGAGCAGCTCCTACTGCAAAGACTTTTTCCTCCGATGATAACAAATGCTACAACTGTGGTGTTAAGGGCCATTATTCGAACAAGTGTCCAAAGCCCCGCTCTTGCCGCTACTGTAAAGGCACAGATCATTATATGCACCAATGCAAAAGGCTTCAACAGAAGGAGGGAAAGCTTAATATGGCTCAAGCCCCTGGTAACACATCTGGCCGTCAAGGTATGTCACATTCTGTCCTTGATGGCATTATATTATTTCATGATCAACCAATTAGAGTTCTCTTTGATACGGGTGCATCCCATTCTTTTATATCAAAAGAACTTGTCGATACTTTTTCTTTAAGTGTTACTGCTTTAATGACTTCGTTAAGAATTGCGAATCCGGTTGGTGGATCCGCAACTCTTAGTTTACTTTGTAAAGACGTAGAGATTATTTTATGTGATTCTTCTTTCCTAGCCGATTTGCATGTCATGCGTTACTTAGGCTTTGGAATGATTTTGGGTATGGATTGGCTTACTCGTTATGAAGCTCATATCCTATGTCCTGAGCGGACTATTTATCTCCGTCATCCGCAATCTGTTAATCAGATTTCTATTATTCTTAAAGATTCGGATTCCGCTTTAGTTGCATCATTATATTCTTTAAATCCTCGTGATGATGACAATGATGATGAGGAGGATGTCATTTCTCGTATTCGCATCGTTTGTGAATTTTCCGACATTTTTGAGCCCGTTTTAGGATTACCACCTAAACGAGCAATTGAGTTCAAAATTAATCTTTTACCTGGAGCTCAACCTATTACCCGTCCTCCTTATCGCATGTCTAATAAGGAGAACGAAGAGATGCGCAAACAACTATCCGAGTTGGAGACGAAGCAACTTATTCGCTCTAGTTCCTCGCCTTGGGGAGCTTCAGCTATTTTCGTAAGTAAGTCCGATGGTACACTTAGGCTTTGCGTCGACTACCGCAAGCTTAATGATCTTACTATTAAGAATAAATATCCATTGCCTCGGATTGATGATCTGTTTGATCAACTTACTGGTGCTAGAGTCTTTTCACAATTGGACTTGGCTACCGGTTTCCATCAGCTTCGTATTGCAGAGGATAGTATTCCTTTGACTTCGTTCCGTACGCGTTATGGATCTTATGAATGGCTAGTTATGCCATTTGGTTTAACGAATGCTCCGGCTTATTTCGTTGACCTTATGAATAGAGTTTTCAAAGATTTTCTCGATCGGTTTGTTCTCATCTTTATTGATGATATTCTTGTGTATTCTAAAACCGAGGAGGAACACGAAAAGCACCTTCGAATTGTATTGGAAACTCTTAGGAGCAATCAACTAAAAGCAAAATTTTCTAAATGCCATTTTTGGCAATCTAGTGTGAAATTTCTCGGTCATATTATTTCTGAATCCGGAATATCCGTGGATCCTTCAAAGATTGAAGCGATTCAAAATTGGAAGAGACCGGAGAGCGTGACTGAAATCCGTAGCTTTCTCGGATTGGCAGGTTATTACCGCCGTTTTATAAAAGACTTTTCTAAGATTGCCGTACCTCTTACTGGCTTAACAAAGAAAGGTGTTAAATACATTTGGTCGGACAAATGTGAAACTTCTTTTCAGAAATTAAAAGAACTCCTTTCTGATGCTCCTATTCTTATTATTCCCGAGGGGAATCTAGACTTTGTCGTTTATACCGATGCTAGTCGCGTTGGTTTGGGTGCCGTTCTTATGCAAAAAGAACGTGTTATTGCTTATGCTTCTAGGCAATTAAAGCCGGCTGAGACTAGATATGCCACACATGATTTAGAACTCGCGGCTATCGTTTTCGCCCTTCGAATTTGGCGACATTATCTTTTGGGAGAAAAGTTTATTCTTTATACTGATCATAAGTCTTTGAAATATTTGTTTTCTCAAAAGGAACTTAATTTGCGTCAACAGCGTTGGCTCGAATTTCTTGCCTCTTATGATCTTGACATTCTTTATACTCCCGGAAAGGGGAATCGAGTTGCCGACGCACTTAGTCGAAAACAACAAGCGGTTGTTTCCATGATGATATCTGAATGGAACGATCTCGAACTTTTATCCACTTGTGAAATTCGAGATCGCGTTTTCGATTTGTGTTCATCTCTTGTTTTATGTAGCCTTGAGGCTCGTCCTTCTTTATTAGACCGCATTCTTGAAGCTCAACAGCTAGATCCTGAATTGGCTTTGCTTGGCCAAAATCTTAAGGATAAAACCGATATTGAAGGTTTGAAAGACTTTGATATCGACTCTCGTGGCGGCATTCGAAAATTTGGTAGACTTATCGTACCAAATATTAGTGATCTTCGTAGAGACGTTCTAGAAGATTCTCATCGTTCCAAGTATTCCATTCATCCCGGTAGCAGTAAAATGTACGCTGATATGAAGCGACTTTATTATTGGGAGGGAATGAAATCTGATATCGCTAACTTTGTTAAGTGTTGCATGACTTGCCAACTTGTTAAGGCTGAACATCAAAGGCCCGGTGGGTTATTGCAACCATTGGAGATTCCAGTATGGAAGTGGGATCAAATTTCCATGGATTTTATAGATGGCCTTCCCCGTTCTCGTTCGGGTCATAATAGCTTATGGGTGATTGTTGATAGACTTACTAAATCCGCCCATTTTATTCCTGTTCGGTCAAACCGAACCGTTCCTCTTCTGGCCAAACTCTTTGTCAAAGAAATTGTTAAACTGCATGGAGTTCCTTCTTCCATTGTTAGTGATCGGGATCCATTGTTTACTAGTGGATTCTGGAAGAGTCTTCAAAAAGCTTTGGGAACGAAGCTTAATTTTAGCACCGCTTATCACCCCCAGTCCGATGGACAAACTGAGCGTGTGAATCAAACACTTGAAGATCTTCTTCGTGCTTGTGTTCTTGACTTTGGTGGAAGTTGGGAAGATCATATTTCACTTGTTGAATTTTCCTACAATAACAGCTTCCAATCTAGTATTGGTATGGCTCCTTTCGAGGCACTTTATGGAAGGCCATGCCGATCTCCTTCTTGTTGGCTTGAGGCCGGTGAGAAACTGGTTTTAGGACCAGACTTTATTCGAGATTCCACAGAAAAGATTGAACTTATTCGACATAGGATGAAAGAAGCCCAGAGTAGACAAAAATCCTATGCCGATAACCGAAGAAGGAAATTAGAATTTTCTGTTGGTGATCTTGTATTTATTCGTGTTTCACCAATGAAGGGTGTTGTACGTTTCAGTCGATCGGGAAAGTTAGCGCCTCGATATATTGGGCCATTTCCTATCACTGAACGTATTGGTTCCATGGCTTACCGCCTTTCATTACCGGCTCAGTTTTCTGCTATGCATGACGTGTTTCACGTTTCTCAATTACGGAAGTGCCTTCGGGATTCCGATTCTACTCTTGAGCCCGGTGTTGTGGAAGAGATTGAAGTTTCACCTAATTTAACTTATGAGCAGCATCCTGTTCAAATTATTGCTTCGGAGATCAAACGGCTTCGAAATAAAGATGTTCCGCTTGTTAAAGTTCAATGGTCCTCAAATCCTAAGGATTGCTCTTGGGAAACTAGAGAATTCATCGAGCGTACACATCCGGAATTGCTTTCTCCTGCTCTTTAAGGTAAACTTCTTAATTCCAATTTCTTTTTGTGTTAATATGCTTTGTGGTTGTTACTTTTTATTTCCACCATATATATTGCGAGGACGCAATTTCTTTAAGGAGGGGAGTCTGTAACAACCCGCATATCTATCGATTTTATATTTAAATATTTTATCGTTAGTCGGATGTTAGTCCGAAAAGCTACTTTTTGCATACGGTCAAATTAGGACTCGAGACCACCCCCATTGAGTTCAAAATGACGTTTGCGATCTTTTTGAGTGTAAACTTCGATATGTTTGGAGATAGTGAAATTTTCGTCACTTTTCCCGCTTGAGACTTTGGGTTGGACTGCACCTTCTTAACTCAGCCCACCCCCTCTTCTCTTCATCACTTCAAGCTTCTTCAAAAATGGTGGAGGGAAAGAGAAATTAAAACTCCCAAACACAAATTCCATTGCAAATCCGAGATTCAACATCAAATTCACGTTTAGACCATTGATTCAAGCTTGGTGGTGTTCTTGCCTTGCTCTCAAATCTCCATCTTCATCAAATTCCGTGAAAAGGTGAGATTTTTGATCTCACATCTTGCCTATATCTATCTTGGACTGTTGGGAATGATCCCCTATTGAATTTGCATCAACATTTGCATTTGGTTTGGATTGGATTGGCGAAAAACTTCAATTTTCAGCGTTTTGGTGATTTTCCTGGCCTTAAGTCGTTTCTGGCCTTCGCTGAGTCGTCCACGAGTTAAGCCTAAGTCGTGAGTCGTTCACGAGTTAAGGGCTTAGGTCGCGCGCGTGTATTTCTGTTCGTCTGGCCTGAGTCGTTCACGAGTTAAAGGCCTGAGTCGTTCTCGAGTTAAAGTGTTAAGTCGTTCCAGGCATTGAGTCGTTCTGGGTGTGCTAAGTTGTTCGCGAGTTACTGGCTTGAGTCGTTCAGGAGCTAAAGGCTTGAGTCGTTCAGGAGCTTAAGGCATAAGTCGTTCAGGAGTTAAAGGCCTTAAGTCGTAGGTCGTTTTGCAGTTAGCTCGCTCGCCCTGGCTTAAGTCGTTAAGTCGTTAAAGGCTTAAGTCGTTAAGTCGTTCAAGACTTAGGTCGTATGACCTTATCCCTTAAGTCGTGAGTCGCAGCCTCCCTTAAGTCGTAAGTCTCTTGCCTCCCTTAAGTCCTAGGTCGTATGACTCTTAAGTCCTAGGTCGTTGGCTTTAAATCCCTAAGTCGTAAGTCGCTTGACTTCGTTAAGTCGTAGGTTGCTCGACTTTGTTAAGTCGTAGGTCGCCACCGACCTTACCCTTAGGTCGAATGACCTGTTATCTGCTAGGTCGTGTGGCATTCCTCCCTTAAGTCGTAAGTCGTTCGCGAGTTAGTACTTGGTCGTTTGACCTGTTCTTCTGCTAGCTCGCGTGGCATTCTCCACTTAGGTCGTATGACCTTATCCCTTAAGTCGTAAGTCGTTCGCGAGTTTGTACTTAGTCATTTTACCTGTTCTTCAGCTAGGTTGCACGGCAGTCTTCCCTTAGGTCGTATGACCTACTTCTCCTTAGGTCGTTGGACCAGCTTGCCTTCACTAAGTCGTACCGTGACGGGGCGCTGCCCCGCACCCCGCCGTGGGCGCTGCCCCCTGGACCCCCGCGACCTGACCGGGCAGGTCGAACCCCGTATTACTCTGCGTAGGCAATCTCGTCTGAAAAACATTGATCAGAATTTCTACTTTGATGGTTTTGGGATTGACTTCTTTGGACTTTACTCACGTCTTCGAACGTGAATTGATTTGTTCTACCATCGTTTTATGACTTGTCACTTTAAAGATATATGAAGGTTTCAATACTAATAGTAAATATCAAAACTCTTTCATCAAAGCGATTTCAACACTATTTTAAGTATCAAAAGTTCGTTTTCTCAAACCGATTTTCAATCTACTAGTATATACAAGCCTTTACTTCACTCGAATGAGAAATCGACTTAAACGACTTAGTAAAACGAGTGGTATGAAACGCTTGCGTTCACTTCGTCGGTTAGCTCTTGGACTTGTTCGATTGAACCCTTTTTGTGACAATTTCCTAGTGAAGATTTACAGCTTGTTCGTAAATATTTAAGTTAAGCAAGTGGTTATGGGACATGAAGCTAAACTCATATATTTACTGGCTTGGTGTGATTGACACTTCCTTATGATCATGACGATCATTTTTGTGATTTAGACTAGCGATTGAGCGATGTCTCTTTGTCTACGTGGGAGACTATACCCCGATCATGTGATGTTTCGCCATCACATTTCCTATGGTCTTCGGGCCATTCATGTGTGAAAATTTAATGGATAGCTTCCATGAGATAACTTCTCGTCATGTGTTTACGCGTAGGTGAGCTTCATGCTCCCATTCATGTGTTAGGCCTCCCCCCTTTATGTGTTTTCTGGATTTCTGATGATGATTTCTGGAATTTTGTGCTTCACCAATTTTCATGATTTTCATTGATATGATATCAGCTTTTGTGCATTGGTGAATTTATGTGTTATTGACTTGTTATGAATACAAGTTTAGGGTATGATGCCCTATTTTATCTTTGAGAAGATTCTTGTGATATTGATTAATCTTTTGTTGATTATCATTTACATACTTATAGTAGTATGTCGCTATGGTTATTACATGTTCATGTCATGCCTTTTACTGTATACCATATCATCTGATATTTATAGTTAGACTGATCCGTTTATTATTTTCTTATAAATAATACTCGGGTCAGACCGAGATGTTACAGGTGCTTCTGCTTGACTTCTCTTCAGGATTATTCTGACTTTTGGCTAACTACTTAGATTTGTAGTTTTTGGATGTACACCTTTGAGATAGAGACTCTATGTTGTGTACTTATTCTTTTGTATAGCACGTGACGCTATTCTTTTGTATTATCGTGGATCTTTCTGACCACTACTCTGATGTACACTTTCATGTGTTATATATTTATTCATATCTTCTTCCGCCTTTGTGATATGGATGTCTGTGACTGATTTATGTTACGATTATTTCTATGTTTGTTTCCGAAGATTATATATAGCCACCGTGTGATAGCTTTGTGTTTGTATCGGTATGTCGGATTTCCTCCTTAAAAGATATGCATTCTATTCTATCTGACGTATCGACGCTCGCACAAAGAAGTTACATGGATGGTCGCTCCTCCACAGCCTTATTCTCCGCGCTAATTGACAGCACTACATCGTAGTGTTCTTGGTTAGCGTGGGTATAGAGGTGGGGCGTCACAGGAATTATTATCGGATTTCTAATTTCGTATTTTTCGGAGTTAATATGAAAGCGTACGGCGTATAAACGCGTCAGAATTTTAAAGCAAATTCAACTTAAATTTAAATTTAAATATTTGTCAAAACATCGACACGTTCCCCTCCTAAAATCGCGCAGAACATTACGCCTAAAATCACGTTTTCTTTTCGTTTTAAAATCCAAACCGTATCTCATTTTCATTCCCCTCTCTCAGATTCAAAACAAAGAGAAGGTCTCGTTCGAATCATTCTAAATCGCTTCAAATAAAAATAAAAAAATGGCAGCAGTTCGATGGCGACGCGTTCTTCGCTCGAGTCTGGGGCGAGCACGCGGCCGGGGGAGAGGATCGCGATGGCGATTGGGGTTGGTAGAGGCGGCCACGAACGCGAGTAGGTGTTCGAAGCAGCGACAAGTATGTCGTGAGGCGATGGATGCTCACGACGACGAGGCAAGGCGGCAGGCGATTTCGAGCGTCGCGTTCGAGGCGACGAGCAAGAGGGTTCGCGGCGACTCGTGCTCTCGAGTTCGAGACCGATGATGGCAGTCGTGATCTGGAGTGCTGGCGATAGGCGTGACGCGTGGGGTTGTGGGCGATAGCAGTTTGGTCTTTGAAGCTGAGGCTATAGGCATTGACGACGGAGTGATGGTCGCGATACTGAGATGTACCTGGTCGTCGTGGTCGCAAGTTCTTCAGCGAGGTATAATTAGCTTTATTTAAAATTTGCAGGAATTAGGAATCTTTACAGTAAAATAAATTTTTGTCAAATAAAATTGTTAAAAGAGATTTCTTTAGAAATTTAAAAGGTATCGGTTTAAACTTAACCTATTTAATTATCTTAAGTTAATAAAAAGGAAATTTTTGGTTAAAGTTTTAATTAATAAATTCGTTGGATAATTAAGATTACAAAAAAAAAAAAAAATTGGTTACTCGATTTAATTCGAATATTGATAAACTGTGTAAATTTTTATTCAAGGTTTAAAATGGAGAAAACAAACTGGAACGGAAAATTGGATGGCAAAATAAAATCTAAGGTGAGATCTTCTCACTCAGATGTAATTTTGAATTGCAGTTATTGATTGTGTTGATTGCTATGTTGATGTGATACTAGATATGATAGGATATATATCTATATATAGCAATATATACATATTGGCATATGTATATATTGGATTGATGATTTTCCCGCCTCGTATAGCGGATGAGACCCTATTGCGCCGTTAGTAAGCGGATTTATAAAAACCCATATACCGCGATAATTCCGTACTGGAGCGGAATTGGTATTGTGCTAATATCTTTGGATGCAGGGAAACAGGTTGGAGGGATCCAACTGGATTCCTCACCAGTAGTTATTTATTTACAGGATTGATGTATATTCTGTTATCATATATTGATATATGATGTTGATGTTGTGATTGACTAATTGATGCGTTGCATCATTGGATTCAATTTTTGAAGTTTTAAAATAACGATTTTAACTTTAAAAGAGATTTTTAAAGTGATTATTTGTAAGTATACGTTATTAAATTTTCGAATAAATTTACAAACGTTAAAATTATTAAAGTTATAAAGGTTAAGATTTTAGGTGAAATATAACCCAGAGATGATTTTTGAAATAAACAGTTAAGTAATTTATAAAATAGCTTAAATGTGGATTTCGAATTATTAAAAACGATGGATATAAAAGGTGTACAAAAATTGATATTTATCAATAAAAATTATTGGAATTTTAAACGAGTTTTATAAGTGTTAAATTTGTAAAGATATGAAACTTATAAAATTATAAGTTGTAAAGATAGGAAATTTATAGGATTATAAATTGTGAAGATTCGAAGTTTATAGATTTATAAAATTTGAAGTTTTATAGATTTATAAAGTATGAAGTTATGAAATGAATGGAATTGTAGAATAAAAGATTATAAGAAGGTCACTTGGAAATTGGATTTTGCCTTTAAATGGAATATCTATCGAATTGATTTATAAAGAAGATTTATAAATCAAAGTGGTTATAAAATAAAGATAGAAAGAGAATTTATAAAACGTTGTTTTATAAATTCGAGATCAATTGAATTTGATAAATTAAATGTAGCAGGTTATCAAAGGAGATATATTCGCGATTTTGAATAGCGAATTATTATTGAAATAAAACGTGTAGAAAATAGTGAAATGTAATTAGTAAAGTATATTCACGATTTTGGACAGTGAATATATTGTTAAGTAAAATGGATTTATTTTTGAAGAAGTAATATTTTAAAAATAAAGTTAAACATTTTAAAGGTGTTTTAAAATGTGTTATGAATCGAAAGCATAGATTTCAACATTTATTGTTGAAATAGACGTTTTCGAGAAATTTAAGGAAATGGTGGACTATAACACTGTTGTTATAGTAAATGATTTCCGAAAGGAAATGTTTTGATGTAGTATTGGGATTTATATACCTATCTTAAAATCCGAATCCCTATACTAGTGGTTTTGAGTCGTCGTAACGATGTTTTACGCAACATTCGTTTTGACTCAAATTGATGTTGTTATAGAAAATAGATTTCCTTAAAGAATGAAATATATACTTAATTTGATTTAAGTATATCGAATATTTTCTAAGGATTGAAAATAAATGATTTGTGAAATACTTATTATTAAATAAGTAGGGAAATGCATTTCCAAAATGAAATGAAACGTTTTGAGATTTTATCTTCTTAAAGATAAATGAAATTGAATATTTGAAATCGATTTGAGAATCGTATATCAGGAGATATTTTTAAGATATAAATTCACTATGGAATTTATAAATGGAATGAGAATTTGTTTTAAAAATAAACGTTGATTTATTTTTAAAGTGTGGAAATTTTATAATTTGTAAAGATATTTTTGAAGATGAAATAATTTGGAAAATTATTTGGAATCTGATGATGTTGTGCATCTTTATTGATAGTTAAATAACCGACTATCAATAATTACCCTGAATGGATGTCTTGTTGTGAATTGGATGAAATTGAATGCCACACTTATTTTTGAATAAGCGCTCACTATTCGGGTTAACCGGGAAAGGACCATGGGGTCGTATAACCCATTCCGAATATGTGATACGTCGTTATGAATCGCATTTGAAGACCGGTGTTGAAGACCGGATAATTTTGAAAACGGAAGGATTACCGTCGAGTTACTCTACATCGACTGATCTTCGATTTAGAGGTTTTATCACCCTTAGTGACGGGAAGTCCTGACGTGATTAGAAATTTATCCGGAAATGCAAGGGCTTCGTGAGAAGTGCCTTCGGTTCTGTTCGATCCCGGAACAGACTTTTATGGATTGTGTGTCTGACGTTACACTTTGAGATATAAAGCTGATTTCTTTCAAATACATTTCTGTTGGTGGCGGAGAATTTATTCTCTTAGCTTAACACCCTTCTCTGAGACGTACGAGCTCAGAGGTTATGTAGTTGAAATTAATCAGCGATATATCCCAATTTGGTAACGTGGCATACTGAGTGTTGCTGTGAAATGATCAGTGTTTGATCATTTGCGATATGATCATTTGTTTGATCTTATATCTTTGTGATCATAGGTTGATCATTTTGTTTGACCCGAAGCAGGGCTTTTTGTAGAAAGCGTAGCTTTGTGGACGAGACTTCGTCGAGCCTCACACCCCGGAAATGGTCGAAACAGGACGAATGCGGCAAGGTTCTAGGGAGTAGCGCCCCTTAGTGTATGTCATTCCTTCTGGATAAAGGTGGTATCATGGTATGGAGCCCAGATACTTAACCTCTGTGGTTACTGCATTATTATTATCTATGTGGTTTGTTGCGAATCGGGGATCCTCGGGAAGATCGGTGACGATCGGGGGATGGCATACGCGTGTCAGTAGTTACCTATTTTTGCAGAGGTAACCCGGCCTTGTGTTGGCAGAGATCTAACCGTAATGTTAGGTTATTTCTCGGGTCGT
This sequence comes from Allium fistulosum, assembly GCA_030737815.1. Classification (NCBI taxonomy): domain Eukaryota; kingdom Viridiplantae; phylum Streptophyta; class Magnoliopsida; order Asparagales; family Amaryllidaceae; genus Allium; species Allium fistulosum. Next base: position 532,915,836 of record CM060904.1, read on the forward strand.
CTATTCCAGGGACGTACCCATCGTGGAAAAAGGAAGTTCCTTAGCCTGACCATTTGTTGGAAATCCAAAGAAACAATACGCGACTTGTACGGATTTAGTTGTAGAACCTATCATTCACTTATGGTGGCGCCCCACTGTTTGGATGGTAGCTATAGTAGGCATAGTTCGAAATGTCTATGCTGGCTAAGATTTATATTATACTTTCGAAAATGATTTCTACACTATGCACTAATAATAATATCAAGAAGAATTTGATTTTGCGTAGTAAGCATCTTTGACTATCATAAGAAGAAATCTCCTCCAATTCTGCGTTTGCATTGTGTGTGTGGTGGGAGGTCTTATGGTAGTTTCATTTTCCAAAAGCATTTCGAATTGACTTTAAAAATTCTCTGCTGTTTATTTTTAAAGAATAACTGTTTTACGATCTCACACCAGTCACCATGACTGACTCGGAGTTTATTGTTTCCCTTCTAAACTCTGGGTGCCCACCAATTTCCACACGGGCAGTCTAGAGTTAGATTATCAGGATATTCTAGATATTCTGGAGCTAGGAGATAAGCTGGATGACGAGACGTAGTATTTGTATCTGATATATTTATTCCGCTGTGTATTCTGTATGAGGACAAGTTATATAACTGTCCATTATTGTATATTGACTCTGATGATTGATGTATGTATAAACTGATATAGTTCTTTGTTTTAAAAAGACTAGTGATTATTTATTATATATTGTTCCGCTGCGATGTGTAAGATTCTGATATTGTCTCAGTTCTGTATCTGTTGTTGTTTTGTTGTTCTTCTTCTCTTTTTCTTCTACTTCTTCTTTCTTAAAACCCTCACTATTGGAATTTCCGGCACTCGATTTCTCGGCAGTCGATAAAGTGAGTATCGATGTCGAATTTTCGAAAGTCGAAAATTTCGGTATGTGACAAAGTGGTATCAGAGCATATGGTTAAGCGACAACCCTGCTCTGTTGGGTGTTACTCATTAGAGATAGAGTCAGCAGTACTCTAGAATGAGTTGAGTGTAATAATAGATATGAGCGCGTATTTGTTATTTGAATATAAAATTGTTTTGTATTGTGTTGACTTATCGGTTGATTGTTTATGGATTCTGGTCGGTGCAGTCTAGCTAACTGTGATCGATAGGGGTTTCTAAACTCTTAAACAAGATAAACCGACACAGTATTGTTTTAAAATGGGGTAAATGAGATAATTTTACCCAAAACTATTTTTGTATAAAAAAAAAGAAATCATTTTCTATGAATTACTATAGTATATGGCTGCATGGTTGTTAGAAGTGGTAATATTAATTATTATCATTGAAATTGAATAAGAAACCGAAATCGTTACTCCAAAGTTAAAATAAATTCACATACGAATGAAATTTAAGATATAAATTATAAATGTGATTGTAATTTAAAACGGAATTCCAGAGAAGTATTTGGAAATGTTTTGAAAAGAAATTGAAAATTTTGGAGATTTGGAAATTTAAATTTCTTTTCGATTTGAAAATGAATTTCAAAGGTTTTGAAAAGTATTTTTGAGAGTTGAAAGCTCTAAACTCTTTTCGGTCGCTGGAAAATAATTCCGATGATGACCATGGCATCACCGGTGTTCATTTTCGGGTTTCCAAAAGAGAAATTGCTGCCAAATTATTTTTAAATGAAAGTTGTTTGGAAAATTGATTTTTGTTTTGAAAATTCAAAAGATAAATTTGAATTGTTTTCAAAATGGTTTTGAAAGGTTGAAAAGACTCTGGAATACTTTATAAGAATATTTATGGAATATTATTGAATTGATAACTTATACAAATAGAAATTGTTAATGTAAATTATGTAGTTGTGATTGGAATTAAAGTTCATTAATAAATGAAATCTATAAATGTGAATTGAAAGTATAAGGAAATAAATTCATATATGAACAAAGATTATGAATATGAATTGTGAATAGGATTCGTAAATGAAAATAGAATTCCAAGAAGATAATTGAAAATAAAATTCCTAAATGAAATGGAATTAGTAATATGAATGTAGAAGTAATTTGTATAAACCAAGATGTAAATAAGTTGATAACTTATGAAATATTTGAAATCTGATAGAAATGAGATTCAAAATGAAAACTAATGAATTAGTGAATTTAAAACTTGAATTGTGTGAAATGAAATGAAGTTTTGAGATTAGTTTGAAGTGAACTAAAGATAATTGATAAATTCAATATTCAGAAGATAAATAGAATTCAAATTGAATTGAATGGTAAATTTAACTCAAATGTGAAATTGAAATGTGAAATTGAATTCAAATAAAATTTGAAATGTAAAATTGAAGATAATGGATATAACTTCAATAGTGAACTAAAGATGATATAAGCGATTTATATTGAAAATTTTGTAATAGAATTTGCAAAATGATTTGAATATGTGTAACTAGATATTATGGCTAGTAGGACATACAGGTGTTATAAAAGGAATTGGAATTGAATTGCAAAGATAAATTTGAATTGCTCGACAAAAGGTACGTATTTGAATTATAATATGAGTTTTTGATGATTTCTGGTCTAGCCGCTTGGCTTTTTCTTTTTCTTTTTGAAATCTGAGAGTCCGTAGGGACGTTTTGTAGTCGTACCGTATTAGCCGCGCAAAGGAGACGCTGGCGAAATTTTTCGAAAATTTAGGGCGTTAGAAAATTTTTGAGAAAATTTTGAAAATTTAAATTTGAAATTTGAATTAAAATTTGAATTGTGAAGTAAAACAATGTTGTGAAAACTATGACAGGTTTAGAAAGTTAATTGAATTGATAACGAATCTTTAGTAGAGAGAATTTGTTTTGAAATTTGATAAAACTAATAGATGTTGAAAAATAGTAGACGAGTTAAGGACCTTTTTTCTTAACTTGTAATTTCGAGGACGAAATTCTTTTAAGGGGGGAAGTTTGTAACGACCCTGAATTTTGAACAAATTTAATTGAGAATATTTAATTAATTTTAAATATTTGAACGATGATTTAATTTGAATCCCCGACCTAATTTTGAATTTGGTGATTGAATTATGAAATTTAATCTATTGAATGTGGAATAAAAAAAATTTGAACCTTCAATTTATAAGTTGAAGAAAAATATTTCAAAGGCTTGTAAAAGTCGTATTGATTATACTGAAGATAACAGAAGCTTCAGAATCTAATTTCAAACTTTTTTCGTTCAGTTTTGAAATTTATATCGTTCAGTCGATATTTAAAAATAGCCGTCCGAGGCACAGTCTCGAAATTTGACGAAACCAGTTCCATTGGGTCCGTAATATGGAATTATTATCGGATTTCTAATTTCGTATTTTTCGGAGTTAATATGAAAGCGTACGGCGTATAAACGCGTCAGAATTTTAAAGCAAATTCAACTTAAATTTAAATTTAAATATTTGTCAAAACATCGACACGTTCCCCTCCTAAAATCGCGCAGAACATTACGCCTAAAATCACGTTTTCTTTTCGTTTTAAAATCCAAACCGTATCTCATTTTCATTCCCCTCTCTCAGATTCAAAACAAAGAGAAGGTCTCGTTCGAATCATTCTAAATCGCTTCAAATAAAAATAAAAAAATGGCAGCAGTTCGATGGCGACGCGTTCTTCGCTCGAGTCTGGGGCGAGCACGCGGCCGGGGGAGAGGATCGCGATGGCGATTGGGGTTGGTAGAGGCGGCCACGAACGCGAGTAGGTGTTCGAAGCAGCGACAAGTATGTCGTGAGGCGATGGATGCTCACGACGACGAGGCAAGGCGGCAGGCGATTTCGAGCGTCGCGTTCGAGGCGACGAGCAAGAGGGTTCGCGGCGACTCGTGCTCTCGAGTTCGAGACCGATGATGGCAGTCGTGATCTGGAGTGCTGGCGATAGGCGTGACGCGTGGGGTTGTGGGCGATAGCAGTTTGGTCTTTGAAGCTGAGGCTATAGGCATTGACGACGGAGTGATGGTCGCGATACTGAGATGTACCTGGTCGTCGTGGTCGCAAGTTCTTCAGCGAGGTATAATTAGCTTTATTTAAAATTTGCAGGAATTAGGAATCTTTACAGTAAAATAAATTTTTGTCAAATAAAATTGTTAAAAGAGATTTCTTTAGAAATTTAAAAGGTATCGGTTTAAACTTAACCTATTTAATTATCTTAAGTTAATAAAAAGGAAATTTTTGGTTAAAGTTTTAATTAATAAATTCGTTGGATAATTAAGATTACAAAAAAAAAAAAAAATTGGTTACTCGATTTAATTCGAATATTGATAAACTGTGTAAATTTTTATTCAAGGTTTAAAATGGAGAAAACAAACTGGAACGGAAAATTGGATGGCAAAATAAAATCTAAGGTGAGATCTTCTCACTCAGATGTAATTTTGAATTGCAGTTATTGATTGTGTTGATTGCTATGTTGATGTGATACTAGATATGATAGGATATATATCTATATATAGCAATATATACATATTGGCATATGTATATATTGGATTGATGATTTTCCCGCCTCGTATAGCGGATGAGACCCTATTGCGCCGTTAGTAAGCGGATTTATAAAAACCCATATACCGCGATAATTCCGTACTGGAGCGGAATTGGTATTGTGCTAATATCTTTGGATGCAGGGAAACAGGTTGGAGGGATCCAACTGGATTCCTCACCAGTAGTTATTTATTTACAGGATTGATGTATATTCTGTTATCATATATTGATATATGATGTTGATGTTGTGATTGACTAATTGATGCGTTGCATCATTGGATTCAATTTTTGAAGTTTTAAAATAACGATTTTAACTTTAAAAGAGATTTTTAAAGTGATTATTTGTAAGTATACGTTATTAAATTTTCGAATAAATTTACAAACGTTAAAATTATTAAAGTTATAAAGGTTAAGATTTTAGGTGAAATATAACCCAGAGATGATTTTTGAAATAAACAGTTAAGTAATTTATAAAATAGCTTAAATGTGGATTTCGAATTATTAAAAACGATGGATATAAAAGGTGTACAAAAATTGATATTTATCAATAAAAATTATTGGAATTTTAAACGAGTTTTATAAGTGTTAAATTTGTAAAGATATGAAACTTATAAAATTATAAGTTGTAAAGATAGGAAATTTATAGGATTATAAATTGTGAAGATTCGAAGTTTATAGATTTATAAAATTTGAAGTTTTATAGATTTATAAAGTATGAAGTTATGAAATGAATGGAATTGTAGAATAAAAGATTATAAGAAGGTCACTTGGAAATTGGATTTTGCCTTTAAATGGAATATCTATCGAATTGATTTATAAAGAAGATTTATAAATCAAAGTGGTTATAAAATAAAGATAGAAAGAGAATTTATAAAACGTTGTTTTATAAATTCGAGATCAATTGAATTTGATAAATTAAATGTAGCAGGTTATCAAAGGAGATATATTCGCGATTTTGAATAGCGAATTATTATTGAAATAAAACGTGTAGAAAATAGTGAAATGTAATTAGTAAAGTATATTCACGATTTTGGACAGTGAATATATTGTTAAGTAAAATGGATTTATTTTTGAAGAAGTAATATTTTAAAAATAAAGTTAAACATTTTAAAGGTGTTTTAAAATGTGTTATGAATCGAAAGCATAGATTTCAACATTTATTGTTGAAATAGACGTTTTCGAGAAATTTAAGGAAATGGTGGACTATAACACTGTTGTTATAGTAAATGATTTCCGAAAGGAAATGTTTTGATGTAGTATTGGGATTTATATACCTATCTTAAAATCCGAATCCCTATACTAGTGGTTTTGAGTCGTCGTAACGATGTTTTACGCAACATTCGTTTTGACTCAAATTGATGTTGTTATAGAAAATAGATTTCCTTAAAGAATGAAATATATACTTAATTTGATTTAAGTATATCGAATATTTTCTAAGGATTGAAAATAAATGATTTGTGAAATACTTATTATTAAATAAGTAGGGAAATGCATTTCCAAAATGAAATGAAACGTTTTGAGATTTTATCTTCTTAAAGATAAATGAAATTGAATATTTGAAATCGATTTGAGAATCGTATATCAGGAGATATTTTTAAGATATAAATTCACTATGGAATTTATAAATGGAATGAGAATTTGTTTTAAAAATAAACGTTGATTTATTTTTAAAGTGTGGAAATTTTATAATTTGTAAAGATATTTTTGAAGATGAAATAATTTGGAAAATTATTTGGAATCTGATGATGTTGTGCATCTTTATTGATAGTTAAATAACCGACTATCAATAATTACCCTGAATGGATGTCTTGTTGTGAATTGGATGAAATTGAATGCCACACTTATTTTTGAATAAGCGCTCACTATTCGGGTTAACCGGGAAAGGACCATGGGGTCGTATAACCCATTCCGAATATGTGATACGTCGTTATGAATCGCATTTGAAGACCGGTGTTGAAGACCGGATAATTTTGAAAACGGAAGGATTACCGTCGAGTTACTCTACATCGACTGATCTTCGATTTAGAGGTTTTATCACCCTTAGTGACGGGAAGTCCTGACGTGATTAGAAATTTATCCGGAAATGCAAGGGCTTCGTGAGAAGTGCCTTCGGTTCTGTTCGATCCCGGAACAGACTTTTATGGATTGTGTGTCTGACGTTACACTTTGAGATATAAAGCTGATTTCTTTCAAATACATTTCTGTTGGTGGCGGAGAATTTATTCTCTTAGCTTAACACCCTTCTCTGAGACGTACGAGCTCAGAGGTTATGTAGTTGAAATTAATCAGCGATATATCCCAATTTGGTAACGTGGCATACTGAGTGTTGCTGTGAAATGATCAGTGTTTGATCATTTGCGATATGATCATTTGTTTGATCTTATATCTTTGTGATCATAGGTTGATCATTTTGTTTGACCCGAAGCAGGGCTTTTTGTAGAAAGCGTAGCTTTGTGGACGAGACTTCGTCGAGCCTCACACCCCGGAAATGGTCGAAACAGGACGAATGCGGCAAGGTTCTAGGGAGTAGCGCCCCTTAGTGTATGTCATTCCTTCTGGATAAAGGTGGTATCATGGTATGGAGCCCAGATACTTAACCTCTGTGGTTACTGCATTATTATTATCTATGTGGTTTGTTGCGAATCGGGGATCCTCGGGAAGATCGGTGACGATCGGGGGATGGCATACGCGTGTCAGTAGTTACCTATTTTTGCAGAGGTAACCCGGCCTTGTGTTGGCAGAGATCTAACCGTAATGTTAGGTTATTTCTCGGGTCGTCTATTCCAGGGACGTACCCATCGTGGAAAAAGGAAGTTCCTTAGCCTGACCATTTGTTGGAAATCCAAAGAAACAATACGCGACTTGTACGGATTTAGTTGTAGAACCTATCATTCACTTATGGTGGCGCCCCACTGTTTGGATGGTAGCTATAGTAGGCATAGTTCGAAATGTCTATGCTGGCTAAGATTTATATTATACTTTCGAAAATGATTTCTACACTATGCACTAATAATAATATCAAGAAGAATTTGATTTTGCGTAGTAAGCATCTTTGACTATCATAAGAAGAAATCTCCTCCAATTCTGCGTTTGCATTGTGTGTGTGGTGGGAGGTCTTATGGTAGTTTCATTTTCCAAAAGCATTTCGAATTGACTTTAAAAATTCTCTGCTGTTTATTTTTAAAGAATAACTGTTTTACGATCTCACACCAGTCACCATGACTGACTCGGAGTTTATTGTTTCCCTTCTAAACTCTGGGTGCCCACCAATTTCCACACGGGCAGTCTAGAGTTAGATTATCAGGATATTCTAGATATTCTGGAGCTAGGAGATAAGCTGGATGACGAGACGTAGTATTTGTATCTGATATATTTATTCCGCTGTGTATTCTGTATGAGGACAAGTTATATAACTGTCCATTATTGTATATTGACTCTGATGATTGATGTATGTATAAACTGATATAGTTCTTTGTTTTAAAAAGACTAGTGATTATTTATTATATATTGTTCCGCTGCGATGTGTAAGATTCTGATATTGTCTCAGTTCTGTATCTGTTGTTGTTTTGTTGTTCTTCTTCTCTTTTTCTTCTACTTCTTCTTTCTTAAAACCCTCACTATTGGAATTTCCGGCACTCGATTTCTCGGCAGTCGATAAAGTGAGTATCGATGTCGAATTTTCGAAAGTCGAAAATTTCGGTATGTGACAAAGGTTTTCTAGGGTTTGTGAAAATAGAGAATAATGAAGTCCTTTTATATAAAATTTCATGACACTATTCACCCGAAAATTTTTCGAACTCCAATCGAAGCGTGCCGCCTGGCGTTTATAATATTTTACCCCTATTCCGAACACAATGGAATATATATCGGTAGCCAATTCCATCGTATTTGGAAGATAGGTTTTTGAATCGAATTATTTTGATTAAAAATTCACTTTAACAATTTTCTACGTGTTTCAGCTTCGCACGAGCAAACCGTAAATCCGATTGATACGAAATTTGAAATCTTATAATAATATAACATTACAGATCCAATGAAACTAGTTTCGTCGAAATCCAAGACTGTATGAAAAATGACTATTTTTACACGTTAATTAAATATTAAAATTTCCAATTTCAATAAATTAACTTTTAATTCAATTTGAAAAGTTACCTAACTCCATTCTAATTCAAATAGAATTTAATTAACCTTTATAAATCATTTTCATTCACATTAAATTCAAAATCAAATTATTCTGTAATTTCAAATATTAAATTAACAATTTAATTATCCAAATAAATCAAGATATTTGAAATATAAGTTATTCAACTTATAAAATTTACTTGTGAATATTTAAAATCAATTAAATATACGAATTTTGAATGACTAAAATTCTGGGTCGTTACATTCTCCCTTACTTAAAAGAATTTCGTACTCGAAATTACCAAATAAGAAAAAGTCACAAAATCCATTAACTTTTCAAAACAATTAGTTCAACTTAGATTACCGAAATCATTTAAACCTTTTAGCTTTTCCAAAATGCATTAGTTAAGAAAATTCATTCATAGTTGTTTACTAAAACAATTTCATAAAGCAACTAACATCATTTCAAATTATAATTCAAAATCAAAAATTATAGTTATCAAAAATTTCAAAAATTCTCAAAAAATTTCTAATACCTTAAATTTTCAGAAAAATTCGCCATAATCTCCTTTGCGTGGTTCGATCGTAGTAAAATCACAATATATATATATATCACAAATATACATCTCATCTTTGAGGATGAGTCATCCCGTAGGGAAAAAGTGTAAAAGTACGATATGTAATCCGAGATATATACCTTATATATTATTAGCGAGCATATACGACTAATATAGTGCGAAAGCGAGCTCCAAATGCGAAGCATACACTATCCGCACCTATTAAACACTCAACAACCAAATGAGAACATATATATGGAAAGTAATATCAATATACAACATATGCCAATACAACAACTATACATGCTAATATAGAAAATGCTACCAAAAGCAACAAATTCAACCATCAAACAACTATCATCCCACCAACATCCAACAAACCAATATCTATCCAATCAATCCATAAACAAATCAATACACATTCATTTCTCATTAATATTCATTGAATTGGTTTTCAATTTAATCACATTTGATTCATTAACATTGGATTTTACTAACATTTATTCATTCATATTCAATTAGTTTACATTCATTAATTTCTATTCATTTTAGTTCATTTCCAAATCAAATCAAATTCAATTCAATTCTATTTAGGTTCACTTACTTCCGATTTGAATTCAATTATTTAGCTTTCAATTTCATTAGTTCAATTCCACTAACATTTAATGAATTTCTATACAATCAACTAGCATCCATCTAACAACCAATGCATATCCAACATAACCAAATTTATTTAATTTACTTTACTTTACACTCAACATTCATATTTACTTCGTTTACATTCAATTTGGTTTAACACTTTTAATTTCAATTGGTTTAATATCTAATTGACTTTCATTCAATTATTCAATTCCCAATTTCATTAGCTTTAAATGAATTAACACTTACATTCATTATTCCCTATCAATTCATTTACATTCTATTGATTAACATTCAATCTATATTTTATTTACTAATTTATTTCATTAGTCCAATTCAATTCATTCATTAATTCAATTGCTAATTGATTTAACAACTAAAGTTGAATTACATTTTATAATAATTCAAGTTCATATTCATTTAAATACTTCATTTCATTAATCCATTTGGATATCAAATTCAACTCATTCGACATCACTTAAGTTATGTTTCATTTTATTCTCACTTGCATTTACTTTCATTATACAACTTAAGTTCACTTCTAATTTAATTTGAATTCTATTTTATTTAACTCATTTCATTAGCTTATTTCTTTTTCTTTACTTGAGTTAAATTTCATTTTCAAAAATCATTTTATTTAACTTTTACTTAAGTCAAATTTCATATCACTATTCAAATTCAGATTTTGTTTTGCTTAACAAAATTGTTTAACCATTTTAATATTTGGTTTTACTTACATTTTCTCATTTTATAAGTTATACAACTTATTTATTTAAACTTCCAAATTCACATTATATAATCATTTACCACTTAAGTTTAATTTCCATTTCAATAACTTATCTAATCCAATTCAATTTATTTAACTTACCTTTAGTTAAATTTCAAATCATATGTTTTATTATGCTAACTCAAATTTATTTAATTTTACTAAAGTTATTTTATTTCATATTATAAGTCCAAAACTCATTTCACTTATATTTATCAATTTCAACTTGGATTTTAAATTCAAATTTGTTTATCAAAACAAAACTTCAATTTTCAATTTATTATTGGTAGCAAATCCATCACATGGAACTCGAAAATGATACCGATGATGCTGCAGTCATTACCCTTATTATTTTCCATCAACAGTAGTGAATTCAGTGCTTTATATTCTTTCAAAAATCCTTTTTATTATTTATAAATCACATTTTTAAATTCTTACTTATATAATTTCACTATTTCACTTCGCTTATATAAGATTTATGCCAAATTCATTTATCTTATTTAGATTTATAATATTATAATCTCTTTAAATTTTGAAAAATAACTGTCAAAATCAACGAGATTCAAATTCTCAAATTCTTAGTTTAAATCCATTTTTATTTACAACTCACATTTATAAATATACTCATGTAGTTTCATTTCTTATATATAAGATTATTTCACAATTGTAAATCATATTAATTATAATTCCATACTATATAATTCATTTGCTTATATAATTTATTCTTTTACAATTGTTTCTTTCAATTAGATTATTCAACCAACCTTATTAGCTTATATATATTTACATTTTCAAACAACGAAACAATCAATTTATATACACTTTCATAATTTCTGAAAAAAAATTATCCTTTATATATAAAATATAATCGAGGTAAAATTATTTCACTTACCCAAATTAAAAATAATTCTATGTCAACTTGCCTAGTTTAAGTGTTTAGAAATCCCTATTGATAATATAGCGTCCCACATACTGACCAGAATTCACAAATAACTCAACGGATAAGTAAACACAATATAAAACATTTTATGTAACAACCCTGTATTTTACAATTATTTTTAAATTGATATTTCCTGATTTAAAAAGATTTATTTATGAAAAAGAATAAATTTTGTTATTTTAAATATAAACTTTGATTTTGATATGGATTAGAAGTCCAAATATGACTGAATAGAATAATTTTCCTAAAAGTGAATTTTGGTTAAAATAGTCAAACTTTGACTTTTAAATTTAAATTTTAAATATTTGAAATTATAAATTTTATCTTTTATTATGAAAATAGATTTAATAACATGAATACTACTTTTCGTTTCGTTGAAAACGGAGTTAAACTGCAAAAGATATGTACATTTCAATTTTGAGTATAAATTGTTTATTTTGAAATTTTGCCTATTTTAAATTGTATAAATTACTTTTTCTTTGTTATATTTTATTTTAAATATGTGCTAATATGTTATTTGATGTATATTTTGTCTTTTAATATTTTTACAAATGATAATATAATTTTTCTAAAGTCTACTGAAATTGTTTTCTAATTTTAAAGCCTAATTTCTATTTTCTTTGCTATTTTCTTAATTTCATTATATATAATTAAAATTTATTTATTTTATGCATTCACTCTTATTTTCTGTGTTTTACTTTATTTTATTCATTTTACATGTATTCAAATTAAAATAAATGTTTCCAAAGTGTATTGAGGTTATTTCTAAATTTTTAAAGCCTAGTTTGCAAATTTTAGCCATTTTCTTAATTTAAATGCTATATAATTAAAATTTAATTATTTATTTTATATATTAATTTTCTTTACTGAGTTTTATCTTTATTTATCAGTTTTATATGTATTTACAAATTTCTAAATTAATAATGGAAATTTGAAGAGTTTGTGACTCTTGGTTTGCCTAAGGCTCTTTGTTTTCCCGTCTCTTCGTTTTCCAACCTTTTTCATTCAATTTCTTTGGCCGACCTTAACTTTTCTTTGAGCTGTTTATTTTTCTTTTTATTTCCGTATACAAACTCTTCTCAATCACAAAAATCATGGCCATCATCATTTGCAAAGATTTTTGGGTAAAAACCTTCTTCTTTTCTATGTTTTCCTTTGTTTTCACATAATTTTGCACTTGTCCTCCTCTTCTTTGGATCGGCCAACACCACATCCACCACCTTGGCCTCCTCCACCACCATCCCCTCTGACCAACACCTCCTCCATCCCCTTCCCATGCCATAGCCTAGCCCCTATGTGATGAAGAACCACCATAGTTTTGATGCAACATCACCTAGATCCCATAGCCAAGCACATCCTCCTTCCACCACCTCTCTCCACCACCTAGGCCGACCAACCACCACCACCACCAACCTGTTTCAGACCTGAGACACCTCTTCACACCACCTACTGACCCCACCTGAGATAGCCATGTCCTCCATGACCTAGGCCGAGCCCTTTAGTTGCCTTGAATTCAATGCTTTTGCCTTGTAATATTAGATTTTTGCTTCACAAACATGTCCACCACCTTCTCTAGGTTAGGCCGAACCCTATAGGTCCACAACCAGACCTTAGAGCAAGCCTTATTCATGTATTTTCCATCCATGGCTGAGCCTATGCTAGATGGAGGCAAGTGCAATTGGTTTGGAATTGATTTGTGCTTGAATATACAAGTTATTTAAATTGTTGTGTAGTGTTTATTCATGTATATTGTATTGGTTTGTTTCATGTATTCAAGGCATTTAGGCTTGTCTCTCCCACACTCAAATCACTATCATACTCTCGTGCCTTTGTGGATCCTATGATGTGTGTGTTAGTTGTCATCTCCAGCTCAATACAGGTGAGTTATTCTCACCAGACAATATGTACATATATAACTAGTAAATTGACACCCTGTGAATCTGTAGAAATATATTATCATGTTATATATGCCTATATTATTATCATATGATGTTCACACCTGTTATTACACCTATTATATCACATGTTACTGTTATTTAATGTTATTATGTTATGTATATCAGTTATCACCATTGCAAGTTCCCTGTAGACTAGAATCACTATGGGTTGAAATGATACATACCCGAACGGACTTTAGAATAGGGAAAAATCGTTATGGGCTGAAATGATAGGCCTGAATGGTTTTTATTTAATTTATTTTAACTTGGGATTGCGGGTTTGAAATGATAGAACCCGGATTTTTCTTTTTAAACTACGGATTGAAATGATACATATCCGTATCACCTGACCTAGGCTAGAAAACTATATACAGGCCCGTGGTTATTTTATAAGGTGTTTTGGATATTTTTAAGTATTGTAAAAAATATAAATTTATGAAATTTGATTTAAACATATTTTGAAATATTTTGAATTAAAGAAATTATGATTTTTCTATGTGTTAAAAATGTAATAAATGAATGGTTTAACTGGATTTTTGAAATATAACTCAAGTTTGGAAATTTGGAATTTTGGTTAAAAAATGATATTTAAGTTATATAAATAAAATGGAAATTTAATTATATTTGGAAAATGGTAATTATGATAATTTGATTTAATTTGTATTTAAATGATTTATTAAAGTATTATTGATTTTTCTATGAATTTAAGTGGTTAAATAAATGAATGTTTAAAAGTGATCTTTTAAAATATAACTTGACTTGGAAATGTGAAATTTAGTTTTAATTAAAGGTTTAAGTTAATTAAATAAAATTTGAAATTTAGTTAAATTTGTGAAAAGGTAAGTAAACTCTGAATTTGATTTGACAGCATTTTTGAAATGTATGTAAAAGATATTACAGCATTTTGCAAATGCTGTAGTTGTTTAAATGAACTAAAAAAGTTAATTTGAAATAAAGGCTATTATAGCACTTTGTAAGTGCTGTAGTGGTTAAACTTAACATTTAAGTTTATTTTAAATTTAATGGAAATATATTACAGCATTTAAGTGTTGTCGTTTTGTTAAATGAACTATTTTAAACTATAACTTTACGTAGCATTTGTAAGTGCTACAGAAACTGTATTTTTGTTGTTTTAATAAATTTTAATGAAAAATAATCTTTGGAAAATGATATAATTTTGGAAATTAAATGTTAAATTTCTAAAGATAATGAAGAGACATTTAAATGGTTTTAAATGAAAGAATTTGATTTTAATGTGAGTTTAAAATGGTATTTAAATTTAATAAAATGAATGGATTCAAATGGTATTTAAATGAAATATAAATGAATGATGCTTTGAATAATATTTTGATATTTTGAAATGTATATAAATGATTTTGAATTTATGAAATGTGGGATATTTAAGCTTTGAAATATACTAAAGATTGAATATTGTATTTGTGAATTAAACCTATATTTGAAATGGTTTGTTAGTAAACTGAATATGAGTTGAAAATGATGGTTTGAATTAAATTTAAATTAAAATTTGGAATTTGGGTTTAATTTAATAAATTTGTAAATATGTAGAATTAAAAGATGATTTCAAATATATGTTTTCGAAATGTTGTGATTTTCAAAGTATAATGATTTCAAATGTTTTAGTTTCAAAAGAATTATAACTTTGAAAGTATAGACTATTTGAAAGGTGAATATATGTTTGAAATGGAAATGATGTTGTTTTGAAATGAACATAGTTTTGAAACAAAAATGATTTTGATTTCGAAGTATAACTATCAAAGATATGATATTTTGATATATTAAAATGATTTGAAATGAAGTTTGTAAGATATGATATTTTGATATATTAAAATGATTTGAAATGAAGTTGAAAAGATATGATATTTTGGTATATTGAAATGATTTGAAAAGAAGTTTGAAAGGATACGATATTTTGGAATATTGAAATGATTTGGAAATGATAAATCTTTATTTTGATAAAGACATGATTTTGAAATGATATCTTATTTTGAAGTAAAGTACTGTTTTTAAAAGTTATAACCACGGGTTATAATAACGATTGGTTGGCAAAGAAACCGGGATCGGATATGGACATACTCTCTGTCGATACCGAAAACCACTTTGACAACTGTGTACGCGGTGGAGTTTCCAGAATGAAGTAGGATGGTGGCGACGATCCTAAGGTATATACGTGGACCCAACTCCCGTGAGTTGGCATAAGGTGGCTAAAACAGGAGCGATTGACGGACCAAGGAGGTAGCACCTCTTATCGGACACACTTCTTCGATACCATTCTATTACTTGTGATTGATTTGGTGGCCACCCTTGATTGGGAGTGTTGTTCGAGGTGGGCGGTAGTGGCTGCTATGCGTCATCACTAGTCCGGATGCGTAATTGGTATATCTACCCTGGCATTGCCTAGTTGTGCCGTGTCACCTACCATATCGAGCTTTACTACGATTATGATTTTAAGATCCGACCGCGTTAAGGTTCTACATCCCCTTAACGCTATTTTCCGATATGATTATACTTTACTTATGTAGACACTATTATAATAGCGAATATTACTACATAGTAGATATTTTAACGGATCCTTAAAGAATGGGCGATCCCAAACATTCTTTAAGTTACCTGTACCTTTATTACAGTTCACTTGAGTTGGTTTACATTATATAAGTATATATTGTCCTGACTCGAGTGTTTTGTGTTTTGCTTTACGCTCGGGTCAGCCTGAGTTATTCACAGATTTGGATTTCCACTCTCTCGGAGATTTGAATCGCTGGAGATTGTCTGCTTGTATGTCCTATCTATTTATGTTCCGTTGTTCTACTCAGCTTGTACTTGGTTATTGTATTGAGACTTCTGCTGTACTTTGTTTCTTCTATTGTATCTTATTTAACTCTGATATATGTTCATAGTAGCTTCATGAACTACTATTTCTTTTACTTCCGTTGCATTATTTTATTCTGTGTCTGTGATCTGTGATTATATTTATTTACTATATATTCTGAGATTTGCCAAATTTTATTTACAACGCGGTATTTTGAGCAATTCAACTCCGGCATGAGTGTCTACCTATACACTTATAATGGATGCGAATGGTTGAAAATATCGGGTCGTTACATTTTATATCACTAAATAATACAAACTCATATATATAATACACTCAAACTCAATCTAGGGTGCTACTTTCCCTATCTATACTGAGTACACATCAAAGCCTAGTAATATACTAAATCTAGGCTCTGATACCAACTGTGACGACTCGGAAATCCAGACCCTTTGAATCGACAATAAACCACACATGTCCAACCCAAAAAGCACAGACTGATGGAAAGTCATGAGAAAGAAGAGAAGAGAGAAGAAGAGAAGAGAAGAAAGAGAGAAGAGAGAACCAAATAGAACAATACAGAATCTCACATCGCAGCGGAAAACATATAATATCATATCAATGATCTTTTCAAAATAGAAACTGTATATACATATATTAATCAGAGTTCAACAATCAATCACTAATCATCAACCTGGATAGTTATAATAACCTGTCCTCATAATTGCTGATAATATAAATAACAAAGCAGCGGATAACAAACAGATACGTGTATACGAAAATGAAGATCTCATGCTCTCCTGCTGAAGCTCCTAAAGCACCAAATCTGAACCGGTAAATATACTCGGTCTGACCCGAGCATTGAAAGGGAAGAACGCCCGGATCAGTCTGGTAAACCAACGTGAGAAACAAACTCAACTAAATTTATTAAATTACGAAACTTTCCTTTCAAAACAAAACTATCTCGTAAGACACGACCACACATAAACATTGACATGTTTTTACCTTACGATAACTAAAACCTTTCATACCAGATCATCTAATATTATACTAGTGTCTAGTATACAAATAATATTAATCATAGCCGAATGGTTACCCATATAGCATTTCGGGGCTATTCATTACGCCAATACAAAAAACCTCAAGCTTGTAGCGGAGAATGTACTTCCATACAAATGACCAGGTGAAGGGACTACCTTCTGATGGGTACACCTCTAGATGGATGTCCCGAGGAGCCATCACAAAGCTCCTCTGCCAACGCAAGATCGGCCTACCTCTATAACTAGGTAGTACCGAATATGTCATCCCCCGGTCGTTACCGACCTTTCCGAGGGCCCTCATAGCATGCAAATCACATTAATTTATGTAACGACCCGGTATTTTGGACCATTCAAATCGACAATAATCCACACATGTCTAACTTGAATAGTTCAAAATATCAGATTGTTAATTTAAAATTTGGCAAAACTCAGCATATACAGTAAATAAATCAATCACAAAATCACAGACACAGAGTAATACAATAATACGCAGCGGAATAGATAAAATAGTAGTTCATGAAGCTACCATATAAACATCAGAGTTGAAATAAAATACAATAGAATATCTCAAATGCAGTGAAGTCTCCAGTACAACAGATGACTTCTCTGAACCAATCAACTAGAAGAGCTGAAATCTGAGACGATAGTTGGATCTCCAAAGGAAGCTCCAAACTCCAAAGGTGAGTCTCAAATGCTGTATCACTCGGTCTTACCCAAGCGTAAAGCAAAACACAAAACACTCGAGTCAAGATTAACATTCTTATATCAATAAATCCAACTCAAGTGAAATATCAACTGAAATACAAGTAACTTAAAGGATGTTTGGGATAACCATCCTCTAAGGATCTGTGGAACTATCTACAATGTAGAAATATACACTATAACACCGTGGTCATTTCAATTTAATTTATACTTCAAAACCCAAATATCATTTCATTTCAAATATATCTATTCTCCAAAATAGTATTAAATAATTTATAAAGTAAAGTATTTATAATTTCTCAAGTCTCACAAATCGATTCAAATTAACTCAAATTCCAAATTCAAATTTATTCCAAGCTCAATTCATCAATTCAATTCAGTTCTCAATAGACCATTTAAATTTTTAATATATTTCAAGGCTTTAATATTCAATATTTTCAAAGTTAAATTTAACAGTTTCATATAGCTCTTGATTTAACTTCATTATTATTTAATCAGGGAATATTCACTTAATAAATTCAATATCATTTCATTTTTACTAAATATTTCCTTAAATTTATTTAAACAAGAAATATTCATTAAATTTCTTAAATCAAACCCAAGTTATAATCATATCTTAAATCTCAATTTCAATAAGTTTCAAATTGGTTTAATTAAATAAATTTATCATTCCAACCTTAACTTATTCAAATTATTACCAATATCTATATTGAAATATAAATTTAAATACTTAACCATATTAAATGTATTAAACCAATCTTAACTAAATTAAATATTATTATTAAATCTATATATATATATATCGTTACCATTTATATATAATAATTTAAGAATCAACATTTACTAAAACCATATATTTCTTCCCAAATCCATAGAATTTATTTTCAAAATATTTATATATATGGACCAACTGTGTCTGTATATAATTCTATCATATGGTTAAGTGATACGGATATTTATCATTTCAATCCGAAATTTAAATATATACAGGTAGATATCATTTCAACCCGTAATCCCAATTTCAATTCAAATGAAAATCGCTTGGGTTTATCATTTCAACCCATAACGATTTTCTCCTATTCTAAAGTCCGTTCGGGTATGTATCATTTCAACCCATAGTGAATTCTATACTAACAGGGAACTTGCAGAGTGATAACAGATAATATAAAATACAACAACATGCATATATCATAAATAACAATATAATATAAACATCAGGATATGGTGTCATATCCCACAGGTGAACAGTTACAGATAATAGCATATATAACAATTTAAATAATTACAGCAGCATATTTCAATTGTCGTTTCAATTGAAATCAAATTTAATAAATGTAAGAACATTAATCATGAATGATTGCTCACCTTTCGAGGCTAGAAAGGATAGACAATGAAATTGAGTTACGAAATGCAAGCACGAATCCAAACAACAAGGTTGGCACGAATTCAACGATCAGAGCTGATAACAAGAATTTATGGAACAAATCAGAACGGAATCGATGAAGATAATTGATGTAAGTGAATACACACATATATATAACTTAGAATATATATATATACAAAATCATATTCTAAATCCAAATACATATTAAATTAAATGTATATATATATATATATTCAAAAATTATCATTTCAAATTTAAAACACTTATACAAAATCAAACATATATATATATATATTTGTATAACTTAAACATACTCATATAAAACTAACCATAGAACAAATGCAAACGTTTATAACTTTAAATCAAATGTATACATGCGCTGCACTATATAAGCATACTTATATTTTAAAATATATACTTGAAACATGTTATACTCAACACATATAATACTATATATACCTAGCTTAAATATAACAGATATATTGTCTTGCAACACGTTTTTTTTATATATATAGACCAACTTTATGTTTGAAATATTATATTAAAGCAAGTAAAATAAAATATATAGGGTTACGAATCTGTATACACTTACTATAAACCCAGTATCAAGAGAACAGTTCAAAATATGTAAAATGTAAAGTAGTCTTGCATATTTATATTTATATACAAATACTCATTTATACATATTGTACCTAGAGAGTCACCAAAACTTGCTTTATAAAGTATTCATATATATGCTGCAAATATAATAAAGCCTGTACCTACATACGAAGAGCACTTTATATTATAAACAACAACTATCATAAATTATCCTATCATATAAATATATAATGCCAACCCATACAAAAACAAACTATACGTTGTCTATGAAAACCAAAACATACTTATTCATCTGTTTATGTAGCTAAAAAAAACTAATATGTGTAACATGTGTAACTATAACCGATTTTTTATATATATATAAATATACATGTAAACTCACGTAACTCAATACTTATAAAATAAAACTATATATAAAATCTATATATATATAAACTTACGTGACAAATAATATGGCTTATATAATAGTCAGATAATATATACTTATACCTTAATTGTAATGACCCGTGAATTTCGTAAACTAAGTTTGTCATAATTTCCATAATTTATAGCAAAGTGAATGTTAGGAATTAGATGTAGCAATTGAAATTAAAAGTTAACAAAATATATATATATATATATATATTTAAAATGAAATTCCAATTCAATAAAATAATGTAAATGTTACGATTTGATTTTTAAATAGAATATGAGAAACAAGAGTAAGTATTGAATAATATGTTATTTATTTATGGTATTGAATAAAAATTGGTAAGCCAACTGTAATTAATGGTAATAATGTGATATAAGCTAATAAATTAGATTTCAATGCAACACCCATTAATGAATGTAATTGAAATAGGATTTAGGTAAATGTATACTAGGTTATAAATCAAAAAGAAGGAAACAAACACATATATCGAATTGATTAATGAATAAATATACATTGAATAGTAATTGAATGTACAGTTAATGGAAATTGTATAAAATCAATAATGATAAATTAGATGTGCCTTATGGATAATTAATTCCATAACGGAAAGAGTAAATGTATTCATTTGAATATAAAATTGCAATTGGGTAGGGATTATTAAGTAACAATGTTAATGCAAGGTAACTGATGCTAAATTAAAGTCAATAATAATGAATAGTGATTAATTCAAAATTTGTAACATATATTTTAAATTACCTGCTTATTTGTTAATAGAATTAGAATTTGTAATAAGTGATAATAAAATAAATGAAGATTACACTAATGGGAAATGAAATAACGTTCATTAAATGTTGAGTAATCATAGGGTCATATTTATTAAAAGCGTTACTTTAATAATGTGGATTAATTGAGAAATTAATACTAGAAGCATGTAAAGTAATAACTAAAAGGGAAATACGTTATAAATTGATTTTACCTAAACTTAAGTGTAAGTTAAAGGTTGAATTTGGAACTTATCCATTTAATTTGAAACTTATTAGGATAAAATGGTATTCAATTTATAATGAGGGTTTATTTTAAGAAATCGAAATAAATTCTTTAATGAGAGAATTAAGCTACTTTAAACTGACGGGAATTTGTTTAAAGAATTACAAATTAATAAGTATATCAAGAGGGTAAAATTTATGAATTATAGAATTTGAATCTTTAATAGTGAGTTGATTTATTTAGATTATAATAGTTGAATTTATTGCAAACGAATGAACTCAAATATGTAATTATTACTGTAATTTAAAATTTTAGTTGAAAACGGGAAATATTTATGTGATAATTTTAAATCTAATGGTACGCCCTTCTATTTGGAATTTTGAATGAAATAATTATAGGTAAATTCAATTTAATAGAAATTTTGGGAACTAAAATTTATAATTTTGAATATAATGAAAATTTAAGATAGGGCATTTCAATTCAATTGATAAATTATTTTCTCTAGATTGATGTTTAAATTTTTTTAAATAATTGCAAATGATTGAGAAGTATAAAGGTGATAGATTGTCAATTCTATAATTGAAATATAAAATTCGATTTAATTAATTTAATTTCATTTCATTTAATTAATATAAAATTTGCCTTTTTGGTCACGGACTCGGATTTCGACGAAACTAGTTTCATCGGATCCATAACGGTGAATTATAATAGTGTTTCAAGTTTCGTAGCGATCAGACTTGTTGTTTGATCGTACGGACTCGAAACGCCTTGAAATTTATGCAATTGAAATCAATTGAAATCAATTTGGAAAATATTGTTTTTAGCATAACTTCTTCATACGATGGAATTTGAACCTGAAACCTTTTCCATTGAGTGTAAAATATTTTAAAACACCTATTTTGATATATGGGTTTACCCAATTTCGTTCCGGGGTCAGAACGGGCTTTTTGGACCGCGTTGGCGTTAGCGCGTACACTTGTTTTATCCATCTATTCTATTTTCAATCTTCTCTATAAATATCCTGTTATAAACCCTAGCCTCCCTAATCTTCATTTGTCTGTACGTACAATTCATCTTCTTCTTAGCTCCTCATTCCAATGGCAGACAAAACCTAATTCCCAAATTCCAAAATCTAATTTAAAAAAAAAATCGAGATTTACGCGCTTCGGGTCGCGCTTCGGGTTTCAAGGGGAAAAACCCTGGAGCTGCTTCGGGTCACGAAGAAAATGACTCGGGTCTCCGGGTCGTTTTGGCAAAAACTCAGAGCAAGCATCGGGTATTTGAGGCGGCGGACCGGGTTGAACTCGAAGTCGACTCAGGACCAGAATTTTCCAATCTTCAAATTTTCATAACTTTTGCATACGGACTCGGATTTGGACGCAATTTCTTTTGTTAGGATCGTATTGAAATTCCAGATCTTTTGACGCTAGTTTGGACGAATTCTGAGACTGTAAAATTTTTGGGTTTAAATTGAATTTAAATTCAATTTAAATTCAAAAGGTGAGTGTTTTAACCCACTCACAACTTCTAAGATTTCTTATGTTTGTTAAATTAAATTTTATGTGATTTAAAATTTATCTATGATTGTTTGGGCATATATTTAATCATCATCTCAGTTAGATAACATTTAGTTAAATTTAATTGTTATTTAATTTTATTATTGCATAAAATTTGCGAGTTAAATTTAATTATTATTGCATATAAACTGCCAGTTGAATAGTTATTAAATTTTATTGAATATAAACTATTTGTTGATGCCTGTTATATTTTATATGCTTTATATTGATGTTTTGTTTAAATTGGATGATGATTGAAATAAATGGTTGTTTATTGGTATTTGGATGAATGAATGCTATATTTTATATTGTATAAACTGCAAGTTATTATGCATTTTTATTTTATTCGGTATTGCGGTTTGAAATGATATATAACCGTAATTTTATTTTAAATTGCAGATTGAAATGATAAATATCCGTATCACTTGACCATAGGATAGAAAATTATATACAGGCACCGTGGTCTATATATAAAATATTTTAAGGGATTTTCTATGGTTTGGAAATAAATATACGGTTTAATAAATATTAAATTTTGATATTATATAAATATTATTTTATTTATGGTTAAATTCGAAAATTTAAGCTATGTATGACTTGATGATGTTTTAAGTTTGATTTACGAATATTTCAAGTTTGAGCTTTATTTAAGTGATATTGAATTTATTAAATAAATATTTCTAAACTAAATAATAGTAAATTGAATTAAGGTATATATAAGATTATCATATTTGGTTGGGAATTTTGGAATATTTAAAGACTTGAAATATATAAAAATTGAAATGTTTTATTGAAATTAAGGTATTATTGTTTTTCAAAGTATTTGTTTTCGAAATTGTTATAACTTTGAAAGTAATATGGTTTGAAAATGAATTTATTTGAAATAGAATTTATTTAAGAATTATCTTTAAATATATTGATTTGAAACCGATTGAAATTTTGAGATTAAGAATATGACTGCATTATGTGATTTGGGTTTAAGATGGTTTTAAAGAATATTTCAAGTTTTATAATTAAAAGTAAGAATAGTGATTGAAAATTTGGATTTTATTTAAATGATATATTATTGAATTTGGTTTTTATGTGTATACTATTTTGAAATAAATGATATGTTTTGAAATAGCAATAAAAATTTGGTTTTAAAGTATATACTGTTTTGAAGTAAAGGATATGGTTTGAAATGGCAATAATATTTTGGTTTTTGATGTATATACTATTTTGAAATAAAGAATATGTTTTGAAAGGGCAATGATTGTGTTTTTAAAAGTATATATATTTCTTAAAATGACCACGGTGTTATAGTAACGATTGGTTGTTAAGGAGACCGGGATCGGATATGGACATACTCTCTGTCGATACCGAAAACCACTTTGACAACCGTGTACGCGGTGGAGATTCCAGAATGAAGTAGGATGGTGGCGACGTTCTTAAGGTATGTTACGTGGACCCAACTCCCGTGAGTTGGCATAAGGTGGCTAAAACAGGAGCGATCTCGGACCAGTGAGGTAGCACCTCTTCTCGGACACATTTCTTCGATATTATACTCTTACTTGTGATTTGACTAGATGGCCATCCTCCGATTTGGGAATGTTGTTCGAGGTGGAACGGTAGTGGCTGCTATGCGTATCCATCAGTCCGTGTACGTAATTGGTATATCTACCCTGGCATTGCCTAGTTGTGCCGTGTCACCTACCATACCGAGCTTTACTACGATTATGATTTTAAGATCCGACCGCGTTAAGGTTCTCCATCCCCTTAACGCTATTTTCTATATGATTATACTTTACTGTTTAGACACTACTGTATATAGCGAATATTACTACATAGTAGATAGTTTAACGGATCCTTAAGAGATGTGAATCCCGAACATTTCTTAAGTTACTGCACTCACGTTAGACACTGGATAGGAGATGTCAAACCCCGTAAACATCTCTGACGCCGTTTACACTCATATTTATTTCATCGATTTAACTTACATAAGATCTTTTAGTTCTGACTCGAGTGTTTTGTCTTTTCAATTCGCTCGGGTCAGCCTGAGCATTTCAGGATTTGAAGGCCCTATTTCTGGAGGATGAAGACGAAGATTTTATTACTACTATTTGTTATATATTCTACTACACCATTGTATTCCGCTGCATTTATTATCATTCTCTGGTATGTGTAACTCTGATATGTATTGTATAAGTATAATCAAATGTTTTTATAAAACAGCTTCATGAACTGTTATTTGATTATTATATTTTATTGTTCCGCTGCAAGATTCTATTTTGTTTCTTTTATTTCTCCACTTTTTCTTATTTACCCCATAACAATCCGCCCTTCTGTATGGTTTAAGTTGGCATGTGTGTCTGCTTAAGCGTACAAAAAGGTGGGATGTTACATCTGGTATCAGAGCTTTGGTTTAGCGATAAACCTTAGTTTTGTGGGGTCTGACTCTTTATTAATAGGGTAGTAATACCCTATGGGAGTCGCTGAGTGTATATATATGAGAGAGCGTATTTGTTAGTGTTATAAAAAGGTTTTAATATTGTGTTAATCGGTTCCGTTTTGTATTTATAAATTCTGGTTGGTGCATGGGACGCTATGACATCAATAGGGATTTCTAAACACTTAATAGGACAGACCGACATAATATTTGTTTTAATATAGGTGAATGAAATAACTTTGCCTATTATATTTTCCATATATAAAAAATATTTTATAAAGATATATATTTGGTTGCTATAGATTGGGTGTTAGGTAATGAAAATATAAATAATAGTTGAAACTAAGTTGAAAATAAAATAAATGAAAACTGGAAATTTAGAGCTTAAGTTCCGGGGTTTTTAAAGATTTCTTTCAATTGATTTTGGAATATAATAATAATCGTTAGAAGTATTTTCTGATATAAATATTTCAATAGAATTTGAAAGAAATGTTTTAAAAGAAATTCCGCAAAGAAATAAGTTGTACTCGCCTTTTTGTCGCTGGAAAATAATTTCGGTGATGGCGGCTGCATCATCGACATTCATTTTCGAGTTTCAAAGTGGGAAGGCCACTGTAGTAGTTTTACTACAAGATTATTTTATTTTAAATTGTTTTAAATATAATTGGATATATAAATTATAAGTATATATATTATCTATTATCTTAAAATGATTTTTGAATAAAACCCGGTATTTAATTCTTAAGTTTCTATTAATAAATAGTCCTAATTACTGAAGTGAATTGGAATGTAGGTAATTAATAAATTGAAACCTCTAAAGGAAATAAGAGATTTAATGCTAGGATATAAATGGTATTAAATGAAAGTTGAAATTGTAACCTATGAAATAAAGGAAATAATTATTGAACATTAAAATAATTAAAAGAAATGAGAAAACTTGTACAACTTTCAATTTCAGTCTTTAAAAGCATAAATATAACTTACCAAAAATTTATAAAAGTTGAAAATGTTTAATAAGAAAATGTATAGAAAATTGTACAAGTAGACTTATGTAATGAAAAATTCAGTAAATTTCTTTTATTAATAAGAATTAAAGTATAACTGTTATGCCAAGTAACTAAAATTGAACATGAATATTATTAATAAATGAATAAATAAAATCAAGTAAATGAATAAATATGCAAAGTAAATTAATTTAAAAATGAATAAATGAAATTAATAAGTATTGATGTTTTAGTTGTTATGGACTAAAATGTTATATATAAATAATTATAAACTTAAGTAATAGGTTGAAGTTACCTTAGAATAAAAGATGAATACTGGGAAAATGACTGTAAAACTTAAGTAATAAATTTACCTACCAAGGAATTGGTTGAATGGATAAAAATAAATGATGAATAAAGAGGAAATCAAACAACAATATATGGAATGAAATTAATAATAATGAACTTGATCTATTGTTGAATTTGTTATTTGTTTGGCTTATGGTTGTTTGGGCAAGGATACTTTAATATTGTTTGGATGTAGGAACAATCTATTTAGTTTCACCTAAGACTGCTGAGTGAAGGGTACACTTAGTAGTTTATTCTTCATTCTGTACAATTTAAAGTTATGAACCTGAACAACTATTTCTTTTGTTTGATATGAATGAATGATTGATTTTATGGTTGTATGCCTTGTTGCAAGTGTTTAAATTGTAATAGAATATTATACAAGTAGAAATTTGAAATAATGAAAGTATTCAATGAAATTGCTATTAAATGAGAATTTAATGTTATAAGCTTAAGTATAATTGAAATTTTACCAAGTAAATATAATTAAAGGTAAGTATGACAAATAGATGAGGTCATACAATTATAAATGAATGTAATATAAATAAGAGAAATTGTAAACTGAAAGGGTTAAAGTAATTTCTAAATAAAAGTTGGAAGAAATACAATGAAAATAAAAAGATAAACCGTTATATGAATAAAAAGAATCAAACAACAAATGTATGAATGGAATGAATAAGAATAGACTAAAACTATTGCTGAAATTGTTGTTTGTCGTGGTTGTGGTTGTTGGGTAAGGAAACTTTAATTTGTTGGGATGGATGAAAAATCCATTGTGTTTAATCTAAGACTGTTGAGTAAATGATGCATTTGATGGTTTATTCTTCATTCCGTACAATTTAAAAGTTTTGAAACCGAACAACTATTTGTTTGTTGATTGAATGGTTGTTTGTATTTGTGTGTGTATGCTGTTTGTGAAATTGATGGTTGTTGTACTGATTTGTTGTTAGTGATTGAAACCACTTAAATATTTCACTTTATATAAATTGTTAACCCTTTGGATTTAATAAGTGAAATGCAGGTTATGGAAGCAATTGCTACTGTTTTTGGTTCCATAAATTAAACGTAAATTGCCCGACAAATAGGTACGTTTCGGATTACGATTTATAACGCTATTTATATATATTTTCCCGTGTTGGGATATAATATTTTGGATATTATAAGTGATATTTTGTTATATTTAATATTATATTTTCTCCCGAGCCTCTTCGTACAAAGGAGACTCTGCCAAAAATTTTCGAAATTTTTGGGACTTAGAAAATTATTTTGAAATGTTTTTCCAAACTTTATTCATTTAAGTATAAAAAGATATAATGATTAAAATGGGTAAATTTTATATAAAGTAATTAATTTTGTAAATTAGTGTTTATAAGTTAATATTTTGAATAAGATGTATTGTTTGTCTAATTCTTCCTTCTCCCTTCTTTTTTCTTTTCGGGGACGAAAAGTTTTGAGTGGGGGAGAGTGTAATGACCCGTGAATTTCATTAACTAAGTTTGTCATAATTTCCATAATTTATAGCAAAATGAATGTTAGGAATTAGATGTAGCAATTGAAATTAAAAGTTAACAAAATATATATATATATATATATATATATTTTTAAAATGAAATTCCAATTTAATAAAATAATGTAAATGTTACGATTTGATTTTTAAATAGAATATGAGAAACAAGAGTAAGTATTGAATAATATGTTATTTATTTATGGTATTGAATAAAAATTGGTAAGCCAATTGTAATTAATGATAATAATGTGATATAAGCTAATAAATTAGATTTCAATGCAACACCCATTAATGAATGTAATTGAAATAGGATTTAGGTAAATGTATACTAGGTTATAAATCAAAAAGAAGGAAACAAACGTATAAATCGAATTGATTAATGAATAAATATACATTGAATAGTAATTGAATGTACAGTTAATGGAAATTGTATAAAATCAATAATGATAAATTAGATGTGCCTTATGGATAATTAATTCCATAACGGAAAGAGTAAATGTATTCATTTGAATATAAAATTGCAATTGGGTAGGGATTATTAAGTAACAATGTTAATGCAAGGTAACTGATGCTAAATTAAAGTCAATAATAATGAATAGTGATTAATTCAAAATTTGTAACATATATTTTAAATTACCTGCTTATTTGTTAATAGAATTAGAATTTGTAATAAGTGATAATAAAATAAATGAAGATTACACTAATGGGAAATGAAATAACGTTCATTAAATGTTGAGTAATCATAGGGTCATATTTATTAAAAGCGTTACTTTAATAATGTGGATTAATTGAGAAATTAATACTAGAAGCATGTAAAGTAATAACTAAAAGGGAAATACGTTATAAATTGATTTTACCTAAACTTAAGTGTAAGTTAAAGGTTGAATTTGAAACTTATCCATTTAATTTGAAACTTATTAGGATAAAATGGGATTCAATTTATAATGAGGGTTTATTTTAAGAAATCGAAATAAATTCTTTAATGAGAGAATTAAGCTACTTTAAACTGACGGGAATTTGTTTAAAGAATTACAAATTAATAAGTAAATCAAGAGGGTAAAATTTATGAATTACAGAATTTGAATCTTTAATAGTGAGTTAATTTATTTAGATTATAATAGTTGAATTTATTGCAAACGAATGAACTCAAATATGTAATTATTACTGTAATTTAAAATTTTAGTTGAAAACGGGAAATATTTATGTGATAATTTTAAATCCAATGGTACGCCCTTCTATTTGGAATTTTGAATGAAATAATTATGGGTAAATTCAATTTAATAGAAATTTTGGGAACTAAAATTTATAATTTTGAATATAATGAAAATTTAAGATAGGGCATTTCAATTCAATTGATAAATTATTTTCTCTAGATTGATGTTTAAATTTTGTTTAAATAATTGCAAATGATTGAGAAGTATAAAGGTGATAGATTGTCAATTCTATAATTGAAATATAAAATTCGATTTAATTAATTTAATTTAATTTAATTAATATAAAATTTGCCTTTTTGGTCACGGACTCGGATTTCGACGAAACTAGTTTCATCGGATCCGTAACGGTGAATTATAATAGTGTTTCAAGTTTCGTAGCGATCGGACTTGTCGTTTGATCGTACGGACTCGAAACGCCTTGAAATTTATGCAATTGAAATCAATTGAAATCAATTTGGAAAATATTGTTTTTAGCATAACTTCTTCATACGATGGAATTTGAACTTGAAACCTTTTCCATTGAGTGTAAAATATTTTAAAACACCTATTTTGATATATGGGTTTACCCAATTTCGTTCCGGGGTCAGAACGGGCTTTTTGGACCGCGTTGGCGTTAGCGCGTACACTTGTTTTATCCATCTATTCTATTTTCAACCTTCTCTATAAATATCCTATTATAAACCCTAGCCTCCCTAATCTTCATTTGTCTGTACGTACAATTCATCTTCTTCTTAGCTCCTCATTCCAATGGCAGACAAAACCTAATTCCCAAATTCCAAAATCTAATTTCAAAAAAAAAATCGAGATTTACGCGCTTGGGGTTTCAAGGGGAAAAACCCTGGAGCTGCTTCGGGTCATGAAGAAAATGACTCGGGTCTCCGGGTCGTTTTGGCAAAAACTCAGAGCAAGCATCGGGTATTTGAGGCGGCGGACCGGGTTGAACTCGAAGTCGACTCAGGACCAGAATTTTCCAATCTTCAAATTTTCATAACTTTTGCATACGGACTCGGATTTGGACGCGGTTTCTTTTGTTAGGATCGTATTGAAATTCCAGATCTTTTGACACTGGTTTGGACGAATTCTGAGACTGTAAAATTTTTGGGTTTAAATTGAATTTAAATTCAATTTAAATTCAAAAGGTGAGTGTTTTAACCCACTCACAACTTCTAAGATTTCTTATGTTTGTTAAATTAAATTTTATGTGATTTAAAATTTATCTATGATTGTTTGGGCATATATTTAATCATCATCTCAGTTAGATAACATTTAGTTAAATTTAATTATTATTTAATTTTATTATTGCATAAAATTTGCGAGTTAAATTTATTTATTATTGCATATAAACTGCCAGTTGAACAGTTATTAAATTTTATTGAATATAAACTATTTGTTGATGCCTGTTATATTTTATATGCTTTATATTGATGTTTTGTTTAAATTGGATGATGATTGAAATAAATGGTTGTTTGTAACAACCGAGATTTTTGTAAATTTGAATTATCGACAAAATGACGATTTAATTAGTTGTTAATTGTTAAATTGAGTTTTGAACCCAGTTTGAATTCTTTTAAACTTTTGATTAAGAAAATATTTTGGGCTTTGAATGTTGGCCCCTGGGTATTGTATTGGGTATGTCGAAGTATAAGTCGATCCCCTTTCTTTTGTTACTCTGGCCCAATTCCTAGTATCTCCAGCCCGATCCCTTGAGAAAAATGGCGACTCCAAAATTTAGGGTTTTCGGCGATTCTCTTGTATCTCGTATGAATTGGGGCTTCTTGTTTCCCTTTCTTGTATCTCTGGCGAATACGAGCTGATGCTCCTCTCTGTTGCCACTTGAAGCTTCTGCTTCATTCTTTGATCTGAAAATTAGGGCTTTGGTTGAAGTTTCGATCTTGTGCTTGGCTTCGGCTTTGCGCGCTCCTCTGTTGATCGATTCTGGAATTTGAGTGTTGCACTGTCGATTCTTATTCGAGGCTACGGCTTCGTTCAATCTGGAATTGAAGCTACGGCTCTGGAATTGAGTTATTTGATGTTGCTTGGCTTTGGCTTTGCTTCGTGCTTCGGTGAATTCGATGTTGCTTCTACTCCTTTGTGGTGACTCTGGCTTCGGCTTCGCTGTAGCTTATTTGCTTGCGATCTCGACTGTTTGCATCGAGACTGGAACTAGGGTTTTGCTTTGTTGGAGCAACCGACTTCTGTTGATCGATTGTGTGGATGAACTCGCGTGTGACTTTGATCGATCGTTCGTCTCGTTGAAGCTTGCTTCGGCTGATTCCTCGATTAATCGAGTTCGACTTCGCCTTCTCGACCGGAAAAAGGTGAGTGAACTATCACTCACATCTAATCCACTCTCTATACTGTGCTTAAGTCGCTCGATCTTTGTTTTGATGATTGATGTTTTCTGGCCTGGTTCGCTTTCTGTTAACCCTAGCTTGATATTTTTGGGTCTGTTCGACCTCTTATATTTGCGTTCGTGTGTATTTTTGGTTTACTATATGAGATGGCCAGTCTACTTTGTTTCGATGATTGATGAATTTTGACTTGGCTAGATTTCTTGTTGGCCTTGGCTTTCACTTGATTTTATGATGATCGAATTTGATCGATTTTTAACCTTGTTCAACTTTGATTTCGAACTCTGTTGGCTTCGGTTGTACTTTTGACCTTATTTGATTTTTGTTGTTCATGACTCCGGCCATCGATTCATTGATTGCCTCGGTGATGTTTTTATTACTTGGTACGAACTCGATATTGATACTGTGAATTCATGCACATGTATGTGTATTACCTCTGACAGAGTTTGGCCTTGACTACAGTCTCATTTCGATATTGTGGTTCACTACTGTCTCAGTTTTGGTTGGTCTGACCTGTCTGTGATTTACCACTATCTTTACTTGAGTTGCATCTAGCTATTCACTGGTTTGAGTCTTTGAATCTTCTTCATTGTATATGTTGTACATACGAACTGCAATGCCTATGCATCCCAGTATAGTTGCAATGTGATGTTTTCCGGGCTTCTTTGTGTGTCACTGCACATATATATACTTTTGATTGCCCTGTCCACATGAGTTTGCTTTGATTTCATTCTTGAGCTTTTGCATTTCTGTACATTTGGTTACATTCCTGGTAGTCTGACACTTGTTTCATTTTGTTGTACACTACTCTTTAGAAATTACAGCCTTCACTCTGGCCATACTGCATCCTTTCAGTTGAGTCTTGATTATCTTGACTGCTCTGATTTGTTTGAATACTTGAGCTGATTTTTCTGATTTTGTTTGGTCATGGTTTCTTATGGATATTGAGATGGATCTACGACTTGTTCGTATACGTTATATTTCCATTGCTTGTAATCACAGTGTTGATTCAGTTCTTTTGACTTGGGCCAATGTTTTTTGGTTGAAATTGTTTGATCATTTGCCTTTGACTTTGCCGCCACATTGATTTTTATTATCTGGCTTTGGGTGTGCATATCATTGTATCCGTGGAGGAACTTGCCATACCTTAGAGGTTACTGTTATTTTGTCGTATTTTAATGTTTGTCTGTACATGTTGTTTCAATTGCAGTTTTCATCTTTGAGGTTCCTTCATTGATTGAACTTCATGTGTCTATGTACTGCATTGTCTATGATGGCTGGCTTTGTTATTGATTTATCGAATCACCTTTGGCACTTGTTTGTGTTCAGTGCTGTTTTATTTGATTTAGACATGTATGTGCACTCGTATATGGGCATACAGGTGCTTTAGTGGACTGATTATTCTATGGGGTTTTAGATTCGAGCTTGCCTTAGTTGAGTTTTGCTTACTTGAGTGCATACACTTAACTGGGGTGCTTTATCATGTACATTGTGACATAATACTCGCCTCTCTTGTTATTGCTTTTCACTGATCTGTCTTGATCTGGGTTGTTGGTTTTGTGGTACACTTGCTTGGCCCTTTTGTACTTCTGGCCTTTGGTTGGTTCTGGTTTTGCTTGTGTTATTGCCTTTGTTGGTTCGTGATTGTTTCAGATTGATTTTGAGGTTTACAGCGAGTTGAATCCGGTCGCAAAGACCCGGGTTTGACCCTGTAAGTTCATTTATGTTGATTTCTACCGTTTTGATTGCTGTTAGTCTTCACCGTCGTGATGATTGCACGTACTGTGTGGCGAGGCAGTGCACGCTTGCGTGTGCTGCAGCCACACAGAAATTTGATGTATTTGATCATTTTAAGACTTCTGATTTGTTGATTTACACTGCTTAGTGTTATATTTGTCGTTATCCAATTCTCGTATCGAGAGTTGGATATACGAGATTTCTATGATTGTCGTCTATTTGACTATCTGATTATTATTGCTGCTATGCACTAATAACTGAGTTTGAATTAGACTGACCCGTGTATTATTTTCTTTTGAATTTAATACTCGGGTCAGACCCGAGTTATTTCAGGTTGTAGATTTCCTTCTTTGAGTTGCTGTTCGGGATTTGAAGACTTTTCACATCTTCTGAAGTTGTTAGTGTCATTTTGTAGTAGTCGTGTCATTGTATAGAACGATATGTATTCATGTATATTAGTCGATAATGTACTTGTATATATATAACTTCTAGAGTCGACAGTTGTAGTTGTATCATATGTATCGTGTCAACTATATTGTAACTGACATCGGTTATATACATATGAGATTTTTGTTAATCTGTGTTCCGCATTTATATTATCTGTGTTATTGTTATATCTAATGTCCTAAACTATTATGAACTATCGTAGTTTGTTTTATACTGATAATTGGATATGTCGATGGGAGTAAATAAATAATAGATGAAAAATAAAAAGTATATACCACTCCTATCGAGATAACCAATATTAGTGTAAAGCCAATTACGGATGGTCGCTCCTATCCAGCCTTATTCTTCGTAATAATAGACAGTATTTCTTTTAATACTCTTTGTTATTATGAGCATAGAGGTGGGGCGTTATAGTTGGTATCAGAGCTTGGGGTTTATGGACATAATATAAAACATAACTTGGATGGAACATATGTTACAACTATTGGTCGATGTTTTATCTGTGATTTGAGTCAAAACTAAAGTTTTGAAATTTTGATGAAATTTTTAAATATCTTTATTTAAAAATAAAAGTGGAATTGTGTTTTGTTGTTTTGATGAAATTGTGTTCCGATGATTTGATTGATTTGTGTTCTATTTATCAGAGTGCGCAGCGGAAACAGTGAAACTGTCTTTGCTGAGTACGACTGATAATCTTTTTGATTTAAAAATCGAAATACGAAATTGATAGGAATTTCATTTGTTGTTTTCATAGCTGTAACTATTTTGTTTCTTTGAGGATTTCGAATCCGAATTGAGGATTCGAAGAAATTGCAGATATGTAATTTTTGTTGAAATTTCCGCTGACTTTCTTTTGTACTAATCATCTATTGATTAGTTTTTGCTGTTTTGAATTGTCTTCAATGAAGATACATTAAAATGATTTCTTTGTTTATATTGTAATGTGCGTGCAAATGAATTGCACGTTACTGCATTTATTTTACGTTGAACCGATGCTAGGTATGAAACGTATTTTGTTGCCGTTATTTTTATAACGGGATTTTTACACCAATGCTATATTTTGGAGCACGGTGTTTTGTGGCATTTTGATGAATGAGAATTCACTGATATTACATTTTTAATGTAGATTGTTTTGATGTGATTTTTGACGTTTTAGAACTACTGTTGCTTTGGCTTCAATAACCGTCAAATTTTAAAAGTGGATTTTCAAGCGGTTATTCCCCAATGCTGTTTTGTGACCATTTTACGGTATTTTGAGAAGTACGATTTCCTTACCGAAATTGTTACTTATTTGCTGTTTTAATCACGTGATTGGAAAATCGTTTTAAAATGATAATTGTTTTATAAAATTTTAGCAGTTTGCGTTTTCAAAAGAATGAGAAAGCGACTTAAACGATTCAGCAAAATCGAGGATTATGACCCCTTTCTTTTACTGTTTCGCTTAACTCCGGACTTGTTCAGTTGAGAATGTGAATTGTTATTTTTACGAAGAAATAAATTGTTTCAGAAATTTTACAGTTTGCGATTTCAAAAGAATGAGAAAGAGATTTAAACGTTTCAGCAAAATCGAGGACTATGACCCCTTTCTTTTACTGATTCACTTAATTCCGGACTTGTCCGTTTGAGAATGTAAAGTGTATTTTTACAAAATACACAATTTTGCACTTTCAAGGAAACGATGAAGCGGTTTAAACGATTTAGCTAAAGTGAGGAGTATGGAACCACACTTTTACTATTTCGGTTAATTCTGGACTCGTTAATTGAATATCTGTTGTTTTGATGATTTTGATGATTTCACACTTTCAAGGAAACGACGAAGAGAATTAAACAATTTAGTAAAACTCGTGGTTATGGGACATGTGCGTTTGCTATTTTGGTTAATTCCGGACTCGTTAATTGAAACATTTTGATGCTTTCGTGTGCTTTCGAGCCACTATGAGGACCTTCGGGTCATTTGTTGGACCTTCGGGTCATATGATGGACCTTCGGGTCAAATACCAGTACTAGACCTTCGGGTGACTCTGCGGACCTTCGGGTCAATCTGATGGGCGCCAAAATTATGTTGAGTACTTGGTAGGCTTCGGCCATTTGTTGATGCACGTGCGGCGAATTAAAAACTCGCCATCTGATGGGATCGATCCAAGCTTTTATGTTGATTTTCTAGTCTTCTTAATTGATTTCTAGATATTTGTTGTTTCTAATTATCTGCAGGTAATTAGATATCTGATGTTATGAGATTTAATTATCGTATCGATAATTAAATATTTGTTGCTTCTAATTATCGCTTGTGATAATTAGATATTTGTTGATATGAGTTCTGATTATCGTTTTTGATAATCGGATATTTGTTGTTTTTGATTATCGCTTGAGATAATTAAATATTCGTTGATTTGAGATTTAATTATCGTTGTTAGATAATTAAATATTTGCTGATTTGAGATTTAATTATCGCTATTAGATAATTAAATATTTGCTGATTTGAGATTTAATTATCGCTGTTAGATAATTAAATATTTGCTGATTTGAGATTTAATTATCGCTGTTAGATAATTAAATATTTGCTGATTTGAGATTTAATTATCGCTGTTAGATAATTAAATATTTGCTGATTTGAGATTTAATTATCGCTGTTAGATAATTAAATATTTGCTGATTTGAGATTTAATTATCGCTGTTAGATAATTAAATATTTGCTAATTTGAGATTTAATTATCGCTGTTAGATAATTAAATATTTGCTGATTTGAGATTTAATTATCGCTGTTAGATAATTAAATATTTGTTGATTTGAGATTTAATTATCGCTGTTAGATAATTAAATATTTGCTGATTTGAGATTTAATTATCGCTGTTAGATAATTAAATATTTGCTGATTTGAGATTTAATTATCGCTGTTAGATAATTAAATATTTGCTGATTTGAGATTTAATTATCGCTGTTAGATAATTAAATATTCGTTGATTTGAGATTTAATTATCGCTGTTAGATAATTAAATATTCGTTGATTTGAGATTTAATTATCGCTGTTAGATAATTAAATATTTGCTGATTTTGAAATTTGATTATCGTTTTTGATAATCGAATATTTGTTGATTTGAAATTTGATTATCGTTTTTGATAATCGAATATTTGTTGATTTGAAATTTGATTATCGTTTTTGATAATCGAATATTTGTTGATTTGAAATTTGATTATCGTTTTTGATAATCGAATATTTGTCGATTTGAAATTTGATTATCGTTTTTGATAATCGAATATTTATTGGTTTGAAATTTGATTATCGTTTTGATAATCGAATATTTGTTGATTTGAAATTTGATTGTCGTTTTTGATAATCGAATATTTGTTGATTTGAAATTTGATTGTCGTTTTTGATAATCGAATATTTGTTGATTTGAAATTTGATTACAGTTTGTGGTAATTAGAGATGTGTTGATTTGTTTTCTGATTATCGTTTGAATAATCGGATATTTGCTAGTTTTACTGATTTTTGAGATTTCCTAGTCTCCAATTGATTCTAGAGTATGCTGACTTTATTGGATTGTTGTTTTCTATCTATCTCTATCTCTGTTAATATTTTGAATTTGTTGATTATGAAGTTCGTATTTTCTAGTTATTTGTTGAATGACTAGGTATTTGCGATTTTGCGATTTGTGTTTTGTGTTTTCTAATTATCTTTGTTGATGATTAGATTTGCTGTTTCCTAATTATCGTATCGATAATTAGATATTGTTGTTTTGTGATTTCTGAATTCTAATTGTCTAGTTGATAATTGAATATTGCTGATGATTGTAACAACCCAGCGTTTTATAGCCGTTGATTATCGTCAAATGACGATTTAAATTGTTAGACAATTGCAATTGAAATTTTATTCGAGTGAAATTCATGCATAAATTGTTAAGTGCTGTTATCGGTTGTGAATTCTTTTATAAATGGTAATTGGGGTTTGTATATCAGGCAGAAATTCTTTTGAAAATTTTGTTAAAGTAGTTGGGCTTTAAAACTTGTTTTGACCCATGTTTTATGTGGTTGCCGAGTTGTTATCACCCATTCTCCATTTTGTTCGTTCAACAACCGATTCCCCTTTCATTTTCGAAAAACCCAAAACCTAGAACGAAAGAAAAATTGAAATGGCGGCCTCGTGTTTTCGTTCAACCCAAAAATCAAATCAAAAGAAAGAAAAAAATGGTGGTCGTTCCTTTCTTCCCCTTTCGACAATCAGGGTTGCGAAGCGCCGACCTATTGTTGTTCGATCGCGAGAGAAATCGTGGGAGGCTGTGATCGATCGTTCTCGTTACTCCCTTTAGCTGCTTCGAATTGATGGAATTCGACTTCGAATCTAAGGTGAGTAATTTCTATTACTCACATCTACTCCTACTCGTTTGCATCCGTTGCTTAATTTGTTTCTGTGGTTTTCGATTTCGACTTGATTGTTTCGATGTGATTAGGGATTATGGCATGACTTATTCATATGCGTATGTTTTTAGCTTGATTTCCACGGCTTTGTGAATTTCTCTGACTTGATAAATTTCGAATAATTTAATTTTTGGATACTCACGGTTTTGATATGTGACTTGGTCAGTATAGCTTTAACTTGATTTAGATGATGTTGATTTACTTTGGCCATACTCTCCAATGTTTCTTCTGCTGACTTCGAAGTTGTCTTTGTTCAAATTTGAAATCCCAGCTGCTTGTATATTTTTATCACTGTATTTTGTTCGAACTTTCATCCTCCTTGCGGCTTGATGATTATATCCACTTGCTGTTGTTGGCCTTCATGTGCCTTGACTTTTGCCGTACCATTCACTGCCTTTGGTAGCCCTTTCGACCTTGTTCATTTAACTCTATATTTATGTAACTTTTGTTGTTCATGATTGTATACCAATTCGATTGCATTATGTGGTCTGTTTTCATGAAGTCTGTTGTCTCATATGCAGTTTGTACTTGGGTATACAGGCGCATTTTTGATGTTAAGGTTGAATTACTTCACTGCTCGTTCCTGTATCACTATATGGTTTGTAGTTACACATGTTTATATGGGCACTGCATATGCATGTTCACTGTGTTCATTTATTAGCGCTTGCATTGTTCACTTTGGCTTTGACTTTGAGTATTGAACTCTGCCGGCTATTCGAACTTAATTTGGGGGTTGAACTGTATACATGAGTTCATGGTTGCTATGGCCTTCATTTTTGTAATTTGCATTCCATTCAGTTTTGGGGTCTTTGATTCTCAAGTGATTCATGTTGACTTGGGTTTGCATTCTTCCATATTCAGTCTGCATTGCTTTGTAGATGTATTTATGAATTTTGTTGCATCTGTAGCAATCAAGGTGTTTCCATTCATTGTCATGTACATGTAGTGTCTTTATGTTGCATTGCATTCATATTTGGGTAATCTCAGATACATTTCACTATAGTCGTGAAACTTCATTGACCTTTACACTTGTTGTTGCTTGGTCTTGTGCCTTGAACTGCTTCATTTATGTTATGGTCTTATGCCATGAGTCTGGACCATGTGCTTTGAAGTGTTCATGGGTTCATATGTTGAATTTTTGGTGTTGATTGCCATTTTGGTCGTTCTGACCCTTTTATTGAACTGTTAGCTTTGGGATGAATCACCTGCTGTTGCCATTTGCTTGAATTCAGTGCATTCGTCTAGTTCAGTCTCGTACCACCTGCTGTTCACTTTTCTTTTTGGTACATGCGGTATATACGTGCATTTGCACTACATGTATAGTATAACACATTTGTTTCATTTCGCCTTTTGTTTCAGTATGCAAACTGTACTGGTTTGCATTGATTGTGTATACTTGATACCAGTCCTTGGGTGTAGACCCATGTTGCCACCTTTGTTTCATTCTTGTTCAGATTGCATTTACTGTTTTGTTGCATCACGCTTAGGTAGCCTATGCCTGTGCATGTTTATTAGGTCACCTGGCCATCTTACTGTTCACTTGCAGTTGAAGCATTTCGCGAGTTTAATTATTCATTGTAGTTGTCTTGACCATTTGGGACAGTTACATACCTGTTTCATGTAGTATTTGGGTTTCCCTGACCACACATGCTTGTTAGTATCGACCGATACTTTGAGGCGTGTTGTACCCTGCTGTCTCTGTGCAACCACTGTTTCTGTTGATTGATTTGAACTTGGGCCGAGACTTGATTTTATGTCTTGACCATTTATTTGAAATGCATTGTTTGTTATCACCTGAGTTGAACCCGATTTCGGGGTTTGACCTGGTGATCATTTGTGACTTTCACTGAGCTTTTGCGTATCTCTTGCGATAGTGGCGAGGCAGTACACGCGTGCGTGTACTGCAGCCCTATCAGATTTGACAGTTTTAAATTGATGTTTCGATTTGTTGAATTGTTTCGTTGGTGAATTTCAATGTTTTGGAGTATATTCTGATTTGGATTGCTGATTTGTTGTTTAACACTATTTAGTGTTATATATGCCGTTATCCAATTCTCGTATCGAGAGTTGGATATACGAGATTTCTGTGACTGTCGTCTATTTGACTATCTGATTATTATTGCTGCTATGCACTAATAACTGAGTTTGAATTAGACTGACCCGTGTATTATTTTCTTTTGAATGTAATACTCGGGTCAAACCCGAGTTATTTCAGGTTGTAGATTTTCTTCTTTGAGTTGCTGTTCAGGATATGAAGACTTTTCACATCTTCTGAAGTTGTTAGTGTCATTTTGTAGTAGTCGTGTCATTGTATAGAACGATATGTATTCATGTATATTAGTCGATAATGTACTTGTATATATAACTTCTAGAGTCGACAGTTGTAGTTGTATCATATGTATCGTGTCAACTATATTGTAACTGACATCGGTTATATATATATATGAGATTTTTGTTAATCTGTGTTCCGCATTTATAGTATCTGTGTTGTTATTATATTCATTGTCCTAAACTATTATGAACCGTCGTAGTTCGTTTTATACTAGAATTGGGTGTGTCGATGGGAATAAATAAATAATAGATGAAAAATAAAAAGTATATACCACTCCTATCGAGATAACCAATATTAGTGTAAGGCCAACTATGGATGGTCGCTCCTATCCAGCCTTATTCTTCGTAATAATAGACAGTATTTCTTTTAATACTCTTTGTTATTATGAGCATAGAGGTGGGGCGTCACAGTTGGTATCAGAGCTTGGGGTTTATGGACATAATATAAAACATAACTTGGATGGAACATATGTTACAACTATTGGTCGATGTTTTATTGTGCTTTGAGTCAAAACTAAAGTTTTGAAATTTTGATGAAATTTTTAAATATCTTTATTTAAAAATAAAAGGTGAATTTGTGTTCTGATGATTTGATTGATTTGAGTACTGTTTAGCAGAGTGCACTGCGGAAACAGTGAAACTGTCTTCGCTGAGTACAACTGATAATCTATTTGATGCAGAAATTGAAATAAATTTCATTGGTTGTTTACATAGCTGTAATTAATTTGTTTCTTTGAGAATTTCGAATCCGAATTGAGGATTCGAAGAAATTACAGTTATGTTATTTTTGTTGAAATTTCCGCTGGCTTTCTTTTGAACAAATCATCTATTGATTAGATTTTGCTGTTTTGAATTGTCTTCATTGAAGATGCATCCGAATGATTTCTTTGTTTATATTGTAATGTGCGTGCAAATATGAATTGCACGTTACTGCATTTATTTTACGTTGAACCGATGCTTGGTTATGAAACGTATTTTGTTGCCGTTATTTTTATAACGGGATTTTTACACCAATGCTAAATTTTTGAAGCAAGGTGTTTTATGGCATTTCTGATGAATGAAAATTCACTGATATTACATTTTGATGTAAATTACTTTGATGAGATTTTGACGTTTAAAAAAATTTCTGCTGCTTTGGCTTCAGTAACCGTCAAGTTTTAAAAGTGGATTTTCTAGCGGTTATTCCGCAATGCTGTTTTGTGACCGTTTTTACGGTATTTTGAGAAGTACAATTTCCTTATCGAAATTGTTACTGATTTGCTGCTTTAATCACGTGATTGGAAAATCGTTTTAAAATGAAAATTGTTTTATAAATTTTTAACAGTTTGCGTTTTCAAAAGAATGAGAAAGCGACTTAAACGATTCAGCAAAATCGAGGATTATGACCCCTTTCTTTTACTGTTTCGCTTAACTCCGGACTTGTCCAATTGAGAATGTGAATTGTTATTTTTACAAGATAAATAAAATTGTTTTCAGAAAATTTTAACAGTTTGCGCTTTCAAAAGAATGAAGAAGCGATTTAAACGTTTTAGCAAAATCGAGGACTATGACCCCTTTCTTTTACTGATTCGCTTAATTCCGGACTTGTCCGTTTGAGAATGTGGTATTTTTACAAAATACACAATTTTGCACTTTCAAGGAAACGATGAAGAGAATCAAACGATTTAGTAAAAC
Source organism: Allium fistulosum (assembly GCA_030737815.1). Classification (NCBI taxonomy): domain Eukaryota; kingdom Viridiplantae; phylum Streptophyta; class Magnoliopsida; order Asparagales; family Amaryllidaceae; genus Allium; species Allium fistulosum. Next base: position 532,958,211 of record CM060904.1, read on the forward strand.
ACGTGGTATGGGACATGTGCGTTTGCTATTTCGGTTAATTCTGGACTCGTTAATTGAAATATTTGATGATTTTGTGTGCTTTCGAGCCACTATGAGGACCTTCGGGTCATTTGTTGGACCTTCGGGTCATTTGTTGGGCTTTCGGGCCACTCTGCGGACCTTCGGGTCAAATACCAGTACTAGACCTTCGGGTCACTCTACGGACCTTCGGGTCAATCTGATGGGCGCCAAAAATTATGTTGAGTACTTGGTAGGCTTCGGCCATTTGTTGATGCACGTGCGGCGAATTAAAAACTCGCCATCTGATGGGATCGATCCAAGCTTTTATGTTGATTTTCTAGTCTTCTTAATTGATTTCTAGATATTTGTTGTTTCCAATTATCTGCAGGTAATTGGATATTTGTTGATATGAGTTCTGATTATCGTTTTTGATAATCAGATATTTTATGTTTCTAATTATCGCTTGTGATAATTAGATATTTGTTGATATGAGTTCTGATTATCATTTTTGATAATCAGATATTTGATGTTTTTGATTATCGCTTGTGATAATCGAATATTTGTTGAATTTAAAATTTGATTATCGTTTTTGATAATCGAATATTTGTTGAATTTGAAATTTGATTATCGTTTTTGATAATCGAATATTTGTTGATTTGAGAAATTTGATTATCGTTTTGATAATCGAATATTTGTTGAATTTGAAATTTGATTATCGTTTTTGATAATCGAATATTTGTTGATTTGAGAAATTTGATTATCGTTTTTGATAATCGGATATTGGTTGTTTCTAATTATCGCTTGTGATAATTAGATATTTGTTGATATGAGTTCTGATTATCGTTTTTGATAATCAGATATTTGTTGTTTCTAATTATCGCTTGTGATAATTAGATATTTGTTGATATGAGTTCTGATTATCGTTTTTGATAATCAGATATTTGTTGTTTCTAATTATCGCTTGTGATAATTAGATATTTGTTGATATGAGTTCTGATTATCGTTTTTGATAATCAGATATTTGTTGTTTCTAATTATCGCTTGTGATAATTAGATATTTGTTGATATGAGTTCCGATTATCGTTTTTGATAATCAGATATTTGATGTTTCTGATTATCGCTTGTGATAATCGAATATTTGTTGAATTTAAAATTTGATTATCGTTTTTGATAATCGAATATTTGTTGAATTTGAAATTTGATTATCGTTTTTGATAATCGAATATTTGTTGATTTGAGAAATTTGATTATCGTTTTTTATAATCGAATATTTGTTGAATTTGAAATTTGATTATCGTTTTTGATAATCGAATATTTGTTGATTTGAGAAATTTGATTATCGTTTTGTGATAATCGAATATTTGTTGAATTTAAAATTTGATTATCGTTTTTGATAATCGAATATTTGTTGATTTGAGAAATTTGATTATCGTTTTTGATAATCGAATATTTGTTGATTTGAAAATTTTGATTATCGTTTTGTGATAATCGAATATTTGTTGAATTTAAAATTTGATTATCGTTTTTGATAATCGAATATTTGTTGATTTGGGAAATTTGATTATCGTTTTGTGATAATCGAATATTTGTTGAATTTGAAATTTGATTATCGTTTTGATAATCGAATATTTGTTAAATTTAAAATTTGATTATCGTTTTTGATAATTAAATATTTGCTGATTTGAAATTTTAAATTACCGGTTGTGGTAATTAGATATGTGCTGATTTGTTTTCTGATTATCGTTTGAGATAATTAGATAATTAATGTTTACTGATTTTAGTAATATGAAATTTTCTAGTCTCCAATTGATTCTAGAATAGGTTGATTTTATTGAATTGCCATTTTCTATCTATCACTGTTGATAGTTAGTATTTGTTGATTATGAAGTTCGTGTTTTCTATTTATCCGTTCGACAACTAGATATTTGCAGTTTTGCAAATGGTGATTTGTGCTTTCTAATCATCTCTGTTGATAATTAGATTTCGTTGAGAATTTGTAAATTTCTTTTATGAAAGTAAAAGATTCCTTTGGTGTTTGTGTTCTCGATCTTTATTTTTCTAGCTTAACCAGTTTATGTTAGAAGAATAATCGTTATAGACGACTTTCATTATGAAAATTGCGGGGACGCAATTTTTATAAGGAGGGGAGTCTGTAACAACCCAGCGTTTTATAGCCGTTGATTATCGTCAAATGACGATTTAAATTGTTAAACAATTGCAATTGAAATTTTATTCGAGTGAAATTCGTGCATAAATTGTTAAGTGCTGTTATCGGTTGTGAATTCTTTTATAAATGGTAATTGGGGTTTGTATATCAGGCAGAAATTCTTTTGAAAATTTTGTTAAAGTAGTTGGGCTTTAAAACTTGTTTTGACCCATGTTTTATGTGGTTGCCGAGTTGTTATCACCCATTCTCCATTTTGTTCGTTCAACAACCGATTCCCCTTTCATTTTCGAAAAACCCAAAACCTAGAACGAAAGAAAAATTGAAATGGCGGCCTCGTGTTTTCGTTCAACCCAAAAATCAAATCGAAAGAAAGAAAAAATGGTGGCCGTTCCTTTCTTCCCCTTTCGACAATCAGGGTTGCGAAGCGCCGACCAATTGTTGTTCGATCGCGAGAGAAATCGCGGGAGGCTGTGATCGATCGTTCTCGTTACTCCCTTTAGCTGCTTCGAATTGATGGAATTCGACTTCGAATCTAAGGTGAGTAATTTCTATTACTCACATCTACTCCTACTCGTTTGCATCCGTTGCTTAATTTGTTTCTGTGGTTTTCGATTTCGACTTGATTGTTTCGATGTGATTAGGGATTATGGCATGACTTATTCATATGCGTATGTTTTTAGCTTGATTTCCACGGCTTTGTGAATTTCTCTGACTTGATAAATTTCGAATAATTTAATTTTTGGATACTCACGGTTTTGATATGTGACTTGGTCAGTATAGCTTTAACTTGATTTAGATGATGTTGATTTACTTTGGCCATACTCTCCGATGTTTCTTCTGTTGACTTCGAAGTTGTCTTTGTTCAAATTTGAAATCCCAGCTGCTTGTATATTTTTATCACTGTATTTTGTTCGAACTTTCATCCTCCTTGCGGCTTGATGATTATATCCACTTGCTGTTGTTGGCCTTCATGTGCCTTGACTTTTGCCGTACCATTCACTGCCTTTGGTAGCCCTTTCGACCTTGTTCATTTAACTCTATATTTATGTAACTTTTGTTGTTCATGATTGTATACCAATTCGATTGCATTATGTGGTCTGTTTTCATGAAGTCTGTTGTCTCATATGCAGTTTGTACTTGGGTATACAGGCGCATTTTTGATGTTAAGGTTGAATTACTTCACTGCTCGTTCCTGTATCACTATATGGTTTGTAGTTACACATGTTTATATGGGCACTGCATATGCATGTTCACTGTGTTCATTTATTAGCGCTTGCATTGTTCACTTTGGCTTTGACTTTGAGTATTGAACTCTGCCGGCTATTCGAACTTAATTTGGGGGTTGAACTGTATACATGAGTTCATGGTTGCTATGGCCTTCATTTTTGTAATTTGCATTCCATTCAGTTTTGGGGTCTTTGATTCTCAAGTGATTCATGTTGACTTGGGTTTGCATTCTTCCATATTCAGTCTGCATTGCTTTGTAGATGTATTTATGAATTTTGTTGCATCTGTAGCAATCAAGGTGTTTCCATTCATTGTCATGTACATGTAGTGTCTTTATGTTGCATTGCATTCATATTTGGGTAATCTCAGATACATTTCACTATAGTCGTGAAACTTCATTGACCTTTACACTTGTTGTTGCTTGGTCTTGTGCCTTGAACTGCTTCATTTATGTTATGGTCTTATGCCATGAGTCTGGACCATGTGCTTTGAAGTGTTCATGGGTTCATATGTTGAATTTTTGGTGTTGATTGCCATTTTGGTCGTTCTGACCCTTTTATTGAACTGTTAGCTTTGGGATGAATCACCTGCTGTTGCCATTTGCTTGAATTCAGTGCATTTGTCTAGTTCAGTCTCGTACCACCTGCTGTTCACTTTTCTTTTTGGTACATGCGGTATATACGTGCATTTGCACTACATGTATAGTATAATACATCTGTTTCATTTCGCCTTTTGTTTCAGTATGCAAACTGTACTGGTTTGCATTGATTGTGTAGACTTGATACCAGTCCTTGGGTGTAGACCCATGTTGCCACCTTTGTTTCATTCTTGTTCAGATTGCATTTACTGTTTTGTTGCATCACGCTTAGGTAGCCTATGCCTGTGCATGTTTATTAGGTCACCTGGCCATCTTACTGTTCACTTGCAGTTGAAGCATTTCGCGAGTTTGATTATTCATTGTAGCTGTCTTGACCATTTGGGACAGTTACATACCTGTTTCATGTAGTATTTGGGTTTCCCTGACCACACATGCTTGTTAGTATCGACCGATACTTTGAGGCGTGCTGTACCCTGCTGTCTCTGTGCAGCCACTGTTTCTGTTGATTGATTTGAACTTGGGCCGAGACTTGATTTTATGTCTTGACCATTTATTTGAAATGCATTGTTTGTTATCACCTGAGTTGAACCCGATTTCGGGGTTTGACCTGGTGATCATTTGTGACTTTCACTGAGCTTTTGCGTATCTCTTGCGATAGTGGCGAGGCAGTACACGCGTGCGTGTACTGCAGCCCTATCAGATTTGACAGTTTTAAATTGATGTTTCGATTTGTTGAATTGTTTCGTTGGTGAATTTCAATGTTTTGGAGTTATATTCTGATTTGGATTGCTGATTTGTTGTTTAACACTATTTAGTGTTATATATGCCGTTATCCAATTCTCGTATCGAGAGTTGGATATACGAGATTTCTGTGACTGTCGTTTATTTGGCTATCTGATTATTATTGCTGCTATGCACTAATAACTGAGTTTGAATTAGACTGACCCGTGTATTATTTTCTTTTGAATGTAATACTCGGGTCAAACCCGAGTTATTTCAGGTTGTAGATTTTCTTCTTTGAGTAGCTGTTCAGGATATGAAGACTTTCACATCTTCTGAAGTTGTCAGTGTCATTTTGTAGTAGTCGTGTCATTGTATAGAACGATATGTATTCATGTATATTAGTCGATAATGTACTTGTATATATAACTTCTAGAGTCGACAGTTGTAGTTGTATCATATGTATCGTGTCAACTATATTGTAACTGACATCGGTTATATATATATATATGAGATTTTTGTTAATCTGTGTTCCGCATTTATAATATCTGTGTTGTTATTATATTCATTGTCCTAAACTATTATGAACCGTCGTAGTTCGTTTTATACTAGAATTGGGTGTGTCGATGGGAATAAATAAATAATAGATGAAAAATAAAAAGTATATACCACTCCTATCAAGATAACCAATATTAGTGTAAGGCCAACTACGGATGGTCGCTCCTATCCAGCCTTATTCTTCGTAATAATAGACAGTATTTCTTTTAATACTCTTTGTTATTATGAGCATAGAGGTGGGGCGTCACAATGATTGTATTTATTCAGTTTTGAATTCAGTTTTGATTGTTTTCTAATTATCCATTTGGTAATTAGATTTTGTTGAGAATTTGTGAATCTCTTTTATGAAATTAAAAGATTTCTTTGGTGTTTATATCCTCTACCTTTTATTTTCTAGCTTAACCAGTTTATGTTAGAAAATTTATTGTTAATGACGACATTAATTATGAAAATTGCGGGGACGCAATTTTTATAAGGAGGGGAGTCTGTAACAACCGGGATTTTTGTAAATTTTAATTATCGACAAAATGACGATTTAATTAGTTGTTAATTGTTAAATTGAGTTTTGAACCCAGTTTGAATTCTTTTAAACTTTTGGTTAAGAAAATATTTTGGGCTTTGAATGTTGGCCCCTGGGTATTGTATTGGGTATCTCGAAGTATAAGTCGATCCCCTTTCTTTTGTTACTCTGGCCCAATTCCTTGTATCTCCAGCCCGATCCCTTGAGAAAAATGGCGACTCCAAAATTTAGGGTTTTCGGCGATTCTCTTGTATCTCGTATGAATTGGGGCTTCTTGTTTCCCTTTCTTGTATCTCTGGCGAATACGAGCTGATGCTCCTCTCTGTTGCCACTTGAAGCTTCTGCTTCGTTCTTTGATCTGAAAATTAGGGCTTTGGTTGAAGTTTCGATCTTGTGCTTGGCTTCGGCTTTGCGCGCTCCTCTGTTGATCGATTCTGGAATTTGAGTGTTGCACTGTCGATTCTTATTCGAGGCTACGGCTTCGTTCAATCTGGAATTGAAGCTACGGCTCTGGAATTGAGTTATTTGATGTTGCTTGGTTTTGGCTTTGCTTCGTGCTTCGGTGAATTCGATGTTGCTTCTGTTCCTTTGTGGTGACTCTGGCTTCGGCTTCGCTGTAGCTTATTTGCTTGCGATCTCGACTGTTTGCATCGAGACTGGAACTAGGGTTTTGCTTTGTTGGAGCAACCGACTTCTGTTGATCGATTGTGTGGATGAACTCGCGTGTGACTTTGATCGATCGTTCGTCTCGTTGAAGCTTGCTTCGGTTGATTCCTCAATTAATCGAGTTCGACTTCGCCTTCTCGACCGGAAAAAGCTGAGTGAACTATCACTCACATCTAATCCACTCTCTATACTGTGCTTAAGTCGCTCGATCTTTGTTTTGATGATTGATGTTTTCTGGCCTGGTTCGCTTTCTGTTAACCCTAGCTTGATGATTTTTGGGTCTGTTCGACCTCTTATATTTGCGTTCGTGTGTATTTTTGGTTTACTATATGAGATGGCCAGTCTACTTTGTTTCGATGATTGATGAATTTTGACTTGGCCAGATTTCTTGTTGGCCTTGGCTTTCACTTGATTTTATGATGATCGAATTTGATCGATTTTTAACCTTATTCAACTTTGATTTCGAACTCTGTTGGCTTCGGTTGTACTTTTGACCTTATTTGATTTTTGTTGTTCATGACTCCGGCCATCGATTCCTTGATTGCCTCGGTGATGTTTTTATTACTTGGTACGAACTCGATATTGATACTGTGAATTCATGCACATGTATGTGTATTACCTCTGACAGAGTTTGGCCTTGACTACTGTCTCATTTCGATATTGTGGTTCACTACTGTCTCAGTTTTGGTTGGTCTGACCTGTTTGTGATTTACCACTGTCTTTATTTGAGTTGCATCTAGCTATTCACTGGTTTGAGTCTTTGAATCTTCTTCATTGTATATGTTGTACATACGAACTGCAGTGCCTATGCATCCCAGTATAGTTGCAATGTGATGTTGTCCGGGCTTCTTTGTGTGTCACTGCACATATATATACTTTTGATTGCCCTGTCCACATGAGTTTGCTTTGATTTCATTCTTGAGCTTTTGCATTTCTGTACATTTGGTTACATTCCTGGTAGTCTGACACTTGTTTCATTTTTTTGTACACTACTCTTTAGAAATTACAGCCTTCACTCTGGCCATACTGCATCCTTTCAGTTGAGTCTTGATTATCTTGACTGCTCTGATTTGTTTGAATACTTGAGCTGATTTTTCTGATTTTGTTTGGTCATGGTTTCTTATGGATATTGAGATGGATCTACGACTTGTTCGTATACGTTATATTTCCATTGCTTGTAATCACAGTGTTGATTCAGTTCTTTTGACTTGGGCCAATGTTTTTGGGTTGAAATTGTTTGATCATTTGCCTTTGACTTTGCCGCCACATTGATTTTTATTATCTGGCTTTGGGTGTGCATATCATTGTATCCGTGGAGGAACTTGCCATACCTTAGAGGTTACTGTTATTTTGTCGTATTTTGATGTTTGTATGTACATGTTGTTTCAATTGCAGTTTTCATCTTTGAGGTTCCTTCGTTGATTGAACTTCATGTGTCTATGTACTGCATTGTCTATGATGGCTGGCTTTGTTATTGATTTATCGAATCACCTTTGGCACTTGTTTGTGTTCAGTGCTGTTTTATTTGATTTAGACATGTATGTGCACTCGTATATGGGCATACAGGTGCTTTTGTGGACTTTGATTATTCTATGGGGTTTTAGATTCAAGCTTGCCTTAGTTGAGTTTTGCTTACTTGAGTGCATACACTTAACTGGGGTGCTTTATCATGTACATTGTGACATAATACTCGCCTCTCTTGTTATTGCTTTTCACTGATCTATCTTGATCTGGGTTGTTGATTTTGTGGTACACTTGCTTGGCCCTTTTGTACTTCTGGCCTTTGGTTGGTTCTGGTTTTGCTTGTGTTATTGCCTTTGTTGGTTCGTGATTGTTTCAGATTGATTTTGAGGTTTACAGCGAGTTGAATCCGGTCGCAAAGACCCGGGTTTGACCCTGTAAGTTGATTTATGTTGATTTCTACCGTTTTGATTGCTGTTAGTCTTCACCGTCGTGATGATTGCACGTACTGTGTGGCGAGGCAGTGCACGCGTGCGTGTGCTGCAGCCACATAGAAATTTGATGTATTTGATCATTTTAAGACTTTTGATTTGTTGATTTACACTGCTTAGTGTTATATTTGTCGTTATCCAATTCTCGTATCGAGAGTTGGATATACGAGATTTCTATGATTGTCGTCTATTTGACTATCTGATTATTATTGCTGCTATGCACTAATAACTGAGTTTGAATTAGACTGACCCGTGTATTATTTTCTTTTGAATTTAATACTCGGGTCAGACCCGAGTTATTTCAGGTTGTAGATTTCCTTCTTTGAGTTGATGTTCGGGATTTGAAGACTTTTCACATCTTCTGAAGTTATCAGTGTCATTTTGTAGTAGTCGTGTCATTGTATAGAACGATATGTATTCATGTATATTAGTCGATAATGTACTTGTATATATATAACTTCTAGAGTCAACAGTTGTAGTTGTATCATATGTATCGTGTCAACTATATTGTAACTGACATCGGTTATATACATATGAGATTTTTGTTAATCTGTGTTCCGCATTTATATTATCTGTGTTATTGTTATATCTAATGTCCTAAACTATTATGAACTATCGTAGTTTGTTTTATACTGATAATTGGATATGTCGATGGGAGTAAATAAATAATAGATGAAAAATAAAAAGTATATACCACTCCTATCGAGATAACCAATATTAGTGTATAGCCAATTACGGATGGTCGCTCCTATCCAGCCTTATTCTTCGTAATAATAGACAGTATTTCTTTTAATACTCTTTGTTATTATGAGCATAGAGGTGGGGCGTTACATTGTTTATTGGTATTTGGATGAATGAATGCTATATTTTATATTGTATAAACTGAAGTTATTATGCATTTTTATTTTATTCGGGATTGCGGTTTGAAATGATATATAACCGTAATTTTATTTTAAATTGCAGATTGAAATGATAAATATCTGTATCACTTGACCATAGGATAGAAAATTATATACAGGCACCCTGGTCTATATATAAAATATTTTAAGGGATTTTCTATGGTTTGGAAAGAAATATACGTTTTAATAAATATTAAATTTTGATATTATATAAATATTATTTTATTTATGGTTAAATTCTAAAATTTAAGCTATGTATGACTTGATGATGTTTTAAGTTTGATTTACGAATATTTCAAGTTTGAGCTTTATTTAAGTGATATTGAATTTATTAAATAAATATTTCTAAACTAAATAATAGTAAATTGAATTAAGATATATATAAGATTATCATATTTGGTTGGGAATTTTGGAATATTTAAAGACTTGAAATATATCAAAATTGAAATGTTTTATTGAAATTAAGGTATTATTGTTTTTCAAAGTATTTGTTTTCGAAATTGTTATAACTTTGAAAGTAATATGGTTTGAAAATGAATTTATTTGAAATAGAATTTATTTAAGAATTATCTTTAAATATATTGATTTGAAAACCGATTGAAATTTTGAGATTAAGAATATGACTGCATTATGTGATTTGGGTTTAAGATGGTTTTAAAGAATATTTCAATTTTTATAATTAAAAGTAAGAATAGTGATTGAAAATTTGGGTTTTATTTAAATGATATATTATTGAATTTGGTTTTTATGTATATACTATTTTGAAATAAATGATATGTTTTGAAATAGCAATAAAAATTTGGTTTTAAAGTATATACTATTTTGAAGTAAAGGATATGGTTTGAAATGGCAATAATATTTTGGTTTTTGATGTATATACTATTTTGAAATAAAGAATATGTTTTGAAAGGGCAATGATTGTGTTTTTAAAAGTATATATATTTCTTAAAATGACCACGGTGTTATAATAACGATTGGTTGTTAAGGAGACCGGGATCGGATATGGACATACTCTCTGTCGATACCGAAAACCACTTTGACAACCGTGTACGCGGTGGAGATTCCAGAATGAAGTAGGATGGTGGCGACGTTCTTAAGGTATGTTACGTGGACCCAACTCCCGTGAGTTGGCATAAGGTGGCTAAAACAGGAGCGATCTCGGACCAGTGAGGTAGCACCTCTTCTCGGACACATTTCTTCGATATTATACTCTTACTTATGATTTGACTAGATGGCCATCCTCCGATTTGGGAATGTTGTTCGAGGTGGAACGGTAGTGGCTGCTATGCGTATCCATCGGTCCGTGTGCGTAATTGGTATATCTACCCTGGCATTGCCTAGTTGTGCCGTGTCACCTACCATACCGAGCTTTACTACGATTATGATTTTAAGATCCGACCGCGGTAAGGTTCTCCATCCCCTTAACGCTATTTTCTATATGATTATACTTTACTGTTTAGACACTACTGTATATAGCGAATATTACTACATAGTAGATAGTTTAACGGATCCTTAAGAGATGTGAATCCCGAACATTTCTTAAGTTACTGCACTCACGTTAGACACTGGATAGGAGATGTCAAACCCCGTAAACATCTCTGACGCCGTTTACACTCATATTTATTTCATTGATTTAACTTACATAAGATCTTTTAGTTCTGACTCGAGTGTTTTGTCTTTTCAATTCGCTCGGGTCAGCCTGAGCATTTCAGGATTTAAAGGCCCTATTTCTGGAGGACGAAGACGAAAATTTTATTACTACTATTTGTTATATATTCTACTACACCATTGTATTCCGCTGCATTTATTATCATTCTCTGGTATGTGTAACTCTGATATGTATTGTATAAGTATAATCAAATGTTTTTGTAAAACAGCTTCATGAACTGTTATTTGATTATTATATTTTATCGTTCCGCTGCAAGATTCTATTTTGTTTCTTTTATCTCTCCACTTTTTTTTATTTACCCCATAACAATCCGCCCTTCTGTATGGTTTAAGTTGGCATGTGTGTCTGCTTAAGCGTACAAAAAGGTGGGATGTTACATTAATATACTTTCTTTGACAGAGGATGTACACAAAACTAACTATAGATTTTAAAATTTTATAATACTCGTATAAAATCTGGAAACACATATATATTGCAGTGCCTAAAATATAGATCTTCAGTGTCAAATAATATACATTACATATAAAACAAACACACTAGAACTCCCAGATCCAGATTATAACTCACGCATGCAAACATATGCAGATTTGAATAACGTATATTCTAATTGGTAAATACTAATATATAAAGTAAAACACACTATAATATATAAACTATTAATATAGACAATTAACAACATAATATACCTAGGCTGCAAGTGAAATTATACAAGCGAAAAGAAGAGTCCAGGGGGAAGAACCAAAGAGGCAGCGGTGACGGGTTGCTTTGGTAGGGGGTCACCGGTTAAGGAGAGGGATGGAAAGTGGGCAAGGGGAAGATCGGTGGTGGTGAGAAGGGGAGGAGGCGGAGGGGAAAGCGGGTGCGCGGTTGTTGGAGGTTGATGACCGTGTTGCCTGGCCGTGGGTGGCTGTTCAAGGAGGAGGGGATGACAGGCGATTGAAGTGGTGGTGGAATGGCCGGAGATGAAGGCCGAGGCTGGGAGGACGTTGGTTGCGGTTGATGATGTGAAGGAAGTGAGGGGTTTTGGCCTGCGGCCATGAAAGTAAGGAGCAGAAAAATGTAAATATGGTGGAGGAAAGGAATGGGCCAGCTTTTATATAAATATAAATGTAATATTACCTTTAAAGCCAGTTGAACGTAACAAAAAAATGAGAAAGGAAAAGTCATAATTTGAACTGTTGGAATAGAAATGGTAAAGCACAAATCTAGGGAATAATAACAGTGACCGCACGAGTTCTGCAAAGGTTATTAAATCGATTTATTATGTGGCCAGTGGTTCAAATTTGAAAAGCAAGAGTATAAAATATTTATAAAATAAAAGGAATGGTAACGTCCTATTCCCTTGATTTCTATTTAATGACATAGATTATTAGCTTGAGCTGCACGGTAAAGATTTGAAAAGGATTGGGAAGTTAAAAGTCTCAATTTAAAGGTACCGTTACATCGAACACTTTATTGCTTTCGTTTTGTACCGGACCTCAAAATACAGAAATGAATATACCGTAGAGATCAGCATGACGAGATGATCAAAACGGTATACAGATATTGGTGGTATGATCATCCGATCAAAAGTCGATAATCGGTACCGAAAAATGCTGCTATTCTGAACGGAAAAATCCAAACGGAGCTAGAAACGTGCGAATTTCACGAACGAATTTCGCAGTCAGATTCAGAGTGCTCTAAATAAATTTTCTCATGTTGACATATTTAGGTTTCGGAATACTTTTAAATTCAACTGTTATTAACCGATTTAAATTGAAATAAAATTTCACAATAAAATAAACTTCAATATTATAAGATAAAATTTACCAGTTGCTATGTTTAGGAAGACGTATTCCAAATATAAAATTTTTATTTTCAAATTTTATTGTTTAAAATTTCACAAAATTTCAATTAATTAAATAAATAAAATCACTCAAAATTTTGGGTCGTTACACTCTCCCCCACTCAAAACTTTTCGTCCCCGAAAAGGAAGGAGGTAGGAGAATAGAACAACCAGAGATAAAAGTAGATTGAAAGTCAAGATTAAACAATTAATTTAAAACTATATAAATTTTACTTAAAATATTCATTTGAAAACTTTATTTGCAAATCACTTATCTTTAATACTTTAATACCTTTCGAAAACCCATTTGCAAATTTCTTGCTTCCTTTATAAATGCCATTTACAACTTTATAAATATATGAAAACCATTTGAAAACAATTATTTACCCATTTCTTATATTTACAAAGAAGCTATTGAAAACATTAAATCCATAATTCATAATTTATAAATTTTATCTCAAATATCTTTCAACATTATTAATTAATTAATAATCATTTACTTTAAATATGATTTATTCAATTAAAACTCCTAAAATATTTATAACACTAAAATTTTCTATTAAACCATGTAGTACATAAATAAATAATATTTAAAAGGATATAGTCAACAAGGAAAAGAAGGAGGATTTCGAAAATAGAATATAGGTGGATAAATAAAGCTGAGCCGATAAGGTAGATTCAAAAGAATAGTATCGGGCATGAATAATTAATTCAAACCATAAGAATTTCAATTTCAAATATTAATAAAAAATTATTTGTTGGAAATACCTTTAAAATAAAATACTTTTATAACTCGATGTTTCAACAAGTTTATCCTCGTTCCTGCAGACTCTGGCAGTGCGTTGATCAGGCGCAAAGCTAGAATTCTCCAGGTACTTAGTAGACTTGTTTCAACACCCAGTGAAAATACTGGAAAAACTTTTAAAAACAGATATGGAAAGTACAATCCAAACAAAAAAACAAAACCTTTGTCTAACCATGGTTCGCAAATACACAATGGTTACGCCTGGATCCCCCAGGAAACAATCCATATCCGTAAGCTTTCTCAGCCCTGCAAGTTACGCCATGATGACTAGTAGAATGCAGGATACACAATGGTTACGCCTGGATCCCCCAGGAAACAATCTGTACCCCTAGGCAAGACTCAGCCAAGCAGTTGCGCTACTATTCGCGACCTACACAGATTGCAGGATACACAATGGTTACGCCTGGATCCCCCAGGAAACAATCCGTACCCCTAGGCAAGACTCAGCCAGGCAGTTGCGCTATGCATCTGCGCTCGTAAGACCATGGGTAATGCCATGGAATTCGATGGAAACTCGAGTATCATATCCGGAAAACCAAAAATCAGAGAAATATCGATAGAATGAATCCACAATGTGGCCACAAAGCGGATATCAAGCAGAAGGCACTTTCCATATCTTTACTTCGAAAATATATATCATATAGTACCTTTTCAAATCACTTTCAAATATCGTACTTATATAAAGTCCATTATATATAAGATTTTACTTTCAAATCAAATACCTTTCCAAAATCAATAGTATATCAAATCACACTTATATAGACTTTAATTATATAAGATTTCACTTTCAAATTGAGTACCTTTTCAAATATATAGTTTTCGAATCAACCTCATACTTATACAAACCAAATTTTTATATAAGTTCGATAACTCCCAAATCAGGTATTTAGTAAAAATAAGGTTCTCAAATTTCAATTTGTTTCAATATCAGTTCAGTTTCAAAATCATATACAATTCCACCAAAATTATTTCTTCTCAATTTAAATATCTTTAGTTTTAAAGTTTCCAACCAAGTTTCTAAATCAATATCATTTAAGTCAAACAATTCATTTCCAAAATCATCTTATATTTACATAAAGTCCATCTTATATAAGGATCAAAATTTTCAAAAATAAATTTCGCTATATGAAGAACCATATGGGATTGAATATCTTTGCTTTTATGGGTTATATATCTTTGTAATTTAAGTTGGAAATTTTTTTTAGTAAGCAAAGATATTCTAACCCGACAGCTTTCAATTTCAGCGTCAAAATATATCAATGATATTAGAATATAAGATGTACATACGTCATCATTTCGCAAAATCACATTCGATCGCTCGCTCGATCACACAAGTTCGCTTTCGAACTAGTATTGTTCATTCGACTTCCCTAATGCGGATTTCGATATGGTTTCTCGACTAGAAGCCATCAGTCTCCTTGCATAGCCATATACTACGATAGAGAATTCTAGAATCAAGCCCAAAATCCATATCAAATATTCACCATCAAGAATCGAATGAAAAATCCTAACACGAAATGGTGTAATTCACCTCGAACTTGTGTACTCAAACCTGGATCAAATTAATTATGCGAATAAAACAACATACATACAACTTATATATTTATTCCAACTTGTTAAATTTATAGTTTCATAAAGATGTTACTAAGTTAAAACATTTAACTAAACTTTATTCAAAATATTTGAAGACCAAATTCTTTTCAAAACATTTCAAATCTAAATTTCATATTAGAAAATTTTAAAATTGCCTTATTTATTTACTTAACAAAACAGTTTCAACTTATTTAAATCATATTACTACATACTTTAATCATACATACCAAACATATATACTTTATACGTTTCAAAATTTCTTAGCTTTGAAAAGTTAACCTTGATTTGGAAGTGCTTGAACCTTCAAAATAGTTGAAGAAATCATTTTCAAATTCAAGAGTTGGAAATCAACAACAAATCAGTAAATCAATTTTAATAGATAGGGTTATATCAAATCCGAAACTCAAGGACTGAACACCAGCTTACTTCAAATCATTTCAAATATATATATATATATACATACATATATCTTTCAAATATCAAATCTTACTTCGGAATTTGAAATCAAAATGGTTTCACAAAATCACTCGCATGGCAAAGCTATTGAAGTGGCCTATCCCCCACTTTGAAACTCGAAAATCAATGTCGATGATGCATGCACTCATCACCGAAATTATTTTCTAGTGACATAAGTGAGTTCTGGACTTCTATTTCCTCAAACTTCCTTTGAAATTTCTTCGAAATCATTCGAAACTTATTTAAAATCATTTGAAACATTTCTTATTCGAAAAATACTTTTAAATCCTATTATTATTATATATTTCAAAATCTTAAAACCAATTTTACAATACCGGGGTTCAATTCTCGAATTTCAAATTTTAAAATCCTTCAGTCATAAATCATTTTTAGATAAATCAAATTTCTTATATAATTTTCAAATTTACAAATCCTTTCGAAACCTCAAATACTCATTTAAAAAAAAATCTTTATCGAAAACATTTCACTTTTGTATATAGAATATAATCATACTTATCAAAGTAATAATTTCGGTTTAGAAAACAATTTCTAAAATACCAACAAACCCGATTTTTAAAGGATGATTCACGAACGGATTTCAGAACAAAGATAGAGATTCAAATTAGAGGAACTCTTAATCAATTAGAATTATGATTCGAAGATAAGCTCGAACGAAGATGAGATAATTAAATTTCAAAATAGAAGATGAATATACTTATATAAATCGCGGGCGACCTTAACCGGGTCAACCGTGACTTCAGGAACAAGATCGATGCAGAATTCCAAGAAAAATCAACATTCGATCGTAAGAGATAGCGGCACCTAAACCAAAGATATAGAAATCTCCGGTGAATCAATGCCAATTGTGAAGGAGTTTCACCCATTCACAAATCATTCAAAGATTGGTGGGATCCTATTCTTATAGAGATCATTCGAAGTGGAGTTATGGGATACTCCAGAATCACAAGAATACAAATATGGAGAGACAAGAATGAAGTTTGGAACTGCAAGGAACGTTCCAAAGTTCAAAGGAAATCGAGTCAAAAGGAAGAGATTCAAACTCGAACGAAAGTGATTCTGTAAATAAATTTACTATATATGCTAAGCTTTGCCTAGAGCCAAAGCTCTGATACCAACTGTAACGACCCGGTATTTTGGACCATTCAAATCGACAATAATCCACACATGTCTGACTTAAATAGTTCAAAATATCAGATTTTTAATTTAAAATTTGGCAAAACTCAGCATATACAATAAATCAATCACAGAATCACAGACACAGAGTAATAGAATAATACGCAGCGGAATAGATAAAATAGTAGTTCATGAAGCTACCATATAAACATCAGAGTTGAAATAAAATACAACAGATGCAGTGAAGTCTCCAGTACAACAGATGACTTCTCTGAACCAATCAACTAGAAGAGCTGAAAGCTGAGGCGATAGTTGGATCTCCAAAGGAAGCTCCAAACTCCAAAGGTGAGTCTCAAATGTTGTATCACTCGGTCTGACCCGAGCGTAAAGCAAAACACAAAACACTCGAGTCAGGATTAACATTCTTATATCAATAAATCGAACTCAAGTGAAATATCAACTGAAATACAAGTAACTTAAAGGATGTTTGGGATAACCATCCTCTAAGGATCTGTGGAACTATCTACAATGTAGAAATATACACTATAACACCGTGGTCATTTCAATTTAATTTATACTTCAAAACCCAAATATCATTTCATTTCAAATATATCTATTCTCCAAAATAGTATTAAATAATTTATAAAGTAAAGTATTTATAATTTCTCAAGTCTCACAAATCGATTCAAATTAACTCAAATTCCAAATTCAAATTTATTCAAAGCTCAATTCGTCAATTCAATTCAGTTCTCAATAGACCATTTAAATTTTTAATATATTTCAAGGCTTTAATATTCAATATTTTCAAAGTTAAATCTAACAGTTTCATATAGCTCTTGATTTAACTTCATTATTATTTAATCAGGGAATATTCACTTAATAAATTCAATATCATTTCATTTTTACTAAATATTTCCTTAAATTTATTTAAACAAGAAATATTCATTAAATTTCTTAAATCAAACCCAAGTTATAATCATATCTTAAATCTCAATTTCAATAAGTTTCAAATTGGTTTAATTAAATAAAATTATCTTTCCAACCTTAACTTATTCAAATTATTACCAATATCTATATTGAAATATAAATTTAAATACTTAACCATATTAAATGTACTAAACCAATCTTAACTAAATTAAATATTATTATTAAATCTATATATATATATATATCATTACAATTTATATATAATAATTTAAGAATCAACATTTATTAAAACCATATATTTCTTCCCAAATCCATAGAATTTATTTTCAAAATATTTATATATATGGACCAACGGTGTCTGTATATAATTCTATCATATGGTTAAGTGATACGGATATTTATCATTTCAATCCGAAATTTAAATATATACGGGTAGATATCATTCAACCCGTAATTCCAATTTCAATTCAAATGAAAATCGCTTGGGTTTATCATTTCAACCCATAACGATTTTCTCCTATTCTAAAGTCCGTTCGGGTATGTATCATTTCAACCCATAGTGAATTCTATACTAACAGGGAACTTGCAGAGTGATAACAGATAATATAAAATACAACAACAAGCATATATCATAAATAACAATATAATATAAACATCAGGATATGGTGTCATATCCCACAGGTGAACAGTTACAGATAATAGCATATATAACAATTTAAATAATTACAACAGCATATTTCAATTGTCGTTTCAATTGAAATCAAATTTAATAAATATAAGAACATTAATCGTGAGTGATTGCTCACCTTTCGAGGCTAGAGAGGATAGACAATGAAATTGAGTTACGAAATGCAAGCACGAATCCAAACAACAAGGTTGGCACGAATTCAACGATCAGAGCTGATAACAAGAATTTATGGAACAAATCAGAACGGAATCGATGAAGATAATTGATGTAAGTGAATTAACACATATATATAACTTAGAATATATATATATATATATATAATCATATTCTAAATCCAAATACATATTAAATTAAATGTATATATATATATATATATTCAAAAATTATCATTTCAAATTTAAAACACTTATACAAAATCAAACATATATATATTTGTATAACTTAAACATACTCATATAAAACTAACCATAGAACAAATGCAAACGTTTATAACTTTAAATCAAATGTATACATGCGTTGCACTATATAAGCATACTTATATTTTAAAATATATACTTGAAACATGTTATACTCAACACATATAATACTATATATACCTAGCTTAAATATAACAGATATATTGTCTTGCAACATGTTTTATATATATATAGACAACTTTATGTTTGAAATATTATATTAAAGCAAGTAAAATAAAATATATATGGTTACGAATCTGTATACACTTACTATAAACCCAGTATCAAGAGAACAGTTCAAAATATGTAAAATGTAAAGTAGTCTTGCATATTTATATTTATATACAAATACTCATTTATACATATTATACCTAGAGAGTCACCAAAACTTGCTTTATAAAGTATTCATATATATGCTGCAAATATAATAAAGCCTGTACCTACATACGAAGAACACTTTATATTATAAACAACTATCCTAAATTATCCTATCATATAAATATATAATGCCAACCCATACAAAAACAAACTATACGTTGTCTATGAAAACCAAAACATACTTATTCATCTGTTTATGTAGCTAAAAAAAACTAATATGTGTAACATGTGTAACTATAATCGAATTTTTTTTATATATATAAATATACATGTAAACTCACGTAACTCAATACTTATAAAATAAAACTATATATAAAATCTATATATATAAACTTACGTGACAAATAATATGGCTTATATAATAGTCAGATAATATATACTTATACCTTAATATACTTTCTTTAACAGAGGATGTACACAAAACTAATTGTAGATTTTAAAATTTTATAATACTCGTATAAAATCTGGAAACACATATATATTGCAGTGCCTAAAATATAGATCTTCAATGTCAAATAATATACATTACATATAAAACAAACACACTAGAACTCCCAGATCCAGATTATAACTCACGCATGCAAACATATGCAGATTTGAATAACGTATATTCTAATTGGTAAATACTAATATATAAAGTAAAACACACTATAATATATAAACTATTAATATAGACAATTAACAACATAATATACCTAGGCTGCAAGTGAAATTATACAAGCGAAAAGAAGAGTCCAGGGGGAAGAACCAGAGAGGCAGCGGTGACGGGTTGCTTTGGTAGGGGGTCACCGGTTAAGGAGAGGGATGGAAAGTGGGCAAGGGGAAGATCGGTGGTGGTGAGAAGGGGAGGAGGCGGAGGGGAAAGCGGGTGCGCGGTTGTTGGAGGTTGATGACCGTGTTGCCTGGCCGTGGGTGGCTGTTCAAGGAGGAGGGGATGACAGGCGATTGAAGTGGTGGTGGAATGGCCGGAGATGAAGGCCGAGGCTGGGAGGACGTTGGTTGTGGTTGATGATGTGAAGGAAGTGAGGGGTTTTGGCCTGCGGCCATGAAAGTAAGGAGCAGAAAAATGTAAATATGGTGGAGGAAAGGAATGGGCCAGCTTTTATATAAATATAAATGTAATATTACCTTTAAATCCAGTTGAACGTAACAAAAAAATGAGAAAGGAAAAGTCATAATTTGAACTGTTGGAATAGAAAAGGTAAAGCACAAATCCAGGGAATAATAACAGTGACCGCACGAGTTCTGCAAAGGTTATTAAATCGATTTATTATATGGCCAGTGGTTCAAATTTGAAAAGCAAGAGTATAAAATATTTATAAAATAAAAGGAATGGTAATGGTCTATTCCCTTGATTTCTATTTAATGACATAGATTATTAGCTTGAGCTGCACGGTAAAGATTTGAAAAGGATCGGGAAGTTAAAAGTCTCAATTTAAAGGTACCATTACATCGAACACTTTATTGCTTTCGTTTTGTTCCGGACCTCAAAATACAGAAATGAATATACCATAGAGATCAGCACGACGAGATGATCAAAACGGTATACAGATATTGGTGGTACGATCATCCGATCAAAAGTCGATAATCGGTACCGAAAAATGCTGCTATTCCGAACGGAAAAATCCAAACGGAGCTAGAAACGTGCGAATTTCACGAACGAATTTCGCAGTCAAATTCAGAGTGCTCTAAATAAATTTTCTCATGTTGACATATTTAGGTTTCGGAATACTTTTAAATTCAACTGTTATTAACCGATTTAAATTGAAATAAAATTTCACAATAAAATAACCTTCAATATTATAAGATAAAATTTACCAGTTGCTATGTTTAGGAAGACGTATTCCAAATATAAAATTTTTATTTTCAAATTTTATTGTTTAAAATTTCACAAAATTTCAATTAATTAAATAAAAAAAATCACTCAAAATTTTGGGTCGTTACAATTTACATCCCGAACATCATAGCGGAAAGAAATATATCTAGAAGGGGATGATCATATCCTAATTTGGAATGACCCACTTAGCCCTACTGCATCCAACCCTATTTCGGTCATTTCCGGTTGATGAGGCCAAAGAGGTAACGATTACATTTCACATATCACATCACTTTTGAATGCCATATTTTCCATTTCCGTTGATTACTAATTGCCTTTCACAAAAATACAACCCTTGAGCTCGTACGTCTCAAGGAAGTGTGTTAAGCTAAGAGAAGTTGCCTTCTCCGCCACCAAACAGAGGTAGATTTGTAAAAACCAATGTACGTAATCTCAGAAAATGCAATGTCAGACATTCATCCATACAAGTTGTCTAGGAATAGGACAAACTGAAGGTACTCTCCTACAACATCCTGTAGGGAAATCCCTAGGATTAGTAGCAAATTGTCCTTGCACTGGATATTTCATAACGAAAAGACTAATGCTACTATATGTATATTGGGATTTTAACCCCAAATGATCAACAAGCAGTCCTTCACTATGAAAATCCTAAACATCAATATCATCGACCAACCTGCACAATCGTCGTATAAATGTAGGTCCAAAGTGGCTTTTAGATAAATCTGATCCCTGTCTCTTCGCACCAATAATGCAAAAGCATTTCTCGACCTCACACAAAAACTAAGTCTCATAGACTTATCACGTCTCCAACTTTCAACTTGCTATCCTTTGGCCAAGAAGGAAGCTCGACAGATTGGAGTAATACTCTACACTACATGGATCAACATCCTCAACACAAACAATAATCAAGCCTACACAGATGGCTACGTGCAAAGTGTACGACTAAATAGTTCCCACATCAAGTCGAGGAACTAAAAATGGCCAAATTTGATAGTCAGTTATTTAACTATCAAAGCAACAAACAAATATTTAGCACCATAAGCAATCACTAGGCCCTTTTAATTAATCTTTTATTAATTAAATCACTTTCCAAATATTCACTTCAATTTATCTTTAAAAAGATATATTCTCAAAACCATTTCAATACTTCACTATTTGGAAAACATTTCCATATACTTATTTTAATAATAAGTGAATTCACAATTCTCTTTATTTTCAACACTTAGAAAATATTACGTATACTTAAATCATGATTAAGTATATATTTTATTCTTTAAGGAAACCATTCTCTTAAACATATTTATTTGGGTCAAAACGAATATTGCGTAAAACATTGTTACAACAACCCAAAATCATTAGTATAGGGATTCGATAATTAGATAGATATATAAATCCCATATACTATACAAAACACCTCCTTTCGAAAATCATTTACTATAACAACAGTGTTATAGTCGATGCTTTCCTTACTTCTTGAAAATGTCTATTTCAATAATGAATGTTGAAATCTATGTATTCGATACTTAACACATTTTAAAACATCTTCAAACCATTTAACTCCATCTAAAAATCACTTTTCAAAACATTTATTTAATTTAAAAGATTATTCACTGTCCAAAATCGTGAATATAATTCCTTAACCAAATTCATTGCTTCTACACATTTATTAAAGGATTATTCACTGTCCAAAATCGAGAATATATTTCCCATACCAAATTCAATTGATTTCGGATTTATAAAACAATATTTATAAAATAGATTTCTATTTTATAAAAACTTTAATTTATAAAATTCCTTTACTAACAAATTCCATTTATATTTCAATAATATGCCAAAATCCGATTATAAGTAAATTTACTTATAATTCTCTTTATTTACAAACTCATTCCATTTTATAGCTTATTAAATTTATAAATCTTATTTACTTATAAGATTCATTTATAACTTCATTTTAACACTTATAATACTCCTTTATATTTCCAATATATTTATTTATAAAATATCAATTTTATAAATCTTATATATAAATCGTTTATAATAAATCAAAAATCCCAATTTAACTTAATTTACAAAATAGTTAAATCCATACTTCAAAAATCATATTTTGCTTATACTTCACAAAAATCATAATTTTTATAACATAAAAATTATGATTTTTATTTATTTAAAATTAATCCATTTCTTTTACAATTCAAAAATCATATATTTTCAAAATCACTTTGAAATCCTTATTAAATTGAAATCATAAATTTGATCTATTTAAATCTCCAAAATAAGGCCCAATGGTGCGAAAGCGCTAAATAAGGTGATTCACATCAATCATATCAATCATGGCATCCAAAACATCATATATCTTATGCTAACAGCATATATATCAATATCTGTAAATAAAATCAACACTGGTGAGAAATCCAGTTGGATCCGTCCAACCCGTCACCTGTAACAAATGTGCATATGAGAAAATATGTACAATGTCCATTTCAAGACAGACGCGTGTACAAAAGGTCATCCGCTCATACATGGGAACGTATAGGGTCTCATCTGCTCCAATAGGCAGGTATATGTCCAAATACCAATCAATATATATATAATATATCATATATCATCCAAACAATCATCAATCAACACAAAATAAATTTATTCTCACTTATATAAAAATATAAGCGAGACAGAAAGAGTGAGTTGTACTCACTTTGGTTCCAATAGCCGTTGTAGGGTTTTATTCCGAATAAAATTAAAAAGATGTTTAATTTTATCCAAAATTTTCACTAGCTCCAATCAACTCCAAACCAGCTCCATCGCGTACTGTTTGTCAATACGAACCCGATGCAACTTGTTTTGTGCAAAACGGACCTCGTATGAAGTAGTTACAGCATTTCAAAGATTATACGAATTATTATATAATTAATTTCAATTTCTCTTTTTTTTAAACCTACGCAATCAAGGCCGTTGATCTCTAGAATTCAGATCTGGGCGGCTTCTTTTCTTTTCTTCCTCCCCAAATGAAACATGAGCACGAACCCAACAGCCGCCCTCCTTCCACCAATTATCGCGACCACCTTGACCATTCTGACGACGATCAGACAACGCCAAACTCCACTCCTCCACCGCCGTGAGCAACATCAAGCTCGGACCTGTATTTTTCCTTGAAATTCACCATGAACGGAAGCCAAACGCGAGAATTTTGACGTTGATCCGCTCAATTAAATTCGATTACAACCATTGAGATCGAAGATCTCATCGTGCTCTACAAAGTTGTAGTTGAACGTTTTTCGTAATTGTTTACAGATTGAGTGATAATTGAGAAGGAAGAATCAAGTGTTTATGGCCATTGAATGAAGAATAGAGGCTAGACCTAGGTTTTCTAGGGTTTGTGAAAATAGAGAATAATGAAGTCCTTTTATATAAATTTCGTGACACTATTCACCCGAAATTTTTTCGAACTCCAATCGAAGCATGTCGCCTGACGTTTATAATGTTTTACCCCTATTCTGAACACAATGGAATATACATCGGAAGCCAATTCCATCGTATTTGGAAGATAGGTTTTCAAATCGAATTATTTTAATTAAAAATTCACTTAAACGAATTTCTACGCGCTTCAGCTTTGCACGAGCAAACCATAAATCCGATTGACACAAAATTTGAAATCCTACAATAATATAACATTACGAATCCAATGAAACTGGTTTCGTCAAAATCCAAGATCGTATGAAAAATGACTATTTTTTTTTTGAAAAAGGGTTCAAACTTTTCTATTAAAACAATAATCCAAGTCCAACAAACAAAATACATGAGCCAAAAGCAGGCCCAAAGACAAAGATAACTCAATTACAATATAAAACAATACAGGCCCGAACTTAATCAGCCCAAAGCCCACCAAAACAGATAACCTCCAGATAGTTCGAGACACTTCTCACAGTAAAAGAAGGCAATACGACCACTTCAATTACTTCATATCTCTTCTCAGTACGAAACAAACTAAAAAGAACGGAAATGGCGGCCATCAAGGAGCAAACTTCTTCCTTTATTTTCGAAGAGAAGAAACAGCAGCAACCACTCATAAAGAAACAGACTACCGGGAGATCTACCATCCATCCAGAAACCACGAAGTAAGTAAAAATCTGAAATTATCTTCAATTTAGATCTCATGATTTCAGACTGAAGCTGATTTTGAGACCAGGACAGGGATACAAAAATTTCAAAGCAACCTACAAATTCACTGATGCTCGAATTCAGATCTGAGCTTCAACAGATCTGAGCTACTTACACGACAATGAAAACAGCAACACTTCCTCAAGACAACACTAAAACAAGATAAGTCTTTAATAACCCAAAAGATACAGCTTCTTTGTCCTCATTTGAGTTAGTTTCCTTTGCATCTTCTACTCTGACCACATACTGAAGCAAAGTCTTATTTGTCCAGGACGAGATCTCAATCACTTTGAGCAACCTGCAGATTTGTATACTTATATGCTAATTAATAGTTATAGATGAAAGAAAATTATAATGTAATTAAGAGAGAGGGAGAGAGAAAACAATGTAATTTATACAGGTACTCGAAACCTGAAGCCGGAAGACATAGGAACAAAAATATGCCAGGAGAACAGAAACTTATGATAAAGCTGATGAATCCCCAATTCAGCGTTGGGAGGTAAATCCCCATTTCAATGCTATATCTGTATTCATGCCAGTGATGTTCTTGAAATGTTTTGATTTTTCCATTCTGATATTCATTGTCTAGAAAAATTTTAAACAAATCTTCGACCTATCAGTAAAACGTTTCTGGAAAATCCTTCCATTTCTTTCTTTCCAAATGTGCCAGACGCAAACTGAAAGTGAAAGTTGAAACAAATCTGAATTGAAATTTTTTGAGCTAGAGATAGAAATAATTTTCTGTAAATCCTCCTTCAAAGTGAAAGAAAATAGACTCTTCGGCGATATGAAAAAAAATTTACAGCTCCAAAGCCAAATATTTCCTGTAAAATCGCATTGAAAAAATAGATGGTCTATATTTTCAATGTGACTATTATAGAATACACAATTATGATCCATCACTATCTGCTTCTGAATTAATCTTTCTTTAGTCAAAAGAAAATCATTTATGGCTTTAAAAAGGCATAACGCCATTTTAGGAACATGAATTTTATTCCAGACCATAGACGCCCAATACTTAATTTCAAACCTGGGTCGAACCGAGTTCCAAACTTCTTTAAACTGATAAGATCCATCCTTAGAGCACTTCCAGGACCAGAAATCCCTCTCCTTATTGTTATGAATCATGACACCTTCAATTTCTGTATGAATTTGAAATAAAAAACTATACAAATCCCACTTCCACTCACCATCTCTTAGAATCTTACTGAGCGACAAATTTTCTGTACCTATTCTAAAAGCTCTGTCCCTACCAATGCGTTCCATAATAGAACTCCCATTTAACCATGGATCATACCATAACGAAGTAGTTTTGCCGTCTAAATTGTTTAGGGAAAGGCACTTCAAAGCTTCATGTCTATTCTTCAAAATGAATTTCCACACTCCCGAGTCCTCCGAACGCTGGTTAATACCCCAGAAACTTTTAAGCCCTATATATTTACAATGCATAAAATCCGCCCAAATACCTTCTAAATTGATTACTTTCCATATCAATTTGATATATAGCGCTCTATTCATCTCTTCTAAGTTTCTCAATCCCATTCCTCCTTCTTTTTTTTGCCTACATAAAACCTCCCAAGAAATCTTACTACTTCGGCTTTTCCAAAGAAAGTTTAAAATCAAGTGTTTTATTTTTTGGACGGTAGCAACTGGAAGACAAAAACATTGCATCCAAAATTGTATTATAGGGTAAATGGTAGATTTTATAAGTTCAAGTCTCCCAGCTAAGCTCAACATTTTTGTTTCCCATCTGCCAATCCTAACTTTGATCTTCTCTATTAAAGGAGAACAATCCTTATCCCTCAAATTAGCACTAGACAAAGGAATACCCAAATACCTTATAGGAAGAGTAGATTGTTGAATGTTGAGGATCGTACTAATATCGGTGCAACACTCCACCCCTTTCCCAAAGAAAACATTAGATTTCTCAAAGCTTAACTCCAAGCCAGTAACCATCTTCATGTTTTTAAAAACATCACTAATAGCAATCGCAGTTTGAGTATTGGCTTTAGTAAAAAGAATGATGTCGTCAGCGTAAATAATATGAGTCAATTTATTATCAAAGTCTGTTACGGAAGAAATCAGACCTACCCTAACTTTTTCCTCCATCAGTAGCGTAAAGTATTCCATAACCAGGGTAAAAAGGATAAGGGAAAGCGGGTCTCCTTGTCTAAGCCCATTAGAACTCTTAAAATAACCGTGCGCTTCTCCATTAAAAATGATAGAAAAAACAGGAGTCTTAATTAAGTTTTCAATAATTTTCACCCATTTATCTGGAAAACCCAAGCTTCTTAACATATGTATGACAAAATCTCTATTAATCGAATCATATGCTTTTTTTAAATCAACTTTAATACACATATATTTGTTATCCTTTCTTCTGAGACCTCTTATTAATTCGTGAGCTAACAAAATTCCATCCCCTATTGATCTTCCTTTGATAAATGCCGACTGATTCGGGGACACCAACTTATCCAAAAAAGGACCCAGTCTATTACACAGGATTTTAGAGAAAACCTTATATAAAGTGTTACAACAGGCAATAGGTCTGAAATCAAGAATACAGGAGGAATGGTCTTTTTTTGGAATCAAGTGAATGAACGTGTGATTCCATTCTTTAATAATTAAACCCTTTTGAAAATTATCATTCAAAGCTTTGTAAATAATATCTTTCGAAAGATTCCAATGGGTCTTAAAAAACAATGAGTTAAAACCATCTGGTCCCGGAGAAACAGTATCTTAAATATCCCACAATGCATATTTAATTTCTTCCAAAGAACAACTCTCATTTAAAAAGTTAGCCCCAAATTCAGAAATAACCATTTTGCAAATAACTTCAGGAAAATGGTCACATAAGGGCCTATTATAAATTCGTTTGAAAAAATCAATAGCCGATTCAACAAACTTATCTTCCGAAACCACCTTACCATCGACAATTAAATTATTCAAACGCTTTCTACTTCTTCTGTTAGACATTTTAGCGTAGAAAAAAGAAGAGGCCTCGTCACCCAACATCAGCCAATCACATTTAGCCTTTTGTTTGGCAACCAGAAATTCTTTCTTGAGTGCTAAATCCAGATTTATCTTGGCATTTTGAAATTCCAAAGCTAAGTTGTGATCATGAGAATTTTCCAAAAGTTTCTGGAGTCTTGAACAGTTCTCTCTCTGAATATTCACCTCTAGTTTGATATTACGAGATTTAACACTCCATCTCTAAAGTTCTCTCTTAATATTTTTGAGAATGTTAATAATTTGATACAAAGGTCTGTCTGTGTGATTAATAACCCAAAGTTTTTCGATCAATGGAAAGTATTGATCGCATAAAGACCAATGATTCATATATCTGAAAGGACTATTCTTAACCGTAGGCTTAGAGAAAAACAAAACGAGAATAGCATTATGATCACTCACCGATGGAGGTAAAAATTCAGCCGATAAGTCTGAAAATAAGTTAATCCAATCAAGATTTGCAAAAACCCTGTCAATTTTAGAGAATATGTTTCGACTCGGACCCGACCACCAAGAAAATTCATAACCTATAATATTAATCTCATTAAGACCAGTATAAAAAGACATTTCATCTAATTCAAACAAATTACTAAAAGAAACTAGGTTACCTCCCTTTCTTTCTGAGGGGCTGCGAATGCAATTAAAGTCCCCAAGGACCAGCCATGGCCTATAAATATTGATAGCATCCTCCTGCAAATTCTTCTATAATCTTTTCCTTAATTCAACAAAATTTTGGGCGTAGACAAAGGTCATATTACATTTGAACTTTGAGGAATTGATTAGTTCAATGGTAATGTGTTGATCACTCATACTAATAAGATTGAAATCCCAAGCATTTCCGTCAAAAAGGATCATTATCCTGCATTTATAATAACATGAAACGTTACTAATTATTTTCCATCTGTCATCCAACGCTTTTTCCAGCTTCATAATCTCTGAAAACAACAACTTATTTTCTAGAATACCGAAACAGCTTATATTATACTTATCAATGAGTTTTCTCACTTCTCCCATTCTGTTAGGGTTGTGAAACCCTCTAACGTTCCAGTAGGCTACTGTCATTATAAAACCTTGTTATTGTGGGTCCTCAAAGACCTACTGCTAGAAGACTCCCCTTTGTCTTCTGAAGTAATACCTAACATCTGAACCCACTTGGGATTCTTACGAACAAGCTTATCCTTCTGAATATTGTCAAACTCTATATCTTGAGGCTTTGGAAGAAGTTGTTCCTCCATCACCTCCTGAACTGTGTCTACATTATCATAAGTATTCTGTTCCTCTGCCACTTCAGTCGTTCCTATATCCTGATCCAGATTATCTGGTACTTGAGAGAAAATACAAGGATCAATACCTCTCCTAAAATTAACATTATTAGTTATACAGTCATCAATAACTAAATCATTAGAAAATAAGGATATTGGAAGAGAATTGTGATCCAATGATGACGAAGGGCGTTTCAGAATTGATATGTGAGGCGATGGTGATTTCGGAGGAGTTCAACTCAGATCTATGGCTCCCGGGGTAGTTGGAGATGCAGGAATGAATGGCTCCCTGGCTCCTTGATCAGGAGGAACTTCCGACCTGGCCAGAGGAACATTGAAGCAATCTTCTCTGACTCCTATTTCGGTAAGAGTAACATGTTCTGGCTCTGACACTTCTAAAATTGCCCCCTCACCGCGCTCTACTGAGGATGCAACTTTTCCCAAATTCTGATCCGGGGGTACAACTTCTTTAACATTTGTAGATTTTCCCCTAGCTTCTGGGTCCAGCTCATAAGAAACTTTCTGTGACCTATCCTGAGTTCCATCAGATGGAGGGCAGACAGCAGTAATGAATTGATTTCCTTGATGCACATGAGACTGCACGATATCAGCCATAAGATCACCACAAGGGACTTCCGTCCCTACGTCACTGATGACTCCATTATCAGAATTACCGGTAACAGAGGGACATCCAGCATTCAACTCCTTTTCAAAATTATTAGAAATCTCAATTCCTCCTTCCTCCCTTACTGTATCCGCATGTTCAACAAGACCAAGATCTGAAAGACTTTCCTTATCAGAGGTGACTGCTTGGGTCCCTTTAGGAACCCAAGACTTAGTCATTGGACATTCAGCAGTTACATGTTCGAAACACACACATTTGCCACAGATGGGAGGAGGGTTTTCATATTCTACTTCCTAAATGAAACTCCTCCCATTCTCGTCCCTGCCTTCAATGGAGTTAGGCATACCATAAATAACATTAACCTCAACCAAAACTATGGCGTAGGCTAGTCTAGATTTATTTTTCGTGGCCTCATCCATCTTTATAGGAACTCCTATGGTACTAGTTAAAGCGCTAATAGCCTTATTGCCCTATAATTTGAAACTTAAACCCGGAAGTCTAACCCACATAGGCAGAGAGGTAAGAAGATCTCTATCAGTTCTCATATCTGGGGACAATCTCTTCATAATGATCAAGTTCCGGTCCATAAACCAAGGACCTGATTTCAAAATCTTATTGCAGTCCTCCTCCGAACCAAATCTCACTACAAAAAATCAATTATTCCTAGAGTGAACTGAGAACGGCTTCTTAGTTGCCCAAACCCTGTTGGCGTATCCCTCAAAAGTTCTGAGCCATGGTTTATACCCAACCACATACAATAAAATGCAAAAATCCCAACCTCCCTCCGCTTCTTTGATCGCTTCAGAAGAAAGGGAACCTATCCTTTTACCATCCGCTACTGTAGGCTCTATAAACTCCAGATCCAGGTTACCTAAATCACCAACCGCTCCTTCTTTCACTGCCTCACTGTAAGAAAATTTCTTTGCATTCTCCGAAACGGTGAAAATTATTTTTGGAATACCTCCTGACAGCGGAACTTTCTGCTTAGAAATTTTTGGCTGTTTAGTAACTGTCCGCCCAGCATGATCCGGAAGCACCCTCCTACCCGAGTTTCTATCTGATCTACTCGATCTTTGACCTCCCAGGTTAATCCTCTGATCAGGACCCGAAGAAGCTGGAGCCTTGCCCCTTTTCCTTCTTACCTCATCCCAACCTTCATCATCCCGCAGAGATCCCATGGTTCCAGATTTGTGGAGATAGAAGTGAAGATCGAAAACAGAAAATAGCAGAGATAAATAAGATTGCTTGGAAGAAATGAAAGAAAATAGGAGAAAAGGGAGAAACCCTAATCTCCAGATCTAGATCTATTAAAATGACTATTTTTACACGTTAATTAAATATTAAAATTTCCAATTTCAATAAATTAACTTTTAATTAAATTTCAAAAGTTACCTAACTCCATTCTAATTCAAATAGAATTTAATTCAACTTTATAAATCATTTTCATTCACATTAAATTAAAAATCAAATTATTTCTGCAATTTCAAATATTAAATTAACAACTTAATTATCCAAATAAATCAGGATATTTGAAATATAAGTTATTCAACTTATAAAATTTACTTGTAAATATTTAAAATCAATTAAATATACGAATTTTGAATGACTGAAATTCTGGGTCGTTACATTCGGTTACGTACTGATAATTATTGGATAACTACGAAATGACTCGCTCGATAGTTTTTTGTTGGTTAATATAACTACGGTCAAACAGAATATATCGATGTGACAAAATTACAAAGTTCTCTTGACTTAAGAATACTGTTGATCTTCAATATGGAAGCTCCTCCTTGATTATAGTTAAATCGTGGCACGACGTCCATCGATTGACTATATACATCGAGTGGAAGCATTAGAAGTGAAACGTTATTCAAGGGAGGATTAGTCTTCTTAGTTATATGAGGTTAGTATCACGATCAACTGAAGTCAACCCAAAGTCAAAGTCTCTGTCAGAAAGTTCGATTAATAATAATTCTTATTATTGAACCAAGGACTTTGTGTTTTGACTATAGAGTTGAATATGGATGATATTGGAAATTTGATTGTTACCAAATTCCATAATTCCAAGTGATATAGTTTTGATGAAGAGAATTAGTGTAGATAATAGTCATAATCGGATAACGCTTAACAAAGTAAAATTAGATTTTATTGAAACCAAATAAGCGGTAAATTTGGCCAAAATACCACATCATCTAATAAGTGACGTGTGAATGTTAATATTCGAATAGTACGGTACTAATCGGTGATCAATTTTACATTTAAAGAGTCATACAACTGAATCGTTGAGTACTCTTTTGACCACATGATTTAATTCATTTATAATAGTTATAAATCAATTAATATTTATGAAATATTAGTTATAAAATTTTATTTTAATTCGTTAAACAATATTAATTAATATATTTATTATAGTTGTAAATGTATTAATTGATATGCGATATCGATACACATTTAAATTGGATTTAAATGTGTTGAATATTGAATCGGCTTTAAATGGGTCTGAAGCCCATATTAGGGCATCTGAGTTCGGCCATACATAAACTAGGTGGGGGGAGGCTTTGACTTGTAGAATGGGCTAGGGTTTTGATAGGATAAAAAAGAGATTGGGTTAAAGAGAAAAGTGGATCTGGATCCTAACTTATATCTCTAGTCTCTCCTCTATAAATAGATCATGACCCTCATTATTTTTTTTGACTTATGGAAGCCTCCAATAGTTCTACCTCTAGCCAAAATTCATCCTCCCTCTCATCCGTTTCCAAGCTCAAATCAAATTAAAATAAATATTATTCAATAATCGATGGTCTGCAATTCGGGAGAAAGAGCCTTCAGAATTGGAGTCTGATTCGGGAGTTTATTTCAATGCTTCAAGATGTGGTCCTTTGGCATTGGTGAAAGGTAATTATTCGATCTATGATTATATACTAATATTTAGATAATTTACATATCATTTATTGCTTTGTTAGTTTGGTGACGATCCTAGTATTTCTGTATATATCGTCACATTTATAATGGTTGTTTATTTACATGCTTATATATTTTAAAAAAATTATGACATATATATGCCTTGAAACTCATGGCTTAAGTTAAAATAAAATTTGATTTTTTTATTTAAATTAATTTAATATACATTATTTAATTAACATAAACATTATAATTTCAATGTTAAACATTGTATTATACAAATTAAGTTTAAAATTATATATAAATATTTTTATGCCTAAAATATTTTTCATTATAAAAATTAAATTTTTAATGTATATAAATATTATTTAATTCAAATCACTTACATAAAACTATAAAATAAAATAAGTTATCATATAAAATATAATTTAAATTTTATAAAATCATTTTCACACTTGATAAACTTTTGCTTGTGAAATTTTTTTATATATATTAATTAAATATTAAAATAAATGCCTAAATTTAAATTTACTTTTAAATTACAAAATATATGTTGAAATATTCAAATGCTATAATATTGACTAGATTTTTTATATAAAAATTAAAACATAAATTATAATTTAGAAACATATATATATAATTTTATTTTCAATCGGAAATTTGAATTGAATAAATTAAAAATAATTAATTTTACCATAAGCATTATTAGGTATGTATATATATTTTAATATATATATTTTATATATGTATTTCCTTCATATATATATATATATATATATATATGATTATTATTAAACTATTTATAAGAATATATATGTATATATTTTATATGAAAAAATAATTAATTTTGTTTTCGATTTTACAACAAAATAAATAGCTACAATTTTGTACTATATTTTAAATGTTTTTCATATACATAATTATATATATAAATATTATAGATTCTATATATATATTATTCAAAAATATATACATATATATGTATATGTGTATATATATATATTTGTAATGTTTTATATACATAAATTAAAGCATATAAGCATACATTTGGGCGATATATTTGTATACTAAATGAGTTAACATGTCTGCTGTAGTGTAAATCATAGCACTTATACATGGGCAGATTGTTTTATCACACATGCACACACACACATATGTGTGTGTATGATACACGTATATATATAATATAATATAATATTAATTACATAATATAAAACTACCATAAATATATCAGAACAGAAAACAGAACAATATCAGAATCTCACATATCGCAGCGGAACAATATATAATAGATAAATGAATAATCTTTAAAACAAAGAACTATATCATTTTATACATACATCAATCATCAGAGTCAATATACAACTTAGTACAACAGTGGACAGTTTTATACTTGTCCTCATACAGAATACACAGCGGAATAAATATATCAGATACAAATACTACGTCTCGCCATCCAGCTTATCTCCCAAAGCTCCAGAATATCCAGAATATCCTGATAACATAACTCTAGGCTGCCCGTGTGGAAATTGGTGGGCACCCAGAGTTTAGAAGGGAAACAATAAACTCCGGGTCAGTCATGGAGACTGGTGTGAGATCGTAAAACAGTTATTCTTTAAAATAAACAACAGGATAATTTTAAAGTCAATTCGAAATGCTTTTGGAAAATGAAACTACCATAAGACCTCCCACCACACACACAATGCAAACGCAGAATTGGAGGAGATTTCTTCTTATGATAGTCAAAGATGCTTACTACGCAAAAATCAAATTCTTTTTGATATTATTATTAGTGCATAGTGTAGAAAACATTTCGAAAGTATAATATTAATCTTAGCCAACATACGACCAGTATCGTATGCCTACTATAGCTACAATTTAAACAGTGGTGACCACCGTACGTAAATGGCAGGTTCTACAACTAATACCGTACAAGTCACGTATTAGAGTTTGGATTTCCAACAAATGGTCAGGCTAAGGAACTTCCTATCCACGATGGGTACGTCCCTGTAATAGACGACCCGAGAACCTAACCGGATCTCTGCCAACACAAGGCCGGGTTACCTCTGCAAAAATAGGTAACTACTGACACGCGTATGCCATCCCCCAATCGTAACCGATCTTCCCGAGGATCCCCGATTTCCAACAAACCACATAGATAATAATGCAGCAACCACATAGGTTAAGTATCTGGGCTCCATACCATGATACCACCTCTATCCAGAAGGAATGACATACACTAAGGGGCGCTACTCCCTAGAACCTTGCTGCATCCTTCCTGTTTCGACCATTTCCGGGGTGTGAGGCTCGACGAAGTCTCGTCCACAAAGCTACGCTTTCTCAAAAAGCCCTGCTTCGGGTCAAACAAAATGATCAACCTATGATCAAAAAGATATAAGATCAAACAAATGATCATATCACAAATGATCAAACACTGATCATTTCACAGCAACACTCAGTATGCCACGTTACCAAATTGGGATATATCGCTGATAAATTTCAACTACATAACCTCTGAGCTCGTACGTCTCAGAGAAGGGTGTTAAGCTAAGAGAATAAATTCTTCGCCACCAACAGAAATGTATTTGAAAGAAATCAGCTTTATATCTCAAATTGTAACGTCAGACACACAATCCATACAAGTCTGTTCCGGGATCGAACAGAACCGAAGGCACTTCTCACGAAGCCCTTGCATTTCCGGATAATTTTCTAATCACGTCCGGACTTTCCGTCACTAAGGGTGATAAAACCTCTAAACCGGAGATCAGCCGATGTAGAGTAACTCGACGGTAATCCTTCCGTTTTCAAAAATATCCGGTCTTCAACACCGGTCTTCGAATGCAATTCATAACGACGTATCACATATTCGGAATGGGTTATACGACCCCATGGTCCTTTCCCGGCTAACCCGAATAGTGAGCGCTTATTCAAAAATAAGTGTGGCATTCAAATTCATCCAATCACAACAAATACCTACTCAAGGTAATTATTGATAGTCGGTTATTTAACTATCAATAAAGATGCGCAACATCATCAGATTCCAAATAATTTTCCAAATTATTTCATCTTTAAAAATATCTTTACTAGATATAAAATTTTCCACACTTAACCATTTGAAAACAATTTCAAATCAATTTCCACTCTTCAAAAATAAATCAATATTTATTTTTAAACAACTTCGCTTTCTTTTATAAATTCCGTATCGAATTTATACTTTCGAATATCTACTGATATTCGATTTTCAAATCGTTTTCATTATTCAATTTCAATTTATCTTTACAAGGATAAATTCTCAAAACGTTCATTTCATATTGGAAAAGCAATTCCATACTTATTTAAAAATAAGTACTTTCACAAATCTATTTATTTTCAACATTTGAAAATATTCGATATACTTAAATCAAATTAAGTATAATTTCATTCTTTAAGGAAAATATTCTTTTAACACCTTTATTTGAGTCAAAACGAATGTTACGTAAAACATCGTTACGACGACTCAAAATCACTAGTATAGGGATTCAGAGTTAAGATAGATGTATAAATCCCAATACTATATAAAACATTTCCTTCCGGAAATCATTTACTATAACAACAATGTTATAGTCCACCATTTCCTTAAATTTCTCAAAAACGTCTATTTCAACAATAAATGTTGAAATCTATGATTTCGATAGTTCACACGTTTTAAAACACCTTTTAAAACAATTAACTTCATTTCATAATATCGCTTTCCCAAAACCCTATCCATTTTACTTAAAAATATATTCACTGTCCAAAATCGTGAATATACTTCACTAACCACATTTCAGTCTTTTCTACACATTTTATTTCAATAAAAATTCGCTATTTAAAATCGCGAATATATCTTCTTTAATGTCCTTCTATATTTAATTTATCAAATCCAATTGATTTCGAATTTATAAAACAACGTTTATAAATTCTATTTTCTATTCTATAACAACTTCGACTTATAAATCTTCTTTTTATCAACTTCTATATTCTACTTATCAAAATAAGTGATTTCAGATTTATAACCAACTTTTATAAATTCCAATTCCATTTATTAAAACTTCAATACCAAATCAATTTCAATATTGATTTCTAAATTTATTTTCAACTTTAAATAAAAGATTCCATACTGATTTCTCAAAGTTCTTCTCCAAATACTAAATCAATTACAGATTGATTTCTAATTTTATTTATCACTACTAAATAAATTCCTTATTTTTCTCAAATTACTCAACATCCTGTTTTTTTAAATGGATTCTTTAAATTGAAATCATTTTACATTGATTTCCCAAATCGTTTCAACTTACCAATTAAATTTCTAATTGGATTTCCAACTTATCTCCTTTTAAATAAATTCCTTTTAAAGAAAATATATTTCAATCGTTTCTTTCAATCTATTTAAAAATCCAAATTCTTAAATTAAATTCTTCAATTTATAATCACTATTTTACGAAATCCATTTATTTAACATTTTCACTTGATTCTGGAATTAATTCGATAAGATTATAAAAATTAACTTTTTATACTTTAAAATTTTCTTTCTTCAAAATTTATTCAATTTCTAAAATTGATTCACTTAGAAATTTCTACTTTGATTCAAAAATTCAATTTCGTTTATTTTTGGAATCCAATGATATCAAACATCCATTCAGCTAAATTTTAGCTTTCAACAATTTCCAGACATCAATTCAATAACATCAATAATCATTCACAGATTCATACCACAGTATAAATAAAATCAATCAATGTGAGGGGTCCAGTTGGATCCTTCCAACCTGTTTCCCTGCATCCAAAGACGTCAGCACAATACCAATTCCGCTCCAATACGGAATTATCGCGGTATATGGGTTTTATAAAAATCCGCTTACTAACGGCGCAATAGGGTCTCATCCGCTATACGAGGCGGGAAATCATCAATCCAATATATACATATGCCAATATGTATATATTGCTATATATATAATAGATATCTCCTATCATATCTAATATCACAATCAATAGCAATCATCAATAACTGCAAAAATTCCACTTCGAAATTTTGAGTGAGAAGATCTCACCTTTGCTTTTATTTTGCAATCCCATTTCCATTCCAATTTGTTTTCTCCATTTTTACCCTTGAAAAATAATTATACAATTTTATTAATATTCGAATAAGTCGAACGATTAATCATTTTCATTTATAAATTTAATTACCAGTAAGTTTATTTTAAACTAACAATATAAGTTTTTGAACCGATTTCTCTTACCAATTTAATTAAATCGAATAAATAAATTTCCACTTGCTAAATTAAGTTAACTAGTGATTAAAATAAAATTTAATAGGTTGACTTAACACTTTATTCTCAAATCCATTATTTAAAAATAAGCTAGTATATTTATTATCTTTTGAACTACCTATATATTATACATATTTTATTTTATTTCCTAAAAACTACATATGTACATACATCTCACTGTTATGTGTTTATAAATTAAAACTGCATATTTATGTCCCTAACCAAATTTACATTTTTCTTCGATATATATTCAGATAAATAAACAAATCAATACGAAAATCTTACTGTAATTTTTTCCTTGCACATCTATATTTACAAAAATAATCTATAGATTTCAAATACTAATTAGATTAATACCTTACTGCAAATATATTATTACTGCATACGTTTTTCTGTCGATATTTATATACATATAAATGTCTACCTTTTTATACCAGAAATTTTTTGTGTATATATATCTACTGTATAGCACATAGAAATATTTCCGGATTTAAATCAATTTGAAAAATAAAAAAACTAATTACCTTAAAGAAAATCGTGAACCACCAGAAATTCATCGAATTCACGACAATGAATTCGAGCGCCTGAACCAACTACCACCATCGAAGTCTTCCCATTGACCATCGCAATGCCTCGCTGATAAACCCCAGCTTCGCCGTCGTAACCCACATCAACTACCACGAAGTCACGCGACCCCCCCACTCGAGCCAGTCTTCACGTACGCGAGCACGAGCCCGAGCCCCCTGCTCCACGCCTCGTGATGCCATCCCACGCCGCCCCTTGCTTCGCCTCGATTCGCAACCCATTGCCGTGCCGCCGCAGCTACTCCCTAGACCCCATGCGACGCCGCGACACCGAGTCGATGACCAGGCCACAACCCGGAGCTTCGCCTCCCACTCCACTTGGTCGCGAACGAATCACGACCCCATGCCTAGCCGCGATTTGATTTTAAGATTTTGATGAGGCTTCGGCCATTGATTTTGATTTTGAACGAAAAAAATCGTTTTCGTTTTGATTTGTTTATCTTTCGTCTGATTTGAATCTGAAAGGAATAAGGGAGAGGGAAAACGAGATTATCAGAGAGGGGTATGGTTATCACGATTTCGTTCCATGATTTCTGCGTGATACTAGGCGTGCTCTCTGGCGTGAGATAAGGGGAAAACGTGGTGATGTAAATAAATATATATTTAAATTTTAATTTGAATCTCATTTTATTCTAACGCGTTTATCTATCGTGTGCTCACGTAACAAGTCCGAAAAATACGAAATTGGAAATCCAGTAATAATACAATATCACGGACCCAATGGAACTGGTTTCGTCGAATTCCGAGACTGTTTGAAAAATGACTATTTTTAATTATCGGTTCAAACCGTTAAATTCCAAAACTGAACGAATCACTTCTAAATTCGATTCTGAGAGTTCCATTATCTTCAGTTTTATAAATATGAATTTTAAAAGCTTTTGGAATATTTTTCTTCAGCTTATAATTGAAGATTCAAATTTTTATTCAACTCCAATAGATTAAATTTTAAAGTTTAATCGTCAATTTCAAAGTTAAATCGGGGACTCAAATTAAATCATCATTCAAATATTTAAAATTAATTAAATATTCTCAATTTAATTTGTTCAAAATTCTGGGTCGTTACAGTAATGTCTGAGTAACATAAGCATCTCTACGACTTAAGATTTGGTCACTTGTCCATGAACGAAACATGCTTTGTATTCATAAAAGCGTACTTGGAGGTTGAAAGTGTTAATTGTTATCTTTCATAAATAATGATTCGATGGTATTTGACCTTAAAATGATGAATGAATTGATACAAAGCTCACAAACGATCGAGAACAAGTTTGTACAGAGAAAAGTGATGAAAACATCTCAGTATATTGATCGGTATCTATCCTTGTCATTGATTGAAACTGGCCCATAAAAGCTTCAACTCTTAGTGAACCTTTGGTGAATTCTATCTTTGGGACATGGAAGAAAGCTTAGACATGAAGTAGTGATGGATTCATAGACAAAATATATATTTTAGATGGATTTTCAAAGAGCTCAACTTCAAGGCCCCGACTCATTTATCTACGCCTAAAAATATTATGGGACATTAAGAAAGAAAGTTAGCGGATAATTTTTCACCAATGGAAGGTTATACCATTTTTAATCTCAAATCGGGCTCAAATTTTGGGACTTCAATTGTACTAACATCAAAAATTAATGAAATACATTGTAAAAACATATTAAAGTAGACGTAAGTAAAAGTCAAATCACTATAATTCATGTTTCTTGCTTTACATTTTCCTTCATATTCTACATATCTTTCTTATTCTATATATCAAAAATTTATGATTCCAAATTCAAAACTCATAAACTACGTAGATAGTGGCTAAATCCACATTAAATTTCAATAAACGATTACATATTGAATTTTTCATTATTCATAGCCTCATTGGATAGTTGGACCATATTTTTTGCTAATAGATTAACAGTCGTTGGACATCTAAAATAACTAACTCAAATGGGAAAACACGAAGTATGTAAGACATCCAAATTTATTTGAAGCTCACTCGACTAAAAGAAAAGAAAAGATTACAATCCAACCAATTCTACATTCATTTTATCGTAGTAAATAATTTATTCATCAGTTGCAACAACAACTGTGACCATTTGCACTAGGAAGACACAATGAGCTAGGGTCATTGCAAGCCTTTGCACAGTCCTCATCAGTACCACATTTTGGCTCACTTACGCAACTCATATCACCTACAAAAGGTCGTAAAACAACTTATTTACCTGCTTTATTGTAAATAATATTAAAATTATGCAAACAAAGTGTTACTTGCAACTAAGTAAATGACATCAATAAAGCTCAAACAATCAACCGAAAATATAAGAAAAGAAACCTAATCAATTAACCAAATATTCATTTGTTATGTGAAATATAATTTTGTTACGCTTAGGAAAACTTTAAAAATATTCACACCAAGTCTAACTCTAATATTTATAATCTACACTACAAAAATATTCTCAATCAAAACTATAAGACATGGTGGAAAAAACTAAATTATTTTAGCATTTAAAGTTTTCTATTATAACCAAATATATAGTAAAAATTGGGTAAATGTAGTGTGAAATTGGCTAGAGAGTGGTAGATCATAATAAATTAAATTATTATAGAGTTCAAAAACTAATCACTCTTCTCATATACAAAAGTAAAGCATAGCATATTTGATATTTGTATAAAAATATGAATATCTCAAGTAATTGACTTGGAGATTGACAAGCACCATTGTTCCAGTGGTTAAGTGATTCGACTTTTGTAACGACCCCGAATTTTATATATATTTAAATTGATAATTAATTTAATTTTTGAATTAAAATTATGAAATTAATCGATAAATTGATGCGAGTTTCCCCGAGTTCAAATAAATTCTATGTTAAATCATTTAAAATATAAATATTGTATATATATATGTATATATGTGAATATATATGTATAAGGGCATATATGAGTAAATTTGAATTTATATATATATACATTGAAATTGAATTTAAATCTTAACTAAATGGGTTAGAAATAAATATAACAATATAAACATTAAACACAAGTATGAGAATAAATAATTTTAAATTTAGAATTGATGGTTAAGTTAAAAATAGGAATAAATGAAAATAAATGAAATTTTTTGACAACATTTTAAAATAGAGATTCACTTATATTATAAAAACAAAGAAAATACAAACACTAATATATATTCATATATGAACACTTGCAAAAGAATGAAACAAAAATATAAGTATGTAGACAAAGTATAAGCAAGTGAAATGGCTTGCAAAGGAAGACAAAGCAAAAGAAATAAAATAAGCAAATTTGTACAAGATAATTAATGCATGAAACATCAGCCACCAAATGAAGAAAAGAATCTCTGGCCAAACTTTAAATGAAAATATTTTCAGTACAAAAGGAAAAAAATCTCTGATGTGTTGTACAAAACTTATTATCACCTGTAAACTCAAATTTATACACATATCCCTGTATACTTCCTCATTTCAGTTCGTTCAATTATAAATAAGCAAAACTGAAGTAATATCATCTCAAAATTTAAACAAAATTCAATTCAACTTAAACATCAAAACAAATCAAATGCAAACCAGAGGATTAGAGGAAAGCTTCAGCAAGCAAAGCTCAAGCCTGGTTTCACATTTCACACTCTGTTCTTCTTCCTAAATCACTGTGAGTAAACCTTCTTATTGAAAGCTTAAGTAAATGGAAATCTGATTTCCTATGAATTACTGGAATAAAGTATGCTTTGCATGTATATATTTAAGTGTAATCTATGTATATATGATTGTGTTTGAAGTGAGCATGTCTGTATGCATGTGTATATCTCTGTTTCATGTTACAGAGTTTTAAATTAAGCCAAAATTCAAACTCTCTTTAACTAATCTCTGTTAGGTTTTAGTTTTCAGATCAGAAATGTTTGTTTAGACATAGATTAAGTTTCAAAAATAAATTTAAGTAAAATTAGTTAGAATTTTAATTGGAAAATGGAAAAGACGGTAAGAATTTTAAAACATGTTAAAATCAAATATTTTGATTTGATGATTCAAGTATATAACTTGAATCGACTTTGAACTTTATGATTTTTAAAAGGAAATTCATAATTTATAGTGTTGTATCGAGTGAGGAAATCGGAGTTGACCAAAAAATAGTTTTTGGGAAGTTTCTGGTGATCGGAGAATGATTGGGTCTCGAGATTGTGGGTGAAGTTAGCTGGGAGGTTGGCGAACCTAGGAAAAATATTAGGTGGATTTTTAAATCACTATGGTGGCTGAACATTGGCAAGGTAGGGTTTAATGCCCAGTTTGGTCGTTGTTGTAATCGAGACATATTCGGTGATCGTAGGTTGACCGGAGGGGATCAGAGCGAAGGGAATCAAAGCAGGGGTCTGCGGCGGTGGTTTAGGCGTAATCGCGAGGTGTCTAGTGTACATAGGCGGTGGCACGGGGAAGTTTTGTCGGTCGTCTTAGTTTCTGTAGTGTGCTGGGTAGCTCGTTTTGATTTCGTGGTGAGTTCGTGGGTTCTGGGTGATTAGATTGTTAAGGGAGGTGGTCGGCGACGTGTCGATGGTCGCAGCGTTGGTCAGAGTTGATCGGAGCATGGGTGCAGGTGCACGGTGCACGTTTGTATCTGATGATTGTGGCTGTGTGTTTCGAGTTTGGGGAAGATGAGTTTGGCTCGGGCTTGTCTCGAAGTCGTTGAGGGATTGTCTCGAAGGAAGACGAGAACGCGAGTGGCTTCAGTATTTTTGCTTTGGGCCCGGGTATTTTGTTAAGTGTGTATTAACTAGGTTTTAAAGATAAAGTAAAAGAATGAACAAGTTTTGAAAAGCAAAAGTAGGAAGCTTGAGCAAATTTTCAAAACAGA
Organism: Allium fistulosum; assembly: GCA_030737815.1. NCBI lineage: Eukaryota > Viridiplantae > Streptophyta > Magnoliopsida > Asparagales > Amaryllidaceae > Allium > Allium fistulosum. Next base: position 533,001,946 of record CM060904.1, read on the forward strand.
TTTTGACTTTAAAACCAAATTTAAATTTTAAACATTTTTAACCCGTGTTTTAAGATAATTGTTTTAGTTTAAATTTGGATTGATAAAGGTTTATAAGTAAGTCATTTTTAAATTAATTAACTTTAATTTAATAATTATGCGATCATTAATTTTAAAATTAATTCTTAACTTATTTCAAGTAAATAATGTAATTAAAAAAGCTAATTAAGATTAAATGATGTTTTAATTAACCTTAATTCCCTGAATAAATTTATACTGTTAATGATAATTTAATAATTAATGATTTATAATTACTTAAATCATTAAAGAATAATTAATTAAGGGTTAATTAATTATAAATAAAAGGTTAATTAATTAAAATAAAATTGTAATTAGTTAATGTTAATTAACCAGGGTTAGTGACTAATCTGATCAGATAAATAAATTAACCTTATTTCTAGATGATTGTATTCTATTGAATGTTGTGAATTGTTTTGTCATCTCTGTTGTGTGATGCTTTATGATTAGAATTTTTTTAATTCAAGCTGTGATGAATGTAATTTATTTTCTATGATATATTTATCTGTGATCTGTATATGAAAGTTAAGCGTTATAGTTTATACCGCTTATCAAATATATTGCTGTATTTGAATTTGTGATGATTGGATGATGTTGCACTATTGTGTAAAACCCTTGGACTACACCATACACACACAAATATGGATTTCACGAGGAAATCGGTTAAGTCATAGATGATTTGAATTTAATGTTTTTGAAATTGAAATTTTAATTTCAATTGATTTTGGAAATGAAATTGGGATAAATGTTAAAGCTTTTGAAAAGGAGTTTTTAAGATAAAAGTTATTTTGAATAACTTGGTAAAGTTTTCAATTTAAATAATTTATTTTGAATTGAATTCCATGTTTGGAAATTATGGTTACAGATGTTATAAATATGTTTTATATGAATTTAAACCATTTTAAAAGTATGGATTTGAGAATTTGAATTTAACCCAAGGACTTTAACTTGTATTAATGAATCAAATTTTCCAGAATGGAAACTAATTGTTTTCAAAGGATAAAAGCTTTCATATAAGAAATGAATTTCCAATTTGAGTTAAAGGAATTTCAAGTTTGAATTGAAAAATGGTTTTCCAAGTCATGAGTGAATTCTTTTTGAAAGCTATGAATTAAATCTTTGATTTAAAGATTGGACGAGTTAAATCCAAATTGAAATGGAAATTGATTTGGAAAATCTATGAATAGATCTTTGTGACTGGGTGAACTTTGTGAATAGAATCCTTTTATTTTAAAAGATTCGAAATGGTAATGTGTTTAAACCATTTGAAAGAGAAGTTTTGGGTAATAAGTTGTGACTTGATTGAAATCCAAATATCCATATGTTTTTAAATATTGCGCTCACTATTCGGTTTAGCCGGGAGAGGACTTTGTGTCATAAAACCCATTCCGAATAGTGATACGACGTAAATGGATAGCATTTGAAGACCGATGTTGAAGACTGGGTATTTGTAAGAACGATAGGATAACCTATCGATTTTCTCTACACTGGGTAGCGCCCGGTATAGAGATTTCCTAGGTGATGGGAAGTTCGATCGGGATTGTGAATTCCCAGATTGCAAGGGCTTCTTTGGAAGTGCCTTCGGTTCTGTTCGAAGCCGTAACAGACTTGTATGGTTGTATGTCTAATGCTACACTTTGAGATATAAAGCTGATTTCTTTCAAATACATTTCTGTTTGGTGGCGGAGAATTTATTCTCTTAACTTAACACCATTCTCTGAGACGTACGAGCTCAGAGGTTATGTAGTTGAAAGTTATCAGTGATATACTCCCAATTTTGTAGTGTGGCATGCTGAGTGTTGTTGTGTGTTGATGGTCATTTGCTGATCATTTGTTGATCAAAGCATGGCTTTGTGATAAAGCGTAGCTTTGTGGACGAGACCTCATCGAACCTCACAAACCGGAAATGGTCGAAACAGGAAAGATGCGGCAAGGTAATGAGGGTCGGTCCCTTTAAGGTATGTCATTTCCTTCTGGAAAAAGGTGATATTATGGTATGGAGCCCAGATATTTACCTGTGTGGTTGCTCCAATCTCATTTACTGTGTGATTGTTGCTGTGTGATCGAGGGCCCTCGGATAAAGGTCCCAAAGGACCCGGGGGTGGCATACTCGAGTAGTAGTTACCTAGTGACAGAGGTAACCCGACCTTGTGTTGGCAGAGATCCGGGTAGGTTCTTGGGACGTCCCTCTAGAGGCGTACCCATTGACAGTAGGAAGTTCCTTAGCCTGACCATTTGTTGGAAATCCAAAGAAACAATACGAGCCTTGTACGGTTTTAGTTGTATAACCTGCCATGCAGCGTGGCGGTAACCTACCACAAAACATGGTAGCTATAGTAGGTATAGTTCGGAATGTCTATGCTAGCTAAGATTAATATTATACTTTCGAAATGGCTTTCTACACTATGCAGTAATAATAATAATCCAATGATTTTGCGTAGTAACCATGTTTGACTATTATAAGAAGAAATCTCCTCCAATTCTACGTTTGCATTGTGTGTGTGCCGGGAGGTCTTATGGTAGTTTCATTTTCCAAAAGCATTGCGAAATTCTTTTATCTTCTTTGTGAAAAAAAACTGTTCTTTTTTAGCTTAGTGCAATGTGATAGGGGGTTCTCGCTTCGCAGTTTGGTGGCGAACGGGAGACTCTTACCCCTACATGTCCTCGTGGTGGGGTTGGTTAGCCGTAAGGTGAGACAGTCGAAAGGCTGGCCATAAAAGCAAGGGTAGGGTACCAGTGTGCCACGGTGGGTTTGGGATGGTTGCAAAGCCTACTGGTCGCCACTGCCTCGTGTGGGTCTTTACAAGTGGTATCAGAGCTAAGGTTGAACTTTAGCTATGGAGTATAATACATTAAGTAACTCGTTAGAGATAGGGTGAAGTATACCCTAGAATGAGTGATCTCTAAGATATCCGTTCGTACGCCTCAGTAAATTCTCTTACTGTCCACTGATAGTAAGTATGAGTGCAAGAAGAGGATGAGATAGGGGACAGGGGAATACGACTATAATGGTCAATACCCTGTAACAACAAGGAAACAGCCTTTTCTCTATCAATCTCTTTATTCAGCATCTCTTCTCAATTCTTTGATAGTTCCTGGTAGATCCAGGAAGAAGATTTGATATATTAATATGGGACATAAACTCCAACTCAGTCAGAATTGTTTATTTGGATGTATTGGTTGCTTTGGTTGCTATGGTTGATAGGTATACTTTAGTTTTTAAACTAAAATTTTATGAATTGTATCCATATATCTATCTATTCTTTGGGTCTCAATATATTCTACGAATGGTTAGTTATCCCTTCGAACTAACCAATGCCACTACACATTTCATAGATCTGGATAACCCGAGTATCTTGTGAAGTGTCAAGAAGATTCGTTCTTATATCTATTATTGATATTCTGATTTGGTAAGCCAAATGCAGAATAGATGTTCAGTTAATTTGATGAAACATTCTTCATCTATCTTCGTGTCTCCTTAGAAAATTTCGAGGATGAAATTCTTTTAAGGGGGGAAGGTTGTAACGACCCTGGATTTTATATATATTTAAATTGATAACTAATTTAATTTTTGAATTAAAATTGTGAAATTAATCGATAAATTGATGCGAGTTTCCCCGTGTTCAAATAAATTATATGTTAAATCATTTAAAATATAAATATTGTATATATATGTATATATGTGAATATATATGTATATGGGCATATATGAGTAAATTTGAATTTATATATATATATATATACAATGAAATTGAATTTAAATCTTAAATAAATAGGTTAGAAATAAATATAACAATATAAACATTGAACACAAGTATGAGAATAAATAATTTTAAATTTAGAATTGATGGTTAAGTTAAAAATAGGAATAAATGAAATTTTTTGACAACATGTTAAAATAGAGATTACTTATATTATAAAAACAAAGAAAATACAAACACTAATATATATTCATGTATGAACACTTGCAAAAGAATGAAACAAAAATATAAGTATGTAGACAAAGTATAAGCAAGTGAAATGGCTTGCAAAGGAAGACAAAGCAAAAGAAATAAAATAAGCAAATTTGTACAAGATAATTAATGCATGAAACATCAGCCACCAAATAAAGAAAAGAATCTCTGGCCAAACTTTAAACGAAAATATTTTCAGTACAAAAGAAAAAAAATCTCTGATGTGTTGTACAAAACCGATTATCACCTGTAAACTCAAATTTATACACATATCCCTGTATACTTCCTCATTTCAGTTCGTTCAAATATAACTAAGAAAAACTGAAGTAATATCATCTCAAAATTTAAACAAAATTCAATTCAACTTAAACATCAAAACAAATCAAATGCAAACCAGAGGATTAGAGGAAAGCTTCAGTAAGCAAAGCTCAAGCGTGGTTTCACATTTCACACTCTGTTCTTCTTCCTAAATCACTGTGAGTAAACCTTCTTATTGAAAGCTTAAGTAAATGGAAATCTGATTTCCTGTGAATTACTGGAATAAAGTATGCTTTGCATGTATATATTTAAGTGTAATCTATGTATATATGATTATGTTTGAAGTGAGCATGTCTGTATGCATGTGTATATCTCTGTTTCATGTTATAGAGTTTTAAAATAAGCCAAAATTCAAACTCTCTTTAACTAATCTTTATTAGGTTTTAGTTTTTAGATCAGAAATGTTTGTTTATACATAGATTAAGTTTCAAAAATAAATTTAAGTAAAATTAGTTAGAATTTTATCTGGAAAATGGAAAAGACAGTAAGAATTTTAAAACATGTTAAAATCAAATATTTTAATTTGATGATTCAAGTATATAACTTGAATCGACTTTGAAAATTATGATTTTTAAAAGGAAATTCAGAATTTATAGTGTTGTATCGAGTGAGGAAATCGGGGTTGACTAGAAAATGGTTTTTGGGAAGTTTCTGGTGATCGGAGAATGATTGGGTCTCGAGATCGTGGGTGAAGTTTGTTGGGAGGTTGGCGAACCTAAGAAAAATATTAGGTGGATTTTTAAATCACTGTGGTGGATGAACGTTGGCAAGGTAGGGTTTAATGCCCAGTTTGGTCGTTGTTGTAATCAAGACAAATTCAGTGATCGTGGGTTGACCGGAGGGGATCGGAGCGAGGGGAATCAAAGCAGGGGTCTACGGCGATGGTTTAGGCGTAATCGCAAGGTGTCTGGTGAACGTAGGAGGTGGCAAGAAGAAGTTTTGTCGATCGTCTTAGTTTCTGTAGTGTGCTGGGTAGCTCGTTTTGATTTCGTGGTGATTTCGTGGGTTTTGGGTGATTAGATTGTTAAGGGAGGTGGTCGGCGATGTGTCGATGGTCGCAGCGTTGGTCGGAGTTGATCGGAGCATGGGTGCAGGTGCACAGTGCACGTTTGTATCTGATGATTGTGGTTGTGTGTTTTGAGTTTGGGGAAGATGAGTTTGGCTCGGGCTTGTCTCGAAGTCGTTGTGGGATTGTCTCGAAGGAAGACGAGAACGCGAGTGGCTCGAGTATTTTTTCTTTGGGCCCAGGTATTTTGTTAAGTGTGTATTAACCAGGTTTTAAACATAAAGTAAAAGAATGAACAAGTTTTGAAAAGCAAAAGTAGGAAGCTTGAGCAAAGTTTCAAAACAGATTTTGACTTTAAAACCAAATTTAAATTTTAAACATTTCTAACCCATGTTTTAAGATAATTGTTTTGGTTTAAATTTGGATTGATAAAGGTTTTTAAGTAAGTCATTTTTAAATTAATTAAGTTTAATTTAATAATTATGCGATTATTAATTTTAAAATTAATTCTTAACTTATTTCAAGTAAATAATGTAATTAAAAAAGTTAATTAAGATTAAATGATGTTTTAATTAACCTTAATTCCCTGAATAAATTTATATTGTTAATGATAATTTAATAATTAATTATAATTACTTAAATCATTAAAGAATAATTAATTAAGGGTTAATTAATTATAAATAAAAGGTTAATTAATTAAAATAAAATTGTAATTAGTTAATGTTAATTAACCAGGGTTAGTGACTAATTTGATCAGATAAATAAATTAACCTTATTTTTGGATGATTGTATTCTATTGAATGCTGTGAATTGTTTTGTCATCTCTACTGTGTGATGCTTTGTGATTAGAATTGTTTTAATTCAAGCTATGATGAATGTAATTTATTTTCTATGATATATTTATCTGTGATCTGTATATGAAAGATAAGCATTATAGTTTATACCGCTTATCAAATATATTGCTGTATTTGAATCTGTGATGATTAGATGATGTTGCACTATTGTGTAAAACCCCTAGACTACAACATACACACACAAATATGTATTTCACGAGGAAATCAGTTAAGTCACAGATGACTTAAATTTAATGTTTTTGAAATTGAAATTTTAATTTCAATTGATTTTGGAAATGAAATTGGGATAAATGTTAAAGCTTTTGAAAAGGAGTTTTTAAGATAAAAGTTATTTTGAATAACTTGGTAAAGTTTTCAATTTAAATAATTTAATTTGAATTGAATTCCATGTTTGGAAATTATGGTTACAGATGTTATAAATATGTTTTATATGAATTTAAACCATTTTAAAAGTATGGATTTGAGAATTTGAATTTAACCCAAGGACTTTAACTTGTATTAATGAATCAAATTTTCCAGAATGGAAACTAATTGTTTTCAAAGGATAAAAGCTTTCATATAAGAAATGAATTTCGAATTTGAATTAAAGAAATTTCAAGTTTGAATTGAAAAATGGTTTTCCAAGTCATGAGTGAATTCTTTTTAAAAGCTATGAATTAATTCTTTGATTTAAAGATTAGACGAGTTAAATCCAAATTGAAATGGAAATTGATTTGGAAAATCTATGAATAGATCTTTGTGAATCTGGGTGAACTTTGTGAATTGAATATTTTTATTTTAAAAGATTTGAAATGGTAATGTGTTTAAACCATTTGAAAGAGAAGTTTTGGGTAATAAGTTGTGACTTGATTGAAATCCCAATATCCATATGTTTTTAAATATTGCGCTCACTATTTGGTTTAGCCGGGAGAGGACTTTGTGTCATAAAACCCATTCTGAATAGTGATACGACGTAAATGGATAGCATTTGAAGACTGGTGTTGAAGACCGGGTATTTGTAAGAACGATAGGATAACCTATCGATTGTCTCTGCACTGGGTAGCGCTCGGTATAGAGATTCCCTAAGTGATGGGAAGTTCGATCGGGATTGTGAATACCCGGATTGCAAGGGCTTCTTTGGAAGTGCCTTCGGTTTTGTTCGAACCCGGAACAGACTTGTATGGTTGTATGTCTGACGCTACACTTTGAGATATAAAGCTGATTTCTTTCAAATACATTTCTGTTTGGTGGCGGAGAATTTATTCTCTTAGCTTAACACCCTTCTCTGAGACGTACGAGCTCAGAGGTTATGTAGTTGAAGGTTATCAGTGATATACTCCCAATTTGGTAGTGTGGCATGCTGAGTGTTGCTGTGTGTTGATGGTCATTTGCTGATCATTTGTTGATCAAAGCATGGCTTTGTGAAAAAGCGTAGCTTTGTGGACGTGACCTCATCGAACCTCACAAACCGGAAATGGTCCAAGCAGGAAAGATGCGGCAAGGTTATGAGGGTCGCTCCCTTTAGGGTATGTCATTTCCTTCTGGAAAAAGGTGATATTATGGTATGGAGCCCAGATATTTACCTGTGTGGTTGCTCCAATCTCATTTACTGTGTGATTGTTGTTGTTTGATCGAGGGCCCTCGGATAAAGGTCCCAAAGGACCGGGGGTGGCATACTCGAGTAGTAGTTACCTAGTGACAGAGGTAACCCGGCCTTGTGTTGGCAGAGATCCGGGTTGGTTCTCGGGACATCCCTCTAGAGGCGTACCCATTGATAGTAGGAAGTTCCTTAGCCTGACCATTTGTTGGAAATCCAAAGAAACAATACGAGCCTTGTACGGTTTTAGTTGTATAACCTGCTATGCAGCGTGGCGGTAACCTGCCACAAAACATGGTAGCTATAGTAGGCATAGTTCGGAATGTCTATGCTGGCTAAGATTAATATTATACTTTCAAAATGGCTTTCTACACTATGCACTAATAATAATAATCCAATGATTTTGCATAGTAAGCATGTTTGACTATCATAAGAAGAAATCTCCTCCAATTCTGCGTTTTCATTGTGTGTGTGGTGGGAGGTCTTATGGTAGTTTCATTTTCCAAAAGCATTGCGAAATTCTTTTATCTTCTTTGTGAAAAAAAACTGTTTTTGTTTACTCATACCAGTCCCATGACTGACTTGGAGTTTATTGTTCCCTTCCTAAACTCTGGGTGCACATAATTTTCCACACAAGCAGTCTAGAGTTGGGTTTCTCAGATAGTCAGGTTTAGTAGATTATCGGGAGCTAGTTCAGTGTTTGGAGTTCGTGACTGACTTTTCTTATCTTGGTGCATCGTGTTGGTGTTTCAAGCTTGATGTTGGAGTTGTTGGAGTCATTCTCTTTTGTAGATCATTTGGAGTGATCTCTTCCATTGTTGTCATTTCCGCTATAGCGTTGTATCATATCTCTGATATTGCTGTGTATTATTGATATCATTGTTGTGTATCATTCTGGATATTGTATTTATTTGATTTATATATGATATCATCCATTTCTTTCTTCCGCTGTGTTGTTATACTTAATGGTGTTATAAGCTCCGGGGAGCCAGATTCGGTGTTTGAATCTACGACATTTGAGTGTAAGTGAAGTACGGGTGTCGATTTTCGAAGGCCGAGTCCGGGATCTTTACAACTTTGGTGCGAGAGGTCACAAGTTCGGTACTTGCGTAGCGTGATTCGAACATATATTGACATGTGATGTATGTTATGTTGTCCCAGTGACATGTTGTATCTAAGTACCATTTCAAAAAAAAATTGACTTGGAGATTTTTATAATCCCACAATGCATATCCAGATTATTCATAGAGGATATGTTTAACTGATAATTCTGTAACAAACAATGAATGAATAATTCACCTAGAGATTTATGATCCCACCATGCATATTCAGATTATTCATAGAGGATATGTTTAATTAATAATTCTGTATCAAACCATTAATGAACTCATACACTATGATGCTTTTAGTAAAACAACCTTCTACTCATAAGATTAATCTTCTAAAAATCAGAAGTGTATGTGTAGAAATACAAACCTGAAAATGACATAATAAGAAAAATAAAAAGGATTAACACTTGTGAGAACATTTTGTTTGCCATGACTTCAAAAGTTTGAGATTTAATGTTACTTTTCTTGAGTAAAAATAAGTTTATTACTTGTCCATATATATATATAAATTTTTATGTTACACAAAGTTAAATTGAAAAAATAAAACCATAATGGAGTTTCAAGGACCTGATGTTTGTATTAAATATGAATCACTATATTAAGTAAATATTTATTTCATGTGTTCGATGTTACAATTGTACATTAACTATAACTAGTAACTTCAGATACATTTAAGCCCATGGTACCAACATGACAGTTTGTTCTTTGTGAATGTATAAGAAAAATATAGATGGCACACATAATAGATTCTGACATATTTAAGTAAAAGCTAACCTTTGAAAAATAAAGTTTCTTCGACTATTTTATTGGTAAAAAGAAAATACTAACCATTTTCATTTAAAGAAATGTGGCATACATAGAAAAATGTGAACATTAACCATAAAAGCACATGCTTATAGAATAAAAATTAAATTACTGGAATGGAAACTATAAATTTTTCATTTTTAGATTATTAACCTGATATGAGAATAGTCAATTTTTATGGGTTTTTCTATAATATCAAAATGTAGGAAACTACGTCCCTTTCTTACATGTCTTATGTGTCACAATGATCTTAGTTATTCACTTTGTATTATCATTCATTCATTCATCAAATATGATAGGGCCCACTATACATCAATTTATTGTGATGAACAACTGAGATTTTTAGTGGCACGGATGGATAGCGGATGAGGGTATCTGCATTGTAAAAGTTAGTTATCTTTTAACATTTTAACGCTCGTTATAAATAAATTATCTTTCAAGTCATCTTTATTAATAATTGGAATATGGTTGCAATTTTTTGGTCGACGACAAAGTTCCAAAAATGCCCTCATATACAAATAAAAGGTTAGAAGTTCAAACCCACTACAAACAAAAATTACATCTGTTTCCAGACGAAAAATTTTATACATAAATAAGATCACAAGGTCAAATTATAATCTCAACATAACATTTTGTTTTCTATAATTTTCAACTTTTACTTATAAAAGTTATATAAAAAATTAAAATTTAACAAACAACTTTTTTGTAAGGTATTGAAATATGTTAAAAATATAGATAAGTGTGGTTACTTTCTGTATTGGACAATGATGCTTTTCTTCCAAACAACCTTTTGTTGCATTTCCGTTATATTTATACAAAAAAGTGAAACATTCAATGTCCTATAGAGAACATACAAAAAAATGTTAAAACACAAAAATTAACAACATTTATTGAATGTGGTCGAGCACAAAATCACTAGAAACTTTTGAAAAACATTATCCTAACTATGAACTATGAAAACATCATTTAAATGATGTAAACAAAAATTATATACTTTACGACATTAATATTTTATCCTTAAACCTTGTGCATATAATGATTGCACCACATTATCCACAACAATAAATTTACAAAGTTAAGAAAGAATACTTAAATTTAGAAATTTAATAAAAGTTAAATAATTGCTATGAATGACGGAATAAGATACAACACTAGAAAAACATAGTTAATTTTTTTCAAACAATTCCAATGGAAGACTTTTTTTCATTACATCGTCTGGAAAAAAACATTGCCACCTAAAATACCACAATATATATTTAAATAAGAGTTATCGAAAATCGTGCATTTCTGCAATTGTTTATCGAACCATCGTAACTTTAGCATTGTAAAATTATGCTTTTCTTATAGTGAGTATAGCGTCATCGTAACTGAAAGTTGACACGAAATCATTGAGCCTTCAGCCAAATCATTATGGTTAATCGATAATTTAATCGGATTTAACAAAGTAACTTTGAACATGGAACTTTACAAATAAATATTGATGTTATTACTGTTCTTACCATTAACCAAGCTCTAAATGTCTTAATGGCATAGAGATGACAAAGGGACATAGTGCGCATAATATATCATCGCATAAGGGTGCAGCTTTGTACTTGTGAAGTAAAACTTCACCTAAAAGATTTGTAAGCACTTAATCTTGCATTTACTACTGTACTCTAGCATAGTCAGCAAAAGCTTTAAATATTTGAACAATTCGAATATTATTGAGGACACAGCGTCACGCTAGGGAGCCTCCCAACCGTAACTCTCAATGATTGATTGAAACTAACTTAATAGACCACCATATATGTATATAAGTGTATGTATGTATGTGTATGTTAGGTATATATATAATAATTATGTTACGTATATATTATATATAATAATTGTTATATTAATTATATAGTTTTCGTTGCCTAGAAAATATGTAGATATATAAACGTTATTCATATGTCTATATTTATATATATATTTATTTACTTAGGTATATAAAAACATATAGTTATCCTTGGTATTTTTATAAGCGACCGTTCGACATTATTGGGCTTCAATATTATAAAGGATGCCAGAATCGAAGATGATCAAGTAGCACTGTGAAAAGGAAAAGGAGGAGAATTGGCCAAGTGGATCGATTGGTACCGGTCCATCAAATCTCATCAAATATAGATGAATCTATGGAAGAGCTTGGCTTGGGAACATGAAGGAAAACTAATTCTTCATGCAACAAAGAATGTACTAAAGAATTGGAGGTAGAACAGTTGACTCCATGGTTTTATACCGATCCATGAATGAATTGGTACAAATCCATAAGTTGGTCAATTCTAATCTATTTTTTCTCGTATTCTATTGGATAATGATCTATGATGTCTTTTGAGAAAGTTAGAAAAGAGGAACGATGACTCTAGGGCCCAATATCAGCCTACTACATATATAAATACTAGTCTACATGCAATGGAAAAGGGATATTTGTGACTCATTGCTACATTATCTAAACGGAAGTGCTGTCATTATCAGTCTACATAAAATTTAAAGAAAATAATTGTATCTACTTTGGGAAATTTGTATAAAACAGGAATAAAATGGTTGAGATTAGTCCACATCTAGCACTTTACAAGATAAATTATATATAAGTACTAAGAGAGCACTCTTCATATCATCAATTGGTTTTGTGATAATACGTGGTTCTCTTACATAGTTTCAAAGCATGTTTAATTTTATGGGGGTTTAACCGCCATGTTTATCCCACTTTACCTAGTATGAATGTCCACGTGTTTAGCTCATGATGCGCTACACATGTAGGGATGCGTGGAGATTAGTCTCACACCGAAAGGTTTAAAAAACAAATTCTATATTAATATTATTGATATCGGCACTCTGTTTTATGATAATACGTGGTTCTCTAACAAAATCATCTTAAAGTGGATGTAGGTATAGTCATGTGCAGTTAAAGCGCTTAGAGGTTTTATAGCGGTGGATGTGCAAAAAGTTATAGCGGAAAATAACGGAGGTGCAAAAAGTTTCATTTGTTATAAAACCAAATATTTAAAGTTAATTTATTCTCACTCTCATATCATTTGTGTTGAAAAAAATTATTGTTTAATATTATATAATAAAACCGAAGAATGCCATGATTTTTGTAGACTAGATTTGCTGATTACAATAGCTTTCTAATTTGTATTGAGTATTTATGCTTTAAAATTAGGTGTTTACCCTAACTTTGTTGATTTAGCTTAAAAAAGAACTAGTCAAATCAACCTTTGTATATTAATATTATTAAAGCGGGTGTTAAAAGCCTTAATTTATCAGTGTAGTAGAAAATAGTGGGACTTAAAGCGGATCTACTATTTAATAATACTAAATTGAAATAGTGTAGCGGTCTGAGAGCACTACATGCTATAGCGGAGATATTGCAGGGTTATTGCAGGGTTTTAGCTCTTTAACTGCACATGTATAGCCAAACCACTCTAAATTTTATGTCTTCCTTTTTCCTTACTTTTTATTCATGATATTGCATATTATCATTGATTTTTTTTATTTGCTCTAAAATATTCAATCATAATCACATAGAAATCAAGGACTACAAATACTCATATATTCATAGCCAAGTATTCAATAGAGGATTATCGGTCCTACGTAGTCTTTTGTGGATGTTAGAAAAAAAAATTGGCTAAAATTTTTTTTATGCTTTCACAAATAACTAGAAGACCGGGCTAGATAACTTTTGTCACTTGGATTTGAATAACGTTTACAAGGGGATCCTATCAATCGGATCCAAAAAGAACTAGGAAATCAAGTTAGTAGGGCTAAAGGTGAAGGAAGTTGTCATCGCCCGGAATTTCGACGCTCGAAAATCGACATCAATACGTCCACTGTATTACATGTCGAGCAATCGAGTGCCGGAAATACCAGATCGTTAGAGAAAGAAGAAAGAGGTAGAAGAAGAAAATAGAAATAACAACACAGAATCTCACAATCGCAGCGGAACATTATATAGTAGATAACAACATGTCTTTATACAAAAAAAATCTATAACTATTACTTATACATTACATCATCAAAGTACAACACATCAATAATACAATACTGGATAGTTATAATAACTTGTCCTCACAAATGCTGGATATGCAGCATATAATACACAACGGAATAAAATCGAATACGGGGAATACGTCTTCGTCATCCAGCTCGTCCCCTGAGCTCCATAGCATCCTATCATGTATATGTAATACTCGGTCTGACCCGAGCATTATAATAAAATAACACCCGAGTCAGTTTGGAAAACCAGCGTGAGAAAACACACTCAATTTTAATTATTAAAGTTATCAAAATCCTTTGAAAAACAAAGGTATCTCGTAAGACCACACCACACATACACAGGACGGGTTTTTACCATACGATAACCAAAACATTTTATATCAAAATCATCTGATATTATAATAGTGTCTAGGTACAAAACTTTTATTCAAATAGCTGAAATTGTTACATTAATTAAATTCCAGCATACTAGGCTCTACAACCAAAACCGTAAAGGCACGTATTGGAGAATGGATTCCATACGAATGACTAGGCACTGAGGTACCACCTGTCACAATACACATCTAGAAAAATGTACCGAGGACCACGCCGGGATCCCCTGCAACACAAGACCGGACTACCCCTCACCTGGATAGACAGAATATGCTATTACCTCGGGTGTTCCCACCCTTTCCGAGTTCTTCCGCGCACCATAGTAATAATATCCGAGGGTATCTAGAAATGTGATAAACATACCCTAATTGGGTGCGACCCACTTAGCCTTGCTGCATCTCCCCTGGTTTTCAGTTATTCCTAGTTGATGAGGCTAGAGGCTACGATTACCTTTTAAAGGAATTTATACTTGGAATGCTCATTGTCCTCCAATGACAATGTACTGATAGCATTCATCCATACAAGTCCATTCTGGGTCTGAAAAAAACCGAAGGCACTATTCCAACTACATCCATTTTGGAATCATTCTCAGGATTAGTAACGATTAGCCCTTGCACTTCAATACTCCATCTTCGATTCCACACTCTTGTTTTCACTTCGAAAACGTATTCGTTGGATTGAAGTGGTTTTCGGATAACTTATCTGATCCCGGTATCTTCGAAACAACGTTTGATATTTTCGGTAAACTCAACCCCGGTTCTTTAGGAAATAAACAGACGAAAATAAAATAGGATATCACCTCCTAACCGCTAGTGGACAGATTTCCAAATCATCGTTCTAGAAGAATGAAACGAGCTTATACGTACAGTATAACACCTTCGACGGTAACTGTACCATATAATTCTCTTGTTTCTCCTAGATATTTCCAAAGTTATATTTTGGGTCCAGATTTGACAGTCGGTTATTTAACTATCAAATAAACAATCATTCGACTAAATATTCATTTCCCACTGAAAAAACTAAGTCTCTTTTAATTTAGTTTTAATAAATTAAATCTCTATTCAAAAGTACACACTTACCTCACCGGATTAAGTACATTAACAAAAACATTTCCTTCAATAATATTTGAAATTTTTTTAAAATAAATTATGGAAAGTACCACTGCTGTATCAGACATGGATTCACAGCTCAATGGTTACGTCTCTGTCCCAGAGAAATCCAAAACCTAATTGCAGGCACTCTCTGCCTCCGATTCCGCCATGAAAGTATACCATTACTTTCTAAAACTTTATTTGAAAATTTTCTCAAAAGAATACTTATAAAATTTCTATACAAATTTCCAAGTTTAATTTAGCAAATACTCTTAAATAAAAGTTATTATATAAATCTATATTAAAATTGAATAATTTAGCTTTAAAATAATAATACCGATTAATTCTTAAATAATAATTAATTAACTTAATATCAACTCATTTTAAACTAACTTAATTAATAATTAAATAGACTTTAAAACAATTACATAACTTTGAAACGATAATTAATTCCGATTTATTAATAGGATACTAACCAATTTACAAGACTCGTTATAAACTTATAGTTTATTTCGATAATTTAAAAATATTTAATAACTAACTATCTGGAAATACTCTTTTTCTAAAACATTTTTAAATTACCTGGTTTAATAATTAAAAATCCCCTTTTTAAAAACAACTCATCTTCTCGACAAACATAGTTTTCAACTTCAATATAACACATCTAATATTTATAAATCTCTCTCGATTTATCACCAATTGATTTACGTCCCATTTCATAAATACCCTTTTTCACAATTCCAAAAATAAATCTATCTTTTATTTTTAAGCCGATTTACTCACCCCACTATAAATTCTCACCGTGAACTTATATCTTCAATTTATCCACTGATAATCACTTCACTTTATTTATAAACCTTGTTTATAAATCCTATAGTCTCATTTTTCTGTTTATAACCGTTTTATAATAATTAATCGATTATAAATCGATTTCTAAATTGAATTCCATTTTTAAATAAATTTCTTAAATAATCCAACTATATTCCAAAACCAACCAAATCTCGATTCCACTTCCTTTTCATAATTTAAAATCTTTTTTAAGATCTAGTAAAACAATTTTATATTTTATTTTCAAATTTCCTTTTTATCCTTCCAAACTATTTAAAATCTCGATTTTTAAAATCCTTTTACACTTAAACAAATTTCACTCAAGTTTTATTATTTAAAATCCTTTATATACATTATTCCAAAATCTCTATTTACAATATCTCAAAATAGTTAAGTACAAATTTAAAGTCAAACCATTTATTTTATCCAAATAAATTTCTTTTAATTAATCCAAAATCCTATATAAATACTTCACTTCCAATTTCTTTTTTTTCTTTTTTTTTCTTTCCAAATTCAAAACATTTGTTATTGATATTTAAAAACACCAAAATCTGGGCCAAAACAACTCTAGCATCCAATAAATTCAAAATCACACTATAATCTACCATAGATTATTCAAACAGACTATATATCAATATATATGAAATTTAATTCAAAATTTTTGAGGAATCTAATTAGATCCCTCCAACATGTTTCCCTACATCCACAGACGTTAATACAATATAAAAATACCAATCCCACTTTGAGGGGGAAATCGCGGTATATAGGGTCATCCGTTATTATGCGGGGCGCATATGGCCTCATCCGCTAAATATGTGGGAACAATCAATCCAACTACTAATATATATACTACTATATATAATATCACATTCAACTGATAATAATATATCAATTCAGCCAATCAATCAATAATTAATTTTAACTATTTAAAATTAACTAGTAATCCAAAATTGAGTGAGATTAACTCACTTTTTTTAATGTCGCTTTCGTGTTCCGTTTTGACAAATTTCGAACGTGTTTGAATTTATCTAAAAAATTTGCAAGCTCAAATCTCGACCAATCTAATTCCTATGCGTAGGTGATGGCAATACGATCCCAACGCAACTTGAATCGTCTGAATCAGACCTCGTGTGTGTAAGTAATACAATTTATAAGTTCATCGATTCAAATATAATTAAATTAAAACATCATTTAAATTTAAATTTAAACACATACCTAATAGAAGCCCGTCCCACTAAAAAGAAAGCACTTCTTCTCCAATTCTCTGTTTTCACTTACCTGTAGCACTCTTTTTTTTATTCTTCTTTCTATTATTATTATTATTATTATTATTATTATTTAAAAGAAGAAGCCCAATACCCAAACGTTAAAAAACCCGGCCTGCCATTCATCATCTTCCCCCTTTTCGATTTGCATCTCAAGTAACCGAAAAAGCATGGCGCCATCGTGCACGTGCTCTCTTCCTTCCGACCACCATCGACCGATAAAACCACACCATCAACTTCCACATGAAAAACCGCTCCCCCTCATCACATCGAACCCATCTCCGCATCTTTATAGCAAATCGCGACACCATGGGTTCGAACATGACCTGTAGCAATGTCACATAAAGCCCCTCACAACCGCACGCCTCCATATTTGGCTCCTAGGTGCGTCTCGACATGCTCGATCCAAAAATCATCCCCATAGCTCGAATTGATGCCTGAATCTCATGAAAAACGTAACCCTAGTTTTTGTCGAACACTATGTAACGACCATTTTAATTTATTTAAATTGATAATTAAATGAATTTATAAATAAAAATTGTAAAATTTATTGATAAATTGATTCGAGTTTCCCCGATTCAAATAGAAAATATATTAAGTCATGGGTTTGAAAATTTGTATATATGTGAATATATATTTAAATTTGATTTGAATTTAAATCTTAAATAAATGGTTTAATAATAATTAATAATAATAATAATACATATTAAAATAGATAGTTAAATACTAAAAAAAAGTTGTAGATAGATATGAAACAAGTAGGTACTCATGCACATAAAGTATGAAAGCAAACCAGTAAAATAAAAATGCCTCTAAGAAATCTAGGAAGGACAAATTCAAAAGAAAAACAGATATCTACAACTAAGTACATATAAGTAATGCAGGCAAGAAATAAACATAAACAAAGTAAACATATTAGCTAACAATATAACCACATAAATTGATTCACATTGCAAAACAAGATAAAGTAATAAATGCACATCTTTGTGCAGCTGAAATGAAGGAGGGGAGGATGTAGATTGTACAAGCAAAGTTAAATAAGTATAGACTTGAAAGCATAAAGTACCTATGTACATGCTGATACAAAGCAAAAAGGACTGTACATACAAAAATTCTTCAACAGGGACAAGATCATCAGCCGAGATTTTGTTTGATAAAGCAAAGAAAAAAATATATATCTTTGCATTGTATTGTACTAAACAAATAATGTCACTTTGTACAAATACATCACCTTGTTGTACAAAATAATACAACACCCTGTAACACATTCTTTCTTATATCAGCCTTCTCATTTTTCAATTCATTTTCGTTCCAAACAAACTAAGCAAAAATGAAGTGAATGTCATTTGTAAACAAAACAAACATCTCAAATAAAAACATCAAAGCAATCAAGATGAAGGCTTCAACTAGCAATTTCAAAATCTGGTTTCAGCATAGCAGCTCTGCTATTCTCCTCTGTTCTTCTTTACCAAGTGAGCAAACCTTCAAAACTTGAACCTGTTTATATATATCTTATGATTTGTGTTGAATACTTCAAGTTGTTGTGAAATCTATTGTATGAATGCCTGCATATGTATATATAGATTTACTTGTGCATGTTTATATATATACATATCAATGCTCTGTTCAATCTACAGTTTAAAAGAAGAAGAAAAAACCTTAAATCTCACTTCCCAAATCTTTGATAGATTTTTATCTTTAACAAATAGGTTAGTTTGAAACATCTTTATGAGTTAATCCTGTTTCAAGTTGAAGAGAACAAAAATATATGGACTCTGTAACTTGGTTTACAGTGAAAAGAAGAATCATATGATAAATTCAACTATTTTAAATCATTGCTTTGATCACATGACTTGAATGAACATGCCAGGTTATGATTTTTAAAAACAATATGATGATTTTTACTTAAGTGGTTTAAGATCAGTTTGAATTTAAACCAAAATTTCATTTTTCTTAATTTCTGATGAACGATTCAATTACGAATGTTGAAATTTTGTCTGAAGCTTGCTTGGTCATCAATGGAGCTAGGAAAAATGTTGAATAATTTTTCTATTGTAAACAATGATTATACGAGTAAGAGTTAGGGTTTCGAACCAGTTTTGGGTTGCCTGAATTTGCGAGGTCACCGCGATGTCTCTGGATGATCGAAGTGTATGTGACTTTGGGAAAGGCAGCATCGAAGATCGACGGAGGTGTGGCCAAAGTTTCATGGTCGTTGGTGATGGGAAGCATCGAGTCGAGGGGATTTTCGATCGGAGTATCTCGTTTCAATTTGATCGAGTTGCCTCGATTTCGTGTGTGAAACCCCTGGACTACACTTTTACACACACAAATATGGATTTCACGTGGAAATCGGTTAAGTCACAGGTAATTTAAAATTTATGTTTTGAAATTGAAATTTTAATTTCAATTGATTTTGAAATTGGAAATTGGGGTTTAATATGAAAAGCTTTTGAAAGGAGTTTTGAAGATATTTTGGATATCTTGAAATTAAAATAATTTGATTTAAATTTGAATTCAATATTTGAAATTGAATTCTATGATTTGAAACTAGGGATTAAAGATGTTATACCCGTTATATAAGGGTTAAACTATTTTAAAAGTATTGATTTTGGAATGTGAATAAAATTCAAGGGCTTTAACTCATGTAAATATAATTGGATTTTTCTTAAATGAAAACTATTTGTTTTCAAATAATAACAGCTTTCATATAAAAAGTGAACTTCCGATTTGTGTTGAAAGGTTTCAAATTTAAAATGAAATGGAAATGTTTTGAAAGGCTATGAATGAATTCTTTTTGAAAGCTATGAATTAAATCTGTTTATTTTTAACAGATTTAAAATGATGATTTGTTTAAACCATTCGAAATGAAATTGTTTTGAAAGCTATAAGTTAAATTTTGATTTAAGGATTTAACGAGTTAATCCAATTGAAATGGAAATCGATTTGAAAATCTATGAATGGATCTTTTGTTTAAAAGATTAAAGTGTGGAAATTGTTTAAACCATTGAAGGTTGTTAAAATAAATCTTTTTGCTTAAAGATTTGAAAATGATAATTTGTTTTAAACCATTTGAATGAAAAGTTTTGGGCTTTAAGCTGTGATTTAACTAAGATCCCAGTATCCATATGATTTTTAAATTGCGCTCGTTATTTGGGTTAGCCGGGAAAAGACCTTTGTGTCATATAACCCATTCTGAATAGTGATACGTCGTATATGGATGGCATTTGAAGACCGGTGTTGAAGACCGGATATTTTCAAAAACGAAAGGACAACTCGTCGAATGTCTCTGCATCGACTGGCCCCGATATAGAGATTTTATCACCCTTTATGATGGGAAGTCCGGACGGGATTGTGAATACCTGGAATTGGAAGGGCTTCGTAAGAAGTGCCTTCGGTTCTGCTCGAACCCGGAACAGACTTGTATGGTTACATGTCTGACATTACACTTTGAGATATAAAGCCGATTTCTTTCAAATACATTTCTGTTGGTGGCGGAGAATTTATTCTCTTAGCTTAACACCCTTCTCTGAGACGTACGAGCTCAGAGGTTATGTAGTTGAAATTTATCAGCGATATACTCCCAATTTGGTAATGTGACATGCTGAGTGTTGCTGTGTGATGATCATTGTTTGATCATTTGTGATATGATCATTTGTTTGATCATTTATCTTTGTGATCATTACTTCGATCATCTGTTGACCCAAAGCATGGCTTTGTGACAAAGCGTAGCTCTGTGGACGAGACTTTGTCGGACCTCACACCCCGGAAATGGTCAAAACATGAAGGATGCGGTAAGGTTCTAGGGAGTAGCGCCCCTTAGTGTATGTCATTCCTTCTGGATAGAGGTGGTATCATGGTATGGAGCCCAGATATTTAACCTATGTGGTTGCTGCAAATTTATTACTTTGTGGTTGTTGGAAATCGAGGATCCTCGGGAAGATCGGTTACGATCGGGGGATGGCATACGCGTGTCAGTAATTACCTATTTTTGCAGAGGTAACCCGGCCTTGTGTTGGCAGAGATCTAACCGTAATGTTAGGTTATTTCTCAGGGCGTCTTTCCAGAGGCGTTTCCATGTGGCAATGGGAAGTTCCTTGGCCTGACCATTTGTTGGAAATCCAAAGAAACAATACGAGCCTTGTACGGTTTTAGTTATAGAACCTGCCATCTAATATGGTAGCTATAGTAGGCATAATATAATGGTACCTATGCTGGCTAAGATTTATATTCTACTTTCGAAATGTTTTCTACACTATGCACTAATAATAATATCAAATTAAATGATTTGTTTTACATAGCAAGCATGTTTGACTATCATAAGAAGAAATCTCCTCCAAGTCTGCGTTTGCATTGTGTGTGTGGCGGGAGGTTTTATGGTAGTTTCATTTTCTAAAAGCATTGCTAATTGACTTTTAAAATTTTTTGCTATTTGTTTTAAAGATAAATTGTTTTGTTGCTCACACCAGTCCCATGACTGATCCGGAGTTTATTGTTTCTTTCCTAAACTCTGGATGCTCAAAATTTTTCTACACGAGCAGTCTAGAGTTGGGTTTTTCAGATAGTCAAGTTTAGTAGATTATCTGGAGCTAGTTCAGTCTTTGGATATGGACTGCACTTGCTTATCTTTGTGCCTCGTTTTTGGGAGTTTGAGCTATTTCTGGATTGGTGCTTTGAAGATGGAGATTATCCGCTGCTGGTGTTATCGTTTTCTTTTCCGCTGCTATTTATTGTATCTCTGATGTATATTGATATTCATTGTATCACTCTGTTGTATCACATATTGTATCAGATGTTGTATATCTATATTCTTTTTCTTTTCCACTGTGTTGTTTACTTAATGTTGTTATAAGCTCCGACGAATCGGATTTGAACGGTCGAATCTACGGCATTCGAGTACGATGTAAAGTATGGATGTTGATTTTCGAACGCGAAAATTCGCAGACGTTATACTGTAAAAATGTCGTGTTCCCCAAGCATTAGCCGCACATTGCAAAATGCCTATCAGGGTGAAGCTCGACCCAAAACAAGATTTTTAAAACAACTCTGATGATTTTTAGTTGAGATGAATTGAAGCAATAATTTTTTTTTAGTCTCATGTTTTCATTTCTTTCAAACTAAAGCTCGGTCATGTGTTTTAAAAGGGAAGGGAAGTGTATTTCACACGACAAGTAAGTTGACAGCATAGGGTGGCTTGGAATTGAAAGAAAGAAGGTGATGTGAAAGTTTGACTAATTAATATATATATATATATATATATAATTTAATTTTCAAATCGATTCGTTTTACGTAACCAAAAATCTCGAACCCCTATCGAGGCGTGTTGCTAGGCGTTTATAATGTTATACCCCTATTTCAAACGCAATGGAAAAGGTTTCGAGACCTAATTCGATCGTATGGAGGAGATAGCTTTTGAACCCAATTTTTATATTGAATTTCCGATATTAAATTCAACGCGTTTCTATCCTGTACGACCAAACGATAACTCCAAATGTTACGAAATTTGAAATGCGATAATAATACACTATTACAGATCCAATGGATCTGGTTTCATCGAAATCCGAAACTATGCCTCGGAAAGCTATTTTCACTCGTCAATTTAAACGATATATTTTTAAAACTAAACAAATCACTTTTATATTCAATTTAAAAAGTTTTATTATCTTTATTATTATTAATATAAATTTTATAAGCCTTTAAATTATTTTTATCAAGCTTAAAACTCAAGATACAATAATTTAACCAACATTCAACTATTAATTCAATAATTAAATTATCCAATATATCCTTATATTTGAAATTCAAGTTAAAAATTTACTTTTAAATAATTAAAATCAATTAAATATTCCAATTTCAAATAACCAAAATTCTGGGTCGTTACATTACTCCCCCTCTAAAAGAATTTCATCCCCGAAATTGCCAGGTAAGAAGAATGATCCAAAAACTAATAACTATTTCCCCAAAACCAATCAGTTAACAACTTCTAAAACCAATCTATTTAAACCACATTATCACTATCACTAATTTCTAATTTCATCCATAGATTCCAAATAATATCATTTACTCAACCACTTCAAATTATAATCCGAAATCACATTTTAGTTATTTTAAAATTTTCTTTAAAATTTTCTAACTCCTTAAATTTTCGAAAAATTTCGCCAGCATCTCCTTTGCGCGGCTAGATCCGAATAACTACAAATCGCCTCTACGGGCTCAAATCATCAAAATAAAACAAAAGCCAAGTGGCTCAATCATAAAATCATCAATTTCAAACACAATTTAAACACATACCTTTTATTCAGGCAATCAAATTTTACTTCTGAAATCGAAGACATCAATTTGGCTTTTGCTTTAAATACCTGCACCTTACTTACCAATAATACCCAATCATTCAATTCAAAATCATTTTATTTAGTATTTTCAATTTCCAATATTTATTTCACCAAAACCCATACGGTGTACATATATCATCCGTGTTTGTACCAAAAATGGGCACAACACTCTTCGGAAGTTTTTGAAGAGATAAAAGTGAAGAAAGTAAGTGTAAAACAGAGATTATATAACAAAAACTCCAACAAACAGAAATATGAATGCACAGACAAGCAATTTAGAGTGGTTCGGCGTATCGCCTACGTCCACTATGAAGTTTTGATGATTTTATTGATTCTCTTTCAATGATTACAAGCGAATACAGCGAACAATAGCGGATTACAATTTAGAATTCGAGTTCAACAGCAAGGATAAGATGCAAGTCTCGATCCGGTAGAGTCTGGGCGCTTCAGAAAAAAAAGATCCATCTTCTGTAGGCTCTGGGGCTCTATTTATAGGCGTAGGAGGCTGAGATTTCGCTCAAACTTCGGGAGACTTGGTATGGCACGTGAGGGGGCCCACGCGACCGTTTCCAGAAAGTTTCGCCCTGATCTATGATCGATACGAACTCATTTCGTATCGATCAAGATGTTGTCCAATCGAGCTGAAATTTGGCAAAGACATTCCTTAGTGAGTATGTAAGCTCCTGTGAAAATTTCATAGCATTTGAATCGGTGGATCTCGAGAAATGGTCGATACGAAATTGGGTTTTCCGGTGGCTGTTTGGTTCGAGTCGATCAATTCGAAACGACCCCTTCGACTCGATCACCTCACGTGGTTTCGCGATGATGTGGCACGCACACTTCGCCTCGATCCGAGTTTCACTCCTAGTTGACCGCGTCGACTCCATAAATCTCGCCTTGTTCGTATCGAATCTGACACGTCACCCAGGCTTGTTGACTCGATGGATACGAAGTAGCGAAGGCCGATGGTTACGAACAGGCCTCTCCTTGATGGATACGAGTCACATAGCTTCCTTAATGGACACGAAGTCAATCGATGCAAACCAGAGTCTTTTGATGGATACGGAGTAAGGTAACCTGATGGATACGAATTGCTCTACCCAGATGGATACGAAGAGAGGTTTCCATGATGGATACAAAGCAGACATTTGTCCAATCGATACGAGTTGTACTAACTATCGATGGACACGAAATCCATCGATACGGACTCGATGGATTCGAAACACGGCTACCTCTATCGATATGAAACGATGCTCCCTGATGGGTACGAAATGGATCTTATTAATGGATACGAAAACATGCTTTTCCCTCCAACTTGCATCCATCATAACTTGAGCATATGAACTTGGATTGACTTGAAACTTGGAACGTTGGTTTCCTTTGCTTTCCTAGTCATGTCTTATCAATTATAGCTCGATTTGGACTCGGACAAAATTCATCGATATCCATGACGAGTGACATTTGGAATCCAATCAATTCCTTGGTGTCCTGGCCTTGCCAAAAGGCAGGATAACATTTGCCCCCCAAAGTACGTCTTGTGGAAACATGACGTGCTTTGAAAAGCTTCAGGTTCTCTCTGAACAATTATCATATCTTTCGTTGAAAGTTGTACTCTGTATTGCTGTAATTGACTGCGGTGTGATAATGATTAGCTGACTCTTGTTAACGTTGCACGCTCACGAGTCATCGTTAGTTTTCTTGCATCGAATTTCGTATCGATCCTCTCCTGAACCGATTTGGAATTCGAGTTGAAGCAACGCTTGATGGTTGTTTTCGAGTAGTTCCTTCGTATCGATCCTCTCCTGAATCGACATAGAAGGTTAAAAGGCTGACTTCGCATCGATAAATGGAGGAGTTGAAACCAGCGAAATGCTCGTTCGTATCGATGGTTAGTAACTCCAATGGGTCTTCTTTGTGTCATTCGTATCGATGCTAATGTATAAAATACGATGGATACGAAATCGCCTTTTGTATCGACACGCAATGGATGGAGTTGTGAAAATGCGAACAGGGGCTTTGAATTGATGTGTTCACTGTCCATTTCGAATCGATGGGATTCATCATCTTCGGTTGTCTCCGTTGTGCGCTTTGTATTGGTGGATTCGCTGACTATTTCGCATCGATGGAAACCCTGTTCATATGGATACGAACAAAGCGTTCGACTCGATCCATGGGGTTAACCGGTTGCGACCGGTCACGTGGACTGGGAGGTGAATCGACCCAGTTTCTTCCCAGGCCTCATATAAATACTCTGGACTTCGGCCATTTTCACTTTTTTACTTTTACTATTGCCTCATACTCTCTATGCCTTCGTATCGATCTACAAACTTGAGAGAGCAAACTGTTCTTACTTTCGAATCGATCCCATTCTTCAGTTCTTCGAACCTAAACATTAAACTCAGGTAATTAAATGATAGAATCGTGTTAAAAATGACGAGACTCGAAATCTTAGCCACCCTTCTTGCTTTTGCAACTGATTTAGATGAATCTGAGATCTGGACATGTGAGAGCAAGATCGTGGATGGAGCGTGGCCATGGAGTTGAGGCTCTTTGGAGAAGAAGGAGATGCGGAGGAATCATTCTAGCTCCGTTTCGTGTCGACCTAGAATGGGAGTATTCGAATCGATCCAGATGATGTGATTTTGTATCGGTATGGAGACGAGAGCGGCGATCGATGCGAAGCCATCGTTTTCAGATCGATGCGAGATCGGCGAACCTGATCGATGTGAATTGGTTTGCCCTCGATCGATACGACATGTATCGATTCGAACCTGATCGATACGAAACATTCTTATCCCAGCCTGATCGATACGAACGTATCGATTCGAACCTGATCGATACGAAACACTCCTATCCCAAGACGATTGATACGAATGTATCGATCCGAACGCGGCCGGTTTGAATACTTGAACACTTGACTCCGACGAGCTTCTGCCTTGCATAACTGAACATGATCACAGAACTGCATATTTGACTGCTTTTTGAAGCTCGTCGACAGAACTATAACTTAACGATGTGATAATGGACTTTAACTCGAATCGGTCGCCAATATCTTGATGGTATGGTTATGACGGTCAGCGATGACGGTCATTCCTACCGGACCTCGAAGTTTTGCCGTTTGCATATTTTCTTTAATTCTGCAGAATTTGCTCAAGTCACACACAACATTTGCACTGCACAACACATTCATACACTTTACACTGGGGAATGCATGGGCTCTTTTGCATCTAACGATGATTTCTCGTGAGTTAGCTAGTCATGGAACCATCAAGTTCGCAGCAGCAAGAAACTAAGAGTACAACTCCTCCCAGGCTTGAAATACCGGACATTGAGGCCGAAGTCATCGGTCCAGCCCCGGACGAATTGCCCGACACGTCCTTTATCAATAGTCCACCTGACTCTGTCCCGTCCAATATTTCCGGAGATATGCTAGGGAGAATATGCTTAAGGCATGGTCTGTCGCTGGACGATGTATTATTGCCGGGACCAGATGACAGACCGCATAATCCCCCGGAGGGATAAACTGCATTTAATCGCCATGCATGTGCAGCCAGGACACTTCCTCCATTCAATGACTATATACGAGAAGTGTTGGCCTATCTGGGGATTGCTCCATCTCAGCTACACCCGAATGGATATGCTTCACTCAACAGCTTGTTCATTGCATTTATGGAGTACCTCCATTGACCTGCATGACCGATATAAGATACTTGTTCAATTTTAAAAGTCGAACCGACAGCCCATCTTTCACATTCTTGGAATCTGTAAGAAACTGCCAAGTGGTCACAGGGTCTTGGACTAGACTGAGCTACTTCAAGTCGGAGTGGTTCTACGGCTGATGTCCTCCAGGGTTTGCCAGAAGATGGTTGTTCAGACGTGAGTACCATCATTTTCCCAAGTAGTTGACATGGCAATTCATGAATGAAATTGAACTCATATTTTCTTTTTCTTTTCTTTCAGAAATAATCCAGCAACCTGAAGGTGGTTACTATAAAGAGATAGTCCGGGTTCTCCAAGAAATTCCAAGTGAAGAAAGGAATATCGAACTGCTGCTGACGGACCAGAATCTCAGAATTCTCGGGTTGATTGGGCGGAGACAAAGCATAAGGCTTGATGGCGCACTAAAGACTGTCTCTAGAGAAAAAGTCAAGCGGAAGAAACCCAGAGTCGTTATAATCAAGGAAGCTGACTCCGAAAGAACTCATACCGATGAGGAGCCATTGGTCAGGCCTGCTGATGCAACCCCGGATTCTGATGAAAAAAGAAAAGGCAAGGCAGTGGCCTTTAAACAGTCTAAATCTGGGAGGCGGAAGTCTGTGGTCTTAAACCACCCCCCTTCAGGAGTTAAAATCTCGGAGACATCCTCCCTGCAAGTGGAAAATCCCTTCGAAGGGCTCACTGACCTTCCAATCCCGGACCTTGCGTCCGCATAACACGATGTCGAATTGGATGAACTACAGCATACCTTTGACATTAGCGAGTCTCTTCCTACTAGTGTGATCGACACTTCTGGTTGGTCCGGGGGGTTACATCCATACGCTCTTCACGACACTACACAGTCTTTTAACTGTAACTGCATATCATAAACGGTCACTGATTCTTCGTATTTTACTTTTCAAGTACGATGTCTGGTCGCGGTTCTGTGCTCGGCAGTTTGCACAACAAGCACCGTTATTATGAACCACGTAGGAGAGAGGGAGAGAGAGATTATGATTCAGGGCATTCTGGTCAGGAGAGGTCTGACAGAGATGGGGGATACATATGTCGATCTCGATCCCGCTCTCCTCCTCCTAGGACCTCTGTACCGCCCACAGTTCTGGTGACACGCCCTCTAGAGACTTCACGGCCCAAGCCACCTTCTCACATTCCTAGATCCGATCCTCCACGTGGAACTGAAATAGCCACCTCCTCAACTACTACACCGGTCGTGACTGATTCGACTGGGGAAGGAGCACTCAAACTGGCACAAATGAGGAAGGAATTCCCCGACATCTGCTTTGATGGTTACGTCTTTCCTCCACATCTGAAGAGAATTCCGCCAACAGCTGAAAATACTATCCATGATTATGTTGCAGACATTTTCTTTCAGTACAAGGAGTGGGTGAGGGCCGTGAGGAAAGCATCTAAAGTGGCGTTTGATCGGACCGCTACTATCGAAAAGCTGCAGAAAGAGTTGGGTCAAAAAGACCGAATTATGAAAGTGCTCAACACCAAGGCCGAGTCTTCCCGCAAATCTGAAATGGAAGCTCTGAAAAGGTCGACGATGCAAACTCGGCCATGAAGAGAATGAAACAAGAGCACTACTCTGCCATCGAAGAGATGGGTCATAGGAACACCACCGTCACTGCCGAGAGAGACGCAGCCCTTAAAGAGCTTAATGAGCTGAAATCTAAGTTCTCTGAAATTGCGAGGGAGAAGGATGCGGCCAACGTCTCCACGCAAGAAGCCTGTGATCAGACGGTGGTGCTTCGGAAGGAGAAGGACGCGGCTATGGAAAAGGTCCGCGAAGTTGAAGCTGGGGTTGATGAGAAGGTACGACAGGAGGAGGCCAGGGTTGAGGCTGAGGTAGAAGAGCTACTCGTCACTTACAATGCCAACGTGCTAAGGCACCAAGATCTGACTTGGCTCGATGATTATCCAACACATCTCTACAACGCCTGGAACCTGTTGGTTGAGGAGGAGAAATCAGGGCATCATGATGAAGCCTTTGATGAATTTGAGCTGGAGAACTGCATACTCAATGACGACGAAAAGAAGGTTCTTCATGACTCCATGATTTCTCATGAGAAGGAGAGGCTTGGTACCCAGTCTCAAGAAGTTGGAGAAGGCTCTGGTGCTGAGCACCATATTACGAGTTTCGAGATTGTCACGTCATCTCAGTCTGAGCTGAATTCGACGATCGACTCCCAGCCCATACCAGCATATGATCCGGACCAGCCACATATAGCTCCTATTAAGGAGCATCCTTCTGAAGTCGTTTAGACGACCTTGAGCCAAACCGAGGAAGGTACTCTGAACTAATCTCTTGTACATTTGGACTGAAGACCTTGTATAGAAGTGTATACTAACAAATGTTTCTTTTCTCTGATCAGTGATTGGAGTTGCACCAACAACGCTCCCTGTAGTCCAGGAATCATGCCAAGTGCGGGAGGTCATTATCTCTGAGGCGACCTCTGCTGTGACAGTCGCGCCCGTCGAAGTAACGCAGGGGAGCTCACTCTCTTTTGATGAACGGATGATAAATGAGCTTCTCGGTCGACAGAGTGACCCCTTTGCAGACTTACCATTCGGACTGGGTGGATTTTCATCTACTTTTGATATTTCGACTCAGACCACAACGGCACATAGTGAGGCCCTATCCCAACGAGAAGCAAACATATTGGCCAAGATCGATGCCGAGATGGGGGCAGCGGCGCATGGTGTCAGCTTAGAAGGTGGAGCAGCTGCGCATGGCCCTACTCCCCTTATGATGATATCTCTCGGGGGCACGCTCGTTGATACTAGTGCGCCAGTCTCGCTCTCGGCCATAGATCCCATTCCTCCAACTCCTCCCGCAGGAAGCATCCCCATAGACTCCAGTTTGGAGGAGGAGGTCGACATCATGCTTTCGTGCAAGGGTAGCCCGCCTAAAGAGAAAGGCTCAAAACGAAAGATCACCGGCGGCTCCAGTAGCTCCTCGAAGAAGAAGAAGCTAAGGAAAAAGAAGGATTAGACAGACTTTTTAGGCATGTGTTTCCTTTCGTAGTTAGGAATTTTGTCATCTTCTTTTTTTTGTAGGCCGTGTATAGATGCGGGTTCGGCCCCGCTAGTAGGAATTTTTTGGAAGGGCTTGTATATAAGCCATCGTTCTTGTTTAGTTGAAATAAAATTTTGTCTTCTTGTTTCAACTTTCATTCCTTTTATGCTTAAATGTTGTAGTGTTTGAACCTCAGTTCGGTGTACTTGCATTATTTTAACTCTTAAACATAGCTTGTTTTATCTGCCAAGTCTAGAAATTTCGGACTTAAGTTGTGATCGGAGACTGAATCGGACTTGAACATCATATAGTTTCGGGTAGTGATTAACACTTGAACCTGCCCCCAGTTCCGGGGTTAAGTTATGATGATCAGCTTGCGATCGCAATGAGTGAGGATCGAGCGGTCGAACTACACTTGCTTCCTTATGAATCGTTTCGTCCACACTCTGGGGATACAAGTCATTTCATGAGCGGTTGTTCACACCCTGGGAACTTAAGATTGACGTTAGTACTCCAACCCATATCCTGGGAAATTGGAGTTAGTGTTCACATTCCGACTCGCACTCCGGGAGTTCAGAGTTGAAGGTTTATACTCCGCTTCGCATTCTGGGAATACGGAGTTGAATGTTTATACTCCGCGTCGCACTCTGGGAATTCGAAGTTGAACGTTTATACTCTGCTTCGCATTCTAGGAATACGGAGTTGAATGTTTATACTCCGCGTCGCACTCTGGGAATTCGGAGTTGAGCACTTATACTCCGCTTCGCACTCCGGGAATACGGAGTTGAATGTTTATACTCCGCGTCGCACTCTGGGAATTCGGAGTTGAATGTTTATACTCCGCTTCGCACTCTGGGAATACGGAGTTGAATGTTTATACTCCACGTTGCACTTTGGGAATTCGGAGTTGAATGTTTATACTCCGCGTTGCACTCTGGGAATTCAGAGTTGAATGTTTATACTCCGCGTCGCATTCTGGGAATACAGAGTTGAATGTTTATACTCCGCTTCGCACTCTAGGAACACGGAGTTGATTATAGGATTGTCGTGCGTCAATTCTATTTAACATTGGTGTAATGATTTGCCCCCGAGCTCGGGTTTCACTTAGCGAGTGGCCGGTCGTATCACAGTCACTCTCTATTTGAATAAATCCCACTGCGTGATGGGATTTAGCTCTTCGTGCATCCTGATGTCGTACATTGAATTCAATAAATCACAGCTCTGGCCCGAAGAGATGGCATTTTATTGCTGAAATAAGAAAATGCGGCAAAGTTAGTTGCCTTATTACAGAATTCAAATTTCGAAATGCGGAAACAAATTGCTAAATGGAAAGACATAATGAAATAAACAAAGCCTGTCATGTGTAATAGCGACGGAGACTCTCGCTGTTCCAGGCCCTTGGAAAATCAAGACCCTCAACGGTCGATAGTTTGAATGTGCCATCTCCAAGTCTTTGTGTAATCACGTATGGTCCTTCCCAATTTGGCTTCATGTGCGAAGGAACTGGATAGATTCTCTTGAGAACGAGATCACCGAGTTCAAAGGTTCGAGGTCGAACTTTGGCATTGTACAATCGGGCGACTCGACTTCGATATGCAGCTGCTCTCAAATCAGCCTCTTCCCGCCTTTCATCCAGTAGATCCAAAGATTCAGCAAGCAATATAGCGTTTGTTTTCGGATCATAGTAAGTCACGCGATGGGAAAACACTTCCGTCTCGACTGGAATGACGGCTTCGGAGCCATAAGATAGGGAAAACGGGGTGTGTCCGGTTGCGGTCTTATGAGTTGTTCGATAAGCCCATAATGCCATAGGAAGTTCATCAACCCATTTGCCCCCGGCCTTTTCCAGTCGTTTCTTTAGGATGGATTCTATAATTTTATTGACAGCTTCGACCTGACCATTCGCCTGAGGATGTGCGACGGCCGAGAATTTTTTATGGATATGAAACTGTTGACAGAAATTCTTGAACTCTACACTCTCGAATTGAGCTCTGTTATCGGTGATGACGGTGTGTGGGAGTCCAAATCGACAGATAATGTTGCGAACCACGAAATTTATTACTTTCTTTGACGTAATCGTTGCGAGAGCTTCGGCTTCAGCCCACTTTGTAAAGTAGTCAACGGCTACGATGGCGTACTTCGCACCACCTTTTGCCAAAGGTAGAGCGCCGATGATATCGATGCCCCACATTGCGAATGGCCAGGGACTGACCATTTGAGTTATCTCGGTGGGTGGGGCTCTTGGAATTCGGGCGTGTTTCTGGCACCTATCGCACTTTCTGGCATAGTTTGCTGCATCTCGGTTCACTATTGGCCAATAGTATCCATATCGGAGTATCTTCTTAGCGAGAGCTTGACCACCGGTGTGATCGCCACACTCTCCTTCGTGTACGTCATGTAACACTCGTTTGATTTCATCGTGCGCGATACATCGGAGGAGAGGAATAGAGTAACCTCTTCTATACATGACTCCGTTCTAAATGATGAACCTTGAAGCTTTTTGAAGAATGTGTCTTTTCTCGTTTCTACGCTCAAGCAATGTCCCATTCTTGATGTAATTTCGGTATGGGGTCATCCACGATTCTCTACTGGGAGCGGTTTTAAACATAAAATTCGTCTCTACTTGATCAATGCTTGGGGAGGAAAAAGTTTCGACGGGGATAAGTCCCATCTGTTGTGCTTCACCTGTACTTGCTAACTTTGCTAACGAGTCAGCCTTTTGGTTATGCTCACGGGGTATATGGTAAATAGCATAGTAATCGAATCGATCTAGAGCTTCTTGGACTTGGGCTAGATAGGCAGCTAGTCGTCGATCTTTGGCATGATACTCGCCCAGAACTTGATATACAACCAACTGGGAATCACAATAAATTTCCATAGCGACAATCTTTAGATCCAAAGCAAGTTTTAATCCAGCGAGCAAAGCTTCATATTTGGCTTCATTGTTGGTTGTGTGAAATTCGAACCTCAGAGCGTAGCATGTGGATCGGCTTTCGGGAGTTTCAAGTACTATCCCAGCACCTAAACACTGATCGTTTGATGCACCATCGGTGTGCAGCTTCCAAATGTATTTAGGAGGTGTAGTGGTTTCAGGCAGATCCTCTGAAATAGTAAATTCGGCTATAAAATCCGCTAGGACTTGTCCTTGAATGGCCCTCCACGGAGCGTAAGTGATATCAAATTGACTCAGTTCAATGTTCCACTTGAGTAACCTACCATACATCTCAGGCCACATGAGGACCTGTCGTAACGGCTGATCGTTATACACAGTAAGAGGATGAGCTTGGAAGTAAGGACGGAGCTTTCTCGAGGCAATGACCAGGCAATATGCCAGTTTCTCTAGTCTTGGGTAATTTCTTTCAGCTCCTGTTAGCCGTTTACTAACATAGTAGACCGGTTTTTGCACTCGGTCTTCTTCCCGAACCAAAGCAGCACTGATCACATGTTTCGATACTGCCAAGTAAAGTTATAGTTGCTCGTGGTCAACTGGTTTTGACAAGATCGGTGGTGTGGAAAGATGCTGAACCAGCGATCGGAATGCGTCTTCATACTTCATGGTCCATTCAAAGTTTCGCTTTCCCTTCCGGATCAGGTCAAAGAAAGGAATGCATTTTTCGGTGGACTTTGAAACAAACCTGCTCAATGCTGCTAATTTCCCGTTGAGACTCTGGACTTGCGTTATGGTTCTTGGGGTTTGTAGGTTTCTTATTGCCTAGATCTTTTCGGGATTCGCTTCTATTCCTCGAGCGTTAACGATGAACCCGAGGAACTTTCTAGATGCGACACCGAAGTGACACTTTAACGGGTTGAGCTTCATTCCATATTCCCGAAGGATGCAGAACATCGAATTTAAATCTCTGACGTGATCTGTGGAGAATCGAGATTTCACTAGCATGTCATCCACATAAACCTCCATGGTCTTCCCGATCTGGTTGGAGAACATCCGGTTGACCAAGCGTTGGTATGTTGCCCCGGCGTTTTTTAGACCAAATGGCATGACTTTGTAGCAGTAGAGTCCGAGATCGGTTACGAAGCTAGTGTGTTCTTGATCAGGCAAATGCATGGGTATTTGATTGTAGCTAGAATAAGCATCCATAAAAGACAGTAATTCGTGCCCTGCTGTCGAATCTACAAGCTGGTCAATTCGAGGAAATGGAAAGATATCTTTCGGACAAGCTTTGTTTAAGTCAGAGTAATCGATGCAAGTTCTCCATTTCCCATTCGGCTTTCGAACCAGTACGGGATTGGACACCCATTCTGGATACAAGGCATCTCGGATAAACCCATTCGATTGTAACTTATCAACCTTCTCTTTAAGGGCGACAGATCTCTCTGGATCCATACCGCGCCTTTTCTGCTTGACCGGGACATACCGCGGATCAATATTCAGGGAGTGACTTGCAATGTTCGGCGAGATACTGCACATGTCAGAGCGTGTCCAGGTGAAGACGTCGAGATTCGCCCAGAGAAATTCAACCAATTCCTGTTGTGTCTGTTTGCCCAGTTGAGACCCAACTTTTAGCATCCTCGAATCGTCATCCTCACTGATTGGGACGTCCACAGTCAGTTCGGCCGAGGAAGCTTGATTCTCCTTAGATTCGTCTTTATCTTCATTGTCTCTAGGGTAAAGGTCTTTCTGTAATTGGTTGTGGTGCCCAGGCCAAGGCCCAGGCATCAATTGTCAATTATCAATAGAACGGACGCAGAGAGATTCCTCTACATCCTTTCCCTTCTCCTTTCGCTGCGCTCCGTGCAGTTCAGCAACATAGAAGGCCCTCCCCGTTGCCTGCTCTCCTTGGATGACTCCAATCCCGCGATCGGTGGGGAACTTCAGAGTCAAACACCATGGGGCAATGGCTGCCCTGAACTCAGCAAGGGCCGGTCGGCCCAAAAATGCGTTATAAGGTGAATCAATCTCTAAAACAACAAACTGTAACATCCGGACTCTCCGGCGTTCTCCAACTCCCAACTCCATCGGTAGCTTTGTCACTCCAGTGGGTATTGTAGCGCTTCCGTTAAAGCCATGGATTCGGGATTGGTAGGGTTTTAAGTCCTTCGCCTCCATCTTCATTAAATCGTAAGCCCGTTTAAGTAAGATGTTTACAGAGCTCCTACTGTCAACCAGGATCCTCTTCATCCAAGCAGGACCTACCTGGGCAGATATGACCAGTGGGTCGATTATAGGGGTTTCGACCTTATCAGCGTCTCGGCTTCTAAATACGATATCATCATACATTACCTTCTGTTGTTTGGCCAGAGTCCCGTCTTCACAATTACTGCAGCACTCGAAGTCCGCATGCCTGATAGAGCTAGCATACGACTCCATTTCCCTCTAGCTTATGTCTGCTGGGTGGGGACCACCACTTATCATGTTGATAACTAACCTTCCGCCCGTACGAGCGGGTTCTTCCTGTCTTTCTTGATTCTGTGAACGATTTTGATTTGAAGGGCCCGCATCACCAGACTGCGGCGCCCACACAAACTGATCTAACTTCCTCTCCCTGATCAACTTCTCGATGAGGTCCTGCAAATGTCGACACTCATTGGTATTATGGTCGTAGCTTTCGTGGAACCTACAGAACTTCCCTGTTTGGACCTGCCTCTCCGACGAGGGTTTCGGAGCAGGCTTCTTATACTGCACAGTGTTGCAAGTTTGTAGGTATACGTTCTCCAATGACGTATTTAATGGCGTGTAATTGTCAAACATTGGAGCCCTATGTTGTGGGCCTCAGTTCTGATCTCTTTTCTTATCCTGACCATTGTTGCCTCTCGGCTGGGTTTGTTTGTTCAGTATATTTAACTGAACTTTTCTGGAACTCTCATTGGACTGCTTAACGTCTACGTTACTCTGTATCCCTTCACTTCTGGGCCTTGCATCGTCCTGATTCCTAGACTGTTTCGCGTCCTCTTGCCGTAAAAATTGAGCGGCTTTGGAGTAGAAACGGTCCAACGATGCGGGTGGTTTCCCAGCTAGCCAATTTCCAAACTCAGAATCGAGGTCGATCCCTTTGGTTAATGCCATCAAGATCGAGTTATCGTTGGGATTACTAATCTCAACACATGCTGCGTGGAATCTCTCTAAATAACGCCTAAGCATCTCTCCATGAGCTTGGTTGACACTAGACAGGGTGTTAACGTCTTTAGGTCTAGCGACATGCATACGAAACTGTTCTATGAACCTTTTAGCCAGTTAATCGAACGAAGAAATAGATCTAGGTGGCAACCTTGTAAAACACATTGTTGCGATTCCCCCTAGAGAGATGGGGAAACTTCGACACTTCACTGCATCATCAGCTCTTGCAGTGCTCATTGACTACTCATATTTCAAAATATGTTGATTGGGGTCGGAATTTCCTTCGTACATCGGGAGAGTTGGCATTCTGAATCGCCGAGGGGGGTCGGCGTACAATATCTCGTCTGTAAAAGGGGTATGACTACGGGAGATTCCCCAATCGTCATTAGTTAGCCCCTGACTCTCGTGAAACATCTGACGTATCATGGTTGAAATATCTGGCACTGGCACATTCTATGCATGCTCAGCTAAGGTGTGGTCGGGTTCCACAGTGCGAGTTTGGACCGGGCGCTGTCGACGGTCCGTATTTCGCCTCCTTGGCTCAGCGTCTTCTGGGACGTATGGTTCAGGAGTACGCCCACTTTGTTGATTGTTCGGATCTGACAGATTCCGAGTATCAACCCTTGTTTCTACCGCGGCGGTTGTAGTGCGATTGTCCGTGGTATACTGTGGCACAGGGCCTCCTCGTGTTGAGGGCCTGGTCTGGAAGCTGGTCGACGGCCCTGTCCTTAACTGTCCAACGATCAAGGCGGGTTGATATCTGGTAGTTTGAGCATAACTCCCGTCTAATCGGGGACGGGTAGACCTGTGGTGATAGCCAGACGAGGTGGAACTTTCAGTAGACGAGCGGGAAACATCATCCCTCCTGGACCTTCTACGGCTGTTGCGGTTTAGTTGGTTGGTCAATTCAACATTAGCGCGCAACTGTTCAGCCAACTGTTGCTAGCTTTGAGTCAGTTCTTGGAGCAACACTTGGAACTCCTGTCTGGTGACTGGTCCTGACGGATCTGAGTGAGCAGTGTTGTCTTGGTTGGATGGGGGCTGTTGTGTAGGATTCTATCTATCCCGACATTCTTGATCAGCAGCCGTAGCGGCAGTTCTTGTGCTAACCATTTTCTGTGGTGGACTCCTGTCCTAGACTTTACGCAAATCTGAGTAGAACGGAAGGATTCCGGATCAGAGATCTGGATCTTCCACTTGGATTTATGCAATCCGGTATCGATGGTAGATCCAAGGAGCAGGAGAAAAAACCGGTTTTCTCAGTGAAAGCACCAAAGTGTTTGTACCAAAAATGGGCACAACACTCTTCGGAAGTTTTTGAAGAGATAAAAGTAAAGAAAGTAAGTGTAAAACAGAGATTATCTAACAAAAACTCCAATAAACAGAAATATGAATGCACAGACAAGCAATTTAGAGTGGTTCGGCGTATCGCCTATGTCCACTATGAAGTTTTGATGATTTTATTGATTCTCTTTCAATGATTACAAGCGAATATAGCGAACAACAGCGGATTACAATTTAGAATTCAAGTTCAACAGCAAGGATAAGATGCAAGTCTCGATCCGGCAGAGTCTGGGCGCTTCAGAAAAAAAGATCCCTCTTCTGTAGGCTCTGGGGCTCTATTTATAGGCGTAGGAGGCTGAGATTTCGCTCAAACTTCGGGAGATCTGGTCTGGCACGTGAGGGGGCCCACACGACCGTTTCCAGAAAGTTTCGCCCTAATCTGTGATCGATACGAACTCATTTCGTATCGATCAGGATGTTGTCCAATCGAGCTGAAATTTGGCAGAGACATTCCTTAGTGAGTATGTAAGCTCCTGTGAAAATTTCATAGCATTTGAATCGGTGGATCTCGAGAAATGGTCGATACGAAATTGGGTTTTCCGGTGGCTGTTTGGTTTGAGTCGATCAATTCGAAACGACCCCTTCGACTCGATCACCTCACGTGGTTTCGCGATGATGTGGCACGCACACTTCGCCTCGATCCGAGTTTCACTCCTAGTTGACCGCGTCCACTCCATAAATCTCGCCTTGTTCGTATCGAATCTGACACGTCACCCAGGTTTGTTGACTCGATGGATACGAAGTAGCGAAGGCCGATGGTTACGAACAGGCCTCTCCTTGATGGATACGAGCCACATAGCTTCCTTAATGGACACGAAGTCAATCGATGCGAACCGAAGTCTTTTGATGGATACAGAGTAAGGTAACCTGATGGATACGAATTGCTCTACCTAGATGGATACGAAGAGAGGTTTCCATGATGGATACGAAGCAGACATTTGGCCAATTGATACGAGTTGTACTAACTATCGATGGACACGAAATCCATCAATACGGACTCGATGGATTCGAAACACGGCTACCTCTATCGATACGAAACGATGCTCCCTGATGGGTATGAAATGGATCTTATTGATGGATACGAAAACATGCTTTTCCCTCCAACTTGCATCCATCATAACTTGAGCATATGAACTTGGATTGACTTGAAACTTGGAACGTTGGCTTCCTTTGCTTTCCTAGTCATGTCTTATCAGTTGTAGCTCGATCCGGACTCGGACAAAATTCATCGATATCCATGACGAGTGACATTTGGAATCCAATCAATTCCTTGGTGTCCTGGCCTTGCCAAAAGGCGGGATAACAATCCGTACGCAATATCAAATCCGATCGCTCACTCGATCACACAATTTCACTTCCGAACTAGTATCCTTCACACGACTCTCTAGTGCAGACTCAGATCTGGTTCCTTGATTAGAAACTGTTATTCTCCTTGCATAGCTACATACTATGATAGAGAATCCAGAATCAATCAAAAATCCATATCCACGGTTCGCCGTCGAGAACCGAGTGAAAAATTCCAACTCGGATCGATATAAATTATCTCGAAATTCTGTGCTCGAATCTAGATCAAATCGTTACGCGAATAATATACGTACAACCTACGTATTTATTTCAGTGGATTCTTAGCCATATCAATTTCTTTTATTCTCATTTATTTCATTCAATTGTTCACATTTATGTATTTAATCTGTATTCAAATATTCACTTAGTATATATTCCTTAATACCAATTTCACTTAAGAATTCCACTATTAAATTTTCTTATGTCAATTATAAACTTTTTACACAAAAGTTCTTATCCATTTTAAATCAACTTCTTATATTTATTAACACCTCACACTTAAGTCTATATCCACTTTAATCAAATTCAATTTCCAATTTCGTTTAATTTACTAATCACATTAATCAGTTCATACACTAATTTATTTTCAACCTTAATAAATTCTATTTCCAAACTTATTTCATTTAGCCTACTTAGGCTAATTTTAAAATTTCACTTTATTTAACTTAATTCAAGTTACTTTCCATTCCAAATTAAATTTCAAAATTTTATAAGTTATCAAACTTATTCATATTCCATAAAACATTTTAAATCAAAACCCCAGAGTTTACACAATTTCTTAAATATTTCAAAATCGATTTTGAAATCATATATACCCAAAATCCATTGGTATATTAAATCATTACTTTGAATTTCAAACCAAAACCAGTTTTTCCAAAACAAAACTCCAATTGCAAATCATTACGATAGCAATTCCTCCTTTGGAAACTCGAAAATGAACGTCGATGATGCTGCAGTCATCACCGAAATTATTTTCCAACGACCGAAGTGAGTTCAGTGCTTTTATTTCCTTAAAAACAGTTTTTAAAAAAAAAATTCAATTCACAAATATTTTCCAAATAATATCAATATTATTCTCCAGTACTTTGAAAAACATTTCAAAACCAACGGGAACTTAATTTCCCAAATTCCCAGCCTTGAAATCCTTTATAAATCGTTTTTATAAACCATATCAATTTCTAAATCACATTTACACAACCATATTTACATAATCCCATATTGATTATATAAAATTATTTCTTAACTTTTGATTTTAATATCAAATTTCAATCACCACAACAACAAATGATAATGGTTTAATATTATCATTTCCTAATAATCAAACACACCATATATAACTATAATAATTTATGAAAATTATTTCTTTATATATACAAAAATAATCTGGGTAAAATTATTTCATTTACTCAATTTCAAAACAATACTATGTTGAATTGCTCTGTTCAAGTGTTTAGATATCCCTATCAATAACATTAATTACTCGTATTGACCAGAATCCATAAGCCACTCAATAGATCAACCAACACAATATAAAACAATTTTATATTCACTAACAAATATGCACTCATATCTATTAATACGCTCAAACTCATCCTAGGGTACTACTGACCCTGTCTCTAATGAGGTACCCCATTAAAGCTAAGGTTCTCACTTAACCTTCAGCTCTGATACCAAGTGTCACGGCCCGGGTTTTCGACGCTCGAAAATCGACATTAATACGTCCACTGTATTACATGCCGAGCAATCGAGTGCCGAAAATACAAGATTGTTAGAGAAAAGAAGAAAGAGGTAGAAGAAGAAAATAGAAATAACAACACAGAATCTCATAATCGCAGCGGAACAATCTATAGTAGATAACAACATGTCTTTATACAAAAAAGCTATAACTGTTACTTATACATTACATCGTAAGAGTACAACACATCAATAATACAATACCGGACAGTTATAATAACTTGTCATCACAAATGCTGGATATGCATCATACAATACACAACGGAATAAAATCAAATATGGGGAATACATCTTCGTCATCCAGCTCATCCCCTGAGCTCCATAGCATCCTATCCTATATCTATAATACTCGGTCTAACCCGAGCATTATAATAAAATAACACCCGAGTTAGTCTGGAAAACCAGCGTGAGAAAAAACACTCAATTTGAATTATTAAAGTTATCAAAATCCATTGAAAAACAAAGGTATCTCGTAAGACCACGCCACACATAAACACGACGGGTTTTTACCTTACGATAACCAAAACATTTTATATCAAAATCATCTGATATTATAATAGTGTCTAGGTACAAATACTTATTCAAATAGCTGAAATTGTTACATTAATTAAATTCTAGCATACTAGGCTCTATAACCAAAACCGTAAAGGCACGTATTGGAGAATGGATTCCATACGAATGACTAGGCACTGGGATACCACCTGTCATAGTACACATCTAGAGAAATGTACCGAGGACCACGCTGGGATCCCCTACAACATAAGACTGGACTACCCTTAACCTTTATAGACCGAATATGTTATCACCCCAGGTGTTCCCACCCTTTCCGAGTTCTTACGCGCACCATAGTAATAATATTTGAGGGTATCTAGAAAGGTGATAAACATACCCTAATTAGGTGCGACCCACTAAGCTTGCTGCATCTCCCTTGATTTTCAGTCATTCCTGGTTGATAAGGATAAAGGCTCCGATTACCTTTTAAAGGAATTTATACTTGGAATTCTCATTGTCCACTAATGACAATGTACTGATAGCATCCATCCATACAAGTCTGTTCTAGGTCTGAACGAAACCGAAGGCATTATTCCTACTACATCCATTTTGGAATCATCCTTAGGATTAGTAGCTATTAGCCCTTGCACTTCAATACTCCATCTTCGATTCCATGCTCCTGTTTTCACTTCGAAAACGTATTCGTTGGATCGAAGTGGTTTTCGGATAACTTATCTGGTCCCGGTTTCTTCAAAACAACGTTCGATATTTCCGGTAAACTCAACCCCGGTTTTTAGGAAATAAACAGACGAAAATAAGATC
Organism: Allium fistulosum; assembly: GCA_030737815.1. Classification (NCBI taxonomy): domain Eukaryota; kingdom Viridiplantae; phylum Streptophyta; class Magnoliopsida; order Asparagales; family Amaryllidaceae; genus Allium; species Allium fistulosum. Next base: position 533,044,070 of record CM060904.1, read on the forward strand.
GGTGATCACCTCTTAACCGCTAGTGGACGGATTTCCTTATCATCGTTCTAGAAGAATGAAATGAGTTTATACGTACAGTATATCACCTCCAACGGTACTGTACCATATAATTCTCGTGTTTCTCCTAGATATTTCCAAAGTTATTTTGGGTCCAGATTTGACAGTTGGTTATTTAATTATCAAATAAACAATCATTCAACTAAATATTCATTTTTCACTGAAAACACTAAGTCTCTTTTAATTTAGTTTTAATAAATTAAATCTCTATTCAGAAGTACACACTCACCTCACCGGATTAATTACATTAACAAAATCATTTCCTTCAATAATATTTGAGAACTTTTTAAAATAAATTATGGAAAGTACCACTGCGGTATCATACATGGATTCGCAGCTCAATGGTTACATCTCTATCCCAGAGAAATCCAAAACTTAACTGTAGGCACTCTCTGCCTCCGATTCCATCATAAAAGTATACCATTACTTTCCGAAACTATATTTGAAAATTTTCTCAAAACAATACTTATAAAATGTATATACAAATTTCCAAGTTTAATTTAGCAAATACTCTTAAATTAAAGTTATTATATAAAACTATATTAATATCGAATAATTTACCTTTAAAAATAATAATACTGATTAATTATTAAATAATAATTAACTTAATATCAACTCATTATAAACTAACTTAATTAATAATTAAATAGACTTTAAAACAATTACATAACTTTGAAACAATAATTAATTCCGATTTATTAATAAGATACTAGTCAATTTACAAGACTCGTTATAAACTTATAGTTATTTCGATAATTTACAAATATTTAATAACTAACTTTCTGGAAATACTCTTTTGCTAAAACATTTTTAAATTACCTAGTTTAATAATTAAAAATCCCCTTTTTAAAAACAACTCATCTTCTCGACAAACATGTTTTTCAACTTCAATACAACACATCTAATATTTATAAATCTCTCTCGATTTATCACCAATTGATTTACGTCCCATTTTGTAAATCCCCTTTTTCACATTTCCAAAAATAAATCTATCTTTTATTTTTAAGCCGATTTACTCACCCCACTATAAATTCTCACCGTGAACTTATATATTCAATTTATCCACTGATATCACTTCACTTTATTTATAAACCCTGTTTATAAATCCCATAGTCTCATTTTTCTGTTTTTAACGGTATCACAATACTTAATCGATTATAAATCGTTTTCTAAATTGAATTCCATTTTTAAAACAATTTCTTAAATAATCCAACTATATTCCAAAACCAACCAAATCTCGATTCCACTTCCTTTTCATAATTTAAAATCTTATTTAAGATCTAGTAGAACAATTTTATATTTTATTTTCAAATTTCCTTTTTATCCTCCCAAACTATTTAAAATCTCGATTTTTAAATCCTTTTACACTTAAACAAATTTCACTTAAGTTTTATTATTTAAAATCCTTTATTTTCATTATTCCAAAATCTCTATTTACAATATCTCGAAATAGTTAAGTACAAATTTAAAGTCAAACCATTTATTTTATCCAAATAAATTTCTTTTAATTAATCCAAAATCTTATATAAATACTTCACTTCCAATTTCTTTTTTCTTTTTCTTTCCAAATTCAAAACATTTATTATTGATATTTAAAAATACCAAAATCTAGGCCAAAATTACCCTAACATCCAATAAATTCAAAATCACACTATAATCTACCATAAATTATTCAAACAGACCATATATCAATATATATGAAATTTAATTCAACATTTTTGAGGAATCCAGGTAGATCCCTCCAACCTGTTTCACTGCATCCACAGATTTTAATACAACATAAAAATACCAATCCCACTTCGAGGGGGATATCGCGGTATATAGGGTCATCCGCTATTATGCGGGGCGCATAGGGTCTCATCCGCTAAATATGCGGGAACAATCAATCCAACTACTAATATATATACTACTATATATAATATCACATTCAACTGATAATAATATATCAATTCAGCCAATCAATAAATAATTAATTTTAACTATTTAAAATTAACTAGTAATCCAAAATTGAGTGAGATTAACTCACTTGATTTTTAATGTCGTTTTCGCATTTCGTTCTGATAAATTTCGAACGCGTTTGAATTTATCCGAAAATTTTGCAAGCTCAGATCTCGACCAATCCAATTCCTATGCGTAGGCGATGGTAATACGATCCCAACGCAACTTGAATTGTCCAAATTAGACCTCGTGTGTGTAGGTAATACAATTTATAAGTTCATCGATTCAAATATAATTAAATTAAAACATTATTTAAATTTATATTTAAACCCATACCCAATAGAAGCCCGGCCCACATAAAAATTAAAACATCATCTTCTCCCTTTTCGATTTGCATCTCCAGTAACCCAAAATGCACGACGCCATCGTTCACGTGCACGCTTCCTTCCGACCACCATTGACCGATACGACCACGCCATCAACATCCTCATGAAAAACCGCACCCCCTCATCCCATCGAACCCACCTCCGAATCCTTATAGCAAATCACGACACCATGGGTTCGAACACGACCTGTAGCAATGTCGCATGAAGCCCCTCACAACCGCACGCCTCCATATTTGGCTCCTAGGTGCGTCTCGACATGCTCGATCCAAAAATCATCCCCATAGCTCAAATTGATGCATGAATCTCACGAAAAACGTAACCCTAGTTTTTGTCGAACACTGTAAAAATGTCGTGTTCCCCAAACATTAGTCGCACATTGCAAAATGCCTATCAGGGTGAAGCTCGACCCAAAACAAGATTTTTTAAAAAACTCTGATGATTTTTAGTTAAGAGGAATTAAAGCAATAATTTTTATTTTTTTTAGTCTCATGTTTTCATTTCTTTCAAACTGAAGCTCGACCGTGTGTTTTAAAAGGGGAGGGAAGTGTATTTCATACGGCAAGTTGGTTGACAACATAGGGTGGCTTGAAATTGAAAGAAAGAAGGTGATGTGAAAGATTGACTAATTAATATATATAATTTAATTTTCAAATTGTTTCGTTTTACGTAACTAAAAATCTCGAACCCCTATCGAGGCGTGCCGCTAGGCGTTTATAATGTTATACCCCTATTTCGAATGCAATGGAAAAGGTTTCGAGTCATAATTCGATTGTATGGAGGAGATAGCTTTTTGAACCCAATTTTTATATTGAATTTTCGATATTAAATTCAATGCGTTTCTATCCCGTACGACCAAACGATAATTCCAAACGTTACGAAACTTGAAATCCGATAATAATACACTATTACAGATTCAATGGAACTGGTTTCGTCAAAATCCGAAACTGTGCCTCGGGAGGCTATTTTCACTCGTCAATTTAAACGATATATTTTTAAAACTGAACAAATCCATTTTATATTCAATTTAAAAAGTTTTATTATCTTCATTATTATTAATATAAATTTTATAAGCCTTTAAATTATTTTTATCAAGCTTAAAACTTAAGATACAATAATTTAACCAACATTCAATTATTAAACTCAATAATTAAATTATCCAATATATCCTTATATTTGAAATTCAAGTTAAAAATTTACTTTGAAATAATTAAAATCAATTAATATTCTAATTTCAAATAACCAAAATTCTGGGTCGTTACAAAGCACTTGAAATCAAACTACAAGTTATGGATCCACACGACCACTGTCGGGTTTGGTCACTAGAGAGAAATTTAAAGGATCTCCTATTAGAGTCAACCAACAATTGGAAGATACACAAAAAATGTTGAAGGAAGAATCGGCTAGGAAATATGACATATTGAAGCAAGCTGCTCAAGGAGAAGGATCTCATGTTAAAGATTGTGGAGGAAGGAATTCAAAGGCTTGATCAAATGAAGGGTGTTCTGTGGGGAAACATTGAACAAGTCAAAGAAGAGATGGACAAGGAAATTCTAGAAGAAATAATTTAACTGAAGCAAGCTCTCTAAGTGAATCGACCGGTACTGATACATCATATCGTGACAACATCATCACCATGGCACTAGAAGGACAGAGTTCTCGAAGTAATCTATATGGAGAGTAGGCTCCAAAGAAATGTCGATGGTAAAGCCCGTGAACAAGAGCAATCCAGCATTCGTAGTCTTGACAGATAACACGACAGAGACGGAAGACTAAAATGAATGGGCTCTCTAGAGATAGGGAAACCTAAGCGTCGTATCTAGGTGTAAGTGCAGACATCGACCATCAAGGTCATTTGCTAGATCGAGCACATGTGATAAAACCGATGACTGCTGGCAAGGACGAAAAGGAAAGGATGATAATGCAATTAATGATGTGATTACTCTAAAGAGAGAATTGTGAGGACGAATGGTAGATCGCGTCTATTTTGACTTCATTTACAACGAAGATCAAAGCAGTATAGTACCCAATGAGGTTTACTATGCCAACAATGCCGAGGTATAATGGTCTAACAGATAATATGCATCATTTTCTTAGCTATGACTAGAACATGGAAGGCACCAGAGTTGAAGATTTTGTGAAGTATCGGTGCTTCCCATTATTCTTGAAGGGAGTGACAACGATGTAATTTTGCAGGCTTGAGTCAGGTTCCATTAGGCCTTGATCAATTGTCTAATAAGTTTCTCGGCAAATTCATAATGCATGGAGTACTAATGAAGGACGCAATTTTTCTTGCTAACATTAAGCAACGGAGGATGGAGTCACTGAAGTATTAGTTGATGAGATTCATTATTGCCATTATGGAGGTAAGAAATCCAAAAGATGGTTTTGCGTTGATGGCTTATGAAACAACCAAACTTTCGGTATATTTGTAATAAAATAACTTTTATTATAACAAATTATTCGAGTTCTATTTTGTAGAAATTTATCTTGTAAATATGTGTTATTGAGGTCAAGTTTACTCGATAAAGGAGAACCTCGTGTAAAATTGTTTTAAATAATAGAAATGTGATATCTGGGGAAAAAATCATTATATGGTGAAAATAAATTGTAAAAGTTTTTTTAGTGAAAAGTGAAATCGTTTTCGCAAGGACAAATATAATTGTAAAGTGAGTGTTTCATCCGAAAAGAATATAATGAAGATTGTTAAGCTAACAAGGGTAGCCTACCCATGATATAAAGAGATAACAATTAAAACCAATTTTAGTTAGTTTTAGCCTTTTCGGCTCTAGCCCGCTACATAATGAGTTCTCCTTTTTCACTCCACCACAGTTCGCTTAGAGAAAATAAAAATTAACCAAAAGCTTAAATCCCTAAACCCTTTTTATGTCACCGAATAGGGAGCGTCTATTACCACCCCTTGTTTTGCTTTTCACCCCCTGGTAAATTTAAAAAAAATTATTTTGACAAAATTACCCTCAACCCTGTAGCTGTATATCATAAAAATAACAAAAAGTTAGGTCTTTAAAAAACCAAGTTCAGAGCAAGCGAGGAAGTATAAGAAACCAAGCTTCAAGTGAGTGAGGAAATACAAAAAACCAAGCTTCAAGCGAGTGAGGAAACACAAAAAACCAAGTAAGGAGCGAGTGAGGAAACCTAACAAATCAAGCTTGAAGCGAGTGAGATAACCTAACAAACTACGCTCCATTGAAGTATACGCGTTTTTTTAAAAACCTAGCTTGGTTCAAGCGTGGTTTCAAACAAAACCTCGCTCGCTCCGAGCGAGGTTTCTTACAAATCCTTTCTCGGTCTGAACAAGGTTTCATACGGAACATTGCTCGTTCCAAGTGAGGTTTTATATAAAACAAAGTTCAGCCCGAACGTGATTTTTATTTTAAAAACTAACATTAGAAATTAAAAATAACAGGGTTATTCATGGAATAAACTGGGAGGTTAAAAGAAAATAGCGGGGTGGGTAGTTTTTCTTTAACTAAACAGGGTATGTAAGGTAAATTTCGGGGTGCAAATAGAGCTAGCCCACCGAATAAATTCCATAAAATTACATAAAAGTCATAAATATTCATATCATTATCCAGCATTAACTCCTATACTCATATTACTATTCAATTATCCTGAAATCCATCAGTACCAATTAATTTTAAAAATAAAAGGGAGCAAAATTTGGGGTTTCTTGTTGTTTTTGGAGTTATTGAGGCTTAAGGAAGAAGTACGAAGCTTTTTGGGAAGACTAAAAGGTTTGCATTTTCTTGAATTAAAGCGAGTGTATTCATATCCATAGTTAATTTTGATATTTGTATGTATCCCATATTGGAATTTAGGTGGATTATGAAGTATAGTTGTGTGGAATATTGGAACTGGCATTGACATTGGCTTGAAAGTGTTTGTTTCAGTATGTTAATACGATCGTAAGTGCAGAAAAGGGGAGATGCTGCTGATTTTTTGCAACAGTATAGGTGATGCAAGGAAGAAAGTGTCATGGTAGAGAGCAGCCACTGCCGTGGCATGAGTCTACTACAAAAGTGGCAACCGGCTATTGTGAGAGCAGCAGCATTAGCTACTACAGAAGCAGCAACGCATTGTTGCTGCTAATAGCTACTGGAATGCAACAGCATTGGCTGTCATGTAAGCAGCAACCCAGCTGATTCTGTGGGCTGCTGGGCAAACATAAAAAAAATCCTATTTTATCTTTATAAACGGTGTATGCACCCCACACCCCCCAACATCCGCCCCCCAAGCGCGCACACACACCATTTATAAAGAGTTCAAAGAATATAAAGTACTTATTAAAGTAGAATTATACATCACTTTTATTTTAAAGTGTTTTTAATACATCTTATGAGCATGAATTAAAAAAAATTTAGGCTTAGTATTTGTTATGTAATTAATGATAAATAACAATTGTTGATTAAATTATTATACGACATTTAATCGCTCATTCATTCTCTATAATTGTGGTTAAAAATTATATTATTACGTTAACGGTTAAGGGACATTGTGGTTTCAATTTTTTTTTTATTTGTGGAACAATAATAACATTTATTTTGGAATTTACAATAATAAAGTGCATTCCTATTCTCCACTACTTTGAAATTTATTAAATGACATTATGTACATGTATATATATGTCATTAACATCAAAGGAATATACATTGATATTTACCATATCAAAGATTGCATAATTGAAGTGATATTTCACATATCATTAACATTGGAATAAAAAGGTAAAAACGACATTTTATGTATATAATTAGTTTTGAAGTATTTAATGCGATACTTTCATATATCACAAATAAAGAAAATGGGCAATAATGATATTTCATGATATTGTCAACTTTATGAAATTTAAAATGGTATTTTTCGTATGTCACTTAATTTGAGATAAAATGTGATATTTTCATATATCAGTTTTATTGAGAAATCGAAAACGTTATTTTCATATGTTTATATTAAAATATAATATATGTTATTTTCATATATCAACTGTATTGAGTATATTGAAAAAAGATATTTGCGAATCAATGGAATTAAGATATTTATAAACTATAGATGATTTTAAATTGAGTATTTTGGAAATTTATTTATATTAAATGACATTTTCAAATATCATTGATTTTCATTAATCGGTGCATTTTTGGATAATATGCATTTTAGTATATATAAATATATTATATGAGATTTTATATAATAGTTTACATATCGAAAAACGTACTGTAAGGTGTATAATATTTCATATTAATTATAATACAATAAAAATAATTTATTTCGAAGAAAAAACATATTTTTTGCTACTAGAATAACTAATTTGTCCATCAATTATCTCACCTAACTACAGCTGTGTACGAGTATTGGAGTGGGTTCTCATACAAGTGTGGTGAAGTGGTGGATCCTACCCCTAAATGTCCCGGTTTAGGGTTGGTTAAGTCGAAAGGCCATCCGTGAAATCAAGGTCATTGGTGCAAGCGATGGTCACTTTCGAAAGGCATTGCTACAAATTGGTATCACGTCCCAAGTTCAGAATAATACATTGAATTAAATACAAGAATGGCATAGGTAGTAAGACTTAGGACAAAATTGACCCAAATTTCCATGGGTAGTTGCCTTGTTTTGGAAACTCGGATAAATAACGATCATGGTTAGTTGTTATGGGTATGTTCTTTTTAGTGATAATTATACTATATCACTATTTTTTTTACTTTGACACTTATACTATATCACTATTTTTTTACGTGTTTCAAATAAGAATCATAACCACTTTCCTAAAGTAAACAATAATTTTTATATGTATACATACAAGCGAAAGAGAAAATAGAAAACATATGTTTATTATCATCGAGATCTAATAACTTGTATATTATACATTATTATATTTATATCTTCTTGATTTTATTTATATCATATTTGAGCCCCCAGCAGATACTAGTAAAATACTAGTTCTACCAAGAAATGGACTCGATTGTGGTTAAAATTAGTTATAGCCTATATAACTGTATCGGTACTTAACATGTGATGATATAAATTGGTTACTTGAAGGCTAGATTGTTTGATTGCTTGTTTGCTATGGATATATGCTTGGTTAGTCGTAGTATGTTATCAACAATTAAAGACAATCTAAAAATTATTATAGAGCATTTGAACATGCAAAAATGATTTATAACATCTTGAAGACTTAATAGATGGAATAAAAGTTTGGAAAAAAAATTTAAAAAAATTATCAAATGAAATTTGGGGAAAATTTAAAGCCTAGGGTATAAGTTCGTAATTACCGAAGCTAAAAGGAATTTTACATCCCATATTTATCGAGTTAAATAACCAATTTTATGAATTTATAATCGAATTTTGAGTGGTACATTGTTGACATAAAATTAACTCTAGAATTTAGTATGACATAATATTGACTTAAAAAATCTAGATATGAATTTATAGTAGAAATTTTATACGATATATTATTGATTTGTGTATTAATATAATGAAATTAAATAAGTGAAATTAAAATGGATAAGGTGACATATTTGTTATCCCCTTGTGAGCATCCTTTATTTTTATAAAAGTGGTTAGAAATAATTAATTGGTCATTTCTATATATTTTATAGATCCCTTATCAATAATAAGTGTTTTACAATAAAGTGATTTTAAATGTGTTAACGTGTCCATTGGGTATTGTATAAATTTAAACGGATATGTGTGGCCAATGTGACGGCGAGAATTTACAAACATTGAAATAAGGACGTCATGACTGAAAAATATAAAAATTAGGAAGAATTGTTTCCTAAAAGTGAAAATAAAGCTTTGAATCTCAGTTCAAATGATATACCTTTATACATTATTGGAATTGTATTAAAAAGGTAAATGCATAAAGTAATGTTTTGAAGTCAGAACGTATTAGAAAAATTATTTATATTATAATAAATGTATAAATTACTTTAGATAGAAACTTATTGTTTTAATATTTGGTATAAAATAATAAATTTTCTTATATTTAATGTGGAAACATTTATTAAAAGAAATAAAGCCTACAAGTATTTTGGAAATAAATGAATAGTAATATTCTTTTATGAAAGAGTACACGAGCTAAATTCTATAACATAAGGAATACATATTTGAATCGAATATGATTAACAAGATTCGCAAAATGGAAATTTTGAAAGTATCAAAATATTTCAAATGTAAGTAAATTATTTATGTTTTAGAAATAGAAGTAAATGGTGTATATGTAACTATTTTGATACTTATATCGACTTACAAGATAAGATAATCACAGAGAAGTATTTATTCCTAAAATCAATTATGTGTTTGACAACTAATAAATGAGATTAATGAATATTTACTCATTTCATGCGTGCGCTCGCCGCATAAATTCATGTACTAACTTGCCATGGAAAAAATTTATTGCTAACAAAATTTTAAAAACAATTTTTTGTAGAAATTAAATATATGGTGTATTAATACCTTAAGTGATTATGAGCCCATAAAGCGATTTTTTTACTTAACAAGAAAACTTCAATTATTACTTGGGAGTTAGAAATGAATGTTACTTTGCCCTTGTATTTAAAGGTTTATATATAATGATATGCTTGTTTATATCATTAATCTTTGGACATATAATTCTTTATATTAAAAATGGCATTACCTTGGAATTTTACAATATCAATAAAATTTATGAGAATGTAGCTAGAGTATTATATGTTTACATACCACTTGTTTAGTAATGGGAATGACGGAATCAAATATATATATCACTACGTATAAATAATAATATACGACCATGTAAAAGAGTATTTAATTTTTTATATTAAATTACAGAACAAAGTGTATACATATTATATCCTGTATTATTCATACAAGTGTATAGATATGAAAGCATGTACATGTTTGATTTTAAAAGCAAACTTTAAATGTATATTCAAGTTATGAAAGATTTTTGGAATTCTAAAGGATAATTTGAAAGCATATAGCCTTTATATTCAAAACTTTTTCAAGGTCTGTTGTTTAGAACATGAAAATTTGATGTGAAGTTAAGAATATTTTCAAGCCTACAAATTTTGGATTTGGTACCTTAGGCTATTAAGCTCATATTTTGCAATTTAATGAAGTGACTGTGACGATTTTAGACTTATCGAAAATATGATTTCACAAGGAACAACTTTTTGGTTGAGGCCTTTTTGAAATTTTGAAGTTTACTATTTCAAAAACCTTATTGAGGCTGAAATGAAATTCTGGCCTGTATTTATTTCCATATTTCATACACCTTAATGTTTCCGTTGTAACTGCATTGTGTTTTCGATAGCGAACTGCATTGTGTTTTCGATAGCGAACTGCTTTGTGCTAATCAGATTTCAATGGTTTTGTACTTGTTTGAAAGATGATTTGATAAGGAATAGAATTCCTATTGATTACTTTTCCATATTTTGGACTTTACTTGGTATAATTTTCTGCTACAAGTAAGAGAAGAAGTTGTTTTTACTAAAAACCCTGAACTAGCACTATTTAGAAAAATAGTGTAACTTTTGAACTATAAAACCTTTTTCAAATTCATAAGAAGTTCTTGAAAGATAATTTCCAATACTACAACTTCCCATTAGAGTAATTTTGAAACTTTTATGATTTTGATGGCTTAAAACTATCCAGAACAGTAGCAAATGCAAAATATATTAATATGCTCTGAAACATATGTTACATGTTATATCAATATGTCTTACATATGAACTTATATGTCTTGTTTGAGCTAAGTGTGGGTACATAATGTTTATACATGTATTATTTGTACATGTGTTTTGGATAATCATAGATGTGCATGGTATGATATTTGGTGTGTATAGACATGCTAATTGGTTATACCAACCTTTCCTATTTTGCTTAGTTGATGCTTAATTTTATGTATGTAGTTGTGGGTGATTGTTATTTATGCATGGAATATAATTTATTTGATTCTATACTGGTATACTCATCTTGCCATTAATATGTTATGTATGTATGATACCAAGCTATTCTTTAGGTTTATACTGACATTTAAATCTTGACACGGTCTGATCCGTTTATTATTAATATAATACTCAGCTCAATCCGAGATTTTTTTAAGGTACAATGACATTAGCCTCTTATGGATGTGTTTTAGGTACCATGACATTAGCCTCTTATGGATGTTTGGCCTTTTGAAGAGACAGTTTTTAGACTTTGATATATATATATATATTGGAAGTCTATAATGTGTATGTGTATTCTTTTGTTATATCTCCATGAATCTGTGTGTGTGTATGATGCTTGGGATATATTTTGTACTTGACCCGTATTGATGTATATTTTGTAGTAGATTAGATACTTCATTTTTGTAGAACTACTATGTTATGTATATGATATTATTATTATCGTTGTGTTTTATGACTGTGATCTCTATGTATATTATGTATTATTCTGTCCTAGAAAACTCACGTGTTTGTTACTTTGTGTTACACTCATATTTTCCAAATTATATCTAAGATAAACTGATGCAAGCGCGAGGCTGAAAAAATTGCCCCACGAAAGAAGCTGTACCAAAAAAAGAAAGCAAGAACAAAGTCAAGTAGGACCGCACCAAAGCCTCGAGACAGTCTCAAAACATGAAAACTGCGTCATTCGATCAAGTATAGAATTGACGCTATAATACTATGTCGATGAGCTAAGCTAGCCACAAAAGTGCAAAATCTGATCTGTAACCCTAGCACTCAAGGGGCGGGACTGCGATACAATCTTCAAATTGCATAGCTCCCAAATACCAAATACAAAGGTCATACCATGATTCCAAAAGTAAGTCTTTATGGGTCAAAGCTGTGACATAATCTTAAAATAATAGCAAAGCGAAAAGATTATGCTACAGCCCCAGAAAAAGCAACGTCAAGTACATATAACTGCGACAACATCCTTAAAGAAATTACATGCAGCAGGGATGTGCCACAATCTTAAACTAATATTTAATGTGGTAGGACTATGCCGCAATCTTATATCAACATCGAAGTAATAAGGATGCGTCGCCATCTTGATGTGACATGCCGCAATCTTAAAAATACTACCCACAAGCATAAGGACTCAAGGAGTGAGGTAATAGGGTAAGGCTGGTTCGCAACCAAGAGTCAAGCTTTATTCCTTAAAGGCAAACCAGGAGATCCCAACTTCATCCCCAAGATGATTAAATCCAACTCAAAGAAAAGGGCGGTGGCGCAGTTCTCTACCGATGAGAATGACTCGAAAAAGTTTCATGCAAGGTGATCACTCTCCAAAATAGCAGCGCATTCTCTTCTACTAAGCCATACAATTCAACTCCAACTATCTCCAACACTACGCTTTGCTGATGTTTCGGATTGAACAGTGCAATACAGCTTCAGAAGTATTGATGCAGTTCGATACTATATGGTATCGCTACCTTGGACATAATGAAGGCACAATTCCCAATAATCTAAAGAGAGGTTCTAAAGTGCCGATAATGATGTAGTTTTTCCTGAAATGGAGGGCAGTTTTTTATTGCGGCTTAATATACATGTGCAGGCCACTAGCCTGTAGCTTTACAGAATCGAAAGTCACGGTCTATTCAAAATCGAGTTTTCCCGTTTCAATTTCAAACTTTCCATCTAAGTTCAAATTTCACCAACTCAAATCACAGTTTCCCACCGAAGACCACGTTAGCAATCATTGTACAGTAAATCAACAAGATGGATGATCGACACGTGGCAAGATCCAAAAGTAGAAATCAAAAGAGCCAAAGGCCACTCCCACAATCCGTTCGCATTAAACAAGCAAGATGGATGATTGACACATGACGTAATCTAAAGATCAGAATCAGGAACATGCGTGGTTGACAAAAGCAATTATTGTAATTCTCTGTATTATAAAAGCAGAAGGTACCGTAGGAGAAAGGAGGAGGATCTTTATAGATTTTTATTTTTGAGCAGCACAGAAATAAAAAATTGTACTCTCTACCATTGTTTGTTTGTACTAAGAACCAAAAGAGGTAGAAAATGACATTTTCCCATAGATGTAAGATTCGTTAACATCCGAACTACATAAATTCTTCGTGTCATTTTATTACTTTCGGTACTTTATTTCACTTTTCTATTTTAAGTACTAAAATTAGAATATATCGATTAACGAACTTGATAAGGACTTGTCATCAAGTTTTGAATATTTTACCTCAAAATTGTGTTAGCACTATGGCCATAGTTACTTCCTCTAAAGGCAATCTTAACTTTACTCAATTTTGCTGATTCCTAATCACAAAAGCATTCGGCATTGTGATTATTTCAAAATAATACTTGGGTGTTTCTGAGATGAAAAATCTTATTATCATTTTTAGCGCTAGAAGGAGGGCCACTTTCCCTTTATGGCAAATTTTACTTACATCTCTTTTAGATACCACTACGACACCATGAATCCCATCGATTCCAACACTCCTTCTAACCAAGAACAACTTCACCTTACCTCAAAAATGCCAAAAAAGAACCTCTTCACCTCCATAACCTAAACTGAGGCAAGCGCCTCTGAAGAGCCTATCTCAGATCCAGTCCTAGCAGCTCTTCAAGCCTTCATAAACTAATTGAACCAACACACGGATAAAATAGAGAGATCCTTGGCTCAATATCCTGCCCCTAAGCAGATCTACCCTCAACCTTCCATGGCTCACCGCCATCATTCACCAATTGGGCTAATTATGCAGCGTGTGAGTGATAATGACAATATCAGAAGTAAGAACGGTGATGTTGGTCAAAAAACTGATACCAAGCTCAAAAGCAAAATCCAAATCAATTCCTAGATCAAATCAAAGCTTGCAAACATTAACCTATTACTCCTGAAGAAGAAAACATGAACTATGCATGATGAGGATGATGTTGCTTCACTCTATGGAGACGGATCATCCCAAATAGATGCCAAAGAGGTTGAAATCTGTCAATTGAAGGCTAGCGCAGAGCAGTTGGCAACACTTTGCAAATAGAATAAAAGAGAGGAAGTAAGGTGTAAGGACCCGATTCTTCGACTTCCGAATATCGACATCGATACGTCCACTGTATCAACTACCGAGCAAACGAATGCCGAAAAACCGAATTCTTAGGGTTTAAAAGAAGAGGTAGAAGAAAAGATAGAAGAAAAAGAAAAGAAGAACAATAGAACAACATCAGAAACAGAAACAATATCAAAATCTCACATTCGCAGCGGAACAAAAATATAATAGATAATCACTAGTCTTTTAAACAAAGAACTATATCAGTTTTATACAATACATCAGTCAGAGTCAATATACAACTCAATACAACAATGGACAGTTATATAAACTTGTCCTCATACAGAATACACAGCGGAATAAATAAATAAGTACGGATGATACGTTTCGCCATCCAGCTTGCTTCCACAGCTCCAGAATATCCAGAATATCCTGATAACATAACTCTAGGCTGCCCATGTGGAAATTGGTGGGCACCCAGAGTTTAGAAGGGAAACAATAAACTCCGAGTCAGTCATGGTGACTGGTGTGAGATCGTAAAACAGTTATTTTTAAAACAAACAACAGGAAGATTTTAAAGTCAATCTCGCAATGCTTTTGGAAAATGAAACTACCATAAGACCTCCCGCTACACACACAATGCAAACGCAGAATTGGAGGAGATTTCTTCTTATGATAGTCAAAGATGCTTACTACGCAAAATCAAATCATTTTTGATATTATTATTAGTGCATAGTGTAGAAAATATTTCAAAAGTAGAATATAAATCTTAGCCAACATACGACCAGTATCGTATGTCTACTATAGCTACTATCCAAACAGTGGGGCGCCACCATAAGTAGATGGCAGGTTCTACAACTAAAACCATACAAAGTTTCGTATTGGGAATTGGATTTTCAAAAAATGGTCAGGCCAAGGAACTTCCCATTGCCACATGGAAACGCCTCTGGAATGACGTCCCAAGAACCTAACCGGATCTCTGCCAACACAAGGCCGGGTTACCCCTAACTGGGTAACTACTGACACGAATATGTCATCCCCCGATCGTAACCGATCTATATCTGAGGATCCTCGATTTCCAACAACCACAAAGTAATAAATTTGCAGCAACCACATAGGTTAAGTATCTGGGCTTCATACCATGATACCACCTCTATCCAGAAGGAATGACATACACTAAAGGGGCGCTACCCCCTAATAACCTTGCCGCATCTTTCCTTTTTGACCATTTCCAGGGTGTGAGGTCCGACGAAGTCTCGTCCACAAAGCTATGCTTTGTCACAAAGCCATGCTTCGGGTCAAACAAATGATCAAAGTAATGATCGCAAAGATAAATGATAAAACAAATGATCATATCACAAATGATCAAACAATGATCATTTCACAGCAACACTCAGCATGTCACGTTACCAAATTGGGAGTTTATCGCTGATAAATTTCAACTACATAACCTCTGAGCTCGTACGTCTCAAAGAAGGGTGTTAAGCTAAGAGAATAAATTCTCCGCCACCAACAGAAATGTATTTGAAAGAAATCAGCTTTATATCTCAATCTGTAACGTCAGACACACAATCCATACAAGTCTGTTCCGGGATCGAACAGAACCGAAGGCACTTCTCACGAAGCCCTTGCAAATCCGGATAAATTTTCAATCACGTCCGGACTTCCCGTCACTAAGGGTGATAAAACCTCTATACCGGAGATCAGCCGATGTAGAGTAACTCGACGGTAATCCTTCCATTTTCAAAAATATCTGGTCTTCAACACCGGTCATCAAATGCAATTCATTACGACGTATCACATATTCGGAATGGGTTATACGACCCCATGGTCCTTTCCCGGCTAACCCGAATAGTGAGCGCTTATTCAAAAATAAGTGTGGCATTTAAATTCATCCAATTCACAACAAATACCCATTCAAGGTAATTATTGATAGTCGGTTATTTAACTATCAATAAAGATGCGCAACATCATCAGATTCCAAATAATTTTCCCAAATTATTTAATTTCCAAAATATCTTTATTAGATATATAATTTCCACACTTCAAAAATAAATCAATATTTATTTTCAAAATGAATTTCCATTTCTTTTATAAATTCCATAGTGAATTTATATTTTCAAATATCTACTGATATACGATTTTCAAATCGATTTTCAAATCGATTTCAAATATTCAATTTCAATTTATCTTTACAAAGATAAATTCTCCAAAAACGTTTCATTTTATATTGGAAAAGCATTTCCTTACTTATTTAATAATAAGTAATTCACAAATCTATTTATTTTCAACATTTGAAAATATTCGATATACTTAAATAAATGTTAAGTATATATTTCATTCTTTAAGGAAATCATTTACTATAACAACATCTATTTGAGTCAAAACGAATGTTACGTAAAACATCGTTACGACGACTCAAAATCACTAGTATAGGGATTCGGAATTTAGATAGATATGTAAATCCCAATACTATATAAAACATTTCCTTTCGGAAATCATTTACTATAACAACAGTGTTATAGTCCACCATTTCCTTATTTCTCGAAAACGTCTATTTCAACAATGAATGTTGAAATCTATGATTTCGATATTTAATATATTTTAAAACATCGTTAAATCAATTAACTTCATTTTTAATGTCACTTCCCCAAAACATATCCATTTTACTTAATAATATATTCACTGTCCAAAATCGTGAATATATTTCACTAACCAAATTTCAATCTTTTCTACACATTTTATTTTCAAGAATTTATCCATTATCCAAAATCATGGATAAAATTCCCTTAATAACCTTCTATATTAAATTCATCAAATTTGATTGATTTTCGGATTTATAAAACAACGTTTATAAATTCCATTTTTTTATAACAACTTCGATTTTATAAATCTCCTTTAATGACCAATTCAATTTATAACTCAACATATATACCACAAGTCCATATTATAAGTTAATAACTTATAATTCATTTATTTTAAAAGAAATCGTTCTTTTAAACTTTACAGATTTTAAATCTTATTACTTATAAAATTTCATTTATAACCTTATTTTCAAAAATAACCGAATTACTTTTATAATTCCATTGTTTTGATTTATAAATATCAATTTTATAAATCTCATCTATGAACCATTCATACTTATTCAGAAACCTCAATTAAAATGCCAAAATCCGATTTATAAGTAAATTACTTATAAATCTTTTGTTTTACAAAATTTATTCATTTTGTAACTTCACAATTTATAAATCCATAAATTTTATTCACTTGTGAAATCCATTTGTACTTCATTTTTAACACTTATAAAAACTCGTTTTATAATTCCAATAATTTTAATTTATAAATATCAACCTTTTAAATCTTTTAAATAAACCGTTTATAATACTTTAAAAATCTCAATTTAAACCATTTTATAAATAAATCAACTTTTATTTCAAAAATCACACTTTGGTTATATTTCACAAAAATCTTAACTTTTATAACTTTTAAAAATTGGATCCGATGATGCAACAGCACCAAATGGTCAATCACGACAACAAACATCATATATCGATATGACAACAGAATATATAACAATATCTGTAAATAAATAAATACAGTTGAGGAATCCAGTTGGATCCCTCCAACCTGTCTCCCTACATCCACAGACGTTAGCACAATACCCATTCCACTTCGAGGTGGAATATCGCGATATATGGGATTTATAAAAATATCATATGCTTAATAACGGCGCAATAGGGTCTCATCCGCTATATAATGCAGGAAATCAATCAATCCAATATATACATATGCCAATATGTATATATTGCTATATATTATACTATATATACTATCACATACAAATAGCAATCAATCAGTCAATAACTGCAATTCATTATGAGTGAGAAGATCTGTAACGACCCGATATTTTCAACCATTCGCATCCATTATAAGTGTATAGGTAGACACTCATGCCGAAATTGAATTGCTCAAAATACCGCGTTGTAAATAAAATTTGGCAAATCTCAGAATATGCAGTAAATAAATATAATCACAGATCACAGACACAGAGTAAAATAATGCAGCGGAAGTAAAAGAAATAGTAGTTCATGAAGCTACTCTGTAAATATATCAGAGATAAATAAGATACAACAGAAGAAATAAAATACAACATAAGTCTCAATATGATAACCAAGTACAAGCTGAATAGAACGACAGAACTGAGATGATAAAACTCGATAAGCAGATAATCTCCAACGATTCAAATCTCCAAGAGAGCGGAAATCCAAATCTGTGAATAACTCAAGCTGACCCGAGCGTAAAGCAAAACACAAAACACTCAAGTCATGACAATATATACTTATATAATGTAAACCAACTCAAGTGAACTGTAATAAGGGTACAAGTAACTTAGAAGATGCTTGGGACCGCCCATCCTCTAAGGATCCGTTAAAATATCTACTATGTAGTAATATTCGCTATATACAGTAGTGTCTAATAAGTAAAGTATAATCATATAGAAAATAGCGTTAAGGGGATGGAGAACCTTAACGCGGTCGGATCTTAAAATCATAATCGTAGTAAAGCTCGATATGGTAGGTGACACGGCACACAAGGCAATGCCAGGGTAGATATACCAATTACGCACACGGACTGATGGATACGCATAGCAGCCACTACCGTTCCACCTCGAACAACACTCCCAAATCGGAGGATGGCCATCTAATCAATCACAAGTAAGAGTATAATATCGAAGAAATGTGTCCGAGAAGAGGTGCTACCTCACTGGTCCGAGATCGCTCCTGTTTTAGCCACCTTATGCCAACTCACAGGAGTTGGGTCCACGTAACATACCTTAAGAACGTCGCCACCATCCTACTTCATTCAGGAATCTCCACCGCGTACACGGTTGTCAAAGTGGTTTTCGGTATCGACAGAGAGTATGTCCATATCCGATCCCGGTCTCTTTGCCAACCAATCGTTATTATAACCCGTGGTTATAACTTTTAAAAACAATACTTTACTTCAAAATAAGATATCATTTCAAAATCATGTCTTTATCAAAATAAAGATTTATCATTTCCAAATCATTTCAATATTCCAAAATATCGTATCCTTTCAAACTTCTTTTCAAATCATTTCAATATACCAAAATATCATATCTTTTCAAACTTCATTTCAAATCATTTTAATATATCAAAATATCATATCTTTGATAGTTATACTTCGAAACCAAAATCATTTTTATTTCAAAACTATGTTCATTTCAAAACAACATCATTTCCATTTCAAACATATATTCACCTTTCAAATAGTCTATACTTTCAAAGTTATAATTTTTTTGAAACTAAAACATTTGAAATCATTATACTTTGAAAATCACAACATTTCGAAAACATATATTTGAAATCATCTTTTAATTCTACATATTTACAAATTTATTAAATTAAACCCAAATTCCAAATTTTAATTTTAATTTAATTCAAACCATCATTTTCAACTCAAATTCAGTTTACTAACAAACCATTTCAAATCTTATAATTCCAAATATAGGTTTAATTCACAAAATACAATATTCAATCTTTAGTATATTTCAAAGCTTAAATATCCCACATTTCATAAATTCAAAATCATTTATATACTTTTCAAAATATCAAAATATTATTCAAAGCAACATTCATTTATATTTCATTTAAATACCATTTGAATCCATTCATTTTTATTAAATTTAAATACCATTTTAAACTCACATTAAAATCAAATTCTTCCATTTAAAACCATTTAAATGTCTCTTCATTATCTTTAGAAATTCAACATTTAATTTCCAAAATTATATCATTTTCCAAAGATTATTTTTCATTAAAATTTATTAAAACAACAAAATACAGTTTCCGTAGCACTTACAAAATGCTACGTAAAGTTATAGTTTAAAATAGTTCATTTAACAAAACGACAGCACTTAAATGCTGTAATATATTTCCATTAAATTTAAAATAAACTTAAATGTTAAGTTTAACCACTACAGCACTTACAAAGTGCTATAATAGCCTTTATTTCAAATTAACTTTTTTAGCTCATTTAAACAACTATAGCATTTGCAAAATGCTATAATATCTTTTACATACATTTCAAAAATGCTGTCAAATCAAATTCAGAGTTTAATTACCTTTTCACAAATTTAACTAAATTTCAAATTTTATTTAATTAACTTAAACCTTTAATTAAAACTAAATTTCACATTTCCAAGTCAAGTTATATTTTAAAAGATCACTTTTAAACATTCATTTATTTAACCACTTAAATTCATAGAAAAATCAATAATACTTTAATAAATCACTTAAATTCAAATTTAATCAAATTATCATATTTACCATTTCCAAATAAAATTTAATATCCATTTTATTTATATAACTTAAATATCATTTTTTTACCAAATTCCAAATTTCCAACTTAAGTTATATTTCAAAAATCCAGTTAAACCATTCATTAATTACATTTTTAACACATAGAAAAATCATAATTTCTTTATTTTAAAACATTTCAAAATCTATTTAAATCAAATTTCATAAATTTATAATTTTTGAAATACTTAAAAATATCCAAAACACTTTATAAAATAACCACGGGCCTGTATATAATTTTCTAACTTAGGTCAAGTGATACGGATATATATCATTTCAATCCGCAATTAAAAAAAAGAAAAATCCGGGTTCTATCATTTCAAACCCGCAATCCCAATTTAAAATAATTTAAATAAAAATCGTTCAGGCCTATCATTTCAGCCCATAACGATTTTTCCCTATTCTAAAGTCCGTTCGGGTATGTATCATTTCAACCCATAGTGATTCTAATCTACAGGGAACTTGCAATGGTGATAACAGATATAAATAACAGAATAACATTAAATAACAGTAACATATGATATAGCAGGTGTAATAACAGGTGTGAACATCATATGATAATAATATAAGCATATATAACATGATAATATATTTCTACAGATTCGCAGGGTGTCAATTTACTAGTTATATAGGTACATATTGTCTGGTGAGAATAACTCACCTGTTTGTGCTGGAGATATCAAAACCAATGATACAATGGAAACAAAAGCACGATGAAAAGACTTCGGACTTGAGTGGAGAGCAAGATCCAAAGCTACAACTCTTGTATTACAACCCAAAACATACATCAAAACAAACACAATTTCAACGCACTTGAAATGGAATAACTTTTAAACGAAAAGAGATTTGAATGTCAAATCTTTTGCCTTGTTTTCTACAATGCTTTGCATGGCCTAGGGGTTTATTTAGGTCAGGTTTGACATGACTTTGGTTCAGGTTAGATCATAGGAATGCATGGCATAAAGGCTAGAACATATGGAGGAAGTTACAACACAAGAATATCAAGAGACTAGGCAACATAGTGGAGTTTGGTTCAACTTTTGGCTCGGTCTATGGGTCAAATGGCTCGGCCATCATTTGGTACAGCTCTGGACAGAGGTTTGGGTGATGAGTAGCAGCAGCCAAAGGTCATGTAGCAAGTGGTGGTGGTGGCTAAGGGGTGGCCAAAGCAAGATATGGATGGTAGGTGATGATATGTGTGGTCTAGGCAATGTTTTGTGGAGTTTTGTGGTTATGGCTTCAAGTGGAAGGTCATGGCCTGTCTTGGTCAGAGGGAAGGGAGTGTTTGCTGTAGTAGATGGAGGAGGTGATGATGGGGATGAAGGTGGTAGAGGCTAGGCCAAGCAAACATGTGAAGAGATCAAGGCAAAATTGCATAGAAAAGTAAGAAAAAGTAGAAAGAAAAGAGGGAGATTACCAAAAATTTTTTGCAAGATGGAGGCCATGAATTTTTTTAGGGTTTTGGAGCTTTGAAATTTTGTGAATAACAGGAGGAAGTCGGCTGAAAAAAATAATGAGGAATAGTTAGGGCAAAATAGAATAAAAGAT
The DNA here is from genome assembly GCA_030737815.1 of Allium fistulosum. NCBI lineage: Eukaryota > Viridiplantae > Streptophyta > Magnoliopsida > Asparagales > Amaryllidaceae > Allium > Allium fistulosum. The sequence goes on from CM060904.1 coordinate 533,066,359, forward strand.
GTATTGATTGAAAAAGAAACGGTAGAATTCAAAAGGACTAAGCACACAAAAGGTATCAAACTCTTTATATATCTTTAATTCCTTTTTATAACTTTATATTTCTGTAAAAAATAATAATCCCAGATAAAATTTCGAAATTTTATCAAAATATAATAATTTATATAAATATTTATCAGTTATATAAAGTTAAATTAAGAAAATAGCTAAAAATAGTAAACTAGTCTAGAAAATTTGAAATTGAATAGAATAAATTTTAGAAAATTCATATGAGCTTGTAATATATTTTTAAACATAAATAATAACATAAAATAAAAATATATTCACAAAATAAATATTTAAAATTAAATTTACATATAATTTTTAATGAAGAAAATAGCAGAAAATAGGAAAACAGCCTTTAAAAATGAAAAATAAATACAGTAAATGTTGGAAAAATTATATTATCATTTTAAAAATATAAAAGACAAAAATATACATAAAATAACATATTAACACATATTAAAACAAAAATATAAGAAAGAAAATATGATTTATAAAATTTAAAATAGGCAAAATTGCACAATAAAACAAATTATACTTAAAATTGAAATGTGCATAACTTTTACATTTTAACTCCGTTTTCAACGAAACGAAAAGCAGTATTCATGTTATTAAATCTATTTTCATAAAAAAAGATAAAATTTAAAATTTCAAATATTTAAAATTTAAATTTAAAAGTCAAAGTTTGACTATTTGACCAAAATTCACATTTTCTGGAAATATTTAATTTAGTCATATTTGGAATTCTAATCCACATCAAAATAAAAGTTTGTACTTAAAATAACAAAATTTATTCTTTTTCATAAATAAAGCTTTCGAATCTGGAAAATCAAAAAAAAAATTGTAAAATACAGGGTTGTTACACTCTCCCCCACTCAAAACTTTTCGTCCCCGAAAAGGAACGAGGTACGGGAAAGCACAGAAAAAGATAGAATGAAGAGAATTAAGACAAGATGATAAGAAAATTGGAATTACACCTGATAACTATTGTTATAGGTAAGTTTAACAAGATGGAGGTGATCAAATCAAGAATAAAAGCACGAAAAAAGATCCTCTAGAGTCTGAATCACCCCTTTCACTTGACCGACGGTCTATGAATGGAAAAACAGTGTTCAAATCCAGATGAGTAACAAAGATTATCAAAGATTACAGAAAGATTTCTAAATAGAAAGATTATAGAAAGATGCTTATACCAGTCTGTAGCAAGATGAGGGAAAATAAGGACAACCAAAAGATGGTTTGAAAAACAAAATAAGATAATATTTTGAAACCATAATGCTTTGAAATCATAATACTTTGAAATCATAACAATTTAGAGGTGTTTATCATTTGGAAATCATACTACTAAAATCATAACACATTGGAAATGTTATTCTAAAAAAACATAATACTTAGAAAGTCATAACACCTTTTAAAATAATCTTCATTTAAAATATTTTAATTCAAGGTCAAATAATATTCATTTTAAAGTTGTAACATTTCTAAGTTCATTCAATTATAAAAATTTCCAAAACATTTTATTTTCAAAACAGCAGCACTTATAAAATGCTACAGTAGATATATTAGTATTTCAAATCAGTTTAATTTCAGAAATATTCATTTGGATATCATTTAACTTATGATTTATTAAAAACAAACTTTTATGAATGGAATATCCAAATAAACTATACTACATTTATTAAGTCAAAAGTTCATTATTTTACTTAGCTCTTCATTTAACAAATAACCTAACACTTTATTTAAAATGCCCATTTCATAAATAGATATTCCTTCAATAAGTTACACTTAAAATTTCCATTTGAAAACCAAATTCTCAATTATCGAATTTAGTGATGTTAAAATACATTTTAACTATCATAATTATTCATTTTTCAAGACATATCAATTTCATTAATAAAATATTTATATAGCAAATATAACAATCAAATTTCTTTACACATTTATTCATTTAGACATTAATTAAACTATGAATTCAAGTTAAATAAACTTTATTACAAAATGTCTAATTCAAATGTATTTTTTTTCTATTCAAAGATACATTATTTATTATACAACATATTCATTTTAAGAAATAACCTTTATTAAAATTCCTAGGTTAGACTTAAGGTTCCATATTAAATCAATTTTGATTATTAAGTTATTTTAATAAAATCTCTTTAAATTCCTTTTTCAATATTTACCCCTGTTAATCTTTTATAACTAAAATTTAAGTGTATAACATTTATTATAACCACTCAAATTTTATTTATAAAATCATTTCTATATTGTATATTATCCAATTTCATATTCAACTTCTGTGTAATTTAGGTAAGTTATATTGGAATGAAATTGTGTGTTATACAAATAAAACTTTCCAATTCAATTATCTCAAGTTTGAATCATTTATTCAAAAATTTGGTTTTCTTCTTATAACTGAAATTATTCTTTAAAATAAAATTTAAGAATTAAACTTCTGATTCCTTTTAAACCATTTAGCGATAAGTAATTATACATACATAATAGGTCAAATCAAATTTTAAATCATATATCTATATATTTTATAATCAAATCATCTTTTAGAAATTCAAATCAATTAAATTTTCCAAAACAAAGCTGTAGCAAGACTACAGAACGGTCTTTTCACTTCGAAACTCGAAAATGAACGTCGATGATGCTGCAGTCATCACCGAAATTATTTTCCACCTTCAGAAAGTATCTCTGAAGTATTTTTCAAATCCAAAAATTTAGTATCTTCACATGAATTAGTGAATTAGGCAAGGTTCCTTTGTGCAGAATAAGAAAGAGTGGGTCAAGTCAATCTTTCAAAATTTCATTGGAAATTTGAAATACTCATACAAATACAAATGTGGGAGAGACAAAGAGAAGAGCACTAAATTTTTAAACTTTAAAATCCTTTGAAAACAAAATTTCTATTCGAAATACTTTAAATAATATATCCTTTTAAAACTTGAAAACACAAGGTTTGAAACCATCGGAAACTTGAATTCTCAAATTCTTGATTCAAATTCATTTCAGTTCCCAAATCAATTTATAAACAACTATTTATAAATTCATTTGCAGAACAATAAATGATAAATCAAGTATTATCATTTCAAATTATCAATTTAAATCAATTTATTAAGTTCCATAAATTTACTTATATATCAAAATTTTATTTCATTGACCAAGTTTAAAATAATATTGTGTCAGTTTGTTCTGTCAAAGTGTTTTAGAAATCCCATCGATAGCGTTGATCAGACGAATCGATCGGAAATCCAAATCAACATCAACAACTCAAACAACACCATATATAAAACAAAACATAGATTTACATGTACAATTCAAAATGTTTGAAGATAGTTTAGAAACAAAAGACAAGATGGTTAAACAGAGTAGAGAGATGGGTAAGCTTAGATAAATCGCGGACAACCTTAACCGGGTCAACCGTGACTTAATGGATAAGATCAAATGTGGATTTTTTGTGGTAAATCTACCTTCGATCTCAAGAGATAGAGTTTGGAGTAATAAAAGATATTAGCATCTAAACCAAGGATAGATATAAATCTCTGGTGAATCGATGCTAATTTGTAAAGGAGTTTCCCCCTTTACCAGAAAATTAGAATATTGGCGAGACAGCCAATTCACTATAAAGATCATTCGAAGTGGAGTTATGTGATACTCCAAAATCAAAAGAAGATGAATAGTGAGGGACAAGAATGAATTTTGGAACTGCAGGGAACGTTCCAAAAATTCAAAGGAAATTCGAATCAAGAGGAAAAGATTCAAACTCGAACGAAAGTGATTTTGTAAATAAATCTACTCCATATGCTGAGTTTTGCCTCAAAGCCAAAGCTCTGATACCAACTGTAACGACCCGATATTTTCAACCATTCGCATCCATTATAAGTGTATAGGTAGACACTCATGCCGAAATTGAATTGCTCAAAATACCGCGTTGTAAATAAAATTTGGCAAATCTCAGAATATGCAGTAAATAAATATAATCACATATCACAGACACAGAGTAAAATAATGCAGCGGAAGTAAAAGAAATAGTAGTTCATGAAGCTACTCTGTAAATATATCAGAGTTAAATAAGATACAACAGAAGAAATAAAATACAACATAAGTCTTAATATGATAACCAAGTACAAGCTGAATAGAACGACAGAACTGAGATGATAAAACTCGATAAGCAGATAATCTCCAACGATTCAAATCTCCAAGAGAGCGGAAATCCAAATCTGTGAATAACTCAAGCTGACCCGAGCGTAAAGCAAAACACAAAACACTCAAGTCATGACAATATATACTTATATAATGTAAACCAACTCAAGTGAACTGTAATAAGGGTACAAGTAACTTAGAAGATGCTTGGGACCGCCCATCCTCTAAGGATCCGTTAAAATATCTACTATGTAGTAATATTCGCTATATACAGTAGTGTCTAATAAGTAAAGTATAATCATATAGAAAATAGCGTTAAGGGGATGGAGAACCTTAACGCGGTCGGATCTTAAAATCATAATCGTAGTAAAGCTCGATATGGTAGGTGACACAGCACACAAGGCAATGCCAGGGTAGATATACCAATTACGCACACGGACTGATGGATACGCATAGCAGCCACTACCGTTCCACCTCGAACAACACTCCCAAATCGGAGGATGGCCATCTAATCAATCACAAGTAAGAGTATAATATCGAAGAAATGTGTCCGAGAAGAGGTGCTACCTCACTGGTCCGAGATCGCTCCTGTTTTAGCCACCTTATGCCAACTCACAGGAGTTGGGTCCACGTAACATACCTTAAGAACGTCGCCACCATCCTACTTCATTCAGGAATCTCCACCGCGTACACGGTTGTCAAAGTGGTTTTCGGTATCGACAGAGAGTATGTCCATATCCGATCCCGGTCTCTTTGCCAACCAATCGTTATTATAACCCGTGGTTATAACTTTTAAAAACAATACTTTACTTCAAAATAAGATATCATTTCAAAATCATGTCTTTATCAAAATAAAGATTTATCATTTCCAAATCATTTCAATATTCCAAAATATCGTATCCTTTCAAACTTCTTTTCAAATCATTTCAATATACCAAAATATCATATCTTTTCAAACTTCATTTCAAATCATTTTAATATATCAAAATATCATATCTTTGATAGTTATACTTCGAAACCAAAATCATTTTTATTTCAAAACTATGTTCATTTCAAAACAACATCATTTCCATTTCAAACATATATTCACCTTTCAAATAGTCTATACTTTCAAAGTTATAATTTTTTTGAAACTAAAACATTTGAAATCATTATACTTTGAAAATCACAACATTTCGAAAACATATATTTGAAATCATCTTTTAATTCTACATATTTACAAATTTATTAAATTAAACCCAAATTCCAAATTTTAATTTTAATTTAATTCAAACCATCATTTTCAACTCAAATTCAGTTTACTAACAAACCATTTCAAATCTTATAATTCCAAATATAGGTTTAATTCACAAAATACAATATTCAATCTTTAGTATATTTCAAAGCTTAAATATCCCACATTTCATAAATTCAAAATCATTTATATACTTTTCAAAATATCAAAATATTATTCAAAGCAACATTCATTTATATTTCATTTAAATACCATTTGAATCCATTCATTTTTATTAAATTTAAATACCATTTTTTAAACTCACATTAAAATCAAATTCTTCCATTTAAAACCATTTAAATGTCTCTTCATTATCTTTAGAAATTCAACATTTAATTTCCAAAATTATATCATTTTCCAAAGATTATTTTTCATTAAAATTTATTAAAACAACAAAATACAGTTTCCGTAGCACTTACAAAATGCTACGTAAAGTTATAGTTTAAAATAGTTCATTTAACAAAACGACAGCATTAAATGCTGTAATATATTTCCATTAAATTTAAAATAAACTTAAATGTTAAGTTTAACCACTACAGCACTTACAAAGTGCTATAATAGCCTTTATTTCAAATTAACTTTTTTAGTTCATTTAAACAACTATAGCATTTGCAAAATGCTATAATATCTTTTACATACATTTCAAAAATGCTGTCAAATCAAATTCAGAGTTTAATTACCTTTTCACAAATTTAACTAAATTTCAAATTTTATTTAATTCACTTAAACCTTTAATTAAAACTAAATTTCACATTTCCAAGTCAAGTTATATTTTAAAAGATCACTTTTAAACATTCATTTATTTAACCACTTAAATTCATAGAAAAATCAATAATACTTTAATAAATCACTTAAATTCAAATTTAATCAAATTATCATATTTACCATTTCCAAATAAAATTTAATATCCATTTTATTTATATAACTTAAATATCATTTTTTTTTACCAAATTCCAAATTTCCAACTTAAGTTATATTTCAAAAATCCAGTTAAACCATTCATTAATTACATTTTTAACACATAGAAAAATCATAATTTCTTTATTTTAAAACATTTCAAAATCTATTTAAATCAAATTTCATAAATTTATAATTTTTAAAATACTTAAAAATATCCAAAACACTTTATAAAATAACCACGGGCCTGTATATAATTTTCTAACTTAGGTCAAGTGATACGGATATGTATCATTTCAATCCGCAGTTAAAAAAAGAAAAATCCGGGTTCTATCATTTCAAACCCGCAATCCCAAATTAAAATAATTTAAATAAAAATCGTTCAGGCCTATCATTTCAGCCCATAACGATTTTTCCCTATTCTAAAGTCCGTTCGGGTATGTATCATTTCAACCCATAGTGATTCTAATCTACAGGGAACTTGCATTGGTGATAACAGATATAAATAACAGAATAACATTAAATAATAGTAACATATGATATAACAGGTGTAATAACATGTGTGAACATCATATGATAATAATATAAGCATATATAACATGATAATATATTTCTACAGATTCGCAGGGTGTCAATTTACTAGTTATATAGGTACATATTGTCTGGTGAGAATAACTCACCTGTTTGTGGTGGAGATATCAAAACCAATGACACAATGGAAACAAAAGCACGATGACAAGACTACGGACTTGAGTGGAGAGCAAGATCCAAAGCTACAACTCTTGTATTACAACCCAAAACATACATCAAAACAAACACAATTTCAACGCACTTGAAATGGAATAACTTTTAAACGAAAAGAGATTTGAATGTCAAATCTTTTGCCTTGTTTCCTACAATGCTTTGCATGGCCTAGGGGTTTATTTAGGTCAGGTTTGACATGACTTTGGCTCAGGTTTGATCATAGGAATGCATGGCATAAAGGCTAGAACATGTGGAGGAAGTTACAACACAAGAATATCAAGAGACTAGGCAACATAGTGGAGTTTGGTTCAACTTTTGGCTCGGTCTATGGGTCAAATGGCTCGGCCATCATTTGGTACAGGTCTGGACAGAGGTTTGGGTGATGAGTAGCAGCAGCCAAAGGTCATGTAGCAAGTGGTGGTGGTGGCTAAGGGGTGGCTAAAGCAAGATATGGAGGGTAGGTGATGATATGTGTGGTCTAGGCAATGTTTTGTGGAGTTTTGTGGTGATGGCTTCAAGTGGAAGGTCATGGCCTGTCTTGGTCAGAGGGAAGGGAGTGTTTGTTGTAGTAGATGGAGGAGGTGATGATGGGGATGAAGGTGGTAGAGGCTAGGCCAAGCAAACATGTGAAGAGATCAAGGCAAAATTGCATAAAAAAGTAAGAAAAAGTAGAAAGAAAAGAGGGAGATTACCAAATTTTTTTTGCAAGATGGAGGCCATGAATTTTTTTAGGGTTTTGGAGCTTTGAAAATTCGTGAATAACAAGAGGAAGTCGGCTGATAAAAATAATGAGGAATAGTTAGGGCAAAATAGAATAAAAGATGTATTGATTGAAAAAGAAACGGTAGAATTCAAAAGGACTAAGCACACAAAAGGTATCAAACTCTTCATATATCTTTAATTCCTTTTTATAACTTTATATTTCTGGAAAAAAAAATCCCATATAAAATTTCGAAATTTTATCAAAATATAATAATTTATATAAATATTTATCAGTTATATAAAGTTAAATTAAGAAAATAGCTAAAAATAGTAAACTAGTCTAGAAAATTTGAAATTGAATAGAATAAATTTTAGAAAATTCATATGAGCTTGTAATATATTTTTAAACATAAATAATAACATAAAATAAAAATATATTCACAAAATAAATATTTAAAATTAAATTTACATATAATTTTTAATGAAGAAAATAGCAGAAAATAGGAAAACAGCCTTTAAAAATGAAAAATAAATACAGTAAATGTTGGAAAAATTCTATTATCATTTTAAAAATATAAAAGACAAAAATATACATAAAATAACATATTAACACATATTAAAACAAAAATATAAGAAAGAAAATATGATTTATAAAATTTAAAATAGGCAAAATTGCACAATAAAACAAATTATACTTAAAATTGAAATGTACATAACTTTTACATTTTAACTCCGTTTTCAACGAAACGAAAAGCAATATTCATGTTATTAAATCTATTTTCATAAAAAAGATAAAATTTCAAATTTCAAATATTTAAATTTAAAAGTCAAAGTTTGACTATTTGACCAAAATTCACATTTTCTGGAAATATTTAATTTAGTCATATTTGGAATTCTAATCCACATCAAAATAAAAGTTTATACTTAAAATAACAAAATTTATTCTTTATCATAAATAAAGCTTTTGAATCTGGAAAATCAAAAAAAATTGTAAAATACAGGGTTGTTACAAGATCTCACCTTAGCTTTTATTTTGCAATCCATTTTATTCCAGCTTGACTCGATTTCTTGATTTATACCTTGTATAAATATTTATAAAATTTATTAATATTAGAACAATTTGAATAATTAATTTCCATTTGATAAATTTATCACCTAAATTTATTTCATTTATTTTGTTGTTTTCTAATCTTATTCCCATATATATTAACTGTTTTTTAATTAAAATATGAGTTTGTACACTTTACTGTATAAGTAAAATTCTCAAATCTTAAAATAAATTATGTATCTTGCTAAAAAAAAATCCTGCATAATATATTTTTGTTTCTAAATTAAAACATGTCTGTGAATATATCTATATATATACATACTTATAAAATAACCTATGCAAGTTTTTTTTTTCATAGAACTAAAATAAAACTTTTACCTTAACTGTATATGTATATACATACAAATCAAGATTTAAATCGAGAAGAAATGAAGTTCGAATACCTTCAGTCGCGACTGCCCACACTGCCGAAGTTCAACTACTGCCTCCACCTTCGAATTGAGCAAGTCGAGCTCCAAGCCCTTAACTGTCGAACGCGAAACCACCCTCGAGTCGTCGCTTCGCCTGACATCGCGACGAAGTCGCCACGCGCGTCGCCTGCAACCCCAATCGCCACCAAGCTTGAAACCCCCTAAGATATTCGACTTCGCCATCGAACCTTCTCGCGTGCCCTAGCTTTGACTGACCTCGGCCATGCGATTTCGATCCCTCCTCCCACGCGAACGCATGCGTGAGCCAACTTACGATGCTCGAAATCGAGCAGCCTCGATCGCCACACGCACTCGAGAACGAAATCCCCCCTTTCTTTGTTTATATTTTTTTTTAAACTGCCATCGGTTTTAAATTTTGGGGAAGAGGAATAGAAAAAGAGGGAGACGACGGAATTTTCGTTTATTTGGATCTGAGGATTTCCAATGAAGAATTTGGGAACGAAGAAAAAGAGCGGTCTTTTTAAAGATGTTCTTCTGCATTTTGATTTTTAATTTGTACAGATAGAAGAAGATGGTTTGCACAATTTTGTTCGTGATTTTCTGCCTTATTTTAGGCGCAATTGAAGGAAAGCTACAGTGTTTTGATTTTGACCAGTTCAAATTTAAAAAATTAAATTGAATTCGATTTAATTTCAACGCATTTTCTTACCGTGTGCTCACATAACAACTCCGAAAAATACGAAATTTGAAATCCGACAATAATTCAATATTACGGACCCAATGGAACTGATTTCGTCGAATTCCGAGACTGTGTGAAGAATGACTATTTTTAAATATCGATTCAAACGATAAAATTCAAAACTGAACAAATCATTTTCAAATTCGATTCTGAAGCTCCAATTATCTTCAGTATTATCAATACGAATTTTAAAAGCTTTCAAAATATTTTTCTTCAACTTAAAATTGAAGATTCAAATTTTTATTCGACTATCAATAGATTAAATTTTATAATTTAATCGCCAATTTTTTCTGATAATTTGAAATTCAAGTCAAACCATCATTCAAATATTTAAAATTAATTAAATATTTTCAATTTAAATTGTTCAAAATTCTGGGTCGTTACATAAGGGAACATGGTTCTTTCCTTTTTACTGAAAGAGTTATAGAAGTAGACTTCCCCGATAATTTCAAAGCCTCATCGATTGATAAATTTGATGGGACCACAAACCTAGATGACCATATTTGTACTTTAGAGTATTACATGGATATCCTAAAGGTGGGAAGGATGGCTAGATGCAAGCTCTTCTCAGTTTATCTGGCTGAGGCAGTTTCTAGATGGTTTAGGAAGTACGGACCAAAGGAGGTTCGTTCTTAGCCGCAGTTAACCGTGGATTTCATAAGACGATACAATTCTGGGAGGGAAGCTTCCCTGGATGTGAATACCATGTCCTGCGTGAAGCAGGGTAAGAATGGAAGTTTACGCAGTTTCATAAAATGCTTCAAGTCTGAAGCGCTTCAGATTGGGGTGACTTGTAAGGAAGCGCTACTGATGGTAGGGCACGTTGGGACCAAGAGGAGCACTGCGATGTGGGATAAGAACAGCATGAAGTCATGTCATAGCATGAAGGCTTTCTATGAAAGGGTTAGCGGCTACATCAGAATTGCAGAAGCCAAAGCCACAAAATCCCATTCATTTGAAAGAACTTCTACTCCCCACAATGAAAAAGAAGAGGAGGGCAGAAGGATACCATCTATCTACAGAGTGCCAAAGAGAATTCTACTTCACAGCAAATGCTCCCCTCACGCACACACCTGTTTAGATTTATGAGATGATTAGAACTGAGCTTGCTTACATCGTCCTAGACAAAGGAAAGAAACTAAAACAAAATAGGGGGAGCTTACTGCCATTTCCATAGGGCTAATGACCACCACACAGATAACTGCAGACACATTATAAATGAGATTGAAAGACTAATTCAGAAAAGGTACTTAAGCAGCTATCAGAAGAAAAACAATGGGGAAATGAATGAGAACCTGACTCTGGATCCAAATGAAAATCTACTTGGAAATCCGTCTAATCTCCATTATACCATACTGCCCATTTTGCCACACCATAATGCGGAAAATTTGATACGGCCTTTAGCCATTGCAAAATAAATAGCAACGGTTAAAGGCCATGACAATTTTGCAATGGCTCAAGACCGTTGCAAAATTCTCCTATTTTATTTAAAACCTTTTGTACCCCATACTCTCAAATATGCTACGCCCATTCATTTCACTACCCTAACTGCACCAGTTCCATAAAAATTCCAAATTCTGCCCTTTAGCCCGCCCTAGTTATGTCGCTCTGCCCCTCTCAATCACTCCACTCTAATTCTGTCGCTGCCCTCTCAATCTCGCCGCACTAACTCTATTGCTCCTCCCCCTCTCAATCGCAAATACTATATATGAAAAATCATGCTCCCTTTATCCACCAAAGGCGATAAACAAATTAAAAACCCTAGACATCTCCAATTACGTCAACCATGCTCCCTGTTTCCACCACTATCTCGAACTAGATCAGGTTCCTCCTCATTGACGTTTTCTAATTTCGATTCGTGAGTTATTCGGGATTACGTACGTCACCTCAGCCTCTTACTTTTGTTTTCGTGTAGTTGTTATTTGTATGTATTTCAGTAAATGCATACCTTTGAATGAAATTTTCGGATGTTGATGCAGCTTGCTAAACATGGAAGTGAGTTGAGCATTTTGGTGCTTCAGACTTGCTTGAGTGAGTTGAATTCTAACGGGGCGGACGCTAAGATGGGCACTGATTGGAGAAATCATGTCATTATTATTTAAATTTTTGATGAATAAGCCGAATTTCTGTACTGTGTTCTGTGAGGCGATTGGAGATCAATCATTGAATGGTGTGTTTTTAGAAGATCTTGCAAATAAGCTTAATTTATCAGTTAAGGAGAAAATTGGTGTTGGTCTCGCATTGTTGGAGTCTGAAAATACCGTTATCAGGGCCAAAGGTAATTCAGTTCTTTTCTAAAACGGTTGAATGATTAGGGCCCGTTTGGTTTCGTTTTGAGTTTTGTGTTTTGTGTTTTCAACATACACTACAAAATACAAGAAAACATGAGAATTTTTTTACAATTCTTAGTCATTACAACGATGGACGAGAAATGGAGGAGAGGAATTGTCTTTCGTCCTTTTGTTATGTCTCAAAACACGAAAAATCAAATAAACTTGTTTTCTATTTTCTATATTAATTTCATTTTTCAAAATTGTGTGTTTTCCAACAATACATAAGAAATGCGCATTTTTGTTTAGACGAAAACACAAAACTAAAAACAACAAACCAAACGGGTCCTTAGTATTTAAGTGTTTTCTATAGCAGTATTCTGGAAGTGTATCCTCTATGTGAACATCATGCTTAATTTTGTTGTGTAATGGTCAAAAGATATGCTCAGGTAATGCTTAACAATGAGATTAAGATAACATACACACGGTTTAAACTTGTTTAATTTTTTGTGGCTACAGTACACCAAGGTGGTCAAGTGCAATATATAAATGGGATGGGTTTTAGACCCGTTTCTTATAAATTCCCCTCAGATACCCTTCGCCTTTTTGTACAACAAATTTTCAAATCAAAATAATTTTTCGTAGGCATGTTATATTCATTAGCAAGATTATGTAGGGGTGGGTATGGAAAAATTCCGTACCAACCGAGACATTTTCCGTTTCTTCCGATCTTTGACGGAATGAAATTACATGTTTGATATTTCGTACCGCTAAGTCCGGAATTCCAATAGGCGGAAGTCGAAAGAAACGGAAGAAAACATGGAATTCCATTTTTCCAACAACAAACATGTAAATGGAAAATATGTATCAAACAACAATTATAAAAAACAGTGGATCATCACTTTTGACCCTGAATACAGTTGCTACATGACTTCATACACTGTAATCTTACATGAATGAAATTAATTTAAACAGAAACAGTTTTATAAAGGAAGTATGAATACAAAACCAGTAATAATTTAAATTGAATTGAACTTCAAACTATTGATAACAAAATACACTTTTATAAGTAGTAGGTAGCATAGAGTTATCTTTATTCCAGTATCATCAAAGATTCACAAATGCAGCTCCAGTATCGTATATCGTTCATTGCTAAGAGTTCTCTTCATTATGCTTCGATAGCAAAATGACAAAAATACCTACACACCAGAATGACATAAGAACTTACATGAGGTATCATGTATAAAAAATTATCTGTTATAAAACCAAATATGCATTGTATAATAAAAACTACAACAGCTATCATAGTCATTAATATCATAAATCTATCTATAAATAGCATATCTGAGCTTGTCCAAACAGGTTAAAAAAGTGGAGAAAAGGCTTAGAAATTTCCATGACTCATGGATTTCATATGACTAGTACTTGCTATTAGTCTAACATTGAAATGATTCAAAAATTTACACCAACAAAACACATATAATAAATTTTGTTTACTCAATTTTGTAAGAATTTATACTGGAAACAGGCTTACAGTTTAGTGATCATATCAAAACCTTGTACACAGTGGCTGTGATTGGTAAATTACATAACGAAGCATGATGGAAAAAGCATAGATTATGAGTTTGAACTTATATGGGTTTGGCATTACATTTACATACATAGGATTGGAATCATTACGAACACATTTATTTTCGATACTTTATCTTTGTAGATAGAAAAAACATAGCCTTTTTTACTTCTATCAATCTTAACCATACACAATCCTTGCAGAAATATTGAATTGCACATGTGATCAAAAGATTTGAAACTGAAATAAACAAAGGCCGAGTCTTATAAGATATAATATGGCAGGGTAAGTGGACCATGTAAGGTTTAGATGTGCGGAAAAATGTGTACATGATATAATGTCGTCAAACACAATTTATATATATTTATAAGAATAACAGAAAGCTATTCCATGTAAACAAAAGTAAACTCCTTCCGGTTGTTATGTGTCAGATTCAAAATTGGTAGCTAAAGAAAATGAAAGATATATATGTCTACAAATGCAGACAATTGAGAACCAACAAAAGCTAAATATAACAAGTGTTATTTTTTTATATTCATGTCTTGTATGAACATTACAAATGTAATTACTTGTATGTTTAGTATACATATACTGGCTTATGATAATAGTGAAATATGTGTAGGTTTCTTTTGTTTTTGTTTTATTACTGGATTTATATACGTAGATGTAGTTTAATTTACCTGAGTTAAGCGTGTTAAAACTTTTAAACTGAGCAACATGTTTTGCCACTTTTACTCAAAATCATGTTTCTTCTGTTAACTATTTATCAATGTTTTAGTATATGCCATTGTGTACAATATTATTTTACAGTTAACCAGATCATCATCTGAAATATCATTCATTCTATGGTATGCGGAGTAGTTTGGATTGAACATGTATTATTAGATGCCACAAAGGTAAAGTGAATATATGCAAGTGTCTAACAACAGTAAATCTTTTATTTTATCATATTAAGGATGATAATATTTTACTTACGTACACCCACCAAAGCATAATTTTTATTTTAGAAAATTAAAAACGAACTGACCTACAAAGACTAGAAATAAAAAAATTCTTCATTTCACTGTTGCGAAAAAAAAGTAACAGGAATAAATTATTGAACTCTGTTGCAAAGAATATAGCCGGATATATACATATGCTCTGAGGAAAATTAATCTGATAAGCGTAAGTTGTCATTCTCCAGTAATAAATACAGTTTCTAAATTTTTGCACCAATATTTTTAAATAAGCATGAATCCTTAAAAAATTCATATGACCATAATCCATGATCTGCAAATCAAAAATCTTTTGTTTGCACTTTTTTATCCTACTTATAAATAATGTAGTTTCCACACAACAGCTTAGTCCAAGTTGTTGGAGCATGGACATACCTTAAAGAGAGGCAGAACTTCAAGTAATTTGTAACATCTAATACAGCTGATTAACCAGTAAAGATTAAGTAACTAAAACAATTTCTCAAACCCTATACATGAATTATGAAAAAGAAGAGAGATCCTACACTTAAATTGAAATTTCATATCCTATCAAATCCATACATAAACGATAAAAAACAACATAAAGAATTGAAATTGAAGTTCATGATGTACCTGAAAGAGGAGTTTCTACCGACAAATTTAAGTAATTATAGTCGATTTGGGTTAGGTTTTTGTGCTCGAGAGGAGTGGAGAGAAGCACGGTTAGGGTTTTTTGGTTATGGTTTGAACGAGGAAGTCAATTTGAGAATACACAAACAATTAAGCAGATAGGATGGCGGGCGGATCTGGCCCAACAAAGCATATTAACTATGGGGATTTGGAAGGAAAGGAGTTCCGCGGAAACTACAAAAAATTTCCGACTATTTCCAATATTAATCGGAAGGAATTTCTTCCGATATTAGTTTTTGGGAAAATAGCGGAAATAGAAAATTTTAGAAATGGTTGGAAGGAAATTAACGGAAAACTGGAAAAGCGGAAAAATACCCAGCCCTAAGATTATGTATGTAAAATTTGGAGTCGTTTAGAAACTTCAAGCTCCTTCAAAATTGCATGTCAATATGAACCACCGGTAATATTTATTTTAACCGTCAATTTGAAATATAATTTTTAAGGTTACAAAATTTTGGGAGTGATTCCAAATTTTGCATACATAACATATGTGCAAATTTTAAGTCGATTTGGATCGTTTTTCTACAAAAAAAAAAGGAAAAGGGGAAGAGAGGTGAATTATATGAAAGGGATCTAGATCCCTACCCTACATAAATATCATAACTTTTAGGATACAAATTTTGAATAAAGGTTTTTACGTGGATTAATGAGTCCGTGACCTATTTTTGTTTGGGATTCTCTTAATAGTGTATCTACTTGTATTAGGTCACAATTTCTGCATTGCCGAGATAAATAATTTGAGCGCGAGCACAAATATTAAAAGAAATCAAATTGAAGATATTATTTTGTTTATCTATCGATCTGATGGTTTTTCTAAGCATATGGATACTCCAAACAAAATCTTATCATTTGTCCCGCAAGATGATAGTTTTTGCATTGCAACAAATTTGATACTAACAGACAGACGACATATCCTCAATCAACCATTCAAGGTATATCACTAAGCAGGTACGTATATGAAAATGATATATACTTCGATCATTTCAGTAATCACATATGTTAATATATACTTGTATCATCCCTATTCAGTTTTTTGATTAATGTGTGTTCAGAAAGTGAAGTAGAAACCCTAGGCTATATCATCTCAAATCCCAACTGAAAGCACCCCAAAGTCCATCAGGTTTGGATTTAGGCAATTTTGCCCAGAACCTGGCACTACCTGTGGTTTTTTCTTCTTCCTCCCTTCTTCTCTTTTCTTGCTTGAATCTTGATCTCCTTGCATTGTATAATGACTTGAAAGCTTCATTATCATCCTCGAATCAAAGACTAAAGCATAAAACTAGGATTTGATGAAGATAAACTTACTATAACAAGCTTTTGTTTTTCGCAGGAAATTTATAGTGGTTCATTTTTGAAAATTCATCCTTTTGATTATTTTGTACCATTTTAATGTTTTGAAACTTGAATAACATTGCATATACACCTGCTAATGAACTGAAATCAAGAATTTAGGCCTTGGAAGAATATTTAAAAATATTTTCAATTTACTAGAAACTTACTTTGGTTTTCAGATTAGCTAGAGATTTTGAAGAAATCATTTTAAAATCAAAACTTTGAATTTGAACTCATGCACATTTTAAAAATAACTTTGATCTACAAATGATATTTTAAAATATTAAACTTGAAAATTTTAAACGATTTAGCTCATTTTGAACTTAAAGTTAAAAAGGGGAAGTTTGCAAAGTTTAAATATTTTTAAAATGAAAAACTAAAGAAAATTCAAGTTATTGATTTAAAAAATCCTAATAGGATGCTTAAAGCATTTTGGAATAAAATTGTATATTTAAGGATTAAATTTGAATTATTTTATTTATTTTGAATTTAAATTTGAATTGAATGGTTTAAATGATTTTTAAAAGATGAAAAAAATAAATAAAATTAAAGTTTGTTCTTTTGAAAATTCCTAAATACATATTTAATGTAATATGAGATGAAATTCATATTTTCAAAGGTTTAAATTTAAATTATTTAATAGTATTTATAATTTAAACTAGGATTTTGAAACACACTTTTAAATGCCAACAGCATTCAAAACATGTTTCCAAAACAAGCAATTTTGGTACCTGATAAATCAATGCAAAATTCAGGTTAATAGAAAATAAGAGATCCGAATGCATAATTCTCTCAATGCTTGTTAATGCCTTCAATACTATGTATGTCAAAGAATAATGGGCCCATGCTATGCACACTTGTAGAAGGCATTGTTATAATAGTTTAGTCTTTTTTTAATCCCTTAAGCATGATTGAATAGCCTATGCTAAATGTCTGATTGAAATCACATCCAAGGTGGAACAAAACAATATTTTCAACTGTACTATCAAGGGTGTGGTGAAAAATTGAGGATTGATAACAATTCAACACCACGGTGCGCTGCGGAAGCGATTTCAATTCAAGATCTAGTATTGCCTATTTAGATACCAATGACAGTTAAAAGGAATTATGAAATCTCACAAAAAAAATAACAGAAATAAGAGACAGAAGATTTAACGTGGTTCGGATATGAATATCCTACGTCCACGGAGAACCAACAACTTTTTATTTCACTAAAGAAAAGAGTACAAGAGAGGAAAGAATAATGGTGGATACTACACTTTGCTTGTTGCTTATGAAGATGTAATTCCTTCATTTATATAGACTCATGAAGGAGTTACTTAGGGATTAAGAGAATAATTTACAGATTATGTTTTTTGAAACCTTTACAAATATCCATGATTTAATTTCTACGTAAATGGATAATGGTGATTGGTTTCCATAATTTTCCTTGATTGAATCTCCATCAGCAATTTCTTTCTTCATATAACAAATTGACTAATTAATTGATTTCCTTCAAAATATCCTTCCATTAATTGATTTGATTGAATCAATTAATCAATTTCTTTCCTCTTTAACAGATATTTGAATCATCCAATTTCAACACTCCACCTTGATTCAAATATAACAATCTCTCTTCATCATCTTATCATCAGGCAATTGACATATAAGTTGTTGGGTCTAGCGCCCCATGGCGCTCAAGTAACGGGTATCAAACTGATCAAGTTTGAGCAATGCTCAAACTTGTCCTTAGGAAGTGACTTTGTCATCATATCTGAGGGGTTGTCTGAAGTATTCACTTTCAACAACTTGATCTTACTCCGTTCTTCCTCCAGCATAAGAAAGAAACCTCTAACATCGATGTGCTTCGTTCGTGAACTATAAGCCTGATTATGAACAAGATGAATTGCACTTTGACTGTCTGAAAATAGCTCCACGGTCTTCTGCACCATAAAAAGATCATCCAACAACTGAAGTAAATACAAACCCTCCTTAGTTGCTTCAACAATCGATATCAATTCTGCTTCGGTAGTTGACAAAGCTACAATAGATTGCAACTTTGATCTCCATGAAATCGAGCCTATGCCAAGTGTAAAAACATAGCCCGACACTGACTTCCGTGCATCTCTATCCCCAGCATAATCTGAATCACAGTATCCTCTAAGTGAGATGTCGCCATCCACTCCACCATATAACAAGCCAACAGATGAAGTGCCTCTAAAATACCTAAGTATCCACTTTACTGCTTGCCAATGTTCCTTTCCTGGGTTAGACATATATCGACTTACAACACCCACTGCGTGGGCCAAATCTGGTCTAGTGCATACCATGGCATACATAAGACTACCAATAGCACTAGAATAAGGTATATCAGCCATATACCTTTTATCTTCTTCCGATGTGGGAGATTGGTCTTTTGACAATTTAAAATAAGAGCCTAATGGAGTACCAACCGGTTTGGCTTTCTCCATTCCAAATCGAGTGAGGACCTTCTCGATGTATTGCGCCTGAGTGAGTCTCAACTCTCTCCGCTTTCTATCTCTACAAATCTCCATACCCAATATTCTTTGTGCTTTTCCCAAATCCTTCATATCAAACTCCTTGCTAAGTTCAGTTTTCAGCTCCATAATTCTTACCATACTCCGAGATGCAATTAACATATCATCTACATATAACAACAGATATTTTAAATCATTATCACATCTCTTGAAATAAACACACTGGTCTTTGAAGCTTCTAGAATATCCTTGTGAAAGCATAAACTTATCAAATCTCTTATACCATAGTCTAGGTGACTGTTTTAGTCCATATAGAGATTTGTTAAGTTTACAAACATAGTCAAGCCTGCTACTATCAATGAACCCCTCCGGCTGCCGTAAATAAATTTCTTCATCCAGATCACCATGCAAGAATGCGGTTTTGACATCTAGTTGCTCCAACTCCATATCATAATGAGCCACTAATGCCAATAGAATGCGAATGGAGGTATGCCTAACAACTGGAGCAAAAATGTCATGATACTCAACTCCCTTTTTTTGAACATACCCCTTTGCTACTAACCTTGCTTTATATCTGAAATTTCCATCGCCGCCGTCTTTTACTCTATAGATCCACTTACAACCAATAGCTCTTTTGTTGGTGGGAAGAGGCACCAAATCCCAAGTATGATTTTTCTGCAAAGATTCAATCTCCTCTTCCATAGCAACTAACCAACTGGAACTGTCAACTGAAGCAATAGCGTCTCTATAATCTCTGGGTTCGTCATGGACAACATTCAAAGCATATGTTGCCATGTCATCGAAGTCAATGTCTTCGATGCTCAATCCAACAAAATCATTAAGCCAAGTAGGCTTCTTCTTCTGTCTAACAGGTCTGATCTCTGAACTAGCTCCACCTTGAGTCTGATCCTCTGTACGAATCTCTGTACTTTCCTCATCAACCACGGTGTCATCGGAAACACCTTCAGAACTTCTATGAAAAGGAACAGTAGATGACTTACTTTGTGTTTGGTATTCTTCATTTGTCCTCTCATTGTCATCTGATGAGGAAGGCTCCACCTTTAACATAGCCTTCTCATCAAAAATCACATGCCTGCTGGTAACAATCTTCCTACTAATAGGACACCACAATCTATAACCCTTCACTCCTCTTCTATAACCTAGAAAGATACACTTGCGAGCTCTAGGTTCCAGCTTTCCTTTGCTCTCATGCACATAAGCTGGGCAACCAAACACTATGAGAAATGAATAGCTAACAGGCTCTCCTTTCCATACTTCTTTTGGGATCTTCATGTCTATGGCGGTAGAAGGTGTGCGGTTGATGAGGAAAGCCGCCATAGATAAAGCTTCTGCCCAAAATCCCTTTTTCAACTTTGCAGTCAATCTGAGGCAACGAGTTCTCTCCAATAATGTCCGATTCATTCTTTCAGCAACTCCATTAGACTGAGGGTCTCCAGGTGTGGTGTAATGCCTCTTAATACCTTCAGACTCACAATAATCGATGAATTCCTGTGATACAAATTCACCGCCGTTATCTGAACGGAGAACTTTCAATTTCTTTCCTGACTGCTTCTCAACTGTAGATTTCCACTTTCGAAACCTGTCAAAAGTTTCACTCTTTGACTGTAGAAAATATACCCAAACTTTACGAGAGAAATCATCTATAAATGAAACGAAATACCTGGCTCCACCTAAGGAGGGGCAAGGGGAAGGTCCCCAAACATCTGTGTGAACATACTCTAAGACAGCCTTTGCCTTATGCTCTCCAGTACCAAAAGAAATCTTCGTCTGCTTCCCAAGAACACACTCTTCACAAAAGCCAAGCTTTGAATGATGAACACCATCAATCAAACCTCGCTTTCTCAACTCATCCATGCTGCGCTCACCAATGTGACCCATCCGTAAATGCCATAATCTGGGAGAGTCCGAATCAACAGAAGTGACAGAAGCTGATTCGCCAACTACAGTAGTGCCCTTCAAAAGATAAAGATTTCCTGCCCTTACTCCTTTCATAACTATCATAGAACCTTTTGATATTTTCATCTTCTCTCCTTCAACTACAATCTTCAAACCAAGCCTACTCAGAGCCCCAATAGATATCAAACTTCTTCTCAAATCAGGTACATGTCTAACATCTATAATAGTACGAATAACACCGTCAAACATTCTAACCTTCACACTACCAACACCAATCATACGGCAAGAAGCATCATTGCCCATCAGAACTTCTCCTCCATCAATCTCACGGTAAGTGGAGAAACAGTTCCTATCAGGTGTCATATGATAGGATGCGCCAGAATCGATCAGCCATAGGTTGCTCTTCCCAGAAGAGCCAGAAGCTGTAAACACATCGGTATCACTCTTTGTATCTGACTTCTCAGCGGTAGATGCTGAAGCTTGCTTTGGGTCTCTTCTTCTACCTTCAAGCTTGGGACAAGTTGCTACAAAGTGCCCTGGCCTTTTACAATAATTGCAAGTCAATTTATTAGGCCCCCTAGACTGAGACCTTGATTTATTTCGACCTCCACCATATTTTGACTTGCTTTGGCTTCTTCCTCTCTGAACAGATAAGCCTTCTGTATCACTGTCTAAACTAGTGCTTGCTAATCTATCCCTCAACACTTCATTATGAAGTCCAGCTTTAACATCAGATAGGCTAATTTTACTACGACCATAAATCATAGAATTAACAAAAGCAGTGTACTCCTTAGGCAAGGAACATAAAAGGATTACCGCTTGAGCCTCATCTGTAATTTCAACTTCCGCTGCCTTCAAATTCATTACTAAGGTGGTTAGGGCATCCACATGCCCCATGAGATCAGCTCCAGGCTTCATTTTGTACGAATAGAGTTGTTGTTGCAGAATTATTCTGTTAGTGAGAGACTTGTCCTGATATGCATCAGATAATGCATCCCATAATTCCTTTGCTGTTTTCTTTTGAGAAAATTCTCTAAGAACCTCATCTGAAAGACTTAGCTGGATGGTAGTTAGGGCTTCATCTTCCATCTCTTCTAAAGTTTCACTATCTAACTCTTTCAGCTTCTCAGGCGCAGAAATTATCTTAAAAGTCTTCTCCTTCTTCAATACAGCCTCCATCTTCATCTTCCAAGTTCCAAAGTCTCCTTTTCCATCAAAACGAGTAAGTCCATAATTGACCCCAGATCTACCAATAGATTTACTTGAAGTAGCCATTAATATCCAAACGGAACAATAACACCAGCTCTGATACCAAACTGTGGTGAAAAATTGAGGATTGATAACAATTCAACACCACGGTGCGCTGCGGAAGCGATTTCAATTCAAGACCTAGTATTGCCTATTTAGATACCAATGACAGTTAAAAGGAATTATGAAATCTCACAAAAAAATAACAGAAATAAGAGACAGAAGATTTAACGTGGTTCGGATATGAATATCCTACGTCCACGGAGACCCAACAATTTTTTATTTCACTAAAGAAAAGAGTACAAGAGAGGAAAGAATAATGGTGGATACTACACTTTGCTTGTTGCTTATGAAGATGTAATTCCTTCATTTATATAGACTCATGAAGGAGTTACTTAGGGATTAAGAGAATAATTTACAGATTATGTTTTTTGAAACCTTTACAAATATCCATGATTTAATTTCTACGTAAATGGATAATGGTGATTGGTTTCCATAATTTTCCTTGATTGAATCTCCATCAGCAATTTCTTTCTTCATATAACAAATTGACTAATTAATTGATTTCCTTCAAAATATCCTTCCATTAATTGATTTGATTGAATCAATTAATTAATTTCTTTCCTCTTTAACAGATATTTGAATCATCCAATTTCAACAAAGGGAAGCTAGATATTTGTAGTAAGTGTAAAGTTTTTGGACAAGTAATGAGACTTGCATGAGTGAGAAGTCATGAAAAGTAGTTGATAATGCTAAAGTTGACTAGGAAATAATTCCTTTTAAATTTTTCAGTAGGAAAGTTCATTTTGATTATAAACAAGTAAATGATTAGAAGAGGATATGGCAGACAGTTGAGAAAGCTAAGAAGATACTGAAAAGAAATGAAATAGATGTTAGCGATCGATTTTGGAAGATGAAATCAAGCTCAGTGTACAGGTGGAAAATGTGCTGAATTGAGAGGGAATTGATAGTGTGAGTAATAATTTAATATTGGTGCGGTTAACGTAGGCACTAAGAGAGAAAATAAGTTAGTAACAAAGATGATTATGGGATGATAGTTATCATAAACAGTGTTGTGGAGGATGAAGTATGTAAAGTTGATGTGAACGAGAAAGTGGAAGTTTTTGCAACAAAACTATTTGAAACAAATCAAACTAAGGATGTGTCTCTTCCAGCTATTTCTAAACGCCTTCAGCAATACTTTAAAGTTTACTGAAAGAAACAGTTGGCGTAGCCCGCAAGTTCACTCAGATATTCAAGTCAATGAAAGTCCCTTAAGCATTATCATCATTACGCTAGATTTATTGAAATTTTTGAGCAAGATTTATCAAATGTTTGCAATGATATTTTCATATATTATTTATATTGATATGGTTAATTAGCATAGATTTCACCAGGTGATGCTATACTGAAACAGTTACTTGAATATGTTTGACTAGGTGCTCCTCATAAGTTCACAGGTGCTATGTAGTATTGGAACATCGTTTTCCATTTGAATAGAAAATATTTTTGATGTACTAAAAATACAGTCTAGAGTTCAAAGTATATTGTAATATTGTATTGTTGCTGCTTGTTGTTGAACTTTGTGTTGGAATTCCTAAAGAACAAAATGAATGAAACATACATAAAGTCCCACATCGCCAAAATTGCTAAGCCATACTAGTTTATATATGGCTTTGCAATGAAGATGTTGGGGCCTAGGGGCACCCAAATGTATGCTTCGTTGTGAGGAGGGAGATCATGCATCTCCACCACACACGCGCGCGCCGCCGCCGTCCGTCCGACCGAACCGGGCTCGGGTTTGGGTTTGGGTCTAATATGATCCTAATTTTGCTGCAAAACTGGGCCGGGTTTTTTAACAGTTGCAGGCTATGTGAACAGACACGACTGTTCATAAGCGGACGCGGCAAGCGAGTGCAACCTGACTGAAGAAGCATGGGCGAACAGAAGCGGGTGCGACCCGTTAGAGGCGAACAGGTGCGGCCCGACTGAAGAGACGCGGCCGAACATAGGCAGTAGCGAACGGGTGCGGCCCGTTAAA
Source organism: Allium fistulosum (assembly GCA_030737815.1). Lineage (NCBI taxonomy): Eukaryota > Viridiplantae > Streptophyta > Magnoliopsida > Asparagales > Amaryllidaceae > Allium > Allium fistulosum. Next base: position 533,090,876 of record CM060904.1, read on the forward strand.
CGAACAGCAGCAATGAAAGGAAACAGGTGCAACCTTTCAGGCAGACGCGACTGTTCGAAGGGGTGCGGACGAAATTATAAATAGGAGAGAATACTGATCACATTCTCATCCCATTCCAATCTAATTTCTTCTGCTTCTTTGCTCTACTGCTCAACATTCCATATATATCACAGAATAGACATACTCATTACAATCTCGTGCAGATTACGTCTGTTGTATCTTGGGAGAATTTTGAAATAAAATTCTTAAGGAAATCGTTACGACGAGCCTCAGACATATTCCGGTTAGAATTCTATATTCTATCCTTTATTTTGGTTGTACTATTTATTCAAAATAGTATAACGCTGTTGTTGTAATTTATTTACAACAATCATATTGTTATAATAATTAACACAGAATTCCAGTGTAGTGGAAATCTGAGTTATAAACTTGTGCGACGAGTTTATAATTGATTATTCTCTGTTTTGGTATACTAGACGTATAACATCTTAAGAATTTTACTGTTTTCTTACTAAAACAGAGATGGCAACAGTAGAATTTTCAAAAACTACTACTCACAACAGACCTGAACCGTTCAAGGGAGATGGTGACGATTTTTTAACATGGCAGAATCAGATGTTATTCTACCTCACCACACTCGGTCTGCAACGGTATCTCGAGGAGGAGGAACCGGTTTCTTCACCAGGCAAGGAAGCAGATGTTGCTACATGGAAACATTTCGATTTTCTATGCAGAAACTATATTCTGAATTGTCTCGACAAGGTGCTATACAAAGTATATCAACCTCTAAAGACAGCAAAAGCACTCTGGAATGCACTTGCTACGAAGTATAAGACGCAGAATATCAGTCTTAAGAAATTCATTGTAGACAAATTCATGGACTACAAGATGATCGACTCCAAACCGGTGACTGCTCAACTGCATGAACTACAAATCATTATTCATGAACTCGAGGCGGAAGGTCATAAGGTTGGAGAATCGTTTTTGGTTGAAGCCATCACGGGAAAACTGCCACCGTCGTGGAGAGATTACCGCAATTATCTGAAGCATAAAAAGAAGGAAATCTCTTTACAGGATCTCATAGTCCGATTGAAAATTGAGGCAGATAACCGTGGAATTACAAAACAAAGCGAGGAGGCATTTGTGGCTGAAGATTCAAAGACCAAAAACAAAAAGAAGAATTTCCAGAAGAAAAGGAAAGCTCTAGACAACAAACCAAAAGACAACAAACGAACCAAAAAATTTAATGGTGAATGTTGGGTTTGTGGAAAAGTTGGACATGCCGCTAGAGATTGCAGACTCAAAAAGGACCGCAACAAAGAGGCAAATTTAGTAGACAACATGGAAGTGGATGAGTCCAACTTCTCGGCAGTTGTATCTGAATGCAATATGGTTCAGAATCCTAACCAATGGTGGGTGGACACAGGCGCTACTCGTCATGTCTGCTCTGACAAATCCATGTTTTCTACATACAAGAAATTCGATCATGAAGAGAAACTCTATATGGGTAATTCTGCAGTATCTATGATCGAAGGCAGTGGCACAGTTATCCTCAAGTTTACTTCTGGAAAAACTGTCAAGTTGAATGACGTGCTCCACGTTCCAGACATACGCAAGAATCTCATCTCTGGTGCAGTATTATCAAAGAAAGGATTCAGAATGGTGTTCGAGTCAGACAAGATGGTTCTGTCCAAAGCTGGAATGTATATCGGAAGGGGATATTTATGTGATGGCCTATTTAAGGCAAATGTAGCCGTTATCGGCAATAAAACTATGTATTCTGATTGTGCTATTAATAAAATTGAAGTTTCTTACTTGCTTGAGCACGAAATTTTACTATGGCATGATAGATTAGGACACATAAATTTCCGAAAAATGAAAATATTATCAAACTTGGGATTAATTCCAAAATTCCAAGTAGATAAGAACTACAAATGTGAGACATGTGTAGAAGCAAAAATGGTTAAAAAACCATTTCAATCTGTTGATAGAAGCACCGAACCACTAGGTTTGGTTCATACAGATTTATGTGACTTTAAATCATTACCTACAAGAGGTGGGAAAAAGTACTTTATCACGTTTATTGATGATTATACGCGATATTGTTATGTATATCTTTTGAATAGTAAAGATGAAGCAATTACATCATTTATAAAGTACAAAGCTGAGGTAGAAAATCAGTTAAATAAAAAGATCAAGATATTGAGATCTGATCGAGGTGGAGAATATGAATCACCATTTGAACAGTTCTGTGCCGAAAATGGTATAATTCATCAAACAACAGCTCCATATTCACCACAACAAAATGGTGTAGCCGAGAGGAAGAACAGAACGTTAAAAGACATGATTAATGCCATGCTTTTAACCTCTGGTCTACCGACAAACTTGTGGGGGGAAGCCTTAAATATGTCTAATCACATATTAAACAAAGTCCCTCATAATAAAACAGGAACAATTCCATATGAGATATGGAAAGGACACAAACCAAGTTTTAAATACCTCAAAGTGTGGGGGTGCTTGGCAAAAGTTCCAGTTCCGCCTCCCAAGAAAGTCAAACTTGGACCAAAAACAGTAGATTGTTACTATTTAGGGCCAGCCCAAAATAGTAGTGCCTATAGATTTTTGGTATTCAAGTCTGATATAGCTGATATTCATGTAAATACAATCATGGAATCTAGAGATGCCTCATTCTTTGAAGACGTGTTTCCGCACAAAAGGAATGAAGGGAATAATGTCCCTAAAAGGACAAGAGAATAATCAAGCAATTCACATGAAGATGAACCCCATCATGAGATTGAGGAAGTTGAACCAAGAAGAAGCGTAAGGGCTAGAATTTCCAAGACATTTGGTTCGGATTTTTTCACATATGTGTTAGAACATGAACCTCAAACGTACAAGGAAGCAATGTCATCTTCTGAATCTTCATGTTGGAAAGAAGCAATCCAAAGTGAGATTGATTCAATTCTAAGTAATAAAACTTGGGAAATTGTTGATATTCCACCAGGAATAAAACCTATTGGCTGCAAATGGATTTTCAAGAAGAAAATGAAAGCAGATGGCTCTATCGACAAGTATAAAGCCAGATTAGTAGCCAAAGGATATCGTCAAAAAGAAGGAGTAGACTTCTTTGATACATATTCGCCAGTAACACGAATAACCTCTATAAGAATGCTAATAGCAATTGCATCAATTTATGGTCTAGAAATTCATCAAATGGATGTAAAGACAGCATTCTTAAATGGAGATCTCGATGAGGAGATCTACATGGAGCAACCTGAAGGTTTTATTTCCAAAGGAAATGAAAACAAAGTCTGTAGATTAGTAAAATCATTATACGGACTAAAACAAGCTCCAAAACAATGGCACGCAAAATTTGATAGTGTCATGATGAGAAATGGTTTTCGTATAAATGAATGCGATAAATGTGTTTATTATAAACAAATTGGACAATCATATGTGATGATTTGTTTATATGTAGACGATATGTTAATATTTGGTCCAAATACTCAGGTAATAGAGACCATAAAGAAGATGTTAACTAACAATTTCGATATGAAAGATTTAGGAGTTGCAGACGTTATTTTGGGAATCAAAATAATAAGAACTCCTAATGGAATTGAATTGTCTCAGTCACACTATGTAGACAAAGTGATTGAAAAATTCCAAGACTATGGAATTAAAGGAGTGAGAACACCTTTTAATCCATCAGAAGTACTGCATAAAAACACTAATAAGAGTGTAATGCAACTGGAATACTCTCGTGTAATAGGATGTCTCATGTATCTCATGAATTGCACAAGACCAGATATAGCTTATGCAGTAAGTCGACTGTGCAGGTATACAAGCAATCCAGGAAAGGAACACTGGAAAGCACTAATGAGAGTGCTTGGATATTTAAAAAATACCGCTAACTATTCCTTACACTATGGAAAATATCCTGCCGTCTTAGAAGGATATAGTGATGCAAACTGGATTGCAGATTCAGAGGAATCAAAATCGACAAGTGGTTATGTCTTTACCTTAGCAGGGGCAGCAGTGTCATGGAAATCTACCAAACAAACATGCATAGCTCGATCCACTATGGAATCAGAGTTCATCGCTTTAGATAAAGCAGGCGAAGAAGCAGAATGGCTTCGTCACTTTTTGGAAGATATTCCATTCTGGCCTAAACCTGTACCGGCCATATGCATACACTGCGATAACCAAGCAGCGCTAAGCAGAGCGCACAACTTTGTGTATAATGGAAAGTCACGACATATTCGACGACGCCATAACACAGTTAGGCAGTTACTCTCTAATGGAACTATTTCCATAGATTATGTGAGAACAAATGATAACCTAGCGGATCCGTTTACTAAAGGTTTATCAAGAGAGAAAATTGACTGCGCATCGAGGGGAATGGGTTTAAAAGCCTAAACCACCAAGAGTTATCTTATACGGAAACCTATCCTAGCGACTGGAGATCCCACGGACTAGGATCAATAGGCAAACCAGTTCTGAATAACTCAAGACGTAATGCATTTGCGTGGACATAGTCCAACTCCATTCCTATGGTGCACAATATAAATGCATGCCTACAGAAGTATTTAAAGGTTAAAACTATGTTTTTTAATGATGACCATATCTTGGAAATAACAAGTGGGGTATATGTAGGATACTCTTAATGGTTGCGATCACCTATGTTAGTGTGAGCTGGGTCGGCTCTATGAGAATAATAAAAGGCTTTTATTCTCTAAAAACACTCGCAGAACCAAAAATTGTTCAGGACCAAAATGAACACAACCAAGAGATTGGATGAGAAGGGAATCAATGCTTCGTAAAGCTTATTGTCTGGATATACAATAAAGGCCGACGGTTCAAGATGAAATAATTCACCGATTAGCCAAGTAGATCCGATAAGTTTTAACTAGGGAAAGTTCAAAGTGAAATATCTACTTATCCACGATAAAGCATTATTCCATATGTACTCTGTGATATTTCGCTTTGTGTGGGGGATATGTATATTATCATTCATGTGGGGGATTGTTGGAATTCCTAAAGAACAAAATGAATGAAACATACATAAAGTCCCACATCGCCAAAATTGCTAAGCCATACTAGTTTATATATGGCTTTGCAATGAAGATGTTGGGGCCTAGGGGCACCCAAATGTATGCTTCGTTGTGAGGAGGGAGATCATGCATCTCCACCACACACGCGCGCGCGCCGCCGCCGTCCGTCCGACCGAACCGAACCGAACCGGGCTCGGGTTTGGGTTTGGGTCTAATATGATCCTAATTTTGCTGCAAAACTGGGCCGGGTTTTTTAACAGTTGCAGGCTATGTGAACAGACACGACTGTTCATAAGCGGACGCGGCAAGCGAGTGCAACCTGACTGAAGAAGCATGGGCGAACAGAAGCGGGTGCGACCCGTTAGAGGCGAACAGGTGCGGCCCGACTGAAGAGACGCGGCCGAACATAGGCAGTAGCGAACGGGTGCGGCCCGTTAAACGAACAGCAGCAATGAAAGGAAACAGGTGCAACCTTTCAGGCAGACGCGACTGTTCGAAGGGGTGCGGACGAAATTATAAATAGGAGAGAATACTGATCACATTCTCATCCCATTCCAATCTAATTTCTTCTGCTTCTTTGCTCTACTGCTCAACATTCCATATATATCACAGAATAGACATACTCATTACAATCTCGTGCAGATTACGTCTGTTGTATCTTGGGAGAATTTTGAAATAAAATTCTTAAGGAAATCGTTACGACGAGCCTCAGACATATTCCGGTTAGAATTCTATATTCTATCCTTTATTTTGGTTGTACTATTTATTCAAAATAGTATAACGCTGTTGTTGTAATTTATTTACAACAATCATATTGTTATAATAATTAACACAGAATTCCAGTGTAGTGGAAATCTGAGTTATAAACTTGTGCGACGAGTTTATAATTGATTATTCTCTGTTTTGGTATACTAGACGTATAACACTTTGTACTGTATGTATTGTTGTTATACTGATATTTTCTTGTTGAATAATGTACTATTCTGTTGTTGTAATATTTTATTGTTGAACTTTGTACTGCTCTATTTTTGTACTGATATTATATAATCCTGCACTGCTCTATTGTTGGACTTTGTACTGCTCTATTGAATAATATAATATCGTTGTGTGCTGTTCATACAAGGGTTTATTTTTTTAAAATGCAAATTAGCAACGATTTAGCCGTTGCTGAGCAGTATTTAGCCATGGCCTTAAGCGTGGCTAAATATAAATTAGCCGGTCCATTTCGCCATGGCTCTGGGCTGTAGTGAAATCTTTCCACATTTGGATCCCGCTCATAATTACGGTGCAGGTCTCAAACTGCACCATGAAGAAAGTCTTCGTGGATTCTGACAGTTTCATTAACGTCATTTTCAAATCTGCGTTTGACAAGATTAAGCTTCCAACAAAAATACTAAAGCCAAGCCCTAAACAAATTTACGGCTTCAACAACACCGCGATAGTTCTTATTGGATCAGCACGTCTTTTCATCACTGCCAGGACTGCTCCTCTTCACAAATCATTCTATGCATGCTCCCTGATCATCGATCAACCATCCTCGTATAATGCATTTTAGGAACGCCCACACTGATTGACATGGGGCAGTAATTTCCCATAAGGATCTGATTATGAAATTTCACACCCTCGCTGGAATAGGGTCGATTAGAGGGGAAGAATTGTTGGCTAGTGAGTTATATAATGTAAACCTCGGTTCTAGCAAATTGTTTTGTTTCCTCAAATAATTATAATGATAATGATAAAAAGTAAAGTGAGTTAGTTCTAAGAACTGCATCAATACCAGGTACCAAGGATGATGCTGAAATATGTCATTCCACGATCACGGCATCAGTGAAAAGAAAAAGGGAGCATATGTGTTATCCGGCCTTTTAACCAAGCAATATTCAAATAGACTGGACAGATCAAACTTGAAAACTATCAAGGCAGGGTACCCGAAGAGATAGCCCAAGGGTCCAGAAATCAAGTACAAATAGAGCCACGGGACAAAGACCCAACCACCCAAAGAAGCAAAGGGCAAAAATTCAATAAGGAGTTGGATCGATACCGATCCAAACCATGGACCGGTACCGATCCACGATCTCTGGCCCAATCTTGTTCTTGCTTCTTTTATCCACTCTACTTGATGGTAGGAGCCTATTTCAAGTACTATTCCATTGATTCCATGCAATTCTCTGTCAATTTCCACGAGCTTTTGAAATCAACAACTCTACTTCTCCACTGATCCATCATTTGAACTCAGAAATAAGCTAGCAATGATGCAAACAAGTCTGGAATCATGAAGCTAACCACGAGTCGAACCAACACAAAGAGTTCAAGACGATCCATTTGACCATCTTATGGATTGGTACCGATCTGAGCCCATGGATCGGTATTGATTCGAGCCTATGGATCGGTACCGATCCGTAAATATTGCTGAGGTATCCACCTATTTTCTTAGAGAAGTGGTCTATGGCATGGAAAACGAGGTGGAGATCATGGGACGAGATTTTAGGCTTCCTACTGCTATAAATAGAGGGGCGGGACTCATTTTTAAGGATATTTTGGCTCTAGCTCTTTCTTACTCTAATTTCTTGTAATCACCCATGGATTTTTACCGATCCGTAAGAACTTGTACTTTGAAACTAGTGATATAATCAATCAAATCACTAAGTGGACGTAGGCCAAGGTTAGCCGAACCACTATAAACGCTGTGTGTTCCTTTCTTACTCTATTTAATTTATTTTTGTTCACTTTTTATTCTCTACACAATCTCTTGGGTGTTTGTGTCATTTTTATGTCAAACATTTTGGTGCTTTCACTGAGAAGGATTCTCATGCTACTTTGGTCCATCATCTACTATTTGATTTCTTAGATTCGAGGGATAGATCCAATCTTTCAACCTTATTGTTCTACTATTCATATTTTCAACAATCTATTAAAAATTATTCTCCATGGCCCCAAGGAAGGAACATGCTATAAGCTCTAGAGTCATCGATGATGCTAAGAATCAAGGTACTCAGCATATGGATGAAATTAGCTATCAAAACTAGCTAGAGATTCAGAATCCAGCTGATGTCGTAACCAGAATGGAAATGGATCGTATGATGAAGCGGATGAAGGATAGGTTCCAGGAGAGTCACAATGAGATGAACCAACAGATGCAGGAGAATTTGAGACTGCTGAATAAGCTGACTCAGAATCGTCGCAGAGGAGCAAGAATGACTTAACACCATCTGATTCAGAATCTGATAGTTCTTCATCATCCGAGCAGAGACAAAGGAATAAGAAATAGAAGATGACTCAAAACACTACCGGGACTTCAAATCAAGACACGAGGTAGACCCGTGGCAAAGGTCTGTGGATCGGTACCAATCCAAGAGTTCAAATCGGTACCGATCCAGTCAATACTGGAGCTGCACCTCGCCTTTTAGATGATGGCATGGATGTGACCTCTGGCCATGTCATTGATGATCAAAATCCAAAATATCGAGCTACTGCTAACGATTTGCCGCCCAGGAATCAAACGCGGGGGACTGCTGGACGAACGGATCTCCCGGAGTCTGGAGAACCCGGGTATCGAGAGTATGCCCAAGAGCATTCATCGGGCCAAACACTCAGAATAGATCTTGGTTACCGTCGTTCAGCCAAACCTGTAGAACCAGATTATTTGGCCGAGATGGTCATGAAACTTGTGAATGAAAATCAGTTTAGGAGCAATGATGAATGGGGAACTTCTCCTAGTCGGAATCTGTTTACTGAGAACATTCTCTGCGTGAAGTATCCATGGAGGTTTTTAATGTCAATGATGTCGCTGTTCGATGGAAAGACAGATCCAAGGCAACACTTAATGAAGTACAAGTGGCATATGGACTTAGCTAGAACATCTGATGTCGTTACTTTCCAATTTTCCTGGAAGGAGTAGCGACGATGTGGTTCACTCGGCTCCCACCGAAATCTGTATCGTCTTTTGCTGAGTTGTCGTGAAATTTTTTGGAGCAATTCTGTTTACACACTACACGTCCGAAAGATGTGATATCCTTATCAAACCTCTTCCAGGACATGGGAGAGTCATTAAAGGATTTCTTGAACCGGTTCCATATAGCTGTGACGAAAGTAACAAATCTCATTAATGACAATAATCAAGGGGATTCATCCCGAGACCGACTTCGAGAGATGGTTGGAAATGAAACCCCCCTCAATGATGGATATTTTCTACAAGAAGGCTAATTAGTTCCTACGTTTGGAGGAGGTACACAATCGTCCCCGAAGAGGTGAGGCTTGGAGTTTAGATGAAGTGATACAGAGCAACATTGTTGTAAAACAGTTGGGAGGGAGTTTCGGGAATGTGGATGTAGACGTTGGCAAAAAAAGCGATGGTTAAAAACAGAATGACAACAGAGCCATAAAGCGAAAGCCTGATAATAGAAATCTTCCTAGGATGCCTAAGTATGATAATTATACTGAGTTGAATACTCAATCGAGAATATCTATTTGGAAACTCAAGGTACTAGACAGTACGGGAAGCCGGCTCCGAGAGAGTCAACTGAGAAGGAGAAGAGATTAGGCAAGTTCTGCAAGTTCCATGGGACACACGGTCATAACACCAACGAGTGAAGACACTTGCGTGATATGATCGAAGATTTGATTCGAGAAAAGAAGTTGCAATAGTTTGTGAAAGCCCCATGGGATGGCGAGCAAAGAAATTCCAACCCACCTGGGCCGACATCCCAATGGGGGCAAGCCGAGCCTAGTGGTGAAGAGCCTAGGCAGCTTGAAAAGCGTTTAGTGATTAATATAATCATCGGTGGACCACATCCAGCCGATAAGAGTTTGAATGAGATGGATATGTATGTTGGTGCACATAAACACAAAGAGAATGAAAGCTGCTTTGTTGTAGAGGATAAAGCTTCGGCAAAAAGAACCATGACCAATGATATTGTTTTTCAAGACAGAGACGCTGAGGGGGTGGAAGCCCCGACGATTGAATCATTGGTTATAACGACCACGATTGGCCCTGCTATTGTACGAAAGGTGTTGGTTGGTTGTGGGAGTTCGGTCAACATTCTATTTAAAAAAGCTTACGCCAGATGCTTTTGGAAGGGAAGGACTTGAAACCGTGTAAAACTCGGATATATGGATTTAATAGGAGGGCTACGGAGCTAGTTGGATATATGGAACTATTGGTGGTACTAAGTGAGGGCGACCGCAAGCGAGTGTTGGTCGTGCTTTTTGTGGTGTTGGACATTTACTCTACTTACAATGCATTTTTAGGCCGGCCGACCCAGGTTGAATTTAGAGCGGCTATAGCTCCTTGGTACTTGACGATGAAGTTTCCTATAGAAAACGGTATGGGAATAGTACAGGGAGATCAAGGGCTTGGCCGCAAGTGTTATGTTGCTGAGCTAAAGGAGGAAAGGCAAAGAGAGAGAGGAAAAAGTGTAGAAGGGACCTTTTGCATTAAGTCTTTGGACGCATAGCAACCACTGCCTGAGCCCTGGCTTAGGTAGCATAACCGGTTCCATAAGGATATGGATCCGCTATAAAACCCGCTGAATGGAAGGGTAGCTCTAGTCGAGTTGACGATCAACATTCCGGTCAGCCAGGACGATCCTACATGGATCCTGAAGGTCGGATCATAGCTCGGCATAAGGTCGATGAAGGAGTTGATTGTTTTTCTTCGGACGAATCTAGATGTGTTCGCTTGGATGCACTCTGATATGTGTGAGACCTCGTCGAAGATAGCAAGCCATGCATTGATCATAAATCCCAAATGCATTCCTGTGAAACAGAAGCGCCGCAGCTTGGGTCCGGAGAGATCTGCTGTACTCAAAGAAAAAGTGGAGAAGCTGAAAGACAATGGCTTCATCCACGATGCTTTATACTCGGAATGGGTATCAAATCCGGTTCTGGTGAAAAAGTCAAACGGGAAGTGGAGGACATCCGTCGACTATTCTGATCTGAATAAAGCATGCCCGAAGGACAGCTTCCCGCTCCCGAGGTTTGATCGGCTGGTGGATTCGATAGCTGGACATGAACTGCTATCGTTCATGGATGCATATTCTGGATACAATCAGATTCCAATGCACTTCTCGGACTTGAAACGCACCATCTTTATTACTGATCCAGGACTTGAGAAACATTGAGGCCCCAAAGACAATCAAGGAGGTCTAGGTTTTGAACGGGAAGGTCGCCACTCTAAGTCAATTCATCTCCCGAGCAACAGACAAATGCATCCCTTCCTTTGACGTGATTAAGAACGGAAAAGGAAATTCGCTTGGACATAGGAGTGAAAAGACGCATTCCAGGCTATGGTGGATCACTTGGAGAGACCCCTTATTCTTTCAAAAATGGTGGATGACGAGGACATTTTTACATATTTGGCAGTATTGGTGCATGTTTTGAGCGCTGCACTCGTACATGAGGAATCCTGCATCCAACGACCGGTCTACTACATCAGCAAGCGATTGACAGGAGCAGAAATAGATTATCTAAAGTTGGTAAAGCTTGTGTATTGCCTATTGATTGCTTCAAGGAAGCTCCCCCTACTTTCAGGCTCATCCGATCAAAGTTCTTACCGATCAGCCTTTGCGACAAGCCTAACAACGACCTGAGACTTCTGGAAGGCTGTTGAAATGGAACATTGAATTTAGCCAATACAATATAACATATCACCCTCAAAGAGCTATCCAGGGTCAAGCTTTGGCGGACTTCATAGTTGAATACAATACGCAAGACAATATTTTGGAGAGAAGTAGTAAGCAGAATGCTAGGTGGAAAATGTACACAGATGATGCATCAAACGAACGATATTCCGGTGCTGGAGTTGTACTTATCACTCCCGAGGAACGTTCGATTTGTTATGCCTTGAAGCTCGATTTTCCCACAACAAACAACAAAGCGGAGTACGAAGCATTGATTGTGGGACTCAAAATCGCCAAGGAACTAGGAGTTAAAACTTTACACATCTTTTGTGATTCCCAGCTAGTGGTATGTCAAGTCAGGAAAGAGTTTCAAGCAAAAGGAGCGAGGCTAGTTACTTATCTAAACCGAACTCTTGAGCTGCTCAGTGACATAGAATATTACACAATAATGCATATTCCTAGAGAGGAAAATGTAAAGGCTGATTCACTGGCCAAGCTAGCCAGTTTTGGAGATGCGCAGCGCATAGGCCTGGATCCGGTGGAAGTATTGTCGACTTTGAGTATCGACCATTTGGATGTTGATTGGATCTTGAAGGCCGAGCATGAGAAGGAGTCATGGATGACTCCAGTAAGGAATTATTTGCAGAGTGGAATTCTTCTGAGAAGGAAGAGCGAATGACGGAAGCTCCTTCACCAAGCTTTGAGATATATCTTTCAGCAGGGATCACTTTACAGGAAAGGATTCTCAGTCCTGCTGCTACGATGTGTCGCCAACGATGAGGCCAAACAAGTCATGAGAGAAATTCATGAAGGGGCCTTTGGAGACCACACTAGGGGACAAACCCTGGCGAAGAAGATTCTCCGCCATGGATACTTCTGGACAACTATCAACCAAGATGTAGCTGATTACACTAGAAAGTGTATCAAGTACCAAAGGTTTGCTAAGACCCCAAGAGCCCCATCGACGCAGATTACTCAAATGGTCGGTCCTTGGCTGTTTCCAATTTAGGGAATTGATATTATCGGTGTATTGCCGATATCTAAAAGTGGTGCGAAATATGCCATCGTCGCAGTTGATTACTTCATAAAATGGGTTAAGGCGGAGCCATTAGCCACAATTACCATAAGGAAAGAAATCAACTTCATGGTTTGGAATATCATCTATCATTTTGGAGTTCCACAAGCAACCGTTACCGATAACGAAACCCAATTCGACAGCACCGAGTTTAAGGATTTCTGTCGTTGACATCACATAGAGAAGAGATTTGCTGCTGTGTCACACATCCAAGCGAATGGACAAGTTGAAGCAGTAAACAAGATTATTAAGTCCATTCTCAAAAAGCGATTGGAAAAGGCCAACGGCAAGTGGGTTGATTAACTTCCGTTGGACTTTGGGCTTATCGAACGACCTACAAGTCAGCGGCTAGTCACTCTCCATTCGCCTTAGCCTACAAATCAGAGGATATAATGCTGGTTGAATTGGAAGTACCTTCTCATTGGGTAACTCACTACAATCCACGAACAAATGAGCAGCTCCAATTGGAATTTCTTGATATGATCGATGAGAAGCGTGATGAAGCTGATTTGAGAGCAGCTGCACACCGAGCCGAGTCGCCCGATACTACAATGCCAAAGTTAGGAATCAGACCTTTGAAATTGGCGACCTGGTTCTCAAACGAATCTTCCCAAGCCCTAGAAACTTGGGCCTAACTTGGGAAGGTCTATAACAATAGAGCAAAAGCTTGGAGATGGCACTTTCAGGCTAGCGACTATTAACGAGATCTCACTCATGAGGATGTGGAATAGCGAGCACTTACGATGTTATTTCACTCAGAAATAAATTTATAAAGCCATGTAATAAGATAGAACCTGTAATTTCCAGTCTTCAATAATGAAATGACTTTTCGGATCTATGTCTCTGTCTTTACATAGCTTAAGAGTTGTGAAATATGACCGACTCGAATGAATCTACATGTGTATAATGCAGATACTCAAAGTTAGGTGCCAACCAAACTTCTACTATTATGATCATCCATCGGAGTTCAACCATTCTTTGCGCCCGGAATGGAAGCTATATAACTCTTTCCCTTGATGTGGGGGTAGGAGTATAAACCAAAAAGGACGTGATTTGACTGTCCACCAACTAACTCTTGTCCTTGATGTGGAGGTAGGAGTATAAACCAAATAGGACGTGATTTCACCATCCATCCTCTAACTCTTACCCTTGATGTGAGGGCAGGAGTATAATTCAAAATGGATATGACATGACCATCAAATCACTAACGTCTTTCCCGGAATAGGCAAGACGAATGATCCATGCCTGGCGTAAGGTGAGATCTTACATATAAACATTGATCAATGCCCAGAGTTAGGCATGAATGAAGGTAAACATCCTGGATGAGGATGTGCAAACTACAATCTTAAGTAGTTAGCTTAACCAGCGCTTAGAGCTTGGCATGATCAGATGTCACTATCCTAGAAAGGGATACCTGAACCATTATACTAAATGGCTTACCCCAACCGATACCTGGAGATTGACACTTCGACGATCGCTTCACGTTCACTAGAATGGCAGAAGACCAGCGAATCACGAAACGGGCTAATAACTTAGTCCAACCATAATCATGAAAAGAAATGGATCGTGAGTACATATAATAAAAAGCGCATTTCTTAAGTACTTAGAAAAATTTACACAAAGATTTGGCAAAACAAAAGTTTTTATTATTCGCAGTCAAAATAAGACTTGGAAGAAAAAGTACAAGTTTTACTTACAACTAAGCTGGAAAGCAAAAGCGAAGGCCGAATCCTCACAACACTGGCCGAAAAGACAAAAGCAGAAAGCTAGAAAGTGCCTAACTTTGCAGCTAAGACAAAACAAACTAACGATCACTTCTTATTCTTTTGCCTCTTGGACTTTTTCTTCTCTTATCCAGTGGGAGGTGTGACTAGATCATGCTTTTTCCTGCTCCTTCCTTGGCCCTTGGATGGAGTGCTCTGCGTTGATCTAACAGGCATGCTTTGAGTGATCCCATCTGGAGGAAGAGTGACTGAAAGCTATGGACAAAGGAGGAGGGATGACCTCTATCTTTTCTAGCTTGACCTCTTTGGCTAGGAAAAGTTCTTGCTTAAGTGTACTCATGGTAGGACCCGACAGGGGCTTGGAGAATCCAGTGATAATAACATCGTCTTCGGTCTGAGCTTCCTGAATCCCACCAATCCCTTCATCCTGTAAAGCATATATTGATAGAGTTAGGGGTATGCCCTAGGGGCAATTATGTAATTTGTTACATATATCTAACTCGTTGAACAATCATGTTCATAATAAAGCTGTTTCTTTCTATTATGTGCTTGATATAATGTGGTTATATTAATTAATTTAATTAAAAGTAAATTTAATAGAAAATCCATAAATGACATATTTTGTGATAGTAGTTACAAAGTGTTGTGACCGTGAGTAATTTATCACAATAAAACAAATATACCATTTTAAATGTTCCTAGTCAAGATGCATCGAGAATGGATATCGATGTATCCGTTGAGACTAGAGTATGTAGCGCTCTCCAAATGTTGGGCAGTGTATTACTCATGACCGTTGGGGGAACCTAGGGGTTACTTACTGATAGTTATTGGATAACTATAGAATGACTCACTATATTGTTTTATGTTGGTTAATATAACTAAGGTCAAGCAGAGAATATCGATGTGACTAATTTACACAGTTCTCTCGACTTGAGAATACTATTGATCTTCAATGTGAAAGCTCCGCTTTGATTATAGTTAAATCGTGGCACAGCGTCCATCGAATGACTATAGTTGGGTCGAGTGGAAGCATTGGAAGTGAAACACTATTTAAGAGAAGATTCGTCTCCTCAGTCATATAAGGTTAGTATCACGGTCAACTGAAGTCAACTCAAAGTCAAAGTCTCTGGCCAGAGCATTTCGGTTAATTATTATTATTGAACCAAAAACTTTGTGTTTGGACTATAAAGTTGAATATGGATGGTACTGTAATTTTGAACATTACCAAATTGCATAAATCCAAAGTGATATAGTTTTGACGAAGAGAATTGGTGCAAATAATTGTCATTATTAGGTACCGCTTATAATAAGTAAAATTGGATTTTACCAAAAGATGTGTAAGCGATGAATTCAGCCAAAATGTCACACCACCTGTTAAGTGACGTGTGAACATTAATATTTGAATTATTCGATATTAATCGCTGATTGAATTTACACCTTTGAGTCACACAACCGTAATGATGAATTCTCCGAAAAACCACATGATTTAATTAATTTATAAAAAGTTGTAAATTAATTAAATTAAATAGTATTTGAGAAATATTAAATATTATTTATTTTATTTGATGTTTGGGAGTTATTTGTAATTATTTGAATGCATTTATAAAATTTATATTTGCGTGCATTGATATATGATATCATTGTAATTAAATAAAAGATAATTACATGCGTTAATTTTTGGAATCTTATGTCATTTGATGGCACGTAATTTTCAGCCATACCATGTAAAGAAATAGGAGTGAAAAGAGAAAGTTGATCAAGAGAATTAATTGGAGAAGTTTTAATTAAAGAATGGGAAAGGTTTCATTCTTTCAAATAAAACATACTCTCTAATTCATTCTGTACGGACAATTGAGTTTCTCATTTTTCATTCTTTTTTCTGTAACTTTTCTGGTTCTCTCCTTCTCTAATGGCTGAATGAGATCTTCTATAGCTTAAGTTATTCCTAAAATCAAATACAAACAAAATCAATTATGAAAAGTGGTTTATGCCTCTTGATCCTTGCAACATCTGGAGGTTGATTTCTAAATCTATGAGATTTGATTAATCATAGCTACGATTCATTGGCTACATCTAGAGAAAAATTTGGTGTTTCAAGGTGTACTTCAAGGCTTTGGAATTAAGTTATGATCTTTTTATTCTAATAATTTTGATATAATTTTTTAACGAACAAAATTGAATATCTTAATTTATATGTGCATAATATTGTCTCATTTGATTTGAAAATGGTTTATGTATTTCAAATTGTTTATTATATGAACTGATTGTTTTCATTTTATTTAGATAAATCAAAATTGAAACTTGTATATGATTAGACAATATTTTAATTTTAGATCTATGTTTAAACATTCAAATCAAAACGTAATTTTTTTTGATTTGATTGTTTACATGTTCTAATTGTTTGCATTTTTACTGTAATAGAAACTTACATACGATTAAATGATGTTTTGATAATAAATTGATTACATTTAATTTCTAAATTTGTTACCCTATTTGACATCACAATTATCCTTCTTTAACTATTCAAAGGATTTTAACATACTGCTTAGTTCAGTATGTATCACCTTTTTTTATAATTATTTATTCATATAGGTTGAATCTCCTTAGATTTGAAAGTTTATTTGTTCTTATTATCTGCATCTTATTGTAATTAAAACCCACACATAATTAAAGGATGTTTGGATAATAAATTGATTACAATAAATTTATAAATTTGTTACCCTATTTGACATGACTAATATTTTTCTTTAAGTATTCAAAGGATTGTTAATATATTGCTCGGTTTAGTGTATTTCACTTGTTTTAAAAAAATTATTCAGATGGGTTGAATCTCTTTAGATTTGAAAGTTTATTTGTTCTTATTATCTGCATTTTATTGTAATTGAAACCCATACATGATTAAAGGATGTTTTAATAATAAATTAATTACAATAAACTTATAAATTTGTTACCCTATTTGACATGACCAATACTTTTCAAGTATTCAAAGAATTGTTAATATATTGCTCAGTTTAGTATGTTTCACTTTTGTAAAAAAAAGTTTCATATAGGTTGAATCTCTTGATTTAATTGTATACATATATATTTTGTTAACTAATTTAAGTTTATATAAGTTCATAAATACATCAAAAAATTTAAATGTTATACGGTTTATTTTGAATTAATTAAGAAGTTTTAGGTTAATCTTTATATAGAAATAATTATATATATATATATATGTACATATAAAACTTAATGTTTATATTTCAAACTATATAGTTTAAATGCTTTATTAATATCAAACGATTTTAAATGAGCAGTAGTTTATGAATATGAATTATTGTTGGCTATTCCTAATCTTATGTCATAATGATTCATTGATTGCTAATTGAATGCTGCATAAATCAAGTTTGTCCAAAACGGGAAGATGAATCATTCATCTTTGTCATCTTTTATTTCTTTCCTTTGTGTCCCTTATGTGATTGCCTTTAAACTTATTCTTATTTATTCATATACATCATGTTATCAATTGATCATATTTGCCTTATGTTTAACTATTTTGTCACACAATTAAGGAATGAATATATTGATATATTTAAACCTTATTTTATATCCCATTCTTTATTGTTTTAGAATCAAATTAATAAAACAAAATATGGTATTAAATAAAATACTGATTTTATTTAAAAGAAATTTAGATAAGATCTAAATACATTTAGACTTCATAGGCCCATTAATGATCCAAAAATGGTAAATTTTTTGAAATTCACCCATTTCTTCCGCTGCGGGCTGGCCCAGTTCCTTCATCTATTACCCGCTCGTTAGGCCCAGGAGTCTCGCCAACTAGAATACTCGAAACCATTATTTAAGTAGTCACGGTCACTGATTCTGTTATAGACATATGTTGTCCCGACTGGAGACCTTTGTCGGGAAGCGAGATGACCTGGGGTTAACCTGAAACTTGAGAGATATAAAAAGATAGATTAACGATGTGAGTCGGTGACATATGGACTCTCTCAAATATTGGCAAAATCAATGAGATACCTCCTTCAGGCTGGGATTCAGTATGGGCCGGAGTGCCCCCAGAATTCCCTTCCAAGATGGGAGAAAGAATGGTGGACTTTTGCATATGGATTTGATCTGGATTATATCCCGGGACCGAAGATGAATCAAGAGCAGTTTTGGGTCTGGATGTGTCCCCAGTAGTGGCATCTTGAGGTGATGATCTGGTGCCTTCGCCTAAGTCTTTTCGCACTGTAGCGGCCAACTCCAAATAACGAATAAGCTCACCCTCTCTTAGCGCTCTGTGTTCATCTCCTACCAGGATCTCTTTCTTTAACTGAGCCAGATCTAACTCTCCACCCTTCAAAAATTCCTTTTCCTATGTAACAACTTATTCCCAGGCCAAAGCCAGAGTCTTGGGATAATCATCATCGAACCACTCTAAGTTACGGAACTTGAGCATGTTAGCGTTGTACTTAATGATGAGTGGTTCGAATCTCTCTATCATCCACTTCTCTATGGCTTCTACCTCTCTTTGACAAGCGCATCCACATCTCTAGCACGCTCAACCGCCTTGTCCCTTTCCTCGTGAGTAGCAATCAGCTCTTCACAATACCCTTGAGCCACTTGGAGAGCTTCGGTTTTCCTACTTTGTCTCGCTTTCGAGCTTGGATGACAGCTCATCTACTTTCTTGTTCAAAGCATCTTTCTCCAGCACTAAGTCACAGTTTCGATGATATGCAGTCTCTATATCATCATGATGCTTGATCCTCTTGCTCTCGAGTGCCTTGATAGTATCCTTGGTCTTTTTCTCAGCTTCAGCTTATGATGTTCTCAAGTTTCCAACCTCAGCGTTGAGATGAGCAATGATCCTCTTATCTTAAGTCTCCAAAAGTTTCAAATTTTCGATCCCCTCAAAACCTTAGAGACCTTCTCAGTTCCCGCCTCCACTCGCTATACTAATTATAAGAGTCTGCTATATAGGCGACTGTCGCATCGTTGACCTCTGGTGAAATGTTCTTTAGGTTGGGCACAAACATAAGCCCATCAAATCATACATCCAGGAACTGTTCCTTCAGCTCAACCATTCGGGCATCAACAACAAGTTGTTGCTCCGCGGTGATGACTAGAGCTTCGATCGATTTCATACCAGCCTTATGATGAGAGGCCTCAGAACTACCCTTATGATGCCTACGATCAATAGGTCTACTAGTATGAGTTGATGTCAAGTATTGGACGGGAATGAAACTTGGAGGTGGTGCACGAGAAACATCGCCCGGTTGAAAGTCATCGTGGCGATTAGAAAGTTTGTCTGAGCTTCTTGTCGGAGGTGATCTAGACCTGGGATGATATCTGAAGGCAGATTCATGAGATAGATAGTCTCTGTCACGACTACCTTTGTCCTTGCTAGACCGATAACTAGATTTAGAATCTCAACCACTGTCTTGATGGTACATGCTTAGACGATGCCTATGTGGTCGGGATATGTTCTCCTCCAAGGATGAAACATATACTTTTTCCTCTCCATGGATCCTGCAAATGAAACAAGAATAAGTTAGCATCGGCAGAGAAGGACATGAAACAGGTGTAGTGCAGTGCACGTGTGTGTGAGTGTCCTAGTGTCCCCGCGATGGACCATGTACTGGAGCTTTTCTCATAGGAGTGATCTCTCCTATGATAATGGTAAATATATCATCGTGAAATCAGATAGGGGAGTCAAGACCCTCGAGACTCATGTTGTCAAGGCTAAATGATTTAATTTCGGTTAGAATCGACCCTAGGTTGGAAAAGATATCTTTGGAGAGGAGAGGAGTTTTCTCTGCAGTTGTGACTGGTGAGGGTTGTGTGGAAGTTTGTCCCTTAGAAAATTTCATGACCAACCTCTTCTTTAGAACGAACTGTTGGTCATCTTTGGTCTTCTCAGTCAAAGACTCATAGCCCGCATCAATGTCATCATGGCCAGCTTCATCCCCTATGCCTACAATTTCGCCTTCTTCGGCGTGTTCTTGCCCTCCTTCAACTTCAGCCCCTGGACTTGGGGCTAGGGGTATGTCGGGATTTACATTGCCACCTCTAAGCGAGTTAGTATCATCGTCGTCGTCATCATTGCTGTTAGAAGCCACTTGGACTTGACCAATGCTATGACCCGCTTCTAGCAAATTATGACCTAGAAGATTCTCATCGGAAAGAAGAACTCTAATATCTCTATCCTCCTCCGGAATTGGCATAAGAACTCTGATGGCATCTACAAGTGTCGTGCCGTTGGGTCCCGTTGGAACATCTGAATGACAAAAAGAATATGAGCTAAGCTCGCAAAGTCATAAGGAGAGGTCATAACAAACAAATGAAGTATAACTTACATCCACATAGTCATCTTGGCGTAAATCCAGGTGGATAGCGGACATAAAACCATTCACTCTTGAAGTAGCTTAACTTATTCCATTTACCGGTAACAACTCTACAGCTCTTTTTCGATTCCAACTAGATCAGAGAAGGGCTTCCTTTTCGACTCTTGAAGCTATATATATATCGAATCTCCTCATCACTGGGTACTCGGTGCAAATGTTGAGCAAAGACAATATATGTACCACGAAGGAAGGTTTAGTTGTTTGGATGTAGTTGCATCGGAGCTAGTCTCATGAAATTCAAAACTCGGCGAATGAATTGATTGAATGGTGGGGCGCATCCCGCCAGGCACATATATCTATTACAAGCAGTATAACCCTTTAGGGGATTGTGAGCTCTTTGGCGGCGAGAAGGGACTAATATGTCCTCAAGGAGATTCTATGTTTACTGTAGATTCTACGAAGTGATCCTTCTTCAATTTAAAAGCAATGGAACCGACATGATCATCTAGAATGATAGCATTCTCGAGAGTATTGGGAGTAGCTTCTATTTCAACATCGGGATCGTCTACAGGCATTTGAGGAACTTCTGGATGAGATTGATCTACTTGTGGATTTTCAACTAGAGGTATGGACCGCGTCAGAGTTTGTTGTGCAAGCGGAATCACAATCGAGCTTGACTCGTTATCATATTCAACATATTTGGAAGTAAATGGATCTATGGCTTGAGTGGCGAGACGCTCAGAACGTCTACGATCCATTTCTATAAAAACTCAATAGATAATCAGCATCAGATTAATCATAAGTTATACCCCCAATGCTAAAGTAAAACCTAGTGCGGTGTTGTGCAGTGTTGTGCAATGCAGATTTTCAATATTGTGGAATAATTCAATTTAAACTCTGGATATCATCCAAAGTGACCGTCATTGCTGATCGTCCCCATGAACATCATGTCATCGACCAAACTTTGAAAATGCATCAGAAATCAAGAGGCAACACTTGGATAAAACTAACAAGGTTTGGACTCAAGAGAATTTGAAGTCCAAATTCCACCAAGGGTCAGATCGGTACCGATCCGAGCCCTTGGGTGGATTTTTGTTCCATTTACAACCAATGCCTCTTGGCCTCGATTTCAAGCAAGGTTGCCATCATGAAACTCACCTACGACGACACCCAGCCTCTCTCCATCTCCACCTACTTAAGTCGACAAGGTTACAAGAAGAAATCGAGTACGGGTTTTGGATTTAGGTGGAATCGATTGTTTAGAAAATGGTTCATGGCTTGAATTGGTGAACTAAGTCCAATCAAGGCGAGGCGATTAGCGTAAGGTTCAGGCAAATGTCAGGCGGCGGTAGCCCTAGGTTCGGGTAAAGGTGGAGTTCGATGGGGAAGATAGAGAAATTTTAATAGTGCAGCTCAAGTTTTGGATCGGCAAAGTAAAAGTAAAGAAGAAGATGGAGTGAACTTGGGTTATATAACCCAATGTCCAAATTTCCAGGCCAAAGAATAGGACTTCTCCAAGTCTTGGATCGGTATTGATTTGAGAATTTAAAAGAAAAGAAGGGTGATGACTATCCTTGTGTAAATACATGTGTGTATGTGTGTTTCACAATAGAGCTACTCAAGAACGTGCACGTGTATACATGTGCATGTACCTATCCAATCCCGAACAATTTGAGTCAAAGGAATCAGATTCAGACTGGAAAGTCTATGAAAAGAACTAGTCCAAAATCACTGAACTTGGAATGATATATCGTGAAAGTGTACTCCCATTTTATAGTGCCATATGCTAGTAAAGTGTCGCGATGAATGGCTACAAACATAACTCTTCACAAAAATGATTCGCATGAAGGATAATGACCATTTGAACCCTAGAGTGAGTCCTTTACAGCAATCCCAACTTGTCTCGATTCAAAACATATCATGTTTGAAACAAGATGTACTTTGAGTGGTAAGTGTTATCCAGCCTTTTGACCAGGCAATATTCAGATAGACCGGACGAATCGAACTTGGAAACTATCAAGGTAGGAGACCTTGAGAGATAGCCTAAGAGTCCAGAAATGAAGTACAAACAGAGTCACGGGACGAAGAACCAACCACTCAAAGAAGAAAAGGGCCAAAATTCAACAAGGTATTGGATCGATACCGATCCAACCCATGGATCGGTGCTGATCAACGATCTTTGGCCCAATCTTGCCCATGCACCTTCTATCCACTCTACTTTATGCTAATGGACTATTTCAAGTACTATTCCATTGATTCCAGGCAAATTCTCTATCGATCTCTATGAGCACTTGAAATCAGCAACTCTACTTCTTCATTGATCCATCATGTGAACTCAAAAATAAGCTAGCAATGATGCAAACAAGTCTGGAATCATCGCAGCTAACCATGACTCAAGCCAACATAAAGAGTTCAAGATGATCCATTTGAGCATCTTATGGATCGATACTGATCCGAACCCATGGATCGGTACCAATCCATAAATATTGTTAAGGTGTACCTAATTTCTTGGAGAAGTGGTCTATGGCATAGAAAACGAGATAGAGATCATAGAGGCCGGATTTTAGGCTTCCTACAGCCATAAATAGAGGGCGGGGCTCATTTAAGGATCTTTATGCTCTAGCTCTTTCTTAATCTAATTTCTTGTAATCATCCACGGATTTATATCGATCCGTAAGAACTTATACTTGGACTAGTGGTATAGTCAATAAAATCACTAAGTGAACGTAGGCCAAGGTATCCAACCCACTATAAACATTGTGTGTTCCTTTCTTACTCTTTTTAATTTACTTTTCTTCACTTTTTATTCTCTTCACAATCTCTTGTGTGTCTGTGCCATTTTTGGTTAAAACAATATGCATACGGTCGACAGTGATAAATATAACTCAGTCTACGCATAATATTTTTATGCAAAAACTCAGAAGCAGGTCTTTTCTGATGTATCCCAACCCGAAAAGAAAGAAAGTGAAATAGACACACGGTTTGGGAGATAAGGAGGGATTTAAAGCTATTGGATTACATTGAGGATGTACAGATAAACTCGGAAGATCCTTCGAAGGTTCTCAAGATAGAAAAAATCTCAACTTAGAAATTAGAGCAAGCTTAATAGACTTCCTCAAAAGATCAATGGATGTATTCGCTTGGACGTACTCGGATATGGTAGGTATAGACCTGGTTATCTTCTACCATGCACTCAACATCGATCCCAATGCTCACTTAGTCAGGTAGAAGCGCAGGACCTTAGATCAGGGAAGATATAATGCTCTACATAAAGAAGTTGAGAAACTGAAGGAAAATGGGTTCATCGGATAAGTGTATTACCCGAAGTGGATGGCGAACCCTATTCTTATAAAGAAGTTAAATGAGAAATGGAGAACTTGCATTGAATATACCAACCTCAACAAGGCCTGTTTGAAGGACAGTTTTCCACTATCTAGAATCGATTAGTTGGTGGATGCAACTAGCGGCCATCAACTGCTCACCTTCATGGACGCATATTTAGGTTACAACCAAATTGCTATATTTGTGCCAAATCAGGAGCATACTAGCTTTGTGACGGATAAAGGCTTATACTGCTACAAAGTCATGTCGTCTAGACTCAAAAGCACTGGAGCAACCTACCAAAGATTAGTTAACATTATATATTCAGACTAGATCAGAAAATATATAAAAGTCTATGTAGATAATATGCTGGTTAAGTCAAAAGCAGCACCAAGTCATGTGCATGATTTGGAAGAGACCTTTGTAATCCTAAGACATTATAACGTGAAGGTGAACCCTTTAAAGTGCACGTTTGCCATCCAATTAGGAAAGTTTCTAAGATACATAGTAAGTGCTCGCGGCATTGAAGCAAATCCAGAAAAAATTAAGGCCACAAGGAATGTGGGAGTCCCAGAAACACCAAAAGACATCATGAGCCTAAACATAGGGTTGCCACTTTAAGCAGATTCATTTCCAAAGCAATAGCCAAGTGTATATCATTCTTTGACCAGATGAAAAAGTGATGGAATTTCGAATGGACCGAAGAATGAAAAATTGTGTTCTAGAATCTGAAAGACCATCTGATCAGTACCCATATCCTATCAAAACCAATAACATGTGAGGACTTGTATGTGTATTTAGGTGTAACTGACAAAACTGTTAGTGATGCAATGGTTTGAGAAGATAATGGGACTCAAAGGCCTATCCACTTCACGAGCAAATGCTTGTCAAGAGCAGAGCTCAACTACTCAATCATTGAAAAGCTAGCTTACAACCTGCTTCTCATGGCAAGGAAACTACGACCATACTTTCAAAAGCATCCCATCAAAGTCCTCACAGACAAACCACTAAAGCAAATACTACAGAAGCTAAAGACATGAGGTCGCTTACTAAAATGGACAATGGAGCTCAGCCAATATGATATCTCCAACTGCCAAAGAAAAGCAATCAAAGGACAGGCGCTAGCAGACTTCATTCTGGAATGCATGCTGCCCACTGAACCACAATCTATGTAAGAGGCGCCTACTCTACAGTTTTGGAAATTATTCATCGACGGAGCTTCAAATGAGCAAAGGGAAGGAACTGGATATGTACTGTTTACCCCAGATGAGAAAAAATTATATAGGGTAGTGCAGCTTAGGTTCAAAGATACCAATAATATTGCAGAATATGAAGCTCTCCTCGCAGGCTTAAGGAAGGCTCAGGTAATGAAGGTAGTTCATATTAAAATTCCTAGAGATTCCCTATCGGTTGTGAATCAAGTGCAGGGTAATTACCAAAAGAAAGAGCTAACTCTAGCTAAATATGTGGAATTGTTTATAAGTTACTAAAGTCGTTCGAACAATTTGAAATAGAACAAATTCCGCGTGAGAAAAATTCTTCTACGAACTCACTAGCCAAACTTGCAAGTGCTAAGCAGCGAATGAAATGAAAGCCATTCGAATAGGGCATTAATCTAAACTAAGCATCACCGAGGCCAATCAAATACTGGTCCTAACTAGAGCCTAACGAGATATCGTCGGAGAAGCCCAAGTTCAAGAAACAGCTGAAAGTTAAGAGTAGTCCCCAATTACGCCCATCCCTCAACAAACAGAGGGAGGTTCATGGATGACCCCTATCAAAAAAAATTTGATAAACAAAGTTCTACCTCCAAACAAGAATGAAGCCCATAAGAAAAGATATCAGGCTCCATACTTTTTTTTCTTTAATGGCGTATTATACAAGAGAGACACTCTACCCCTTATCTTAGATGCGTTCCAAAGAAGGAGTACGAGTTCTAGGTGAAGTGTGTGAAAGGAAATGTAGGGATCACTCTGGAGGGGCTAAGTTAGCAAAAAAAGTTCTAAGGCACAAGTACTACTGACCCGCTGCACTTTAGGATGCACATGAATACGTAAGGAGATGTGATAGGTGTCAAAGGTTTGCTAATATCTCAAGACAATCATCCCATGAGCTCATTGCCAGCCTGTGGCCATTCAATATAGGGGACATGATAGGACCGCTTCCCATGTCAAAAGGAGAGGCAAAGTACACTATGGTGGCAGTAAATTACTTCATTAAGTGGGTAGAAGTAAAACCCTTTGAAATGATCACTACAAAGAAGATAGTCACTTTTGTTGCCAGAAACATAATTATCAGGTTTGGGATCCTCCATAAAATATTCAGACAACAGAACCCAATTTGAAAGTAAGGAGTTTACGGAGCATTGTGAAAAGAATGAAATAATAAAATGTTTCTCGTCCGTCGTACACCCTTAAGAGAATGGATAGGTCGAAGTAGAAAACAAAACCATCAAGAAACTGCTCAAGAAAAGACCGCAAAACGCTAAGGGTAAATGGGCGGAAGAGTTATCTCTAGTACTATGGGCTTAAAGAACCTCGTCTAGGTCTCCCACTGGCCGTACACCTTTCTCCACCTACAGCTACGATGTGATGCTCCTAGTTGAACCAAAAATTCCATCACACGAAAGAATATCATATGTGGTGGAACAAAATAAGGCATTAAAAGAAGCCGCTCTTGATCTTATTCAAGTGAGAAGAGATGAGGCAGAAGTCTGATTCGCCACATACCAACAAAAGATGAAAAAAATACAATGCTAGGCTCAAAGGAAGAAACTTCTACGTGGGAGACCTAGTATTGTGAAAAGTGATAGCTAACACCAAGGACTCAGCAAATAGGGCCTTGGATCCAAATTGTGAAGGCTCCATAGTCGTAGTAAAAGCCTTAGCTAATAGAGCATTTCGACTCTCAAGGCCTGATGGAAACCTTGTCCAAGAACTTGGAATTCAAAGCATCTCAGACCTTACTTTGTATAAGCAGTGTTATTTGTATATCAAAATAACAAACATTGTAATTATTATAACAAGTAGTAATACAGTGAACTGGATGTAGAGATACTAGACGGTCTGAACCAGTATAAAAATCTTTGTGTTAATTTTACTAACATAGCAAACAACATTGAGTCATATCACGCGTGACTCGGCTTCTCAACCAAACAATCACATTGGACGTAAGGGTATTAAATAGTCTGAACCAATACAAAAAAAAACCATGAGCATGAATTCAAAATGTTGTAAATACATGACCTGACTTCACAGTCAAAAACAATCTGCCCTTAAATATCGAAGCAAACCGTGTCAACCACACAAACAAAGATAACAATCTATCCCTAGATAACAGAGTATACCATGTCAAGCGCACGAAACATAATACGGATGCAAAGCTAGAAGACGAGAAAATATAAAAACAATTAAAGGGTAGTACAGAAAAGCTAAAGCTCATAAGGTACATATACGCCTTTGTAAGAAAGTTTAATTTACATGGTTCCTTTATAAGCCCTTGAACAAAAAAAGAACGTTTTTACAACTTAGCTTTACAAAAGTTTTCTAAACTACAAGTCCCAAAATACTACTATAACTATAAAGTATTGTGTCTAAGGGATGCTTGCCAGAGGATGGTCAATTCTAATACAAAAAGTCTTCCCAAGGTCGTAGTTGGCACCCGTCCATGGGTTTATCAGATCCTCCACAGTCACCACGAAGCCTTCTTTATTATAGAGAAAGCTCAGGTCGAGCGTAGGGTAAAAATAATTAAAGACGTTTATGGCTCGTTGTAAAGAGATCTTCCCCATCTTACATTTGACATTCTCTTTCCTGTGCTTCTCTTCAAAATCAACAACTCGACCCCGCCCTGGTACAGTAGCAGGTGTAGTTGCAACATAGGAAGCAACCCGAGCTTCTTGTAATTGATTTCAAGCTCATAAATCTTAAGCATAGTGGTCTCCCTTATCTCTTCTAGATTCTTTATCAACTCGGCCACTGTCTTCTTTAAGTCTCTAGAAAAGCCACCAAAATGTTTGAGAGCATCTGCCTTCCACCTTTTCCTCTATGTGCAAGGAAGCATCTTAAGCCCCTATCGCTCTATCTGATGCTTATAGCATGCTTCTAGCTCTTTGATTTTACCTTGGTAGTGTAATTCCAATTTCCTCTTCACTCATCCGCCAACGAGGCATCCACACTTGCAGGAGAAGAAGGGGCTGCACACAAGCTAAGCCCTTTTGCCACCTCTCCTTCTTCGGCACCCTCCTTCTCTTTATATTGATAGGTAGCCTGAAGAGACATGTTTCTATAGTCTTCTTCAATTTCTTAATCTCGTCTTCATAGACAATTCCATGAAGCGCTTCACTCTCCTTCGGTATTTGTTGCAACTCGGTCACATTGGAGTTTGCAACATCTAACTCAGCACGCAACCTGACATTATATTAGTGTTGTCGCTTAAGTGCATCCTTAGATTCTTAGAGCTCAGAAAGGGCATTCCTCAAATCTCTTTAAGTCCTTCGTTAGTAAGTGTTAAATGGAAATTCTCTTCCTCCAAGGCCGTAATAGAAGTTATTGTCGCAACCTCGAACTCCTGCACACCTATGTCACCTAGTCCATAAATGGTAGGAAGCGAAGGTTCATTGAATTCAAAGGCTCTAATAGACTCGAAAGGGCACCCACGAGGATCGACCTAGTTGGTAGTAACTAAAGTTTTATTCAAAAGAAATAAAGTAACACAAAGTTAAGTTTACAAAAACATATCACATAAAGACCAATTTTATATATGGAAAATGTAATGAATTTGCATATAAAATTAATAATAATACACTGCACTCACTCCTTATTGAGATTACTAAGCCTAAGCCTAAACCAATCCAAGTGGGGAATATCAAGTGAGAAGGAGCCACTCTCTAAGGTACATCGCCACCGGCGCAGTACAAAATCACTAAGTGTTTCTTTTTCTTTTACTATTTGATCGATTTTGGAAAACAACGCTTGGGTCTCCTCTCTAAGTTGCACGAACGACTCATCTAACTCCTTTTCATGCTTGCGAATTGCCTCTGCACCAAGACCAAGATGATTTATGGTCCGGGTTTGGAGTTTTTCCATGCTTTCCTTCAGGAGTTTAGTAAATATTACTTCTTTGGAAGACTATAAAAAACAAAGAGCGAGAATAACATGGTTTGTAACATTCCTAATTTTTTTGATAACATTATTCAGGAAATTTAATTAGATAAATTAAATAAAATAATGATGATAAGGGGATTGAGATTTGGGTAAAACATATAGGGCCATGCTTAATAATAAAATAAATGGACTTAATTTGGTTTGTAAGCTAATTAATATACATATAGGCATATTAGTAAATAGCCGCATCTCCTCATACTCACGGCTATACACTTTTGTAATTGCCCATTCACGTTTCACTTCTCATTTTTTTTCTTAAACGCAAATCAAAAACCTAAATTAGAGCCGGCCATCAACAAGGAGGAAAAGAGGAAAATTCAATCTAAAGCTAAGGATTAAAGCTAGGATGGACTAATCAACAACAAATCTCAAATTCCTTATCATATCTAAGGTGAATAGTAATTCATTCCATCTCTATTTTGTTTTATATTCATATATTTTCGGATTTAATATTAAACACGTTTTTATGATGTTGTAGACGATGATATGCTTGAGCTATATTATGTTTGATTTAAATCAATTCATTTACATATGAAATTGCACGGTTTTACGGAAAAACCGATTGTTATTGAATTTAGAATGCCATGGAAAAATTATATGTTAGTAAAACATGAATTTAGAGATGAGTTTAAATTTTCATAATTTTCCAAGCTATGGGAAATTTATTATGATTTTCTAAAGGAAAATATGATATATTTGGGTTTGAAATTTATTTTATTTCAGGAAGAAATTGGGTCAGAAATTTTAATATGTTTGATTACATGGTGAAAGAGATTTCTGTAATTTTTGGGGATTTTTCCCAATTGATTTACTAGGAAAAATAAATTATTTTAAAAGAGGGACTTTTCTACAAATATTGGTTTTGCTTAATGGAAGGGCTTAAACGTTAATCTTCCTTTGATTAGATCTGATAAATGCGGCAATTATTTTGTTAAGTATTTGAAAAGTTTTAAGACAGCCAATTAAAAGAGTATACATAGGCAGGTTAGTTAAAGCAATTACTAAAAATGTGCATGATTTCAGCCTTTAATCAGAAAGAGGGTTTCGTCTCCTTTAGTAATACCTTTCGACTCCATTGCTTCTGCTCCAACTCAGTCGAAACCAACCCAGCCAAAACCCACCTAGTCGAAACCAATACACATGGTACCACTCAGTTGGTACGTAGTGGATTGGAGAAAAGGCGGAAGCTATGATGTCAAATGGAATGCTTTCGATAGGGTCGAAACCCTGTTTGGTTTTCAAAAGTTAAGTATTTGCTTTGTTTTACTTAGATCTTTCGACCCAATCGAAAATGTATGTTTTCAAAAGGAGTTTATAAATAGCTTTTGAAGAAGGTTGCCGTATTATGTTTAAAGTATTAGCTTTCGAATGGGTTCCTTTTGTTTTAAGTGCTTTCGAAAGTAATGGTTTTGACCAGGTCGAAACCCAACCGCTATTTTTCCCCTCCGAGTGTATTGATGCCATCAATGCTTTCGAAGGGTTATCTTTGATTTAACCTAAGCTAAGCCACTTCCTAAATGCTTTCGAAAGGGGTTGAGGGTTCCGAAGGCAATGGGGTCGAAAGGGGGCTTCGACGCTACCCTTCAAAGTTTTAACTTAAAGGTTTTGAGCTTTCGAGTAGGTAATTCTAACACCATCTACTTTTCCCCAAACAATTCTATAAAGGTTTCGAAAGAGATACTTTCGTATATAACCACTTTGACCCAAAAGATGTTTTAAAGAGTAAAACCCAATGTTTTCGAATGGGGTACTTGCATTAATTTCGAAGCTATTTTCCTAAAGACTATTAAGCAAGGTTTTGATACATTCAAAAAGGTATGATTTGGTTTCGAAAGGATTGATTTATAGAGCTTCAAAAGTTATATACTTAGAGTTTTGAAAAGAGGTTTTCTATGCTTTCGAAGGAGGTCATCCAGTGGTTTCGAAAGTGATGTTTTAAGGTTTCAAAACAAATAACCCATTCTCATTTTAAAAGGAAATACCATGGCATAAATAAAGATGTTTGAGAGTATTACTTCTTCGTATATTTATTCACATTGTAATTAACCCATAACGGTACTTTGGGGAAGGGTGGAATAACTGGCTAGGTTGACCCAGTAATGAATATAACTTATGAAATGATAAAATCTTAATTAAAGATATCGGCAGGGGCCAATAGGTTCACCGTAAGCCCATGAAAACTGTTTAAAGGGAAAGGTATTGGCAAGGGCCAATAGGTTCATAGTCAGCCCATGAAAACTATGATTTGATATTGGTAGGGGACAATAGGTTTATATTTAGCCCATGAAAACTATATATGGATTAAGATATTGACAGTTAGCCAATAGGTTCCTAGTTAGCCCATGAAAACTAGGATAATAGAAAAGATATTGGATTTACCAATAGGTTCTTAGTGATTTCATGAAAACTATGAAATTGGATAGATAGTCCATAAATATTTAACAAGTTAATAGTAACCCTAGAAACTATAATTGAGACAGATAGTCAGAATGAAAGGCGATGGTAATCCATATTTTATTTACTTGTTTTGCATATCATCATAATGTTTTGAAATACTATGTTTTAACCATTGTGGATGCAGGAGCACAGTATATGGTTTTATAAATGTTTTAGGATACTAGTGAGGGGAAAACCGTTCCGCTAAGCGGCGTGGTCTCACTAGATATCTAAATGGTTTGAGATGGTAGGTTATTATTCATACCAGGCTTATGTTTGACTCGAAGTTTTTGTTTTCCCCTTAAACTCTTGGGTACTCAATTGATTTTGAGTAGGTTGAGAGTTAAGGTTTTCAGGTGTTCTTTTAGATGAATAAAGCTTCTAGTGACGTGCATGAGACATGTTAGCTACTTAGAGTTCTTTTATTTCCACTGATTTGGTTGTAAAGGCAAACTTGTTTTATTGCCATAATATATACTCTAATCATCAAGGGGGCATCTTCATATGCCACTCTTGGCGTATTTTATAATATGCATATTTTGTCTGAACGTGGTCTGCGCTCTGGGATATGTAATGAATTTGAAATATTTTGAAATGGAATGTGGACTTTATTTGCTATTTTAAAATTTGTTTTTCCATATTCATGTGTTTCTATGTATCGGTGTATCTAACATTGTCGTATTTGGTCGCCTAGGATTAATAACTATGGATGACTGTAGCATCCGTATCCAAGTAGGGGGATGTTACATTATCATCCGTAGTGCAGTAATGAAACAACAAATAAATCAAAGAAATTGGCTACAACAAAACTGGGAAAAAAATTTACTTTATTTATATAAGAAACAATGAGGTCATTTACAAGAGATCGGTTAATTACATGAACTTGAGAAGTAGAGGTGACCTCGGTCTCCTTATACCACGCATCATCATCATCTTGTTGCAAGGAGGTGTCATGGAAAGCAGAAGAGGAAGCATGCTCCCTAGCCAGCTCCATAGCCCATTCAGCCCTACAATAGGTAAGGGTCTTTTCAATCTTTTCAAAGTCACCAAAGAAACCGAGGTCAACCTCGACGGAAGTATCATCTAAGCAATTAGCAAAAAACTGATGCTTGATCGCAACATACATCTTGTAAAGCACCTGATAGGTGATCCGCTCGAGATTGCCTTTAAACTTCTCCGGCTTCTTCTCCTTCTCCTCCAACATTTTATTCTTCTCGCCGGTTAATTTTTCCTTCTCCCCCAACTCCCGACCCTTCAATGCCAAGGGCTCGTTAGTCGCCCTCGCTTCCTCCTTTTCCTTCTCCCTTTAAGCCCTAAGCTTTTCTTTATTCTAGTTTTCTCAGAGGCTGCCGCAGCAAGGTCTGCCTCGAGCTTAGCAATACGGGCAATGGATGCGACATGATCATCCTCTGCCTTCTTCCGAACATCGATTGCCAAGGCCCCTACCTGTTACAAAGCAAGGAAAAATAATATGAGAATTAGTGAAAAAAATCGCCATCAAATAGAGAAGAAGAAGAAGAAGAAGGTACTTATGTAGGCCTAAGACCTTTCAAGTTAAATAGCAAGCTCGGGGAAGGGGAGCATAGGAAATGGAAGAGCAATAGGATAGGATTATGGAGCGGAAGCAATGTGAGATAAGTTGTCCAAGGTGATGCATCCTAACCTCTCAACAAGAACCCTTAGACAAAGGCAAAAAGCATATACTTGGGTTGCGGAATGACTGGAGAGGTGAGACAGGCAGTACTTCTGAGGAAAGAAGAGTAGGACGAGGAGGCGTATGCAGTTTCTTGAAGGGTTGACTAGAGGCTTCAGCACCGTCTTTCTTCCTCTTTCCCCCTTACTTTTCTTCGGCATCTCTAACTTCTTTGATGGAGAATTCTCAATAAATGAATCAAAAAGATCATCACCTATTTTTCCTACGTAAAAAAAATTGGGATCAGTAATTGCTGTTAGTGAAATTTTTTAACTTCGCAACACTGAATTTTATTGTGAAGTAATCTAGGCAATGTTTAGTCCTACGAATTTGAATCAATAGCTTAACTTGTGTCAAACCTGCCTTTAGGAAGTGACTACGTTGCTGAATGCTTACACAGTCCAATAGTTGCACTCTAACTACTTGTTGGAAGATTGAATTCACTTCGTAATGAAATCACGATTTACAATCTAATGCAACACAAGCAAATAATAAAACATGAAAAGTAAAGGACATAGCAAATTTTATATGGTTAGGAATTTTGCAAATCCTACATCCACGGGTCAAATCCTTCGTATATACTTCTTCTTAACACAAGTTATTTTTGGGGCATGCCTCGTATTATACAATACTCTCCTTTTGCCTTTTCCCTCTTTTTCTTAGAAAAGTAGAAAATGATCGAAAAAAAGATCTCCTGCCCGTTCTCCAGTCTCTTCTATTTGTATTGTAGAAGATGGGTTGCCTATTGCCACAATTGCCCCTTATCCGCTGTTTCAATCTCTACCTTTGGATTCTGCAACTTGTCATCCATTTACACTGTTTGTCTGACGTGCCTGGATTGTTGATATGTGTGTAAGGAAATTTGAGTTTTGGTGGGAAAACCCAAAATTAGAGCAGGAGACTTGAATTTGGGCGGGTTATGCATCCCTGATCCGGTGAAGTGGAAACGTCATCTTAGGAGGGAAAGGGAAGTTACTTTTTGGCCTTAGGGTGCATCCGTCATATTTAGAGTGAGGCTGTAGTAATTTGTACGCGATATTTGCCTGATACTGTGGTACTCGCATCTTGGTTGTTTATCTAATTTGCACTTGTTTATTAAACATCGTATCGACGTGAGATTATACTACTCTGCCCAAGTTTGGACGCTGGCTTGTTATGCTTGCAGATGTGACCTGAGCCGGTTGTGGATCAGGTCGGCCATATGGCTGATGTGCACAGGTCGTTGATAAAGGAGGAGGGGTTGGTATCTCTGCTGTCTGCTTGTGTGTGTGGAATGCTCATTGACTCCTTACAGTACTGCTTCGGTTGCCCTCAACATGTGTAGTGCAAATCCGTTCTCGAAGGTGCTAGCAAAGTATGAGTTTGCTGACAGTGCAGTTTGGATACCCATGCTATTTGGCTTGTTTGTGCAATGTTTCATCGCTCATGCACAGTTTTGTTTGATTGGGATATATTGTATTACCGAAATGCAGATTGCGTAGCTACTCGATATCTATGTTTTTCTTTGGATTTGTGCATTGTAATTGTCTCATGCTTCCTGTAACTATGTTAGAGGTTGAGAAATATGACATAATATTGAAACTTGAGGGATGGGCGCAGATCTGATATCTTTGCGGCTCGTCTTTTGAGCATAGTATTTTATCCCCTTTCTGCTTATTTTAGATACGGTTCCTTTAGTTAAGATTAATGGTAGTGGCTGAAGATTAGTCCCTTGTTTGGTATCATTTGGACCGCTTTGATTCCAACTCTTCTCATCTTGATTTTAATTGCAAGAGCGGCTTTCTCTGTTCTGTAACTTATTCATTTCTCTTTATGATATTGTGAGAAATGCGGGTGTAACAGCTCTTGTTTACTACATGTTCCAACACACCCACATAACGCTCTATCTCGTTCCAGCTCTTCTCAGCTGGATGCGGCCCACCGATAATAATATTGAGTACTAAATGTATTTCAAGCTGTCTGGGCTCATCAATACCAGGCCCGGCTTGCCCCTACCGGGGGTTTGAAGTTCCTTGCCCGCCATCCTATAGGGCTTGCACAAACTATTGTAACTTCTTCTTACAAATCAATTCTTCGATCAATCATGCAAATGCCTGCATTCATTGGTGTTGTGACCATGCGTTTCATAAAATCTTCAGAACTTGCCAGACTTTTTCTCCTTTTCAGTCCACTTCCTAGGAGCCAGCTTTCTGTACCGCTCTTTGCCTTGAGTAGCCAAGCATATTTTCTCAGTCGAGTTATTCAATGGAGTGTAGTTGTCAATGTTAACAATATTTCTTGTCAACACCCCAAAGTTATGTTAAGAAGGATAGATTTCTTCTTTGGAGAACAAAGGGCGTAATACCTTTAAGGATTGTCTTTCAATTTAGCTTTACTCATTTTTGATTCTTGGGTTGGACCTTTCGACGTCGTCGAAAGGTTTGGTCTTTGGATTAGGTAACCTTTTATCTTATTGAAGGGTTAGGATGATAGCCCTCCCTTAGGGTTATGTAGAATATCAAACTCTTTGGTTGATATGTAAAAGCTTTCGATCTTATCGAAAAGTTAGATCGCTTATATGAAGTTAATTTGATCCTTATCGAAAGGTATTTGGAGTGGTCTCTTGTGGATAAAACCTTGTAAGTCCGGGTATTTATACTTAAAGAGCAGACTTTGACCTAGTCGAAGGGTTTAGGCCTCAAAGTTAATCACTTCAGAAGATTACCAGACTTTGACCTAGTTGAACGGTTTAGGCCTCAAAGTTAATCACTTCGGAAGGTTACCAGACTTTGACCTAGTCGAAAGGTTTAGGCCTCAAAGTTAATCACTTCGGAAGGCTACCAGACTTTGACCTAGTCGAAAGGTTTAGGCCTCAAAGTTAATCACTTTGGAAGGCTACCAGACTTTAACATAGTCGGAAGGTTTAGGTTGTAGAGTTAAGGACTTCGAAAGGTTGCAGAAGTTACTTATAGCAGAGGCGTTATCGATCTTGTTGACAAGAACCTTCCAATGGGGTTGAACCTGAAAATATGAGTTAATCCAACAAAGGTTTAAGCAAATAGTAAAGAAATTAACAAAGCTATGGACTTCCCTTTATATCTAGGAAAAAGCTTCATTTTATTAATTTTCCCTAAATCACACTCAATTAGGGTTATAATACTTTGATTAAGAAGTTACAAGATTAGAGTGAGAGAATTCGGAACCCCAAAACGTGACCCCTTGGGTTTTATTTATAGATGCAGGCGGCCCCCTTTCGACTCCATGCTCTCGACTGGGTTGGAAGGTTCCCCTTTAATATGCAGCTACGAACCTTTCGAGCTTGTCGAAAGGTTTGCCCCTCATATGCCATTATGAACCTTTTGACCTTGTCGAAAGGTTTGTCTTCCTTATTCTTTCACGAACCTTTCGATCTTGTTGAAAGGTCTGCCTTCTATATGCCATTATGAACCCTTCGACTTTGTCGAAAGGTTGGCTCTTCATATGCTGTTATAAACCCTTCGACTTTGTCGATAGGTTTGCTCCTTACTTGCCCTTAATGAACCTTTCGACCTTGTTGAAAGGTTGGTCCCTTTTGTCATGCTTTAGCAATTCCTTCTTTCTCTCCTATACTTTCACCTTTATTGATTTTCGAGAATTTCCTTCTTCATTGTACCTTTCAATATTGTCGAAAGGTGTGCTGGATGGATTTTGTCTTTTTGTCGTTGCCGCTTGAGATTAAGCTTCTCTTGCTTTGTTTCCTTTCGACCTTGTCGAAAGGGATTGTCTGATAACCTTTCGACGTTGTCGAAGGGTTTGTTGTTGAGCTCTTTGACTTAAATGCTGATGCGCTTCATGGTTGATTTGGATGCTTGTCTTTGATGTTATCAAAACCAAACCTCCTTTTGCCTTGAGTGACTTGGAGCACTACAACCTTCTGGCAATAGGTGTTTAGCTCTTTCATAATGGACGAAAGTGGCTCCAATCATTTTGAAAGGCTATGTATGCTTTTGAAAGGGTTGATTTCTTGGAAAACTTCTCCAATGTGCATATAATGAGTCAGAACCAAATGCCTTGTGTGGTTTGGGATATGCAGAGGAAGTACCCTTCATATGGACTTTGAAAGATATCCTTCGACCTCGTTGAAAGCTCCCTGTCGGAAGCTATGATTAACCAGACCATCTTGATGCTTTCTGATCTTTTCCATTGCTCTTGTGTTCCTTCTTTCATACTTCTATTCCTGAGAATATTTTATGGATAACATTTAGCCTCCCCCTTGTATGAAAGAAGTTTTTGTTCTTTAGGACAAAACTTCAATGAACTTCCTTCTTTGCTTCCTGCAAATTAGATTATACTTCTATTAAGGTTGTGACTTTGTTATGAAATCTTAACCAGCAATCTCAAATTTATGCAGCTAATATTCAAAATGTCATTAGGGTAATATTTCCAAATAAGTTGCTTTGTAATGACCATAATTAAACTTCCTTAAAAATATGGAGTAATATCACCTGATTTGTAGATATCGGTTCAAATAAATGAACCTTTAGAGAAATTCTATTACAGACTCTTAATATTTCTTTCTCGAGTTAAACCTTTTCAACCCGTGGAAATCAATTTCATGCTATCGGGGACTTTTCCTTGTCCCTTTAAGTCTCCTTCATTTTTAACCTTAAACCATTGGTTAGTAATTCTCATTTAGTGAAAAAGTAGAAAGTAGTTTAGTAATGTTTCCATTTGGTGTCATGAAGATCTCCTATTGAAATCAAATTTTAAATCCAATGGAAAATTCACAAATCATCATAAAATTCAATAGTAGAATATATAATTTATAAAGTTAGGAATCCGGTAGAAGTTCCAAAAGGAAATTGGACATGTGAAATTCATAAATTGTCATCAAAATCCACAAAGAAAACGCGAGTCTCAACAAAACAAAAACAGGCGGAAAACCATCCAAATTCTGCCATGGAAGCATAGAGAACCAAATTCGTGAATTATTACGAAGACCGGCAAGGAAATTCGAAATTCTCTGTATCAAAAATCCAATAAGAAATTACCCCAAATCCATTGAGAATGCAAAATTCACAAATCACCATAAAGATTCACAAGGAAATCTCGGAATTCATTAAATCAGAAATCTTATAAAGGATTATCAAACACCCAATAAGGAAATCAGAAATTCATAAATCATCATGAAAATCATCAAGTAATTTCAGAATTCATCAATTCAAAACCCCAATAAAGATTATCCAAATATTCCAATAGGAAAATTAGAAATACGAAATTCATCAATCATCACAAAAATTAGTAAGGAAGCTTAAATTCCATTAAATCAGGGAATCAAAAATCTAAAAATAAAAAATGTAATCTGAAACCCGTTCATTCTTATTCAAAATCAGAAGATCAATGAAAAATTCATAAATTATCATGGAAAATTAATAAAGGGAACCAAGAAATCATGAACTCATGAAACAAGTGTCTGTAGGAAATCGTCAAGAAAATTCAATGGAAAATTGTAATACATAAATTTCATGAATCATCGTAGAAATCAGTGGGGAAATTTGTTAAACCAATAATTCAGCAAGAAATCGCCATAGTAATTTAATAAAGAAATCATGAATACAAAATCAGCAAATCATCATAAAAATCAATGGAAAATCCATAAATTATTATAGAAACTCCACAAATGAGTTAAGAAATTAGGAACTCAATAAATTATTATAGAAACTCCACAAATGAGTTAAGAAATTAGGAACTCAATAATCAAACGAATGATGGGAAATCATCATGAAAATAGGATTGGGTTTTATTAATATTTATGCGATAAACATGTTATATTCTATTTGATTCCACTTTTCACTTTTCTGCTGTAATAACAAAGATTTCTAGAACAAATAGAGAGAAATAGGTGTGCAAAGTAGAGAAAAGAGGTTTATACTCTTATCCATAGTTTGCATTTCCTATTCTAAAGAAATAAGCTTGATTTCTTTGTTGTTTCAATGCCATATATTCAAATTATTGGATGGAATATAAAAGGTTTATATCATAAAATTTCTTCTTTAGAAAAAGGAGGCGTAGTCCTATTATATTAATATAAAATAAATTGTATTTAGAATTCATTTTTATATATATGTACAAGTTTGAATTATATTGTTAAATTATTGATAATGTTGGCCCTTATGAAAATACTGTATTGATTGGACTCGTATAGAATTTGTAGTTGTTAATATATACCACCCTGAATGGACAACTGACAAACATAATGAAATTATATTAAGCACAAAATTATTTGGGTTATATATTCCCTTAAACTTCAAAACTTACTATTATGAATATAGACTTATAACATATATATAATAATTAAGACATATAAAAGACGATTAATAATCAACAATCAATGTAATAAAAATGAGTTAGGGATAATTATGGAAATTAATTCATATATAAAGGCAAAATAAGGAGTTTCTCTTATAAGGTCTTAAATGCGTAAATACGGGTGATGTGTATATATATAGTAGGGGGTGTGTGTGTGTATGCATATATTGTTCATAGATGTGGGCACTGTTCAGTGTAGAACGTCGGAGAAAGAAAATATAGCTAAGTTATAAAGATGCAAGGTCGGTTAAAAACACACAAAAGTCTGTCCAGCAAATATGGTTACCAGTAGTGTGACTTTTGTTCTGATGTGGGACATCGTCTATAATAAGTACCTACGGTAGGCGCAGGGTTAGTCCCAATTTTATATGGTAATTCTGCCCAACTAATCTAGCTATCTGTAACAACCCGCATATTTTACGATTGAATATTTAAATATTTTATTTAAATATAGAATCGTTAATCGGATTGAAGTCCGAAAAGCTACTTTTTTCAAACAGTCGAATTAGGACTCGAGACCACTTCCATTGAGTTCAAAATGCCGTTTGCGACCTTTTTGAGCATAAACTTCGATATGTTTGGAGTTAGTAGAATTTTGCCACTTTTTCACTTAGGGCTTTGGGTTTGGGTTCAGTCCATTTACCCAATTCTGGTTTTATCAACCCAACTCCACTCCCTCTCCTCTTCATTACTTCACTTTCATTTCCTAACACTTAAGCTTCATCAAAAATGGAGAGTGGAATGGGAAATTAAAACTCCAAGCCCTAGTTCATTTGCAAATCCTTCTTCTAGCTCCAAATTCAAAGAGAAGCTATTGGTAAGCATCCTCTTCATCTTCTCCAACTCATTCTCCTTTCAATTTTAGAAATTCCCTAAACCTAATTTAGGAAATGTTTCTCTTTTAAGCTTAGATTCAAGCTTGTTGAGTTGGAATTGAAGAGTGATTGTCCTTGCCATTGCTCTATAGCTTCTTCTTCATTGATTTTGTGAAAAGGTGAGATTTTTATCTCACATCTATGTTTATAATTATCCTTGGTTGTTAGGTATGAATTCCTAACACTTCTTCATGTGCATTTGCTCTTAATTTGGATTGGTTTTGTGAATATTCCAATTTTTGGGTTTTTAAGTCAAATTTGTGTGAAAATCCTTTTATGGATGTTTGATCATGCTTTTGGTGATGCACCGATGAGCATATAGGGTCGGGTTGCTGATTGGCATAAACCCTTAGAGCCAATGTTCATCCGGTTGCATTTTGGAAGAGTTTTCTCTTCATTTGGATAGGCTGAAAAATAGCCCAGGCATGATTCAGTCGACTGAAATCTCTGTTCAGTCGACTGAATCTGGAACCCGAAAGTTTCCAGGCAAGATTCAGTCGACTGAAATCTCTGTTCAGTCGACTGAACCTGGAAACAGAAAGTTTCCAGGCAAGATTCAGTCGACTGAAATCTCTGTTCAGTCGACTGAACCTGGAAACAGAAAGTTTCCAGGCAGAATTCAGTCAACTGAAAATCTCTGTTCAGTCAACTGAATTTGTTGTTTCTGCCCACTTTGCCTTTTGGGATTGAATTTCCAATTTGAATTGATTTGAGATGATCCTATTTGTTGTTATCATTTATTATGACTTTGATGACTCCGTTTTAGGGATCTTTGAATATCCATTTCGATGGATTCTTTATCAGTTTCTTTGAATTTGATTCATGTCTTCGTATGTGGATTTTAATGATTGATTGTTTCTACAATCATTTTTATGGTTTGTCACTTTAAAAATATAAAGGTTTTCAATGCTAGTAGTAAATATCAAAACTCTTTCATCAAAATGATTTCAACACTATTTTATTACAAAGCTCATTTTCTTAAATCGTTTTCCAATCTACTAGTATATACAAACCTTTACCTCACTCGTATGAGAAATCTAATTAAACGACTTAGTAAAACAAGTGGTATGAAACGCTTGCGTTTACTTCGTCGGTTAATTCTTAGACTTGTTCGATTGAATCTCTTGTGGCAATTTTCTAGTGGAGATCTACAATTTGTTCGTAAATATTTAAGTTAAGCCAGTGGTTATGGGACATGAAGCTAAACCCATATATTTACTAGCTTAGTGTAATTGACACTTCTTGATGATCGATGATGATCATTTTTATGGTTTAGACTAGCAATGTGCGATGTCTCTTTGTCCACATGGAGGACTGTACTTCATTTTATTGAGCTTCGGCTCATCAGGAGGAGCTTCGGCTCATCAGGAGAAGCTTCGGCTCATAGTCCGCAATGGGGGACTATACCCTGTCAGGAGGAGATTCGGCTCATCAGGAGGAGCTTCGGCTCATAGTCCGCAATGGGGGACTATACCCTGTCAGGAGGAGCTTCGGCTCGTTTTTATGGGATAACGACCCATTTTATGATACGCGTGTTGGGAAGTTTTCACACTCCCGTTTTTAATAGGCTTCTCCCTCTCTTGTGATTTCTGGATTTCTAATTATTGATTTCTAGAGTTTGTGTTTCACCAATTTTCGTGATTTACATGGATAAGTTTTATCAATATTTGTGCATTGGTGAATTTGTGTGTCATTCACTTTTGTGATTGGCATTGATATAATTATAATTATTTTTGCATTTGGTGAATAAATTAAAGAATGTGATTCTTAATTTTTGGTGCTTTGAGATTTCTTGAGATGTTGTATGATTTTCGTGTTGTCCTTGTATACCTGTCATTGAATGGCATTATTGTTATCATACGTTTAATCATATCTCATATTCTTATATCTCATTTATCTGATAATTATAGCTAGACTGATCCGTTTATTATTTTCTTCTTAAATAATACTCGGGTCAGACTGAGAGTTTACAGGTGCTTCCTCATGACTTCCTATTTGGGATAATCATCTGATTTTTGGCTTACTACTTTAGTTTAGTAGTTTTTGGTTGTATACATTTGAGATATAGACTCCTTGATGTATACGTATTCTTTTGTCTAGCACTTGTAACTATTCTTTTGTGATATTGTGGACCTTGTAGACCACTACTCTGATAAACACTTTTAAGTGTTATATATTCATATCTATTTCTGCCTTTGTGATATGAATTATCTATGACTGATTTGTATTATGTTTATTTCTATATTTGTTTCCGAAGTATATATATATAGCCACTGTGTAGTTTCTTTGAGTTTGTATCGGTATGTCGGATTTCCCCTTGAATTGAAATGCATGTTATACTATCTGACATATCGGTGCTCGCACAAGGCAATTACACGGATGGTCGCTCCTCAACAGCCTTATTCTCCGCGCTAGTTGACGGCATTGCTCCGTAGTGTTCTTGGCTAGCGTGGGTATAGAGGTGGGGCGTCAAACTATCGGTACCTATAAATAGTCGGACCTATGTAAGATGTGGGTTGGATTATAGGCCATAAGGTAAGGAGTAATTTTGATGTGCATTAGTGAAGATCCCTTGGAGGAGGTTCGCTTCAGGATTGATGTATTAAATGACATTTGGGAGAATCTGTCCCTTCCCTATTCAAGAAGTAGTAAGTGGCCTACAAGAGAATTGGTACGATGACAGTTAGGAAGTATTAGGATAGGAGAGGCTCGCTTAGGGTTAGTTAGTAAATGACAGAAGAGTCTGCCTATTTCCCAACTTAAGGGTATTAAGTAGCCCATGTACTTCCTCTTGCATCGTTAGGGTACGATTGGACAAGAGGTGGGTTATTGAACCCGATATATACTCCATAGTTGTTTTGTACTCGCTTTTGTAGTCATGGAATAGGATTTGGAGGGTCACTAGCCTATAGTAGAGATATATGTGGAGATATATATATATATATATATGTATGTATGTATGTGTGTATGCATGTATGTATATCTGTGTGTATGTATGAATGTACGTATGTAAAGTATGTATGACATAATACTTATCCCAATGATTACTATCCATATACTATTGTTGTAAAACTTGAGGTTTTCATTCATCAAACATTGTTGTTCTGATCTCATCCTCATATCCTCATCACAACACACATGTTAGGGACAAGGATGAGTGTGGAGAAGATGGAGGCGGCTTGGCAGATAGTTATTTTTATTAGTTATCTATTTATGTTATTTTGAAGTACCCAGACTATATATCAGACACGTTTTATGAACTATTATGACATTGTACTTCTGCGAATTGATTTTATGAATGGGTACTTATTTTATTATTTTATTTTATTTCTTCCGTTATGAGACTCTGAAAGCATAGATATATAGCTTGCATATTGTTTTATCAATTATACCAACCAACAGCCAACCCCAAATGGACCTAAGGTTCGGTGGGCTTTTATTGGATCAAAAATTAGGCCCGTTTCGGGAGGGTTGTTAAAGGCTTGCAGTTGCAGTGTCCTAAGACAGAATTTTATCCCTACACCTCTGTTGTAGTTTTCGCACAGTTGCCTTGCAAGATATAACTATCAACCCAAGGTGTGCAGAGATGCCTTGGATTGTGACGAACTTCAATTTACGTTTCTCTTTTAATTGCGTGAAGAAGAGTGTAGAGAAAAGGAGTAGAATAGAAATTAAAAGTGGTTTTGGTTTGGAATTTTTAGTCTATATATGTAGGCATTCAAGAGGCATGACCATTGGGAAATGGCCGTTAGAATGGTTATATCTGTTCGAAAAGACACCTCTCGCCAAAATAGTTTTTTTCAAAATTGAAATGACCACTAGAAAACAGTTATGTCTATTCGAAAAGACTTTTCCTGCCAAAATAGATTTTTCAAAAATTAAAACCCGTTTTTCAAATTTTCAACACATGAAACACAAAATCATCAAATTACATAAATTAGTTATCTAGTAGATTATGTCAATTACTCTCAATCAAGCAATTTCATACTGAATTATCTTAATTTAATCAAATTCAAACTATCTAGCTTAATCCCTAAAATATGCACATAATAAGAAACTGAAGAAAAGAACAAAAAAGTTATCCATTTTACAAACTTTTTGATCTATGGTTTTGAATTCCACAAGGGACAT
This sequence comes from Allium fistulosum, assembly GCA_030737815.1. Classification (NCBI taxonomy): domain Eukaryota; kingdom Viridiplantae; phylum Streptophyta; class Magnoliopsida; order Asparagales; family Amaryllidaceae; genus Allium; species Allium fistulosum. Next base: position 533,135,620 of record CM060904.1, read on the forward strand.
CTCGATTGAAGTTGAAAGGAAGAGGGTAGCGCACGAGATTATCTGATGGAGAGCATGCGAGATTGTCTGATGGATGAAGAAACATGTGCATGTTGGAAAATGAGGAAAGAGACCATCGAGACCCATTCTTTTTTTCCTGTAGAATGAAAGTTGCGTTTGTTTTTTATTTATTTATTTATCGAATACTAAGGTAGGCATGTGCCTACCCATTTGCATGTGGGCTTTGCTCCTGAATGTCCTTTATATCATAGCCAAAGGGGAACTATAATAACACAACTGTCGGTTGAATCTACTGTGAAAACATGAGATAAAAGGGATACAATGTTGTTGCTATGTAGTCTTTGAATTGAATATTTCAAGTGTGTATTTAAATTTTTGTGCTCTTTGTACCGAACATTTTTCTAGATAGCAAGAGTGTTAATTCAAGCTAAATACTCACTTTGATTTCTTAGGGGTTTGGATCCATGACGTGTAGAACCTGAGTCTAGACCACGCTAACCAAATAACTTAGTGATACTTTATTCAAGCAGCCGAGCTAATGCTATTTACAACAAATATGAAAAAATAAGGAGAATACATACATTATCATATTATTTGCCTCGCGCCATACTTGTAACATGAAAAATAATTAAGGTACGGGGAAAGTGGTCGCTATCATAATGCTTTTGAACTGCTTGAAAATAATATAAATTATAGTAGTGTGATAGATAAGTGATTAATCGATGCATCGATTCCTCAAATCCACAAAGGAGTTGAGCTATTAATATAATTACTTGCGTTTTTGGATTGATCACTTTTAGAATTAATTGTTGTAATTAATCTATTTAGTTGTCATAATTAATCAGCATTATTGATTAATCATATTCGTTATGTTATAGGGTATAGTAATTCTAATTTGTAAGCATTATTAGAAATATATTGTACTGACCATAAAAGATAATAACAATTCAAAAATCATCAAAATTACCCACTTTGAATGTTAAGGGAGAAAGGCAATTGAAATTAGGTGCTTTAAGGGTTTCCTCAATATGCACCACCAACTCACTCAATATCCACTACCAAGTTGAGAAAAAAATTATATTCTCGATCCTTATATAATAACATTCGAAAGCAATTAGTTATAGACAATAACTTGTAATAATTAATCAAGTAGATTTTAAAAAAAATTACTCACCGTACTTATACTAATATATACATACATACATACATACAAACATATATATGCTTGCTTATACAAATTTGGATGCAGTATGAGTTAAATGGAGTCAGTAATAACATTTGTCTATAAACGTTGGTAAATTTAGCAGTGATCGTGGGTTTCTTGTAATCTAACCAAGTAGAAAGATAGAGAAGAGAGTGCACAAATTTAAAAACGCACCCATTTATCGAAAAATACCAAATTAAAGGTCAATTGAGATGGGTGGGTAGTTGCACAAAATGGTCGAACCATCGTATAAATAGTTCATGTTTGGGGCATGAGATAGTGAAATCATCTTATTGTTATAAGTTTAAACTTTAAACAATGATTTGACATAACGCATGAACAAAAGAAAGAAGCTTATTCCAAGTTCAACCAATGGATTTGATAAATGATATTTTAGCCTACTTTATTAATAAAAATGATCCAACGTTGAAAGATCAAATATTACCAAGTTAATATTTATTTTGTTTTTATTTTTGATAGCAAGAGTCATACTTAATTTAAGTAGGACATTCATTTTTTATGTCTCGATGGATCAAACCCTAGACCTCTAAAGCCACAATCTAAAGATCTTACCACTTGAGCCAGTAGTCTTTGATCAACAAATTAACTTTTAGATTTGCACTTCTAACATAATATTACTTAATAGCTTATCAATTGCATACTATAATTATGCCCACTACAACATATCTATAATAGACTATCTTCTTTATTTGACTATGCTCAGAGTTACCTAATATAATTATTTCTTATTTCTTAACGTTACGTGTCCACTTGCACATGATCATATTTTTGTTGTAAACAAAACAAAACATGAAACTTTTAGTTACGCCCCATAAAAGCATTCCCAGCAACAAAAGTCACTCAACATATTAAATAAATATTAATTTTAGTGACCCACACTGATCCATCCCAACAATGCATAACTTTATCCGACATTTATAATGTTGATAAATATGTATAGTGTAACAACTCGAATTCCAGTGGGTCTGGATTTTTCACAAAAATGCTAAAATCCAAGCCCACTAAAGTCTGAGTTAGGTTTATGGTATCCTACAAATAGGCAAAGACAAATATATCAGAGCTCAGATAAGTATCTCACAGCGGAACTGACTAAAATATAATAGTAAGTAAATACTCACCAATATAATAACACTTTCTAAACAAGCGTCTTAAAGCTGGAAAGTCTCTGCCATCTACCTAACCTGTAGGATGTTATGAGGAGGGGGTCAAAACTAAAGTTCTGGTGAATGGACAAATTATACAGTTCTAAGCTTAATTCTACATATACCGTTTTATTTCCATTTACTGTTATATTAGGTTTATTGGGTTTATAATACTCTCGCCTCTGTGCGGGAATCGTGTCCATCTACTCCCTAGTAGATCAAAACCTAATAACTGATATATATATATCTATATGCCCAATGACCGCATTGGTCCTAGGTACTATCCAAAGCACCTTCTGTATCCTCCTCGTAAAGGACTCCATCGTCTTGCTCCTATAGCATTCTGTGACTACAGCTGTAAAGGACTGTCTCGTAAGGCCTACAATACAGATGTTCCGTCGTCTACTATGAAAACGTAAAATTGCGTCCGCACTAGTCTATACTAATGCTCGGACATCCACAATGTACCACCCAATGCGTACCTTGAGGACTATACGTAATCGTTATGTCTACTCCTTGAATCCCGCTTAACAAGGTCTACCTTGTACGGAACTCGGTCGGGGATTTTCTATATCTGTAAAGGACTGCCTCGTTAGGCCTACAATACAGATATTCTAATTGGTCTATCACTTTTCTTATCGTGGCTATGGCTCCACGTAGCCACCACTCAACTAATCGAAAGACCTCTAAAGAGCTAAGTGGCGGTGCCCTACTGCAAACAATCTAAACATCCAATTGGCTGCGCCCCTCATCCAATGTCTCGATAGTAAAAGAACCATTGGACTGTAGGTTTAACTCTAGTCTTTTCCGAACTCGCTTCTTGGTTTTGATGCTGACCCGATATCCGCATGCGACTATCCTTTTGGGTCCTGCCCGCTAAAACTTATTTGCAAGTACTGGGACATACGAATATCCTACTCCAAACATCAACCCCTTTTGACTGCCTACAATGGTCCTGCCATGCAAAAGCAGTCAAGGCATACTCTTTTGATGGAACACCTACAAACCTGCCTCCGGAGGACTGCTTCGCCATGCCTACCCCAAAGGGCCATCCTAGAGTACCCTCACGTCCCGTTGAAGTCTCGTACTTCCTCTAGCCTAAAATATCTAAGTTGGAGGTGCTCCTTCTTTGCTGAAATCTGTGATGAACTGTTTCGTTAGACTCTTCATCCTTTGGGCTGCTCCAAACGCATCTTACCGTTTTATTAGACCCTACGCCTAATCTTTTATTATGCGTTTAGTTTACTTTTCTTATTCTGTTGGCTATTTATTTACCCTAATCAATATAAGCTTGTCCCGACCTCACGTAACTATTATGAGGCCATCAGTTCCTGACTGAAAAGGAATGCTGTTGGTATGAGCCACTTCTATTATCTTGTTTATTAACTTAATCCGAGATCTAAGTTTGTTAAAATAAGCCTTTCTATTATTTATGCTCTATTTGTTTATTAACTTAATTTAAGTCTTAAAATAAGTCTTTTCTGTTCTTTCTACTTAATTATAACCTATATTATAATTTTACTTGCAATTGTCACTACTGTATTCTTTTATAATCTATATATTATAAATATAATTACAAACATCTCTTTTCTATTCTAGTCTGTTTTCTTTTATTATGATATTGAATTCTCTTATTATATGACAATCTTGGCTTGGAACTACGTCCGACTATCACAAATTTACTTATCATAATAATTACTTTGCCTTTATTCTATTATCTGCGTAGTAATTGTAGATCTAGGTATATTTCTTTTAATTGCTTCTAGTCTTGTCTAATAATTAACTTGATTACTTCTTTACTTTCTGTAATTCTTCACTTTATTTTCTTATATTCTAGGAAGTAGTTCTATTCTATTTGATCGGTTACAAAAACTGTGCTAAAATTCCATTTCCATGTTTTAATACTAAACAATGCTATAACAATAATCCGTAACTGCAAGATATTTCTTTTACTTATTGGATAGTGCAAAATACAGTAGTTTCTCTATTTTACACTAATTTCCTTTTTCTTTCTTTTATTCTTAACTATGGAAATGTATTCTTTTTTCTAAACCAACCAATTAATCTATCACTTACTTCCAAATCAAGTTATTAGATTTTCCCTTTTAATTTATTTTTCTCCATTTTAGCATAATTTATTGCAAAATTCTATTTTGCTCTTTTTATTTCAGTTTTTCTTATTTTACATCTAATTTCTGTAAATCTAGTGTTCTTCTATTTTAATATGTATTTGCGAAGTTTTCTCTTTAACTAATTTATTTGCGTAAAAAAGAATAAAAAAACTAACGTTTACATGCTAAATTTCAACTTTAAAATAGATGTAAATAACTGTAAATTTCTTACTTTTAGGTTTATGCCTTTCTCTAACTGTCAAGCCTAATATTAATTAAATACAATTTACAGTCTCAGCATAACTAATTAACAGAATTAATTACTAAAATAAATGCTGAATAAAATTATTTAATGGAAATCTAACAATAATATATCATAAACGTAAAAGATATATAATTTTGAGCAACGTAAAAGATATATAATTAAATCCACTTACCTGTCGTCCTTAGCTTTAAATCTCCATCTTCTAAAATTACTACGCCGTTCTACAACTTCTCTCCTTTAATTTGTTGCAATTTCACTATTTTATTCACATATATTTTATTTGAATTTATTTGGTGAAGATTTGTGAGAAATAGAAGAAAAGAATGAAGAAAGAAGCCATTGTTTACTATAAGAGAGGGATGAAGAAAGTGATGGCTGATGGAACGAATTACATTACGTTCTCTCTTATATAGATGCAGCCTACCAATTATCTAGTTAATCCTTTTCTTAATTGATCCTTCAATTAATTTTTACGTACAACAATATACTGCCTATATGTACATATTCAAATCTAGATCAACTATTATTTCATTTCCTTATTAATTGACATTTTCTACTGATTATGTTACAATCCTAATTAATAGCCCCGTTAATAGATTAACATGTCACCTCTATTAGTTAATTTTCTTAATTAATATTTTACACATTGTAACAGTTCTTTAATTGACATGTCAATTAATTCCACCATTCAATTAACATATATATTTAATATGCATATATATTTTATTATCCAGATATAAATTTGAACATTTATTTGTTACATTTATATGTAAACCTCTTTAAATTGAGGGATCTGATATATATACACACACACGTTATATATTAATCTCCAATATTAATTCACATATTAATTAATTGCACCTTTTAGCTGGTTTTGTTTGCAATGTTAATTATTCCTCTTGTTTTTTTCCTCTTACATCTAATTCTCTTAATAATTTACATTCATTACAAACATAATAAATTTGTTACCACTTTTATAAATATTCTATGAATTCATTTCAAATGTTTATAATTGATAAAATTTCAATGTTTGCATATGTAATTGTTTCTGACGCTAAAACTTCAAACGACTATAACTTTTCCGTTTGAAGTCCATTCAGAAACATTGTATATGGAAGTTGATCAGAAAATTGCCACGAACACAATGATATAAGTTTCGTGGTCGAATTCCAGCATTAACAAAAATTCATTTTTCACTGTTTTCATAGTTATCAATTAAATTTATTTTAATTTAACTGTTAATAAAATGTGAGGTGTTACATATAGTCAGGATTGGAATACACGTGATAAACAATTAATTCTAGCCACATACTTATTCGTTATTATAAATACCGGATAGCTCAATGACTACTGGGATCGTCAAAGTAACACTGACATTCACCAGCAAACTCAAAATAGGACCCACCGACCTCGGTTGGGTATGCTCTAAAAAGACATTTTAAAAAAATATGACTAATGAATGGGTTAAATTTGAATTTTATGGCGTATAAAAATGAAATACAATAGTGTATTTATCACTCCTCAATTTAAAACTAATATTCTTGGCGAGGACAACTGCGGCCTAATCGCGTTGTTTCCTTTCGTCATTTACAAGTCTTCCGAAATCTGAATAGCAAGTCTCTCGTGATATTAGTTTCCCTAGATTTAGCGAAAATATCAAAAATTATACAAAAATGCAACGCGACCCAAATCCATTCGATGAAGATCACGTCAATCCATTTGCGGTAATCTCACCTCACTTCTTTACTGTTATTTTTCTAAATTTTGAACTATTATGGAAACCCTAAACATCGAATGGATCTGCTTATTTAAAAGCTAAAATTTTAAGAGTTTATCGTGATCATTTCATTAAATCTTGCTCTGTGTCAGATCTGTGTAGTCGGTAATAATTCAGTTCAAGTAAGTTCAAACTTCGATTACTAGACTGTGTTTGTTTAGGCTGCGTTTGTTTTAAGGTGCAGAATGTGTAGGCTGCGTTTGTTTGAGGTGCAGATTTTTAGGCCGCTGAATGGGCTCTTGGCTGTTAGATCTGGAGGATCAAATACAACCTTTGACTATATAAATATCAGTGTAACCCATGGTCATTGGACAGTCGATTTTTCAATGTGCTTTGCACGGGAATATAAAAACAAACAATTATATCTCAAAATGAATTAAGTAAGAAATTTGACAAACAAAATAGGATTTAAACAATTAGTGTTTAGTGGATGTGAATTTAATGTCAAATTAGAATAAATGAATATTAGACAATGTTATGTAACGACGGTCGGATCAAGCTCTCCATCTCCAGCACGTGGAGTACGCATATGAGTTGGCACACACTTTGTTGTAACAAAAGAAATCCCTAATGTTACGTGCATACCAATTCATATTTATACAACATTTTCAAGTTATTTAGCGATGTGAGACTTTTTCAATTTCAAACCGTCGTTCTTCCTTATAACATGCGAGACAACCTTAACAGACAATAGTCAGGAAAGAAAATCGAGTTAGAAAAGGATATGTTTTTTTCTTTTCTTAATTTTAAACCTTTTATAAACAAAGATGAGGAATTTAATTTTAATGCACGTTTCATGCTAAGTGTAGATTTTAGTTAACATTTCATACTTTCATGCTAATTATAATTGGGTGTTGCAAAAAAGCTTCATCAAATTGAAGTATTTGCATTGTTAAACAGAAGAGAAACAAATTTTATGAAAATACTATTCGTTTATAAAATTATAATAAATAAGTGTTAAATATCACTAGCTCAAGTGATAAAATTTCTAGGCTATGTCTAGAGGTCTTGAGGTCAAACCCTTATTAAAATGATAGTGTTCTCTTCACTAATGTATCAATCTCATCCTTAACAAATAAATAGTGATTTTGATTTTTTAGGTGATCTAATATAAAATTAAGTAACCTAAAGTAAAACTATATTTTTATAACTAAAGTAGAGTAACTAGAATGAACTTTATCAAAAAAAATGCGATTAATTTTTTTAACGATTAAAATATTAATATTCATCTTTTAAAAACAATTAATGAATTGTAAAAGGATCATAGAAGCCTACTTAGATTGACAGAAAGAATTCTTAAAATAAAAATGCGACGAGAAACAGATAAAAATAATAAGATTACAGATATCCTTGCTCAGTTATCATATATTGTATTTAAAATTCATATAAGGATGTAACTGGAAACTATCATTCAACATTCAAAAGTAATGAGCATTGATATATCACTTGATTTCGGTAGAAGCTTTGAACACTTTAAAAAGTTATGAATGTTTATTGCAAACATTTTGAATTGATTGTTGTTCTTTATCACATATATTTTTAATGGCAGCTGGCAACCACTTGTTTATCTTTAGTTAACTACGATCATGAATAGAAAAACAAAACTTGATTGCATGTCATCATTGTCAACTAGTGCACAAAACTCTCATTGAGCGAGGTTTGAAGTGAGCAAGTTGTATATGTTTTATCCTATTAGTGAAGAAACTGCTTTCGAAACTTAGTCACTGAATCAAGCATCCACAAAAATTGAATATAACGATGAGTGAATAAAGCTCATGATAAGCTTACATATTTAAATCAAACCATGTCGTATATCACGTGGATTTTACTATTTACCCATAATATGAGATGTTCAAATAATCATGTGGACTAGACATTACTGAACACCGTAAGCTTAATCTATTTTTATACATTGTTTTAAAAAACCCGCCTCGAGGACATGTAAAATAAAACGGCTTGAGGTTTTCCTCAAAAGGCTTTTTACTTTTAAGGGTTACGCCTGAACAACTTGAGGCATGCAAAGCGTACGAAGTGTATGGCTCGCACGCCTCAAATTGTTGAAGCATGCAACTCAATAATTTTTTTATCCCTAGTTGTAAATATCGATATTAACAGAAGTTATTAAACTCATAGTTATCAAGGCGCGCGTCTAGGTAAAAAAGGTTTAGACTCATGTTGTGCGTCTTTTTACAGTTTGAGTGCTCCTTTTTGCAGTTTGAGGCGGCTTTTGGCAAAATTCAAATTTAGTTTACAATTTAAATAGCTAAATGAATTATAAAATATGGTTTAAAATTTAGATAATAAAATATTTAAATAGTTGAATGAATTATAAAATATGGTTTAAAATTTAATTTATAGTTAATAAAATAGTAGATCAAACTTGTATAAAAGACACGCAAAAAAGACCAAGACTCAAAAAAGTCCAAGGCTCAAGGCTTGCGCATTTTTGTGCCTTAGCACCTTAACTACTATGAATTTAAACTTCAATTATTTAATGGAAAATAGATAGAACAAATTTTAAGAAAATAGAAGTTAATGTTTGTTTACTTTTCAATTTTAATAAGAGTATTTTTGAAATGACGATCGAGAGCTACTTAATGAATTTTTCTCGTTGCTATTTAATGAAAATTTCTGAATAAATATCGCCGAATTTTCGAATAAATTTTGCGGATTGATTTGGATGGGTAGAAGGAAAAACAAATAAAATAATAACTTACATTATTTTCTACTGCTTGTAATCGAGATTAATTCCTTTTAAGTTTGATCGAAGACCTTTTTCAAAATCTAGAAATTTTTCAAAGACAAATAGAAGAGGAGGGAAAAAATACATAGCATTGCGGAGCTGAAAAGTGAATATGAATTCTTTAAAAGATTGGATCGTGTGTGTATATCATCAAGTGCTTAAATTTATTTTTATAGTTTTATGAATGGATAATAAAGAATCATTAGGACCGAACTCTTTAAAGTTTAGTGTTTATATTGTTATATATTTACAGTTTTTGATTAACTCTTAAACTTTTATGTATCAATCAAAAATTAATAATAACAAAGCAATAATAATTTTCAAAAATTAATAATAACAAAGCAATACTAACTTACGCCTCAATGTTTAACTGAAAAACTTACGCCTCAACGTTTTGAGGCTTGCGCCTCGCGAGCAAAATAACACCTCGTGTACGCTTTTTGTGTTTTAAAACTTTGTTTTTATATAGTATATGTGTTACTTTGTTTTTATATACTATGTGTATGTATTTATATCCAAATTCTTTTTTTTTGCAGAAATCAGCAGATTCAAGTTCTAAACCTCGTTTTCCAGGACTTTCGTCTTTACCATTTGGATTTGGTAACAAGAATGATGCTACAGATGACATTCCACTTGGGTCAATGAATGTATGTTATCAATTTATGTACATTTGTCTTCTATATTAACTTGTGCAATAAGAAGTTTGATTGCTTATTGTGGATTAGTTAAGAGTGTTTATTTATAATTAGATGTTTGTACTGATTTTGTGTATTGTAATGCGTTAATTATTATGCTTTAATAAGCATACGAAAAGTATTTAATAATCACTACCTACAGTCTATCTCATAGCACTTAACACTTATAGCAGTGATTGCTAAATATTTTTTTATTGTCTATTATGCATTTTTTAAAAGTGCAATGCAAACACATAAAATAAACAATTGTTACAAATTTCTATGTTTTGCATTTGTTTAGGGATCAAAAAGTAACGATCTTGCTTCTTGGGAAGCTGATTTAAGGCGCAGAGAACAGGTCAATCAATTCTCTTCCTCTGTAATATTACTGGTTATCAAATAGCAATCTATAATAATTTGTGTATGGAATATAAGTTGTTTTTTGGGATCTAGGAAATCAGAAGAAGAGAGGAGGCTTTAAGCAATGGTAAGTTAAATTTTGTAATGCCACAAAAGATTTATTACAATGTTGGCAATAATAATAATAATATTCATTCTTTTTAATAAGCTGGTGTTCCTGTTGAGGAGAAAAATTGGCCTCCATTTTTTCCAATCATTCATCACGATATCTCTAAGGAAATACCAATTCATGCTCAGCGTTTGCAGTATTTGGCTTTTGCAAGTTGGTTGGGTATGATTCAAATTTATCTTTTCCGTACAAACTTCTTTTTTCTGTCAAATATAAGCATCGAGTGAATTCACATATTATGTTCTGTTGCTGCAAGTGTTAAGTTGTCATTTATAAGCCTTGAATCTAAGGGCTTGATATTTTCGTTTTCTTTAACATGATAGTATCACATTTACAATAGGGATTTTGTGCGTTAGATCCATAATTATCATATAGTCTATGACCTGTCAAATACGTGTTAAGCACTGACTAATTTGATACCATCTTCTATAAACACTTATGCGTCTAACATTTATAGATACGTTTATTAAATGAAATCTATTATACCAACATACTGAGTTTCTGTTTCAAAAATAAGACAATGCAAACCAGTTCGTGGTCCTAAAAAATGTTGATAAGACCAAAAACTTTATAGAAGATCTTTGAAATTTATTGTTGATAAAAACGAAGTTAATTTGACCTAATTAATGTATTTATAAAACAAATTGGGTTTTACTTCTACTGCTACATTATTTGACAATGTAAAGTGTTTGCACGTCCCAGAAGATGTTTGTTTTCCCATATTTTTTCATTTATAGATAAGATTTGATGATAAAAAAACTCATTTCAATGTAAAAATAAACATTCTGAAAAGCACAATATGATTTACATTTCAAAAGTCAACTTCTTTAAGCAATTTAATGTTAGATGAAAACCAAAATTTATATCATTCATATATACGTAGTTAGCCCCATTAGACCTCGTAATTTAATATTTGATGAATGTCATATTTCTCCATCACCACTTGCGCATAAAAATGTCTCCACTCTCGCTCACGTGCGCTACTCTGTAACGCATCATCACCGATCGTCGCTGCTGCCTTCTTGTTTTGCTGCCGTGCTCTTCTTTAGTGTCGCCATGCCCTGCCTGCACCTGTTGCTGCCTCCGGATTTTCTTTAGGCAAATCAGAAAATCAAATATAAACCATTCATTTCCCATGGAAATTTTGTCAACAAACGCTGTAGATTCAAAAGGCTCAAAAATTGGTCTGCCCGAGGATGTTGTAATAGACATAGTATCAAGGTTACCAGTGAAATATGTGTTCCAATCATGATGCATGTAAAAAAAATCTCATCCTTTACTAACAATCCTTGTTTCGTCGATGCACACATTTGACAATCGGTCCGCCTTTGTCCATCCATCATCATCAGCGTCAAAAGATACTGCACAACTTTGGTTCGATGCAGTAGTGAACCAAATTCAGAAGTTACAGTGCATGAGTTGACCATCCCCCGACTTACGTCCTTTCGTCCCTTCTCCAAATATGACTGAGATTGGATCTTGCAATGGTCTATTGCTCATTCTTACTGGCAAAGTTCACAAAAACTGCTATTTATGGAATCCTTCAACCCTTCAGCGTGATACTCTATTCCTACTTCTGGCAAAGTTCCTATTTTGCCACACATGAATCCATCATGGGGATTTGGTTACTGTAGTCAAAATAAGGAATATAAGATTGTAAAGATTGCCAGTTATTATCACAGTGGAGTTTCTTTTTCCAATCATACTAACATCAAGTATTTGGTAGAGATGTTAAGTTATGGAAAGGACAGTGCATGGAGAACGCTTGATTTTAGTAATTTCAATAATGTACTCTGAAAAGGTAGTGGATTTGACAATAATGGTGTCATATATTGGATTGTATATGGTGGTAAAATGGACTACTTACTTTTGATTTGGCAAAAGAGGATTTTAGATGGGCTTTTTGTCTAATACCCGTGTATAAAATTAAGAAAATCGTGGAGTTTAGGGGATTTTATAAAATTGATGAAGAAGAGTTTGGTTTTGATTTGTGGGTATTGAAAATCGAGAGCGTTTGAGAAAAGATGTATACTTCCGAATAGTACTGTGGAGCCAGTGCAATGTCTGAATGACCGCTACATTCTAGTGTTAAACCTGGCTTACGTACCAACAGTTGCAAATGAAAGAGGTGCAAGGCGTCCTTGCTTCTTGTATAATATACAACGTGAAGAATTCAAAGAATATCCGGGAATTCAAAGATGATCTTTGTTGCCTGCCATAAATTTGTAGAGAGCACCTGAAGATGATTCCGAACACAATTCTGATGGAACTGACAATGATATTGAATGATGGCTTTGGATGGGTACAAGGGAGGGATGGACGGCTTTTCTGAAAGTGGTCATACTCTTGTCGTTTTCTTGTGAAAATCTAAAGCCCAATCTATAACTTTTGTTTCATAGTGAGTGGTAGCCAGTTAATTGGATGCTCTACATCAATTGTTATTTAGTTTCCTTTTGGTTTGCTGTCATGGGAACATTATGTAATGAACTTTTGTGAAATCAGTTTTTTTAAAGGATGAATTAATGTCATTAATCACAAAGGCGAAGTGTATTAAGATACTAAAATGAAGGTTAACATTAAAGTAGTTATTCATCATATCTAATACATATGAGGGTTTTATATTTGTAGAATTATGTGCATACAAGGATTCCATATTTATATGAATTATTGTATGTATGTATGTATACGTGAATATTCCATATTTTGAGTCTCCTCGCATGGCCTCTTATATTTCACATATTTATTGGTTTTGAAATGAGGCAAAATTTACCATCAATCGAAAACTCTTTACCTCATTTTAAAATATAAGTCGATATGAGTTGAAAAATGTATTCGTTTTAACCGTCGATTTGAACTATAGCTTTGAATAGGTTAACGTGATAAAAACATACAATAGTGTTAAGATGATCTTGATGAAAATCATCTCATTTCACCACTAAAAATCATTTGGTAATCAAGATAGATTTACAATTAAAGATTGTTCAAACTCTCATGTACATGTGTGTATGCGCGCGCGTGTATGCATGTTTGTGCGCGCACATGTGTGCCCTTAGTGCACTAGTACTTTGACACATGCACAAAGAGTATCATCGAAAAAGTATCCGTTGAAACAATTAAGTTTAGATTTTTCTTATAGTTTACCATAAAGAAATATTAAACATAAAACTGGAAGTAAAATAAGTGGAAAATGGATGTGTGACTGCAATTTTTTAAGAGTAAGTGTGCTACTTTATTCAAACAAAACAATCATTTTTGATGTCTTGGGGTTTCGAACCTACGATCTTCAAAACCTCAATCTAGAGTGCCTTACCATTTGTCATTTGAGCTTGTGGTCCGTGAGATGTACGTTTGTAAATTAAAACGGCGATGAATGAATATCTTAAAAAAGTATTTATCTATATTGAAAATAAAATAAAGGAACATGAATATGAAAAATAGAAAGGAAAAATAATGAAACCAAGATTCAAACTTGTAGCCTCGTTTATTTATCAAAGTTTTCAACTAAAAATAAATGATATATTTCATCATGATTGAGATTCAAATTCTTGATCTCATTTGAATACTAAGGACAAATTCTTGATCTCATTTGAATACTAAGGACAGACTATGCGGGAGATAGAGATAGAAGGAAGTCGACCTCGGACTATGTGTTCACTCTTGGAGGTACAACTATTAGTTGAAGAGCAAGGTTGCAGTCTGTGGTTGCATTATCTACTACAGAAGCAAAGTTGATAGTTGTTGTTGAAGTAGCTAAGGAGACACTTTACTTGAAGCGTTTATTGTGTGATGTAGGCTTTGTGTACGATAGTGGTGGTGAATTGTGACAGTCGGTGCAATTTATTTGGCTGAAAAGTTGGCGTTCAGTTCGAGAACAAAGCACTTAGAAGTCAGAGAGTCATTCCTTGTTGCCATGAATGAAGAAAGGATGATTCGTCTTAAGATCAATACAAAGGACAACGTGACGGATATGTTTACTAAGGCGTTGCCGGTCGCTAAGTTCGAGCATTGCTCGAACTTGATTCGCTTATTGAGGTGCTAATGTTACATGGTGGTACCATGGGGTGGATTGGAGTAGATTAGTTGAAGCTAGATGAAGATGTAGTATTCTTCTTGTTTGAGAGGTAGAAGATGTCGTATACTTCTTGTTAGGAGATTGTTTTGACTTTATCTTTGTTTTGAGTACTTTTAACACTTTGTTGGGAGGGGTGTCCTTGCCAGAACTTGTTGACAAAGTGTGATGGGGGGTGGCCGAGCCGAAACCTATCGGGAAGGTATTCATACTAAGGTGGAGCGTGCAATATGAGTTGGTTGAGATAATTTGAATCGAGGCGGAGTGTTAATTTTTTTTTGAACGATTCAAATATATGGAAACTTTTCTAATTTGCAATTTGGAATATATGAAAACTTTCATAATTTGCAATTTGGAATATATGGAAACTTTCTTAAATTGCAAATTTGGAATTTATGAAATTTTTTCTTAATTACAACCTTACCTTATTTAAAACAAAACTTTCCTTAATTACAACCTTACGTTATTTAAAACTTTCCACATCTCCACTCGCATCCAAGGGTTCTCAGGAATTGGAGAAGACTATAAATAAATGGGTAGACTTGTGAACTTTATTATCCACATAACTCGGAAAGAAATAATACGAGTCAATAAACAAAAAAATTTGTAACCATAATTAATCAAATTAGGGATTTTTATCATTCTTCTATGATCTCCTGTAATCTCTCTTGTTTATTGAAAGTAATAAAACTCATCTTACCCAAATTGGACGCACACTATGATGACGATAGTGGAATCATTATAAATCTTTTGTGTATTTTTTTCTTTTATAGTTATTTACTATTGCTTTTGGAATAGTTGTGATTTAATTGTAGAATTGATCGATCTGTTTGTTTTACCGTACTGTAGCACGATCATACAATTAGGTTTCTCCGCTGCAAGGAATTGATCACCCCTCAACGTTTTTAACATAGAGTCCAACTTATGCTCATAAGCTCTGAAGGAGTATGCACATAACCCATAACACATTCCAGGTAGATCAAGTAATCTTATGCTTGCTCTTGTCACGAAAAGTTTCTAAATATACGTGTTTATTGGATTAATGCAAGTTCAAATGATTATTTCCCGACCAAGTCTTTAATTTCAATGAACAATGACAATTTGATTTCATTTAAATAATGTGTGAAACACACCCACAAGTTTCAGTACGAGATCCTTACGATGGTCATACAAATGCTTAAATTGTATGGAGAAATTCAAAATTAAAAGCAAACGAACGGTTCTCTTTTTAAAATAAATAAATAAATAAGAGTATTTGTTCTAGGGGGATTGGAACCTGCAGATTCATACAATCTCAACTATGATAGGTGGTTCTTAATGATTATCAAATAATTAGGTATTAAATAACATTATTAAAAGAAGAAAAGGGATTTGTGGTGCATATATGATAATTTGTATCCTTGGAACTTGACATCCACTTCCTGTTTAAAGAATTATTTCGACCTATTTACTCTAATTACTTCTTTCTAAGCTCGCTGTTAATGGTTGTAAGAACATCAAGCTCTATATCTTAGTAAATGTCTCAAATTTTAGCTAAGAATGTTTCTTCTGGCTTATGCATTAACGAGAATTTTCTGGCAGGCATCTTGATTTGTCTGGTGTGGAATGTGATTGCTATAACTGTTTGTTGGATAAAGGGTGGAGGTAGGCCTGTGTTCAAGAACAATAGCAGCACATTTTTTGGTGTGTGTTCAACCACAGTTTTACATTTAAATAGTCTGTACCATGCTGCTACACAGGTGCTAGGATTTTTCTGCTCGCATGCATATATGCTATACTTGGATGTCCACTGTCATATGTGCTTTGGTACAGGCCTCTGTATCGTGCAATGAGGTAGGTATGGAATTCATAAGAGTTCTGCATTTTGTAATATATGCAACTGTTGCCATCAAACAAACTTTCAATTTACATTAGGTAGAAAATTGTGTTTCATACCTGTAAGTTACTATTGCACTTCTAGACAAGTGAAACCAACTGCATTTCCAGAGCAATGGAAAGAAGGGATGAAACCTTACCGGCTATTCGAGTTCTTGTAAGACTGTAATCTTAAACGTGAAAACTATTCCTACAGAAAACTAAACCCAAGATCTACTGTAACGCCAGTGAAACATCTGATATGAAAGGAAAACCAATAAACACAAATCGAAATAATCAGCAGATTTTCAAAATGGTTGTTTTGTAAGCAGAACCCTTGTGTATTGACTGTTTCCTTCAATCTCTTTCTCTTATTGCATTATTTTTCTCCTTTTCATCCAAATGTGAAACACGGATCTCTATACCCATATATCACCTTCAACTGTGTATTCCACAAATTTTAACATTTTGTTGTTTTGATATGCAGGACAGATAGTGCAATTAAGTTTGGATTGTTCTTCCTTGTCTACTTGGTATATGTCATTATATCTGCAGTAGTCATATTCAACCTACCTTTTTGTATTCATGGATTCTTTAACTAAATACTTAGTCATTGTCATGTTCCAGATCCATATTGGTTTTTGTATAGTTGCTGCTGTTGCTCCTCCAATTGTATTTCATGGAGACTCATTTACGTAAGCTTTCTATGACTGTATAAATTAGATTGAATTCCATATCAACCACTTTTCTACTCTATATTTTATTGTTATATTATTGTACACTGATTAATGTATATGGCTATAGTTTTTCACACATTTGACATTAGATAATTTTAAAGGTTTTATTGCTAGATTAATTTCTCAACCGTGAGTTATATTAAAAGTTGAAAAAAAACATGCCTAATTAATTACAGGAAAGATACTTTAGGTTTGGTTCCCATAGTTATAGCATAATGGTCATAAACTTTAGGCTGTAAAGCAAAATCTCTGTGAAAAATCAGACAAGCAGAGGTCGTTGCAATAACACAAGGACGTCAGAGATGGTGCATACCTTGGTAAAATCCTATTCAGTATCATAAATTCATAATGGTCATAAACTGTAGGCAATAAAGTAAATCTCCATGGAATATCAGACAAATACCCTTTTTAATAAGTGTGAATAAATATAGGAAAATCTATTAGAACACAAAATGGCAGCACAATGGATCTCAACCATTAGATCCTCCTAATTTCATCCTATGTGAACACACACAAGGGAGGGAGGGAGGGAGTTAATATCTGGCAAACTCTCCTGGCCTAAAATCCATGGTAATCAAATGGCAAGCTGTCTGTTCCTAAAATATTGCACATATTATATACCATGAGGTGCGATAAGGCTGCATGAACGTGAAGTTATTATTATTTTTAAAAGCAAAAGGAACCTTTACATTTTTGGTGATACAAATATCATTTGATTGCAACTGTAAGTCCATACAGTTAACATAAATAGCTTCTATGAAAATGAAAGCAGCAGCGGAACATAATTTCCAAGCATAAACTGTTTTGTTTATGTTTTATGATTATCTGCTTGATCATTATCATTGAAACCACAAGTGCTAATATAATGTCATTGATATGTATTCAGGGGCATCCTTTCTGCAATCGACAATATATCGGATAGTGCATTAGTTGGGGTAAGTGTTAACTATTATTTGGTGGAAAAAAATTACGTAAAAAGGTTTCTGATGCTAGCACCTTAGAGAATGCCAGTGATAATTTTTATTTGAGGCCTTAAAAGGTATAAATTGACTTTTTTTATAACAAGAGTGGTATTTAATTCAAGAAGAGCACTCATTTTGATATCTCAAAGGTTCGAACCTATGACATTCAGAACCTCTTTCTAGAACGTCATACCACTTGCCACTTGAGCTAGTAGTTCTAAATAGAAATTGATATTTTTTATGTTTATTGCATGGCCTTGATCAAGGTTTGAGATTTCAATTTGGTACCGGTTTCCTACAATTTAGTTTCATTAGTTGCAAAAACTGTACTCAAGTTCCGGTTTACGAATATGATTATTGATTAGTGCAATTCACAAATAAATATAATTGTTAAGACATAGAAACTCTTTACTTCTCTTCCTGGTTTTACTGCTGATTCTTTTATTAAATCATTGCAGATATTTTACTTCATTGGGTTTGGCTTCTTTTGCCTAGAGATCTTAATAAGCTTGTGGGTGCTTCAGGTTAGTTCTTGGTTCAGTGATAACTAACTTGAAAGTTGGATCTTTTATTTTATTTTCCGTCAATTACTGCACTTTACATATATAACCAATTTCCCATTATAGAACACATACTTTACCTTGGATTAATATATTTTAATTCTTTTTATCCATATTGTTAATCTATACGATGTTGTTAAAGGCTAATCAATATCGTATATCTACACATACTTGTAAGCGGTAGCTTGTCGCATTTACAGCCCGTTTGAATAGACTTAAATAATTTTTTTATTTTTTTATTTTTATTTTTTTGAAAGCCACAATGAATTGGTTTGGCTTTCAAAATGCGAAAAGTAGCTTACAATCCATCTAAACGGGCCGTTACATGAAAGCCTTTAGCGTTCACTTTAGCGATTTGTTCCTCACAGAACAGCAATAAAACAATAATAACAACCATTGTCATCATGTCAATGTGGAAAGGAATAATTTTTTTTCAAGTATATAGGCGTAAGGTATCCACATACTTGTCAATCATATATGGGAAGGAATGAAAAATATACAAATTTGTAGATGTTTATTACCAAATTTTTCTAATATGTTATATTAATCGTGTATGTGGTATACTCATGTACAAAAAATATACTAGTTTGTGGATGTTGTTACTAAATTTTCAAATATAGGACACATCAGGTTTTTATTTGGGCATTGTCATTAACAGGAGCCCAGTTTTTGATAGGTGGGTATAATTTCAGGGGTACCCCGTCCTACAATAAAATTGTTATAGAAGAGCCATAATAAATGGAACCAAATCAAATGATTTACTGATTTACCCTCATTCTAAGCAAATTCGACTACAGCTTGTCGAAAAATGAAAAGAAAAATGATGATGATCCACCAAAAACTAAATTCGGAGGGGTTTGATCGAAAAGAAAATCATAAAATGGAGGTCCACCGAAAAAGTTGCATAACAAGTTAATAACGGAATTACATTTGATTTTGTTATGAGGGGACGAATCTTTTTGGTTTCCCTCGTAGCAATTTTAAGAATATTGAAAAAATGGTCTTTTCTTATTCTTAAAATGCTTTTTTTAAAAAACTTAGGACCCGTTTGGTTTCATTTTGTATTTTGAGTTTTGTGTTTTCAACTTGTACTAAGAAATACCAATAAATAAGAGAAGAAGATGCACAATTCTTGGTCATTGCGACGATCAACGGACAATGAAGGAGTTAGATTGTTCTTCGCGCTTTTGTTATTTCTCGAAACACGAAAAAAAATAAACTTGTTTTCTATTTTACATGTTAATTTCATTTCTCAAAATTATTTGTTTTTTTAACAATACATACGACGGACGCACTTTTGTATAGACGAAAACACAAAACTAAAAACGACAAGCCAAACGGGGCTTTAATGTCTTGTTTTTGGTCTGTGCAGAAAGTTTACATGTACTTCAGAGGACACAAGTGAACAGAAGCCGAGTGGTTTGAGCTTAATACGTCTCCTTGAGCTGTATTCTCCTCCTATACATGTTTTATAAATATCGCGTGTCAGTAATTGGAACTTGGTCTTTAATACGGGTTGAGTAGTACATAATTTACTTAGATTTTCTCGGTCTGTTTTAATTTTGTATAATAGTTGTTATGGTGTAAAAAAATGTCTGTTGTTTGTGGCTTCCAGTACTTATATTTTGACTTGATAAAGTCTGCTGTTTTATGTAATTCTGTATTCTCTGAATATTTGATTTGATAAATATTTGCTGACTGCTGAACTTGTACAGTCATTTAAGCATATGAAACTGTTTTACCCACTAGAGGGATGTAATTTTACATTAGAAAAGAATGAGATAGTTTCCACTTTCATGTAGTAGTATGTAAATGTTATATATGGTAACTCTAGAGAAACTCTGAATATAAACTAGGACTACATAATGTCTTTTTTCTAGAAGACATGATCTTAAAAGCTGGCAAAGGTGAAATATAGCATTCAAGAGTGCAATCTGTTCAGGATTCAATTCGCATTAATCTTTATTCATTGTTCACAATCAACTGTAATGGTTGAGTATGAAGGAAGCTGCTGCATAAGACCTTTTGGAAAAATCGAAAAGGATTATTACTATAATTTTGAAAACATTGCAGTCCTGTTCTTAAGCAATCTTCTGAGTATTTTTCCAGCAGCGGACTTCGGAATGGAATCCACAAACACCACCTTCCTCACTTTCTTGTATGGTGCTACCTGCATATACATTGATACTTCATCTGATTCTCTGTTTAAGTGCTAAGAGGAAAAAGATGACTGTACAGTACAAGTAGTACATGTTTATATTGCCCAAAATACTGAATTATAACTTGAACCATCTGCCTGAAGATTTTAGGTCCAAATTTACTAGAATAAATTGTCAAACTTTAAGGAAAAAATTGAGGTAACTTGCCTGTTTAGCAACATAATCCATGACTTCTTTTGATGTGAGCATGCTTCCTTGCTTTCTAACAACATATGCCACAGGAATTTGCCCGGCTTCTTCATCTTCAAGACTACCAAAAAGGATCAATGATCACACACATACAGTACAGTTCTCAGTATAAAAGGTTGAATTTCAGTAAATCTGTATACATATACATGTAAATATAGTATATGAATGTGTTAACACTTACGATGTCACTCCAGCGTCAATAATTTGAGGGTGAGTAATCAAGACAGCTTCTAAATCAGCTGGGGCAATCTGAAAAAATGCATTGCTTTCTAATATGAATATGCTTACAAGAATTCTCACAGAAATACGAAGATAAAAGATGATACTCTACTATAACTGAGACATGATCATAATTCTTTTGTACAATTCATATTAGAAGTTTGATTCCAGTTTATACCTGAAAACCATTGTATTTAATGGTGTCTTTCAAACGATCCAAAACGTACATGTAACCGTCTTGATCAAAATATGCAATATCTCCAGTTCTTAACCAGCCATCTTCATCAGTGCTCGATAAAGTAGCTTGATCATTGTTCAAATATCCTGTAAATATTGAGAATTAGTCTCAAAAAAAAAAAAAAAAAAGGTTTAAAGACAGTTGAACTTTAAACAAGAATACACATAAATTCTAAATACATTGTGGTGATATTAGGCTTAAACAAGTGGTCATAGTTGTTAGTACGTTTTAAAGTAATGTAGAAGATACTCAGATGAAGATATATGCCAAGTTTATCAAATTGATAAAGCTTGAGTGTACAGCTGATGACATGCAGCAGAATAGGATGCTTGTACCACAAAATTATTTTTGAAATAAATATAATTTAATATATACATACATAGAGATAGGGAAATCGCAAATATACCCCTTATGATGTATGTATGGATGTGTTATATAGATTCTTTTAGTAATACTTCTACTATATACCGGTCATCACTGTTTGCAGTTAAAATTGTAAATAACATTGGAGAGACATCATACTAACAAGAAATTGGAGATTTCTTCTTCTTCTTCTTCTTATTTATTTATTTATTTTATTTTTTTTTGCAATGAAGAAAGTTTTACATTCTGTTGTAGCATTTATACAAAGCAGACCTGATGCGATTGCTTGTGCCTTTTGAGTCGGACCCAAAAAAATTGTGGGGAAAATCAAATGAAGAAGACATCAAGCTGCAACAAAAATCCAAACAGCTTCTAGAGAATATTTTGATTTGCAATAGCAGTTTAGATTTTTATTGCAGTTGAACTCCCTTCTTTGGATTGCCCATCAATTTTTTGAAAAGCTGAGCAATCGATTCATCATTACCTACCTACCGTGAATGCAATAACTGAATAAGAATGCCCAGTCTATTGCATAAAATCAATTCCTTATTTTTCTCATGTCTCTCTAATGCTATAAAGAATTTCAACTGCAAAAAGTGATATATATATATATATATGTGTATATATATATATATGTGTATATATATATATGTGTGTATATGTATGTATGTATGTATGTATGTATGTATATATGCATGCGCGTGTGTGCGTCCACGCGCGCTATACTATGGAAGTATCAAATCCATCTATATATATACATTTTTTTGGTCATACTTAGGCCGTGTTTGTTTTTATTAAAAAGTGCTTAATAAAACTTCTGACTACTAAATGACAATTTTTTTGTTGTTTGTATTTAATCGGATTTCTGATTAAAACCACTTGTTCAAACAAAAAAAATGTTCACAACTTTATTTTGGCTTATTCTTAGTTCTGAATGCTAAATGATAATTTATTCCCATTACACTCTTAGTTCACAACTTTATTTATTTATTATTATTAACACCTGAAATTTCAGATTTCAAAAAATTTAAAATTTCAAAATCTAGTATACTTTTAAAATCTACGGCTGCGGTTGGTTTATCATTTTTAGTTTTGGGTTTTCGTCCATACAAACATGCGCACGACGCATCTACAGTGTGAAAAATGACTAATTTAAAAAACATAGTTAACATACAAAATAGAAAACAATTTTTTTATTTTTCGTGTTTTGAGAAAAAATGGAAGTACGAAAAATAATTCATCCTTTCGGCGTTCCTTCATTCCCTCCATCTCTTCCATCTTTCTTCTATCCTCTTCGCCATCCCTCCACTCTTCTCATAGTGTGTAATTAATGTTAAAACTCAAAACTTAAAATACAAAATAAATCAAACGGGCCCTACCCATCTTAAATTTGAAAATTGAAAATTCAAGATTTTTAGATTTTAATTTTTGGACTTAATTTTTTTGCAAATTACTTCTTTTCATTTAAAATTTCCAAAATTTTTAAAATTAAAATCCAAATTTTCATTACTTTTAAAAATTATAATTTCAAACATTATAAAAGTTCGTATCTATTAATTTTGGAAATTTAATCTTTCAAAAGTAACGTTGTTTAATTTTTTTAGTATTCAAATTTCTCTTAATTCAAACTTTTTGTAGTTTAAAGCATTTAAAATTTATTATTTTCAAATTTCAAAATTCCTCCTTTAAATAATCATTATTGAAAAAGACTAATTGATATAGACGGGCACCATTGTCAAAGGAAACATAATTCTTGAGCTAATCAGAAGATTTGGAATGCAAACAAAGAAGAGGTTATTAAGAATTCAGCATTCAACAATCAAAATTCAAAATGCAGCAATCAAACTTTTAGAATTCAGAATTCAACATTTTTTTAAAACAAACGCAGCCTTACCTTTCATGATCCCAGGTCCACGTAGTAATAACTCGCCACATTCACCAGGTGGTAGAGCAGAACCATTTGCGTAATCGATGATTTTAGCCTGCATATTTGGAGCCAAAAGTCCAACTGATGTAAGTTTTTTGCAGTATTCAGTGTTGTATCCGCGACTCCCTACTGCACTTGTTTCTGTCATTCCATAGCCCTGGATATGATAGACTCTGATCATACATCATATCTTTGAAAATCAATGGAGATGGATAAAATTACATAAGTTTTTTTAACTATCAATGTTTGTATTAGAAAAACAATGTAAACATTAGATCATTTATTACACATTACTTCTCTTGTGTTCATGTATAAACAAAGACAAAAAAAAAAGTTCCAAAGCGTCTAAAACAAATATAATTCTTGTGCATATAGTCTGTAAATATCTTGCTTCTTTTTCCATCAAATGCATTTGCTCAAGTGGGTCATGTGCAACAATTTTTAGAATACACAATGCAAATTCAACATATGTAATAACTTCTCAAAAAAAAAATAAGTACCTGAATAAAATCAACATATGGAAAAACCTTCAAGAAATCCTCGATAAATTTCAAGCTAACAGGAGCTGCTCCACTCGAAACTTGCCTCAAGGAACTCATGTCATATTTATCAAGAAAACCAATCTTTCCAAGAGCATTTAGCATAGGAGGCACAACAGGAAAATGTGTAACTTTATACAAATTTATAGCTTTTGCCACCTCTTCAATATCAAACCTCTTCATGACAACCACCATTGTTCCTAACGACAATAATCCGATAACAAACATAGAAAGGCCATACACATGAAACATAGGCAAAGCAGCAAGATACACATTTTCCCAGCTTTTTTCTTCACAAATCGACGCATCAAATCGTACAAAAAGCTCAACTGAAGCTACCAAATTTGCATGTGTTAATATGACTCCTTTACTACGGCCAGAAGTCCCCGAAGAATATAGTATTGCTGCTGTGTCACTTTGTTTGATTCTAGGCTTTACAAAATTCGAGGAAGAAGATGAAATGATGGAGTTAAAAAGAGAAAATTTTGAAGCATCAAAATTTGTGGTTTCAGGGACAGGAATCACTTCAACTCCTAAACCATCAACTTTGTTTAAGTTATCAAGAGTGGTGAAAATGGTAACCAAGTTGCAATCTTTTATGCGGTTTTCGATCTCTTGAGTAGTGCTAAGAGGATTCATGGTGGTCGCTACAGCTCCTATTGATAAAAGGCCGAGGAATATGACAGGATACAACGTTGAATTGGGAAGAAGAATAAGGACTACCTTATTTTGCGAAATTCCATGGTTCTGAAGGCCAGAAGCCATGGATTGGATCATGGAGCGAAGTTCTGGATATGATATGGAAGACCCATTTGAGGAATCGATCAAAGCAGTGGTTCCTTCATGCTCGTGAGAGAATATGAAGGAAACCAGGTCTTGATGAGGGTCTTTCGGTAATTGTACCGGGTTGTGTTTGCTGGAATAAATCCCGGTTTTTGGGCAGTAGGAACTTTGGTTTTGGGGATCGGTATGAATTTTCATGGTTTCTTCCATTGGTGTTCTGATGTAGGAGAGAAGATGGTGGATTGTGAAGAACAAAGCGTGTATGCGATATTTATGTTGAAAAATTGAAGCAATTACAGTGGGCTAAAATTTGAGAGATGTGTTGATCTGTATGTTGTGATGAAGTTGATGACTAGCCGTTATATATGGAAAGAAAATGAATGATTTACAAAATTGACAAGAAGACGAATTAATAATCCGCGAGAGCATCTCCAATCCTAACGCAAACAGTAATAACGTTTGAAAATCACTTAGAAACAGAAGTTTTACTATCCGAAAATCGTGATATTGACAAATTTACTGATTATTTATTTATTTTTAATCAACTGACTTTTCTAGATGGTAAAATGTAATTGTTCAGGATGCCTCGCCCAATTTATAATTTTTTAATCATACTTAAAATGATAATTTTATGTCTTCTTAATTATTTGTTCATTTACTAGTGTTTAACCTATGCAAGTTGTTCGTTTTACAAAATTAATTATATAAATATTTTTTAAAGAACTGAATTTATTATACAATATATGCTGTACTTATTAAAATAATTGAGTGATGTACTGAATTAATTATTTTT
Organism: Allium fistulosum; assembly: GCA_030737815.1. Taxonomy (NCBI): domain Eukaryota; kingdom Viridiplantae; phylum Streptophyta; class Magnoliopsida; order Asparagales; family Amaryllidaceae; genus Allium; species Allium fistulosum. The sequence goes on from CM060904.1 coordinate 533,161,538, forward strand.
AAGCATATAAAATTCTTATGTGATTCATGTATTCTTATATTGGTATGAAAATTAAATTGTCATACTTGTAAATATTAATGAGTGAGATACTCAATTATTTTCAGGTATTTAATCTATATATCTGTATCTATATGTAATAGGGATACCACAATTTGAAGCTTCTGAAATTACAAAATTATTCTTGTGACTTTAACCTTCAACGATTAAATAAATTGGGGATATTTTTGTATTTTACGTGATCAACAATATCATTTTCCACCGTATCAGCATATCCTGCTCCCTTCCCAAATTTATTGTGTTTCCTATACTATTTGCAACTTCAATAATTTATTAAAGAATAAATCAATAATTACTGTAAAAAGATTTCAGCAATTAATCAATGAGCTTAATAATATTCATTGAAATCCTTAGTTTTAATTTCAAGGACCAAAGATACCTAAGCACGATTGCAAATATATTTAAGCAAGGAGACCTTTATTTATGCATATGACTATTATTTCACAATAAATAAATTTGCTTGTGGTTTTCTGCATACATGTCCAACGGACATGCCTAACATACTAGTATTTGAAAAGAATATAAATAAATGTTAGCATTCTTAATTAATTTTGAAATTAATAATTTTATTAGTTTCAATATATGAATATTTATATACATGCATTTTAACCTTCAACGATTAAATAAATTGGCGGTATTTTTGTACTTTACGCGATCAACAATATCATTTTCCACCTTATCAGCATATCGCACTTCCTTCCCAAATTTATTGTGTTTCCTACACTATTTGTAACTTCAATAAATTAGTAAAGAATAAATCAATAATTGCTGAAAAAAGATTTCGGTAATTAATTAATGAACTTAAATAATATCCATTGAAATCCTTAGTTTTAATTTCTCTTTTCGTAGATTTGTTCTTAACCAAAAAAATTTAAATTTGTTCATCGAGGAAATAGATAATAATCTAAGATAACAAGTACGATTGCAAATATATTTAAGTAAGGAGACCTTTACTTATGTATATGACCATTATTTCAAAATAAATAAATTTGCTCATGGTTTTCTTCACACACATCCAACGGACTTGCCTAACGTACTTGTATTTGAACAAAAAGTAAATAAAAATTGGCATTCATAATTAATTTCGAAATTAATATTTTTGTGAGTTTCAATACATGAATATTCATATACATATATTTTAATGAAATCCGTTGAAATCTTTAATTTTGATTTTTTTTGTTGTAGATTTGTTCTTAACCATAATAAATGTACATTTCCTCATCGGGGAAATAATAGACAATGATTGCAAATATATGTAAGCAAGGAAGCCTTTATTATAGATATGATCATTATTTCACAATAAATAAATTTGCACATAGTTTTCTTCGCATACGTCCAACTGACGTGCCTAAGTTAGGTATTTCAAAAGAAAATAAATGAAAGTTAGTGTTCATAATTACTTTTGAAATTAATATTTTTATTTTAATATATGAATATTTATATACATAGATTTTGAGTTTAGCACTTTGTTTTAGTACATTTGTTTAGAAGATAAATGGATTAAAATTCAAATATTACTTGAGGATATGAAAATATACCTAAAATGAAAGTTTATTAGTAATTAATCATTGAATTTGTTTGTTTGCATATTGATTTAATTTGTTTGCATATTGAAAGTGAAATAAATGATTTAATTTATTTGCATATTGATTATTGATGGCTCGGTAGCCTGATGTGCTTGAGTCATTACTAAGAAATGTTTGATTTATTTGAACAATTGATCAAAAATTGATGATATAGTTGTATATATTTGTGGTCAATACAAAACCCTAGCTTTAAAACTTAAATTGTGTTGTCAATGCGCAGTATTTTGAATCCAAATCTGTTGCAGCGGGAAGAGTGAACGATGATGGGTATGCTTAAGTCGAGGTTGGTTAGAGATGATCAAGATTTCGACGATCGATTACGTTAATTCCTAGAGACTCCTAGATTGACACGACTGGTCGACCGATCTGTGTTTTCCTAGAGTAGTAAGCTCTAGGAATTAAACACAGGGTTTAATTTTTTCTAAATTATTTAAAAATTCAAATAATGTGAAATTTAAACTCTTGAAAATTTTAAAAATAAGTTTGAGATTTAAAAAAAAAATTAATTTTTAATATTTCCCATAAATTTGAGAGATTTGGATTTAGATTCAAAAAAGTAGTATATAAATGGAAAGATTTTGAATTTAAAGGAATTTCTTGATAAAAGTTGAATTTTTTATTTGTCATAAAAATTATAAAAGTTGTATTAATTATTTTGAATGGAAATAATTTAATTTAATTTAATTTAATTTGAATTATTTTAGAATATATTGGAATTTAAATTTAAAATCCTATTTAAATAATTTAAATAAATGTTGTTATGAACATAAATTGGTACGAATTTAATGGTTGTTAGATTACAATGTTAATTTTTGAATGACTTGGGTTTTTATTTTATTGTTCACATGTTGTGAAATAAAGTTTATAGGTCGTACTTATGATTGCTTTATTATGAATGATATTATGAAAATTTATGTGTCAAAATGCAAGTTAGTGCTATGATGCACGAACACGGCATATATTTGTGATTTGTTATGTGAATTACTCAAATCTTCTATCCCTTCCTTCCAAGCCCTTTGATCCGAGCTATCAAACATTAAACTCCCTTTGATAATTCGATCACTAATGGCGGGGTGTCACAATATGGTATCAAAGCAAGGTTGTATCTTGAATGATCAGAATTTGATTAGATTGGAAATCAAAACTTAATTAGACCTAGAAAAGACAAACTTAGAAAGTTGTCACCTCGAGGGTATTTTGGGAAGAGTCTAGGATAACTCGTATATTGTGGATTATGACGAGTAATAATTAGTGTTATGAGGTATGAACACTAAGATAATATAACACACACAATTATTTGTATTGTGAAATTTATTTTTTAGTGGGTTTTATATATTGAAAATAATATTTGACATTTATCTAATAAAGTGATAAATGTTTAATAGAAAAATGATAGGTCCCGATCATCCAAGAATAGGTGCATCAATAGAACCAACAATTGGTCAGACCAGCGGTTCTGGGAACCTTGGAGTCACATTAACTATGTACTAATGGATGGAAATTATGAGGCACATGCAAGGAATGGGAGCAACAATAGGAGCTCCAAATTCGAACCGAAACTAATGTTCGAAATTCACAAACTTTGTATTGACTATGTGAGCCTTGGAGGCAAGATATTTTTTTTGGGATGGAGGGAGTAATGGGAGTTCGCTCCTCGTTAAGAACTTTTGAAAGAATATTCAACGATTTGGAATTGACAGATCATGATAAAAGGAGATTGGCATCCCATCAACTACAGTCAAGTGCATTTGACTAGTATGATGTCGTGACTGCCGAGACACTCGAAGAAGAAATTACATGGTAGCATTTAAAGAACTTTTCAAATCACATTTCTTACCCGAGGCCAAAAAAGTAGCATTGCTTTAAAAGTTTATTGATCTGTAACAAGGCAACTCATTGGTTATCGAGTATGTGAATGAATTTATTGCATCATTAAATATGGTCTAGCTCTTATCAGCACTTCTTTAGAGAAAAAGAAAAGGTTGTTATCGGTCTAAATAATGAGTTCAGAGATAAGTTGTCAACTCAAGTAAGATTTCCATTTGAAAAAATTATGGATATGACATTGAGATATGAGAAGGCAAGGGAACAAGATTCTGGTCCATAGAGTTAACCTACCTGCTAATTCCTGAAACAAAGGAAGAGGCCACTCTTCCCAAACAAGAATGCAAAATTCTGGAAGAATAAGCGACTTTTCTAGCCAAAATAGCCGAACAAGAAAAATTCGCAAAATAGATCCTAAACAGAATGTTATGCATGTGGAAAGATAGACATTATGCCAACGAGTGTAGAACTACAAGTTAAGAAGAGGTAAAGAATGGTATAATTGTAATGAAGTGGGCCATACAGATAGGCAATGTACAAAGTCGAAAAAGCAGACTTAGGGAAAAATGTTTGTTATAGAAGGTCATAATTCAACCGCACCAGATAAGTGAAAGCAAGCTTTAGCTTTAGAAGGTATTATTTAAATTGGTTTTTTAACTATTATTTCATACCTCAATAATTTTAGTTTATAATATATATTTTTAAAATATAGTTAACAACTACCTCAAAATGTCAATAAAACACATATGTTTTTTTCCTTCTAATCTTGATAAGAGAATCAAGCTTTGTATTGAACTTATTATTTTTAAGTAGGAAATTTTAGTTATGCAATTCATGTATTTTTATATTTGTATAGAAATTTCATTTTTGTAGAATATAATATGACAGATACTGATTTGTTTTTAGCATTTAATATTTGTTAAGAAAATAAATGGAAGTTAGTATTCTCAGTTAATTTTAAAATTAGTATTTTTATAAATATAAACATATAAATATTTATATACATAGATTTTGAGTTTAACATTTAGCTTTTAGTATATGTTTATTAAAAATAAATGATATATGGATAGAATTTCAAATATTAGTTGGGAGAATGACATAATACCTAAAAATTGAAGTGTAATAGTAATGAATCGGTATGTATAATGTTAACGATTTTTTTCGTTAACCCCAAAAAGTGTGAAGAAAGCGAGACTTGGTTGGGTAGAGACTTTAGTAATCCTAGGCTAGTTCGCTAGGAAGGAATGTTCAAACCATATTAGTCTCGAAGTCATGAGTGTTTTGAGAATTCAAAACAAGTTATGATCGTAATCACAAGTGCTAGAAAATTCGAAAACAAGTCACTATTGAAGAAATCTTACATCAACTTGTTGGAAGTATACATGTTCAATGATGAATTCAAGGACGTATTAAACTCATAAGTGCATGAGAATCATAAGTCATAAATCATGTCTCTTTATTCAAGATGTTGTGCGATTGCAATTATACAAGCCCTTATTTGCATAAAGGTCATAAGAACTACAATTGACACAATAGTCCCGAAATTGATTTCGGGTTACAAACTTTTAAAATGTAAGAATGAGAAAATAGTGAATCGCCCCTTCCTCCATGCCCCTAGGTCCGTATTTATAGGGGTTGAGAGGTGTGGCATGACTGCTATGTGTGACTTCCGACATGCTTGCTTTCGGCATTGTCCACCATACCGTGACATTCGTTAACAGGATTTATTCTGATATTCTTTTATATGTTGATGAGTACGGCATCATTGGGGACTAGTGAACTTTAATATTCACCTTCTGTTGATCGTTCGTCATTAATTCTGATGGCATCCCTTGTTGAATTGGTGACATGCAATATGCTTTTTATACTGTTAGTAAGCATCAACTTCATATATAGGTCTTCGAAGGTTCAAAACCCCTCACCCGGTATTAGTTAATGACATCATTCGACATCAATGAGATACAGTATTAATGGTACATGATGCTTTTATCTCATCGATGGCCTACGACATGCTGCCTTGTGTATTACCTTGGTTAATGAAGTGCGACATCAATAAGACGTGGTATTGGTGATAAGTGGCATTGTAGAGAGACAATATTGATGAGTGGAGGCATCCTCTTGATGACTCATGATATTACATGACTGCTGATATGCTTTTCCATTTGATGGCATACGACATGCCTCTATGCACTATTGACATGTAGCAATTTTCCTTATTGATGAAGAGCGGCATCGATGACATCCTCAATTACACTGATGACCTGCGATATACTTTCCTTCGACATCATCACTTCCCTGATGATATGCCGAATAGATGGTATGCGACTTCATTGTAGGCTTACATATTTATGGTATGGACATTCCATACCTCATTGATGATATGCAATATTCTTTAAGGTGCATTTTGGATGCGATATTCTTTTTTGTAAGCTTTGCTTTACCTTCAACATCGACTATCTCCTCTTGTATGCTTTCTTGCGATATTTCAGTATTGTCCACATGCTTGAGTTTGATATTCTCCCATAACTTCGGTATCAATGTTTGCAGTAACATTTGTCCCCCTAGTGTGGAGAAAATGTTGAATTTTTTAAGTCAACTCTTTGATATTAGCACTTGCCGCTTTGTCAAACATGTTGCCACCTATTGGCATTCATCCAGATCTGGGTCACTCCTTTAAATTGAGATCAAGGGCTGTCTTTCCTTCCTTTTCTTCTTCCTTTTTTGACGAACGATATTTTGGATCCTTAAAAATCGACACTAATACATTCTCAGTATTCACGTGTTGTAAATTCAAGTGCCGGAAAACCCGACCGTTAAGGGTAGAAAGAAAATAAAGACAGAACATAATCTTACATGAATGGAATAACATATATTATTTCAACATATAATCTTTACACTAAAAAGTTTTAAATATGTTTATTAGAGTTTAACTTAATATCAACATGGATAGTTATTAATCTCCGTCCTTACAAATGTGAAATACAATAGTACATGAGTGTGGTGGAAATGGATAATAATCTTCAGAAGAATCTTCTAACTCAATGCTCCGAGTTCTTCCAAAATTCTCCAAACTAAACCTGACTACTAGGCTGCTTAGAAAAATAGGGCACCCAGAGTTTAAGGAAAAGAAAATAAACTCTGGGTCAGTCATGAGACTGGTGTGAGAAACTTAAAATACGAGTATTTGGAAAATAAAGGGTATCTCATAAGACCATGCCACACATAAATACAGAACGGGTTTTTACCTTATGATAACCAAATCATTCTACGTGAAATCTAACGATATTATTTTTAATGACATTCTTTGAAAACCTTTCAAATAAACATATTCAAATAGCCGAAATTGTTACATTGGTTAAATTTAATGGCATAATAGGTTTACTACTAAAACCAAAGGAACTTATTTAGATTTCTAATGAATAGCGAGTTAGAGACTACCTTCCGTGTAGTACATTTCTAGAGGAATGTATTAAGGATGGACATCTTCGAAACTCTACGAATTAAGACCGGCCAACCCGAAGCCAATAGATGGTATGGATAACATGGAATATGATATCATCCTGGCTGTTCCTGACCTATCCGAGAGCTCTCATACCTTACACCATATAATTTTTTACCCGATGTCATAGCGGGTGCAAAATAAATCTAGAAAGGTGATATCATACCCTATTGGTTGCGATCTACTTAGCATTAAAGCAATCCTTGTTTCACAATTCCCCGGGTGTGAGGCTAGATGTAACATTTACCTTTCTTAGAACATTTTCAATTAAAATGCCACATTGCCATTTCCAACAACACACTATTGATTTCCACAAAAGTACAAACTCTGAGCTTGTATGTCTCAGAGAAGGGTATTAAGTATAAGAGGGGTTACCTCCCACACCACTAAAAAGATGTATGTTTGTAGAGATCAATGCACAATGATCTTAGAAAATGCAATGTTAGACATTTATCCATACAATTTGTCCATGAACAAGATAAACTGAAGGCACTCTCCTATAACATCATGTCAGGAATTACCCCTAAGATTAGTAGCGAGTAGTCCTTGTATACGAAGATCCTAGAATGAAGGGACCACTACTATTTATTTATCTTGGGAGCTACCCTGAAATTATCAACAAGCAGCCCTTCCGTTATGAAGATCCCCACCGTCAACTTCATTGTCTTCAACATATCTTCACTTTCAAACTCTAAATTAGTTCGAAGTGATTTTTAGATAAGAATTACCCAAATCCGACCCCGGTTCCTTCGAACCAATCATCGATAAAAAGATGTTAAGTAAATAGGTGCTTATCATTTGATTAATTACTTTTTCTTTATCAAAAATATCTTCTAGAGATATATATCTTTAAAACCTTTCTTTTTGGTATATACAGAATCATTAAACCTCATTTATCAATTCTTTTTTTAATTAAAACCTTTTTAAATCTTGGAATAATTCCAAATCATTTCATCCTTTACTTAGGAAAATATCTCCAAATCATTTATTTAAATATTTACAAAGGTTTCCAAATCATAACTTTTAAAATGGGTCAAAAGCAATGTTATTTAAGACATCGTTTACTGTAAATCCAAAACAAATAATTTTAAGTAAAAAGATCCATAGGAACTAAAATAATTCCAAATCATTTATTTAAATCTCAATAAAAGATTTCTTATTTCCAATACATATCTTTTTGAATAGGTTGAAACCATGTAACGACCCGCTATTTTGGACCATTCGCATCCATTATAAGTGTATAGGTAGACACTCATGCCGGAGTTGAATTGCTCAAAATACCGCGTTGTTAATTTAATTTGGCAAAACTGAACATATACAGTAAATAAAAATCACAGATCACAGACACAGAGTAATAAATGCAGTGGAAATAAAAAGAGATAGTAGTTCATGAAGCTACTATATGAATATATAAGATACATCAGAGTTTTACAACAGAAGAGTAATACGATACATCAGAGTTAAACCAGATACAACGGAAGAGTAACATGATACATCAGATACAAATCAGAATACATCACTGGAATCATCGAATACAGAAAGCAGAATAGATGGTTGGATCTTCAAGCAAAGCTCCAACTCCAAAGGTGAGTCTCGAATACTGGTACACTCAGTCTGACCCGAGTGTAAAGCAAAAACACAAGACACTCGAGTCAGGATTAACATTCTTATATTAATAAATCCAACTCAAGTGAAATAGCAATGGAAATACAAGTAACTCAAAGGATGTTTGGAATAACCATCCTTTAAGGATCCGTTAAACTATCTACTATGTAGTAGTGTACGATAAGTAGATAATGTCTATCAGTAATATAAAGATATCAAAATAGCGTTAAGTTATGGCCCATTCCACCCTTAACACATTTTTATTCCCAAAAGTATATACAAGACCGTAGTTTCCCCAAAACCGGAAGTCACCAGAGGGCAATCCATATACTCAAGGTACAAATCAAAATCGTAGTGGTCGCGCATAAAGGGATACAAGTATGACAAGGCACATGAGGCAATACCCAAGGTAGTGATACTACCGTTCGCCTGATCCGGACTGGTGAGAACGCAACGCCGCAGCGCCCGCAACACCGTGAAACAACACTCCCAAAATCAAGGGTGCACCAATCGACAACAAGTATAAGTAGTTCGAAGAAGTGTGTCCACTTGAGGTAGCTAATCCTCCATTGGCCCGGCACAGCTCCTGTTTTAGTCATTTCCAATTTGACACAAGTGTCAAGGCTATCCATCATCGTTCTCTTTCTTCAGTCATCACATACATCATTCCAACCACTTCATTCTGGATCATCACTCCGCGTATAGTTATTAAAGTGGTTTCGGTTCAGATAGAGAGTATATCCATTACCGATTCCGGTCTCTATAATAACTTTCGTAATTATTACACCGATTGGTCGTTTATATATTTCAAAAACCAAATCAATTTCAATTTCAATTTCAATTCGTAAACCAACATTTCATTTGTCTTTCTAAACCAATTTCCAATATTTACGTTTCAAAACATCCAAATTACCATTTCAAAATCTCATAATTCAATTTCAAATTTTATTTAAAACCATTCAAATATTGATTCAAGTTTGTATATAAGTTTCATTTCGAAAACATTTAAATTAATTTAATTTAACATTTAAATCAATTTAAATTCATTTATCGATTTCATTCAGTATTCGTTAAGTAAATTTTCATTTAAAACAATTTCTGTTTAATTTCCAATTCATTAGATCTATTATTTAAATTCAACTTCCTTATTTCAAAACTTACAATTTGAATTAAATTAAATTCATCAAATCAAATCCTTTAATTTTCAAGTCTTACATTAATTTCAATAAATCACATTTTATTTCTTGTTAAAGAAATTCAATTTCACTTATTTACTTACTTAAATAATTTTCCAAAACTTAATTAATAAAGAAAACTCAATTTCCATTATTTACGAAGTAAAATTCACTTATTCAAAAATTCAATTTCACTTATTAAAGAATTCAATTCAATTTATTCATTAAATAATTCAATCTTATTTAATTATTAAATAATTCAAAACTTAATTATTAAATAATTTCAAAGTTTAATAATTTCAAACTTAATTATAATTTCAAACTTAATTATTAAATCATTTCTCAAATCAAACATCGTTCTTTCATCAATTTCATTTTTTAAATATTTTGTTTCAGATTTTTAAATATTAATATTTTCCTTTCATTAAAAATTCAAATTTCAACTTCATTTCAAAACCCTTTTTATTTATTCAAATAAAATCTTCAATTTATTTTCAAATCAAATTATTGACCAATCGGGTTTTATTTAATTCTCTATCCTAGGTCAAAGTTCAATTTTGGGTATTTATCATTTCAACCCGATTCCAATTCAATTCAAAATCAAAACATAACAAAGGGAACTTGCAGTGTGATAACTGGGATGGTGTCAAAATAAATAAACAAGCAATAACAACAATCAATAACAATCCAATAATCAATTCAAACAATCTTGAAATAACCGTATTAATTCGCATTGTTATTTGTACGAATTAATATAATTATTTCTAGAATCTACACTATCATTTTATGTAGATTAAAGATTATTACATTACGGTTTTCACTTGTCATCCAATTTACAATTTCATACATCATCAATTTAACAACATACATTCAGTGGTTCAAGGTGTAATTAAACAAATCCTACGTGTCAATAAATTTAACAGTTAAAGGGGTCATATTATACAAATGTCATTTAATCAAATTTAACATTTAACTATTCTATATCAAGTTCAATTTCATACTATTTATCATTTTAACATTAACAATTTAACGTCCAATATAAACATCAACAATCAATCAATTAACAGTTAAACTGTATTATCAACGCATAAATAATTAACAGATAATGGTGTCAGATGTCACAGGTGAACTGATACAGGTAATAACTGTGTAAATATCAAACAACAGCATATTTCAATTGTCGTTTCAATTGAAATCAAATTTAATAAATAAAAGAATATTAATCGTGAGTGATTGCTCACCTTTCGAGGCTAGAGAAGAACGAGACTCAGATGAATCACGAATCCAAAGCAAGGCTAGATTGAATGCGAATTTGACAAGCAAAGCCGACAATAGAAATCGACGAAATCGAATCATAACTGGATCGATAGAATAATTTGTATAAGTGAAAGGATATAGATGTAACGTAAAAATACATAAATACAAAATTATATTCTAATTTCAACATTTATCAATAAAATATATGCATACATGTATTTCAAAACTCACTGGTTTAAATTTTAAAACACATAAAACAAGGTCTTATATGCAGATTTAAAACCAAACAAATGTATACTTATATATATAGAACTAATTATATTATATTTTAAACAATATCCATATTCATTTCAAAACGACAATATCATATTCTACTCAAATTATATTCCCACAACATCATTCTACAAACTGCAGCTATTATTTTTAAGGACTATCTATAAACCTAAACTATTAAACCTGGTACATTAAACCCAAACAAAAATATATTTATATATAAACAAATATATGTTAATCTTATATATAATGGATCATAAATAACTCTCATATAAACATATCTGACTCACGTCTATAAAATCAAAACAAAAAGTACTGTATTATAAAATCAGCACCTAAAAACAATTCAACTGTCCAACTATGGTTACTGATATATATAAAAATAAAAATGTATAAACTACAACCAACTTCAATATACATATGATCTGGACGAAATTTAGGACTAAAATATAACTTTATACAAAATGTATAACATGTATAAACATATAAACAAACACATACTTTAAAATATATCCTATTTATATTTACCAACCATTTTTGATCTTTAACACATTTGTCCGAGATCACTATTTACATATCTGAAAACCAAATTCATATATATGTATATATATAGGTATATTATCTTAAAATACAATATACAGTACTCATACTAATATATACAGATGTATGTATATTAAACTTACATTTATATAAGAGACACGCTATACATAAACTAATATATACGTTATGTACATTTGTTAAAACCAAATATTTATACAATTCAGCTTACATACTATATACATGTACGAAGTTTAAATCTCAGCCCATAGTATATGAAACTTATATATATGCATTATATATAACATCTACAGATTATATAACAATTATATAACATAATATAATATGATATAATATATAAAACATACACATAATACCATAAACGAAGAAGGCTTGTTATGTTGTTGTGGCCAAACATGAGTGGGTCGAAATCAGGTGGGTAAGACGGAGGCTATGTCACGGAGGAGGGCGGCAAAAGGTGGTGCTGGGTCGGTGCTCACGGAGGTAGGTTAGAGTGTGGCAGCACCCGGTAGCTTTTGGTGGATGGGAATATGGGCGTGGAGGCTACTTGCTTGAAGAGGCTCGAAGGACAGTTTCATCATATACAAACTATGGTAGCAGCCTGCGGTGGCTGGTCAGGAGTAGAGGGAAAGCCGGGTTTTGGGAAGATAGAGGTGGAGGCCATGATGTGCTGTATTGAGCAAGGAATGCAGAGCAAAAATGGAAAATGAATAGGCATCTTTTTTTTTATATAAAATAATTTTTCAAAACGAACGGATGAACAGATCAAAATGAAAAGCCAAAAGTTGTGAAAAGATGGAATACGAAATGTAAATGGTGGAATATGAAAAGCAACTGCCTATTGGTATTATACGGTGGATATTAAATGGGCAGAAGGAAAATCAAAAGGCTCAAGTGGATACCGGTGGGAATAGTGATAGCCACTGGTTTGAATTCAGGGAAAAGGATTGCAAATAGCTCTACAGTTAAACTGATGGATAATGAATGGTCACAGACAAAACAAAAATGCAAGTGCAGAACCGATACAGTTACCGTTATCACGGATTTCGTTGTGTACCGGACTTCAAATCGTAGAGATAAATATACTGCAAAGATCAGCACGACGAGACGATCAAAACGGTATACAAATATCAGTGGTACGATTGAATTATAAAAATTCAAAATTTTCTACTGACGGAAAATGCAAGAAAAACGCTGAAGAATAAGATTGACGGAGCCAAAGATGTCCGAATTTGGAAAAACGACAAACTGACACCTTGCTCAGAAGATGGTTTAGAATTTTTCTATGTAAAAATATTTAGGTTTCAAAAACATTTTATTTTTATCGCTTTTTAACTGATTAAATTGAAGTAAATTTATGCGCGAAATAAACTTCTATATTTTCGGACGAAAATTTACCAGTTGCTATGTTTAACTAGACGCATTCCAAATATCAAATTTATATTTCAAAATTTTATCGTTTAAAATTTCGCAAAATTTCAATTAATTACGTTATTAAAACAGTTGAAATTTATGGGTCGTTACACTCTCCCCCACTCAAAACTTTTCGTCCCCGAAAAGGAACGAGGTAGGAGAATAGAAACAACCAGAAAGAAAAACAGATTTGAAATACACAATAACATTTAATTTAACCATATAAATTCAAATTTAAATTAATTGATATTCAATAATTGAGTTAATCCATTTGATTTCACTAAAATCAATCTCAACTATTTCTAAATTCATTATCTTATTATCCCATTATCTTCAATTTACAATTTCTAAAACCATAAATTTGAATAGTCTTTTATTATAATCATATTTTTTTCCAGCAATTTTAAATTCTTCTTTATTCCAATTACCGTTAAATTTATTCTACTTAATATATCTACTCACATATATTTAACCTATATAAATTAATTTAAACCATAAAAGTTTCGATTTAAATTAATTTATTATTTACTAATTTCTTTTAAATTCAAGGTATTTTCATATGTTGATCAAATTTCAATTTATTAATTCTTTCAAAACAAATTTATTAATTCTTTCAAAACAATTTATTTCATTCTTTCAAAACAAATTTATTTCATTATTAACTGAATTTACTTATTATCCTATCTAACTCTATTAACATCTTTAAAATCAAAATTTAATGTATAACATTTATTATAACCACTCAAATTTTATTTATAAATTCAATTTATCTTATATATTATCCAATTACATATTCAACTTCTGAATAATTTAGGTAAGTTGTATTAGAATGCAGTTGAACAATATACCAATAAAATTTACCAAATTCAATTATTCAAGTTTAAATATTTATTCCAAATTTTGGTTTTATTTATAATTAAAATCATCCTTTAACAACATTTAAGAATTAGACTTCCGATTAACTTTAAACAATTTAGAGATATATATAATATATTCATATCAAATCAAATTAAAATTTTAAAATAAGATACCTATATATATGTAAATCAAAATATATTGAAGAAATTCAAATCGAAATATATTTTTCTCAAAACAAAACCGTAGCAAAGCTACAGAATGGTTTCTCCACTTTGAAACTCGAAAATGAATGTCGATGATGCGGCCGCCATCACCGAAATTATTTTCCAGCGACAAAGAGAAGAGCACTGATTTCAACATTTTAAAATTCTTTGGAAACAATTTCTATTCGAAAATACTTTAGATAATACATTTTAAAACCTTTAAAACCAAGGTTTGAAATTTTCGGAAATTAAATTCTCAAATTCTTGATTTAAATTCATTTTAAATTTACAAAATCAATTGATGACCCACGTTTATAATTTCCATTTATTTATAAGTTGGAAAATCAATGGTTTGCAAAACAAATAATGATAATCAAATATTATCATTTCTGACAACAAATTCATTAATAATTTAATTTCAGAAAACTTATATTTATATATAATATAATCATTCAAAAATTTATTTTGCTTACCAAATTTGAAAACGATATTGTGTCAGTTTGCTCTGTTAAAGTGTTTTGGAAATCCTATCGATAGCGTTGATCAGACGAATCGATCGGAAACCCAAATCAGCATCAACAACTCAAACAACACAATATATATTAAAACATTTTTAAACATTAATTTGCAAATACACTTCCTCACTTAACGATACAATAATGGATTTCAAAGCAAGGATAGAGATTCAAATTTTTGATAGACCCTAATCAAAGAGAATTTCAATTCGAAGATAGGTTTGAAACAAAGATGAGATAATTAAATAACAAAATAAGGCGATGGATAAGTTTATATAAATCGCGGGCAACCTTAACCGGATCTACCGTGACTTCAAAATAAGATCGGTGTAGAATTCCGAGGTAAATCAACACTCGATCTCAAGAGATGAAATTCAGGTATAGCAGGTAATAGATAGCATCGTAAACTGAGGATACAGAAATCTCCGATAAATCGATGCCTATTATAAATGAGTTTACTCCTTTATGAATCATTCTAAGATTGGCGAGACCGTCGATCTATTATAGATAACATTCAGAATGGAGTTATGGGGTGCTCCATGATTGAAAGAAGACGAATAGTGAAGAACACGAATGAATTTCGGAACCGAGGGGAACGTTCCAAAATTCAAAGGAATTGAGTCAAAAGGAAGAGATTGAAACTCGAATGAGAGTGATTCTGTAAATACATTTACCCTATATGTTAAGTTTTGCCTAGAGCTACCAAAGCTCTGATACCAACTATAACGACCCGCTATTTTGGACCATTCGCATCCATTATAAGTGTATAGGTAGACACTCATGCCGGAGTTGAATTGCTCAAAATACCGCGTTGTTAATTTAATTTGGCAAAACTGAACATATACAGTAAATAAAAATCACAGATCACAGATACAGAGTAATAAATGCAGCGGAAATAAAAAGAGATAGTAGTTCATGAAGCTACTATATGAATATATAAGATACATCAGAGTTTTACAATAGAAGAGTAATACGATACATCAGAGTTAAACCAGATACAACGGAAGAGTAACACGATACATCAGATGCAAATCAGAATACATCACTGGAATCATCGAATACAGAAAGCAGAATAGATGGCTGGATCTTCAAGCAAAGCTCCAACTCCAAAGGTGAGTCTCGAATACTGGTACACTCAGTCTGACCCGAGCGTAAAGCAAAAACACAAGACACTCGAGTCAGGATTAACATTCTTATATTAATAAATCCAACTCAAGTGAAATAGCAATGGAAATACAAGTAACTCAAAGGATGTTTGGAATAACCAACCTTTAAGGATCCGTTAAACTATCTACTATGTAGTAGTGTACGATAAGTAGATAATGTCTATCAGTAATATAAAGATATCAAAATAGCGTTAAGTCATGGCCCATTCCACCCTTAACACATTTTTATTCCCAAAAGTATATACAAGACCGTAGTTTCCCCAAAACCGGAAGTCACCAGAGGGCAATCCATATA
This sequence comes from Allium fistulosum, assembly GCA_030737815.1. Lineage (NCBI taxonomy): Eukaryota > Viridiplantae > Streptophyta > Magnoliopsida > Asparagales > Amaryllidaceae > Allium > Allium fistulosum. Next base: position 533,177,822 of record CM060904.1, read on the forward strand.
CTCAAGGTACAAATCAAAATCGTAGTGGTCGCGCATAAAGGGATACAAGTATGACAAGGCACATGAGGCAATACCCAAGGTAGTGATACTACCGTTCGCCTGATCCGGACTGGTGAGAATGCAACGCCGCAGCGCCCGCAACACCGTGAAACAACACTCCCAAAATCAAGGGTGCACCAATCGACAACAAGTATAAGTAGTTCGAAGAAGTGTGTCCACTTGAGGTAGCTAATCCTCCATTGGCCCGGCACAGCTCCTGTTTTAGTCATTTCCAATTTGACACAAGTGTCAAGGCTATCCATCATCGTTCTCTTTCTTCAGTCATCACGTACATCATTCCAACCACTTCATTCTGGATCATCACTCCGCGTATAGTTATTAAAGTGGTTTCGGTTCAGATAGAGAGTATATCCATTACCGATCCCGGTCTCTATAATAACTTTCGTAATTATTACACCGATTGGTCGTTTATATATTTCAAAAACCAAATCAATTTCAATTTCAATTTCAATTCGTAAACCAACATTTCATTTATCTTTCTAAACCAATTTCCAATATTTACGTTTCAAAACATCCAAATTACCATTTCAAAATCTCATAATTCAATTTCAAATTTTATTTAAAACCATTCAAATATTGATTCAAGTTTGTATATAAGTTTCATTTTGAAAACATTTAAATTAATTTAATTTAACATTTAAATCAATTTAAATTCATTTATCGATTTCATTCAATATTCGTTAAGTAAATTTTCATTTAAAACAATTTCTGTTTAATTTCCAATTCATTAGATCTATTATTTAAATTCAACTTCCTTATTTCAAAACTTACAATTTGAATTAAATTAAATTCATCAAATCAAATCCTTTAATTTTCAAGTCTTACATTAATTTCAATAAATCACATTTTATTTCTTGTTAAAGAAATTCAATTTCACTTATTTACTTACTTAAATAATTTTCCAAAACTTAATTAATAAAGAAAACTCAATTTCCATTATTTACGAAGTAAAATTCACTTATTCAAAAATTCAATTTCACTTATTAAAGAATTCAATTCAATTTATTCATTAAATAATTCAATCTTATTTAATTATTAAATAATTCAAAACTTAATTATTAAATAATTTCAAAGTTTAATAATTTCAAACTTAATTATAATTTCAAACTTAATTATTAAATCATTTCTCAAATCAAACATCGTTCTTTCATCAATTTCATTTTTTAAATATTTTGTTTCAGATTTTTAAATATTAACATTTTCCTTTCATTAAAAATTAAAATTTCAACTTCATTTCAAAACCCTTTTTATTTATTCAAATAAAATCTTCAATTTATTTTCAAATCAAATTATTGACCAATCGGGTTTTATTTAATTCTCTATCCTAGGTCAAAGTTCAATTTTGGGTATTTATCATTTCAACCCGATTCCAATTCAATTCAAAATCAAAACATAACAAAGGGAACTTGCAGTGTGATAACTGGGATGGTGTCAAAATAAATAAACAAGCAATAACAACAATCAATAACAATCCAATAATCAATTCAAACAATCCCGAAATAACCGTATTAATTCGCATTGTTATTTGTACGAATTAATATAATTATTTCTAGAATCTACACTATCATTTCATGTAGATTAAAGATTATTACATTACGGTTTTCACTTGTCATCCAATTTACAATTTCATACATCATCAATTTAACAACATACATTCAGTGGTTCAAGGTGTAATTAAACAAATCCTACGTGTCAATAAATTTAACAGTTAAAGGGGTCATATTATACAAATGTCATTTAATCAAATTTAACATTTAACTATTCTATATCAAGTTCAATTTCATACTATTTATCATTTTAACATTAACAATTTAACGTCCAATATAAACATCAACAATCAATCAATTAACAGTTAAACTGTATTATCAACGCATAAATAATTAACAGATAATGGTGTCAGATGTCACAGGTGAACTGATACAGGTAATAACTGTGTAAATATCAAACAACAGCATATTTCAATTGTCGTTTCAATTGAAATCAAATTTAATAAATAAAAGAATATTAATCGTGAGTGATTGCTCACCTTTCGAGGCTAGAGAAGAACGAGACTCAGATGAATCACGAATCCAAAGCAAGGCTAGATTGAATGCGAATTTGACAAGCAAAGCCGACAATAGAAATCGACGAAATCGAATCATAACTGGATCGATAGAATAATTTGTATAAGTGAAAGGATATAGATGTAACGTAAAACTACATAAATACAAAATTATATTCTAATTTCAACATTTATCAATAAAATATATGCATACATGTATTTCAAAACTCACTGGTTTAAATTTTAAAACACATAAAACAAGGTCTTATATGCAGATTTAAAACCAAACAAATGTATACTTATATATATAGAACTAATTATATTATATTTTAAACAATATCCATATTCATTTCAAAACGACAATATCATATTCTACTCAAATTATATTCCCACAACATCATTCTACAAACTGCAGCTATTATTTTTAAGGACTATCTATAAACCTAAACTATTAAAACTGGTACATTAAACCCAAACAAAAATATATTTATATATAAACAAATATATGTTAATCTTATATATAATGGATCATAAATAACTCTCATATAAACATATCTGACTCACGTCTATAAAATCAAAACAAAAAGTACTGTATTATAAAATCAGCACCTAAAAACAATTCAACTGTCCAACTATGGTTACTGATATATATAAAAATAAAAATGTATAAACTACAACCAACTTCAATATACATATGATCTGGACGAAATTTAGGACTAAAATATAACTTTATACAAAATGTATAACATGTATAAACATATAAACAAACACATACTTTAAAATATATCCTATTTATATTTACCAACCATTTTTGATCTTTAACACATTTGTCCGAGATCACTATTTACATATCTGAAAACCAAATTCATATATATGTATATATATAGGTATATTATCTTAAAATACAATATACAGTACTCATACTAATATATACGGATGTATGTATATTAAACTTACATTTATATAAGAGACACGCTATACATAAACTAATATATACGTTATGTACATTTGTTAAAACCAAATATTTATACAATTCAGCTTACATACTATATACATGTAAGAAGTTTAAATCTCAGCCCATAGTATATGAAACTTATATATATGCATTATATATAACATCTACAGATTATATAACAATTATATAACATAATATAATATGATATAATATATAAAACATACACATAATACCATAAACGAAGAAGGCTTGTTATGTTGTTGTGGCCGAACATGAGTGGGTCGAAATCAGGTGGGTTAGACGGAGGCTATGTCACGGAGGAGGGCGGCAAAAGGTGGTGCTGGGTCGGTGCTCACGGAGGTAGGTTAGAGTGTATGTGACGACCGCCCATGACCCCCGCACGGAATCTAGAGATAGTGCGCTGTAAAGTGTGCCAGGCGACCATGGACGATTGTCAAGGTAAATTTAAAACAACAGAATCTATCGTAGTTCTCACAGCGCATGGACAAAATACAATAGAACATATATATAGTGAAGCTTCACAGAATAAAATCCCATCAATAAAACTTCATAATAGTTGAATACAATCATCTGAATAGTCAATACAACAAGCCTCACTACATAACACTCAGAGAATACAAACAGCGGAACATCCAGTACATATAATAAGAAGATAATATGCAACCCTCCAGCTCGTCTTCGATATCAGCATCGTAAGAAGAGAACAGCACCTGTCACCTGCTACCTAGTCTGCCCGTCCCAAAATGGACGAACAGCCCAAGGCAATAAGAATTAAAAACATAAAGCCTTGAGTCAGACAACAGTCTTAGTGAGCAGAAAATTAACTAACAACATACCAAAAGAGCATAAAGGAAAAAGGAATAGGAATACAACCCTCCCACTCCAACCTCTTTCTACAGTGATAGCCCCCAGACACACACTAAGCAGAAGCAACATAACAGAGCATACAATGTAAAGTAAAGGAATTATCACTCGAGTCAAGGGCGATGTTTTCCAAGCACAAACCCCCAAGGCCTAAACCAAGATCAGATAAGCACCCAGAAAACACTGCTCTTGAGACCGAATGACGATACAACCAAACATCCATGACTCTGGCTATCACTGTTATCATTGCTTCGATATCACCGTTAATTGAATGACCGGCACATTCTTTCAGCCGTCCGTCAAGGGCTAATGGAAACCCCGGTTCTAGACATAACTCCCGCACGTCGTCGCAGCCCGTGCCTAGGACTATTGAATCTGCCCAGAGTACTCGACCACCAACAGTTGGCCGTTGGGACTATCGAATCTGCCCAAACGTACTCTTGCTTAGAGCATGCTAGAACCTTCAACAACGATGCTATCCAAGCCTCCTAGTCATCCTCCTTGACGACTATTTCCATACTAGCTCAAGCGCCTCTCAAGCATCCATTACCCTTAACTCGAATCATATCATCGAGTTACCAACGTGCTTGGAATGATCCCGTCTGGATTAGACCAAGACTATCTCATATCATACTTCGCTTCATCACATCCTCGCAAAGTCTCATCTCAACATTGTCATCATCGAATCTATGCATAAGAGCTTCATCATCCGCTACATATGCCACGAGCAGCTTTTCCAATTCAAGAGCCTTTCCCTTAGCTTTCGAATCATCTTCGACCATTTTGTCTAAAACCAATCAACAATTATCTAATTCACAGCAATCAATCATGTCAAACATCAATCCAAGTAATTAAGCATTCAAATATAAGCAAAATGGACAATTATAACAATAATGGCAATTTCGTAATTAAAGAGTGGAAAGTCTAACAAGCATGAAACATGGGAATTATCTCTACAACTTGATGAATGAACTTGCATAGGTTAATCATGTACAAAAATGGTTGTCAAATCATCATGAACAATGGATCTACATGGATCTATACTTAGGTTTACAAAAATGCATAGAAATCACTATTTTAACACCAAATCAAGCCAACAATCCGATCTACTCCTTTGGATCCGTGTGAGAGATAATCACCACTCACCAAATCACCTAAACAACCCCAAAACAACACGCTTTAGATCTGGACAGCGAAGGATCAAGCTTGATCTATCACGAATCCGCTTCAAACGATGAAATCTAACTTCAATGGATGAAGATCTTCAACTTTAGCTCTTGAATCTTCAATCTTGATCTTCGATTTGGATGAAAGGAAGCACTAGATTAGAGTGGAGAAAAGAAGTGAAGAAGTGTAGAAGTCGAGCTCTCAAAATGGCAGCACTTTGTCGCTTCGAAATCCGGATCCCAAAAAGTGAGAAAAACCCCTCCTATTTATAGCTGAAAATTTACTAAGTCGTAACTCGGCTATCTCCTAAGTCGTCTCCGACTTACGACCTAAGACCCCTCCGACCTAAAGACTTACCCAAACCTTACGACTTAACGACTTACCAAAACTCATCAGTTTACGACTTAACGCGTGCGCCTAACTTCTAACAACTCAGCAGCTAACCCCTAAGTCGGTTACGACTTAACTGGGTATACGACTTACGACCTAACTACAAGGCCACACCCAGCGACTTAACAGAAATACCTACCTACGACTTAGCACCCCATACGACCTACGACTTAACAAATAACTGGGGCTACGACTCAACTACTAAGTCGTCTACGACTTAAAACAGATCAACTCTTAAGTCGCTCGCGACTTAACAACTACTAAGTCGCTCACGACCTATCACTCAGGCAGAAACCCAGCGACTTAACACCTTAAGTTTTCACGCGACCTAAAACATGTTACGACTTACGAATTAACTCGTACGACTTAACTCCCATAGATCGTCTAACGACTTAACTACTAAGTCGTTAAATAGCTTATCTCTTAGGTCGGTCAATCCCATAAGTCGCTCACTCTACTAGGTCGCCTACCCTATAAGTCGGTCAACCTCTTAAGTCGTCTAACCGACCTAACTATGCTAACCCGGTAACCGCTAGGTCGCTAACTCTACTAAGTCGGTCAGTTCTTAGGTCGCTAACTCGCCCTGCCGACCTAACACTTAACTCACCAAATCCCAGAGACACTCCTATCCCCTAAGTCGTATACGACTTACGACTTACACTAAGTCGTTCACGACTTAGGACTTAGCAAATTCTGCCTAAAATCTGAAATGACTTAAAATGCTGAAAATTCCAGATTTTGACGAACTTGTCGATCCGTAAAAATACGGGTCGTTACATTCTCTCCCCCTTAGGAATTTCGCCCCCTAAATTCCAAGCAATCATAGCAATCAAAGACTATTCTGTACGCCTACCATCCATAGCAATCAACAAACCATGCATCCAATTCTAGCTTAGCGTACAAAATTCTAAAACTAGAACAAGTTACAATATCGCGAGATGACACGACACCTTAGGGCCATACCTTGAAGAGTTCAGGATGAGTTGCCTTCATCCTCTCTTCCACCTCCCACGTACAGTCGTTATCATCATCACTCCATTGTACCTTGAGCAACTTAACTACCTTCCTCCTAAGCTGTTTCGTGTCGGTTTCAACAACACGAAGCGGCTTACGAGGTCTTCTATCGACTGGATCAACTTCGAAATCTTCATAGCTATTGACAGAAACCACTGTATTCGAGTCGTGCACATACTTCCGTAGATACGATACGTGAAAAACATTGTGCACACTCGACATCTTCTCAGGTAACTCCAGTCTATAGGCGAGCTTTCCAATTCGCTCGATGATCGGGAATGGTCCAACAAATCTCGGAGTCAACTTTCCTTTCTTCCCGAATCGAATAACATTCTTCAGTGGAGAAATCTTCACAAAAACCATATCTCCTACGTCGAATTCCAAATCCTTTCGACGCTTATCGGCATAACTCTTCTGACGGTCTTGGGCTGCCTTCATTCGTTGCCGAATGATCTCTATACAATCCGAAGTCTGTCGAATCACCTCTGGCCCAAGCATCAGCTTTTCTCCAGTTTCCAACCAACATGTCGGAGAGTTACACGGTCTTCCATACAATGCCTCATACGGTGCCATACCAATGCTTGACTGGTAACTGTTGTTGTATGAAAACTCTACCAAATGAAGGTGATCTTCCCACGATCCTCTGAAATCCAAAACACAAGCTCTGAGGAGATCTTCCAAAACTCGGTTGACTCTCTCGGTCTGACCATCTGTTTGAGGGTGATAAGCTGTACTCAAACACAACTCGGTTCCCAAAACTTCTTGGAAGCTCTTCCAAAATCCACTAGTGAACAATGGGTCTCGATCGCTCACTATACTCTTCGGAATACCATGGAATCGAACTATCCACTTAACATACAACTCAGCCAACTTTGATGCAGTCCTAGTCGATCGAACAGGAATGAATCTCGCACTCTTGGTCAGACGATCCACAATGACCCAAATCCCTTCATTTCCCGTTCTGGTTCTAGGTAGCCCATCAATAAAATCCATCGATACTTGCTCCCACTTCCATGTAGGAACTTCTAATGGCTGAAGCAATCCACTTGGCTTCTTCTGTTCGGCTTTTACCAACTGACAGTTCATGCACTTGGAAATAAAATTTCCAACATCCTTCTTCATACCTTCCCAGTAGTAGGTTCTCTTCATATCCCGATACATCTTATTTCCACCTAGATGAATTGTCAGCTTCGAGTGATGACTTTCCTTCAGAACTTCACTCCTCAATTCATCTATATCGGGAACAACTAGTCGTCCTTGCTTTCGAAGCCAACCCTCTCGATCGACCTCGAATCCTTTATCCTTTTCTGGATCCAATCCAGATTCCAATTCACGGATAATCTTGACAAGCTTATCGTCTCGCTTTTGGCTCTCGCCAATCCTTTCCACAAGAGAAGGTCTTATCGATAAGTTTGCCAACATCTCAGGTTCCAATTCACATCTAGGCCTAAAGTCAAATCCAGCTAAATACTCGAGATTCTTCCATTCTGAAAACATGGATCCCAATCCTGCATGTCTTCGACTTAACGCATCTGCCACTGCGTTACCTTTTCCCGGAGTATAAGCTATACCAAAATCATACGATGCTAAAAACTCTAGCCAACGTTGCTGCCGAAGATTCAAATCCTTTTGGGAGAAAAGATACTTCAACGACTTATGATCCGTAAACAACTCAAATCGAACTCCCAATAGATAATGTCTCCACATCTTCAGAGCAAAAACAATTGCCGCTAACTCCAAATCATGAGTCGGGTAATTCCTTTCATGCGGCTTCAGTTGTCGACTGGCATACGCAACAACTTTATCTCTCTGCATCAGCACTGCTCCAAGTCCAGTACCACATGCGTCGGTGTAAACCACCATCTCATCATTCCCACTAGGAATAGTCAGAACAGGAGCACTCGTCAATCGCTCTGTCAGGATTCCAAAAGCTTGCTCACACTTATCATCCCATCTGAACACTAGGTTCTTCTTTGTCAATCCTGTTAACGGTGCAGCTACCTTGGAGAAGTCTTTGATAAACCGACGATAATATCCTGCTAATCCAAGAAAACTTCTCACATCCGATGCATTCTTAGGTCTAACCCAATCCTGGATTGCTGCCACCTTAGCGGGATCAACCGCTATTCCACTTCTAGAAATCACATGGCCTAAGAACCTCACTTCACTCTTCCAGAAGTGACACTTCGAAAACTTAGCCTTCAGCTGATGTTTCCGCAAGATTTCTAAAACAATACGCAAGTGCGTCTTGTGCTCTTCTTCAGTTCTGGAATAAATCAGAATATCATCCACGAACACAAGTACAAACTTGTTCAACTGATCTCTGAACACTCGATTCATAAGATCCACAAAATATGCTGGCGCGTTAGTTAATCCAAACGGCATTACCAGCCACTCAAAGAAACCAGATGGTGTTCGAAAAGCAGTCTTCGGCACACTATCCTTAGCCACTCTCAACTGGTGAAATCACGTTGCCAAATCCATCTGAGAAAACACCTTAGCCTCGTGAAGCTGATCAAACAAGTCATCTATTCTCGGCAATGGATACTTTTTCTTCTTAGTCACCTTATTCAGCTCACGATAATCGACGCATAATCTCAACGACCCATCTGTCTTGGTTGCAAACACAACTGGTGCACCCCACTCAGACACACTACGCCGAATGAATCCTTTCTGCAAAAGATCATCAATCTGCACCCTCAACTCCTGCTGTTCTCTAGGCGCCATCCGCCTAAGAGGCATCACAACAGGTCTGGCTCCTTCAACTAGATCTATACGAAACTCGATCTCTCTATGCGGCGGCAACCCTTTGACTTCGTCAAAGACATCCTCGAATCCATTCGCGATTGGCACTAATGACAGTCCATCCCGTGGAACAACTAGCGAATACATGAAGCTCATGAAGACGCCTTCTTCATGCTTACATCGTATCACAACCTTTCGCCCCTCCACATTCTCGACTGTCACTTCCAACCTCTCGCAATCAACCTTTGCCGCATACTTCCTAAGCCAGTCCATACCCAAAATAATTCCGAACCCCGCAAAGTTCAGAACAAAACAATCACAAACAAAAGAGCAACCATGACTCGACACAATCAGACCACGGCATAACATACACAAACAAGACGAACCCCCAACTGGATTAGTCACAACCAATGGCCTATCAACAATATCCGGTTCCAAACCCAACCGGCCTACAAGTTCATTACAAACAAACGAATGCGACGCTCCAGTATCAAACAGAACTCTAACTGGAACACCACATAGGAAAAGAGTACCTTGAACCACCACACTCTTTCCCTTCTCTTCAGCAGTAGGAGCCTTCGATGACGACGGAACAGCTCCCAAAGCATAAGCTTGCACAATCTGCTTGTCCCTCCTCGGTTCTGGGCAATTCTTCCTGAAATGCCCCGGCTTGTCACAGTTGTGACACTTCATCGGCACCTTAGGATTCTTACAATCCTTCGAGAAATGGCCCTTCTGTTGACAATTGTAGCAGGTCACTTCGCCCTTCGGCTTCTTCTGGCCATCCTTACCCTTCTGCTGCTGCTGCTTCCTCTTCTTGTTTCCACCCTGTTGGGGTTTAGACTCTTCCCTGGTTACAGCAACAACAGATCCTTCCTTAGGAAACAGACTCTCATGCCTGAGAGCTTTCTCCACAAGCTTCTCAAATGAATCATCTAAATGATCCACCAACTGCCTCCCAAGATAACTGTCCAAGCCTATCACAAACTTCTCATTCTTCTGGTATGCAGACTCAATATATGACCGGGCATACTTGGACAAAGCTTCAAACTCAGAAACATACTCAAGGACAGATCTTCCACCTTGCTTGAGCTCCACAAACTTCTTGAACAGAACAGACTTCTGAGCTGTAGAAATGAACTTAGCTTCAAATCTGACTTGGAATTGCTCCCAAGTAATCTCTTCCTCCGGAGTATTGATGGTAATAGAGTTCCACCAATCAGAAGCTCTCCCTTGAAGCTGTCTCGATGCCAACTTCCTCTTAGTTGCATCATCAATTCCCAAATCACCAAAGATCCTTCTACAAGCATCTATCCATCTCTGGACTTCGATAGTTGATTCTGTTCCCAAGAAAACCTTCCCTCCAAGAGCAGTATAGTCTTTGCACAACTTAGCAAAATCCACTGGTTTCGGAGTTTGGACTTGAACTCCAACATCTATTGCTGCCCCCGGAACTGGTATCCTTCTCATGATCGAAGTCATCATAGCTTCGAACATAGCTGCATAATCAGCAGCCCCCTCAGTAGCACGGCCTTCCCTAGCAGCTGGTCTCCCTCTTCGACTCATTCTCAATATCTATAAAAAGGAATGATCAGAACATCTAGAGAAACAACTGCATAAAGGACTCAAACTCTACTAAGCTACTATATTATATATAGTAATCATCCATCAAAATAAAATTACGTCTCTCATACGTAGTTACGTCAGCGAGCGTTGGGTAAAATCGATTAACCAATGCTCTGATACCAAATGTGATGACCGCCCATGACCCCCGCACGGAATCTAGAGATAGTGCGTTGTAAAGTGTGCTAGGCGACCATGGACGATTGTCAAGGTAAATTTAAAACAACAGAATCTATCGTAGTTCTCACAGCGCATGGACAAAATACAATAGAACATATATATAGTGAAGCTTCACAGAATAAAATCCCATCAATAAAACTTCATAATAGTTGAATACAAGCATCTGAATAGTCAATACAACAAGCCTCACTACATAACACTCAGAGAATACAAACAGCGGAACATCCAGTACATATAATAAGAAGATAATATGCAACCCTCCAGCTCGTCTTCGATATCAGCATCGTAAGAAGAGAACAACACCTGTCACCTGCTACCTAGTATGCCCGTCCCAAAATGGATGAACAGCCCAAGGCAATAAGAATTAAAAACATAAAGCCTTGAGTCAGACAACAGTCTTAGTGAGCAGAAAATTAACTAACAACATACCAAAAGAGCATAAAGGAAAAAGGAATAGGAATACAACCCTCCCACTCCAACCTCTTTCTACAGTGATAGCCCCCAGACACACACTAAGCAGAAGCAACATAACAGAGCATACAATGTAAAGTAAAGGAATTATCACTCGAGTCAAGGGCGATGTTTTCCAAGCACAAACCCCCAAGGCCTAAACCAAGATCAGATAAGCACCCAGAAAACACTGCTCTTGAGACCGAATGACGATACAACCAAACATCCATGACTCTGGCTATCACTGTTATCATTGCTTCGATATCACCGTTAATTGAATGACCGGCACATTCTTTCAGCCATCCGTCAAGGGCTAATGGAAACCCCGGTTCTAGACATAACTCCCGCACGTCGTCGCAGCCCGTGCCTAGGACTATCGAATCTGCCCAGAGTACTCGACCACCAACAGTTGGCCGTTGGGACTATCGAATCTGCCCAAACAAACTCTTGCTTAGAGCATGCTAGAACCTTCAACAACGATGCTATCCAAGCCTCCTAGTCATCCTCCTTGACGACTATTTCCATACTAGCTCAAGCGCCTCTCAAGCATCCATTACCCTTAACTCGAATCATATCACCGAGTTACCAACGTGCTTGGAATGATCCCGTCTGGATTAGACCAAGACTATCTCATATCATACTTCGCTTCATCACATCCTCGCAAAGTCTCATCTCAACATTGTCATCATCGAATCTATGCATAAGAGCTTCATCATCCGCTACATATGCCACGAGCAGCTTTTCCAATTCAAGAGCCTTTCCCTTAGCTTTCGAATCATCTTCGACCATTTTGTCTAAAACCAATCAACAATTATCTAATTCACAGCAATCAATCATGTCAAACATCAATCCAAGTAATTAAGCATTCAAATATAAGCAAAATGGACAATTATAACAATAATGGCAATTTCGTAATTAAAGAGTGGAAAGTCTAACAAGCATGAAACATGGGAATTATCTCTACAACTTGATGAATGAACTTGCATAGGTTAATCATGTACAAAAATGGTTGTCAAATCATCATGAACAATGGATCTACATGGATCTATACTTAGGTTTACAAAAATGCATAGAAATCACTATTTTAACACCAAATCAAGCCAACAATCCGATCTACTCCTTTGGATCCGTGTGAGAGATAATCACCACTCACCAAATCACCTAAACAACCCCAAAACAACACGCTTCAGATCTGGACAGCGAAGGATCAAGCTTGATCTATCACGAATCCGCTTCAAACGATGAAATCTAACTTCAATGAATGAAGATCTTCAACTTTAGCTTTTGAATCTTCAATCTTGATCTTCGATTTGGATGAAAGGAAGCACTAGATTAGAGTGGAGAAAAGAAGTGAAGAAGTGTAGAAGTCGAGCTCTCAAAATGGCAGCACTTCGTCGCTTCGAAATCCGGATCCCAAAAAGTGAGAAAAACCCCTCCTATTTATAGCTGAAAATTTACTAAGTCGTAACTCGGCTATCTCCTAAGTCGTCTCCGACTTACGACCTAAGACCCCTCCGACCTAAAGACTTACCCAAACCTTACGACTTAACGACTTACCAAAACTCATCAGTTTACGACTTAACGCGTGCGCCTAACTTCTAACAACTCAGCAGCTAACCCCTAAGTCGGTTACGACTTAACTGGGTATACGACTTATGACCTAACTACAAGGCCACACCCAGCGACTTAACAGAAATACCTACCTATGACTTAGCACCCCATACGACCTACAACTTAACAAGTAGGCTACGACTTAACAAATAACTGGGGCTACGACTCAACTACTAAGTCGTCTACGACTTAAAACAGATCAACTCTTAAGTCGCTCGCGACTTAACAACTACTAAGTCGCTCACGACCTATCACTCAGGCAGAAACTCAGCGACTTAACACCTTAAGTTTTCACGCGACCTAAAACATGTTACGACTTACGACTTAACTCGTACGACTTAACTCCCATAGGTCGTCTAACAACTTAACTACTAAGTCGTTAACTAGCTTATCTCTTAGGTCGGTCAATCCCATAAGTCGCTCACTCTACTAGGTCGCCTACCCTATAAGTCGGTCAACCTCTTAAGTCGTCTAACCGACCTAACTATGCTAACCCGGTAACCGCTAGGTCGCTAACTCTACTAAGTCGGTCAGTTCTTAGGTCGCTAACTCGCCCTGCCGACCTAACACTTAACTCACCAAATCCCAGAGACACTCCTATCCCCTAAGTCGTATACGACTTACGACTTACACTAAGTCGTTCATGACTTAGGACTTAGCAAATTCTGCCTAAAATCTGAAATGACTTAAAATGCTGAAAATTCCAGATTTTGACGAACTTGTCGATCCGTAAAAATATGGGTCGTTACAGTGTGGCAGCACCCGGTAGCTTTTGGTGGATGGGAATATGGGCGTGGAGGCTACTTGCGTGAAGAGGCTCGAAGGACAGTTTCATCATATACAAACTATGGTAGCAGCCTGCGGTGGCTAGTCAGGAGTAGAGGGAAAGCCGGGTTTTGGGAAGATAGAGGTGGAGGCCATGATGTGCTGTATTGAGCAAGGAATGCAGAGCAAAAATGGAAAATGAATAGCCATCTTTTTTTTATATATAAAATAATTTTTCAAAACGAACGGATGAACAGATCAAAATGAAAAGCCAAAAGTTGTGAAAAGATGGAATACGAAATGTAAATGGTGGAATATGAAAAGCAACTGCCTATTGGTATTATACAGTGGATATTAAATGGGCAGAAGGAAAATCAAAAGGCTCAAGTGGATACCGGTGGGAATAGTGATAGCCATTGGTTTGAATTCAGGGAAAAGGATTGCAAATAGCTCTACAGTTAAACCGATGGATAATGAATGGTCACAGACAAAACAAAAATGCAAGTGCAGAACCGTTACAGTTACCGTTATCACGGATTTCGCTGTGTACCGGACTTCAAATCGTAGAGATAAATATACTGCAAAGATCAGCACGACGAGACGATCAAAACGGTATACAAATATCAGTGGTACGATTGAATTATAAAAATTCAAAATTTTCTACTGACGGAAAATGCAAGAAAAACGCTGAAGAATAAGATCGACGGAGCCAAAGATGTCCGAATTTGGAAAAACGACAAACTGACACCTTGCTCAGAAGATGGTTTAGAATTTTTCTATGTAAAAATATTTAGGTTTCGAAAACATTTTATTTTCATCGCTTTTTAACTGATTAAATTGAAGTAAATTTATGCGCGAAATAAACTTCCATATTTTCGGACGAAAATTTACCAGTTGCTATGTTTAACTAGACGCATTCCAAATATCAAATTTATATTTCAAAATTTTATCGTTTAAAATTTCGCAAAATTTCAATTAATTACGTTATTAAAACAGTTGACATTTACGGGTCGTTACAAACCATGTTATCTAAGATGATAAATCCAACTTAGTTAGTATTCAAGTAAAACAGATCCATAGAAATTATACTAATTCTACTCAACATCAATTTCCGTATTCAACATTTACTATCCATCGAATAGCGGTGAAATCACCTTTTAAATTCACATAGATAGTACGGGTTCCCTCCTTGGAATTTAATACCAAGTATAAGAAGATTATTTTTATACAATCCAAGTTGTACTAAATTTGGAAAAATTAAATCTTTTATACTTGCCTCATTTCCGACATTCGACCTTATATATTCCTCGTCCAGGAAAGAGGCAAGGTGAGCCAGGGCAATGGTTGCTCCTAAAAATCTCCTTAGTTTAAGCACCTCCCATCCGGATCGAACAAATAGAAAAATCCAGTCTACTCATTGGCTTTTAGAGCCAAGATTAAATCACTTAATTATAACAGCTTTTCTTTAAATCATTTATTTAAACTCTTATGAAATAAATTATAAAACCTCCACATTGTCTTTAAACTACTTAATCATTTATTTGAAACATTTATAAAAGATTTGGGAAAGAATACTTAAGTTTATAGCTATAGTTCAAAAGTTATTAAAAGTGCGGCAAAAAGTGCCGCGAATAGTGTTTTTAAGCTTTTTTGACCAAAACAACTTTTCTATCATTTAGAAATCCATTTTTATAACTCAAATCCCTTTTAAAACATTTTAAAAGATTTATAGAATTTATCCCATATTTTTAAAGAATTAAAATTATCATTTTTAAAGAATTTATCGCATTGGTTTCGGAATTGCCAAACCGCGACTATTTTGAAAACTTGATTTGCTTATATTTCAAAATCTACTAAACATTTTGTTCAAAAACTATGATTGTAAGAGTTCAGAAAATTCTTATTACAAAGAATTCCGACTCCGAATCTATCGTACAAATGGATTTAACTTTCTATGGCATGAAATCACGAATTACCGTTATGTGACACGCCTATTTTTGACTCAATTTTCACAATTTGTCAAAACTTCACCAAATCGGGTTTTAGTGTTTGTAAAACATTTACAAACCATTTTATATAATTTCAAAGGGGTTTAATGATTCCATATCACTTTTATAACTTGATTTAGAAAGTGATTTTATTGTGTAATATCGACATGTATTTAACATGACTTGATTACATAATTAAACAACTATATTAAAACAACCAAACTTGATGATCAAAGCATAGTTAACATCCATAGCAATCATATATATATATATATAGTTTCTCACCTTCATTGGTTTCTAACTTCACGAAAATTCGCTATAGCTTCGCTACGATCGAATTAAAGCCTACAAAATAGAGCCTTGGATCTATAAATTGGCTCGGCCTAACTTGGATGGAGGTGGAGTGCTCGGCCTTGGTGGTAGAGGGTGGTGGCCGTGGGGTTTGAGTGAGGAAATGAGTGATTTGCCTTGGTTTTGAAGTGGATTGCTTATGTATATATACTTACACAAATTTAATTTCTTTTCGCAATATTTTTCTTCATAATTTCCTTAAGGTAGGAAGCCATTGAAAATCTTGAGAATGAGGAAGAAGATGAAGTAGAATAGTCTATAAAATTATGAAGAGAATGGTGGGTATTTATAGGAAAACTTTGAAAATAAATATCTAAATGTAAAATTACTCTTTTTCCCCTTTCCTCCACCCCCTCCATCCCTCAAGACGCATGACAAGGCCACCGTCTTGTGCTTCCATGTGTGTGATTATGATGGTGTGTAAGTGAGTTGATGTTTGCTTTTTAGGGTAGAAAATATCTTGGATATTTATAATTTTTACTATATGTAAATTCTAATGTAAATGGTAAGTATATTTGTATGTATATATGTGTTCATGTATATGTCATGTGTATATTAGATATGTGTTCAAGTGATATAAATAAGGTTGCATCACCTTTGAATAACTTCCGTTCATTGAACCGTTGAAAATCGGGAAGCCGATTTCCGGTCACGTTTTCACTTATAAATTAATTTTCATATAAATGTAAATAAAATTTGAAAACTAATTTCTTATCATATTTAACTAATTAAAATGATAAATTTGATCTATAAAACCATATAAATTAATATTAAACAATTATTTACATAAAGTGTTGTTATAGCGATAAAGCGATACGAATTTTCTTTTATTTTCAAATCAAGCATATATCTTTATAAAACTATTATAAATGATTTACCATCACTCTATAACTTATTAAAATGAATTATTATAATTTTAAAATAATTATTTGAATATTTACAATAATTATTTAATCATTAAATCTCAATTTAAATTCATAAATTTATTATTAAATATGCTGCCATTACCGGTGATGTCATAAATACATTTTATTCCCAAAAATAAAATAAATAATTTTATTTCATATTCTTGTTTATATGGATAAATAAGTGCATGTACCTAGCTTGGTGTGTGATTTTGATAATCATAGAGTTGTTTATCGATAAAACGGTTTTCGGCTTTTTTATCGATATTTTTCCAAAGTATATATATTTTTTGTAAATACTTATTCAAAATAAGGTTATCGTCATTATTTATTGTGACGCCCCACCTCTATAATCACACTAGCCAAGGACACTACGGGGTAATGCCATCGACTAGCATGAAGAATAAGGCCGTTGAGGAGCGACCATCTATGTAATTGATTTGTGCGAGATCCAATATGTCAGATAGATAGTCATGCATTTCATTTCAAGAGGAAATATGACATATCAAATACAAACTCAAAGCTACTACACAGTGGCTATGTGGTCTTCAGAAACAAATATAAAATAAGAATAACACAAAATCAGTCACAGATATTCATATCACTAAGGCGGAAACAAATATGAATATATCACATAGAAGTGAACATCAAAGTAGTGGTCATACAAGATCCACTACATCACAAAAGAATAGGTACAATTGTTAGACAAAAGAATATATATACATCAAGGAGTCTCTATCTCGAATGTATAAAAACAAAAACTACCGAGCTAAAGTAGTTAGCCAAAAGTCAAAAGCTAGTCCATGCTAAGAAGTCAAGTGGAAGCACTTGAAACACCTCGGTCTGACCCGATAATTATTTAAGAAGAAAAATAATAAACGGATCAGTCTAGCTATAAATATCATACAAGATGAGATAGGATAAGAGATATGAAAAAAAATATGATAACAATAATGTCATACTGTGACAAGTATATATCCGATAACAATGAAAATCATACAATATCTCAAATCTCCTCAAATATCCAAAAAGGATATCATGTTCTTTACCTATTCACCAAACCTCAAATATTGACAAAACATATCAATGCAAATCACAAAAATTGGTGAAACACAAATTCCAAAAATCATCAATTAGAAATCCAGAAATCACACAGGGGGAGGCCTATCACAAACGGGAGCATGAAAACTCACCAACACGTGTATCACAGACGGAACGCTATTCCATTGTCGCTAACCTATCAAATTTGAGCCGAGGCTCCACAAACAGCCCGAAGACCATGGGTCGCTACCCCACCAATTTGAACCGAAGCTCCACAAACGGGGTTTAGTCCCCCACGCAAACAAAGAGGCATCGCACATCGTTAGTCTAAATCACAAAATGATCATCATTGATCGATAAGTGTAGATTACACTAAGCTAGTAAATAAATGAGTTTAGCTTCATGTCCCATAACCACTGGCTTAACTTAAATATTTACGTACAGATTGTAGATTTCCACTCGAAAATTGTCATGAGATTTCAATTGAACAAGTCCAAGAGTTAACCGACGAAGTAAACGCAAGCGTTTTATACCATTTTTTGCTAAGTCGTTTAATTAGATTTCTCATACGAATGAGGAAAAGGTTTGTATATACTAATAGGTTGGAAAACGGTTTTAAAAACGAGCTTTGTATTAAAAATAGTGTTGAAATCGTTTTTGTGAAGGAGTTTTTTAGTATTTACTACTAGTATAAAAACCTTTGTACTTTAAAGTGACAAATCACAAAAATGATTGTAAAAACAATCTATCACCAAAAATCCACATTCAACTACGTGAATTAAAACCATAAAAATCAATGTCAAATCCATCAAATGGATATTCCCAAAAATCCACAAAAGAAGTCATCAAAGTCGATAATAAATGACAACAACTAATCGGATCAACAAAAATCAATAAGAAAATGGAAATTCGCACAAAAATAGGCAAAATGGGAAAAACCAACAGGACCAGACGTCTGGTTAGATTGGCCAGATGTCTGTCCTGGGGTTCGGGAAATTTATTTCTCTTTTCCCCGTTTTCTTTTTAATTTTAGAAGCCTTCCAAACGTCTGGTCCAAGGCTCTGCCATTGTTTTTTTCTTCTACCGTATCTTTTTTTTTCTTCTGGTACCCTAACTAGACGTCCGAGTTCTTCAACCAGACGTCTTGTTGCCTGTACTGGGCAATAGTTTGCCTAGGCCATTGATGGCCAAATCGGTTCGGAAGCGATTGGACGAGCGACGAAGGCTAGGGAATTATGCCAAGCGACAACCCAGCCTTATAGGCTCTTCGATACACCCCAAATAACATATCCAAACATCCAAGATAGGATCTTTAAAGATTTTGACTTCAAAATACCAAAATTGGAAAATTCACCAAATCAATTCAAATCAAAAGCAATTGGACATGAAATAGATGTTAGGAATTAATACCTAACAACAATGAAAACTATATACATAGATGTGAGTTCAAGAACTCACCTTTAAATTCAAAAAAAAGGAATGAGTAGCTCTAAAACAAAGCAAGACCAATTCCTCTTCACTACACCTCTAGAATCCTTATTCTATTATCAAAGGAAAAGTTTTTTTTTTCCTAAGTTAGCTTATATGAAATTCTGAAAATTGAAGAGAGATTGAGATGGAGAAGGCGAAGAGGATACTTACCTGAGCTTCTCTTTGATTTTAGAACTAGAACTTGAATTTCCTAAGAGAACTAGGGCTTAGGAATTTCTAATCTCCTCTCTTTCCCCCATTTTTCATTTAGCTTGAGTGTTAGGAATTATTATGAGTAGAATGAATGAAGGGGAGAGGAGTTAGGGTATTTGGTAGAAGAGTTTGGGTTCTCTTGTTGGTTTAGTGGGCTAGAACCCAACCCAAAGCCCAAATGAAAATACCAAAATCCTAATCAACTCCAAACATATCGATGTTTATACTTAAACAAGTTGTAAATGTCGTTTTAAAATCAATGGAAGTGGTCTTGAGTCCAAATTCGACCGTTTACAAAAAGTCACATTTCAGACTTTAAATTCAACTAACGATGCTATATTTAAATAAAACATTTAAATGTATAATCGTAAAATATGCGGGTTGTTACATTTATTGTTCAAGACAACATAGTTTATGTTAAGAAGCTTATATTTGAATATTTTAAAAATAAATATAATTTATCAAAGTGATAAATTTGCGGGTCGTTACAGACTTCCCCCTTAAAAGAATTTCGTCCTCGAAATTACAACTCAAAACCCAAAGTTGTTTGCCTAATTTTTTTTAAACTTACACTTGTATAATGTATCTAGATTATACGTACGCAATATCTGATTCGATCCACTATTCGAATATACAACTTTACTTCTAAACTTGTATTGATCCTTCGATTCTTTAGTGCCGACCCCGACCAAGCTCAGAAACTTCTATTTTCCTTGCATGGCTCTCAATTATGATAGAAAATATAAGGATGAGAATATAAAGCCTCATCAATGTTTGCTCTAAAGCATCGAATAATAAATTCTTTTCGGATATCAAAATCCAATATTCCAATCTTTAGGCCAAATTTGTGTTACGAAATAAGTCGTGTAAAGTGCATATACTTTTTATCTTTTCCAAAATATTTAGAATATCTTGGTTTAAGTTTTTAGACATTTCATAAAGATATAATTTTATTCTTATGAAATTTCTTAAGTGGTTGGTGTATTTACAGTTGAACAAAGTTATAAACAAAGGACATGCTTAATATTATACATGCTTAATATTTTACATTCATCCTTATCCTACACACATCATTTCTCCTTACATACTTAAACCATTCTTAAGTCCTTCTAAACCTAATTGGGTTTTCATAATACTGATACAAACATAACAACCTTACAAGCCATACATATATATGCTATTACATAATATAAATACTAGATAAATGTTTTCAAATTTTCCAATCTTACATCATAATCACTCCTCTGAGTCTGATGCTGATGGTCCACTTCTTTATCCAAAATCAAACAAGACTTCTCCATCGTCATCACTATCATCTTGTTCATTATTGGCTTCGTTTCCATCCTCAGTCTGTGGTATCATATCCACTTCATATGGTAACCAAGGCTGGTTCCATGGCATATGCTCTAGTCCGACTGGCATTTCTTGCATAACTTTTCCTTTTTCTAGTTCTTCTAAACCTTGCACTTCTTCTTCCTCGGGATCCATAAATTCTTCCTCTTCATCCTCCATGTTGTCCTAATGAATGGGGGAATCTGATGACTCCTTGTGCCAAATAATATGGTCACTGTCCATCTCCCATATGATGTTACTGTCTCTACTGCTATTGTTTAATTCATGGGATATCAATGTTCGGGTCTTCTTCAGGTTCAAATTCTTCTTCCATCAGCTCCTTCTTAGGAATTTCTTCTTTCGGTTCAAGTTAATGAACTTACTGGGTCAGTGATCCACATTCTTTCTGAGGCCTGAGGGGTCTCTTCATCGCTAGACACTATAATAAGTTCTGGAGTCGGGGAAGATATAGGCATTTCGGCCATAGGGTAACCATCTTTATCTAGTCGGGTGTATGGATCTAATTCTCTTTTAATAATGGGCTTAATATTGCTAAGCGGCCATTTCTCTGGTTTCTCCTCATCACTTGAAATAATTATTAAATCATTCTTCTCACCCTAGTTTGCTCTTGAGGTCTCCCCTTTTGAATATTTTCTCCTATATTTGAGGGTTTTTACAATTATCAATAACAAACACTTAAATACTAAGCATTTTAATTTTCATAACTTAATCTAATGTTAAGTTATAAATCTAAGTTTATCCCAGTATAAATCCATTATAACTGTATAATTTTAAGGGTGATAGTTTGCACATGATATTGTTTCTCCAAACCAATACTTAGAATAAAATCCTTTGAACATTCTATTCCAAAAAACCCTTTTAGATAAAAGTTCTCATTATCCAAATCCTTTTCCAAAGTATTACTCTTAACCTTCTCACTGTTGTTATTAAACATCTTATAGTCAAACTGTGACATTCTAATCACAAGACGTTTATACTTAGATTTTACTAATCTTGATTTCAAACTATCATTCAAGTTATAACATATCTAACTATATATTCTTTATATTTAAATATAATCCTAGGTAAAATTATTTCATTTAAAATATTTTTCAAAAATCATTTGCATATCATTAACAAATACACACTCTTACATAATATACTCTAAACTCAATTTAGGGTGTTACTAACCCTATCTCTAATGAGTTATCCTACGATGTTACTAACCCTATCTCTGATGAGACTTTACCCCTATTAGGCTTAGGTGTTTCCTCAACCTAAGCTCTTGTACCAAATGCGATGCATTGGATTTTCGACCCTCGAAAATCGAAACTAATACATCCTCGGTATTCACGTGCCACAAATTCAAGTGCCAGAAAACCCGACTGTTAAGGGTAGAAAGAAAATAAAGACAAAACAAAATCTTCCACGAATGGAATAACATATATTATTTCAACATATAATCTTTACAGTGAAAATTTTGAATACATTTATCAAAGTTTAACTTAACATCAACATGGATAGTTACTAATCTCCATCCTAACGAATGTGGAATACAATAGTACATAAGTGTGATGGAAATGGATAACAAACTTCAGAAGAATCTTCTAACTCCATGCTCTGAGTTCTTCCAAAATGCTTTAAACTAAGCCTGACTACTAGGCTGCTTGGAAAAATAGGGCACCCAAAGTTTAAGGGAAAGAAAACAAACTCCTGGTCAATCATGGGACTGGTGTGAGAAACTCAAAATACAAGTATTTTAAAAACAAAGGGTATCTCATAAGACCACGCCACATATAAAAACAGAACGAGTTTTTACCTTACGTTAACCAAATCATTCTATGTAAAATCCATTGATATTATTTTTAATGACATTCTTTGAAAACCTTTCAAATAAACATATTCAAATAGTCGAAATTGTTACATTGGTTAAATTTAATGGCATAATAGATTTACAACCAAAGCTAAAGGAACTCATTGGAGATTTGGATTTCCAATGAATAGTGAGGTAAGGGGCTACCTCCCATACAGTATATTTCTAGAGGAATGTACTGAGGATCGACATCTTCGAAATCTCTGCAAATTAAGATCGGCTTAATCGAAACCAATGGATGGTACAGATAGCACCGAATATGATATCACCCTGGTTGTTCCCGACCTATCCGAAAGCTCTCGTACAATACACCATATTTTTTTTACCCGACGTCATAGCAGACGCAAAATAAGTCTAGAAAGGTGATACCATACCCTAATGGTTGCGATCCACTTAGCCTAATCCCTGTTTCACAGTCCCCCGGGTGTGAGGCTAGAGGTAACGTTTACCTTTCTTAGAACATTTTCACTTAAAATGCCACATTGCCATTTCCAACAACACACTATTGATTTCCACAAATGTACAACTTTTGAGCTCGTACATTTCAGAGAAGGGTGTTAAGTATAAGAGGGTTTACCTACTACACCACCAAATAGATGTACGTTTGTAGAGATCAATGCATTGTGATCTTAGAAATGCAATGTCAAAAATCCATCCATACAAATTGTCCAAGAACAGGACAAACTGAAGGCACTCTCCTACTACATCCTGTCGGGAATTACTCCTAGGATTAGTAGCGAGTAGTCCTTCCATACGAAGATCCCAGAATGAAGGGACCATTGCTATTTATTTACCTCGGGAGCTACACCAAAATTATCAACAAGCAATCCTTCCATTATGAAGATCCCCACCTTCAACTTCATTGTCTTCAATATATCTTCACTTTCGAACACGTAAATTTGTTAGAAGTGGTTTTCGGATAAGAATTACTCAAATCCAACCTCGGTTCCTTCGAACCAATCATCGATAAAAAGATGTTAAGTAAATTGGTGCTTATCATTTGGTTAATTACTTTCTCTTTATCAAAAATATCTTCTAGAGATATATATCTTTAAAACCTTTCTTTTCGATATATATAGAATCATTAAACCTCATTTATCAACTCTTTGTTTAATTAAAACCTTTTTAAATCTTGGAATAATTCGAAATCATTTCATCCTTTACTTAGGAAAATATCTCCAAATCATTTATTTAGAACTTTACAAAGATTTCCAAATCAAAACTTTTAAAGCGGGTAATAAACAATTTTATTTTTGATATCATTTACTATAAACCTGAAAAAATTAATTTTAAGTAAAAGGATCCATAGGAATTAAAATAATTCCAAGTCATTTATTTAAATCTCAATAAAAGATTTCTTATTTCCAATACATATCTTTTTAATAGGTTGAAACCATGTTATCTAAGATGGTAAATCCAAATTAGTTAGTATTCAAGTAAAACGGATCCGTAGAAATTACACTAATTCTACTCGACATCAATTTCCATATTTAACCTTTACTATCCATCGAATGGCGATGAAATCACCTTTTAAATTCACACGGATAGAATATGTTCCCTCCTCGGAATTTAGTACCAAGTATAAGAAGATCATCTCTATATAATCCAAGTTGTATTAAATTAGGAAAAATTAAATCTTTTATACTTGCCTCATTTCCAACATTTCGACCTTATCTATTCCTCCTCCAGGAAATAGGCCAGGTGAGCCAGGGCACCAGTTGCTCCTGAACATCTCCTTAGTTTAATCACCTCCCATCCGAATCTCACGAATAGAAAAATCAGTCTACTTATCAGCTTTTAGAGCCAAGATTAAATCACTTAATTATAGCATCTTTTCTTTAAATCATTTATTTAAACTCTTTTGAAATAAATTATAAAACCTCCACATTATCTTTAAAATATCATTGATTTAAACTCTTTTGAAATTAGTTATGAAACCTCCACATTATCTTTAAAATACTTAATTATTTATTTGAAAACATCTATAAAAGATTTGGGAAATAATACTTAAGTTTAAAGCAATATTTCTAAAGTTATTAAAAGTGTTGCGAATTGTGCTGCGAATTGTGCTTTAAGCTTATTTGATCAAAACAACTTTTCTATCATTTAGAAATCCATTTTTATAACTCAAATCTCTTTTAAAACATTTTAAACATTTATAGAATCTATCTTTTATTTTTAAAGAATTAGAAATATCTTTTTTAAGAATTTATCGCTTTGGTTTCCGAATTGCCAAACCGTGACTATTTTGAAAACTTGATTTGCTCATATTTGAAAATATACTAAATGAAATCTCGATCCTTTTCTTTTGTTTGAAATCTATGATTGTAAGAGTTCAAAAAATTCTTATTACAAAGAATCAAAACTTCAAATCCAACATATAAATGGATTTAACTTTCTACGGCGTGAATTCGCGAACTGCCATTACGCGACGCGACTATTTTTGACTCAATTTTCATAATTTGTCAAAACTTCACCAAATAAGGTATAGTGTTTATAAAACATTTATATACCATTTAAAATCAATTAAAGGGGTTTAATGATTTCATATCACTTTTATAACTTGATTCAGAAAGTGATTTCCTTGTGTAATATCGACGTGTATTTAACGTGACTTGTTTACACAATTAAACAACTATATTAAAACAACCAAACTTAATGATCAAAGCATAGTAACATCCATAGCAATCATATCACATCACCATCATCATCACACACACACACACAGATATATATATATATATATAGAGTTTCTCACCTTCATTGGTTTCTAACTTCACAAAAATTCGCTATGGCTTCGCTATGACTAGATTAAAGCTAATAGAATCGAGCCTTGGACCTATGAATGGGATCGGCATAACTGGAAAGGAGGTGGAGTGCTCGGCCTCGGTGGTAGAGGGTGGTGGTTGTGGGGTTTGAGTGAGATAAGGAGTGCTTTGCTTTGGTTTTGAAGTGGACTGCTTATTTATATATACTTATATAAATTTAATTTCTTTTTGCTTCATAATTTCCTTAAGATAGGAAGCCATTGTAAAGATTGAGAATGAGGAAGAAGATGAAGTAGAATAGTCTGTACAATTATGAAGAGAATGGTGTGTTTTTATAGGAAAACATTGGAAATAAATATCAAAATGTTAAATTACTCTTTTTCCCTTTGTCTACACCCTTTGGGCTTTCATGTATGTGATGATGATGGTGTGTAAGTGGGTTGATGTTTACCTTTTAGGGTAGAATATATCTAGGATATTTATACTTTTTACTATATGTAAATTATAATATAAATGGTAAGTATATTTGTATGTATATATGTGTTCATGTATATGTCATGTGTATGTTAGATATGTGCTCAAGTGATATAAACAAGATTGCAACAACTTTGAACAACTTCCGTTCCTTAAACCGTTGAAAATTAGGACGCCGATTTTCGATCACGTTTTTACTTATAAATTAATTTACATATAAATGTAAACAAAATTTGAAAACTAATTTATTATCATTTTTAACTAATTAAAATGATCACATTTGATCTATAAAACCATATAAATTAATATTAAACAATTGTTTACAGAAAGTGCTACTATAGCGATAAAGCGATACAAATTTTCTTATATTTTCAAATCAAGTATGTATCTTTATATAACTATTATAAATGATATACTATCACTCTATAACTAATTAAAATGAATTATTATAATTTTAAACAATTATTTGAAAATTTATAATAATTATTAAATCCTTAAATCTCAATTCAAATTCATAAGTTTATTCTTAAATATAATGCCATCACCAATGATGTCATAAATACATTTTATTACCAAAAATAAAATAAATAATTTTATTTTATATTATTGTTTATATGGATAAATGTGTGTATGTATCCAGCTTGGTGCGTGATTTTTGATAATTATAGAGTTGCTTATCGATAAAACGGTTTTCGGTCATTTTATCGATATTTTTTCCAAAGTAAACATTTTTTGTAAATACTTATTCAAAATAAGATTACTATCATTATTTATTTTTCAAGACAACATAATCTATGTCAAGAAGCTTATATTTGTATATTTTAATAATAAATATAATTTATCAAAGTGATAAATTTGTGGGTCGTTACACCTTTTACCTACAAATTGAATCTTAAAGCAGAAGCTTTTAGTTTCCAAACTTACTTATATGTTTCAATCTCGAAAATCGGGTAAGGTATTTCTAAACAAAGTCCGACTTCATGACTATAACTAAGCTTAACTCCAAAACTCTTAGTCTCATGGGTCTTCCTAAACGTCCCGAAAGTCAACAAATCATTAGTTTTCAAGAATGGGTCGCAAATTGTAATCAAGGAATTCCACAACCTTGAGACACGAATATTGCCTCCTCTTCTCAAACTCCTCAACAAGAAGAAGAGGACGGTGAAATTCATGAGCTAAATATTAACGTGCCTCCTAAGCAAGCTCTTGTCACGTTATCTCGAAATCAAAGCAAACTCAATCGACATTTAGCTAATGTTGAGAAGAACGTTTGTAAAGCAAACAAAAAGCTAAACTCGATAAAAGGCTTTCTAAATAAAATTTGGGAAAAAATTTCTTGTTCCGGATCCACTTTAACGGGTATTATTGAAAATCTGGCACCATTTTCTTGGACAACCTCGGAAGAAGAAGGAGAGGAAGAAAGTAGCAACAAATGAGTTGGTATGCTTTTTATTATCTAAACTCTTTGACTATTTGTTATGTTCCTGTGATATTTAATTCATGACAATATGTTGTAGGATTATTATGTTTGGTTAAGAGATGTTTTTATCTTAAAACCTTGTAATATTTATGTGTTTGTGATATTTTTTTCAATCATTACTCTCATTTTCTATGTGAAGTTTCTATGTGAAATGTTTATTTGTTTGTCATGTCTATGTGTTTATATGGCTATGTGAAATATTTGTCCATTTTATTCTTTTTTCTTTTTGTCAATGACAAAGGGGGAGAATAAGATTGATAAGGGGAGTATTCAGTCAAGGGGAGAAAATTACTCTATATATTTTAAAATAATAACATAGATGTCATCATCAAAATGGGGGAGAATGTTAGAACCTAGAATTTTGATGTTTTGATTGTCACAACTATATAAGTAAAAATTATATGAACTAACCAAACTTGCAAGAGAAGATATTGTTTTTACTCGATAAACAGTCTAACAATTTGCAGACCAGATTCCGAATTGAAGCTTCAGCAAAGTATTAAGTTTAAGGTATGAGTTTAGTAGTAAATATATGTTAAAATCTCTCTGAAATGGTATATGCACGCACACACAGTACAAAATATTTCAAAACATTTAGGTAAACCAGAAAACACTAAACTTAGTCGGTTGAATGGCATGAGTCAGCTGGCTGAATACCATGTATGTGCACAAATTAAATTGAATATTCAAACGACTGACCATGCTATTTCAGTCGACTGAATTATGTCATTTTTACACTATTTCCTTACTGTTTCGATTTTAAATTAATTCAGTTAGCTGAGTTGCTCTATTTAGACGGCTGAATCTTCATAATGACTATTTTTTCAAAAAAAAACCTTATTTCAATGAATAGAAACAACTCTTGATCCAAGAGTTGCTTCCATATCTTTTCATGGCTATCTTTCATGAATGAATACAACTGTTAAACCTCTATAAATAGCCAAGAATTCCATTGTTTTAATCACTAATTCTCACTCTTATTTATAATCTATATTGCTATTTGAACTCTAAGCATTCAATACTTTATTCTGATCACTTGTTCATTCAAGAATACTTCATTAGTGATTTAATAAACTTTCCATCTTCACGAATTACACAATATACCACAAAGGAGAAGATTATAGGAATGGTGTACTCTAAAGACTTATCCGTGCTATTAAAAGAGCACATTCAGTCAAGATAATTCTTTGTATTATTGAAGTCATGTTCGGTTGCTTAGGCAGTTGAAGTCCTATTCTTTTGCTTAGGCGGTTGAAGTCCTGTTTGGTTGCTCAAGTGGTGTAATACATATTCCTCTGGGTTAAGTGAGAGTTGATAGTTAAATTCCAGAAGGAGTCTAGGACTAGACGTAGAATGGGAAGTTCGAACCAGTATAAAAATCCCTGGCGTCATTTGCTTTATTACTTTACTTTTACATTTACACTTTGCATAAGTATATAGTTTATTTAATATTTCATATTGCACGATCCATAGTCACTTTCAGAAAGAAATAAGTCGTAGTGATATTGTCTGAAGTCTTCAAGGTAACACCGTACGTGAAAAGTAGTATCCTAGGTTTTAGTTAACTAATGATTTTAAGTAAGAAACCATTAGGTTACTACTAGGAGTAAACTAGAGAAACATTATGGTCACTTTCTAAGGTGTGATTTATTTGTTGTAAAGTGATAAATCTCGATAGGAAGTGATTCATTCTTTTTGAATATAATCGGAAGAACCAGCAGACCAATAAACCCCTAAGGGAAATTAAGTTGTGTATGTCTGCTTTAACTCATGGCTCCTATAACCCTTGAATACTATTCTTTGTGGGTAGTACATGCAAGGAAAATCTCGAACCTGGGTTTATTACTAGACCTAGGCACAACTTTTCCATTGCGGCACACCTACGGACAAAGTTTATTCATTTGGTGAGGTCAAATGATGCGTTTTACCAATTTTGTGGTCTTAGTCAAGAAATTAGTTTGCCCACATGAGTAAGACCACCAAAAGGAAAACTTATAATAAAAAGTCATTTTCTCACCAATGAATAATCTTAATTTAGTAGTTCACAAAGCTTACTAATTATGTATAATGGAAACAACCTTTTCATTTAGGGAAATGTTAGGTTTTTTAAATATGAATTGACTGGTCGTCTTTTGCAAATAATACTCAAAGCATAACCTATGTGCTAGTGAAAATTTGAAGCCTAGCCCTTGTGCTGCTAAAAAAGAGTTGGAACCAAGCTATATATAAACTAGATGTTGTTAGAGAATAGAAGCCCAGCTAAATGTTGGAAAATTGATATTTGAAGCCTGGCTACATGTATAGTATAAAGCCTAGCTACTTGCTACAATGTGAAGCCTAGTTAACTGCTAATAAACAAATATTTATAGTCTTGTTCTTAAAAGTTTACTTCCGATAGAAGCACAAGTAAAATTAAGGAAAAAGTGTTATACCCATAAGTTTATGATGATCAAAATACTATTTATCATAAGACAACTCTATTGAATTTATCTTTCTTTTAGAAGAGGTAAAGACAATTCAATTCTAATATACATTTGATCTGGATTTTACTGGAATGCTAATAGGAAATAAATAAGACATTATGCAGACATTCAAGTCAAAATAATCGACAATATACCCAAGGATGTATCCTAGACATGCTTGAGGAGCTGTTTATAAAAAACATTTGGAATTCTATGTAGAAATCACTCAAAAGTATCTCAGAATAGCACAGGAAAAGCCATTGAAATCAATCCATGACTCGGTCGAAATATTGGTACAAGTGCACGAAGATATAATTAAATAACCATTTAAATAGTAGTAGCATAAGCAGTTGAAAGATCACTGGTAGCAGTCAATGTAAGATGCTCGAAACAAGGTCAACATAGCGATGGAGCATAACATTGAGACAAAACATAAGATAAGAACTTCAAGCCCTACCTAGTCGAATTCAACCAATGAACTTTAGAAAAATTTGAAATGTGTTCAAAACACGTTCAAACAATAAGATATTTTACATGAAGCTAATTCAAATCCCTAGATCTGGTCTTAACTAGATTTATTTATCCATGGTGGAAGAGTTGAAGAGAAAAGGGATCTGCACTCGTCCCTTTAGCTAAAATTATACCATCTTTTCTACCCAAACGTGGTTCAATTTTTTTTACAAAAGAAGCTAAAGTATAAATCAAGTAGTAAAATAACAATGAACGTAGGCTAACTTTTACGTCAAACCACTTTGAAAATTATTGCCCTCTTTTTTGCGTTTTTATTTATTTAATTTTCGATCATTCTTTGTCTATTTGTTGTATTGCTTCATCCTTTAATTTGCTATCATCATACAAGAGTAAATAAAATCATTTATATCATATTTTGTCTAGGTCCAAAATTAGTAGTACAAAAATTAAAAGTCTAACATTTTCTCGATGTTTGTGCCAAAATTTAGAAAACTAATTATGCTTACAATAGTGATTGTGACTATCAATTTGGTAGCTAGATTTCGGGAGATTAGTGTAATAACTCAAGATTTTGACACTTTGAAATAGGATATTTAAATATATTTTATATAATCAATAAATGGATTTTTATTATCAAATAAACCTATTTTAATTATTTAATAATGATGATAAAATAGTTTTAATTTCTTTTTACCAATAAAGATAGTTCAAATAGAAGTAGGAAATGTGATCGAAGAACGTTTTCCGAAATTTCGACTTTTCGACACCCGAAAGTCATCGAGAACATTATGCACGCTAGGCACAACATGCACACATTTATATATGTTAGTATTAGTATTAATTATGCATGCTTATGTATATTAACTTATATATATATATATACACCTAAGCATGGATGTGACAAATTATGTTATAAAAGACATAAACATACATATAAACACACTTATATATACACAAAACATCTCCATATCTTTAGTGCAAACACATGGAAGCTCTAGCATGATTCAAGGCATGGAAGGAGGGTAACGTGTACAAGTAAGGGAGAGGGGAGTTATGGAGTGCATGCATGTGTGTATATTTAATTCTTATCACTTTATGTATTTTAATAAAATTCCTAAGCATATATATACTCCCCTCATTCCTACATCCTCTTCTTTGTTTTCATTCACATTCTCATGTCAAAATTCTCTTCTTATCTTCATGTATTTCCATGGCTTCCATCTCCCAATTCCTAAGAAAAAAAGTTAGTAAAAACATTTCAAAACATAACTAAACACCTTCCATTCATTTCCAAGCCTCTTCTCTTCACAAAGCAAGCACACAACCACCCAAGACATGCATGGCCGAACCAAATATAACATGGGCCGAGCATATTTTGCTCGCTAAACCCACCCAAAGCACCACATTTTGAAGCTAAGTCATTCTAGCTAGGTCATAGCAAAGTTTGGTTCGATTTAAAACACTTTTGGTGAGTAAATTCGTGTTTTTAAAACTTGAGTTACTAACTTTTTAAAGTTGTAAAATTTATGAGTTAAAATGTTGCTTAAGTATGTGGTAATTTTATATGTTGTATATGCATGCATATATGTTGATTTGGAGTTGATTGCTTATGCCGAAGTTTGAGTAGGCGATAAAGATTATACTTTGAATATTGGAAAACTTGGTTAATATTTGTGAAGTAATATTCTTGTTTATGATTGTAGTATAATGTTATGATGTGATATTATGTTGGAATTTTGTATTTATTGTATGTATGTTCATGACACAAAGGTAGTGATTTGCTAACCAAAAGCGACGTAGAAATCCAGTTTTTGTCGAAAATTCGATTTTTGTTTGAAAGTGAAAAGTTTTCAAGTTTAAAACTTTGATTTTGGTTTTCAAAAGTTTATTTTCATGTTTTAAAGAAGACAAGACTACAAAGTTAAAGTTTTTTAAAGCTTAGGAATCCAAATTTCAAAAAGTTAAATTACGGGTCCGTATAGCGCTAGTCGCTATACACGCAGTTCGGAAAATTTAACGAGTTTTCTAATCGAAACTTGTTTTCACTTAGAAATATTTTTTGAAATGTTTCCTAAATTAAATTAAGTAATTAGAGAACAATTATTTAATGATTTAATTATTTATCTATTTAATGATTATTTAATTAAATATTAATTAATAAAGGTAATTAGTACTTAATCATTAGTTAAAAATGGTTTTTAAACTTAAATGTTAATCAATTAAGCTAATTGTGATTTGTTACTTAATTAAAGTTAATTATTAATTAATTATTAATTAAGGATTAATTAATTATTAATTAATTATTAATTAAGGATTAATTAATTATTATTTAACTAATTATTTAAGATAACTATTAATTAATTATTATTTAAAAAGGGTTTTATTTAATTAATCTTTGATTAAAATTAATTTTGTTTTAATAAGGTTTAATGAAGGTTTAATTACCTTTAATAGAGTTTAATTACTATTTAACAAGGATTTGATTCTCACTTACAGGGGTTTTGATTTATTTTGAAATCGCTTTGAGTTTTAAGTAATCAGTTTTGCTTTAAACTATTTTCTTTTCAAATTTGTTTTAAATCAAGAGATTTCTGTATCACTTTACTCTTAAGTAACCTCATCTAATTAGTAAAACTAAATGACATCTATTAGCAGAACAAAACACCATTCTGCTATTACAATTAACTTGGACATTTACTTAAGTTGATCCCTTATATATCTGTTGTTATGTGATGCCATGTTAGATTGAATAAGTAAAACCAAATTAAAAGCACCACTTTAAGCCTCCATTTGATTTTGTAAGGATAAATATTTCATTTTCTTTTTGAAATGGTTTCAAAGTGATTGCATTTTGAACAAGATATTTAAGAATAATTTGATAAATGGTTTTACTAAAGATATTTTTAACTAATGGAAATGGTTTTTCATGTTATAAAAAGAAGTTTTTATAAAGAGTTTTATAATGGAGTTTGGAAATTTATAAAGTGTTTTTGGGTAAATGGATTTGAGTTTTTAAGAAAAGAGAATTTTATAAATAAGGGAGATTTAAAAAATGGATTGCTTTTTAAAGAAAGATAATTTTATTATGGATATTTAGGAAGTTGTTTAAACAGAAAAGGTTTATAAAGAAATTTTATAAATGATTTTGGGGTATTTATAAAAAAATTTAGAAAATGATTTGGATATTCATAAAGGGAGTTTATAAAAAGATTTGGATATTTATAAGAAATTTATATAAAATGTTTGGATATCTATAATAGTAATTTATATAAATGATTTTGAATATATATAAAAGGGTTTTATAAATGAATCTGAAAGTTTGGAAAGTATTCTGAAATGGATTTGGATTTCAAGTAAAAGAGATTTCATAAATGAAATAGATTTGATTAAAAAGGATTTATCGAAAGAAATATACCAAAAAGAATTTGAGATATGGGTTTCTCTAAACTGACCTTTTAAAACAAATGGTGGTATGGAACATCCGTTCCACACTTAACACTAAGGGAATAGTGTTTAGGGTTGTCCTTACCTCCAATTTAAACAACGTTTCTTTAATCCTTTTAACATGGTTTGGAAGTAAGAAGTTATTCACAAATGTTTTGTGTATATACTTATGTCAGAGAGATAAGTATAGAATGTTTTAGACAAACATTTTGAAAGTAGATTTATTAAATAAAGATTAGTTTTGAGGCTTAGTGGTTGCTATGGATAAATAAATGTCAAACAGAATTGGTTGTTGTTTGTTTATTTGATAGCTAAATAACCGACTATCAGATATGGACCCTAAATGTAATTTTGGAAATATCTAGAAGAAACACATAGGTTATATGGCATAGTCATCTCCGATGATGTTGTACTATTCGTATAAATCTTGTTTTATTATCTTAGGACAAATGATAAGGAAATCCATATACAACGGTTAGGAGGTGATCTCCACTCTTATCTTTGACTGCTTATTTCCTAAAGAACCGAGGTTGAGTTTATCGAAAACTATCGAATGTTGTTTCAAAGAAACAGGGATCAGATATGTTATCCGTAAACCACTTCGATCCAACTTAAGTGTTTCGAAATGAAGAATCTTGAAGATGATGGTATTGAAGATGGGGCTCTTCGAAGTGCAAGGGCTACTTGCTACTAATCCTAAGGGTGATTCCAAAATGGATGTAGTAGAGGTAGTGCCTTCGGTTTGTTCATATCCTGAACAACTTGTATGGATGAATATTGGCATTGCATTATTGCCTGGAGGGAAGTGTTAGCATTCTAAGTGGGAAGTGCTATATAAAAAGTTAAAAGCAGACTCAGGCCTCGTCAACCGGAAAATGACAAAAATCGAACATGCAACGAGGACATGTGGGTCGCTCCCATCAAGGTATGGTCATCTCAAATCTGGATTGATTACTATCTACTCATGTATGCTTCGGGGACCAAAGTGGGGTGATTATATTCAGTACTACTAGTCAAGTGGTAGGCTAATCCTATGTGGCAGGGGTAGAAGATGTTCTTGTCAGATCCCGATGCATTTTATCTAGAGATGTACCATCGTAAGGTAGTTCCTTACCTTGTCATAGTATGTATCCATTCTCCAATACGTGCCTTTACGGACTTAGTTGTGCCCAACTATGTTGAGATGTGAGATGTAAGCATTTTAACTATATTCATATTTTACTTTAACCCCTAGACATTATTATAATATCAATGGATTTCCTATCGAAACGTTTTGGTTACTGTAAGGTAAAAAATCATCTGTTTTATATGCGGCGTGATCTTACGAGATGCCTTTGATTTAAAGGTTTTTTTATAAAGTTAAAGACTTATGCTTTACTCACACCAGACCAATGTCCGACCGGGAGTTTATTTTCCCTTTTCCTAGACTCTTCGGTACTCAAATTTAAATGGGCGGCCAAGTAGTTCAGGTTTTTTGTAACGACCCAGAATTTTGAACAAATTTAATTTAGAATATTTAATTAATTTTAAATATTTGAACGATGATTTAATTTGAATCCTCAATTATAACTTTGAATTTGACGATTAAATTATAAAATTTAATCTATTAAATGTTGAATAAAAATTTGAATCTTCAATTTTTAGCTAAAGAAAAATATTTCAAAAGCTTTTAAAATTTATATTGATAATACTGAAGATGATAGAAGTTTCCGAATCGAATTTGGGAGTGAATTGATCAGTTTTGAAATTATATTGTTTGAATCGATATTTAAAAATAGTGTTCCGGGGCGCAGTCTCGGAATTCGACGAAACCAATTCCATTGGGTCCGTAATATTGAATTATTACCGGATTTTAATTTTCGTGTTTTTCGGAGCTGTTATGTGAACGTATGACACATAAACGCGTTGAATCTTTATCGAATTCAAATTTAAAATTTAAATTTATATTAATTAACATCAACACGTTCTCTCCTAAAATCACGCCGAAGACCACGAAATTTATCGTGCAACCCATGTTCTCCTGTCTCCCTCCATCCCTTTTTAAAAATCACCACGCAACTATCTTCAGTTCGAAATGAAAGAAAAGAACAAAAGTTATCTTCGTTCGAAGATAAAAATAATGACTTCAGATTAAAATCATTTCGCCCTCCTCCAATTGTTTTCATTCGAATCGAAAC
Organism: Allium fistulosum; assembly: GCA_030737815.1. Lineage (NCBI taxonomy): Eukaryota > Viridiplantae > Streptophyta > Magnoliopsida > Asparagales > Amaryllidaceae > Allium > Allium fistulosum. Next base: position 533,214,157 of record CM060904.1, read on the forward strand.
TGTTCGAATAGGGAGCCGCGAATTATCCTCTTCAGTAAATTCAAAATTAATGGCCGCATCTTTATCTTCCACTTCCTCTTCAAAAATTCAAAACCGAAACTTTTCTCTCCCTCAGTTTCGTTCTTCGGCGCGTGGCGATAGAGGAGTTGAGCAGGCAAATCGCGACTGCGACTTAGGGTGGTCGAGCATTAGGCGACGAGGCGGCGAATAGCGTAGGGTCATGGAGTTGCGAGGGGACTCGAGGCCACGGCGATGAATTATGGATCGCGTTCGCAGTTTGGGTCTAGGTCGAAGTCGAGGCTGGCATCTTTAGGGCTTGGAGTTTGTAGTGATGGCGTTTTGCTGGAAGGTGGTTGTCGCGACGTGGGTAGCTGGGAAGAAGTGAGGAGTTTTGCAGTGCTTCGCGAGGTGGGTTGCGTCGACGAAGTGACGGCGTACTCGAATTCGCGATGATGGCATGGGCGATGTCGAGGAGATCGGGTTCGAGCTCGCATCACAACTGGGATATCGATTTACAGTAAGGTAATTCGATTTTCTATTTTTATTTATTTTAACGAATTTGGGTTATAAAAAAAAACTGAAAATAGATACCTGCATCTATGTATAAGATTTCTGGAAAAATATAGGAAGTTAACTGTGAAAATGTTAGGCAAAACAGTAAGAAATATTTTGAAAAATTAATTGTTTTGATATATATATATATATATCTGGTTTAGGAGGTAAATTGACAGTAAAGATAAAGTTCTATTTTCAGATTTCTATTAAACGCTGTAATACTGAAAGAAAAATGTAAAAGCAATTCTGTTTTGTATTTAATAAAATAGATATACAGTGACTAAAATATATAGTTTAAAATTTAAATTATTAGTTTAAATAAAATCATTGGTTAATGAAAATTATCAAATAGAATTATTTGTTTAGATTAAATTTTTGGTTAATTAAATTTATCAAATGAAATTTTATTAGTTCAATTTATTCGGATAATTATGAAACTTTATAATGTTTGAGATTTATATAGTAGTGAGATTTAGTTTTACAATAAAATAAAAATGTTACAAGTTTAAAAAGGAATTTTGGATATTAAAAGAAATTTGACTTTTAATTTAAATAATTACTTAATTAAGTCGTTAGTTGGAAATCAAAATTTATTGATTTATTGGTTAGTGAATTCAAATATTAATAAATTGTATAAAATATTTATACAAGGTCTGAAATGGAGAAATAAACTGGAATGGAAATGGGATGGCAAAATAAAAGCAAAGGTGAGATTTTCTCACTCGAATGAAAATTGGATTTTACAGTTATTGATTGATGATTGACTGTTTGGATGTGATATAGTATATATAGTATTATATATAGCAATATATACATATTGGCATATGCATATATTGGATTGATTTATTTCCCGTCTTGTATAGCGGATGAGACCCTATGCGCCGTTATTAAGCGGATGATATTTTATAAACCCATATACCGCGATATTCCACCTAGAAGTGGAATTGGTATTGTGCTAACGTCTTTGGATGCAGGGAAACATGTCGGAGGGATCCAACTGGATTCCTCACCAGTATATATTTTATTGGCAGATATTTGTTGTATATGCTGTTATCATATTGATATATGATATTGAATGTTGTGATGGACTAATTGGTGCGTTGCATCATCAGATCCAATTTTGAAAGTTAAAAATAACGATGTTGATTTTAAAAGATATTTTTAAAGTGATTTTTGAAAAAAATACACGTTTTATTAAATTTTTGAATTGATTCATCTTAAATAAATAAACGTATAAATTTTTAGAGTTATAAAAGTTAAGATCGTTGTGAAATATAACCAAAAGGTAATTTCTTTTGAAATAAATAGTTAAGTAATTTATAAAATGATTTTAATTGGAATTTTTGAATTACTAAAACGATGTATATAAAAGATGTATAAAAATTGATATTTATAAATATAAAATATTGAAATTATAAAACGAGTTTTTATAAGTATAAGAAATGAAGAATAAATGGATTGCATAAGTGAACGAAATTTTATATCTATAAATTATGAAGTTACAAAATAAATAGATTTTGTAAACAAAAAGATTTATAAGTGATTTACTTATAAATCGGATTTCGGCATTTTAATTGAGATTTGTGAATAAGTATGAATGGTTGATAGATGAGATTTATAAAATATACATTTTATGAATCAAAACAATGGAATTATAAAAGTAGTTCGGTTATTGTTGAAAATAAGGTTATAAATGAAATCTTATAAGTTATAAGATTTAGAAATGTGTAAAGTTTAAAGGAACGATTTCTTTTAAAATAAATGAATTATAAGTAGTTAACTTATAATATGGATGGTGGTATAAAATCTAGTTATGAATTGAATTGGTAAATAAAGAAGATTTATGAATTGAAGTTTTTATAAACAGAATTGAAATTTATAAACGTTGTTTTATAAATTCGAGATCAATTGAATTTGATAAATTAAATATAGAAGATTATTAAAGAAGATATATTCACGATTTTGGATAGTGAATTTTTATTGAAATAAAATGTGTAGAGATGATTGAAAATTGGTTAAGTAAATTATATTCACGATTTTGAACAGTGAATATGTTATTAAATAAAATGGATTTATTTTTGAAGAAGTGATATTAAAAAATGAAGTTAAACTTTTTAAAGATGTTTTAAAATGTATTATGAATCGAAAGCATAGATTTCAACATTTATTGTTGAAATAGACGTTTTCGAGAAAAAAAAGGAAATGGTGGACTATAACACTGTTGTTATAGTAAATGGTTTCCGAAAGGAGATATTTTTGTGTAGTATTGGGATTTATATATCTATCTAAATTTCGATTCCCTATACTTGTGATTTTGAGTTGTCGTAACGATGTTTTACGTAACATTCGTTTTGACTCAAATAGATCTCCTTAAAGAATGAAATTTATACTTAATTTTGATTTAAGTATATCGAATATTTTCTAAGTGTTGAAAATAAATGATTTGTGAATTACTTATTATTAAATAAGTATGGAAATATTTTTCCAATATGAAATGAACGTTTTGAGAATTTATCTTCTTAAAGATAAATTGAAAGTGAATATTTGAAATCGATTAAAAATCGTATATCTGTAGATATTTTGAAATATAAATTCACTATGGAATTTATAAAAGAAATGGGAATGCGTTTTGAAAATAAATATTGATTTATTTTGAAGTGTGGAAATTTTATATCTAGTAAAGATATTTTTGAAGATAAAATAATTTGGGAAATTATTTGGAATCTGATGATGTTGCGCATCTTCATTGATAGTTAAATAACCGACTATCAATAATTACCTTTGAATAGGTATTTGTTGTGAATTGGATGAATTTGAATGCCACATTTATTTTTGAATAAGCGCTCACTATTCGGGTTAGCCGGAAAAGGACCATGGGGTCGTATAACCCATTCCGAATATGTGATACGTCGTTATGAATTGCATTTGATGACCGGTGTTGAAGACCGGATATTTTTGAAAACGGAAGGATTACCGTCAAGTTACTCTACATCGACTGATCTTCGATTTAGAGGTTTTATCATCCTTAGTGACGGGAAGCCCGGACGTGATTGAAAATTATCCGGAAATTGCAAGGGCTTCATGAGAAGTGCCTTCGGTTCTGTTCGATCCCGGAACAGACTTGTATGGATTGTGTGTCTGACATTACAAATTGAGATATAAAGCTGATTTCTTTCAAATACATTTCTGTTGGTGGCGGAGAATTTATTCTCTTAGCTTAACACCCTTCTCTGAGACGTACGAGCTCAGAGGTTATGTAGTTGAAATTTATCAGCGATATAATCCCAATTTGGTAATGTGACATGCTGAGTGTTGCTGTGAAATGATCAGTGTTTGATCATTTGTGATATGATCATTTGTTTGATCATTTATCTTTGTGATCATAGGTTGATCATTTTGTTTGACCCGAAGCATGGCTTTGTGACAAAGCGTAGCTTTGTGGACGAGACTTCGTCGAGCCTCACACCCCGGAAATGGTCAAAACAGGAAGGATGCAGCAAGGTTCTAGGGAGTAGCGCCCCTTAGTGTATGTCATTCCTTCTGGATAAAGGTGGTATCATGGTATGGAGCCCAGATACTTAACCTCTGTAGATGCTGCGAGTTTATTACTTTGTGGTAGTTGGAAATCGAGGATCCTCGGGAAGATCGATGACGATCGGGGGATGGCATACGCGTGTCAGTAGTTACCTATTTTTGCAGAGGTAACCCGGCCTTGTGTTGGCAGAGATCCGGTTAGGTTCTCGGGTCGTCTTTTCCAGGGGCGTACCCATCGTGGCATAGGAAGTTCCTTAGCCTGACCATTTGTTGGAAATCCAAAGAAACAATACGAGCCTTGTACGGTTTTAGTTGTAGAACCTGCCATCTAATATGGTAGCTATAGTAGACATACTATAATGGTACCTATGTCGGCTAAGATTTATATTCTACTTTCGAAATGTTTTCTACACTATGCACTAATAATAATATCAAAAAGAATTTGATTTTTGCGTAGTAAGCATCTTTGACTATCATAAGGAGAAATCTTCTCCAATTCTGCGTTTGCATTGTGTGTGTGGCAGGAGGCCTTATGGTAGTTTCATTTTCAAAAGCATTGCGAAATTGACTTTAAAATCTTCCTGTTGACTGTTTTATAAACAACTGTTTTACGATCTCACACCAGTCACCATGACTGACTCGGAGTTTATTGTTTCCCTTCTAAACTCTGGGTGCCCACCAATTTCCACACGGGCAGTCTAGAGTTATGTTATCAGGATATTCTGGATATTCTGGAGCTTTGGAAGCAAGCTGGATGGCGAGACGTAGTATTTGTATCTGATATTAATTATTCCGCTGTGTATTATGTATGAGGACAGTTGATATAACTGTCCATTGTTGTATTGAGTTGTATATTGACTCTGATCGCTGTATTGTATAAAAATGATAAAATTCTTTGTTTTAAAGATTACTGATTTATCTATTGTATATTGTTCCGCTGCGATATGTGAGATTCTGATATTGTTTCTGTTTCTATTGTTGTTCTGTTGTTCTTTCTTCTTCATCTTCTATTTTCTTCTTCTTCTACCTTTTTCTTCTTTCTTAAACCATCATGGTTCGTATTTCCGTTCATTTTGAGTTAATCAATGAAGATTAGTGGTTAATCAAGAGGTACGGATTTGTGGGTCTTGACAGCTGGTATCAGAGCATATGGTGAAGCGACAACCCTGCTCTGTTGGGTGTTACTCATTAGAGATAGAGTCAGTAGTACTCTAGAATGAGTTGAGTGTAATAATAGATACGAGTGCGTATTTGTTAATGAATATAAAAATGTTTTATATTGTGTTTGCTTATCCGTTGAGATGTTTGTGAATTTTGGTCGGTATGTGGGACGCCATATTATCGATAAGGATTTCTAAACACTTAAACGAGGCAAGATGACACAGTATTGTTTTAAATAGGGTGAATGAAATAATTTTACCCAAAACTATTTTTGTATAGAAAAGAAATAATTTTCTATGAATTATTCTAGTATATGGATGCTTGGTTGTTAGGAAGTAATAACAATATTGAAATATTATCATTGTTATATGAAATTGAATGAGAAATAAAATAATAACCAAAATTTTGGAGATTTGGAAAGTTTAATTCCGTTTTGATTTGAAAATGATTTTCAAAGGATTTTGGAAAAATGTTTTGAAGGAATGAAAAGCTCTAAACTCTTTTCGGTCGCTGGAAAATAACTTCGGTAATGACTGCAGCATCACCGGTGTTCATTTTTGGGTTTCCAAAAGAGGAATTGCTGCCAAATTGTTTTAAATGGAAGTTTAGAAAAATTTGGGTTTTGTTTTGGAAATTCAAAAGGATAATTTGAATTGTTTTCAAAATGGCTTTGAAATGTTGAAAAGACTCTGGAATACTATATAAAAATATTTATGAAATATTATTAAGTTGGTAACTTATACAATTTGAAATTATCAGAATAAATTTAACTTAAAGAATGAAGTTAAATCAAAGTAAATACAAGTAAATCAATTAAATGAAAGTGAGATTAAATGTTGAAACTCATTTCGAATTTGTAAGCAATGAATTGAATTGAATGATTATAAATGAAAGATAAATTAAAATTCATATGGAATTGAAACTGAATGTTGAAAACGAATTTGAATAAAATGAATTAAAATTTGTGATGAATTGGTAACTGGAACTAATTTAAAATAATCAGTTGTGAATGAAAGGGTAGCTGATGAAATTCAATATTCAGAAGTTAAACTAAATCCAAGTTAAATTGAAATTGTGAATTAAATTCAAATGGAATTTGAAATGTAAAATTTAATGAAAATGAATATGTAACTTCAATGGTAAGCTAAAACGTATAAGCAGTTTATATTGGAAATTTTGTAATTGAATGTGCAAAATAGGTTGAATGCTGTAACTAGATATACAGCTAGTAGGATACAGGTGTTATAAAGGAATTGAAATTGAATTGCAAAGATAAATTTGAATTGCTCGACAAAAGGTAAGTATTTAAATTTCTATATGAGATTTGCTGATTTCTTCTCTAGCCGCTTGGCCTTTTCTTTTCTTTTTGAAATCTGAGAGTCCATAGGGACATTTTGTAGTCGTGCCGTATTAGCCACGCAAAGGAGACGTTGGCGAAATTTTTCGAAAATTTAGGGCGTTAGAAAATTTTTGAGAAAATTTTGAATGTTTAAATTTGAATTTGAATCTAAATTTGAATTGTTAAGGAAACAATGTTGTTTTGAAACTTATAATTGAAGTTGGAAAGTTAGTTGAATTAATAACGAATCTTTAGTAGAAAGATTTGTTTTGAAAATTTGATAAAACTATTGGATTGTGAAAAATAGTAGACGAGTTAAGGACCATTTTTCCTAACTTGTAATTTCGGGACGAAATTCTTTTAAGGAGGGAAGTTTGTAACGACCCAGAATTTTGAACAAATTAAATTTAGAATATTTAATTAATTTTAAATATTTGAACGATGATTTAATTTGAATCCTCAATTATAACTTTGAATTTGACGATTAAATTATAAAATTTAATTTATTAAATGTTGAATAAAAATTTGAATCTTCAATTTTTAGCTGAAGAAAAATATTTCAAAAGCTTTTAAAATTTATATTGATAATACTGAAGATGACAGAAGCTTCCGAATCGAATTTGGGAGTGAATTGATCAGTTTTGAAATTATATTGTTTGAATCGATATTTAAAAATAGTGTTCCGGGGCGCAGTCTCGGAATTCGACGAAACCAGTTCCATTGGGTCCGTAATATTGAATTATTACCGGATTTTAATTTTCGTGTTTTTCGGAGCTGTTATGTGAACGTACGACACATAAACGCGTTGAATCTTTATCGAATTCAAATTTAAAATTTAAATTTATATTAATTAACATCAACACGTTCTCTCCTAAAATCACGCCGAAGACCACGAAATTTATCGTGCAACCCATGTTCTCCTGTCTCCCTCCATCCCTTTTTAAAAATCACCACGCAACTATCTTCAGTTCGAAATGAAAGAAAAGAACAAAAGCTATCTTCGTTCGAAGATAAAAATAATGGCTTCAGATTAAAATCATTTCGCCCTCCTCCAATTGTTTTCATTCGAATCGAAACTGTTCGAATAGGGAGCCGCGAATTATCCTCTTCAGTAAATTCAAAATTAATGGCCGCATCTTTATCTTCCACTTCCTCTTCAAAAATTCAAAACCGAAACTTTTCTCTCCCTCAGTTTCGTTCTTCGGCGCATGGCGATAGAGGAGTAGAGCAGGCAAATCGCGACTGCGACTTAGGGTGGTCGAGCATTAGGCGACGAGGCGGCGAATAGCGTGGGGTCATGGAGTTGCGAGGGGACTCGAGGCCACGGCGATGAATTGTGGATCGCATTGGCAGTTTGGGTCTAGGTCGAAGTCGAGGCTGGCATCTTTAGGGCTTGGAGTTTGTAGTGATGGCGTTTTGCTGGAAGGTGGTTGTCGCGACGTGGGTAGCTGGGAAGAAGTGGGGAGTTTTGCAGTGCTTCGCGAGGTGGGTTGCGTCGACGAAGTGACGGCGTACTCGAATTCTCGATGATGGCGTGGGCGATGTCGAGGAGATCGGGTTCGAGCTCGCGTCGCAACTGGGATATCGATTTACAGTAAGGTAATTCGATTTTCTATTTTTATTTATTTTAACGAATTTGGGTTATAAAAAAAACTGAAAATAGATACATGCATCTATGTATAAGATTTCTGGAAAAATATAGGAAGTTAACTGTGAAAATGTTAGGCAAAACAGTAAGAAATATTTTGAAAAATTAATTGTTTTGATATATATATATATATATATATATATATATATATATCTGGTTTAGGAGGTAAATTGACAGTAAAGATAAAGTTCTATTTTCAGATTTCTATTAAAATGCTGTAATACTGAAAGAAAAATGTAAAAGCAATTCTGTTTTGTATTTAATAAAATAGATATACAGTGACTAAAATATATAGTTTAAAATTTAAATTATTAGTTTAAATAAAATCATTGGTTAATGAAAATTATCAAATAGAATTATTTGTTTAGATTAAATTTTTGGTTAATTAAATTTATCAAATGAAATTTTATTAGTTCAATTTATTCGGATAATTATGAAACTTTATAATGTTTGAGATTTATATAGTAGTGAGATTTAGTTTTACAATAAAATAAAAATGTTACAAGTTTAAAAAGAAATTTTGGATATTAAAAGAAATTTGACTTTTAATTTAAATAATTACTTAATTAAGTCGTTAGTTGGAAATCAAAATTTATTGATTTATTGGTTAGTGAATTCAAATATTAATAAATTGTATAAAATATTTATACAAGGTCTGAAATGGAGAAATAAACTGGAATGGAAATGGGATGGCAAAATAAAAGCAAAGGTGAGATTTTCTCACTCGAATGAAAATTGGATTTTACAGTTATTGATTGATGATTGACTGTTTGGATGTGATATAGTATATATAGTATTATATATAGCAATATATACATATTGGCATATGTATATATTGGATTGATTTATTTCCCGCCTTGTATAGCGGATGAGACCCTATGCGCCGTTATTAAGCGGATGATTTTTTATAAATCCCATATACCATGATATTCCACCTCGAAGTGGAATTGGTATTGTGCTAACGTCTTTGGATGTAGGGAAACAGGTTGGAGGGATCCAACTGGATTCCTCACCAGTATATATTTTATTGGCAGATATTTGTTGTATATGCTGTTATCATATTGATATATGATATTGAATGTTGTGATGGACTAATTGGTGCGTTGCATCATCAGATCCAATTTTGAAAGTTAAAAATAACGATGTTGATTTTAAAAGAGATTTTTAAAGTGATTTTTGAAAAAAATACACGTTTTATTAAATTTTTGAATTGATTCATCTTAAATAAATAAACGTATAAATTTTTAGAGTTATAAAAGTTAAGATCGTTGTGAAATATAACCAAAAGGTAATTTCTTTTGAAATAAATAGTTAAGTAATTTATAAAATGATTTTAATTGGAATTTTTGAATTACTAAAACGATGTATATAAAAGATGTATAAAAATTGATATTTATAAATATAAAATATTGAAATTATAAAATGAGTTTTTATAAGTATAAGAAATGAAGAATAAATGGATTGCATAAGTGAACGAAATTTTGTATCTATAAATTATGAAGTTACAAAATAAATAGATTTTGTAAAACAAAAGATTTATAAGTGATTTACTTATAAATCGGATTTCGGCATTTTAATTGAGATTTGTGAATAAGTATGAATGGTTGATAGATGAGATTTATAAAATATACATTTTATGAATCAAAACAATGGAATTATAAAAGTAGTTCGGTTATTGTTGAAAATAAGGTTATAAATGAAATCTTATAAGTTATAAGATTTAGAAATGTGTAAAGTTTAAAGGAACGATTTCTTTTAAAATAAATGAATTATAAGTAGTTAACTTATAATATGGATGGTGGTATAAAATCTAGTTATGAATTGAATTGGTAAATAAAGAAGATTTATGAATTGAAGTTTTTATAAACAGAATTGAAATTTATAAACGTTGTTTTATAAATTCGAGATCAATTGAATTTGATAAATTAAATATAGAAGATTATTAAAGAAGATATATTCGCGATTTTGGATAGCGAATTTTTATTGAAATAAAATGTGTAGAGATGATTGAAAATTGGTTAAGTAAATTATATTCACGATTTTGGACAGTGAATATATAATTAAATAAAATGGATTTATTTTTGAAGAAGTGATATTCAAAAATGAAGTTAAACTTTTTAAAGATGTTTTAAAATGTATTATGAATCGAAAGCATAGATTTCAACATTTATTGTTGAAATAGACGTTTTCGAGAAAAAAAAGGAAATGGTGGACTATAACACTGTTGTTATAGTAAATGGTTTCCGAAAGGAGATATTTTTGTGTAGTATTAGGATTTATATATCTATCTAAATTTCGAATCCCTATACTAGTGATTTTGAGTTGTCGTAACGATGTTTTACGTAACATTCGTTTTGACTCAAATAGATCTCCTTAAAGAATGAAATTTATACTTAATTTTGATTTAAGTATATCGAATATTTTCTAAGTGTTGAAAATAAATGATTTGTGAATTACTTATTATTAAATAAATATGGAAATATTTTTCCAATATGAAATGAACGTTTTGAGAATTTATCTTCTTAAAGATAAATTGAAAGTGAATATTTGAAATCGATTAAAAATCATATATCTGTAGATATTTTGAAATATAAATTCACTATGGAATTTATAAAAGAAATGGGAATGCGTTTTGAAAATAAATATTGATTTATTTTGAAGTGTGGAAATTTTATATCTAGTAAAGATATTTTTGAAGATAAAATAATTTGGGAAAATTATTTGGAATCTGATGATGTTGCGCATCTTTATTGATAGTTAAATAACCGACTATCAATAATTACCTTTGAATAGGTATTTGTTGTGAATTGGATGAATTTGAATGCCACACTTATTTTTGAATAAGCGCTCACTATTCGGGTTAGCCGGGAAAGGACCATGGGGTCGTATAACCCATTCCGAATATGTGATACGTCGTTATGAATTGCATTTGATGACCGGTGTTGAAGACCGGATATTTTTGAAAACGGAAGGATTACCGTCGAGTTACTCTACATCGACTGATCTTCGATTTAGAGGTTTTATCACCCTTAGTGACGGGAAGTCCGGACGTGATTGAAAATTATCCAGAAATTGCTAGGGCTTCGTGAGAAGTGCCTTCGGTTCTGTTCGATCCCGGAACAGACTTGTATGGATTGTGTGTCTGACATTACAAATTGAGATATAAAGATGATTTCTTTCAAATACATTTCTGTTGGTGGCGGAGAATTTATTCTCTTAGCTTAACACCCTTCTCTGAGACGTACGAGCTCAGAGGTTATGTAGTTGAAATTTATCAGCGATATATTCCCAATTTGGTAATGTGACATGCTGAGTGTTGCTGTGAAATGATCAGTGTTTGATCATTTGTGATATGATCATTTGTTTGATCATTTATCTTTGTGATCATAGGTTGATCATTTTTTTTGACCCGAAGCATGGCTTTGTGACAAAGCGTAGCTTTGTGGACGAGACTTCGTCGAGCCTCACACCCCGGAAATGGTCAAAACAGGAAAGATGCAGCAAGGTTCTAGGGAGTAGCGCCCCTTAGTGTATGTCATTCCTTCTGGATAAAGGTGGTATCATGGTATGGAGCCCAGATACTTAACCTCTGTAGATGCTGCGAGTTTATTACTTTGTGGTAGTTGGAAATCGAGGATCCTCGGGAAGATCGGGGGATGGCATACGCGTGTTAGTAGTTACCTATTTTTGCAGAGGTAACTCGGCCTTGTGTTGGCAGAGATCTGGTTAGGTTCTCGGGTCGTATTTTCCAGGGGCGTACCCATCGTGGCATAGGAAGTTCCTTAGCCTGACCATTTGTTGGAAATCCAAAGAAACAATACGAGCCTTGTACGGTTTTAGTTGTAGAACCTGCCATCCAATATGGTAGCTATAGTAGACATACTATAATGGTACCTATGTCGGCTAAGATTTATATTCTACTTTCGAAATGTTTTCTACACTATGCACTAATAATAATATCAAAAAGAATTTGATTTTTGCGTAGTAAGCATCTTTGACTATCATAAGGATAAATCTTCTCCAATTCTGTGTTTGCATTGTGTGTGTGGCAGGAGGCCTTATGGTAGTTTCATTTTCAAAAGCATTGCGAAATTGACTTTAAAATCTTCCTGTTGATTGTTTTAAAAACAACTGTTTTACGATCTCACACCAGTCACCATGACTGACTCGGAGTTTATTGTTTCCCTTCTAAACTCTGGGTGCCCACCAATTTCCACACGGGCAGTCTAGAGTTATGTTATCAGGATATTCTGGATATTCTGGAGCTTTGGAAGCAAGCTGGATGGTGAGACGTAGTATTTGTATCTGATATTAATTATTCCGCTGTGTATTCTGTATGAGGACAAGTTGATATAACTGTCCATTGTTGTATTGAGTTGTATATTGACTCTGACTGATGTATTGTATAAAACTGATAAAATTCTTTGTTTAAAAGATTACTGATTTATCTATTGTATATTGTTCCGCTGCGATATGTGAGATTCTGATATTGTTTCTGTTTCTATTGTTGTTCTGTTGTTCTTTCTTCTTCATCTTCTATTTTCTTTTTCTTCTACCTTTTTCTTCTTTCTTAAACCATCATGGTTCGTATTTCCGTTCATTTTGAGTTAATCAATGGAGATTAGTGGTTAATCAAGAGGTACGGATTTGCGGGTCTTGACATTTTTCCACAGATTTACCTTGGAGGAGCTTGGAGTAGGTGGCTTCATCGATAGCTAGTTATTTTTCATGTTTCCGCTATATTATATGTATATTGTATCAATTAGGTAGGGATAGGCTGTTATAACCGTCCTAGGCTAGAATTTGTATTAGTATGACTCTAGTGTAACATTTTGAAATGACTTCGTAATATATTATGTTGAGTATTATATATGTTCTGTTGCATTATGAGATTCTATGTTGTTTAGTTTCTTCCCTTCTATCTTTTCTTTCTTTCACCCCTAATGACTTGTCTTTCGGACGAATAAATAATTGGCACATGAATTACAAGGATGTAATAAGTGTCATCTTTGGTAATAAGAAAGGCGGTTCGTTACAATTAGGGTATAAATTTTGTGTGGAAGAAAAAATTAATTGATATAAGCGCCATCTATGATGCCCGATTCATGCATAAAATGACACGGACATCGCAGTTCTCGCAGACGGTGGGTCGTTTTAAGGTAAAATATAAAACAAATCATAGAGCTATCTACGGTATTCTACACTTTATGAAACTCACAACGGAAGGAATAGAATATAATAGTAATCAATAATACAATAATCTCAAACGAACAAAATAATACGGTACCAAATATATTTCACTTATATCATTTCTCTATCACCGAGTAACATAAACAGCCAAATGTTGGGGAATAACTGAGATAAAATAGTAGATAGCTAATAGACAAATAAATGCACGTTCCCGTCGCACCATCACGCCTCCAAGTCACCACCAGTTATATTTATCGACCTATCAGAGTATAACTAAAAAGGAAAAATAATAGAGGTAGTCAGATAAACGTTTGGTGAGTGAAACGCATCATATAAGTGTATAATACTAATAAGCTAGTAAAAGAACAATTAGGCTCAAAAACCATACCTTACATTAAAAACCTAAGTATTCGGTTTTCCGGCATCCGTTTGTTCGGCAGTCGATACAGTGGACGTATTGATGTCGATATTCGAAAGTCGAAGAATCGGGTCCTTACATTAATTTTATAAATAATTATTATTAATACTATATTCTATTCCATATTTTGCTACAATGTTCTTCCATTGCGACCACCTTTCTAAAGCCTGATCGATGTCGCTTCACCGTTAAATTGTCGTTGCAATAGGGAACAATTGCCAAATCGGACACCACCAATAAGCTTCCCACACCTTGTGTGATGACCCGCAAGCCCGTACCCCTTGAATTGACATTAATCTCCATCAAATCAACTCAAGAAGAACGGAAATACGAACCATTTGGGTTAAAGAAGAAAGAGGTAGAAGAAGAAAATAGAAATAACATCAGAATCTAACAATCGCAGCGGAATAAAATATAATAGATAATAACTGATCCTTTACACAAAAGAAACTATATCTGTTTTATACATTACATCATCAAAGTACAATACAATCAGAATCAAATACTGGACAGTTATATTAACTTGTCCCACAAACAGAATACACAATATACACAACACAGCGGAATATACATCAAGTACGAGTGATACGTCTCGCCATCCAGCTCATCTCCTGAGCTCCACAGCATCCTATCCTGTATCTGTAATACTCGGTCTGACTCGAGCATTATAATAAAATAACACCCGAGTCAGTCTGGAAAACCAGCATGAGAAAACACACTCAATTGGATTATTAAAGTTTTCCAAACCCTTTGAAATCAAAAGCATCTCGTAAGACCACGCCACAAATAAACATGTCGGGTTTTTACCTTACGATAGCCAAAACACTTTTTATCAAATCCGTCTGATATTATAATAGTGTCTAAAGAAAGTAAAATAGAATCTAGCTGAAATGCTTGCATCTCACGTTTCAGCAATAGTTGGGCACAATCAAAATCGTACAGGCGCGTAGGGAGAATGGATTTCCATCAATGACTAGGCACTGGAGTACCACCTGTCACAGTACCTGGTCTAGAGAAGCGTACCGAGGACCACGCCCGATCCCCTGCAACACAAGACCGGAACTACCTAAGGATAATTCCGAGCAAGGTCACCCCACGGTTGGGATAAGCAACCGCACCACTAAGCCGAAATAAAAGGGACATCTAGACAGGGATGACCTCACCCTAATGGGAGCTACCCACATAGCCTTGCTGCATAACCCCTGATTTTCAGTCATTCCCGGTTGATGAGGTTCGAGGCTATGCGTTACCTTTTTAGAACATGTTACTTAGAATGCCCACCGTCCACCTGACGATGTTCCGAAAGCATTCATCCATACAAGTCCGTCCCGGGTTCGAACGAAACCGAAAGCACTATTCCTACTACATCCATTTTGGAGTCACCCTCGGGATTAGTAGCGACTAGCCCTTGCACTTCACTGCTCCATCTTCAACTCCAAACACGTCTTCCTCATGAAAACGTACAAACTGGATCGAAGTGGTTTTCGGAAAATAAATCCCGATCCCGGTCCCTTTGAAACGATCAGCGCATTGGCCAATATTGATAGTTGGTTATTTAACTATCAACTAACATCCACAAAACATCCAACAAACATAAATAATTTCCCAAATTATTTATTAACCTAAAAATATCTTCGCAAGATATATTTCCCCTTTTCAACCCTTTGAAAACAGTTTCAAACCATCTTCCTCTCACGGAATAAATTTCCTAATATTTTCTATTTCCACTGATATCACCAAGTACAAATACTTAGACTTTAAAATCATTTAAAACACTTAATTATAGAATATACTTTTAAACATTTAGATTTAAAACTTCTTTAATACTTTATTTTAAAAAAAATATACACTTTAAGAATATTTAAAATAAAGCTACCTTATAAAATATAAAACTAAATTTTTATCTTTTCAAACATAATACCAATTAACCTTTAAATAATTACTACTAAACTAGAGTTGAAAAATACTTACTTTAACATTTAAACATTTAAAAGTAATAAATTTTCTAAAACATATTTTTAAAACGGCTTTAAACTATTACTTATATTTAAAATTTTGCTTTGAAAACTTACTTGGCTATCCAAGGAAATACACTTCTCTTTCACACCTTTTAAAAATAAATCACTATTTATTTTTAAAACAAATTTACCCATTCCTTTAATAAATTCCCACTGTGAATTTATTCTTTCAAATATCCACTAATATATTACTTTACCTTTATAAACCTAGTTTATAAATTCCATAGTCTCACTTCTCTTTTAAAATCCCACTATTATACACTTAAATCAATTTCAAATTTGATTTCCAAATTTCTTGATTTTGAAATAAACTCCTTTACTTACTCAATTTTATTCAAATCCGTTAACTTCAGATTTAGTTTCTTCATTATGATTAAAATCTTTTTAACTGGAAATACCAATTTCAGATTTCCCCAAATTCCTTCTTTATCCTTTTAAATAAATTCAAACCTTGAATTTAAATAATAAATTCTTTATTTCCTGCTATAATATCACTTAAGTTTAAAATTTCATATTTCTCTGTTTATTTAAAATTCCCTTTCCTATACTCGGAATTTATTTAACAGAATTTAAAAATCACTTTTATCCTTTCCCAATTCATTCTTTGATTTATTTAAATTCTCTATAATTATTTTACTTAAAAATTCTCTCTTATATTTTCTTTTTCAAAAATCCAATTCTATATATTTTGATAACTCAATATACCGAAAGGTATATCCAATCAAACACAGCATCCAACATTTCAATTATCATTATAATTCATCACAGAATATCAACTAATCATATCACAGAATTATTAGAACAAACTAAATTTTTTGAGGAATCCAGTTGGATCCCTCCAACCTGTTTCCCTGCATCCACAAATGTTAGCTCAATATAAAATACCAATTCCACTTCGAGGTGGAATATCGCGGTATATGGGTTTATAAAATATCATCCGCTATTATGCGGCGCATAGGGTCTCATCCGCTATTTAATGCGGGAAATCAATCACTCCAATATATATATATATATACTATATACTACTATATAATATACCACATCCAATCAATTCAATCATTCAACCAAATATTTAAATTTAACCATTTAAATTTAAATAGCAATCCAGAAGAGTGAGATTAACTCACCTTTGATTTTAATATGCAGTCCATTTCCATTTCGGCTTGATTTCTCCACAATTTTGACCTTGTATAAACAATTTACGATTTATTAACATTTGAATTAATCGAATAATTTATTTTCTTTTAATAATTTTAATTTACTAATGATTTAGTTTAAACTAAAAATTTCCTTTAAAATTTTTTTGAGTTGCTAAAATAATTAAAATAAGTTAGTTAAACGAGTTAATCGCCATAATTCATTACTTTAAAATGAACTAGTAATATTTAAAATGTAGAGATGTATATTTATTTTATTTGGAAACTATACCCAAAAAATAATTTATATAGGTTAAAAATCTGATTTTTATATAACTTTCAACATTTTAAAATCCTTATTATTTTTTTTCCAAATCTTATATAAGCTTTCCTGCTTTACCGCATACCCATATATCTATATATATATATATTATTATTAAATTTTGAAATATGTAAGTTGTATATATATACTTTAATAAAAATAGAAATCTGATTTTATATAACTCGCCCAGTATTTAAAATCACTATTTTCTTCAGTTTATTACACTTATTAAACAGTATATTTTTTTTTCTCTAAACCTTACTGTATATGTATATCAGTATATATATTTATAATCTGAAGTTTAAAACTTACTGTAATTTAAAATAAAATTTTCTACATGTTTTTAAAATTGACAAGAAAATCATATATGTGTTTTCAATGAATAATTACATCGAGGAATCAACAGCAAAAACCTCACCTCGACCCTGTCGCGTCGCCGAAGACCAGACGTCGCCTTCCCCTGCTCGACTTTCCACGGTGCCACCTCGTGTGCCCCACGCGACCCACATACACGCAAACCTGGGTCATGAAACCCTCACCTTGGCTTCGATCCTTGCCGTGCCTCCACCCTTCAGCAAGCGCCGCCCCCTCGAGTTGCTTGAACCGCCGCTGTTCTCGATCGATTCGAAATCGAATCGATTTCTCTTTTTAGGCTTTTTTTATATACGAATCGATCTCGTTCTGAAAGAATTAGAGGCGGGTTGGGTTTTAATTTGAGAAGAGGGGTTTTCGATTTTATTTCATCCATTATATTAGATTTTTGAACGAGGGTTTTCTTCTTATCATCTTTCTTTTATTTTATTTTTTTCCAGCTTTTAACGAAAAGAAGGGAAGAAGATGCGTGATCTAAGGAGGGTAGCGTGCTGTAATAAACTTGCTACAGTGGCTGGAAAGAAGGAAAAGTCTGGACGTGAAAGGAACTTGACCAGTCAACTATATGTAAGTATTCAATTTTTTTTAAACGACCCGAAATCGTAACTGAAATTTTTTGACATCCTATCAAGGCAAGCCGCCAGGCGTTTATAATGTTATACCCCTATTCCGAACGCAATGGAAAAGGTTTCGAGTCCTATTTCGATCGTATGGAGAAGATAGCTTTTTGGACCCAGTTATTATATTGAATTCGATATAAATTTTAGCGCGTTTATATGTCGTACGCTCACACAACAACTTCAATCACTACGAAACTTGAAATCCGATAATAATATAATATTACGGACCCAATGGAACTAGTTTCGTCGAATTTCGAGACTATGCCTCAGAAGGCTATTTTAAATATCGATTTAAACGATATATTTTGAAAACTTAACAAATCACTTCCAAACTCAAATTAAAAACCTCTATTATCTCCAGTATCATAAATATAAATTTTCCATCCTTTGAAATATTTTTAACCGGCTTAAAACTGAAGATTAAATATTTCACTCAACTTCAATAATTAAATTTAATAATTTAATTACCAAATTCATAATGATATTTGAAATTCAAGTTAAACATTAACTTTTAAATATTTAATATCAATTAAATATTCTCATTTCAAATATCCAGAATTCCGAGTCGTCACATTCCTCCCCCGTTAAAAGAATTTCGTCCCCGAAATTACTAGTTAGGAAGAATGATTCAATCCCCGTTAACTATTTTCTCAAATCCAAATAGTTTCAAACAACTTTCCAAAATAATCTTTTATATTGAAGACACACTGACCCTCTTACTAACTTTCCAGCTTATCCATTAGTTCCAAAAAATATTACTTACTTATCAATTCAAATTTTAATTTGAAACTAAAATTTTGAATTATCAAAATTTTCTCAAAATTTTTCTAACTCACTAAATTTTCGAAAAATTCGCCAGCGTCTCCTTTGCGCGGCTAGCTCGGTACAACTACAAAATGCCTCT
Source organism: Allium fistulosum (assembly GCA_030737815.1). Classification (NCBI taxonomy): domain Eukaryota; kingdom Viridiplantae; phylum Streptophyta; class Magnoliopsida; order Asparagales; family Amaryllidaceae; genus Allium; species Allium fistulosum. The sequence continues at coordinate 533,233,374 of CM060904.1, forward strand.
ACGGGCCCCCAAATTTCAAAAGAAAACAAAAAGCCAAGTGGCTAGACAAGAAAATCATCAAATTTCATACAGAAATTTAACCACATACCTTTTGTCGGGCCATTAAATTTTATCTTTTGAAATCAAAAATCCCAATTTCCGTTTTGCTTTTAAATACCGGTATCCTACTTAGCAATAATATCCAATCACATAATCCAAAATCATTTTATTCACTTCCTTTCAAAATTTTCAATATCCACTTTACTTTAGCCCGTACGATGCACATATATCATCCGTACGCAATACCAAATCCGATCGCTTACTCGATCACACAATTTCACTTCCGAACTAGTATCGTCCACCCGACTTCCTAGTGCGGACTCAGATCTGGTTTCTTGATCAGAAACCGTCATCCTCCTTGCATAGCCACAAACTATGATAGAGAATATCCCGAATCAATCAAAATCCATATCCAGGGTTCGCCATCGAAAATGGAGTGAAAAATCCTAACTCGGATCGGTATAATTACCTCGAAATTCTGTGCTCGAATCTTGATCAAATCACTATGCAAATAAAATAATATACGTACATCCTACGTATTTATCCTAATTGATTATTGACCATATCAATTTTCTCTTTTATTCACATTCATTTTGATTGCTATTCACTTATTCACAATTTTCCCTTGTCACGACTTTCAGTTTTAATCTTCATTCAATTATTCACTTAGTATATTTCCAATACCAATTTACTTAAGAATTTCATCCTTTCATTTCTTAAGTTCGGTATAAATATTTTATATACTTCTTAAATTTATTTTTTTACTTCACTATTGAAGTTTATATCCATTTCTATTCACTTTGCCTTCACCATTCCATTGAATTCAATTTGCTTCAATTTACAAATTATTTCAAATCTAAATACTTTTTCCCAATTTTCATTCAGATTTTCTTTTTCAATTTTACTTGAATTCAATTCATCTCCAACCTCTGAATAATGAATTTTATTTACTTTATCTCAAATTCCAATTTTTATTAACCATTTCCTTTTATTAGTTTCACTTACTAATTTATTCAAAATCTCAAATAAAAGTTTATTTGCAAACTTTTTCTTCCTATAGTTTCTTCGAACAATTTCTTCGATTTCCCCTTACTTTACATACACAAATTTAAATTAGATTTCAATATTCAGTTTCAATTCTCTTTGCTTACCAATTTTAAAATCATTTGTCGTCAGTGAAAATTTTAAAAAAAATTTCTAACTCCCAAAATTTCTGAAATTTTTTGGCAGAGTCCCCTTTGTACGGAGGAGCTTTTGCAGTTTTACAAAAGATATAAATATATATACATCGACCCACACGGTCGGAAAAAAAAACAATTATTTTTATTGCGTAGGCGTACCTCTATTTAACATTTTTAAGCAAGCGGCTTATTTTTTTTATCACTTTGCACGACCCTATCCAGCCAAACGGCTTCCCTGAACCTGTACTTACTCAATTTAAACATGTAAGTACTAAATATATGAAATTTATTAACATTTCACTTACTTTCAATAGCTAAACACATGCTTTTCATAAGCAACATACACCAAACACTTTCCATAAGCAAATTATATGATTTCAAAACTAATTCAATTGCTTTCAATCAATTCATATGCCATTTCATTCAATTTTAAGGGTTTTTAATTCAATTTCTTACATTCAATTCATTTTTAATCCAAACAAACTCATATTCATTCCAATTGATTCCAAAATAAATTTTATTTGCCTTTATCAATTCATAGAATTTATTTAATCTCGTTCTCGTCAAACGACAATTTATTTCTACGCAATCCGACTATATTCATGCGAATAAATAATTACTTAAGCTTAAAACCATTTTAAATTTATTCACAATCCATACATTCTCATTTTCACTACATTTTAAATTTTAATCCATTCATTCGCATCTCATTTTATTAACCAAACTAGTTTCATTCAAAACCATTTCATAAATCTCGACAACAACCATTTAAATTTTATTTCCACTCTTTTGGATTTTATTTGCAATTCAAACCATTTCTGTTTTAATCCAACTTCATTTCATTTCACCATATTTCAATCATATTCAATTCACTTAACACTTCCAAGTTGAATTTTATTTATAACTCAAGTTTAACTTCATTAACTTTTTTACAAGTAAATTTCATCCTAGGAAATTTTCAAACTTTATAAATTTCCAAACCTGTTTATAATCCATAAACATTTTTAGTTAAACCTCCAGAGTTTAAACCATTACTTAGATACTCAAGAACATTTTAAACCAATTCCAGGGTCTTTAATAATCACTTAAGTACTTCAATATTTATTTGAAATCAATTATATCCAAAATTCTTTGGTAAATTCAATTATCTCTTTGAATTTCAAAACCAAACCCAGTTTTGCAAACAATTCCAATTTAAAACAATTTGGTAGCAATTTCTCTCTTGGAAACTCAAAAATGAACGTCGATGATGCTGTAGTCATCACCGAAGTTATTTTCCAGCGACCGAAGGAGTTCCATGCTTTTATCACTAGAAACATTTTCAAATATTATTAAATTCCAAATCTCTCCAGACTTTAAATCCAATTCAAAAATATTTCCGAAATAATATCACCATTATTTCTCCCAAACTTTTGAAAACCATTTTCAACTCAAAGGAATTTAAACTTCCCAAAATTCCAAATTTCAAATCCATCCAATTTATATTCAAACATTACTCTGGAATTTTTATTTCCAATTATAAACTATATTTATAGTTCACATTTACAAATTTTATTTGTATATGAATTTATTTCTTCACTTTTAGTTATGATTTTATTTTCTATATCCAGCTTCCACTTAACAATGATAATGATTTAATATTATCATCTTCTAACAACCAAGCAACCATATATACTTATAATAATTTACGAAAAATTATTCCTTTTTATATACAAAATAATTTAGGTAAAATTATTTCATTTACTCTATTTTTAAAACAATACTGTGTCGGTTTATCTTGTTAAGAGTTTAGAAATTTCTATCGATGACATGGCGTCCCACATATCGACCAGAATTTATAAACACTCAACAGATAAGTCAACACAATATAAATTTTTTTATTCACTAACAAATACGCACTCATATCTATTAATACACTCAAACTCATTCTAGAGTACTATGGACTGTATTTCAAATCAGTAATTCCCACCAGAGCCAAGGTTATCGCCAACCTTCAGCTTTGATACCAACTGTGATGACCCGCAAGCCCGTACCTTTGGAATTGACATTAATCTCCATCAAATCAACTCAAGAAGAACGGAAATACAAACCATTTGGGTTAAAGAAGAAAGAGGTAGAAGAAGAAAATAGAAAGAACATCAGAATCTAACCATCGCAGCGGGATAAAATATAATAGATAATAACTGATCCTTTACACAAAAGAAACTATATCTGTTTTATACATTACAACATCAGAGTACAATACAATCAAAATCAAATACAGGACAGTTATATTAACTTGTCCCACAAACAGAATACATAGTATACACAACACAGCGGAATATACATCAAGTACGAGTGATACGTCTCGCCATCCAGCTCGTCTCCTAAGCTCCACAACATCCTATCTTGTATCTGTAATACTCGGTCTGACCCGAGCATTATAATAAAATAACACCCGAGTCAGTCTGGAAAACCAGCGTGAGAAAACACACTCAATTGGATTATTAAAGTTTTCCAAACCCTTTGAAATCAAAAGCATCTTGTAAGACCACGCCACAAATAAACATGTCGGGTTTTTACCTTACGATAGCCAAAACACTTTTTATCAAATCCGTTTGATATTATAATAGTGTATATAGAAAGTAAAATAGAATCTAGCTGAAATGCTTGCATCTCATGTTTCAGCAATAGTTTGGCACAATCAAAACCGTACAGGCGCGTAGGGAGAATGGATTTCCATCAATGAATAGGCACTGGGGTACCATCTGTCACAGTACCTGGTCTAGAGAAGCGTACCGAGGACCACGCCCGATCCCCTGCAACACAAGACCGGAACTACCTAAGGGTAATTCCGAGCAAGATCACCCCACGGTTGGGATCAGCAACCGCACCACTAAGCCGAAATAAAAGGGACATCTAGACAGGGATGACCTCACCCTAATGGGCGCTACCCACATAGCCTTGCTACATAACCCCTGATTTTCAGTCATTCTCGGTTGATGAGGTTCGAGGCTATGCGTTACCTTTTTAGAACATGTTACTTAGAATGCCCATCGTCCACCTGACGATGTTCCGAAAGCATTCATCCATACAAGTCCGTCCCGAGATCGAACGGAACCGAAGGCACTATTCCTACTACATCCATTTTGGAGTCACCCTCAGGATTAGTAGCGACTAGCCCTTGCACTTCACTGCTCCATCTTCGACTCCAAACACGTCTTCCTCATGAAAACGTACAAATCGGATCGAAGTGGTTTTTGGAAAATAAATCCCGATCCCGGTCTCTTCGAAACGATCGGCGCATTGGCCAATATTGATAGTAGGTTATTTAACTATCAACTAACATCCACAAAACATCCAACAAACATAAATAATTTCCCAAATTATTTATTAACCTCAAAATATCTTCGCAAGATATATTTCAACTTTTAAACCCTTTGAAAACAGTTTCAAACCATCTTCCTCTCACGGAATAAATTTCCCAATATTTTCTATTTCCACTGAAATCACCAAGTACAAATACTTAGACTTTAAAATCATTTAAAACACTTAATTATAGAATATACTTTTAAACATTTAGATTTAAAACTACATTAATACTTTATTTTAAAAAAAAATATACACTTTAAGAATATTTAAAATAAAGCTACCTTATAAAATATAAAACTAAATTTTTATCTTTTCAAACATAATACCATCTAACCTTTAAATAATTACCGCTAAAATAGATTTGAAAAATACTAACTTTAAAATTTAAACATTTAAAAATAATAAATTTTATAAAACATATTTTTAAAACGGCTTTAAACTATTACTTATATTTAAATATTTGCTTTGAAAACGTACTTGGCTATCCAGGGAAATACACTTCTCTTTCACACCTTTTAAAAATAAATCACTATTTATTTTTAAAACAAATTTACCCATTCTTTTAATAAATTCCCATCGTGAATTTATTCTTTCAAATATCCACCGATATATTACTTCACCTTTATAAACCCAGTTTATAAATTCCATATTCTTACTTCTCTTTTAAAATCCCACTTTTATACACTTAAATCAATTTTAAATTTGATTTCCTAATTTCTCCATTTTGAAATAAACTCCTTTACTTACTCAATTTTATTCAAATCCGTTAACTTCGGATTTTGTTTCTTCATTATGATTAAAATCTTTTTAACTGAAAATACCAATTTTATATTTACCAAAATTCCTTCTTTATCCTTTTAAATAAATTCAAACCTTGAATTTAAATAATAAATTCTTTATTTCCTGATATAATATCACTTAAGTTTAAAATTTCATATTTCTCTGTTTATTTAAAATTCCCTTTCCTATACTCGGAATTTATTTAACAGAATTTAAAAAACACTTTTATCCTTTCCCAATTCATTTTTTGATTTATTTAACTCTATAATTATTTTAGTTAAAAATTCTCTCTTATATGTTCTTTTTCAAAAATCCAATTCTATATATTTTGATAACTTAGTATACCGAAAGGTATATCCAATCAAACACAACATCCAACATTTCAATTATCAATATAATTCATCACAGAATATCAACTAATCATATCACAGAATTATTAGAACAAACTAAAAATTTTAAGGAATCTAGTTGGATTCCTCCAACCTGTTTCCCTACATCCACAGATGTTAGCACAATATAAAATACCAATTCCACTTCGAGGTGGAATATCGCAGTATATGGGTTTATAAAATATTATCCGCTATTATGCGGCGCATAGGGTCTCATCCGCTATTTAATGCGGGAAATCAATCACTCCAATATATATATATATATATATATACTACTATATAATATACCACATCCAATCAATTCAATCATTCAACCAAATATTTAAATTTAACCATTTAAATTTAAATAGCAATCCAGAAGAGTGAGATTAACTCACCTTTGATTTTAATATGCAGTCCATTTCCATTCTGGCTTGATTTCTCCACAATTTTGACCTTGTATAAACAATTTACGATTTATTAACATTTGAATTAATCGAACAATTTATTTTCTTTTAATAATGTTAATTTACTAATGATTTAGTTTAAACTAAAAATTTCCTTTAAAAATCTTTTGAGTTGCTAAAATAATTAAAATAAGTTAGTTAAACGAGTTAATTACCATAATTCATTATTTTAAAATGAACTAGTAATATTTAAAATGTAGAGATGTGTATTTATTTTATTATGAAACTATACCCATAAAAATAATTTATATAGGTTAAAAATCTGATTTTTATATAACTTTCAACATTTTAAAATCCTTATTATTATTTTTTTCCAAATCTTATATAAGCTTTCCTGCTCTCCTCTACGCACCTATGCTTCACAATCGTCGTATCATCATCGTTTCATCGTTGAATCAAAATGAACAGTCCACGTTTACCACTGTGGCATTTTTTGATAATCCGTACACTCAGTCGACGAATGAACACTACCAGTGGATTCATGTTGTTGAGAACTACATTTTTGATATATAATATATCTGCTTTGGAAAACTTATATATTTTGCACTTTTTAATTAGAAAAAGATTAACTTTTGCTAATTACAATCGATTAAAAATTATATTTTTGACTATCTAGCGATGGCGTACTACATCCTAATCAAGTATATATAAAAAAATCAATTTTTAATTATTAGTTTGATCATTTATAAATTTTATTTAAAATCATAAGGGATGAATTACTACGTCTTATCAATACATACACAAATATGATGAATCACACTCATCGATCAGCTGTGCGTCTTTTATGATCCGAGATGAATCCTCCTCCTTCTTCAATGTCTAGATTTTCCTTACCTTTGAAAATGCCAAATTTATCGATAGCTTTGGTATATTTGCACAGCACTTTTTGCGGTGATCGGTTTTATATTTATTTTATTTGGATTAGATTCGATATGAAGTTGGTCTGAATTTGTTTGAAGATAAGAAGAAGAAGATAAAGACTGGTGGTAAGATGTTTAGGCTTATGTAGGAATATATAATATGGTATAACTTTATATTTATAGGTTGAAATAACTCTTGTTTAGGCCAAAATTTTGAAATTAATATATTACGAAAACGCCACTGGGTTTGACTTCTTTTAATTTCTAGCCCGTTTAACCAAATTCAATAAATTATATTTGTTTTATGACTGTAAATGGTATTCTGGACACAATGGGATAGATCCTAATGCCTAATTTCAGCTTTTGTAGAAATTTACTATTTTGCCTCCTTATGTGAAACTACGATTTTACTCTTTTTAATTTAATTATTTAATTTTGTAAAGTTACAGGGTTTTGCATTCTCCCCTTCTTAATGAATTTCATCCCTAAAATTCTAAAAGATGGATAATGCAACTCGCTTTACATCATACAAACATACAAAATAGACATAGGTACATCCATCTAGCATTCATTATACAGTACAAGCAAAAATACAACCAAGAATATATATATATATATATAGTACAAGTGAGATAAAATATGATGATATGATACGAGATGAGTGAAAATGCAACTAAATTGGCCTCCTATATGAATGCAAATGAAATGCACTCAATATGTATGCAAAGATCCTAGTATATGCAAATATACATATATTTCTATATGCATCCATACCTCCATATGTAACATCCATATCAAATTACAAGAAAAAAAGTCCATAAACATAGCAGTAAACACATATATGAAGAAACAATATCTATATATAATTATCTAGTGTGTGTGTACATATATATTATCTAGTATAAATTAAAACAGCTAAATATGGGTATCTATCCTAGGTTGGAATGTATATAAATATAAGCCAACATGGTATAAACTAAACCGTTATAATCCAAACAAAGCAACCATAACAACCAAAACAAATCATAAGGATGTGCATACAACCAATCTTAGTAGCCCATACATACATGTCTATGTCAGTTAGCTAACTAAATCAACCACACAAACAAACAATGATTTAATGAGCAAACGGACCTACAAACTAACTAAAAAAGGAACTTATTAGAAAAGTGCTCGTAATAGGAAACTCGGATTCTCTCCTAAAGCTCCATCATACTCCTATCCAAACCTTTTCCTCACTATACTTTGACCAACTTTATTTCCTCAATTTTATGTTGTATCACATCAAGTCCTAATATGTGAATACACCTAAGGAGTATTCTAGACTTCGTCTCTACATTCACCTCATAAACCAACTAAGCTCTACAATAACTGCTAAACCATCAACATACATTCGCAGATGGGATGAATAGAAAACGTGTGAAAAGCTACCAACTTTTCAAGAACCCACTCAATGTGTTGACTTCCCTACTCTCTACACAACCGGGAAAGGCCCAACAACTTATGGCGCTAGCTTTCCCATATAAAATATCTTGATAATGAGTCCTTTACCTACCTAGCTATCCACTATAAACTCTTAATGCGTGCATATCCTATGCAATTATCATTTCTTTGTTTATCACTGAGGTGTCTATAATCATATAATATCTGATTATAGCTTTGCACTACTGGCATATCTCCATCGTCAAATACCTTGCAACAAACCCTTCTTTGTATCCTTTGCCATATCACACTAAACTCCTTCTATAAGTCTGTAGGGATGACAATACGATAATAGATGGTGTCTCTCTTTTAAGTGAACTAACATATTGGATTCTTAGGTGAACCCCATACTCCATCATCATTTAATTTATAAGCATCACAAATGAGTGATGCCTTAATTTCGGTGAACATAGTATTATTAAAATGAACTCATAGATTAGACTGTGCACTTTTCACTTATTTTTTATGTGTATCGAGCGCTAAAAATAAGTTATGTGCAAAAGGTCATCATTCGTAAAATTTACTTCATAAGATAGTTCTTTCAATCCAAGTGATGACTGAAAAGAACTAATCTTACCTCTTAGTCAATTTTTTTCCAAATTGCCAAATCTCGCATTCCTTAAATATCCTTCATACCTTAGTACGTGCAAGCCAAGAGACTTACTTCGTATCTTGAAATCATACAACACTAGATACTTCAAAAATAATATTAACTCCATATTGTAACGACTTAGAAATTCAGTCATTTGAATTTGAAATATTTAGTTGATTTTAAATATTGGAAAGTTAATTTTATAAGTTAACTTGAATTTCAAATATAGCAATTTATTTGGTAATTAAATTATTGAATTTAATATTTGGAAACATTTAAAGTAATTGAAGCTTGGATTTGATTGGATAAAAATGATTTCAAAGCTTATTTAAATTCTATTGATTAAGGGTGGTGATAGTAAACTTTTATTTAGAATTAAAGGTGATTGATTTGGTTTTATAATAATTCGTTTTAAATTAATGTGTGAAAATAGTCTTCCGGGGCACTGTCTTGGATTTCGATGATACCAGTTCCATTGGGTCCGTAATGGTATATTATTATATGCCGTCGAATTTTGTGGCAATTGGACGTACTGTTTGGGCGTGCAAGATCGAAACGCGTGGAAATTAATTTCAGAAATTTATATAAATAATTGGATTGAAAAGCTATCTTTTGCATATGATTGAATTAGGTCTTGAGACTAGTTCCATTGAGCTTGGAATAGGGCTATAACATATAGAACGCCAGGCGGCATGCCTCGTTTGGAGTTTGAGAATTTTGGGCAATAAATCTTGATTTTGGTATATTAAATTAAACTACTATATATAATAACCCATACTTTTTCCCACGTCATGCATATACCTGACCCATGCCATATGCTTTTATAAAATTGTGCTTCCAAAATCAGAAAATAAAAAAAGTTTGTGTTTTTCAATTTAAAACCCTCTCTATCCAACAGCCCTTAGTCATCGCAACCAGTCGAGGCATTTTTAACCCTCGAGTTCAACTGGGAAATTGTAGAGCTCGACTTGATGAAGGGATTCAACGGAGGGATTGTTGAAATTCATGATGTGGTGGCCAAAATTGGGTCATGTTTGTGGGCGATTTGGGCTCGGGATGGGGAGAATTCTGGCATCAGCGGCGACGCGCGAGGTTGGGGGGTTGCACGAGGCGTGGCGGTGGTCGGCAAGGTCAGCGACATAATGATTGGTGTGCCATTGATGGTGGCGACATGGTCATTATATTCCTGGCTAAATGAAGTGAACGCACATGAAAGGGAAGAAAGGTAATTAGTTTAAACGTTAATTAATTTCAAGTTAATTATAATTTATTAATTCAAAAGTTCGTTAATCCATATCGAATTCATATGAGGTCCAAATCGAACGCGATGAGTTGTGTTGCAATCGTATCGACGAAGGCTATGCTATGGAGTTGAAATGGATGGATTTGGAGCTAGTAGAAATTTTGGTTAAAATTGAATGACTATTCAATTTTAATTCGAACCGGAGCGCTTTGGCGACTTCTGGAATCAATGTGAGTTAATCTCATGGTTAATCAGAAAATATTATATAGTCAACAAAATTATTTATTGGATGCATGGATATTTTATTGTTGATTATTATTGACTGTTTGGATGATTTACTAGTTTATATTGTTAGTTTGGATATATTTCTGCCCTTGGAGCGGTTAAGACTCTCACATTCCCGTGTAAGAGCGGATGATCCTTTCTGTACGAATCCTGCCTCGAAACAGTTGATTTTTTTATTATTTGATTATATACTGTATGTGATGCAGGGGGACATGTTGGAAGGATCCAACGGGATTCCACACACTGTTGATTTTATTTTTTATATAAATTGGCACATGATCTATTGGATGCCATAATCGATGACATGGATAATTTTCCCTAATTTGTGTCATGGTAACACTGGGATATATTTTTAATATTTTGAAATATTATAAAATGAAGATTTCATTTTAAAAAAGGATTTGAGCGATTTCAAAAATATATGGTTTTATAAAAATTCTTGAATTACTAAGAGAAGGAATTTAAACAAAATTAAAAGTATGATTTTTGGAGATTATAAATTAATACTTTTATAAAATAGTTTAAATAGAGATTTTTGAATTGTGGATAAAGATTTTTAAAAACTCTTAAAATAAGTTCGTCTTTTATAATAAAGGGATATAGTTCTAAAAAGAAAATAGAAATATTTTGATATAAATATTTATTGACCATTTTGTATAAAGTGATATATATATGTACACATATTATAATTTATTTACAAATGTGAAATTTATAAATGTGATAATTTATAAAAGTGATAGTTTACAAAAGAAGTGAAGATCTGTAAAATTGTATTTTTGTTAGTAAAATTATTGATTTATAAATGGTCTTTATAAATCCAAGGAAACTATTATCATTGGATAGATTGGAAAAAATAAATCAAACAGTGGATTTGTTATATGATGTGGAATGTTGTTTTAGAAAATAGTTGATTATATTTTGGAAATTGTAGTGAGGATAAATTGGGAGATGTTAAATGATATCTTATAAATAGAAAAGAAATTTATATATGTGGAAGCAACGTTGGAAACGAATTGAAATTTGTGTTTAAATTGGATCTTTATAAATAAGCGAGATTTATAAGGAGATAGAGTTTTAAATGGGGTTTTGTAAATAAAGAGATTTTATACAAAGGAAGTTCTATAAAATAAAAGGAAATTATAAATATAATTTTATAAATATGGAAACGATTATGTTGAAACTTAAGTTTGGAATTGTATAAAGGAAATATATTTATGTTATTAAATTTGTTTATTTATATTAATATTGTTTTAAGGTGGTTTATCAATATTTTAAATATTTTGAAAGGTTAATTACTTAAAATATTATGGTTTGAAACTAATTATAATCATTTATCAATAAGGTTTCAAAAATTAATTATTTTAATTTATAATAATGTTTAAGATAACTTATTATTGTTTCATTAAGAATGTTTTGAAATTATTAATTATTTTTCTTAATATGTTTTAATTACTATTTGTTTATACAGTTTATTATATAATAGTATTTTAAAATAAATGATTAGAGTTTATTTATAAACGTTCGATATTTATAAATAGAGTTATAACAGACTTGGGTTTTATAAGGGCAGTTTATAAAATGATTCAAGGGCTTAAAAAAAGGTTTTACAAGGTAAAAGTGATTTATAAATGGTTAGATATTTATAAAACAATTTTAGAAATGAGTTTATGGATTTATAAAAGGAATTTATAAAATGTTTTATGGACTTATTATAAAGGGTCATAAATTATTTTCCGAATGTATAGAGGAGTTTTATAAATGGTTCCTGAGATTTATATAATAGTTTATAAATGGTTTTAGAAATTGATAATGGAGGTTATAAATGATTTAGAATTTTTAAAAAGAGAACTTCCCTCAGCGTTGGTGAATGTACTTATACCGTTAAGGTAAGTATAGGGATATTTTCTAGATATTGAAATATAAGAGTCGTGAATGAAATCTTTTATGACGACCCACCTTTCTGATCCCTGGGAACGACACTTAATACATCCTCAGTATTCATGTGCCATTTTCAAGCATCCAAAAGATAAGCTGTCTTTTGGTAAAATAAAGAACAAAACAAGACAGAATAGATAAACCACACAGCGAAATGGTTACATATAATATAAAATGATATAGCACAAAGGTTACTTCTTATGAGGAGTCGTCAGAGTTATAAAAAAATACTATATCTAACAAATTTGCAGCTATACATTCCGACTTTACATTTTTAAGATACAAAATACACTTACATAATCATGCAGCGGAAATAAATAACTAGATAACTAAGGAACCGCCTCCTCGATCACCGTCTTTAAAGATCTCTTAAGAAAACCTGCTATTCTCGGACTACCCAAATATAATTGAGTATCCGAGAGCTTAGAGAAAATAAACAACTCGGGTCGGACAAAATGACTGGTATAAGTAAAACTATGAAACAAATGGGGTGTATTTAAACAATAATATGTGGGACCACGCCGCTAACGCGAAACGGGTTTTCTCCCACATAAACAACAACCAAACATAACAAAAATGCAAATGAACAATAGGGAACAAATCCAAACATAGATGATGGGTACAATTAGTATAACATTCGGACTTGAAAGAATGGAAATAGTCTGAATAAAAATCCAAACTGGATAGAATGGATAAAACAAGACAAAAGTCCAAACTCGATAGAATGGACTAAACAAGATAACTATCCAAACTCGATAGAATGGACAAAACCAATAATTGAATACGGCGAAGAGTGGTTGACTCTTCCCGTTGTAATTAAAGAAAACAGATTCAAAGGTTCGAATCAAAATAGAAAAGGAAATTTTCCAACAATGACTAGAAGGGTGCGCCCCCCTTACCAAAAGTATACCTCTAGAAATATACTTGAGAACTCCGATGGCTCTCGGAAACCTCCAAGCCGGACCCCGTCAACTATTACCGAGAATCCGAGTACTTCACATCTTAATGCGCAACACCGAATCCAATCTAGAGTGGATGTGAAAATGCCCTAATGGGAGCAACCCTACATAGCTTGGCCTCCACACGCTCTTTAGTTTTAGTCATCTCCGACAAAGGATATCAAAGCTCAATAGAACAACACATCATCTTAGAATGACAATAATAAAGAAGCTGAAATAACCGATAGCTGAGAAACCAACTATCGAGGATATAAAATGATCGTATATGGAAATTAAGTCTTGTATACTTATCACCACTCATTGAGTTCCAACTTGTACTATTTCTTGGTTAACAATAATACCAGACAAGTCAAGATAGCGTTACCTCAGAGTCATGTCTCATGGTTATTCTTAACTTTTGAAATAGCAATGAATCTACTTCTTCGATGTTTAGTGCTAAGTATACAAATAAATCATTCCCATATAAGTGAATCGCTTTACGAAAATTAATTCATTTCCATAAATGAATCAAACTTTTTCTTTTAGAAACCCGAATTCGTGTTTGGCCCCACATTACAAGTATTAGCTTAAAAACACTTTGTTAAAAGAGTTCACTAACTTCAAAATATCAATTTAAAAGGGATTTAATAACTTAAAACATCTTTATTACATTGATTAATTAACTTTAAACTTCATCACACAATTTGAATTTTGAACTTCAAATGACTTTAAATAATAAAAAAGGTAAACCACTTTAAACCTTATCGATCCAATTAATTAGTAAAATATAATTAATTAAATTAATGAATAATTAATTATCATTATTTAAATGTATAACAAAGTCAAAACATCCGTGTTACTTTGACAAATTCACTTTGAAACTTCATAAATTAAGTTGATTAATTAACTCCTTATAACCTTTAATTAAAAGGGTAAATCACTTTTAAAATATCATTAATTTAATTAATTAACAATATTTAAATATAATTAATTAAATTAGTTAATTAATAATTAAATATTATTACTTTAAAATGATTAATCAATTTAAACCATCAATAAAGAAAGATTAATTAAAGTTAAAACAAGTTGACTTCCTTTTAAAAGTCGTTAATTAAAAAGATTAATTAACTTTAAAACATCATTAATTAATTGATTAATTAACTTTAATCCATCATTTTCAAAAGTTAAATTTAAAACATCATTAACTAAGTAATTAGTTAAATTTAAAACACATCATTAATAAGTTAATTAGTTAACCTTAATCCTTATTAATTAAATACTTAATTAAATGAATTAATCATTATTAAAATAATTAATTATTTTTGAAAACATCATTAATCAAAATCTTGCTTAACTTGTAAAACAATTCCAAGCACGAAGATGAAACCAAATGGTTTCATAAGAAGTGATTTTCCGAAAGTGCCGATACAGCGATTATCGCTATACGGGCAGCTCAGCAAACAAGTTTATAATATTATCAATACAACCAAACATCACATAGAAATGGTTTAAGCATACAGACAATAAGCATTCATAGGTAATAAATATGAACATGAATATAGTTATAAAGCTTTGGTTTTTGAGAGTAAAATTTTACTTACTAACTAGTTTGCTAACTAACATTTACTTACATTTTTGCATCCATCGCATATATGCATTTCCAAACCAAACATGAACAAATTCACATCATATCCAAACCAAGCAAGCAATATAACTAAAGAAAATATTTCCCAAAAAAAGTTAAGAGTTTTACTCACCGAAAGCTATCCAAATCTTTGCTAACTTAGGGTATGATCTACCACTTCCATTCCTAAGTAAAAGATGGAGTCTTGGATCCTTAATACACTAGGTAGGCTTGGCCTTTAAAGAAGAAGGAAGTGAAACTTGTTTTGGTAAGGTGGAGTGACTTTGGATAATCATTGAACTCTAAAAAATAAAGCCGAAAATAGATCATTTTACAACTGATTTTTAGACTATTTACTCTCGAATTTTGTAAAAGTGGTCAAGAGAAAAGTTTTATAAAATTATTTTCTCTACAATTTCAAAAAAATTCAATTACAGTTAGTTTTGAAGATGATATGGTCAAAAGAAGAAGGACCATTTTCGGACTTGAAATTCTAGGTCCAAAAATGCTCTGTAAAGGAATTAGATTTGGACATGGTTATGCTTAAAATTAGAAGAAGTGACTGAAATAAAAGTTGTAGCCAGTGGAATTTGCTACGGTTTGAAAAAAAGAAATGCTCCGTTTAATTAAGTTTTGAGAAAGATATGGCAGAAGTAAAAGAGGTAAAATTGAAGAAGTGAAAGGGGTATTTATAAGCAAATAAAAGTGTAAATTACCTAAACACCCAATGTCCTTTACCCTCCACTACTCTCTTGCCACCTCACCTAGCATCCTAAACCTCATGTCCTTCAGCCACCTTCTTGTTCCCCTCCCCTCTTTTCATGATAAAACATGCTTAAACATGTTTTGTACTTAGTTGTCAAAATGTCAAATCATGTCTCTTAGGGCGTCTTTTAGTATATACACGTATATACTTAAGTATACATACTATGCATATACCAATATTTCATAACTAATTTACATTCTTAACTATTTAAATGTTGTTTCAAATATTAACAGGCTCACAACATTTCAAACACTTTTATACAATGAAAGGCGAAAATTCGGAAATCAGCTTCCAATCACATTTTTTATTTTTCTTCGAACTAAATATTTTTGTAAACTAATTTTGAAAACTACTTTATCTTCAATATTTATTATTTAAAATAGGTTTTATTTTAATTATAAAACCTATTATTTGAATATTTAAAATTAATTAAATATTCAAATATTAATGTGATAAAATTTCGGGTTGTTACACTCTCCCTCACTTAAAAGAATTTCGTCCCCGAAATTTACCACAATCTTATCCCAGAAAATAGACTATCCAAGAAATACCTAACACATTAATCAGATGTAACTTATCCAGTAAAAACTAGTATTATATAAATTTGTATGCAACCAAATTCAAAGAATACCCTACAATAAAATATTGCATCAAAAGGTAAATTTAGAACTAAATGCCCAGCTCTTATATTCAAAAATTTATTTTCAAATTTCTTCCAAAAAGAAATGTATTAAAACCAAAACCAAAATTGACTAGGAGGAGGTCCTCATAGCAAAACATGTAAAACTCTAGAATCAAAGCAACATGGAGCATCCAGTGGTATTCTGGTTCCTCCAAATACAACAACTAGAGTGAACAATTATTATCTCTTTCCAAAAAAAGAATTCCCAAAATCACATTTTTAAAAGCACCGGGATTTAAGTTCTAATAAACAATAATTTAAAAACCTTGGTTTATAAAAAAAATTCTTTCTTTTGACATTATAAACTATGTCATATAAGACCACACAATCAATCAATCAAATCAATCAAATTTCATAAAGGAATACACTAACACTATCAATCATTCAAATTACATAAGGAAAAAAAATCTAACACTCAACATTATTTAAAATGTCAAAAGATTAACAATAAACTCCTAACTTAGGTCCAAAACTTTCATGATTGCCCAAATATAGATAATTATCAAAGCGTACCATTATTTGCTCATTAGCCTTTGATTATTGCTTAGAAGGTTATCCAAACTTACTCGGACAAAATTGAAAGTTATACTCTAAAATTATTGGTTTCTTGACTAGACAAATCTTTTTAAATCACATGAATTTGCATTTAATATTTTATTCAATACCAAAATTGTTCACAAATTATTTTATAAATTTTCATCTAAGTTTAAAAATATTTTATAAAGTCGTTTCTTTATAAAACACCAAATAATAACTTATTCCACTTTATTTACTTGTATAATACCCTTCTAAATCCTAAGAGTACATACAAAACACAAAATTTATTTTGCTTTTCATGATTTAGGTGAAGATCAAATCGAAATTTGGGTCTTTTAAAACTGATTCAACCTCTCGACCTCTTTAACTTAGAGTGTTAAGTTGGACAATGTTTATGGGTTGATTAATCATAACAAATAGTTTATATTATTACTTGTTTTAGACAAAAGCTACGGTTTTAATAAAACAACGTCTATTAAAATCTTCTTACCTTTTCACATTAAGGTGTTATAATGAATCATATTTATGGACTGACCCAATAACACCAATTAGTTTACACTGCTTAGATACTTAAATAATATCTATGGTTTTGAAAACAAAGTTATCAAAACCTTCATACCCAATCTCACCCATTTAAATCAGTGTTAAATTACCTAGTATATTATTTAAGGGCAAAATTCAGTTATCAAAACAATCTCTTATCTTTTATTTTGGAAATCAATTCCCTTTTAGGGAACTTAAAGATTAAATATACAATTATAAATTTTAAAACTCATCTTTGGAAGCATACTACTCTTTTTTTTATGAAATAACTACAAACAATTTGTTTATTAAAAATCACTTTGGGTTCGTTCGAATTTGAATTCATTTCAATCACACAATGATAAAGAGAATAATTTACTAAGTACTTCACAACATTCGCCTAAGCAACATCCGATCATCACTTAGAAGATTATTCAGATTAGCAGAAAACTAACCAAAAAATTTTCTTCCGAATTATTCAAAGAAAAAGCATTCTACTTAAAAATTTCTTTTCTAGAATATTTGTACTTTAGAAATATTTCCAAATAATATCGCTATTAGTTTTCTCAAAATATTTTGAAATCATTTTAAACAATTCCGGGATTTAAATTTTCCAAAAAAATCTTTAAATGTTATTTGGAAAGATTTTTTTTAAAACTAAGTGTATTAAAACAAGGGTCAAAACAAATGTCGTTTTAAACATTGTTTACTAAAATCCTAAAACAATTTACACTTAGCCTTATTTATAAACAATTCTATTAAAAGTTCTCATTTAAAAACCATCATTTATTAATTTAAAAATAATTATTATCTCAAAGGAAAATAAAACAGTTTAAATACCTTTTATAAATTCCAAACAATGTTAATTGTCATGGGGGATGATTTATAATATTCTTTTTAAAACCTTAAAACCATATAGATTTTCCAAAGATAATAAATCAAATTTAAATTCTTTTATTAAATTTAGAAAATCATTAGTTATCCTAAAAGATAATAAATCACATTTAATATCTTTTATAAATCTAAAACAATATTAACTATCCCAAAAGATAATTAATCAAATTTACAATTTCCTTTAATGAACAAATCAATTATCTTTAATAAAATAGTCAATTACTTCCAAAACACATTCATCAAATCAATTAATTTATTTTAAACTCACTAATTAAATCAATTAACCAACTTAAAATATTATTTATCAAACGATTTATTAAATTCAAATAATCATTAATTAAAATGATTATTAATTTCCAAATATCATTAATTAAAATAGTTAATTAAATTCAAATATCATTACTTAAAATGATTAATTAAATCCAATTCTCATTAATCAAAAAGATTAATTAATTTTAAACATCGTTAGTTAAAATGATTAATTAATTTAAAATATCATTAATCAAAATGATTAATGAATTTTAACATCTACTTTTGGGAAAACACAAGCTCAAGTTTAAACACACAAAAGGGTTAGGGGATGATATTTAATAAATAACGGTATAACGGAAATTGCTATAACAACACTTAAAGAGTCTAAATGGAATATCCAGATAAATTTTAATTAATCAATTAAACAAATCTAACTATCATCCAAGAAATCAAAAATAGTTTATAGCATCGTAGATATGATATAGCAAATTTGGATGTGAGTTAAACTTACATTTAAATGATTCTCCTTCATTATAATTATATTTTCCCAAATATTTATCCTCTAAATTTTTATTTATCTTATCTTATTTTATTATTATTATTATTAATATATTTTTTCTACCATTTAGATTATGTTAGACAACTTTTTATTACAAGTTTACTTTTAGGTTAACATTATTAAAAGATGACTTTTAACTTAACCCTTTCACCAAACACCTTATAATCAAAATGTGAAACTTAATTCACAAGGGTTCGTTCTAAGATTCCTTAAATCCCATTTACTCGACATATATCTTACTAAGGAAAATTCTTAATGAACTATTCAACAATAGTTAATGCTTAAAATGGATGAGCAGAACTAATCAAATTTCTAAATGATAATAATAAATTATTATCATTTCTAAATAATCAACTCAACAATACAACTATAATAGTTTTAAAATTGTTCTTATATATATATATAATATATATTCATATGTAAAATTATTTCATTTACCATTTTAAAACAATATTGTATTGGTAGATCAGCTCAAGTGTTTAGGAATCCTCATCGATAACGCTGATAAGACGCATCGACCGGAATTCATATACCACTCAATGTATCAAACAACACAATATAAAATATGTTTATAACACTAACAAATACGCACTCAATATATATTTATACTCTTAGACTTATCCTAGGATATTACTAATCCTGTCCTTAGAGAATTAACCCCGGCAGGGCTTAGGGGTTTCCTAAACCTAAGCTATGATACTATCTGTGATGACCACCTTTCTGATTCATGGGAACGACACTTAATACATCCTCGGTATTCATGTGCCATTGCCCAAGCATCCAAAAGATAAGTTGCTTTGTGGTAAAATAAAGAACAGAACAAGACAGAATAGATAAACCTCATAGAGAAATGGTTACATATAATATAAAATGATATAGTACAAAGGTTACTCCTTATAAGGAGTCATCAGAGTTATAAAAAA
Source organism: Allium fistulosum (assembly GCA_030737815.1). Taxonomy (NCBI): domain Eukaryota; kingdom Viridiplantae; phylum Streptophyta; class Magnoliopsida; order Asparagales; family Amaryllidaceae; genus Allium; species Allium fistulosum. The sequence continues at coordinate 533,253,654 of CM060904.1, forward strand.
AATACTATATCTAATAAATTTGCATCTATACATTCTGACTTTACATTTTTAAGATACAAAATACACCTACTTAATCCTGCAGTGGAAATAAATAACTAGATAACTAAGGAGCCGCCTACTCGATCCCCGTCTTTAAAGAGCTCTTAAGAAAACCTGCTATTCTCGGACTACCTAAATCTAACCGAGTATCCGAGAGCTTATGTAACAGCCCGCACCTCACTTAACGCCGATATTGTCCCCAACTTAGTCACCTCCGCCTCATGGGCCAAGCCAAGATGTGGGGTTTTGTTCCTCAAAAGGCCTCGACGTTATTATGAGGTGAAGGCTTTGGTATATAAGCACCCACTTCATAGTGTTTTTTCGGGATGTGGGACTATTATTCCCATTTTGAAGGGGTGTTACAATCATAGCTATGTAGACAGAGCCATACCCAGCCGGAATTGTGGTCTGTACGTGTTACAGCCACGACGCTTGGGTGGTGTTGTGTTCATGAGCCAAAGAGGACGTTGGGCTATAAAGGGGGGAGATATGAACATGCAAGGTCATAAAGTACCACAAATATCTCTAAAAGAGATAACTCGATCATCTAATAAAAGATGAATCATAACATATTAACATTTCTATGAAAAAAGTTAGTGTATCCAGTGCCTCCCACGCTTGGTCATGCATTTATCTAATCATTTAATTCTCCTCTCTCTTCGCTCGAAGTGCAAAATTGTGTGTTTTATATAGAAATTAAGTTGAAGAAAACGAGTTTTAGGAACGTTTCGAAATCGCTTTAGAAATTGCCTTTAAAATTCTCTTATTATATAGTATATAATTTTTATATAAAAAATAATATACAATAATAATTTCAAAAGCCCATTTATTTGAAAAACATTTTTAAAACACATTATAATACCTGTGTATGAAATCCAGAAAGAAATATCAAGAAAACATCGAAATAAAAACGACTTATGATGGGTATCGTATAAAAGATGATAGCTAGGGGATTGATAGTAAGTAATAATCTATGAAAAAAAAATTATTTACAAAACGATTGAAAACCCCTTTCATTGTCCCTTCCGTAACAAAAGAACGAATTCCCTTTTTGTGAATCATTCTTCTATTATGTCTCATTCTCATCAAAGCAAAGCTTTGGGTTCAACCTCCAGGCATGAAACAGAGGAACAAATTGCCTTGGATCGAGCTAAAAATTTGTATGCATATACTAGAAACCTTCGTCTTTCAAACAAAAAAGAATCATTGAATAACCAATCTAAATCGTTGCCGCAAAACGCTCCTCCCAAAAGACTAAATCTCACAAAAATAAAAAATGTACAGGCCTGAAACCATCTTTCCCTCGCGGTACTTGTTAGCTATCGGTCTCTCATCGCGATGAACACGTGCGTTTATCTAATCATTTAATTCTCCTCCCTCTTCGCTCGAATTGCAAAATTGTGTGTTTTATATAGATATTAAGTTGAAGAAAACGAGTTTTAGGAACGTTTCGAAATCGCTTTAGAAATTGCCTTTGAAATTCTCTTATTATAGAGTATATAATTTTTATACTAAAAAATAATATATAATAATAATTTCAAAAGCCCATCTATTTGAAAAAAAAAATTAAAACACATTATAATACCTGTGTATGAAATCCAGAAAGAAATATCAAGAAAACATCGAAATAACAGAAATTACACTCAAGTATTATCCGTTTAAAACAAGCTGCAACTCAATATTCGACAGTAGGTTTGAACAAGTTAACTGTGTCAAAATGATTTGAAATTTTGCAGGAATGTAGCTCAACATTCCTACTTCAATCTGCAAAAATAATCATTCAAATCCGATTTGAAACGAAGAATTTGCGTCGTTTCAATATTGGACCAGAACAAGGTTTTAAACACTGAATTACAGCAAGTTGCGAGTACAAGTTCGACAGCAGTTTCAAAATAGCAAATGAACCCATATTGTCATGAAAATTTGCAGGAATGTAACTCAACACTCCTAATTCAATCTGCAAAAAAAATCACCCAAATCCGATTTGAAACGAAGAATCTGCGTCGTTTCAAAGTTAGACCAAAACAAGGTTTTAAACACTGAATTACAGGAAGCTGTGAGTACAACTTCGAAATAGCAAATGAACCCAGATTATCATGAAAGTTTGTAGGAATATAAATCAACACTCCTACTTCAATCTGCAAAAAGAATCACTCAAATTAGATTAAAAACGAATAAGTTATGGTGTCTCAAACATGGACGCAGGCCATGTTTGCAACAGTTCAAAAACCAAAAATGTACAGGCCTAAAACCATCTTGGGTTCAACTTCCAAGCATGAAAAAGGGAACAAATTAGCTCAAATTAAGCTGAAAATTGGTATTTCTATAAAAGAAAACCTCAGATTTCAAACAAAAAAAGAAGCATGCAATTTGGATAAAGTATGAGAAAATTATGATGTCTCAAAGTTGTACCCAGGCAGTGTTTTCACTGTAAAAATCTGGGCAAAAACATGCTCCGAGTCAAAGTTCGGCAGCATATTTCTGTAAGCTATGCAGGTCAAAATGCCCTGAACTTTGGTATGCTCATATTATAAAACTTCGTATTTCAAACAAAAAACGAATCACGCAATTTTATTAAGGAATGAAAGAGTTATGCTATCTCAAACATGGACTCAGGCCATGTTTGCAGCAACTCAAACAACAATCTACAGACAAAAAAAAAGAGTTTTGTTGATTTTGCAGCGACGATTTGAATACTCAAATTACAATATTTTCCAACCAAATTCAGCAGCAACAAAGTTCAACATGCAAGCTACCAACTTCAAGAAATCCGGCAGCATTTCGTTGCGGGAATAGAGAGATGACTACACAAATGTGCTACTCAAAACAGTTAATGCAGAAAATTAAAACAATTCAAAAATGATTTATTGTAAGAAATTTTCACTTCAGCTTGTGATATTTTTGCATTGCATAAGCTAGCTATTGTGAGATTGCTCATAATTGCTAGCTGAAGCAAAAGCTTCAAAATGCCAAAATCTAACCGAAAATAGCTTCAATACATTGATATTATGTTCATAGTGTGTTTTTGTTGAAATCTGAGTTTGTATGTCACTTTGCACATCATTTTCTCACAATTCCGGCAATGAAATGCTGCCGGATTTTCTTTAGTTGATAGCCTATGTGTTGTAGTATATGCATGCCAAATTTCATTGCAAAACATATTTTTTGATGCTTGAAAACTGCACTGCGAAATCAATGCACAGCCTGAAAATCACTTGTACACATTTTGTTGTGCTGCTGCAAACATGGCCTGAGTCCATGTCTGAGACATCATAACTTTCTCATATTTTATCCAAATTGAGTGAATCTTTTTGAATTTTTAAGTAGGAGTGTTGAATTACAATCCTACAAATTTTCATGACAATCTGGGTTCGTTTGCTATTTCGAAAATGCTGTCGAACTTGTACTCGCAGCTTGCTGTAATTCAGTGTTTAAAACCTTATTTTGGTCCAACTTTGAAACGACGTAGATTCTTCGTTTCAAATTGTATTTGGGTGATTCTTTTTGCAGATTGAAGTAGGAGTGTTGAATTACATTCCTGCAAATTTTCATGACAATCTGCGTTCGTTTGCTATTTCGAAAATGCTGTCGAACTTGTACTCGCAGCTTGCTGTAATTCGGTATTTAAAACCTTGTTTTGGGCCAACTTAAATTATAACACCCCTTCAAAAATGGGAATAATAGTCCAACATCACGGAAAAATACTATGAAGTGGGTGCTTATATACCAAAGCCTTCATCTCATAATAACGTCGAGGCCTTTTGAGGAACAAAACCCCACACCTTGGCTTGGCCCATGAGGCGGAGGTGACTAAGTTGGGGACAATATCTGCGTTAAGTGAGATGCGGGCTGTTACAATGGTATCAGAGCCATACCCAGCCGGAATTGTGACTTGTACGTGTTACAGCCACGACGCCTGGGTGGTGTTGTGTTTATGAGCCAACGAGGACGTTGGACTCTAAAAGGTGGGAGATTGTAACAATATCTGCATTAAGTGAGATGCCGGCTGTTACAATATATCTTTCCTGGCACGGCACAGACTCTTGTGTGTTTGACATGCATGGCCTCTCTTTCCAATAGAGGTGAAAGCATTTGGGTGGGCCTTCACCTCATAATAACGTCGAGGCCTTTTGAGGAACAAAACCCCACACCTTGGCTTGGCCCATGAGGCGGAGGTGACTAAGTTGGGGACAATATCTGCGTTAAGTGAGGTGCGGGCTGTTACATTGGTATCAGAGCACCCACTTCATAGTGTTTTTCTGGGATGTGGGACTATTATTCCCATTTTGAAGGGGTGTTACAGCTTAAGGAAAATAAACAACTTGGGTCAGACAAAATGTCTGGTATAAGTAAAACATAGATGATGGGTACAATTAGTTTAACATTCAGACTTGAAAGAATGGAAATAGTCTGAATAAAAATCCAAACTGGATAGAATGGATAAAACAAGACAAAAGTCCAAACTCGATAGAATGGACTAAACAAGATAACTATCCAAACTCGATAGAATGGACAAAACCAATAATTGAATACGGCGAAGAGTGGTTGACTCTTCCCGTTGTAATTAAAGAAAACAGATTCAAAGGTTCGAATCAAATAAGAAAAGGAAATTTTCCAACAATGACTAGAAGGGTGCGTCCCTGTAACGATACGGATTTTTCGACGCTCGAAAGTCGACATTAATACGTCCACTGTATCAAATGCTGTGCAATCGAATGCCGGAAAAAAAAACCGAACCATTAGGGTTAAAAGAAGAGGTAGAAGAAAACAGAAGAAAAGAAAGAACAGAAACACAGAAACAACAACAGAATCTCACATTCGCAACGGAACAATATATAATAGATAATCACTGGTCTTTTAAAACAAAGAACTATATCAGTTTATACATACATTAATCAAAGTCAATATACAACTCAATACAACAATGGACAGTTAGATAAACTTGTCCTCATACAGAATACACAGCGGAAATAATAAACAAGTACGAGAGTACGTCTCGCCATCCAGCTCATCTCCAAAGCTCCAGAATATCCAGAATATCCTGATAAAAAAATAACTCTAGGCTGCCCGTGTGGAAAATTATGGGCACCCAGAGTTTAGAAGGGAACAATAAACTCCGAGTCAGTCATGGTGACTGGTGTGAGATCGTAAAACAGTTATTTTCAAAAAGAAAATAAAATATATTCGCAATGCTTTTGGAAAATGAAACTACCATAAGACCTCCCGCCACACACACAATGCAAACGCAGAATTGGAGGAGATTTCTTCTTATGATAGTCAAAGATGCTTACTACGCCAATCATTAGATTATTATTATTAATGTCTAGTGTAGAAAACATTTCGAAAGTATAATATTAATCTTAGCCAGCATACGACCAGTATCGTATGCCTACTATAGCTACTATGTTCAATAGCAGGTTACCGCCATATTTCATAGCAGGTAATACAACTAAAACCGTACAGGGTTCGTATTGTTTCTTTGGATTTTCCAACAAATGGTCAGGCTAAGGAACTTCCTTTCCTACTGCCGAATGGGATCGCCTCTGGCTGGACGTCCCGAGAGACAAACTGCTCTGCCAAACAAGGCCGGGTTACCCCTGTAACAGGTAACTCACGAATATGTCATCACCCGGTCCTTTAGGACCTTTATCCGAGCGCTCGGTAACCAACATCACACATAATAAATAAGTGTATCCACATGAGTAAGTATCTGGGCTCCATACCATGATACCACCCCTTTCCAGAAGGAAATGACATACCCTAAAGAGCGCGACCCTCATAACCTTGCCGCAACATTCCTGTTTCGACCATTTCCGGGTTGTGAGGCCTGACGAAGTCTCGTCCACAAAGCTACGCTTTTTCACAAAGCCGTGCTTTGATCACAAATGACCAAATAAATGATCATCGTCACAGCAACACTCAACATGCCACATTACCGAATTGGGAATATATCGCTGATAAATTTCAACTACATAACCTTTGAGCTCGTACGTCTCAGAGAAGGGTGTTAAGCTAAGAGAATAAATTCTCCGCCACCAACATAAATGTATTTGAAAGAAATCAGCTTTATATCTCAAAACGTAATGTCAGACACGTAACCGTACAAGTCTGTTCCGGGTTCGAACAGAACCGAAGGCACTTCCGAAGAAGCCCTTGCAATCCGGATATTCACAATCCCGATAAAACTTCCCATCACAAAGGAAATCTCTATACCGTAGCTAACGGTGCAGAGACAATCGATATGTCATCCTATCGTTTTCACAAATATCCGGTCTTCATCACCGGTCTTCAATACGATCCATATCGTCATATTATTATTCGGAATGGGTTATCTGACACAAAGGTCCTTTCCCGGCTAAACCGAATAATAAGTGTTTGTTTTTAAAAACAATTCAAGTGCCATTTCAAAGGCAATATTGATAGTCGGTGATGTAACTATCAACAATATTCATAACAATCATCAGATTTAAATAATTTTCCGAAATTATTAAATTTCAAATATCTTCCCGATATATGGTTTATACTTCAACCATTTGAAAACAATTTCCAAATCACATTCATTTAAATCACTTAAATAAATCCTTATCGATTTATTTTAAATTTACATCCCAATCAGTAAATTTATTTCCACACTTCATCACTTTGAAAATAAATTTCAAATCACTTTTCCTTACACGGAATATATTTCCAAATATATCTTTTCAAAAACCAGCTTTAGAACCTTTAAATTTTATTTTAAAAAGCTACTTTGGAAAATATACTCAGCTTTATAGTGAAAATACAATTTCACTTCAAAATGGTCCATTTAAACCAATTTAATAAATCCTTATCGATTTATCTCAAATTTACATTCCAAATCCGTAAATTTACTTTCACACTTTAAAATAAATCAACGTTTATTTTTAAAACAAATTCCCTTTCATTTCATAAATTCCAATTTGAATTTACATTTCCAAATATCCACTTTTACACCATTTTTAAATCGTTTTCCAAATATTCATTTTCAACACCAAATCAACTTTCAAATCGATTTCTAAGTTTATTCCGAATTCCCAAATTAATTTTCCAAACATTTATTCCAAACACCAAATCGATTTAAAATGGATTTCCCGGGATTTATTTTAAATATCACATCAATTATCAAATTGATTTCAAACAAATTTATCACCTTTTAGAATAAATTCCTTTATTCTCTTCCAAACCATTTAAAATTCCATTTTTTTATATAAATTTTCCAACTTTCGAAAAATACTATTCAAAATTCATTTAAAAAAAATCTTTTCCCATATCTTGGAATTTATTCAATAAGATTTCGACAATCCATTTTAATACTTTAAAATTCCTTCTTTCAAATAAATTCCATTCTTAAAAATAAATTCATTTAAAGTTTTCCACTTTAATTTCAAAATCCAATTCATATTCATTTCTGGTATCCAACGATACCAAAAATACATTCGGTTAAATTTTAGCCTACAATAATTACAATCATCAATAAATCATCCACAGATTATTAATAATCACATCATTCACATATGAAATAATATTCAAACAATTTGAGGAATCCAGTTGGATCCCTCCAACCTATTTCCCTGCATCCACAGATGTTAGCACAATACCAATTCCACTTCGTGGTGGAATATCGCGGTATATGGGATTTTATAAAATATCATCCGCTTACTAACGGCGCAATAGGATCTCATCCGCTATACAAGGCGGGAAATCAATCAACTCCAATATATACATATGCCAATATGTATATATTGCTATATATATATATAGATATATCCTACTATATCTAATATCACATCCAAATAGCAATCAATAACTGCAATCCAAATTTATTTTGAGTGAGAAGATCTCACCTTAGCTTTTATTTTTGCAATCCATTTCCAATCCAAATTTTGTCTTCACGGTATTAAACCTTGCATAGACAATTTTATACAATCTATCAATATTCAAACTTATCGGAAATAAATTTCCATTTCTTAACATTTTCCAGGATTTTAAACTACCAGGTTAATAAAATTATAAACTTTACTTTATTGCTAAAATTGTTGATAAACAGATAAAATTAAAAGTTTAACTTACTTAATCCACATAAAAATGTTTGAAAGATAAATTTTCAATTTCAACCTTTGAAAACAGTTTATGAAAATCTTTATATGCATTCAACAGAACTGTTTTACCTGATTATAATATATTTCAAATTTTTGTTCATTAAAACCTATATATATATAATATAAAATTTGAATAAAATAAATTACTTTATACCTTACTGGAAGAAAACAAATTTCCTGTTTGCCTCGACTAACCAACCATCGTCGCCACCGCGACCTCACTGCGAGCCAAAGCCCTAGTGCGCGATACGACCTGCTCACGCGAATCCCTAGCCCACTGCTATCTTCAATCGATAACCCTAGCTGCACGCGAATCACCAACCTCGGCCACGACTAGACACCGCGAGCACACGCGATCCCACATCCATGCGCGCCTCTCCGACCTGCCCCAAAGCGTCGCCTGTCTCCACGACTTTCACTCTCGAACGAGCTCACCTCTTCGTCGCGTGCTTCTCTGCCATTGAACTCGATTGGGTTCAATTTAAATAAATTGGAGGAGAGAGGGGAGCTGTCGACTTAACTGCCGCGATTTGAATTCGATTTTGAACGAGATCGAATCTCATCTTATCTCCGTTCAATTTGCATATACTAGCCTCCATTATTTTCGAATTCAATTTTTCGTTCGTTTGTTTTCTCTCGGCTATTTATTTTCTGATGAACGAACTTGAAATAGGAGGCAGCCATTTGATTTAAACGAGATTGAGTTGTTTGTTTTTATTTTTCTTCTCGTTTTGATTTCTTTTGAATCAAAAAAATTGTTTTTGTTTTATAAAGAAGAACGAACGCGTGTCTTCAATTTGCCACGTGTTTGAAGATAGAAGCAACGTGTTCAAGTTACGTAACTAAAATTCAAATTGCCTTGGTTTCACAATTAAAAATTTCGATCTAAATTCCAACGCGTTTATATATCGTACGCTCACACAACAACTCCAAATATTACGAAAATTGAAATCCGATAATAATATAATATTACGGATCCAATGGAACTGGTTTCATCAATTTCCAAGACTGTGCCCCGGATCGCTATTTTTAAATTCAATTTAAACAAAAAAATTTCAAAACCGAACAAAACAGTTCCAAATTCAATTCTGAAACTTTTATTATCTTTAGTATTATCAATATGAATTTTCAAAGCCTTCGGATTATTTTTAATCAGCTTAAAACTAAAGATTCAAATTTTTACCCAATTGCAACAATTAAATTTACAAATTAAATTGCCAATTTCAGATTTACATTTGAAATTCAATTTAAATCAACATTCAAATATTTAAATTCAACTAAATATTCTATTTCAAATGTTCAAAATTTCTGGGTCGTTACAGTCCCCCTTACAGAAAGTATACCTCTACAAATATACTTGAGAACTCCGATGGCTCTCGAAAACCTCCAAGCCGGACCCCGTCAACTATTACCGAGAATCCGAGTATTTCACATCTCAATGCACAACACCGTATCCAATCTAGAGTGGATGTGAAAATGCCCTAATGGGAGCAACCCTACATAGCTTGGCCTCCACACGCTCTTTGGTTTTAGTCAGCTCCGACAAAGGATATCAAAGCTCAATAGAGCAACACATCGTATTAGAATGACGATAATAAAGAAGTTGAAATAACCAATAGCTGAGAAACCAACTATCGAGGATATAAAACGATTGTATATGAAAATTAAGTCTTGTATACTTATCACCACTCATTGAGTTCCAACTTATACTATTTCTTGGTTAACAATAATACTAGACAAGTCAAGATAGTGTTACCTCAAAGTCATATCTCATAGTTATTCTTAACTTTCGAAATATCGATGAATCTACTTCTTCGATGTTTAGTGCTAAGTATACAAATAAATCGTTCCCATATAAGTGAATCGCTTTACGGAAATTAATTCATTTCCATAAACGAATCAAACCTTTTCTTTTAGAAACCCGAATTTGTGTTTGGCCCCACATTACAAGTATTAGTTTTAAAACACTTTGTTAAAAGAGTTCACTAACTTCAAAACATCAATTTAAAAGGGATTTAATAACTTAAAACATCTTTATTACATTGATTAATTAACTTTAAACTTCATCACACAATTTGATTTTTGAACTTCAAATGACTTTAAATAATAAAAAGGGTAAACCACTTTAAACCTTATCGATCCAATTAATTAGTAAAATATAATTAATTAAATTAATGAATAATTAATTATCATTATTTAAATGAATAACAAAGTTAAAACATCCTTGTTACTTTGATAAATTCACTTTGAAACTTCATAAATTAAGTTGATTAATTAACTCCAATAACCTTTAATTAAAAGGGTAAATTACCTTTAAAACATCATTAATTTAATTAATTAATAATATTTAAATATAATTAATTAAATTAGTTAATTAATAATTAAATATTGTTATTTTAAAATGATCGATCAATTTAAACCATCATTAAAGAAAGATTAATTAAAGTTAAAACAAGTTGATTTCCTTTTATAAGTCGTTAATTAAAAAGATTAATTAACTTTAAAACATCATTAATTAATTGATTAATTAACTCTAATCCATCATTTTCAAAAGATTAATTAGCCTTAAACATCATTAAATAAAATGATTAATTTAATTTAAAACATTATTAACTAAGTAATTAATTAAATTTAAAACACATCATTAATAAGTTAATTAGTTAACCTTAATCCTTATTAATTAAATAATTAATTAAATTAATTAATCATTATTAAAATAATTAATTATTTTTGAAAACATTATTAATCAAAATCTTGCTTAACTTGTAAAACAATTCCAAGCACGAAGATGAAACCAAATGGTTTCATAAGAAGTGATTTTCCATAATTGCCGATACAGCGATTATCGCTATGCGGGCAGCTCGGCAAACAAGTTTATAATATTATCAACACAACCAAACTTCACATAGCAATGTTTTAAGCATACATGCAACAAGCATTCATAGGCAGTAAATATGAACATGAATATAGTTTTAAAGCTTTGGTTTTTTAGGGTAAAATTTTACTTACTAACTAGTTTGCAAACTAACATTTACTTAACATGTTTGCATCCATCACACATTTACATTTCCAAACCAAACATGAACAAATTCACATCATATCCAAACCAATCAAGCAATATATAATATAACTATGAAAAATATTTCCTAAAAAAATTAAGAGCTTTACTCACCGAAAGCTATCCAAACCTTTGCTAACTTAGGGTATGATCTACCTTTTCCATTCCTAAGTAAAAGATAGAGTCTTGGACCCTTAAGACACTAGGTGGGCTTGGCCTTTAAAGAAGAAGGAAGTGAAACTTGTTTTGGTAAGGTGGAGTGACTTTGGATAATCATCGAACTCTAAAAAATAAAGCCGAAAATAGATCATTTTACAACTGATTTTTAGACTATTTACTCTCGAATTTGGTAAAAGTGGTCAAGAGAAAATTTTTATAAAATTCTTTTCTCTACAATTTCAAGAAAAGTCAATTACAATTAGTTTTGAAGAAGATATGGTCAAAAGAAGAAGGACCATTTTCAGACTTGAAATTCTGGGTCCAAAAATGCTCTGTAAAGAAATGAGATTTGGACATGGTTATGCTTAAAATTAGAAGAAGTGGTTGAAATAAAAGTTGTAGCCACTGGAATTTTCTATGGTGTGAAAAAAAGAAATGCTCCATTTGATTAAGTTTTGAGAAAGATATAGCAGAAGTAAAAGAGGTAAAATTGAAGAAGTGAAAGGGGTATTTATAAGCAAGTGAAAGTGTAAATTATAAACACCCAATGTCCTTTTCCCTCCACTACTCTCTTACCACCTCACCTAGCCTCCTAAACTTCATGTCCTTCTGCCACTTTCTTGTACCCCTCCCCTCTTTTCATGATAAAACATGTTTTGTACTTAGTTGTCAAAATGTAAAATCGTCTCTTAAGGCATCTTTTAGTATATACATGTATATACTTAAGTATACATACTATGCATATAACAATATGTCATAACTAATTTACATTCTTAACCATTTAAATTTGTTTCAAATATAAACAAGGCTCACAACATTTCAAACAACTTTTATACGATGAAAGGCGAAAATTCAAAAAGCAGTTTTCGGTCACATTTTCGATTTTTCTTTGAACTAAATATTTTTGTAAACTAATTTTGAAAACTATTTTATCTTCAATATTTATTATTTAAAATATTTTTTATTTTAATTATAAAACCTGCTATTTGAATATTTAAAATTAAATAAATATTCAAAAATTAATGTGATAAAATTCCAGGTCGTTGCATCTTTGTAAAAGTATTTTAGTACAAATAATTTACAAAGTGAACTTAGTAAATAGAAAGTGTTAACGGTAAAAAGTGAACGCTAACACCCGGTGTGTGTAATAGAATTGTGAAAGCACCACCCGTTGGTACGGGAACAGAGTATAAGCTGAAAATAGCAGAAAAGCAGTAAATGAACAACAGATTTATAGTGGTTCGGCCCGTAATTGAGCCTACATCCACTTTATAGTCTTTTATTGCTGATTCGGTTACAATTTGATACAATATCCTTCTAAATACAATACAACTTGATCATGAAAACATTCTTGACTACTAGCTCGATCTTTGATGATAAAACTCGACAAATCCGTGTTGGATGTAAGGAGCTCTTCTCGAAGATTGTTGTAGTGTCTCGAATGCTTGAAGATCTTTGATTGCTGAATGAGAGGAGGCTTCGACAGCGTAACGACGCTTGGAGAAATGAATGGCCAAAAGTCCTCTTCATGTTGGAAGTGGTGGTCTATTTATAGGAGCAGATTTCTGAGCTCTCGGTTTGGCCAAGTCATGAGTCGTGACCGACTCATGGTAAGTCGTGACTCGTATTCGACTTAAGATGTCTCGTGGGCGCCATATTTGGTCCATCTTGTGGCTCAGTTGGAAGAGAAGTGCTAAGTCGTAGTCGACTCATCAGATCAAAGTAGCACAGGCAAGGGCCTTGGATTCCAGCTTGATAGCCCTTAAGTCGTAGACCTCATGAGTCGTCAGTTCTCATGAGTCGCAGGTCCTCATGAGTCGTAAGAGTAATGAGTCGTAAGACCTCATGAGTCGTCAGTTCTCATGAGTCGCAGGTCCTCATGAGTTGTAAATCTCCATGACTCGTTGAACCTGATGAGTCGTAAGACTGATGAGTCGTAAGACCTCATGAGTCGTAAATCTCCATGAGTGGTAAGAAGCTTGTCTCGTTGAATCATGAAGCTCTTAAGTCGTAGGCCACTTATAGCAAGTCATGAGTCGTAGACGACTTATAGCAAACCATGAGTCGTAGACGACTTATAGCAAACCATGAGTCGTAGACGACTTAAGGCCTTCCAGATAGTTAGGTGGCTAGGCAAGTTAAGTCGCTGTCTCTTAAGTCGTAGGCGGCTTAGCTTGATGAGTCGTACAGCCTTGTGAGTTGTAAGATCCTTTTGAGTCGTAGAGACTTTAACTCGTTGAGTAGTTTCATTCGCGAAGTTCCTTTAGGTCGCAAGCTGTTTAACCCGGTAGGTCGTAAGTCGTTCAAGCCGTAGATTCCTTCTTAGCAACTAAGTCATGAGTCGTTGAGTACACAGGCTTTAAGCTTTTTAACTCGTAAGTCGTTGCTAAAAGGGAGTTAACATTTGCCCCTCGAAGTATACGTCTTAAGTCGTAAGTCGTGTGCTTCGATTTCCTTAGCTCGCTTCTTGATGAGTGTGCTAGATCTCGATCGACTTAAGATGAGTCGTAGGTCGTGAACGACTTAGTATAAGTCGTAAGCCGGATGTGTCGATTCACCTTTCACTTTCCCAGGGCATAAATAGCTTAGGTCGTTCCTTCTTCTCCTTCACCTGTTTCATTCCGTCATTTGCAAGCATTCAAGTTCTTCTTAGACAAACTCAATTACTCGACCGCCAGACATCTTCGATTTCGTATTGTGTAAGTGGATTCGATTGCTATTCATTCCTTGATTATCACCCAATTACGAATCCCATTTTCACCATTGACCCCCCTTTTCTCATGCCGTAATTCTCTGCAATCCTTGTTTCAATCGATCATTGATGGATTCTAGATGATTTGTCTTAGCCTTGGACAGTTTTGTGTGAACAAGGCGATGGATTGAGGCGATTCAGTTTGACCGATTTGTGATTTGTGATGGAATATCATTACACTAGGTGTATGGTGATTTCGAGATGATTGAATGCGTTGAGGGGGCGAGAGTTTTGGTTGAAGGAGAGGCTAATGGGTTAACGGGTTAGGAGTTCGGCGAATCGATGTACTGGGGAGAATGAACTAACACCTTTGAACAGAAACCGCGACTTAATTTTTGACGACCTTAAGTAGGTCGTAGGTCGTAGGTCGTAGGTCGTAGGTCGGTAACGACCTAGGACATTGCATTTTTGCATTCAGACTTGAAACTTTTCTTTGCAGTGCGACTTAAGGACTGACGACTTGATTTAACTCATAGCTTGCCCCTTAGGTCGTGGACGAGTTAACACTTAAGGTTTAATCTTGCAAGCACATCTGAATGACTAGGTCGTGGATGAGATAGCCCTTAACTCGTAACTCGCGAACCCATCCGAACGACTTAATAACTTGAACTCTATGACTTCGAATCCTTGAACTTGAATGATCTGACTTAAGAGAACATGCCTTGAACATCTTGACTCGCCTAATACGACCTAAAAGCCCCGACTCATGATAGGTCGTTTAACGACTTAAGACTTAGATGACTTTGCACAGAAGTTGGCTGAACTCTTGAATTTGAACTGTGTTGTGTTACCTCTCACACTGTCTTGACTTTAATGCTAATAACCTGCTTAACACAACATTCACAGAATACTGGGACGAATATACTGCCACTGACTGCCCACATCGAATGAAAGATTAGTTGATAAAGAGAAGATTAAATTAAATGAACTGTATGAGTGAAATGATACACAATAACCAACTCAAGTGAAGTATTAAAGCAAAATCGTAATGGTTAACTAAAACTGATTTGTCTGCATTAACACTGCACTTGAGCATTAACAAGTTCTGAAATCTCGTAATCGACTGATTGTTAGTTAGTTTAATTCCAGTTATATTTGCTTTTTTCTCATTTTCATTAGTTTTGCACAGCACTTCACACTTTTAGGAAACGTGCACCTTCACTTTTGAACATTCGGCTGATTGTGTAGAATGGCATCTCATCAAGAAGACTTGGAATCAGTCGGAGAAGCTTTTCCAATTGCTACTCCGCTGAATGATCCCCCGGAAAGGATTCCTACCACTCTGAGTCATAAAGTCTTCCGTCAACTATGCACCCAGTTTGGCATTGCTGAATCTGACGCTTTGCTCCCTGGAGTAAATGACACTGCTGACAGGCCGCCCCACGGCTTTATCACAGTGAACCGCCAAATGTGCTTGAGTGGAGCGATTCCCCCGTTTAATGACTGTCTCCGAGAACTTCTCCTTCGATTATCTATCTCCCCTTTTCAACTTCATCCTAATGGCTACGCCATCCTGCTGGGACTGTGTGTGCTTTTTAGGAGAATGCTGGACCGTTTTCCCAGTTTTGGAGAAATTTGCTTTCTATGCTCATTCACAAAGACCAAAGACCATCCCTCTATCATAGTTGTAAGGAGTGCCAGGAATCGTAAACTGATTATTGGTCTTCCCGAAAGCGTTCCTGGGTTTCTGAGCCAGTTTTTCTTTGTTCGTTGTCCCCCGGGATTTTACGCCATTTGGAGAGTGGGAAGTACGATTATCTATCTTTTCCCTGTGTTTTTCTAAATTATTTGAAGTCCAAATTGTCAAGTGTTAACTTCTTTTTCTACTGTTTCAGCGCTTCCTTCCCCCTCTAGGGAATCTCGTCACAAGACTACCTTTGAGAGGCTTATGGCCGTGCCGGTTGAGGAGAGGAGTGTTCAATTTCTATTGAGAGATGAGTTCCTCCACGAATTTGGACTCTTACATCCTTCCCGTTCCACTCAGCCACATGAAGTCCCTGATTCTCCTGCTGAGGAGTCAGATGCCCCTGTTCCTGCTAAAGAACTTTTACCGCAAGATCTTACCGCTGAGACTTCATTGGTAAAGTGTTCTACTTCTACCGACATTGCTGGACCGTCCAGTAAGTTAGCACTTGCCCCGGTTGTTGAAGAGGAGGAAAATCTTCACACTCTTGAAAAGACGGCTGAGGTGGAAGTTGAAAAAGAGAATTCTCCCATGCACCATGGCGATGATACTTTTGACAGTCTGAGCGACATCATGATAACCTCTCAGGAGCTTTTTAAAGATGATGTTTCTAAAGTGGTCCCTCCTATTGTCGAAGCAACTTCTTCTTTGCAACAAACCACAATGCCTTCCACACAACTTATTGTCATTTCTACACCCAAAAGTGGTTTGTAGTCTGATGCGCGTAGTTTGCACATCACACACACTTAGAATTTTGGCACTTATATGCACTTAGCTTCTTCAACTTGAGGATTTCTAAAACTGGTCTTTTTCTTCAATTTCAGGTTCTCTGATGGGGCGAAGCGGCTCTTACTACAACAAATTCCAGCGTTACGGAAGCCGTGAGGCTTATGACTTTAGGAGTTATATCGGTGCTGTGAAGGAAACTGATGAGGAGAGGGCTGCCAGAAAGGCTCACGAGAGGCGAGCTCATGAAGAGCGTCGCCGGAGAGAAGATGAGGAATACTATGGGAGTAGGGACGAGCGACGTGACTCTTCCCGCAGAAGCGACGATCCTTACAAGAGGAAATCTTACGATGATAAGGGGAAGAGTCATACTTCCGATGATTCCAGCAAACGGATCAGACTTGGCGAGAAAGATGCATCTAATATCTCGGAAAAGACTACCGCTTCTATTCCTCCTAATACATCTTCTGGTTCTCCTGCCCTTAAGGAGTCTGACATCCAGACAATCATTAATAGGCCACAGTACCAAGCTGGAGATGGTCCTCCCACACTCCAGAGCCGATTTCCGAATTGGTGTCTGAAAGGAGTGCGCTTTGATTTGGATTTGGTCCCCATTGATAAGCAGGCGATGCTGAAAAATGTCGATGCTGTAAAGCTTGACATCGAAAGAATGTCTGGGTGGCAGAAGCTGGTTGATGAACTTCAAAGGGTCAACCATATGAACCTTGAGGCGATGATGACCATGGAGAATGACAAGTCCGAGTGGGACAAATGGCGTAAGCAGCATGACGCGGAAATGAAAAGCATTAGCGATGGTTATGGGAAGCTCGAAGCTGAAGTTGAAAGACTTAAAAAAGAGCTTGCTACTTCTTCCACTTCTTATTCTCAGAAAGAAGAAATGCTTCAAAAACAAGTTCGAGACGCCCATGCTGCTCAGAGAGATATTGAGGTGAAACTCGAAGCAGAACAGCAGGTTACGAGAAAATACCGCGATGATGCTGTTCAGCTTCGAGAGAAAGTCAGCTCTCAAGATTTAGATATTATAAGACTGCAATCTCAGCTACTGAAGGCTGAAAGAGAACGTGATGAAGTTCTTTCTGGTAAAGCTGCAGCCGAAGAATCCCATAAGGCGACCATAGCCACCGTTGACACGACTCTGTTCGACTTTTATATGCATTGTGTCCTGGGGCGTGGGAGCCTTTCATTTTTGGGACCAGAATATGAAGTCACTTTAGCGGAAGTATGGGAGGCAATCATTGACTTATTTGGTGGTGCCGGATATTCTGAAACAGATCTTCAAGCTACCTACTTAAGTGAGAGCGATCGCGCTGCCCTTGCCAAAGGAAAAGAGCAGCTTATCCGAGTGCGGGCCGAGGCGACGGGAGAGAAGCTTCCTGAGAAAGAAACACCTCCTATTGCTCCTACTTATACTTCGGCTTTAGCTCATGCGGATATTACTGGCTCTAGTTCTCATTCCACGCCTCCTGCTAAGGTTGACAAAGAAACTGTAACCACCCCTACAGAGGAAGAGGCAATGAAGGACTTCCAAGCTCGGGAATTTGAGATTGATCTTGCTAAACCGGCTTCTCCAGGTAACTTTGACGATTCACGGTCTTCTTTTTTCTCGGAGAATACTGATTTTGATTTCTTTTATTATGCAGCAGTCGTGCCGAAAACTGCACCAATTCTTCCTTCTTCAGCTGTCGTTCCTCCTCCTTCTCAAGTTATATCTCTTCCAGCTTCTCAACCAGGTTCACAGGAAGAACCAATAGCAGCCCTTCAAGGTTTAGACGAACCACTTGCTTCCGAAGAACAGAAGGCAAAAGGTCTGGAAGATAGCGAGAAGACCCCGGAGCGGTCTTTTGACTACGACACAAAGCTTTCTACATTTCTTGCTCCGGGGAGCGAGTCTTCTTCCAAGAAGAAGGGAAAGCGGGCGGTTTCGAAGAAAGGAAAGAAGAGTTCTTCTGCTGCTGGGGATGAAGCAGAGATTGATCCGGCTGAGTCTCTTTCTCCTTCTTCTCCGATACGGCCTACGAAGCTAATTACCAGGCCGGGTAAAAGCTCCAAGGGTGGGAAGAAGGGGAAATGAGTTTGATTTTGTCTTTTCTGCTTTTTGTATTGACCGGGGATTGTGCGGATACCGGTCTCCGCTTCTTTTTGTAACCTGTACAATGTAAAAAATTTCTCATAGTGTTGAAATAAATAGATATTTTTCTTGTACAAATCCTTGTGTATGTAGGAATACATCTGTTTTTCATTTGAAGTGTAGAGTAAACGATTCTTTCTATTTGTACAAACTTTTTGTCTGTGTTTCAAGAACGCATTTACTCCACATCTTTATTACGTGATATTGCAATGAACTTGTGGTATGTCGCTTGTATATTACTTTTATTACTGTAACTGAATTGTATAATGCTGCCCCCATACCACAAGTATATTGTAATATTTCTTGCTTTCACAAGATCGATACTCTTATTTTAGAGAATAACTTTCCACTTTTTCAGGGAAGAATTATTCTTCTTTTTAATAGAGTATATCTTGTCTTTGGAGAAATTTTTATTTTCTTTTTCTTCCTGAAGAACATTTCGACTTCTGGGAATGATCACTTTTATTTGTTTAAAAGCGAATTTTCCTGTACAATGAAATGAGCTTCTGAAGAAGGTTTTGATTTTATGCCCCAGTAAAGGGTTTATTTTTGGTACTTCAAGCAAGGTGAAGTACGCCTCTGAAGAGGTCTTTTGGTCTCTGAAGAGAAGCAATTTTGGTCTTCGAAGAGAAGCAGTTTGCACTTCTACACGGGTGAAATGTGCCTCCGAAAAGGGCTTTTGCCTTCGAAGATGGCTTGTGCCTCCGAAGAGGGCTTGTGCCTCCGAAGAGGGCTTGTGATTGCCTGGAAGTTACTTTCTCATGGTCGGAGGGGTCCATGGGACAGGCGCAAGTTGCTTGATTGGATGTTTGTTTGTACAAACGATCGCAATCAATTAACGAGGTGCCCCTTCGGTGGTCCTACCAATCTTTTTGATTGAGTAAAGCACTCCCATTTATTGGCGTGCCTCGTTAGAGGGCTTTGTAGTATTTCATCTCTGGTGAAGTGGGTCTCTGAAGAGAAGCATTTTGCACTTCTACACGGGTGAAATGTGCCTCCGAAAAGGGCTTTTGCCTCCGAATATGGCTTGTGCCTCCGAAGAGGGCTTGTGCCTCCGAAGAGGGCTTGTGATTGCCTGGAGGTTTCTTTCTCATGGTCGGAGGGGTCCACGGGACAGGCGCAAGTTGCTTGATTGGATGTTTGTTTGTACAAACGATCGCAATCAATTAACGAGGTGCCCCTTCGGTGGTCCTACCGATCTTTTTGATTGAGTAAAGCACTCCCATTTATTGGCGTGCCTCGTTAGAGGGCTTTGGTTGGTGTGCCAGGAAGGTTGCGTCTTAGGGGCAAGTAGATCCATGGGATGGACACAAGCTGCCTGATCGGATGCATCACAATCAGTTAGCGAGGGTCTTATTCCTTCTGCTTGGGAAGGTATCCCTTTAGTGGATCTACCTGCTTTCCTGTTGAGAGGCATACCTCCCTTTGGCTGCTTCCATGTTTGCCCGCTCATGTTGTATCATCATCCGCCAATCTACGATCCTTTATCATCATTTCCAAGTGCGTCTTCCTTTCTTTTGCAAGTAAATTGCTTTATTCGAAGAAGTAGACTTCACTGTTGAATGACTCCACAGAGTAAACGCAAGTTATTTGGTTGGATGCCCTTTTTTTTTATATCAACGATCGCAACCAGTTAACGAGGGCTTGACACAGTGGGGCCGTCAACTTTTTATGTGAAGTTCCTCTTGTATGGGATTTGAGTTTGGAATTTTTGTAAGGCTCACTTAGCTTTGCGATGGGTGAGCCTTGCTTTAATGACCTGTAGTATTAGATCGACATTTTAGCAATACATTTAGAGTATTTACACATCGAAATATAATAGGTATTTTATAATAGAAAAAACAGAATGCATAGTTTTTCATTATTGAGTCACGCTGATTTCTCAGCGGTTTACAATGCAGAGGTTACACATCCATCATTATCTTTACAAATTCAAGCAATGCTGTTAAGTAAAAATGAATGCTAGTTATTGTTGTTCCAGAATTTCCAAGCTGGATTTCCATTTGTGCTTGATTCATAGCTTTTGGATTTTTATGCCAGAGAAAGTGAGAGATGCCCCAGCCGCAGTTTTGTGGGTAATTAGTAGTCATCCCAACTTCTGCTTGCTGGGTATGGTCCCCCTGTGATAGCATTAATGACAAGCTTTTCTGAATCTTCCACTGCAGTGTTGTTGTGAGAATCGGATTGATGGGTAGGGTGTTGTTGATCCCAAGTGGATGAGGTTGGATCGACTCCGCTTCTCTTAACGTATTGTTGGAGTTTACCTTGTTCCAGCAATTCTTCAATCACTTTCTTTAACTGGCGACATTGGTCAGTGTCATGGCCAGGTTGATTGTGAAATTGGCAGAATTTTCCATTACTCTTTGCACCTTTCGTCATCTCAGGTGGCTTAGGATACCGGACAACGTCTTTTGTTGCAAAATAGATATTTCTTGGTGTATCAGTTAAAGGAGTATAATCCGAAGAATTAAAGCGGCGAGGTTTCTTTTCATTTCCCTGGCTCTTTCCTCCTTCATTCTCCCTTTTCTGACTTTCAGATTCTCTTTTCTTAGATGGGACACTGTTGTTATTAGTTTGGGCAGCAACCACCTTCGACGTCGTAGAAAGGCTTTCAAGGCGAATGAACTCATCGGCCTTTTTATAGAATTTATCAAGTGAGTTCGGTTCCTTCATTTTTAGCCATATTCCAAATTTACTCGATTTATCAATGGCTCGCATCAAATAAGTCAGGATCATGCGTGGTTCCGCATTTTCTACTTCGGCTAAAGCTATATTGAAACGGCTCAAGAAAGATTTGATTGATTCTCCGGGCGCTTGTTCAAGGTTAGACAGTGACATTATATCCTTAGCTTTTGAAGCATACAATCTGAACTGTTCTTTAAACTTTTGCGTTAAGTCGGAGAACTTATCTACAGACCGAACTGGAAGCTGTGTAAACCAAAGTAAAGCCACACCTTCCAGGTATACTGGAAAGTATCGACACTTGATCTCGTCTGATGCTCTTGCACCGGTCATATGCCAATCATATTTGTATAGGAAATGATTAGGGTCAGTGGTTCCCCTATAGGCTTGGATAGTAGGAGGTGCAAATTTCCTTGGGAATTCCGCTCTCAGGATCCTTTCAGTAAACGGAGTTCTGCTTGGCGCAAATCCCCAGTCAGCCTCATCCTCTTCCCTTTGCATGCTCTCTTTCATGATGCGGCCAACCATTTCAGACAGGTACTCTTTATTGTTCAAAGACACCTCCGGGCAAGCACCGGTTCTTCCCTCGGAAGTTTGCCCGGGCATATGTTCATGACAAGTTGGTTGCGGCATAGAACCATCAGCTTGGAAAGGTGGCATTTCAGGAAGGGTGGTTTGATGGTTTTCTGGTTGACGATTTGCCCCGAGCAGGGCAGTTATTCTATCCATCATCAAAGCATTTTGAGTTTCAATTTGTTGGTATAATCCAGAAACTACGTCATCCAATTCAGCCCTGGTGACTCCAACGGTTGGAGTTGCTTGGTCTGTTGTTGGGGAAGCGGAAGTCCCTTCGTGAGCATTTCCGGATCTGATAGGTCTACCTCTTCTTCCAGGGGCCATTATTTCAGATCTGGTTTTTAAGAGAGGTTCTTTTTATGAGTCTTTGCGAAGCAACGATGGATGATCGCCTGAGTTGGGTTCTCAGTGAAAGCACCAAAATGTTAACGGTAAAAAGTGAACGCTAACACCCGGTGTGTGTAATAGAATTGTGAAAGCACCACCCGTTGGTACGGGAACAGAGTATAAGCTGAAAATAGCAGAAAAGCAGTAAATGAACAACAGATTTATAGTGGTTCGGCCCGTAATTGAGCCTACATCCACTTTATAGTCTTTTATTACTGATTCAGTTACAATTTGATACAATATCCTTCTAAATACAATACAACTTGATCATGAAAACATTCTTGACTACTAGCTCGATCTTTGATGATAAAACTCGACAAATCCGTGTTGGATGTAAGGAGCTCTTCTCGAAGATTGTTGTAGTGTCTCGAATGCTTGAAGATCTTTGATTGCTGAATGAGAGGAGGCTTCGACAGCGTAACGGCGCTTGGAGAAATGAATGGCCAAAAGTCCTCTTCATGTTGGAAGTGGTGGTCTATTTATAGGAGCAGATTTCTGAGCTCTCGGTTTGGCCAAGTCATGAGTCGTGACCGACTCATGGTAAGTCGTGACTCGTATTCGACTTAAGATGTCTCGTGGGCGCCATATTTGGTCCATCTTGTGGCTCAGTTGGAAGAGAAGTGCTAAGTCGTAGTCGACTCATCAGATCAAAGTAGCACAGGCAAGGGCCTTGGATTCCAGCTTGATAGCCCTTAAGTCGTAGACCTCATGAGTCGTCAGTTCTCATGAGTCGCAGGTCCTCATGAGTCGTAAGAGTAATGAGTCGTAAGACCTCATGAGTCGTCAGTTCTCATGAGTCGCAGGTCCTCATGAGTTGTAAATCTCCATGACTCGTTGAACCTGATGAGTCGTAAGACTGATGAGTCGTAAGACCTCATGAGTCGTAAATCTCCATGAGTGGTAAGAAGCTTGTCTCGTTGAATCATGAAGCTCTTAAGTCGTAGGCCACTTATAGCAAGTCATGAGTCGTAGACGACTTATAGCAAACCATGAGTCGTAGACGACTTATAGCAAACCATGAGTCGTAGACGACTTAAGGCCTTCCAGATAGTTAGGTCGCTAGGCAAGTTAAGTCGCTGTCTCTTAAGTCGTAGGCGGCTTAGCTTGATGAGTCGTACAGACCTTGTGAGTTGTAAGATCCTTTTGAGTCGTAGAGACTTTAACTCGTTGAGTAGTTTCATTCGCGAAGTTCCTTTAGGTCGCAAGCTGTTTAACCCGGTAGGTCGTAAGTCGTTCAAGCCGTAGATTCCTTCTTAGCAACTAAGTCATGAGTCGTTGAGTACACAGGCTTTAAGCTTTTTAACTCGTAAGTCGTTGCTAAAAGGGAGTTAACAGAAAGATTTATTAAAAATGCTAATGGTTGCTTGTATGCTTAACAAATTTTATTTTCCCCTATGGAAATTAAATCCCCGATTGAATGTTTGTTTATTCGATAGCTAAATAACTGACTAACGAATTTGGACCCAAAACGTAACTTTGGAAATATCTAGAAGAAACACGTGAGTTATATGGCACAGTCATCTCCGATGATGATTAACTGTACGTATAAATCTTGTTTCGTACTTCTAGGACAATGATAAGGAAATCCTTCCACTAACGGTTAGGAGGTGATCTCTGCTCTTATCTTTGACTGTTTATTTCCTACTAATTAGGGTTGAGTTTACCGGAAATTTGCAAATGTTGTTTCGAAGAGACCGGGATCGGGTATGTGATCTGGAAACCACTTCGATCCAACAAATGCGTTTCAAAGTGAAGGCATCTTGAAGATAATGGAATTGAAGATGGAACTTTCAAGCATTTCATTCAGTCCCAGAACGAACTTGTATGGATGAATACTGGCACTGTATTGTTGCCTAGAGGGCAGTGTTAACATTCCAAGTGGGAAGTGCTATATAAAGGTAAACGTAGCCTTGAGCCTCATCAACCGGGAAATGACAAAAATCGAGCATGCAGCAGGGCCAAGTGGGTCGCTCCCAAGTAGGGTATGGTCATTCCAAATCTAAATCGGTATTATCTCTTATTTATATGCTTTGGGGTCCATTAACGCAGGGGTGATCATATTTGGTACTACTAGTCAAGTGGGAGGCCAGTCCTATATGAAGGGGTACAAGATGTTCTTGTTAGGCCCTGGTGCATTTTATCTAGGGATGTACCTTTGGAAGTTAGTTCCTTACCTTGTCATGGTATGGAATCCAATCTTCAATACGTGCCTTTATGGTTTTGATTGTAGAACCTAGTATGTTGGAATTTAATAATGTAACAATTTCGGCTATGATTAATAAGTATTCGTATTCTAGACATTATTATAATATCAAAGGATTTCGTGTAAAATGTTTTGGTTATCGTAAGGTAAAATTCCGTCTGTGTTTATATGCAGCGTGGTCTTACGAGATACTTTTGATTTCAAAGGATTTTATAACTTAAAATCCATTTGGGTGTGTTTTCTCACGCTAGTTTTTCAAACTGGCTCGGGTGTTATTTTATTATAATGCTATGGTCAGACCGATCATATTTACAGATTGCTTTGGATGCACTGGAGCTCAGAAGACAAGTTGGTGGTCTTCAAGTCGTATTCACGTTTATGTTTATTTCCAATGTTTTTTTGTTGAAATCATCAGCATTTCTGAGGACGAGTTGTTATAATTGTCTAGGCTGATGATCGTGATTTGTTGTTGTACTCTGATGGATGTAAGTATATAACAGTTTCTCTGTTGTAAGGATCATTGATATTATATTATATGTTGTTCCGTTGCGATTGTGAGATTCTGTTGTTTTAGTTTCTTTTCTCTTCTTCTCCCCTTCTCTTCTTCTTTCTTCTTTCTTCTCCATAACTATCCATCTTTCCGTTCAATTTGGGTTGTACATATGTGGTTTACTGTCAGTTTGAATTGTACAAATTGGTGATTTGTTACACACATGCTCGTGGAGTCCTATAAACTAATATATGATTAGAGTGCTTTATGTGTATCGTCCTACACCAAAAATGTTTTACATGGACAAGTATAGTTATCATTTATCGACGACTGCCTTATTCAACCAATCTTCTATCATTTAACCTTTTTGGAAACTTTGACTTAACCGTGCTTTCTTGCTTCTCACATCCTATATAAGCATATCTCAACTTTGACGTAAACATATATGCTAATTTCAAATAATATTTTATCAAATATGTCTTAACTATTCAAAATAACAAATTTAAACTTGTTATTTACTCTAATTATAAATCATCTCGACATATATTATAAGAATTACTTTTCTCTATCATCTCAAAATTGTATATTTTTTGCAAATCGATAATATACTTCAAAAATCCTATATTTTCAACATATTACTTTAAATATTTCAAACATCGTTAATTAACCCAAAACCAGTACTTTCCATCAAATTCCCTTCAATATAATATTATTATCATTTTACATCAAAGCAATAATATTTATTTAAATCATTTTGTTTTCCACAACCACTTTGTTAGTATATATCATTCAACAATAACAACATTCTACATTAAATTCCAAATATCGTATTTATAGTTATTTATATCAAACATAGTAATAATTTATCCAAAAATATTCATGGAAAATATCTCTTTTTTATTATTATTCTCAAAATACCTCTTATTTTTATTACTTAAATCATTATATTTTTTCATAAACTCCATAAAGTAATCATAATATTACTTACTCAAATTTAGACTGTCTTTCAAAAATCATATTACCATTCATTTAAATTCCACCTTACTAAATAAATAATAGCAAATTCTAGATTCAATATAGATTTTTTTGTTATTGTTTTTTAGAAAATATTATTTTCTTTCCAAAATTCATACATAATACCTTCAATAATTATTCAATATAAATCCCTAAATCACAAATCCATAATGTTCATTTCTAGTTAGTCCTTAGCACGTTGGCATATTGACTATCCTAGCTACTCACCTTAATAAATTCAAACTTTATAGGCTGTGTAATTCGTTTCTACCTCCAATCGAATATCAACTGAAAATATCAATAACTCATTAATTCAGGTTTTAAATCAGAATCATTGATATCAAATCTCATTCTTTACAAAACTAGTAAGATTCAAAAACCATAAAATCCTCTATTAATTTTAATAAACATTTAATAAAATCATAACAAATTTTTTCAAACCAAATTCTTTAAATTTCACTTAAATAAATTTTCAAAGAGTTTTACTTTGGACATTTCATGTTAAATCATTTCATAAGATAACATAACTCGTATATATTTCAATTTAATAACTTCATATATGTTTATATGTCCTTAAATAAACAATTATTTCATAAAAAATCATAAACTAGATTTATTTCAAATTAATCATTTTATGTCTATTTGTCAGTCTCCCAAAATAATTAATATAATTTAAATTTCCAAAGCTAATTTCTTTTCAATAGTTCTAAAAATATCCATCCTTAAAGTATTAAACTTCCATACTCAATTCTTTATAGCTTTACCAATTCAATATTAATTACACAAAATATAATTATATTTGAAATAATTTCGATTATTTTTCTTAAATACCCATAATTCTTGTTAACAACCTTATTTTGTACAATTTATAACCGCTTTATCATATACACACACCATCTTATTTTATAATTAGCCAATTTCCAACACCTTTAAACATTATTTCGTGTCGTGTAAATACATAAAAATATAATTTTAAAAATTTGGTTTTGGCCACTAACCATTTTCATATCGAATCCAGAAATAATTTCCCAAATGTTAAATTGTTTACTAATGCATCTTTCAAGAGATAATATAAAAAATCCTTCAATTTTCATTCAAAAATACACACATATTGTAATTGAAAAATTCCACAAGTTTTAAATAATAATTTAAAATCTTCTTTTTCTTACCAATTTACTTCAATAGGTTTCTTTATCAAAAGAAAAGTACACGACAAAATATAAGCGCAACAATATGCCTTACACAAAAAAAATTCAAAAATAAAATCATAGAAATATTTATATAAAATTACTTCTTAATAAATTTCTCGTATTTGAAAAATAAGGGTATATTATTTCAATACCAAAAAAAATTCAACTTCTATATTTTCCCAAAATCTCAAATAATAATGTTTTCAACTTTTTAGGAAAAACATTTCAAACAACTCAAACTTTAGTTGCAGTAGATCATAACTTACACAAGCCTAACTCCACTATTAAACTAACAATGCTTCTATTACGCCTTATCAACATTACATTTATATTCTTTGGACTCAAGGGTGCTACTTTTTTTATTAATCCTTAGTCTTGTAATTTACTCTACTGCTACTCGTCATATAAACCCTCCTTTAGCAATTCTCTATGGAGTAAATTACGACAAGTGTGATGGATTTATCCTCCATCCCAAATTATCTAAATCTCAATATTTATGTAACTTGTGGTTGTTTACTTCTAAAAGGGATAAACCAACAACTATCTCTATGAGTCAAAATATATAGGATATGGCATAAAAATTATATACATACACGCATACACACACATATATATGTATGTATACAGACACTATAGTAATAAAAATTACAAATATGCTCTTTCATATGCCCTAAATTAGTAGGAATTGCCTAACATAAGCTATGATACCAAACATAACAACTCGCCATCTATGATACTGTGATTCACGCATAAAATGATATGGACATCGCAAACCTTACAGACGGTGGATTGTTTTAAGGTAAAATATAAAACAAATCACAGAGCTATCTACAATATTCTACACTTTCTGAAACTCACAGCGTAAGGAATAGAATATAATAGTAATCAATAATACTACAATACTAGACGAACAAAATATTACAATACCAAATATACTTCGCTTACAACATTTCTCTATCACTGAAGAACAAAAATAGCCTAATGTCTGGGAATGGCTGATATAAAATAGTAAACAACTAATAGACAAATAAATGCATACCTTAGTCGCACCTCATACCTTCAAGTCACAGTTAGTCCTCTCTATCGACCTATTAGAGTATAACTAAAAAGAAGAAAATGATAGAGGGGGTCAAACATATGTCTGGTGAGTAAAACGCACCATATAAGTGTATAATCCTAATAATCTAATAAAACAAAACTTATACTCAAAAATCATACCTTAACTTATGTCACCTGCACCCAACAAGTCAGTTAAACATAATATAATACCATAGTGACAACATAGGATAAGGTCTCACTAAAATCTAACCCATATCTAATCATATGCACTCGATCGAACCCACAAAGTCCCAACTCGCATCCCAAAGACTGATTGGAAAGCGATTGAGCCCAAAATCCTAACTCGTTATCGCTAAAAATGTATGTGACTTGCTACTAAGGAACTATATGTCTCAGCCTACTATCGCTAAATCATAAACGACTCACTACTATGGAACTCTATATCTTAGCGAGTTATCATCAAATTATAAGCGACTCGCTATAAAGGAACACAATGCCTCGGCCCATTATTACCAAATTTTAAGTGACTCACTATTGGGGAACCACATGTCCCAGCCTACTATCTTCAAATTTTAAGCGATGTGCTACTGAGGAACAAGATGTCTCAGCCAACTATCGCCTAATGATAAGTGACTAGCTCTAAGGAACAAAATGTCTTAGTCGACTATCGCCATGTCGAACAACGTATAACGAATCTACTAAAAAGGCATTTTTTAGAAGTGTCTCAAAACACAACATACAACATGTCAAAAAATTACTTATCTCACCATGATTTCGATGCCATGAACCATGCGTGAAACAGAGACGTAAGCAAAAGTTATAAGTGTTTAAAGTTCAGAGGCATTGTTATAATTTTATAAGTTAATTATTATTAATATTATATTATATTCTGTACTTTGCCATAGTATTTATTAAACCGAAAGTTGGTTCAACGTTTAAGGTGTGTGTTCAAGGAGTCATGTTCAAAGAAATTCCAGTAATACCCCTTGGTTTTATGATTATTCACGGATTTTTTTAAAATACCGTTCATGAGTTCAAAAGATAAAGTAGACAAACAGGCAAATCCATAAGTCCATGGGCAATATGCTCAAGTCATGTTCTTTATTCAATTATAGATATGTCACAAGATGGTGCAAATATGTAATTTTCTAATTGTCTAGCCCTTGTTTACAAATATGTCATCTTCTTCCTCATTATCCTTAATTCCATTAGTCTTTCCTCGAGCTTGCTTTATTGTAATAAAGAGAACTTGGAGAAGATCCTAATTCGAAAAAGTGATAAGAATGAGAAAGAGATTAATGGCCCTTTCCATGAAGGAGTGCATCTCTATTTATAGTGGTTGGAAAGAGGTATGTTTGCTTCCATTGGCGATGTGGGACTTTATGGTGTCATGGAGCATGTAATGTAATGTGAAGGCTTTTGAAGCTTTATAAAGGAAAATGCACTAAATCCACTTGAATTTGCTCATGCAAATGATCTTATTCTTCCTTCTTTGCATGACCTTCGACATCCTACGGCATAGATGTTGTGTAACAACGACAATCATGAATTACGACATCGATTAATAGCTTATGGCATGCGGCATTAATATTACTCTTGTTATCACATTGATGAAGCGCGATATGGTTGAAGGATGACATCGACTAAGTGCGATGTGGATGAAATGCGGCATTAATGGAACGTGGCATCAATGAAAGGCAGCATCAATAAAAGACCGCACTGATGGAGGGCGGCATTGAAAGAATGCAACATGGATTACATGAGACATTGATGAAATGCGGTATTGAATGCGGCATTGACATTAGGCAGTCATCATTATAGAGCAGCATTGACATGGAGCGGTATCATTATGGAGTAGCATCTACTTCGATAGCATTAATGGACATTGACACTGTTCATCATCAATGTCGCTTTAGAGGTCTGTGGTGATATCTCTAAAGTGCAGTGCTAATGTAATGTGACACCGATGATTTATGTCTTTAGTGGAATGTGACATTGAAGGAAGGTAGCATGAATACAAGCGGCATTGCTCTGATTTGTGGCATGCTGCTTATTGGCAAGGGGTGGTATTGATGGAGCATGGTACTGATGGAGTGCGATGTTGTATGAGATGCGGCATAGCTGAGGTGCGACATTGCATGAGATGTTGTACTGTAGGCTTTTGACATTGATCTATCTTCGTATTTTTGGCACTGAACCATCACTATTCCTTCGTCATTGGTCCTAACGGCACTGACTTCTTCATGATGCCAACACTTATAGCATCACCTTCGGATAACAGTGTTCTTCCATCGCGACCTCCTTTCTAAAGCCAGATTGACATAACTTCATCATCAAATCGCTGTCGCTATAGGGAACTATCGCTAGATCGAAGATCACCAGAGAGTTTCCCAAACCCTGGCGGCCACGATGCCACCTACGATTCCACCTTCGAACATCCCCTTCACAACCGTTATTGCCGCCACATTTTGATGCGAATTAGGACCACTTCACATCGATTTGGGTAGATCAGCAACCATCGCTAAAACTTGCTCGACCTCCTCTATGCACCCATGTCTCCCGATTGTCCTATCATCGTCATTTCACAGTTGGATCAAAATGGACTGTCCATGTTTACCAAAAATTCCATCGTGTTTTCTAATCAATCTGTATACTCAATCGGCGAATGAATACCGTTGGTGGATTCATATCATCGAGAACTACAATTTTGATATACAATATGTCTGGTTTGGAACACTTGTATATTTCGCACTTTTTAACTAGAAGGAGATTAAATTTTCCTAATTATAATTGATTAAAAATTATATTTTTTATCTATTTATCCATGGCATACTGTATCTTAATTCTGTGTACATAAAAAAAATCAATTTTAATAATTAATTATATCATTTATAAATTTGGTTTACGATCATAAGGGGTGAATTACCATGCTTTATCAATATATACACATATGCGATAAATTTCACCCACCAATTAGCCATGCATCTTCTTCGATCCAAGGTGAATCCTCCTTCTTCGTTGTCTAGAATTTCCTTGCCTTGAAAACACCAAATTTATCGATAGCTTTGGTATATTTGCATAGCTCTCTTTGTGGTGATTGATTTATATTTATTTTATTTTGATTTGATTTGATATGAGGTGGTCTTATTTTGTTTGGAGATAAGAAGAAGAAGATGAAGAGAAGTGGTAAGATCTTTAGGCTCATGTAGGAATAGAGAATATGGTTTATATTCCTATTAATAGGCTGAAATAACTCTTGTTGAGACAGAAATCTTGAAATTAATATATTACAAAAATGTCAATGGGTTTGATTTCTTTTTAATTTCTAGCCCGTTTAATCAAATTTAATATGTTATATATGTTTTTCAATTGTAAATGGTATTTTGAACGCAATGGGATAGGTTTAAAAGCCTAATTCTAGTTCTTATATAAATTTACTATTTTTCCCTTTATGTGAAGTTAAAATTTTACCCTTTTTAATTCATTATTTAATTTTGTAAAATTATGGGGTGTTACATTAAAGTTGTAATAAAGGTAGGTGCTTTAATTTTTAATTTTGAATATGATTTTCAAACGATTTTGTCACAATTTTAGAATTCCAACCTACAACACTTCAAGGTCCAAATCTGATTGTGGTCCGACAATGATTGGATAGAATTCCCAAAACATTTTTTATAACTCAATACCATTAAATAATCTACTAGTATCTAATATCTTCATCTAGCTACAACTCCTCATACAACTGAAAATCTAGTGTCTAATAACTTCACCGCACATAGCATGTAAAAACAAAAGTATATTTCAGACTTAATCAAGGCAAACAATTAATTTGTATTTCAAATACCAAAATGGTGATTTTCATGTGTGTGTTGTTATCTTGCATTTGAATCAAGTGATATCCAAATGGTTCAAGACTATTGAGTGCTCATGAGATAGATCAAGAGTGAAGAATGCGAATGAAATGCTAAAGCTTGCTGAAGTCCCAAGGGTCAGTATCAACCATAGTAGGAAATGAGATGACTTAATTATTTTTGGAGAAAGCTAAGTGATGAAGCTAAGGGGAACTATAGATTTAAGATCGAGAAATAATGCAATATCGATCCATCATAACTAGGTACCGATCCTTACTTGATCATGTGATGATTAAGCATCACAGCCAAAGATGAAGGTCAAGTCAAAAGGGTAGAACAAGTTGACAAAAATGGATAACTCAATATTAATACATAATGGTCGATACGGATCCTTGTTAGTTCGTGATATTTTGATTTTGACTTGATCTTCTTATTGAAACTTCGGATCTAAAGTGGAGAACGTGGTCAAGTAAATTTTGGCGATTTTGATAGCAATCTCATTTATAAATAGCAAGCCTAGCACATTGGAAAAAGGACCTTATCTTTGTTATTTGATTCTTACATCAAAATTTTGTCAAATTCATAACCAAATGGTTTGAATACCAAGTTATTATAATCTTACTGTAAAAAGAAAAGGATAGTTGGTTACAAAGTTAATAGTGGACATAGGCTCTGGATTTTGGTTGAACTACTCTAAATATTATGTATTCTTCTCTTTTGACTTCTGAAACATTTATAATTTTCATTTGTTTGATTGAGTATTTGTCCCAATTTTGGAGCAAACATTTAAGTGCTTTCACTGAAAAATATTAATCTCAGGGTTAAATCTTTGCTTTCACTTTAGATTGAAAGAAATCTAAAAGCTAGATCCAAGTGTTTATAGTTTGAAGATCCATGGTTATTTCGATTCGGAAGGAATCAACCATTGGATTTAAGTTGGAATGGTACCTCAAAAGGATAAGGAGAAATCTACCACATCTACAGCCATTATTGAAGGAGAGAATGAAGGCTCTTGCCAAGGAGATAAGACAAATCAACCAACTCTTCCAGAGGCCCCAAGTGCACCAAAGACAATGATAAAGGGCAAAGTTGGATTGTATGATGACTAAAATAAATAGGAGAATGGTGGAGATCCAAAATGCTATCTTGGAGAGGAAGTGGAAAAATATTGAATGATATCTCGACTACCACAAAGGCTTGGGGGAACTCATCATCTTTAGACTCCGAAGAAGAGAGCTCATCTTTATCGGATAGAAATTAGAGGGATGGTGAACAGAAGATGAAACGAAGGGAAGCCTGAATATCGAAGATATGAGTTTGAAGAGTTATAGTTGTAAATCTTTGTGTCATAACGATCAGTACTGATCGGTCAAAACTTAGTACTAATCATTCTGATAAATCACCCTTAGAGACTCTGAGAGTGAGATTAAGGAAAAAACTGATGTCGGTGTTGAGCCAGTCACTAGTGGTCAGATGGTTTCAGACTAATGCTATAGATACCACTCCAACTAGAAGCTAGAGAGGGTCTGGATGAACGGTTCCTTCAAACATAGCGAAACCCAAACATTATGCAACTAACTGAGAATGTTTGCACTGTTAAACACTAGGGGTTGTTCTTGCTTATTGTCATCCAGTCACCTTAAGTAGTGGGAATCACATTGTTAATATGGTCATATATTATTGATTAAAAATAAGCATAGAAACTATGATGAGTGGGGTTCATCACCAAGTCGAACCCCATTCATCGAAACCATTTTGATAGAGTGGTATCCGAATAACTTTGTGATACCAACTAGTCATCTCATAATGGAACTACTGATCCAAGGCAGCGTCTGTTAAAGTATAGATGGTGTATGGATAGTGCTCGTGCCACAGATGGTGTGAGATATAGGTGCTTGCCTATATTCTTAGATGGAGTTACTACGATGTAGTTCACTCGGTTCGTGCCGAGGTCCATATCATCCATTGGTCAGTTAGAGAAGAAGTTTATGGAATAGCTTCAGGTTCGCATAGTGTGATCTAAAAATGTGATGTCACTATTGAATCTTCACCAGGGTTCTGGAGAGACTCTAAATAACATTTTAACAAGGTTTAATGTTGCAGTAATAGAATTAAGCAATCTCAAAGAGGAGATTGTTTTGATGGCATTAATCAATGAGGTTCATTCCAGAATTGATTTCGATAGGTGGTTGAAGAGAAAACAACCAACTACTATGGAGGAGTTTTAATGAAAGGCATTCTAATTTCTACTCCTGGAAGAGGTAGATTTAGCTGTTGGACTAGCTACTAACGGTGAAGAGGGACAAAGTAGCGTAATACAAAAAAATGTTGCTATCAAGCATGCTGCTGATAGTGTTGGAAATGTTGTAGTAAATATCAGGAATAATAATAATGTGAAAAGAAAGAACTAAGGTACTAGTGGGAAAAGGCAGGACACCAAGAAATGAATAAGGTATATTAGACCTAGAGATTACACTCCATTGAACAATTCTATTGAAAACACCAACCTTGCCACATAACATACTAAAAATCATAAGAAACCAGCCCCAAGATAGGCCACCAAATAAGAAAGACGCTTAGGGAAGTATTTTCTCTTTTATGAGTCTTATGGCACAATAACAATGAGTGTAAACACTTGAGAGAGTGATTGAGGGCTCAATAAGGAAGAAAAGTTGTAGCAGTATGTTAAAAACAAACAAGCTGGCGGGCAGGTGAATGTTAGACCCTAAGGGTCGATTGCCCAAAGGGATTAATCTGGGTCTAGTGGAGTGGGGCCAAGATAGCTTTGAGGAGGATTGTGATTAATATCATCTCCAGAGCACCTCATCCTGAAGCAAAACGTTGGAAAGAGATGGAAAAGTACGATAGCTCGTTAAGGCATGTGCCTCAAGAAATGTGTTTCACCATAGAAAATGGAACTCCAACGAAGCAGGAGAGAACGATGAATGATGATATTGTTTTCAAAAATATTGATGCTGACGGGGTAGAAGCGTCGACGCTTGACCTTATGGAAATTACGGTTGTAGTTAGGCCAGTAACAATGCACCATGTCCTTATTAATTGTAGGAGCTTGGTTAATATTTTATTCAAAAAGACTTTTGATCAAAAATGAATTTGTGAGAATGATTCGAAGCCTTGTAAATCTCTTATTTATGGATTTATTAGAGAGGCTAAGAAGTCTATTGGTTGTATTTATTTGTCTGTTGAGTTAGGTAAAGGAGTCTGCAAGATTGTGCGGTTACAAACATTCATTATGGTCGATGGATTCTCGGCGTATAAAGCTTTCTTAGACCGACTGGCCCTTGCCGATTTTTGAATTTCCCTTGCTCCATAGTGTATAATGATGAAGTTCCCCATCGAGAATGGAGTATGAACAATTTAAGGTGACCGGAGCACTAGTCGGGATGTTAGGTCTTAGAGCTTAAAGAAGCAAAATGACGTGAAAAGGAAAGGATACAAAGAAGTCTCTCTTTAGCAAGGATGTTGATGCATAGCAACCACCACCTCATCCCTGGCTCAGGTCCTATAGCAAGTTTTACAAGCCTGTGAACCCATGAAAAGGGTTAGAGGATGTAAGGGCGACATCTGCAGAGAGCTGATGATCAACATCCTAGTCGATGATGATAATCCCATGTGGGTTCCTAAGGTCGAATCTCAGCTTGGCATAAAGTAGAAGGGGTTTGCAGGGTCTCTCTAGTAAAACTTGGATGTGTTTGCTTGGCGCATTTCGATATGTATGGAATTTCACCAAAGATAGCGTGCCATGCACTAAATGTGGACCCGAGATGCCCTCTTGTGAAGCAAAAGAGGCGCAGTATGGAACCGAACTAATCTGCTGCACTGAAAGAAGAAGTGGATAAGCAAATGTTAAACGGCTTGACATGCGATGCATTATACCTAGAGTGGGTATCGAATCCATTGTTGGTCAAGAAGGTGAATGGAAAATGACGGAGATGCATTGACTATTCGAACCTAAATAAGACATGCCTAAATGACAGCTTTAATTGCCAAGGATCAGTCAACTTATGGATTGAACAGTTGGACATGAACTACTATTATTCATGGATGCTTACTCCAACTACAATTTGACAAAAATACATGTTCCAAATCAAGAGAACATGAGTTTCGTCACTGATTTGGGCGTATACTATTACCGAGTAATGCTGTTCAGTTTGAAGAATGCTAGGGATACTTACTAATGACTAGTGAATAAGGTTTTCAAAGATCAAAACGAACAGACTATGGAGGTCTATGTGGACAATATGCTTATAAAATTATAGTGATCGATGAATCACATGGATGACCTTTCAGAAAGGTTTGATGTGCTTCAAATACATGGAATGAAGCTCAATCCGCAGAAGCGTTCTTTCAGAGTTACATCAGGTGAGTTTCTAGGTTTCATTGTAAACTGAAGAGGCATTGAAGCTAACCCAGAGAATATCAAAGCATTGAAAGAGGTTACTTTCCTAAGGGCAAAGTGGGAGAAGCAGAGCTTGAATGGGAAAGTTGTCACACCGAGTCGATTCATTTTAAAAGCGGCAGTCAAATGCATACCCTTCTTTGATGCCCTTAAGAGGGAGAAAGGAAAGTATTTTGAATGAAAGAATCCCAGGGTACTTTCCATAGTTTGTTAGAGCACATGGAGAGACCACTGATTTTGTCAAAGCTTTGGAAGGAGAAGATTTGTTTGTCTACATAGTGATGTTTGCTCATGCACTGAGTGCACCCTTGGTGCGTGAAGAGGGCAGAATCCAAAGGCCATTATATTATATTAGCAAATGGTTCACTAGAGCTCTAAATCTAGAAAAGCTAGCATACTTTTTGTTGACCAGTCATCAAGATGAGTGTTAAATTGACCTGAGACTTACCCTATAAAAGTGCTTATTGATCAATCGTCAAGGTGAGTGTTACATTAACCTAGGACACTTCGGGAAGATTGATAAAATCAAATATCGAGAAGATTCAATTTGATATACCATACCATTATAGGAAGGCAAACGGAGGACAGGCACTGGTAGATTTCATTGTCGAGTTCACCATCCGAGACAGAAAGTGGAAGAATATTTGGTCTAACTGACTCGGTGGAAATTATATGAGGATGGAGCATCCATTGAGCACCATTCCAGAACAAGAGTAGTTCTTGTGAACCTAGAAGGATGAAAGATATACTAAGCTTTGAGGCTTGAGTTCCCGACGACAAACAACGAAGCTGAATACGAAGCATTGATTGTGGGGCTCAAGATAGCAAAGGAATTGAGAGTCCGGACATTGCACATATTCAATGACTCTCGGTTGGTGGTATGTCAGGTTAAGAACAAATTCCATGTTAAAGGAGCAATACTTTCCCTATACCTGATGAAGGTTCTAGAACTGCTGAACGACATTGAGTACTATATGATAACGCACATTCCCAGAGAAGAGAATATGAAAACTGATTCACTAGTCAAACTAACAAGCTTTGGGGATGCTTAGGTTTTAGGACTCATTCCAGTAGAAATTTTCTTAGCTCCAAGCAATGGATCGTAGAGACGAGGAGGAAAAGGAATCATGGATGGCTCCAATAAAAGAATATTTGCTAAAGGGAACTCTCCCAAATAGAAGAAATGAAAAGTGAAAACTCCTTTGTAAAATACCATGATTTATTATGCAAAAAGGAGTGTTGTATAGGATAGAATTCTCGATGCTCTTGCTGTAGTGTGTCACAAAAGAGGAAGCTAAGAAAATCTTTGTGGATGTACAAGAAGGAAGCTATGGTGATCACAATCGGGGACATACATTAGAAAAGAAGGCTTTTTGATACGGTTACTTTTGGTTAACGATCAACCGAGAAGTGTTTGATTATACCAAGCGATGTGATAAATGCCAAAGGTTCATGAAGATACCAGGAGCCCCATCTACTAAACTTATGCAAATGGTTATCCTGTGACCATTTGCGGTTTGGGGAATTGATATAATCAGTGTGCTACCGATGTCAAAGAGCGGAGCAAAGTATGTTATGATAGCTTTGGATTACTTTACAAAGTGAGCTAAAGCGGAACCACTTTCCACGATCATTATGAAGAAAGTGATCAGCTTTGTGGTCAAGAATATCTTGTATAGATTTGGAGTTCCACAAAGATCATTACTTATAATTAAACTCAATTCAAGCATTTTGATTTCAAAGATTTATGTAACCGATACCCAACTAAGAAAAGCTTTTCTGTAGTCATACACCCTCGGGCAAATGGACAGGTGGAGGTGGTGAACAAGATCGTTAAATCTAGCCTTAAGAAATAATTGACAAGAGCCAAGGGTAATTGGGTCAATGAGTTACCACTAGCATTATAGATTTATATTATGAACCACAAGTCCACGACTAGTCGTACTCCATTCGCATTGGCTTACGGATATGCGGCCATGATTCCAATTGAACTAGAAGTCACTTCTCACCAAAGAGTGCACTATGATACCAAGGTGAATAAGTAACTCTTACTTGAGTCCCTTAACATGGTTGATGAGAAACGAGAAGAGGATGATCTGAGGGTACCTTCGAGATATGCGACATCATTTTGAAACAGTCTTTCCTGGTATGGGGGAACTTGGTATGAATTAGGAAGGTACATATGCAATTGAACAGAAGCTTATAGATGGAAATTTCCAATTATCGACTGTTGATGGAATCTCAACTCCGCATGCATTGAATAGTCATCATTTGTGATGCTATTTCAATATGATTTATTTTTGCAAATAACACATCTTATTGATTAGGACCTGATGTAATAAGGCAGAGTTTTCCATTGTTTCATTCATAAATAAAGTTGGAATTTGGAATCAATGGAACTATTTTCTTAAAAGTATAGCTTTGTACTACATGATCAGCATTAAAATCAAACATTTTGCATTTTTAAAACCAGGTGTCTAGGTACTCGGAGATAGGTACCAATGAACTCCTTCGATCAATGATCGGGTCTCTAGGGTATAATTGTATTGGGGTCGGTCGAAGGATTGCCTTTACACATCTAATCTTTGACCAATGTCTAGAGATAAGCAACATCAAGGATCGATTCTTGGAGGTAAGCATCTAAGGCATCGAATCCTAGAGAGAGGAACATGTGTACAGTTGTATCTTTTTGCAAGTATGACCACGCTTACGGTTAGTGAGACACTCCCGACCGATGATAAGAAAAGATGGTCAATGAGTATTTTTGACCAACGCCAAAAGATAGTTAGGATCAAAGATGAATGTCCAGAGATAGACATCTAAAACACCATTTCCCGAAGGTAGGAGTGGTTGTAAAGTTGAAAGCTTTGGTGAATACAACTTCGTTTCACGGTTGAACGAAATACATCCGGCCGAAGATAAACGTAGTTGGCCATGGAGTGGGCCAAAGAAATATAGTTTTGTTTAGCCAAGTAAGAAGTATATTGGCAATGATAAATAAAACTAAGTAATGAAATAATGCTGAGAAATTGCTAAAATTTATTTATGTGCATAGAATTACAATAAATAATGGCATTGTACAGAGCATTAGCGCAGGCATGAATAATATGAATCTAATTGAATTGCAAGTAATTATTTGTGCATGCAAACAAGTATATGGGCCTATGAATAAAGAAGCAGAGAAGTAAATAAGATGAAGTTGAGAAGAAAAACAACATTAATTACTTCCAAGTGTTTCAGGTTACAAAAGAAGGGGTTGTACCTACACATCAGTGGCCTTTGTACATAGCTGGAAAAACAACAAAACAGAACAACCCCTATTCGTGCTTCCTCTTCTTCGATTTTCTTTTCCTTTCTTCTAGCAGGAAGGAACTTTTTCTTCGAGCCATCACCCTCCTTTGGTGGTGCGAGATGACCTTCGGGGTCTCATTCCAATTATAGTCGATCTTCAATTCAATGCGAAATCTAATGGTATTGATGGATTTACCAACCGTAAAAAGAGTGGAAATCAAAATAACATAAGGGAGTACCGACATGGGATGTAAAGGGTAGGTGGAACATCTTCTAAGCCCCTCTCCTTCTTTACATCCTTTAATTTAAACAAGTCAGAATCCCTTAGCTTTTCCATAGATGGTCGAGCATTGAAACCCTTGATGTCTGTGATGACTACCTCCTTGTCGCCCATAGAGAATTTAGGATTATACATCCCTTCTTCATTCAGAGTAGTAATCTTTTTAACATCAGGTCACAGAGTGGACCAGGTGGAAGAGGTCGAAATAAATGATGGTGCTTAGATGATGATGGACTCGATGGTAGGAACTTATGGGCCTAGACTGAAGATCGCCTCCAACAGGTGGACTATAACAGGCTGACAAGTGGACAGATAAAAAAGAGAAGGCTAGTGTAACCCCCATAAAAAAATTAATAAGAAATTAATTAAAAATAAGGCTGAAAATGGAAATTTCACAAACATCGAAATTTGACAATGAAACTTACACCATTGTGTTCGTAGCGATTTTCTGAACAATTTTCACAGATAATGTTTTATGATTGTAGTTCAAACGAAGAAGTTATTGACGTTTGAAAATTTCAAATCAAAAATAATTCAAATGAATTAAGGAAATAAATTTAAATAATAAACATTAACAATTGCTTAGGGTCAATGGAAACATTAACGTTAATTAAATGGGTAAAAATTAAAATAGACGAATATGAATAATTCTCAGCCGCAAACAAAGGTCGGTGGACTGCCTATATTGGGTCGACCGATCGCTGGCGGTCGACTGCCTAAGGATGGTTGATCGACAGGTTGGAGGTTGGTGGCTAGGATTTGCCTAGGCCAAAGACAACTTGAATTTAATTTAATAAAAGTATTATTGATCTGATGGCTCTAACGCATTCCAACTAGTATAAATAAAGGGCTAACCCCCAATTTTATTCATAAGAAAAATAGGAATGCCAGCGAAACTCGGTCAGTTCTCTTCCTCCTCAATAAATTTTCTAGATTCAAGCGTTAGGGAAAATTCAATCAGATAAAAAGGAAAAAAGGTAATAAGTTTTATATATATGTATCTTTCTTGATTTTGTATTCTTCCCTCGCCTCTGAATTCTAAATATGATCTATATACAATTGAATTATTGTATATCGTAAAATTAAAAATAAGATAACTGAAGGAGAAAATAGGCGAAGACGTCGAAATGAATACAAAAGAATTTTTTTAAAAAAAATATGTGAGTGGAAATCTTAATTTTTCTCTTATTAGTAATTTGTGTAGTAAAAGTTTGGACTTGTTTTACGCCTTGGAGAATTTTGTATGCAGAAACCTTATATCTAAAACACCAAAATTCCCCCGTAAATGTCAATTCTTGGATTAGTTGGAATCTTAGATTGCTTTATGTTAATATAGTAGGATTTAATTTCTTTTAAATAGAGGCGATAATTCTACTATGTTAATGTAAAATAAATTAGATATTTTTGTTCCATTCTTTTGAGTATGTATATATGCAAGTCTATTTTGTTTAGCTAACTTAATTTGTGATATTAGCTATTTTTATAACTATTGTTTTGGACTGAGACTTGTATGCATATGGAAATTCTGGCATTTAGGTTATCTTAGCAACTCGTATAGGAAGCGAAAACTTTTGTATAGAAATAATTTTACGCATGCTTAGGAATATTTAATAAAAACTAGTTAGTATAATATTTACGTTAAGTATAAATATATTAGTAGGGTATAAGTCGTATTGTATAAAATAAATAGGTAATAAATAACACTAATCCCTATAGGAAGGAAGTTAAGGATAATTACTGTAATTAATCCATTATTAGAGGCGAAATAAGGAGTTCCCCTTATATGGCCTTAATGAGGAAATACATGTGAGGTATATTGTGTGTGTGTGTGCATCTTCGTATATTCTATAATGTCAAAAGGTGGAGATAAGACTAAGTCGTAGGGATGTGAGGTCAGTTAAAAGTACATAGAAGTCTTCCTAACTAATCTAGCTATCAGTAGTGTGATTTTGAAACTGATGTGAGACATCGCTTATAATGAGTACCCACGGTAGACATGAGGTTAGTCCCAATACTGTAATGCAAGTCTACCTAGCTAATCTGGCTACCAACGAATACAGATGGTTGGACAAATATGAGACATCATGATTTGGGTTATGGTCATAGAGCGGGTGTCCCAATATGGGCTTGCTTAGGATTTTGGGGTATTAAATGGCTATTGTAGGGTATGCCTCTTTCCTATTCAAGAAGTATTAAATGATCGGGATTATCTTTTAGGTTCTCTAGTTGGAAATCTCTTGAGGGGGTCTGCTTTGGGTTGAGGGATTAAATGGCTATTGGAGGGTTTGTCTCTTTTCTATTAAAGAAGTATTAAGTGGCCTTATGGGATTTCTTATGATGTAAGTTAAGAAGTACCAAAGAGGGGTCTGCCTTGGATTAGGTATTAAGTGAGGGGGTCTACCTAGGGTATAGGTATTAAATGATTGGAGTCTACATATTTCCCATTAAAGAGGTATTAAGTGGCTTGGGTACTTTCTCTCACATCATTAGGATATGGTTGACGGAGATGGGTCGTTAGACCCTATAGTTGCATTGCACCAGCATTATAGTTACAAAGTTGGACTGGAAAGGGCCATTGGCCTAAAGTTGGAGATGTGTTATGGATCTAGACTGGAAGATCCTTTGGCTTACACTTATGGGTATACTTTGTAGGACATAGTATAGGATGCTTAGGATATAATACTCATCTAAATGTTACTGCCCAAATACTATTATGGTAAGACTTGAGATTTTCATTCACCAGACATTGTTATTCTGACTTCCTCCTCATTATAACCCATAAATTAGAAGGAATGATGTTGGTGAAGATGATGAAAGAGGCAGAGACTTGTGCCAGTTTAGTTATATATCTATATTTTTGATGTATTCTACTATACCCAGATTTTTAGGCATGTTGATGATCTATTTTGATACATTTTACTATAGATATTTGGGATGTTGTATTTTTGAGATTTAGCATATGTGAAATGGGTATTTATTTATGTTATTATATTTTATCCCTTCCACTATGAGATTCTGAAAGCATAGATAGATAGCTCTATATATTGTTATTTTATCAATTTTACCAACTAACAGCCAACTTTGGAATGGGCATAAGGTTCAATGGGCACTTATTGGATCAAAAATTAGGTCCATTCCAGAGAGGGTTGCTACATTTGGTATCAGAGCTTAAGTTTCCCAATCAATTGGAATAGGTATACATGATAGTACATATTTGTTATTTTTGAAAATACCTTTTCAAAACCCTACTATGTATACATATACAAGTATGAACATACGCAAACACTCTAGGAAAAA
This sequence comes from Allium fistulosum, assembly GCA_030737815.1. Lineage (NCBI taxonomy): Eukaryota > Viridiplantae > Streptophyta > Magnoliopsida > Asparagales > Amaryllidaceae > Allium > Allium fistulosum. Next base: position 533,297,078 of record CM060904.1, read on the forward strand.
TTTTGACTCAGAAAGTAACAATATCGTAGGAAATTGGGATTAATCTAAAATTTTGAACCTAAAGATAGTTGAAATGGTTAAGAATAACACCTCTGAAGTCGGAAACAACCCCGCCTAAGAGATACCCACCATTCCGGATATGCCATCATCGTTCCGATAATATCTAAGTCTAGTAGGGTAGGTTCCTGTTCCTTAACAAGCTGCACCAGCGGTGCCAGTTACTCCACCCATTGAACCAACACCTTGCCCATTGACTTTCCAAAGATGTGTAAAGATTTTCAAAATATGGAAGGACAATCATTTTCAAGGGCGGAAGATTTTTTTCAAAACCCAAGCATGGATTAAAGACTATGACCATATATTCCGAGAGCTAGGATGGAAAGACTGGGTTAAGAGGATGATAGTTGCATGACACCTAAAGGGAGAGGTGTTGGAATGGTGGACCATAGTCGTTCAAGAGAATGAAGAAGAAGGAATTACTTAGACTGAATTAAGAGCTCGTTTTGAGTCATGATTCACTTCCAAGCCTGAAGTAGTCTGCAATTGGAGAAATTTATCCAACTAAGGTAGGGAGACTCCACGGTGAAGGAGTATATCAATAAGTTCATGGAATTAGCCAAGTTTGGAATGAGCTTAATTGATACCCTTGCAAAGAAGGCGATGAAGTTTGTAAAAGGACTAAATTCTCTACTTAAGGAACTACTTTTAACTCAAGTTCCCACAGACACCGCTTATGAGATGATAGTTGATATGGCCCTAATTTAGACTGTTAGCTTAAGAAAAGAAGAAAGTGGGATAGGTGCATAATCGAGGTGGAGCGAAGAAAGGGGGATTTTAGGCAGAAAAGAAAGCTAGGGGGAAGATCAAGAAAGGAGGCGTGACATGCTGGAGATGTCAGAAGAAAGGGCACATCGCTAAGGAGTGCAAAATGAGTTTGATGAAAGAGGATTTCAAGGGGAGGTGCTATCACTGCCAAGAAGAGGGACACTACAAGAATCGATGTCCGAAGCTGGAAAAGGAGGGATAAGGTAGGCAAGCTTATGTCATCGAGGTTGTACCTATCTCAGGCAGACCTCCTTCTAGGTACAAAAGAAAAGTTGTTGATAGAAGGCACAACTATTATTTTTAAGAATACTATTTGTACCTTATTTTATTCTTGATCGTCGCGTTCATTCAAGAATGTAGTTAACTCTTTATGTAGCGACCCATAATTTAATCACTTTAAATATAAATTTTTAATAAATTTTTAAATAATTAATTTATGGATTTTATAACTCAAATAAAACTCTTTTAAATAATAACTAGTTATGGTGAAGTCGTTTTAAAATTTTGTTTACAAAAATAATTAGTTCGAAGAAAAATCGAAAATGTGACTGGAAATTGTTTTTTGGATTTTCAACTTTTCACCGTCTAAAAGTTGTGGTTAATGTTCTGTACACTCTAAAATATATAAACAATAACATATGAAATGGTAAAGTTAAAATAAGTAAAATTTTATTTACTTAAGTAAAAAGGTAGTTTGACTTTTCTTTTTAATTTTGAATTTTGAAAAAAATAAAGGAGAAAAGATGTGAAAAGGTAATGTCGCATTATATAACACATCATAGTACTAAGGAGTGAAAAAAATGATGGACAGCGGGGGGGTTTGGTCCTTGCGTGTTCAAGAAGGAAAAGGAAGGGAAGGCGATGACGTGGCAAAGGATGTGTGGAGGGTATGTAACCTAAGGGTAATTCCCTACTTCATTTTATATAAAATTTATTTCTTTTTTTTTTTTAATTTTCATTTACTTTCACTTATCCATTTCAAACGTTTGCTTCCTCTTTTGAAAGCTCCATTTTCATTTTAATGGCTTCCAAAAATTTTCAAAATTAAAAGTCTTACCTTTTTCCATTTAAAAACGCTTAATCAAGCCTAAATATACCTCTTACCTTTTCTACACCTCCTTCCTTTTCAAAACTAGCCCAAAACACTTCCATCAAGCCAAGGCCAATCCCACCTACCTTAGGGCCAAACCATCTAGCCTCTTGGGGCTTCCAAAAAGCAATTTTTTTTAAAAGAAAACTCAAACTTTGGGTGTTTGAGTAAAAGGTTATGATTTTTGGTTTGGTTTTCCTTAACTTTTTGGTGAGTAAAGCTCATACCTTCAAGAAAGTTTTAAACTTATTGTGTTGTTTCACTTGATTGAAAATTTGTTGGTTGTTTGGGTGAAAATGATATTGATTGTATGAACATATATGTGCTTATATGTAATGGTTGTATAAATCTTGGAAATGAAGTCTAAAGTGAAGTTACAGTTTAAAGTTATGATTTTTAATTATGTATGTTGGTTATGGCATGTATTATGAATGTATGAGCTTATGTTTAGATGTTGTAAGCTAAAGGAAAGTTAGTACTTGTTTTGTGTGATATTGAGATTCCTTGGATTTAACTTGTTTTACTTATTTTAAATTTCAAGAAAAGTTTTACAGGTTTCCAAAACTTTACTCTTTGGTTTCCAAAAACTTCATACAAAGTTTTAAGAAACTTAAAAAGGTAAAGTCTTGAAGGGTATTGGATATTTAATACCGGTTTAAAGTTATGGTATCCATAGCGATAATCGCAATGGATGTAGTTCATGGAATCAAACACTTTTTCTAAACTAAAAGTGTTTCATCATTAATATTTTTGAAAAGTATTTGCAAAACATTTCATAAGTATTAAAGGAAATTATTACTTACTACTTAAGTAAGTGTTAATGATTAATTAATTAAAGTAAAGATAATTACTTTATTAATTTATTAAATAAAGGTAATTAGATCTTAATTATTAATTAAGTAAGATAATTACAATTAGTTAATTAAGAAAGGTTTAATTATTTATTAATTAAGTAAAGGTTAATTATTAAACTAATTATTATTTAAGTAAGGTTTAATTATTAATTAGTTGTTAATTAAATTAGGGTTTAGTTAATTCTTTATTAAGTTAAGATTTAATTAGGATTAATTATTACTAAATAAAGGTTTTATTTTTAATTATTCATTTTCAAGGATTGCTTTATTTAAAAAGTGGCTTTCTTTTACAAAGAATAGTTTAAATACAAGGGATTCTCTTTATTTGTGTCATTAAGTAGTCAAACAAATATGAATCAGTTACACTAAAATGTTGATACATTTTATTTGAAAGTAAGTTGTCTTGTATTTAGCACTAAAAGCCGATGAGTAGGCTTTCCTCTATCTGTGAGATCTAGAACTTGATTTTCTAAGCAAGGGATAGAGAAGTCGAAATGTCAAAAACGTGATAGATATAAAAGAGTTAATTTTGATAAATGGGTCATGATAAATTAAGTTATGTAAGATGTTTCATCGTATACTTAACAACAAATTCCGAGGTATGGAAACTTGTCTCTATCTCGAGAAGTACGAATGTACATTGGACGAATGTTAGATTTCAAACTTGTCCGACTTCATTGTTAGTCAAGGAATGGTACTGTTTGAAATCAAAAGGTGGGGATAAGTATAGGATGCCTTATTTTTCATATGCAAATCTATACACACCCCAAATAGTGGATTTTTCCACTGTCGATAACTTGAACCTTTTCAAATTATCGATGTTGGTTTGAAGAGACTGGATCAAATAGCGTGAGTTATCCGAAAACTACTTCGAATCAATGTAAGCATTCGAATTGGAAATATATGAAAGATGATGGAATCGAAGATGAAGATCTTTGAAGTGCAAGTGCCACTTACTACTAATCCTAAGGGTGATTCCAAAATGGATGTAGTAAAAGTAGTGCCTTCGATTTGTTCATATCCTAAACAATTTGTATGGATGAATAATAGCATTGCATTGTCGCCTGAAGGGCAGTGTTAGCATTCCAAGTGGAAATGGCTAAAGAAAGGTAAATCGTAGCGTTAAGACTCACATCTAGAATATGGATAATACAGGGACGTGCCGAAGGGCTAAGTGGCTCACTCCCATTAGAGTACGATCATCGCCTGATCTAGATTGGTATTTATGAATTTATGTATGCTTGCGGCCCAGTATGGTTGTTGATTAGCAACCAAGGGGTGATCATATTCGCTAGTATCTAATAAGGGATAGGCCAGTCCTGAGTAGCATAGGTGTAATTAAAAAAGCCTCTATACATTTTCTCTAGAGGTATATTATACGGAAGGTAGACCCATACCTTTGTCATTGTATGGAATCCAATCTCCAATAAGTGCCTTTGGACTTAGTTGTATATCTGTCATGTTAGAATGTAATTAATGTAATCATTTCGGCTATGATTCAATATTTACTTTAAACCTTAGACATTATTATAATATTACTGGATTTTCTATAAAAATGGTTTGGTCATCGTAAGGTAAAAACTCGTCCGTGTTTATATATGGTGTGGTCTTACGGGCTACTCTTAAGGTTTTTATAAGTATAAAATTCAGTTGTTTGGGATTTACTCACCCCAGACCTATGTCTAACTTAGAGTTTTTATTTTCTTTCCCTAAAACTCTTGGTACTCAAATTTGTATAAGTAGCCAAGTAATGCAGGTTCTACAAATGAATTTTGAAGGAGCATGGAGCAAGTGGCTTCGTTGTTATCTAGCTATTTATCTTATTTTTCGATGTTTATATGTGTATTTTGTGTCAGTATTGTGGGGATAGAAAGTTATAACTGTCCCTGGATGAAGTTGGTAATTATGTAACTCTTATATTCATTTTGGGAAATGATATAATGTATTACCTTATGTTGAGTATTATATGTGATTGACTTGCGATGTGAGATTCTGTATTCTCTTCCTTCTTGTCTTTTCTTTTTTTTACCCTAACGGCTTGTCTTTTAGACACCTAAATGATCGAAACTTAAATACCGTAAGTGAATTAAGTGTCATCTTTAGGAGTAAGAAATGCGGATCGTTACACTTTAGGACTAAAGACCCAATTTGTCACCAACCATATAGCTGTATCAAATCCTATCAAGGGCCGACACACCTTTCTATGATTTGCAAAGACCTAATGGTGGATATATGTAATGTTGATTTTATGTTGATTTTATATGTAACGCATATGTTCTGGGTTTTGAGGGGTATGGGCTTATTTTGGGGATGGATTGGTTGTCTTACTACGGGACTATCTTAGATTGTGATAGCAAGATTGTATGGTAAAGGAGTTGTAGGGGCAAGAAGTAGATGTTCGTTGTACACCCCAAAACTCATTCAAATTAAGTTATTTGTATTCTCTTAGCCTATCATAAGATGAGCTCTCATCTATGCCCGTAGTTCAAAACTTTCCTGACATTTTTAAAGAAGTCTCTGGTCTCCCACCCTAAAGGAAGATCGAGTTTAGAATTTATTTAGAGAAGGATGACAGACACGTCGCGCTATCATTGAGGAATATGGCCCCTAAAGAAAGGCGAGAGCTGGTTAAGCGGATTTCAGAGTTATTTTAGAAGAGGTTTACTCATCTAACACATTAGAGTGAGGAGCACTGGTTTTCATTGCCACTAAAGTGGACGGCTCTTTAAGCTATGTGTCGATAATCAAGAGCTTGACAAGCTAACTAAGAAGAATAGGTATCCCTTACCTAGAATAGACGACTTATTTAACCAGCTTGTCGGGGGCAAAGAATTTTCCTAACTTGATTTTGCTACCTGATTCCATCAATTAAGAGTGGATAAAGAATGCAAGGAGAAGACTTCTTTTTGCACTTCGGGTGGACTATGTGAATGGGAAGAATGCCTTTTGGGTTGATAAACGCTCCTACATATTTCATGGATTTGTGAGTAGAGTCTTTAGAAGGCAACTGATTATATTCGTCGTAGCGTTTGTAGACGATATTCTAGTATCCTCTAAAAGTAAGGGTGAGCATGAAAATCATTTAAGGAAGGTACTAGAGACCGTGAGAGAACATCCATCGAAAACCAAATTCTCAAAGTGTCATTTTTGGAGGAAGGATATAAGATTTCCCGATCACATTGTCTTCGAGAAAGGGTTAGCTATTGACCCTACAAAGGTAGAAGCCATTCAAGACTAGAAATTCTGAGGAATACTACAGAGGTTAAGAGTTTTCTTTGGTTAACAGGTTACTATATGAAGTTCATCAAGGACTTTGCAAAGATAGCAGTCACATTGACTCACCTAACAAAAAAAATTAGTCTTTGCATGGGATGAGAAATACATGGAAGCCTTTGAGAAGTTGAATGAGCTATTGACTAGTGCACCACTGCTAACTATTCTGAACGAGTCGAAGCCTTTCACTATTTACACCGACACATGCAGTACGGGGTTAGGAGCTGTTCTTATGCAAGGAGGCAAGGTGATAGCCTATGCAAGTAGGCAGTTGAAGGATCATGGGAAAAGGTATCTCACTCATGACCTATAGTTGGCAGGTATCATATTCGCTTTGAAGATGTAAAGGCTAGCTTTTAGGGGAAAGGTTTAAGTTATTCACTGACCAAAAATCCCCTAAATAGATGTTTTCTCAAAAATATTTGAATCTTAGATAGCATAGGTGAATGAAGTTTATGGCATCATATGACTTTGAAATTCTGTATACTCCCAAAAAAGGGAATGTTGTTGTCGACGCCCTTAGCCGAAGTCATGCTACTCTTGGTGCTATATATGAATGGAGTCAATTGGAGTTCCTTTCGAATTTAAATTTCCAACCACCATCAGAATTAACTCTGGGTTATCTGGCAGCTATAGAGGTAAGGCCAGCATTGATGGACTGCATTGGTCAAGAACAGAAGATGAATGCAGCAATAGTCGACATTTTGAGCAAGTTGGGTAAGGGAGAGAATTTCCCCCACATTCGTAGATATTCGATCGACGAAAGAGGATGGCTAAGGAGAGATGGATGGCTATATATTCCAGTAGTGGAGGATGTTCTAGAGGAAGTGCTGGTAGAATACCACCGTTCTAAGATGACTACTCATCCCAATGAAGATAAGATATATAGGGATATGAAGCGAGCTTTCTATTGGTCAGGCTTGAAGTGGTGAGTAGCTAAAAACGTCACTAAATGTTTGACGTGCCAAAGGACAAAACCGAAATAAGGTAAGCTTGGAGGCCAGTTATTTCCATTAGAGGTACCGACATGGAAATAAAAGCATATATTGATGGACTTTGTAGATGGGTTGCCTAGAAGTCAATGAGGCAATAAAGGTATATGGGTTATAGTGGATAGACTCACAAAGAGTGCCTATTTTATTCCTGTAATGAGTAATAGGATGGCAACATCTCTAACACAAATTTATATTAAAGAAGTGGCACGATTGCATAGATTTTCGATTAGCTTTGTTAGTAGTAGAGACCTCATATTTGCTAGTGAATTCTAAAGGAGTTTGCAATCTGCTTTAGGAATGACGTAGAGTCTTAGCAGCACTTACCATCCGCATACCGATGGATAGTTAGAAAGGGTGAACAAAATTTTGGAATATTTATCGATGGCTTGCATCATGTATTTTAGAGGACATTGGGAGTAGCATTTACCCTTAGTAGAATTCACATACAATAATAGTTATCAACGATTGGTATGGCACCCTTTAAAGCCTTATACGGGAGGTCATCCAAGTCATCTAATTGTTAATGGAAAACTACTAATAAAATTCTACTTGGACTAGATTTCATCCGTGAAACCATGGAAAAAGTTGAGGTGATTAGGAGGCGAACGAAGGCCGCTCAGGACCGACAGAAGTTCTATGTTGACAGGTGAAGGAAAGAGTTTGATTTTTTGGTAGGAGACTGGTATTTGTTAAGATTTCCCCTCTTAGTAAGGTTGTGTGGTTTGTGATATCAGGAAAGTTGGTGTCGAGATTTATTGGGCCTTTCCCGATTTTGGAAAGTGTGAGAAAATTTTCTTATCGAGTATAGCTTCCGGCTAAATTATAAGGAGTCCATGATGTTTTCCATGTATCGCATTTGAGAAAATGTATGCACAACACCGCTACTATAGTAGAGCTAAATCAGTTAACAGATATATAGACGAAGCCGATAACACCTGTTCCACTGCATGTATAGTAGAGCATGGAGTTAGGAAGCATCGTAACAAAGAAATTAGGCTGGTCCAAGTGCACTGGAGAGATAGTCCGATGGAAAGCGCATGGGAGACAAAAGAGAAGATGAAGGCTTTTCATTTTGAGATTTTCTCTGGTAAGTTTTCTCTCTACAAATTTTGTATTGTATTGGTGTTGTTTGCATTGTGGTTACTAGATTGGATGGTAGGGAAAGTTTCTCAGACTTTTTACTGTTATTTTTGCACTCGTATAGAATCTTATGCATATTTAGGATGTCTACATACATACTTATATGTCACGATTTTTCATTCATGCTAGGGTTGAGCTCACATATAGTATGTTGTATACAAAATCACATTGCATTTTTGGATGAATAGATGGTTGTGTAGATAACTTGATTGTATAACATGGTTATAGAGTGCGTGTTACACTATTTGTCTCTTAGGAATTTCGGGGATGAAATTCATTTAAGGGGGAGAATGCAATACCCTAAAAAATTAATAAGAAATTAATTAATTAATAATAAGGATGAAAATGGAAACTTTTTCAAATGTTCGAATATGTCCATGAAACTTACACCATTGTGTCCGTGGAGATTTTCTGAGTAATTTTCATATATAATGTTTTACAATCGGAGTTCAAATAGATAAACTATCGATGTTTGAAATTTTTGAATCAAAAATAATTCAAAATGAGTTAAGGAAATAATTTGAAATAAACTTAAATAATAAACGTTAATGATGGCTTAGGTCCAAAGGGACCGTTAAAATTGATTAAATAGGTAATAAATTAAAATAAACCGAAATAAATAATTCTAGCCGCAAACAAAGGTCGGTTAACCGCCTATATTGGACCGGTCGACCGGTTGGAGATTGGCGGTTGAGGTTTGGCGATTGGGCCCAAATTTAATTTAACAAAAATATTCTCAATCCGATGGCTCTAACGTGTTCCAACCACTATAAATTAGCGGCTAATCCCCTCACTTTTATTCACAAGAAAAATGGGACGCTAGCCAAACTCCATCGGTTCTCTCCCTCCTTAATAAAGTTTCTAAATTCGAACAATACAACAAAATACCCTATTACAACGGCGTTTTTACAACGGCCAGAAAAAGCTTGTTGTAATATAACCCTACTACAACAGTTTTATCTTGTCTGTTGTAATGGATATCATATTTCAACAACTCTTTTTCTGTGCTCGTTGTAATAATACCTATTACAACATTTTTCATTTTCCCGTTATAGTAGATGCCTATTACAAAAGTTTTTTGCCTGTTGTAATAGATATAAATTTTCTCAATATCTCTTTCCTATTTGCCTATTGTAATAGATGCCTATTGTAACCATTTTCTTTTGCCCATTGTAATAGACATCAATTTTCGTAGCTCTTTTTTTACTAAGTACAATAGATACATATTGCAACCTTTTTAGTTTACCAGTTGTAATAAATGCTAATTTTCAACAACTCTTAACCGGCCACTATTATCATCGATTATTTGAGACGTCGTAGGAGGATTTTATCAACTATTCCAACAGACTTAATTTTACTTTCCAGTTATTAGTACGTAACTATATAAAAAGTTTCCAAAATAAAATACAATGAGAATGTTTTAACAATTAATAACTGATAATTAAGAAGTAATATATAATATTTAATAATTAATAACAGATATATAAGAAGTAATACTTGATATTTAATAATAATTAATGATAAATAAGAAGTAATATTTAATATTTAATGATTAACAAGTAATAATTAATAATCGTAATTAAATAATAATAATTAATAATTAAATAATTAGTAAAAAGTAAAAAAAATATTAATTAAAAATCAATATATAATCATTAATAATTACTGTTAAATAATAATAATTAATAAATAATTTAAAAATGAAATAATTCTTCTTAATAATTAGCAATTAATAAATAATAAATAATAAATAATTAATAATTAATAAATGAATCAATAAATAAACAATAAATAGTTAATTATTACTATTAAATGATAATTATTAATAATTAATAATAGAAAATTTATAATAAATAATAAAAAGTTATATTGTGCCAATAGTAATAATTAATGATAAATAATAATTAAATAAAGCCTTTCTTGGTCGTTGAATTTAATAAAGGGGGGAATTAATTTAAAGGAGAAAAATTTGTATATTTTTAGCATCAAGGACATAACCTCAATATTTTAACCACAAGAACAAATATTTTCCTAAAAATTAATCATAAGGACAAACATTTTTTCAAAATTATTCATAAGGACAAAACATTCTTTCAAAACTGCTACCGGTAACTACAAACTGATACTTAAAAACTGCTACCGATAACAAAATACTGATACCTAAAAAAAATTGTCCTTCAGGCAAAAATACTGAAGATCTGTCCTTGAGGTTAAAATGCTGGAAAATTTTGTCATTCACAATAATTTATGTTTAATAAATTACCATAATGAGTCCAAAAGAACAAAAAAAAGTTGTGCTGCGCCAATATTTTTTGAAATTTTCATCTTCCCTTCACACGCATGCTTTTTTAACTGAGTAAATATATATCCAGCGATCCCCAAAAAAACTCATAATACCCGACTCAGAAATATAAAATACCTAGCTCCCACGATCTTGCATCGCCGCCTTGCCTTCCTCCTGCCATTGCCACCTCGCCTCCATCCTGTAGCCGTCTTGCCTCCCTTCTGCCCTAGAAGTCTACACCTGGAATGATGACATTAAAGTCTGAATCATTGTTGTAGATCTGAGGCTTGCGACCTTGAAGAAATCAACTCGATGACGTATGTGAGAATTTTCTGCCTTAATTGTAATTTTTTGTTGCTGTCTACTTATGCTTGAAACTGTGATGAAGCTGCGGATCCGATGCTTGCTTGGTCATGATGTCATCTAAAGATGCTCTTCGATGATACGCCCACGACTGTGATTTATTTACTGATGAACGCGGCCAGAAGTGGCTTTGATGAAGTTATTGCTGTTGTTTTCCATGCTCAGACCTACTACGCTATTTGTGAAAGAATGCTGCCTTAAAAAGGAAAAAACTCACGTGCTTGGTATTTGGAATTTTGGTAGCAGATGTTCTGGTTGTTGAGGTTGTTAGTTTGTATTGTAGAGATGGTCGGGTTGTAGTGGTTGGTGTAGGTTGCTAAGATTGTGTCGTGAGGTTGCGGGTGGCAGTTGTTGGAAATTGTGCAATCGGAAGTGATCGTGTTTGCTGGTTTGAGGTGATGAAGTGGACTGTTGTCGGAAGCTAGGTGGAATTGGAGGTGGGGATGAAGTTGTTGAGGGATTTGGGTGAGGGATTGGGTGTTGTGGATTTTGGTTGGAGGTTGCTTTGTAACTCTTGGAAAAAAAAGTCTTCTTTAACTCAACTACGGCTTTGTCTTGTATTTTATGTTGCATCACATCCCCTATTGCTTGCTTCTTAGGTGTAATCTCACCTCCGAACTATGAAAGTAGGACGAAATTAACAAAATAGTTATAAAAAAAGTGCCTTCACAAGTGTAATATCACTTCACTGTTCTATTTTGTCGCCTTCAGTTTGAAGCCGCTATGGGGAGGCATATGGTTGCTATTTTAACTTTAACTGATGCAGTCCAATCTGGTGACTGTCTTGAAATGCACACGGTGCAGTCCAACCCGGTGAACGAGCTTTAGTAGTTGATGATTTACTTGCAATAGGTGGAACTCTTTGTTGCCGATTAACCTCCCGCCCCCGACCACCACCCCCGGGCTCAATAATGAAGATTCCCGATGTCATCTGTGAGTCAAGAGTTTCACGTTTATTCACGGGTTCCATCAAGTCACTTCACGGGCGCATGCATGTATGTGTATATGCGTGTACGTGTGAAGCAACCAAAACCAAAGACGTCTGATTGGAGATAGATAAATCGGACCTTTTGAGGTCAAAAAGGCTTCTATTAAATTACTCGGTATGTTCTTTACATGTATGAACTTCTAACGAATGTTTTAGCAGCAAGATTCATACCCATGTTCTTTTTTCATATTTTTAGTACATGCTTATGATATCCATTATCCCTTAGGTATGATTGTATTTTATTTCAGAGTGTGTCGGTGCTAACGTTGTTGAATGTGCTTGTTTGATTGAACTCTCTGAACTTAAGGTAAACCATGGAGGCTTTCTTCTTCCTACAATAATATTTTTCCACATTTGTCTTATTTTCCATATGATGTTTTATATAAGTGCTTACAAAGTAAAAGTGTAATGATATGCGCAGGGGCATGAGAAGTTAAATGGTAATTCTCTATTTATACTTGTGGAAGCCAAATGAGATGGTGTTATATATGCATTCCAGCTTCTGTAAATTGGCAGCGTCTATCCTAAGCTAAAAATAGGCATTTTGTTTCTATCCATTGCATTTGTAAAAAAAATAGTGTTTGATCTACATAAGTTAAGTTGGCTCATTTTGCCAAATTTAACTGAAATTGAGACATGTTTCTTGAGGTTTTTACTATTCAAGAAATTGAATTATCACTGTTGCCGAGCAATTTGTTTGTATTTTATACATCTCATTAATATCATATTTTTTTCATGTAGAGAGCCCTGTGGCAAGATGGGCATCTATAGCATTTGGTGTAGGAGTGGGTGTAAGATCTACATACATTGTAAGTTTATATATATTTGGTGCATCTCCTCCAAGTTGTCTTAATGTTTTTAACACACCATCTTACATAAGGCCAAAACCCTCTTTGCCCTATTTTTTTCCTTTTCTTTTTATGTGCTCACTTACATGTACAAACCCATGCACTTATGTTTTGTATTTTCTTGCATTTGGGTACGTTGGGTTAGTGGAAGGGATATGTTCACCTTTTGGATTTACATGAATAAATAGACATTCACTAGTTCTTCTTCACATGCTTGATTTCTTCAGTTTTAAACATTTAAGCAAACAATTCTTCTGGTATTTCATTTACATTGTAAGTGAATATTATGTGCCTCAACAGACATATAGGCATTTGTATTATTCTTTATCTATATGTAGCCCTTATTCATGTTATTCTTTCATATATTATTACATATCATGGTTATGAAGTTTGCTTTTTAACTGATTGCGATGTTGACTGGGCTGTAGTGCTATTCGAATTGTGATAATTTCTTTGTTATTGTGTATTCACTATAAGTAGACTTGTGATTAATTTTGGGTATTTAATTACTATTGTTTGATTGGCATATAATACTTTTTTTCTATTTTTCATAATGGATAAGTAGTCTTGTTAAATATGGATCGTGATTTATTTCAACCACATGAAAATTTGGATGTGATAACATCTACAATATTTATAGTACATGCTTAAGCTTTATGGGTACTTTATGTTGTAAGTTTCTTTTTTTTAACTTCTTTGTGTGTACTATGATATTTTTGATGTTTTACGGTAATGTAAATGTAATGTTGTTGTAGATATTTGTTGTGTGGCTATAGATATTAGTTTTGGCTTGAACAACAATGATTTGCAATTATATTAAGACTTTACAAAAAATGTGAAGGTATAATTCGTTTTGGCTTTTTAGTAGTTGTGAGTACTTTCTTTATACATGGTGTATCAATGCTCTAATTTATTTAACTTTGCATTTTTCTAATAACAGACAAAAACAGTTGTAAAAGATATTTATTACGACGGGCAAAAACCGTTGTAAATGATCCTATTGCAACGACATTAGACCATTGTAAAAACCATTTACTACAACAGTTATAAATAGTTGTAAAATCTTTTCGGTGTGTTTCAGCACCGCATAATACGACGGACGCAGACCCTTTGTTAAACACATATTACAACGGGAATTGTCCGTTGTAAAAAGGGCATCTATTGTAGTGAAAATTCAATTAGATAAAGAGGGAAAAAGGTATTAAATTTTAGACATATGTATATTTCTTTGTTTCTATTCTTCCCTAACCTCTAAATTTTGAATCTAGTCTATATACAATTGAATTGTTATCTATTGTAAAATTAAAAAGAAGATAACTGGAGAAGAAAATAAGTGGAGGCGTGGAATCGAATACAAAGGAATCTGGGTAAAGCTATCTTTGGGTGGAGTCTTAGTTTTCTCTTATTAGTAATCTGCATAGTAAAAGTTAGGATTTGTTTTATGCATTGGGGAAATTTTTATATGAAACCTTAAATCTAAAACCCTAAAATTCCCTTGTAAATGTCAATTCTTGGATTAGTTGGAATTTTAGATTGTTTTATGTTAATATAGTAGGATTTAATTTCCATGAAATAGAGGTGTTGATTCTACTATGTTAATGTAAAATAAGTTAGACATTTTGATTCCATTTTTTTGATTATGTATATGTGCAAGCCTATTTTGTTAATTTAATTTATGATATTAGCTATTTTATAACTATTTTTTGGACTGAAACTTGTATGGATATGGAAGTTTTGACATTTAGGTTATCTTAGCAACTCATATAGGAAGCGAAAACATTAGTATAGAAAAATTTTACGCACGCTTAGGAATATCTAATAAAAACTAGTTGGTATAATATTTACGTTAAGTATAAATATATAAGTAACGTATAAGTCATAACGTATAAAATAGATAGGTAATAAATAAAGCTAATCTCTATAGGAATGAAGTTAAGGATAATTATGGTAATTAATTCATAATTAGAGGTAAAATAAGGATCCTTATATAGCTTTAATGCGTAAATACGGGTGAGGTATATTATATATGTATATATATATATATATGTGTGTGTGTGTGTGTCTTAGTATATTTCGTAATGTTGGAAAGTGGAAGTATGACTAAGTTATAGGGATGTGAGGTCAGTTAAAAGTACATAGAAGTTTGCTCGGCTATTCTGGCTACCAATAGTATGACTTTGGAACTGATGTGAGACATCGTTTATAATAAGTATCCAAGTGGACGTGAGGTTAGTCCCAATTCCGTAAGGTAAGCCTGCCCAGCTAATCTGCTTACCAGCGCATATGAATGGTTGGCTTAATGTTAGACGTCACGATTTGGGTTACGGGTCATACAATGGATATCCAAGTATGGGCATACTTCGGGGTCGGGGGTATTAAATAGCTATTGTAAGGTCTGCCTCCTTCCTATTCAAGAAGTATTAAATGGTCGGGTTATCTTTTAGGTGCGGTAGATGGAAATCTCTGGACGGGATCCACTTCGGGGTTGAGCTATTAAATTGCTATTGGAGGGTTTTCCTTTTCCCTATTAAATAAGCATTAAGAGGCCTTATGAGATTTCTTATGATGTCAGCTAGGAAGTATCAAAGAGGGGTCCATTTTGGGTCTGATTATTAAATGACGAGGTTCCTCCTAGGGTATACGTAATTAATGATTGGGGTCTACCTATTCCCCATTAAAGAGATACTAAGTGGCTTTGAGTACTTACTCTCGCATCGTTAGGATATGGTTGACAAAGATGGGTCGTTAGACCCCATAGTTGCATTGCACCCACATTATAGTTACAAAATTGGACTAGAAAGGGCCATTGGTCTATAGTTGGAGATCAATTATGGAGCTGGATTAGAAGAGCCTTTGACTTACACTTGGAGGTATAATCGGTAGGACATATTATAGGATGTGTAAGACATAATACTCATTTAAATGATACTGCCCAAATATTATTATGGTAAGAATTGAAATTTTCTTTCATCAAACATTGTTGTTATGGCTCCCTCTTCATTATAACCCATAGGTAAGGGGAAATGATGCTGATAAGATCATGAAGGAGGCGGTGAAGACTCGTGGCGGTTTAGTTATTTATCTATGTTTATGACGTGTTCTGATGTACCCAGTTGATGATCTATTTTGAGACATTGTATTATGGATATTTAGGATGTTGTAATTCTGAGATTTGGCATATATGAAATGGTTACTTATTTATGTTATTATATTTTTTCCTTCCGCTGTGAGATTCTAAAAGCATGAATAGATAGCTTTATATATTGTTATTTTATCAATTTTACCAACCGACAACCAACTTTGGAATAGATCTAAGTTTTGTTGTGCTTTTATTGGGTTGAAAATTAGATCCGTTCTAAAGAGGGTTGTTACAGTTAGGAGCATTCTCGGGTGTCATTTGAAGTTTCTAGAACACGGGAGAGACTAATAATATACCCCTAGAGGTGGTAGATGGGTCTGTAATGGAGTTTCAGTCTGCGCTTCCTATAGGATAGGAGATAAAATAAGAAATTTAGGAGTAGTCTTCGGTGGAACATAGCTGGGATCATCGGGGTTGTACGACCCACAAACCGAGTCCAGTGTTGATGTTGTTACAGTTGTAACTTCGAAAGAAGGGATGACATGATCAGACACGAGTGGCCCAAATGTAGGAGGTATAGCAACCCTAGAACTGGCCAGTGTCCCTTTGGAGTTCTCTGCTAGGGGTCCTTGTGAGGTAGGAATAGAGATTTCAACCAAATCCTTTGAACTGGAATCAGGAAGGGCCCCAATATGCACCTGGGAAGAAGTTGAAGTGATAAGAGCTAGTTCGGCCTATCCCTCAACTAAGGCATCAAGATCTTCATTATCAAGGAGGTCGGCTTTAATCTCTTCCTCATTCACCTTTCCAATATGCTTCTTTTCTTGTCTAAGAATTTCTTTCCAGGATATAGTTAGCACCTTAGGGTACTTGTTACTGAGCTACTTAAGGTTGCGAGATTTAATCACATTCGCGTAGAAGCAAACCAGAGTAGTCTCGATTTGATCATTGAGCTCCTCTTCTTTCTTCTCAACCTTGATAGCTCGAGTCTTTAAAGCCTTCTTCTTATTGTTAGCATCGACGACTTTGGTCATGTGTTCTTCGACCAGGGTGAGGGTGTCGTCTTTCTCTTTCTTCTCCTTTGCCACTTCGGCCTTATGGTTAGCAATCATGAGAGCCTGCGTTTCGATAGTGGTCTAGATAACAGCCTTTTCCATAGCTAGCTCACCACTTTTATGGTAGGCATTTTGAAGTTGCTCTTCTTTCGGTTTATACTTGGCCTCGAAAGTCTTCAGATCTTCCAGACGTTTCATTTTGATGTCCTCAACGGATTTCACCAATTGATCAATTTCTTTAGAGTAGAAATCAATGATACATTGATGATCTCTCTTTTCAATCTCATCCTGCTATATTATCAACTGGTTGGCTTTATTAGTGTCAGATAGAGCAGGGGAAACCTTCTCTAAATTTAATATTTCTCAAAGACATCATGAACGCACGCTTCGATGTGGCTGGTTGATTCATGCAGAATGTCTTTCAAATTGTAGTCGAATTTGACCCCGGTAAAGCATAACTTAGGGAAAGCCTTTTGCATTATAGTAAGATTGGGGCTTGTTACTAGGGCCGAAACAACTGTTGAGACATGCGTGGGGTGTGCTCTTTGCCAGGCCTCCTTAAGATAGGCTTAAAAGTCGAAGAACTAGTAGGTCTGGAGGCATTTTTGGATTTATAAGGAGCTGCTAAGGCTTGAGTAGGACGAGGTATTGATACAGAGGTAGTGTAAACTCTAGAGAAAAGAGGAGGTCTGTCGAGCCTCAAACAATTTGGGTCCATAGATTTAGGGAGAGGAGAACGTTCGCGGTGCAAGGAGCAAAACCTTCTAGCAAACCCTGAGCGGTCATGAGAATCCCGATCGCGGTCTACGAGTATCGTCTCTCCTCTTCATCATGTCTCTCGCCTTCCTTCCTTTGAGGCCTTGCAGCATCATATTCTCATGACGAATCGTGTCCGCGACATGAAGAGCAAGAGGGTTTATGACCAAGATATTCAATTGACTTGTCGTGTAGGTCATCAAAAGTCAAAAGCTTACCATTGTACCTAAAAAGAAACATAATCAAATTAGAACTTCAGAGTTAAAGTACGACACATGAAGAGTGAACGTGGGGTTTAGGTGAGATGTGAAGTGCCGGTGTGTCCTATCGATTCTATGGACCATGCTCACGCATCAATTGAGTGGAGTTCTTTTCCTATAGAAGTTATGGCACATCGATCTTAGTTCGAATCGAAGAATCGATGTCTGAGAGGTTGAAGTTGGCAATGTTATATCCTGGGATGCTTTTTGGGATACTTTGGAGGTCGCCGAGCGAACTAAAGATATCATAACCTTGAGCGACCGGATTTGTCTCCCCAACTAGAGTCTGCTGTGGCTCTGGGACTAGGCAAGGTGATATGATCCTTATTCTTGGTCGGTGGGAAAGAGGTGAAGTCCTTTCATCTCCACCCATCTCTACAATGTCCAAGATCTGCATTGTCATTATCATCCTCGTCTTCATTATTATCGTCATCTTCTTCTTCACTTTTATCCTCCATTTGGTCAACATGGGGGTTCTGTACCATAGGTGGGTCCTCTTGATTATCAGGGGAAGGAGGTTCAACTTTAACCACTTGTTCGGCCTATGTAGCCCTAGATGTGGAAGTAATGATACCAAGGCTATGACCATTGTACAACAGTCGAAAGTGCCTCATCTTAGAGTCGGTGAGAAGGGATTTCATTCTCTTTTCATCAATTGGAATGTTTTTCAAAGTTTGGAGTGTGTTCACCAGAGCAGCGCAAGAAGGCCTCTGACAAATATCTGTAAATGAAAGGGATGGTGAAGTCGGTAAATTGAATGGACTGAACTCTATTGAGTCAAGGAGTAAAGATGAAACTTACGTCCTAACAACTGCTTCTGGGTGAAGCTAGTTGGGCAATGAACAAAGAAATACTCATCCTCGAAATGGTTGAGTTTGTTATAGAGGCCAATAATGATATGACAACCCTTGGAGGATTCCAAATAAGTTAAGGATGGATGTTCCCTTTGTTTCTTAAGACTATAGAAATATCTAATTTCTTTAAGTGTATGCACCCTACTCAGGTGCCTAATGAAAGTAATATAAGTGCAATTTAGCATGGCATACCCGTTTGGATGGAGCTGGGTGGGGAAAAGCTTCATAAATTGGGGAACAAATGAAATGAAATGACTGAATGGGGGGACGCCCTTGGAAAAGCACATGTAATGTTGCATGTTGTGTAGCCCTCTAGGGGATCATGTTCTCGTTGATAGGGTGGGGGAGTCAAAGTTTCCTCGAAGGAATACCATGGCATTCACAAATTCTCCTTACATCTGCCACAGTTAGAGTCGAAGCTAGAGAATTTAGAGGGTCATTAAGAATCATAACACGCTTTGGATTAAAATTGGGGGAAACCCCGATGTAGAGTTCTTCTTCCAGTGCTGCAAAGGAATGACTTGTAAAGATTGCTAGGGTTGATGGCGAGAAGGCCGTGGCCTAGAAGGCGTCAAAGTTGATGCAAGGGCAGAAGATGAACCTGTCGTTAGCAAAGTAAATTCTAAGGTGGAAGGACATGTACCTATGGAAAAGAGGTGCGGAAGCGTTTATGATCCATAACTTACTAAAACAATCGATACATGAGCATAGTTAGGTATGATTTAAGTTTAATCCCCATGCTTTAACTTAGCCTCATGTAGCCGACGTGCATGATCCAATAGATATCAACATGTTGACTGATCAGTTTCGTACATCTATAGAGGCAATTATGTGAGATTAAATCTATGTAGTGTGTGCTATATGTCCATAACATAGTGTACGCAAACACTGTGTAGATAGCTCACTCGTACTAGCAAACGAGTCCTGTCATGCAATGGAACTGTGCATCGAATTTTACCCATTTTCGTAGAACATGTGATGATGGGAACCATTGTACGGAACAGCATAGAGCCTTTCTTTCCACGATCAGAAGATTGTAATGTTTGACCGAAACTATCAATACATGATTTTGTTGGATGCCAAAGTGCGTTCAATATGACCGTTCCTCGAAACCGTCTCACCGAACCAAATCACTGATCCATATTTGATCGATATTCGATGAAAGATAATTACCCCTTCCTTCCACATGAAAAGTTTTTCATGAATGGGCAAATGAAGCACCCTTTGGAAAAACTCAAAGCCAAACTCTAGGGAGCACGAAGTTAACACCAAGTAGAAGAAGTTAAAGAAACTTGGGATCCTACCCCCATGAGCTTGGAGTCAACCTCGGGTAACCCGAAATTCTCAAGATTAACTTTCCAATTGGCTATGACAAAGTATGGAAGAAATAAGGAATACGAAGTCAAGGTCGAATATAGGTTAGTAGCCTCAACTAGATGTCGACAACCATAAGGCGATGACGATGACCAACCTTGGGTTAGATTTGAAGTAAGAAATAGCATCGGGGACGAAAGATTGAGTTCAAGTTTGTATAAGTCGGATGCAAGTTTGAATGGATCAGAGGTGAGAAGTCTACTTAGATCGACGTTGATGGTTGGCCAAGATCGATCGACTTTGAGGCTAAAGGCTAGCGGTGGTGATAATAAGGACATGGAAGTGGTTAGGTTGCAAGAGCTTGAAGAAAACGAAGGATGCAAATCAAGTTAATAGTGAAAAGTGGGAACCAAGAATTAAGTGTTACTTAAGTAGTAACACAAAAGAAACGATCGGTACCGACCAATTTGATCACCCTATATATACATAAGAGAGAGAATGATGATAAGAATGAAAGGTGAATGAAGATGAAAAAGAGAATAACAATGGATAAAATTTCCATGGCAAAAGATGAAATCTTACCTAACCAAATGAAAAGAAAAGCTTTTAGAAATCTCATAATTGAATAATGAATTTTAATGGTATACTTTGGCTCATATATGTGTCGAAGAGATGTGATTCCATGGCCGTTTAAAGCGACGTGTCGACTCAGAAAAGATGCATCACTTCACGAAAACAGTTCAGAAGATATGGGAATCTTTGCAGTTTTGAGTTTGTATTTGATAGTCCCTCTCAATCCAAAGCATGCTTTTTCAATACAAAGCAAACTTTGGGAGGGCAACTATTATCCTACATTTGAACCAAGCGATATCACGATGGTTCAAAACTATTGAGTGCTCATGAGATAGATCAAGAGTGAAGAATGTAGATGAAATGTCAAAGCTTAGACGAAGTCCCAAGGGTCAGTATCAACCCTTGTGAGTGTTTGCACTAAAAGTAGGCATAAACACTCAAGTATAGAATAGTAGAGAAACAAATGAAGAATAATCAAATTTAAACAAAGAAGATAAATAAGAAATCAGAATTAAGCAGTAATAAAGACACGAGAATTTATAGTGGTTCAACGTTGTGTGCCTACGTCCACTTTGAAGAATTTGCTTTATTGGTCACTAGTAAATCTTATTACAATGTAGTAATGATAATGGCACTTGATTACGATGGAGTCCAAAGCAGCAAGCAGCGTCAAGAACCCCTAAATGAATAAAGAAGCTCGTATTTATAGGTGAAGACGATGAAATATCTCGCTGGAAATTCGGCAGAAAACTCTCCAGATCCATGGTGGCCCTACCAAAACGATAGCAAGTTCTAACTCAATCGTTGGAACAATCGGTGCCAATCATTCATTTGTGCTCCAATGCACGTGCGATCGTTCTTGTGAGCTCCCCCATGCCTCTAGTCCATGCTCCCAGAGTTTGGTATCATTCTGAGTTGTGGTTGGTGAGATATCGACCAATCTTCATTGAATTGGATCGTTCATGCTGAAACAGTACGATCGTTCGTGAACGATGTATACCGATCGTTCGAACTTCTCATATTGACATGCAATCGTTTGTGTGGACTCCTCTCTCTGATATATTGATATTCCGAAAGTTTCAAGTGTATTGGACTTGTAGATTTTGAGACATCGATCGATCATTATTGAATTGAGCTATGTAATCGATACAATACGATCCATAGTATTAAATTTGGATCGTATCTAATCTAGCCTTAGGAAGTAGTGAACTTCCATGCCCTAAGTGTTTTATCGAGTTTACCTTCGTCTTCTACTTTGCCGCTGCTTCATATTATCATTTAGCCTGATCTCTAGGCTTCATGATCGTTAATTCAATACATCGATCCTGATGATAATTGAGTCTGTCTCGTCTAATTGGTCCAGATATAGCCGGACCAAAAGGTTGGATAACATTTGCCCCCTAAAGTGCATCTTGTTTGAACATGATGTGATTTGAATCGTTGCAAACTTGAATCGTTAGGAAGAATTCCATCCAATTTATCGAATAGTCCCCATCCTTCTCTGGAGTTGCTTTTTATTGAGAGACGCATCTCCTTCTGTTCGTCATAACTATTGGTTGATTCCCAATAGTATAAATACTGGATGATGGCTTGTTGATGATTATCTTGTTTTGATTCCAGTGATTGTTAGGCTCCAGCAATTTGTCTTAGACTCTTCTCTAATTGATTTCAGGTGGAAAATCAATTCCTGTTGATTTCAAGAAACTAGATTTTTAAAATGTATACGTGTTTATACATGACACCCGATCATGATTGCATGTTCATAGGTCATTGTCAAGTTTTTTCAAAAAACGATCACACCAGATCATTTGCTGTTGAAAAGATTGACGGATAGTTTCGGATCCATCAAATATGAATCGTTTATATACGATCGTTGTTTATCTCCCTCTCTTTTTTTAGGAACAATTGTATTCGATCGTTAGTAGATGTGATGAAAAGATGAATCGTTCTGAATGAATGATCGTTATACATTGATATAGAGCGATTATTATAAAATGATCGGTAAGAAACAATCGTATCTGATTGTTCACTGCTGAGGCAAATTATCGGATCGTTCTAAATCAATAAATGAATGATTACAAAACAATCGTTCTAAATCTGGTGAAGATCGATATGAGACGATCGTCATCGACGATCGATATAGAATGGCCAGAACAATTACACTAGAATGATCATGTGGATTAACTCCAAGGGTTTTAAAAGTTTGGTCCATCCTCATATAAATACTTTTCACTTAGCCGCTCCATCCTTTCCTTCTTCACTTTTGCATCATTTCCATCCGAACCAAAAAAGGGAATTTTTCCTCCTCTCTTTCTTCATCGTTCTAAATCACGATTTGAACCTCCAAATCAAAGAATGATCCTCTACCACTAAATCTTCAGTCATCCATCCTATTCATCATGCTTGCTATTATTACTTCCATCTTCTCAAATTTCGTACAAGATCGAATTCGAATCAGCACCGTTCTTTAAATCTTAATATAGGTAGGTCGATTTCAATTTGTATGTAGATTTAATAGCAGGATTTTGAGTATGTCAACGTGGTAGTGTTCGATTAGAATGATGGAGTCGATTGGTTTGAAATGGGTTGGAGGAAGAAGGGCTTCAGTCGATTGTCTTAGAGATGGTAAAGTGGTCGTGTTGGATTTGAAGGTCGAAAAAGATCGTTCATGAATGATCAGTCGTAGTCACGGTCTTGGTGAATCTTCGAAGTTGATGAATTGACTTGTAAAACGATCGTATGGATTTGATGTTGAGTATAGTTATGGACCAATCATACTAGAATGCGGCATATGGAATGATCATATGGTGATGATTTGGTCCAAACGATCGGTTGAATGTTGATGCGAACGATCAAGTGGAATGGTTGGAAGGAATGATTGGATATGGATCGATCATATGTGAACGATCGGACATGCGCCATGGGAACGATCGGATGGAGAATCGAAGCAAACGATCGAGCGGAATGGTTGGAACGAACGATCAGATATGGATCGATCATACGTTAATGATCGGACATGCTCCATGGGAACGATCGGTTGTCAGCAAACAAACTTCAAAAAATGGAACTTAACTAAATAAACAAGAACTTAATGATGAACTTTGGCCTCGAACACTTGAGTGAACATATATAACTTGCATATGACTTGAACTGCATAATTGGACATTCATGATATTCGGACCATGACATGGACAAATGCCTCAGATAACTCTCTTAAAGCTCATATACTTATTAACATAACAATCGATCTTCAACCTGCTGACAATCGATCTAAAGGTTCAGGCTGAACAATTCCCCAATGATGTAAAGAAACGGTTGAGATGGTCAGCAATGACGGTCACTCCGGCCAAATTCCGAAGTCTCGTTGTCTTTTCCATCTCTAATTCTGTAACTTATCACCATATTCCATGGTACTTTACCACACAACACTAGCACTCACTCTGCACTGGGGGGTACAGGTTATTTTATCTACTAATGATTTTTTACTAAGTTTAATAGCGATGGTTTTAGACGTTCAAAACATCTTACAGCTATCTCTGGTGGACCATCTTCTCAGCACTGCAATTCCAGTGTCGAGTCGAGTTCTACCACTGAATCAGACAGACCATCTCCTAGTCATCAATTCGAGCAACCGAAAAGCTTTGGTCCACCATTTGATTTGTTCTCCACCATTCCTACTCTTCCAGCAGAAATCATTGATCTTGCTCTTGACAATTTGGAGGATGCAGTCTTCTTGGAAGATCCTCTGGATTCCATGGCTTTGAAAATTGGTGAAGCCGCTTTTCGACGAATCTATGAGGGACATGGGATTTCATTTGACGATGTACTGGTCCCGTCATGGGATGATAAAGCTCACAAGCCCCCGAAGGGGTATATAGCATGCAACAAATTTTTGTTTTGGGCTGGATGCATTCCGCCATTTAACTCATTTATCTGTGAGGTTCTATATTATTTGAGGATAGCTCCAACACAACTGCATCTGAATGGCTACACATTGCTCAACTGTATTTACATTGTGTTTATGGAGTTCTTATATCACCCTCCAACTACTGAAGACATTCGATTCATATTCACCTTTAAGCAATGGATAGGGAGTCTCTTGTTTACATTTCTGAAGTTAGTTAAGAAGTGCCAAATCTTAGCAGGTACTTGGAATAAATTATGCGCTTTCAAAAGTGAATGGTTCTTTGTGCGATGTCTGCCTGGCTTCGCTCGATGGTGGTTGGAAAGACATAAACGTCACTATTCACTTTAATTATATGCTTATATCCAAGTTGTATCCTGGATTAAGCAGTTTTTCTGATTTTTTACAGGCATTATCCCGCGGCCCGAAGGTAAACATCTTAAGGAGGAAGTTTTGACTCTTAAGGATGTGCCGCCTGAAGATAGAGATATTGAGTGCCTCATTACTGATGAACGTCTCATAACCTTTTGTCTGATGGAAGAAGGCCGGAGCATAGGGCTAGTGAATACTACTCGAGTTGCAATGGCATGCCAGCGGGTCGTAGTTGGTCAAAGGGGAAACCGGGTACATCTTGTCATTCCTCCAGTTGTAGGAGCTCAGGTGGTCATAGATTTAGATGCTAAAAAAGCTGATGGTGACGAGCCCAGTCGTGATAACGAAGGGTCTAGTCCTGGGGTCGTGGACAAATCCTCGTAGACCCCACAGCCCCTGGCTCTCAAAAAAAGAAAGGGAAAGAAACTCATCTATCGATTTTCCAAGAGTCGTCTCTCTAATTAGCCTAAGCCATCTACTACTCCTTAAGTTAATCTAGATGAGTTCGCTTCTCAACTGTCTGAGCATTTAGGCGAACCGCTTGACTCATTATCCAACTTGCTGATTCCATACGACGTTGAAACTTTTCACTTTACTAATAAGAGCGTCGGTAGGTCAGACTCTCCTACCAGAACCAGTGTAGAAATCCCACCTACTACTAAAGGAGAGGTTACTCCTATGAGCAAAGCTCCAACATCTGATCCGTCGGCGGGAACACAAGGACACTTTCACACACTTGCACTTCATGACATTGCACTGCGTTAATCTTATGTCCTTCAATATTTAAAGTCGATTCACCCCTTGTGCTCCTTTGCAGGAACAATGGTGAAGAAGAGGAAGATGTTCCAGTCTCTCTCAGGGACTTATCTCGCCAGACTTTGGCCTCACGTTCAGGCCCATATCATCAAGGCGGTGGTCGTGAGTATGATTCAAGTTATCACTCCAGTTAGGATCGAGATAGTTAGGATAGAGGTGACAGAGACTGGCCCGCCCATTACAAGCATCGATCAAAATCTAGATCCCCTCCTCTGAAGGGTTCTAAAAAGAAAACTGGTCGTTGGGACCTGCCTATCGATTCTTGTCATAGTCCTTCTTCTGTTCCAGTTCCTCCACAGCCTTTATCCCTTCTCATTATCAACGACTCAGTAATCGCCGTCATCATAGCGAACATGTTGCTTCCTACAAGTCGGGCAAGGAAAGTGATGACATTGCAACAACTACCGAGGAGCATGAAATTGGTCCAGCCACTCGCATGGCCCAGCTCAAGGAAGAGTTTTCTAACTTGTGCTTTGATGGGTTTTTCTTCCCTCTTAATCTAAAAATGGTCCCCCAGAAAGTTCAAAAAATGACTATGGATTGTGTTACTGATATCCATAAGTAATATAATGAGTGGATGAAAGCTGCAAAGAAAATGTCCAAAGTATCCTTTGAACGAGCGGCAGAGATTGAAAAACTAAAGCACCAAGAGGCCCAAGATAAGAGGATCATTGAAACTTTAACAAACGACTCTCAGGCAGAGGCAGAGGCAGAGAGAAAAACTGAGATCGCGGTCAAGGCTTTATAGGATGAGAAGACCGGACATCTGGATGAAGTTCAAGTGCAGCATCATCGAAACCATCAACTTGCACTTGAAAGAGACATGGCCCAAAAGAGGATAGCTAAACTTGAAGCCAAACTTGAATGTGAAACTAAGGAGAAAGATGAGGCACAAAAGATTGGCCAGGACGCCTGCGAGGAGCTAGTGAATGTCAGGCTCGAAAGGGATGCGGCCAATGAGAAATCTAATGATGTTGATGCCCTCATTGAACGTGAAGTGGATGCCGCTAGGGAGAAAACTAGAGAAGAAGTGATGAATGAGCATGACCAGCTACTTGTTCTCTACAACGCCAATGTTCTTAAGTATAGAAACCTGGAATGGATTCGAGATGACTATCCCTATCAGCTTTTGTGTGCCTAGGAATTTTTTGTGTCCGAGGAGAAGAAGGCGCCCAATGTAGAGGAGGTTAATCTGATGAGGTTTGAGGGCGAGATCTAACAGGGCGATGAACCTAAAATTCTACATGATGCCCAGCTTGTTTTTCAGCAAGAAGCTGCTAAGGCCTCTCAACATGAAGTGGGTGAAGGTTCTGGTTCTGCGCCGCCCGATGTTGCAACTAATCTGCCCCTAGTGTCTCGGGGTATTCATAGCACTACCATGGGTTCTTTCACTTTTTTGGATACAACCCAAACAAGCCTGAATATGAAATTCAAAGCGAGCTTTTTCCAATTCCAAACTGAAGTTATGAAGGTACTCCAGCTCATCTCGAGAGCTAGACCGAAGAAGGTATCTCATTGACATCTCCTGTCTTTCAGAAAGTTAGGATGCCGCCGGTTGATATTTCTAATCTTTTTAGCTATATTTCCTCAGCTTTAGGTCCTCCAACTGCAGTTCCTCCTCCCCAAGAATCCTAGCCGAGACCTCAAGTGCCTACAACGAAGTCTGTTACAGTTAAAACCTCTACTACGACTCAAGACGTTCCAGAAGAGGAGACTTTCATATTTGATGAGCACATAGTGGACGCATTGTTGAGGGAAAGTAGTGATTTGTGCCATGAAATCATGATTGATGATGAAGTCATGATCACGGGTACCTCTGATCCCACTGATAAGCTCAGCTAAAGGAGTGCATTGAGAAGGAAGAGTGATTGAAGAAAAAGGCTAAGGCCGAGCCAGTTGACATGGACCCCAATGATCCAAATCCTGTCCTGCTTCAAGTCATTCCTCTAGGCGGGTCAATTCCCAGGGATGAGATCCCTCCTGTTTCTAAGGATGACCCTGCTTTGATCCCCGTATTTAGCGATGTCTCTCCAAAAAAAGGTATAGGTGGTATAGGATCAAAGAGAGGGTCGGGTGATAGCTCTAGTGGATCCACCCCTAAGAAATCAAAGAAGGTCAAGAAATCCAAGAAGTAGTCGTTGGGTCGGCTGGATGTGTAGATAGCTTATGTTGGTACTCTTTCTCTTTTGTTGGTCGTGTTTGTGCGGGTATGGCCCCTGCTTATAATTCTCATTTTTTGGATAAACTTGTACTGCAACTTACAAGTTTAATGTAAATAAAAGTTCTCCTGCTTTCGTAGAACCCTTATCTGTATTTACTTAAGTGAACGAGCTATTACATTTTTATTCAATGTACTTGTAATTCACTGCTCGTTAGCTCAGATATTGACTCGATTAATCAATCTCATGGCCTCCCTAAGGTCGAGGCTCGAGTCGTATTCAAATGTTAGGCTCGAGCCTTAATGTTACGTTGTCAAACTCGGCGGTTAAATAATTATATTTTTTGCCCCCTGTCTTGGGTTAGCGTAATTAATTTGTGGATGGTCGAGTTCCATCTTTGTAACAACCCGAATTTCAATGGGTCCGCATTTTTCGCAAAAATGCTAAAATCCAAGCCCACTTAAGCCCGAGTTGAGTATCTGGTATCCTGCAAATATGCAAAGACAAATATATCAAAGCACAAAATATCTCACAGTGGAACAAACTAAAATATAATAGTAAGTAAATATTCACCAAGATAATAACACTTTCTAAACAAGTGTCTTAAAGCTGGAAAGTCTCTGCCATCTACCTAACCTATAGGATGTTATGAGAAGGGGGTCAGAACTAAAGTTCTGGTGAATGGACAATTATATACATCTAATTTTAATTCTACATATATCATTTTATTTCCATTTTCTATTATATTAGGTTTACTGGGTTTGTAATACTCTCGCCTCTGTGTGTAGATCGTACCCATCTTCTCCCTAGTAGATTAAAACCTAATAACTAATATATATGTAGCTATATGCCCAATGACCGCATCGGTCCTAGGTACTACCCATAGTACCTTTTGTATCCTCCTCGAAAAGGACTCCATCGTCTTGCTCCTAAAGCATTCTGTAACTACATCTGTAAAGGACAGTTTTGTGAGGCCTATAATACAGATGTTCCGCCGTCTATTATGATAATGTAAAACTGCTTCCGCACTAGCCTATACTAATGCTTGGACATCCACAATTACCACCCAGTGCATACTTTGAGGACTCTACGTAATCGTTTTGACTACTTCCTGAATCCCGCTTAACAAGGTCTACCTTGTACGGAACTCAGTCGGGGATTTTCTATATCAGTAAAGGACAGCTTCGTTAAGCCTACAATACAGATATTCTACTTGGTATGTCTCTTTTCTCATCGTGGCTATGGCCCTACGCAGCCACCCCTTAACTAATCGAAAGACCTCTAAAGAGCTAAGTGGTTGTGCCATACTGCAAACAATCTAAACATCCAATTGGCTGCTCCCCTCATCCAATGTCTCGATAGTGAAAGAATTCTTGGCCTGTTGGTTTAGCTCTAGTCTTTCCCGAACTCGTTCTTGGTTGATGATGGCTTGATCTCTGCATGCGACTATCCTTTTGGGTCCTGTCCAAGGGTCTTGCCCACTAAAACCTACTCGCAAGTCAGAGTTCGGTGTCATACGAATATCCTACTCCATTCATCAACCTTTTGATTGCCTACAAAGGTCCACTTCGTTAGGCCTACAATGCAAAAGCAGTCAAGGCATACTCTCTTGATGGAACACCTGCAGACCTGCCTCCGGGGGTGCAGCTTCGTTAGGCCTACCCAAAAGGGCCATCCTAGAGTACCCTCACGTCCCATTGAAGTCTCATACTTCCTTCTAGCCCAAAAATAATTAAGTTAGACGTGCTTCTTCTGTGTTGAAATCTGTGATGAACTGCTATAAACAATAACTCGTAACTGCAAGATATTTCTTTTATTGTTTCTTTAATTATTGGGTAATGCAAAATACAGTAATGTCTCTATTTTGCACCAATTCCATTTTTCTTACTTTTATTCTTGCAATTACGTTTATCGTTATTCTTATAATACTAGACTATGGAAATGTATTCCCTTTTTTAAACCAACCAACTAATCTATTACTAACTTCCAAATCAAGTTATTAGATTTTCCTCTTTTTAATTCATTTTTCCCGTTTTAACATAATTTACTGTAAATTTCTCACTTTTAGGCTTATGCCCTTCTCTACAACTTTTAAGCCTAATATTACTTATATTTAATTGGATTCCTTTCTTTTTCCAGATAAATAACATTTAAATATAAGTACACTTCTCTTATAAAATTTACAGTTTCAACATAACTAATTAGTAGAACTAATTACTGAAATAAATGCTGAATTAAATATTTAACGGAAATCTATCGATATTATATATCATAAACATAAAAGAGATATAATATAAATCCACTCACCTATCGTCCTTAGCTTTGCTCCATGGCCTTCCTGGATCCCCTTCTAAGGCGTCTAATATTTTTATTAAAAAGATATTCTCCCTAGAAATATTTTCTATTTAGGGTTCAACCTCGGGCAATGAACCCAATTGGAAGAAAATCTGATTGTGAGAGAATAGATAGGCCTAGGGTCCTATTTATAGTTGTGTTTGGGGATCTCAGACCATCGGATTTTAAGATTGAATCTGGTGCAACCACGTCACAGACTTGTTGCGAATCGTTGGATCCAGAAAACAACGCTCGAGATTGCGCGAAAATCAAATTATTAAACGTTAACATTTAACCGTTGCCTATTCATTCTAATTAATTTCCATCAATTGCAAATTTAATTCCCTTTATAACACATGTTTGAAATTCAAATGTTGCTAATTAATGTAAATTAATTTTCTTTGATTGCCGATTTGATTAACATTGCCTACTAATGTTAATTAATTACCTTTAATTGCTGATGTCAATTAATTTCCTTTATGACGTGCGTCTATTTTGAAATTCAAACGTGCGTTATTTCTGGAATTTATACATGCATTTATAAACAAATATATTCACGCACATTTACACGTATAATTATTTTTCGATACGGAACTTCGAACGTCAATAACTTTTTCATACGAAGTCCGTTCGAGGCATATTATATATGTAATTAATCAGAAAGTCGCCATGAACATAATGGTATAAGTTTCGAGGCCATATTTTGACAATTACAAAAACGCTAATTTTCACTATTTATAATTATTTTGGTTATTTAATTATCTAAAAATGCGGGGTGTTACATTCTCCCACCCTTTAGGAAATTTCATCCCTGAAATTCGATAAGGTTAAAACTATCTAATTCTCCGCATCAATCGCATCCATTTTGTGTACATCTAATTTTTGCAACCATCCGTGTCTTTGTGCAAAGTGTCATTCAACATAAAATATGTACATGTACATGAATTTCTAAGTGGTACCTCCTATATGAATGCTTTTCTTCTTTAAAAACTCCTTTTTAAAATATAATGCACACATCCTAAATACACTTGCAATTTCTATATGAATGCAATATTTTGAAAACTCAAAACGTTGTTCATCCAATTTTTCCCACACTCCTACTGAATAGGGGTGTATTTCAACGAATTTTACATCCAAATCCCACCACACAACTTTTAATATTCGAATTTCAGAAAAATCTAATTTTTTCCAAACTCGATTTCTTATGTCAGAAAGAAGGTAGAAAACGGAAAACCTCACATTTACCGTTTTACTTTTGTGCACCTCTTCTCCGTACGTGGAACTTAAGCCGCTATTCTATAAAAATCTCTATTTTCTTTCCCAAGCACGGTTTACATAAGAAAAACTTCCTTTCCAAAAAAATTCCCAAGCTTAAATTTTGGAAAAAAATTGTATTTTTCTTTTGCAATTCTCATTTTTTTTTGACGTTTCTATCGCTTTCTTTAAATTTGTTGTTTTCCTTTTAGTTACTCCTTTTTGGCTTTTACTTTTCTTTTATTACTTACAGCCTATGTTTTTATTCTTTTCTTGTGAACATCACAGAAAAAGAGCATCATACTAATCATCACTGATTTACTACCATAGGAACTAAATGCTTACATAGGAGTACAATCTCATAAGTAAAAGAGAAAACAAGTCCTACTACAAAGCGATACTAGACAGTTAAATATAGCAGCTAAACATAGCTATCATCTAGGGCTAGGAGGCCTAGGACCATGTCCAATCTAACACAGAAGGGTCCTACTCTTGCAATCCAAGTAACTCATATGCTCCTCCTATTGCCTATTACTCGTTACTAACTTAGGTTGTGTTACTCACGATGAATAAGATCTTTTCATCTATTCCATTCCATACTCAAAATGGAATAACCAAGTCTCATTTACTGCAACGAATAAGGATTTTGATCTATGTAGTCTCTATCTAAAAAAATCAACCAAGCTTGGGGAAATTTTCTCCTTACCTTTACCGTTCATTTTCCCCCAACTAAGGTCTACCTATCCCAACCACTTGTGTCTTACTATCTTACTAATATCACTTCACTATCCTTCTATAGTCGACACACATGAAGCAACATTTCTAGGTTCTCATTAGTGTCCTATACACTTTATGGGAACTTTTATTATTACTACTAAAAGTAATCACTACTATAGCCTTACAATTTTCCCATAACACCTAGGAAATGATACATATCTACTCCATATTTAAAAATTTGGTTAGGTATTTATCATTTCATTTCAAAAATTAAAGCTTTTAAATTTTTGAAACATCAAATCCCAAAATTCTTGCCTTTAAAAGTGTTACTTTGAAGTTTCTATTAAATTCAAAGGTACTTGGTTACTTAACATTTTATTTTTCTAGACTTGCATCTTTATAGCTCTTTGAATTTAAATTATTCCCCAAACCTAGAGGGGAAAACTTACAAATTCTAAGTTCAAAACTTATTCCTCTTTTCCTTTTAAAGACCTTTACAGCTTTCCATAAAAAAATTGGATTTTTTAATTTAACTGTTTACTAAGTTATTCTCTTCCAAAAACTTATTTACTTTTTCACCAAACCATTTTTCTTTAAAACATCCCTTGCTTGTCCTTAAAACTTTTTTTTTCTTGACTTCCAAAAATGTCCTCACATGTTTTCAAAACATCTTCTTTTCATAGATTTTCAAATTTTCAAATTTACAAAAACTGGAGTAGATAAGAACAATTATTTTATCAAAAATCCCTTAACTTTCTTACTCTTTCAATTACCTAACTTTGGAGGAGTTTCTAACTTACTACAAATGGGGACTTTCTACAAAGGCAAGTAACCAATGCGCATAATCAATAGTAAAATATGAAATTTCCATTGCTTGGCTTTCCTACTAAGGTTCTCTATAATATCCCTCTTAACTAACACTGTCTCTAATTATTATACTTCTCATTACACCTAATAGTTTTATACCTTAATATATTAGAACTATTGTCTCTTATGAGAAACCATTAATGCTAAAACCTCATATGAATCCGTTAAAAGAGAATTTCGTGTTTATGTGAAATTACAAGGAACTTATTTTATAATTTTTCGAAATAGGCTATACAAAATATGGTGCTTTCCATACCATGTACATCTCTTTCGCGTATTCCTTATAACTTACACAAAACATCTTTATTTGTGATTTGGTTTCATAGAAAATTATATCATTATTCATTTCATTCCAATAGATTAAAGTATGTTTAATCTATATTCACTTACAATAGACATTTTCTACGAAATTTATTAATTTCCTAATATTTAACTTATGTTTGCGCCAAAATTGGTCACAAACCCCGAATGTTGTGAAAGCACCAGTGTATGAATATAAATCAACAATATTCACACACAAATCTCAAATCTAAGCAAACAGAGTATCACAATTCAGAAATAATGAACAGAAACACGAGATTTATAATGGTTCGGCGATCTTGCCTACGTCCACTCTGAAGTTGATGATTTTATTGATGTTCACTCGATGATTACAATCTCTTCTAATGTAGTACAACTGAAATTATATGCTAAGTCTCAATCTAAGGTAGCGGTGGTGTTCTGGAGTAAATCTGGCAGAATCTGGGCGCTCTTTAGTACTTAGAATTATCCGACCCCTTTTCTGAATGACTAGGGGCTCTATTTATAGGTGTAGGAGGCTGGTATTTCGCCAAAAATGAGGGGAGACCAGTTCTGGTACGTCAGGGGGCCCACATGGCCGAAATCTGGAGATCTGGGCCCACTTTGGGATCGATTCGACCCTTGGTTCGAATCGATCAAGAAATCATCCAATCGAGCTGAAATTTGGCATGGACATTCTTCATCATGTGCTTAAGCTTCTGTGAAAATTTCATGGCATTTGGACTTGTAGAACTTGAGTTATGATCGATTCAAGTTGGAGTCTTCCGCCACCTGAAGTCGTTCGAATCGATTCCTTCGGATCGATTCGTTCAAATCGATCTGTTCTTATTGATTCGTTCGAATCGATTCTCTTTGCATGCGTGCGCTTCGAGTCAGTCCTCCACTTCCTTTGAGTATTCTGGGCCAAATCCCTGGGTTTCAGGCGCTTCAACCTAATGGATTCGAAGTGAGGGATTCGAAGGAATGTTCCTTCGAATCGATCAAATGGAATGCTATTCGAATCGATCAGGTTGCATCGTAGCCTGATGGGTATGGAACTGCATTAATGGGACGGATTCGAAGATGGTGGATTCGAAGCTTTCTCAACCGTGTGGATTCGAAGTAGGGAGCCAGTCTGATGGATTCGAACCAAGGGCATTTGGATGGAGTCAAACTGAGGGCCGAAGTGAGGCTAGGTTTCCATGGATTCGAACTATCGCATTTCGAGGATAGATTCGAGGCAAGGCTCTGGGCCAATGGATTCGAAGCAAGGCTCTGGGCCAATGGATTCGAAGCAAGGACTTGCTTTATGGATTCGAACTGTAGAAGGATTCGAACTAAAGCATACTTCTTCCATTTTCCAATGACGATAGCTTGAGCATACGAACTCGGATTGCTCCGAAATTCAGAACGTTGGTTTCTACTGCTTTACTTGACGTGTCCTATCAATTGTAGCCCAATCCGGACTCGGGCAAAATTCGTCGATATCCATGGTGAACTTGTGATGTAACTGTCCTACAGGATGAATTGTCATTGAGTTCTAGTCAGTTTTTTGGTGTCACGGCCTTGCCAAAAGGCGGGATAACAACTTACATCTTCTTTTTTTTTCAAAAGAACTCATTTTCAAAAATGTTTTAATATTTTCATAACTAGAAAACATTTTCATATACTTATTTAAATAATAAGTGTACTTACAAACCACTTTATTTCTATACTTGGAAATTATCTTCAAAACACATTTTTATTTGGGTCAAAACAGATGTTGCGTAAAACATCGTTACTACAACCCCAAAAAAATACTAGTATATGGATTCAATTAAAATAAATATTAATAAATCCCATATGTTATGTAAAAACATTCCCTTTAGGAGTCACCTACTATATAACAATAGTGCCATAGTCTATGATTTCTTTATTTTTCACGAAAACATCTATTACAACAATAAATGTTGTAACCTGCGTTTTCGATACTTAACACACTATAGGTTTTTTATATTTAAAATCTTTGTTTACCTACAAAGAAACTAGCGAGCTATACATGCTCTATAATTATTCAAAGGAATTTCACTTTTAACAAAATTTACATCATATAAAAACCAATTTAAATTTCATACCACTTTTTTTTCAAAAACCCAATATTTACTTCCTCAAACATATTAAGAATTATATTTTTCAACTTTTCAATTCCAAAAGTTTCATTTTATTGGGCTAGACATAAAGTGAATTTTCTTCTTACTACCCTAGGAATACCCTTCCTAAACTTTGGAAATCTCATTCCCATACTAAAATCTCTTATTCCTTCAAAATAAAAACACTCCCTATTATCCCTAGGGAACTTTCCCACTTCTTATGACTTATGGATACTAATCTTCTCTCAAAACATAGCTTATTGTACACTATAAATTGGTAATAACTTAGGGCTCAACACCCTTGGGTCATCCCAAACCCAACTAGCAAACTATGCACAAATGTACTTCTAAAACCTTTCCATATGTTAAAATCTATAATTGCGGGCTATTTAGATTTTAGTACATAATATATTTATAAAAACTTTCCATATGTTAAAATCTATAATTGGGGACTATTTAGATTTTAGTACATAATATATTTATATTTTATTCAAAAATACAAATACGTTCATTCACTATCTACCTAGGAACCCTAAACCTAGGCTCTGATACCAAATGTAACAACCCGAATTCCAGTGGGTCCGGATTTTTCACAAAAATGCTAAAATCCAAGCCCACTGAAGCCCGAGTTGGTTATCCGGTATCCTGCAAATAGGCAAAGACAAATATATTAGAGCTCAAAATATCTCACAGCGGAACAGACTAAAATATAATAGTAAGTAAATACTCACCAAGATAATAACACTTTCTAAACAAGTGTCTTAAAGCTGGAAAGTCTCTGTCATCTACCTAACCTGTAGGATGTTATGAGGAGGGGGTCAGAACTAAAGTTCTGGTGAATGGACAAATTATATACTTCTAAGCTTAATTCTACATATACCGTTTTATTTCCATTTTCTGTTATATTAGGTTTATTGGGTTTGTAATACTCTCGCCTCTGTGCCTGGATCATACCCATCTACTCCTTAGTAGATTAAAACCTAATAACTAATATATATGTAGTTATATGCTCAATGACCGCATCGGTCCTAGGTACTACCCATAGTACCTTCCGTATCCTCCTCGAAAAAGACTCCATCGTCTTGCTCCTAGAGCGTTCTATAACTACATCTATAAAGGACAGCTTCGTGAGGCCTACAATATAGATGTTCCATCGTCTACTATAAAAACGTAATACTGCATTCGCACTAGCCTATAATAATGCTCGTACATCCAAAATGTACCACCCAGTGCGTATTTTGAGGACTATACGTAATTGTTTTGTCTACTCCCTGAATCCAGCTAAACAAAGTCTACCTTGTACGGAACTCGGTCGGGGATTTTCTATATCTGTAAAGGACAGCTTCGTTAGCCCTACAATACAAATATTCTACTTGGTCTGTCTCTTTTCTCATCGTGGCTATGGCCCCACGCAGCCACCCCTCAACTAATCGAAATACCTCTAAAGAGCTAAGTGGTTGTGCCATACTACAAACAATCTAAACATCCAATTGGATGCGCCCCTCATCCAATGTCTCGATAGTGAAAGAACCATTGGCCTGTTGGTTTAGCTCTAGTCTTTCCCGAACTCGTTCTTGGTTGATGATGGCTTGATCTCCGCATGCAATTATCCTTTTGGGTCCTGCCACTTGTAACGGACGGGGATTTTCGACCCTTGAAAATCGACATTAATACGTCCACTGTATAAATGCTGAGCAGTCGAGTGCCGGAAATACCAGTTCATTAGGGGTGAAGAAGAAAAAGGTAGAAGAAAAATAGAAACAACAACATAGAATCTCACAATCGCAGCGGAACAAAATATAATATATAACAACAGATTTTAAATACAAGAACTGTACTGTTAATATACATACCACTATCAGAGTACAACAATTTAATACATCAATTTGGCAGTTTAATAACTTGTCCTCACACAGCGGAAAATAACCAAATACGTGATATACGTCTGAACTCCTCCAGCTCGTCTCCTGAGCTCTATAGCATTTTAACCTGAATCTGTAATACTCGGTCTGACCCGAGCATTATAATAAAATAACACCCGAGCCAGTCTGGAAAACCAGTTGTAACGCCCCACTCTGAGACCCACTGTAACAAAGAGTATTACGGGAGTAATACTGTCTGTTAAAGCGGAGAATAGAGTATAGTGGAAGCGACCATTTTTAATCAAGCTATAACTATCTACTGAATACGTCGAAAGGATGGTATCTATATATTTTTTTTCAAGTGGTTCGACATATTCAGTAAATACTTATAACGAAATTACAAATAGCTAAAGATCTATCAGGACAAAGCATAATATTAAATGATAAAACATCACAGAACAGAATCACATAACAGATATAAAATCCCAGAACAATACATCGTCAATACAGATCCAAATACAATAAGTGGGTACAAAGCCACTGCCCACACATGTGGGTTAAAAATATGTACATATCAAAGTCTGAATAATAACAGGGTAGCGGAATAGTGGACAAATAAAAGCGCTATCTATCAGCATAGCAGATAATGTCCAAGCGGAAGCAGGAAACTAAGTCCAGAGACCTAACCTAAAACAACTCGGTCTGACCCGAGCGAAAACACTCGGGTCAGGCTAGCTAAACAATCAGTAATAACTGAGATATATAGTAATGCGGTACATAAATAAAACAGTACTTATCCAAAGAGAAGTATATTATGAACCACATGAATATAATGACGATCCCTAATCATCAATAAACAATAAAAATCTCCAAAGAGAAATCAACACCAAAGTGTAGAATAAATAAAATCGCCTCATATCATCGGCGTAGCCAAAGCTATAAAAAGATGCCCATAGGCAATAATCCCAAGAGTGACCAGAGTCCGTATCAATGCCCAAGCAAAGATCGATGCTCCAAAGAACAATGGGGATATACTGAAAAGTCAATGAAATCAAAACACTGAAAAGCAGTGTCCAGAGACACTGTGAATCCACAAGGTAATCGCACTTACATCGTATGATTCCATAGAACCAACACCGAATGGCGGTACTCGAATGGATGTAAAATCATCAAATAATACCAATATTGCACGTGCACCGACCAGAGTCGTTGTTGCCAAGTACTGTAGAGTTGTGATCGATCACTCGCACAGATGCGGAACGCGCGAGACGGCAAGATCCTTCCCAGAAGGATAAAGTCCCAGAGGCGCATGCCGAAAAAAATAAACTGCTCCATAGAGCAGGTGTCCAGAGACGGTTGCCCAGAGGCGTGGTGACCCAGAGGTCCAGTACTGGCCGCCCAAAGGCTAATGTGTCACCAACTTCTTGGAGAGGAACCCGTAAAGTGTTAACAATGAGTCCCATACCCCACGTTCGCACTAAACGGTTTACTAACCAATAGCAAGCTCACACTCCAAACAATAAAAAGTCCACCTCGTATCATCGGTAAACTAGACCCAAAGGTCAAAACGATCAATCGAATAGGTCGGGGATTAACCGGAAAGGAAATACACACGGTTCCATAGGCCGGAGATTTCCTAACCGTTTAAGCACCTTTCCACTTCGCTCGACGTGCTAAAAAGTGAGTGTGAGATTTTTATTATAGAAAATAATGGTGCGAAATGGATTTATCATTGATTTTGAAATCACTTTAAAACGGCTTTTGAAAACTCTCCTATTATGGAGTAATTAATTTAATAATTAAAAATAATATTATATAATAATTTCTAAAGCCATTTAGGAGTGAAAAATCCTTTGCAAATAATTCATAAAACCCGTGTACGAAATCTAGAGACAATTCTCAAAGAAATCAATAAAACCAGAAAATCACTGAAAATATTCCAAGTGTTGGAAAATAGTCCAAAAATGACGCGAACCCAAGTTCGGAAAATTATTCGGACTAGCAAACTGAATCCGAATGGCATGAAAATTGGTAGACATATAGTCCAACATCCCTGCTCCAAACTGCAAAAAGAATCGGGAAATTCCGACTTGAAACAAAGAAACGGCGTCGTCTCAAAGTCGGACAAAAATCATAAAACTTTACTGTGTCAAAACAGTGTAAAGGTCCCACTTCGACGGCATGGTCGAAGGGTCACATGAACTCAGATCTTGATGAAAATTTGCAGGAGCGTAGTAAAGTACTCCTACTTTGATATGCAATAAGAATCGTTCAGTTTCGACTTGAAACGAAAAAACGAAAATGTTTCAAAGTTGGTCCGACGATAACTGAAAATGATCACTATTGTAAAACAGTTTTTGGGTGCTACTTCGGCAATAGAAACGAAGTATCTAATGCACCCAGATCTAAACCAAACTTTGCATGGTTAAAGATCTCGATCTCATCATTTTAACGAGACCAAAAACGATGAAATCCGACAAAGGACGAGCCCGGGATGGCGTCGCAAAGTCGGGGTTCTACGCTGAAAACAACGGGAGAAAAGAGACTAAGGCCTATAGCAATGCACTAACTGGCCAGAGATGAAAAACCACAATTTTGGCATAGTAAACTTCAAATTCTGGCAAAATGAATAAAACTAAAGTTGTAGCTTAGTTTCTAAGCTTTCCGGAATGACCAAGATCGTCAAATTCCGACCAGAGATGAAAATTCTATGACTAAAACAATTCTCATATCTAAATTTTATATCACTGTCGTTGTGCTCTCGGGACAGTGGTAAGAATGCACAGTTTTGACCAAATTAACTTCAAAATTTCATAAAACTCAAAACATGAAAGTTTTATCTCTAAATCTAAGCTTTCCAGAACATCCAAAATTATTAGATTTGGATAAGAAACGAGCAACTTATGGCCAAATCAATTTCAGGTTTTTAGTTTCTCAACCCTGTAGTTTGTTGTCAGGTCAGCGACAAACAAAATTGATTTCGACCATTCAAACCACGAAATTAGGCAAAGCTCAAAACATAAAAGTTATAGCCTACGGAATAAGCTTTCCAGAACATTAAGAAAATCTTAATTCCGATTTAAGATGAATGAGATATATCTAATTTACTAACAACAATAAACTAATTATAATTTAAGCTAGCATATATTACCTCTTTCCAAGCAATGAAAAGAAGATCAAAGAGTTTCACAATCTAAATGCACAAAAAAAGAGGATTAAAAAATAATTTCAGAAATTAAGAGATGCTTATACATATATTAGGAGAGGGTTTACCTAGTATTCCTCTCAAGCAAAAGAACAAACACCTATATGGCACTAACCAAAGCTAAGAGATGATGATCAAGGAGCTAGAAAAATACCAAAACACATAAAACCAAGAGTTACAACATGATTTCCAGAAATTAAAGAGAGTTAGAAATGGATTACAAGAGGGTTTTTGCATTACCTTCCCTTACTTTAACTAGCTTAAGCCAATATAAGAGAGGATGGAGCTTTCATAAGCATGGAGGCCATTTTTAGGTTTAGGGTTTTAGGAATTTGATTAGGGTTGGAATGAATGAGGTTTGGAGAGTATGAGATAATTTATAGAGGAGGTTTAGGGTGGGTTATTGGGCTAGGTTTAGAAACCCAATAAGAAGAGAGTTATTTATATGTTTTCCAAAAATTAGTCTAAGTGTTCATGTATGTTTATAAAACTCATTTTTCTTATCCAAACCCGTTTTAAAATCTCTCCTAAAATATTTAACTTTCCAAAAATAACATTTTATCCTCATTTTAAAATCCCATATTTCCCATTTAATTAAAATAGCCTTTTTCACATAAATTTTGTTATTCCAAATTCTTTTATGCTTCATTAAAATAAATAAAAATCCTAACTTTTATTTATTAGTTGGTAATGCAAATCCCGGGTTGTTACAGACTCCCCCCTTAAGAAAATTGCGTCCCCGCAATTCCTTAAGATAGA
The DNA here is from genome assembly GCA_030737815.1 of Allium fistulosum. Taxonomy (NCBI): domain Eukaryota; kingdom Viridiplantae; phylum Streptophyta; class Magnoliopsida; order Asparagales; family Amaryllidaceae; genus Allium; species Allium fistulosum. The sequence continues at coordinate 533,338,286 of CM060904.1, forward strand.
TGTCGTCTATAACGTCAAATCCACAAAAGAAGTGATAGAGATAAAATAGAGAATTCTCACCCGTAGAAGAAGATGGGAGAAAGCCAGGATAAGAGCGTTCGATATATTCTCTGGTCTCCCAAGTGCAGTCCTTAGGATTCGATGACCATTGAATCTTCACGAGTGGAACCTCTTTGTTGCGAAGGCGTCTAACCTCCGAATAAAGCACACGAAGAGGTTGCTGCTCCAAAGATAAATCAGGTAAGATCTCTAAATCAGGCACAGCATGCGGCTCAAAGATAGAATCAGGATCGCGGACACACATGCGAAGCTGGGAAACATGGAACACGTCGTGCATTCCAGAGAAGTGAGCAGGTAGAGCCCCATGATAAGCCACGGGGCCAATGCGTTCCGTAATAGGAAATGGTCCAACATAGCGAGGAGCCAACTTCCCTGTAGAGCTGAAACGCACAACCCCTTTCATAGGAGATATCCGAATAAAGACATGATCACCAATGGAGAACTCAAGAGGCTTCCTGCGGTTGTCCGCGTAGGATTTCTGACGGTTCTGCGCCTCTTTCATTCTCTGACGAATAAGAATAATCTTCTCAGAAGATTCCCGAACTGAATCTGGACCAAAAAGGAGCTTCTTGCCAGATTCTAACCAACACGAAGGAGAACGACATGGCCTTCCGTAAAGAGCCTCAAAAGGAGCCATGCCAATACTAGACTGAAAGCTGTTGTTGTAGGAGAACTCTACAAGCGGTAAGTGATCCTCCCAACTACCTCCGAAATCCAGAATACAACAGCGTAAAAGATCCTCTAAAACACGATTCACCCTCTCCGTCTGACCGTCGGTCTGAGGATGATAAGTAGTCGAGAGATTCAGCTTTGAGCCCAAAGCTGACTGTAGGCACTTCCAGAAGTGACTAGTAAAGATAGTGTCTCGATCACAGACGATAGAGCTAGAAATGCCATGAAGTCGAACGACTTCCTTCACATATAGCTTGGCAAGCTGAGGAGCAGTCCGAGTGGACTTAATAGGAATGAAATGAGCTGATTTGGTCAAGCGATCGACGATGACCCAAATAGAAGTATGGCCTGACCTCGATCGAGGCAGACCGTCAATAAAATCCATGGATATCTGATCCCATTTCCACAATGGAATCTCTAGCGGCTGAAGAAGACCAGATGGACGTTGATGCTCAGCTTTGATCTGTTGACAAGTCATGCAACGGCTTACATAACTTGCAACATCACTCTTCATGCCCTCCCAAAAAAATAGGCGACACATGTCGACATACATCTTACTCGACCCGGGATGTATAGTGTACTTAGTGTGATGACACTCGTCTAGAATGTCATGCCTAAGTGATAAATCTGATGGTACCAAAATAAGGTTCTTCCTGCGAAGACACCGATGAGAATCAATAGAATAATCCAACAATGTCTCATCACTGGATCCCGACTCAAGGAGATGAGTGTATCGCAACAAGTCTGGATCCTGCCACTGAGCATGGGCAACGTGATCCAATAGAATAGGTCGAGCTTCCAAGCTGAATAACAAGATCTGAGAATCAGAAGACGGAGCTCGATTTCGAATATCACACATAGAAAGAGTCTCAAGAATAACCCACTCGGTAATCATCATAGAAACAACTGCCGAGTGTTTGCGACTGAGCGCATCTACAACACGATTCCCCTTGCCAGGGGTATACTGAAAATCTAAGTCATATGAGGCGAGAAACTCGAGCCATCGCTGTTGCCTCATATTGAGATCCTTCTGACTAAATGAATACTTCAGCGACTTGTGATCGGTGTAGAGAATGAAATGTTCGCCCAATAGTTAATGACGCCACGTCTTCAAGGCAAAGACGATAGCTGCTAACTCAAGATCATGAGTAGGATAGCGAACCTCATTCAGACGTAGCTGCCTAGAAGCGTAAGCAACTACCCGATCTTTCTACATAAGCACAGCACCGAGGCCGCTACCACAAGCGTCGGTGTAAACAACAAGATCCTGGTTACTCTCAGGAACTACAAGGATAGGAGCATGAGTGAGAAGTTCCTTCAGTCGCTGAAAGGAAGCTTCACACTTATCAGACCAAATAAAACGAACCCCCTTACGAGTCAGAGTCGTGAGGGGAAGTGCAACTCGAGAGAAATCCTTGATAAACCGACGGTAATAACCCGCCAGCCCAAGGAAGCTGCGAATATCATGAACGTTCTCGGGCTGCCTCCAATTCTGAATAGCTTCGATCTTGGTAGGATCAACAGAAATACCCTCAGATGATACAATATGGCCCAAGAACTTGACCTTGCTCTCCCAAAAATGGCACTTGGAGAGCTTGGCCTTAAGCTGATGCTGACGAAGAGTATCCAAGACGATCCGCAAATGATGAGCATGCTATGCCTCAGATCTAGAATAAATAAGAATATCGTCGATGAAAACCAAAACGAATCTATCGATGTATTCCCGGAATACTCGATTCATAAGATCGACGAAGAAAGCCGGAGCGTTCGTCAAGCCGAACGGCATGACCAACCACTCAAAAGAACCATGACGAGTGCGAAATGCTGTAAGAGGAATGCTGTCTTCCATGACTCGTAGCTGATGGAATCCGGTGGCAAGGTCAAGCTGAGAGAAGACCTTCGCACCGCTCAATTGGTCAAACATGTCGTAACGGGAATTAGAGTTAGACATGATTCAATGATAGATAATTAATTAAGGAATACTACGGAATATAACGGATTCCTATACATATTCCTAACTTATCTATCAATAAACATAAGGAAGGGATTTGATTTAATTCGGATCTAATTTAAAATGTATTGTACTAAGTGTATCTGTTCTGTGTTTATTATGCTTATTCCTGAAACCAGGCTCTGATACCAAGCTGTAACGCCCCACTCTGAGACCCACTGTAACAAAGAGTATTACGGGAGTAATACTGTCTGTTAAAGCGGAGAATAGAGTATAGTGGAAGTGACCATTTGTAATCAAGCTATAACTATCTACTGAATACGTCGAAAGGATGGTATCTATATTATTTTTTTCAAGTGGTTTGACATATTCAGTAAATACTTATAACGAAATTACAAATGGCTAAAGATCTATCAGGACAAAGCATAATATTAAATGATAAAACATCACAGAACAGAATCACATAACAGATATAAAATCCTAGAACAATACATCGTCAATACAGATCCAAATACAATAATTGGGTACAAAGCCACTGCCCACACATGTGGGTTAAAAATATGTACATATCAAAGTCTGAATAATAACAGAGTAGCGGAATAGTGGACAAATAAAAGCGCTATCTACCAGCATAGCAGATAATGTCCAAGCGGAAGCACAGAAACTAAGTCCAGAGACCTAACCTGAAACAACTCGGTCTGACCCGAGCGAAAACACTCGGGTCAGGCTAGCTAAACAATCAGTAATAACTGAGATATATAGTAATGCGGTACATAAATAAAACAGTACTTATCCAAAGAGAAGTATATTATGAACCACATGAATATAATGACGATCCCTAATCATCAATAAACAATAAAAATCTCCAAAGAGAAATCAACACCAAAGTGTAGAATAAATAAAATCGCCTCATATCATCGGCGTAGCCAAAGCTATAAAAAGATGCCCATAGGCAATAATCCCAAGAGTGACCAGAGTCCGTAATCAATGCCCAAGCAAAGATCGATGCTCCAAAGAGCAATGGGGATATACTGAAAAGTCAATGAAATCAAAACACTGAAAAGCAGTGTCCAGAGACACTGTGAATCCACAAGGTAATCGCACTTACATCGTATGATTCCATAGAACCAACACCGAATGGCGGTACTCGAATGGATGTAAAATCATCAAATAATACCAATATTGCACGTGCACCGACCAGAGTCGTTGTTTCCAAGTACTGTAGAGTTGTGATCGATCACTCGCACAGATGCGGAACGCGCGAGACGGCAAGATCCTTCCCAGAAGGATAAAGGCCCAGAGGCGCATGCCAAAAAAAATAAACTGCTCCATAGAGCAGGTGTCCAGAGATGGTTGCCCAGAGGCGTGGTGACCCAGAGGTCCAGTACTGGCCGCCCAAAGGCTAATGTGTCACCAACTTCTTGGAGAGGAACCCGTAAAGTGTTAACAATGAGTCTCATACCCCACGTTCGCACTAAACGGTTTACTAACCAATAGCAAGCTCACACTCCAAACAATAAAAAGTCCACCTCGTATCATCGGTAAACTAGACCCAAAGGTCAAAACGATCAATCAAATAGGGCGGGGATTAACCGGAAAGGAAATACACACGGTTCCATAGGCCGAAGATTTCCTAACCGTTTAAGCACCTTTCCACTTCGCTCGACGTGTTAAAAAGTGAGTATGAGATTTTTATTATAGAAAATAATGGTGCGAAACGGATTTATCATTGATTTTGAAATCACTTTAAAACGGCTTTTGAAAACTCTCCTATTATGGAGTAATTAATTTAATAATTAAAAATAATATTATATAATAATTTCTAAAGCCATTTAGGAGTGAAAAATCCTTTGCAAATAATTCATAAAACCCGTGTACGAAATCTAGAGATAATTCTCAAAGAAATCAATAAAACCAGAAAATCACTGAAAATATTCCAAGTGTTGGAAAATAGTCCAAAAATGACGCGAACCCAAGTTCGGAAAATTATTCGGACTAGCAAACTGAATCCAAATGGCATGAAAATTGGTTGACATATAGTCCAACATCCCTGCTCCAAACTGCAAAAAGAATCGGGAAATTCCGACTTGAAACGAAGAAACGGCGTCGTCTCAAAGTCGGACAAAAATCATAAAACTTTACTGTGTCAAAACAGTGTAAAGGTCCCACTTCGACGGCATGGTCGAAGGGTCACATGAACTCAGATCTTGATGAAAATTTGCAGGAGTGTAGTAAAGTACTCCTACTTTGATATGCAATAAGAATCGTTCAGTTTCGACTTGAAACGAAGAAACGACAATGTTTCAAAGTTGGTCCGACGATAACTGAAAATGATCACTATTGTAAAACAGTTTTTGGGTGCTACTTCGGCAATAGAAACGAAGTATCTAATGCACCCAGATCTAAACCAAACTTTGCATGGTTAAAGATCTCGATCTCATCATTTTAACGAGACCAAAAATAATGAAATTCGACAAAGGACGAGCCCGGGATGGCATCGCAAAGTCGGGGTTCTACGCTGAAAACAACGGGAGAAAAGAGACTAGGGCCTATAGCTATGCACTAACTGGCCAGAGATGAAAAACCACAATTTTGGCATAGTAAACTTCAAATTCTGGCAAAATAAATACAATGAAAGTTGTATCTTAGTTTCTAAGCTTTCCGGAATGACTAAGATCGTCAAATTACGACCAAAGATGAAAATTCTATGACTAAAACAATTCTCAGATCTAAATTTTATATCACTGTCGTTGTGCTCTCGGGACAGTGGTAAGAATGCACAGTTTTGACCAAATTAACTTCGAAATTTCATGAAACTCAAAACATGAAAGTTTTAGCTCTAAATCTAAGCTTTCTAGAACATCCAAAATTATTAGATTTGGATAAGAAACGAGTAACTTATGGCCAAATCAATTTCAGGTTTTTAGTTTCTCAACCCTGTAGTTTGTTGTCAGGTCAGCGACAAACAAACGTGATTTCGACCATTCAAACCACAAAATTAGGCAAAGATCAAAACATAAAAGTTATATCCTACAGAATAAGATTTACAGAACATCAAGAAAATCTTAATTCCGATTTAAGATGAATGAGATATGCCTAATTTACTAACAACAATAAACTAATTATAATTTCAGCTAGCATATATTACCTCTTTCCAAGCAATGAAAAGAAGATCAAAGAGTTTCACAATCTAAATGCACAAAAAAAAGAGGATTACAAAATAATTTCAGAAATTAAGAGATGCTTATACATAGATTAGGAGAGGGTTTACCTAGTATTCCTCTCAAGCAAAAGAACAAACAACTATATGGCACTAACCAAAGCTAAGAGATGATGATCAAGGAGCTAGAAAAATACCAAAACACATAAAACCAAGAGTTACAACATGATTTCCAGAAATTAAAGAGAGTTAGAAATGGATTACAAGAGGGTTTTTGCATTACCTTCCCTTACTTTAACTAGCTTAAGCCAATATAAGAGAGGATGGAGCTTTCATAAGCATGGAGGCCATTTTTAGGTTTAGGGTTTTAGGAATTTGATTAGGGTTGGAATGAATGAGGTTTGGAGAGTATGAGATAATTTATAGAGGAGGTTTAGGGTGGGTTATTGGGCTAGGTTTAGAAACCCAATAAGAAGAGAGTTATTTATATGTTTTCCAAAAATTAGTCTAAGTGTTCATGTATGTTTATAAAACTCATTTTTCTTATCCAAACCCGTTTTAAAATCTCTCCTAAAATATTTAACTTTCCAAAAATAACATTTTATCCTCATTTTAAAATCCCATATTTCCCATTTAATTAAAATAGCCTTTTTCACATAAATTTTGTTATTCCAAATTCTTTTATGCTTCATTAAAATAAATAGAAATCCTAACTTTTATTTATTAGTTGGTAATGCAAATCCCGGGTTGTTACAGGCTCCCCCCTTAAGAAAATTGCGTCCCCGCAATTCCTTAAAATAGATGTCGTCTATAATGTCAAATCCACAAAAGAAGTGATAGAGATAAAATAGAGAATTCTCACCCGTAGAAGAAGATGGGAGAAAGCCAGGATAAGAGCGTTCGATAGATTCTCTGGTCTCCCAAGTGCAGTCCTTAGGATTCGATGACCATTGAATCTTCACGAGTGGAACCTCTTTGTTACGAAGGCGTCTAACCTCCGAATCAAGCACACGAAGAGGTTGCTGCACCAAAGATAAATCAGGTAAGATCTCTAAATCAGGCACAGCATGCGGCTCAAAGATAGAATTAGGATCGCGGACACACATGCGAAGCTGGGAAACATGGAACACGTCGTGCATTCCAGAGAAGTGAGTAGGTAGAGCCACACGATAAGCCACGGGGCCAATGCGTTCCGTAATAGGAAATGGTCCAACATAGCAAGGAGCCAACTTCCCTGTAGAGCTGAAACGCACAACCCCTTTCATAGGAGATATCCGAATAAAGACATGATCACCAATGGAGAACTCAAGAGGCTTCCTGCGGTTGTCCGCGTAGGATTTCTGACGGTTCTGCGCCTCTTTCATTCTCTGACGAATAAGAATAATCTTCTCAGAAGATTCCCGAACTGAATCTGGACCAAGAAGGAGCTTCTTGCCAGATTCTAACCAACACGAAGGAGAACGACATGGCCTTCCGTAAAGAGCCTCGAAAGGAGCCATGCCAATACTAGACTGAAAGCTGTTGTTGTAGGAGAACTCTACAAGCGGTAAGTGATCCTCCCAACTACCTCCGAAATCTAGAATACAACAGCGTAAAAGATCCTCTAAAACACGATTCACCCTCTCCGTCTGACCGTCGGTCTGAGGATGATAAGTAGTCGAGAGATTCAGCTTTGAGCCCAAAGCTGACTGTAGGCACTTTCAGAAGTGACTAGTAAAGATAGTGTCTCGATCAAGACGATAGAGCTAGAAATGCCATGAAGTCGAACGACTTCCTTCACATATAGCTTGGCAAGTTGAGGAGCAGTCCGAGTGGACTTAATAGGAATGAAATGAGCTGATTTGGTCAAGCGATCGACGATGACCCAAATAGAAGTATGGCCTGACCTCGATCGAGGCAGACCATCAATAAAATCCATGGATATCTGATCCCATTTCCACAATGGAATCTCTAGCGGCTGAAGAAGACCAGATGGACGCTGATGCTCAGCTTTGATCTGTTGACAAGTCATGCAACGGCTTACATAACTTGCAACATCACTCTTCATGCCCTCCCAAAAAAATAGGCGACACATGTCGGCATACATCATACTCGACCCGGGATGTATAGTGTACTTAGTGTGATGACACTCGTCTAGAATGTCTTGCCTAAGTGATAAATCAGATGGTACCAAAATAAGGTTCTTCCTGTGAAGACAACGATGAGAATCAATAGAATAATCCAATAATGTCTCATCACTGGATCCCGACTCAAGGAGATGAATGTATCGCAACAAGTCTGGATCCTGCCGCTGAGCATGGGCAATGCGATCCAATAGAATAGGTCGAGCTTCCAAGCTAAATAACAAGATCTGAGAATCAGAAGACGGAGCTCGATTTCGAATATCACACATAGAAAGAGTCTCAAGAATAACCCACTCGGTAATCATCATAGAAACAACTGCCGAGTGTTTGTGACTGAGCGCATCTACAACACGATTCCCCTTGCCAGGGGTATACTGAAAATCTAAGTCATATGAGGCGAGAAACTCGAGCCATCGCTGCTGCCTCATATTGAGATCCTTCTGACTAAATGAATACTTCAGCGACTTGTGATCGGTGTAGAGAATAAAATGTTCGCCCAATAGTTAATGACGCCACGTCTTCAAGGCAAAGACGATAGCTGCTAACTCAAGATCATGAGTAGGATAGTGAATCTCATTCAGACGTAGCTGCCTAGAAGCGTAAGCAACTACCCAATCTTTCTACATAAGCACAGCACCGAGGCCGCTACCACAAGCGTCGGTGTAAACAACAAGATCCTGGTTACTCTCAGGAACTACAAGGATAGGAGCATGAGTGAGAAGTTCCTTCAGTCGCTGAAAGGAAGCTTCACACTTATCAAACCAAATAAAACGAACCCCCTTACGAGTCAGAGTCGTGAGGGGAAGTGCAACTCGAGAGAAATCCTTGATAAACCGACGGTAATAACCCGCCAGCCCAAGGAAGCTGCGAATATCATGAACGTTCTCGGGCTGCCTCCAATTCTGAATAGCTTCGATCTTGGCAGGATCAACAGAAATACCCTCAGATGATACAATATGGCCCAAGAACTTGACCTTGCTCTCCCAAAAATGGCACTTGGAGAGCTTGGCCTTAAGCTGATGCTGACGAAGAGTATCCAAGACGATCCGCAAATGATGAGCATGCTATGCCTCGGATCTAGAATAAATAAGAATATCGTCGATGAAAACCAGAACGAATCTATCGATGTATTCCCGGAATACTCGATTCATAAGATCGACGAAGAAAGCCGGAGCGTTCGTCAAGCCGAACGGCATGACCAACCACTCAAAAGAACCATGACGAGTGCGAAATACTGTAAGAGGAATGCTGTCTTCCATGACTCGTAGCTGATGGAATCCTGTGGCAAGGTCAAGCTGAGAGAAGACCTTCGCACCGCTCAATTGGTCAAACATGTCGTAACGGGAATTAGAGTTAGACATGATTCAATGATAGATAATTAACTAAGGAATACTACGGAATATAACGGATTCCTATACATATTCCTAACTTATCTATCAATAAACATAAGGAAGGGATTTGATTTAATTCGGATCTAATTTAAAATGTATTGTACTAAGTGTATCTGTTCTGTGTTTATTATGCTTATTCCTGAAACCAGGCTCTGATACCAAGCTGTAACGCCCCACTCTGAGACCCACTGTAACAAAGAGTATTACGGGAGTAATACTGTCTGTTAAAGCGGAGAATAGAGTATAGTGGAAGCGACCATTTGTAATCAAGCTATAACTATCTACTGAATACGTCGAAAGGATGGTATCTATATATTTTTTTCAAGTGGTTCGACATATTCATTAAATACTTATAACGAAATTACAAATGGCTAAAGATCTATCAGGACAAAGCATAATATTAAATGATAAAACATCACAGAACAGAATCACATAACAGATATAAAATCCCAGAACAATACATCGTCAATACAGATCCAAATACAATAAGTGGGTACAAAGCCACTGCCCACACATGTGGGTTAAAAATATGTACATATCAAAGTCTGAATAATAACAGAGTAGCGGAATAGTGGAAAAATAAAAGCGCTATCTATTAGCATAGCAGATAATGTCCAAGCGGAAGCACAGAAGCTAAGTCCAGAGACCTAACCTGAAACAACTCGGTCTGACCCGAGCGAAAACACTCGGGTCAAGCTAGCTAAACAATCAGTAATAACTGAGATATATAGTAATGCGGTACATAAATAAAACAGTACTTATCCAAAGAGAAGTATATTATGAACCACATGAATATAATGACGATCCCTAATCATCAATAAACAATAAAAATCTCCAAAGAGAAATCAACACCAAAGTGTAGAATAAATAAAATCGCCTCATATCATCGGCGTAGCCAAAGCTATAAAAAGATGCCCATAGGCAATAATCCCAAGAGTGACCAGAGTCCGTAATCAATGCCCAAGCAAAGATCGATGCTCCAAAGAGCAATGGGGATCACTACAAGAAAGTTTGGTTTTAATGGCAAGTGAGAATAGCGTTGGATCCGTACTTGCTATCTTTTTTTATTTTTATTTATGAAATATTTGACGTAGACGCTATACTCCCATCCCTCACCCCGAAAAATAACAAAGACTAAAAATTAAAGGCGGCAAAACATTGCGTCCCTCTCATTTTCACTTCTCCACCATTTTAAACCGAAACACCATTTTTCCTTAGAGAAACCCTAGTTCCTCTTCTTCACTCAGATAAAATCCTAATTTCCTTTTTTCTCATTGATCAGACTTCCACCTCGTTATGTCAGAGTTCTTGTTGGCCGAAGATTATCCATTTTTAGGTAAACTACTTTTGTTTTCCAGTTTTTATTACTTACCAATTTAAATTTGTTATAGATCTTTGGCTGAATTCATGTTAATTGACTACTATTGTTTGATTTCATGTTCTCAATGTAAATTGGGACGAGTCTTCATGTTAAAAAACCCTAGTTTCTTAATTTTGACCTTCACCTCATTCTGGCGTACCTCTATTGTATCCATTCAATTTAGTTTTAGTTTTAATTTCAACTATTTTGCATTATATTTGAATAGTTCTACCTTCAACTCCCAAAAGTAAAAAGGATACGAGGCAATGGATCACCAAGTACAAGTAGCTTCTACTTCAGCTGCCAAACAATTACGCCTCATGGTAATGCCACATACATACATTTGCATATTTAATTTGTAGCTTACAACAAGTAATTATCTTCTGATTTCTTTATAGACGTGTGGTTCTTTTGCACGCTATAACAGGTCACTGCCTTTTGGAAAGTTATGGTATGACTTAGGTCAGTCTATATATATTTTAAATTGAATTTCAATTGGCAGTCCAATTTATTTGTGTAATTTAAAAATATGTTTGTTCTCTCATATAATTCACTCATATGGTATATGATGCTTTGTATTTTGTTAAGACAATATCTAAATCCTCTACAATGAATTTGGTAGGGGGCACAGTTGGTAAACCTCTTCCTCATGCATGGTATTTTGAAGGGAGGCACAGTTGGTAAACTTTTAATTCTTGATTTTTGTTGCATTGATAGAAGGTGATCCGTTAACATATTGGGATTAATGTAATAGTGGTATAGTTTATCTCTTCCAGAATTCTACCTGACCGGAAGCATCCTGAGATGGCAGCAAAGAGATCCCAGCTAAGCTCCTTCTAATGTACCTTAAAGAACTTCGTGTTGAAACCATCCATACCTAGGCTAGTGTTCTCGTCCATGGAGTAAAGGGTCTTTCTTATTTCAACTTCACTGACCTCTCTGAGCAAAACACTACTGCCATCTGCATTCAAGGTTGCTCTACAGTGCACCTCTAGTGAGTGTCGGCTTACTTCTCCATTGAACATGTCTTTGAAATAATTGTTTGCATTGAGTTCCAATTCTTCAGAGTTGTTGTTGAGTTCTCCCTTTGGATTACCAAGAAAACTAATTTGTTAATGTTTCTTCGTTTGGACATTTTTGCATAGAAAAACTTTGAACATTCATCGCCTTCCGTAAACCATTTCTTTTTTGATTTTTGGCTTAAAGGCAAAGCCTGAAGATGAAAATTGAATTTTAAATTTTTTTGACATTCAAAATACAAAGAATTCAAATTTTCGTTAAGAGGATCCCGATCAAGCTTGCTTTGCAAGCCTGCACACTCCTTTTGCAGTTTCTGTATAGCATCTTCTTCTTTAGTTTTGGATATATTCCGTTGCTTGAGTATCATTTGACGTTTCTTAATTTCTTAACTAGGATGAACAAAGGATATTCCTATCAAATTGTTGTTGCATCACATTCTGAAAAGCTACCGGGTAACCCTCACAAAGATGCCGTTGGTTCAAGTACTTGAAGGATTTACATTTAGGTCTAGTTGTAACCTCATTCAGCTCAACAACAAGGAGATTGTGATCGCTGGTGTTGCTTGGCATAACCGTAACTTGAAGGTTAGGCAAGATATTCAGAGCTTCCGGGTTCGTAAGAGTTTTATCCTGTCAGCAAGAGAGTTTTTTGGCTTCTCTGCTTCTCCAGGTAAATTTATAATTGCTATAATATATGTCAATAAGCCCTGTCAGGTTTTAAAAGTATTAAATCTCGAATAATAAATTTGTATGACAGGTCTTAAAAGTATTAAATCTCGAATACATATAAATGTCAGGTTTTGAATATGTGAAGCTTCATACATATTTGGTTCTAAGTGTTTAAGTGGTTTCAAATATATAACAGTTTTAAGAATATAAGTGTACATGATGTTAAATGCATGCCAATTTTGTATATGTTAGATGTTATTTGCACTTAGAATATTACATATGTGTGTGCGATGAACAGACATTGTGATTTTATTCCTTCACTGATTTTTCTTATCTTGTTTTGTCCTTTTCGAGAAGTTTACTATATAGTTGACAATATTCTGTCAAACTACAAAATCCAAAATTGTACCAACATCTGGTCTTGATGCTCGGGCTGCAGCAGTTGTTATGAGAGCAGTCAGGAACAATGTGGACACAGGCAGAACTGTTGTCTGCACTATACATCAACCTAGCATAGATATTTTTGAGTCATTTGATGAGGTACAGTTTCTGCATTAACTTACACAATGTTCACCATGACCCATCTGTCTAAGCACATATGTAAAAATGATGTCGGCATGGTATCAAATAAATACATGATGCTTAATGTGCAAACCTAATCTTAATTTGAAGAGGTTTCGTTCAAACCTCATCACTGTGGTTTTATCATTTATAGTGCTCAACTAAATACTATTATTTTGTGCTTTTTTACTAATATGTTTCTTGACAGTAAGGATTATTTTGAGTTGGATATCGTCCACTGTTGATGTTTGTTTTATTAAACAGCTGCTGCTACTGAAGAGAGGCGGCCAAGTAATTTACTCGGGTTCGTTGGGTAAAAATTCTTGCAAGATGATCGAATATTTTGAGGTTTGCATTTGTGCATCCTTTACTGTTTTTAACTTTTTATACAGTTTATGAATATTAGTTTCTGTTTTACTAGTAAAATTTCAATAATGTCACTGAGACAAACTGAAATCGTAACGTTTGGTTAAGGTACCAAATTCTGCTTCTTTTGTTGAATGTTTATTTTCCAATGCATCAACTAAAGTGTTGATTTGGCAAAGGTAACACAATTTTTTGGCTATAGGAAGTTGTATTTGGCAAGCCACACAAACACTCACACACACAAAGGGCAAGTGTTTAAACCACCTCCATCTATCAAAAATTCATTGAAAATGCATGGTTTAGTTCATACATTGCAGAGTGGACAGCATTTTCTAAGTACCAAATTACCACCAACCAGCCCACCTTCCACAAATTTTGTTTCCCAATAACCCACACTAGTATTTGAAATGAATCAGTTATGTCTACAACTAAATATGTTTTAGAGAATGACTTCTCTGGCTATAAAGGGTTGGTTTTGCTTTGAAACAGATCTGATTGTTAAATATAAAATATGAAAACATAGACTAGAAAACAAATAAATAATAAGTTCGCACCATTTAATAAGAAGATGGAGTTGTATAACAGTACTGTAAGTAGATGATCAAGCATGTGGAAGCATGATATATATCAAGCATGGTAATTATAAACTTCTAAAATTATGTGTATAATTACCCGTCTTGGATTGAATTATACAGCCATGGGATACCTACAAGTCAGATACAAGTATCGATTTGAAGAAGCATCATGTCCCTATCACATGGAACGATAAGTTAGCGCAATGGACTGTAAAGTCACTGAGATGGCCAATTGATTTGTTCTTTCAGGTTAGAAACCTAACAATCATGCTATGATTATGCTAGTAACCATTTTTGATACATATTTAATTTTTTTTTAAATACAGAGAAGGTATGGTTGTAGAGCAATGATGCTGGAGACGGTAGCAGCAGTACCAGGGATGGTAGGAGGAATGCTCCTTCACTGCAAATCACTACGCCGTTTCGAGCACAGCGGGGGATGGATCCGGGCACTTCTAGAAGAAGCGAAAAATGAGAGAATGCATCTGATGACGTTCATGGAAGTTTCTCAGCCTCACTGGTACGAGCACGCTCTTGTCATGGCGGTTCAAGGCATCTTCTTCAATGCCTACTTTTTGTATTGGCGTATATCTTTGCTTTTAGTATGTATCGTTTTGGTTAGCTACGGTTGTTATTGTTTTTTTTGAGATCACAAATATTTAATGTTTGAAACTTTGTTTACGAAATATTATGGATATATATATATTGTGGTTTGGCTTATGTCTCCATTTGATTACGGACATCACACTATGATAATTGTGTTTTTTTGAAATTTTATAATATATTCGTAGAATTGTAAATTGTAAGCTGGAATGTATGTAGCAGCAATGATAAAAACTTATAGCATTTTAACTGTGCTATGGAAAGATGGTTTTTCCCAGTTTTAATATACTACAGCATTATGATAGTGCTATAAACAGTTTTCATGGCAACTTATTGTTATATAGCATTCATAAAAACGCTATAGTTTTACTTCATAGCGATTTTTCAAGGCTATTACAAATCATGTTTATAGCACTTTTAAACCGCTATGAGAAGTCCTTGTCAATAGCGCCTCTTATAGCGTTTTTTATGTTGCTATTATAGGTCACTGACCTATAACAACATGTTAATATACAGCATACCAAAACACGCTATTGTAGCCTATAATAGCATTTTTTCAACGCTATTAAAGGGTGTTTTTGTTGTAGTGGATATACTGAAAAGTCAATGAAATCAAAACACTGAAAAGCAGTGTCCAGAGACACTGTGAATCCACAAGGTAATCGCACTTACATCATATGATTCCATAGAACCAACACCGAATGGCGGTACTCGAATGGATGTAAAATCATCAAATAATACCAATATTGCACGTGCACCGACCAGAGTCGTTGTTGCCAAGTACTGTAGAGTTGTGATCGATCACTCGCACAGATGCGGAACGCGCGAGACGGCAAGATCCTTCCCGGAAGGATAAAGGCCCAGAGGCGCATGCGAAAAAAATAAACTGCTCCATAGAGCAGGTGTTGTAACGACCCGTATTTTCACGGATCGAAACATCGTAAAATAATTGACCTTTGGTTGCATTGCTGTTAAGTCGTTTCAGATTTTGGCAGAATTTTGCTTAAGTCCTAAGTCGTAGCCGACTTAGGAGTTTTGGACGAGTTAAGTGATAAGTCTGGGCGAGTTAATGACTTAAGGGGTAGGTCGGCGACGACCTAAGGAAGATAGGGGAGTGGTTTAAGTCGGTTGACAGTTTGGGACGACCTAAGGAATTAACCGAGTGAAGGAAGTTAAGTCATAAGGTGGCTTAGGTCGAGTGACCGACTTAAGGTAGTAACCGACTTATAGTATTGACCGACCTATTGAAGTTAGCAGGTTAGCGACCTAGTGGTTAGCGAAGTTAGGTCGTTAGACGACTTAAGGAGGTGTATAAGTCGTAGGTCGTAAGTCTTATCCCATGGTAAGTTGTAGGTCGAAGGGTTGTTAGGTCGTGCCCATATCCAATGTGTTAAGTCGTGACTGACTTAGGAGATTGGTTGTTAGGTCGTAGTATTTTTCTAAGTCATAGGTCGGAGGAGCATAAGTCGCGACATTATTAGGTCGTAAGGCGTATGGCCTGTTAGATCGGAGACTGTTATGTCGCGCAGAGCGAAGTTCTGGTAGGTCGTGAGTGCTAAGTCGTAAGTCGTATGGTCTGTTAGGTCGGAAAGTTATGAGTCGGAGGCAGTTAAGTCGTGAACGACTTATAGGGGGCGGACGACCTAAAATCTGCCTATAAATAGGAAGGTTGTTCTCACTTTTTGGGATCCGGATTTCGAAGCGACGAAGTGCTGCTGTAACGACCAGGTATTTTGGACCATTCAAATCGACAATAATCCACACATGTCTGACTTGAATAATTCAAAATATCAGATTGTTAATTTAAATTTGGCAAAACTCATCATATGCAGTAAATAAATCAATCACAGAATCACAGACACAGAGTAATACAATAATACGCAGCGGAATAGATAAAATAGTAGTTCATGAAGCTACTATATAAACATCAGAGTTAAAATAAAATACAACAGAATATCTCAAATACAGTGAAGTCTTCAGTACAAATAGATGGACTCTCTGATCAAAATCAACTAGAAGAGTTGGAAGTTGAGGCGATAGTTGGATCTCCAAAGGAAGCTCCAAACTCCAAGGGTGAGTCTCAAATGCTGTATCACTCGGTCTGACCCGAGCGTAAAGCAAAACACAAAACACTCGAGTCAGGATTAACATTCTTATATAAATAAATCCAACTCAAGTGAAATATCAACTGAAATACAAGTAACTTAAAGGATGTTTGGGATAACCATCCTCTAAGGATCTTTAGAACTATCTACAAGGTGGAGATATACATTATAACATCGTGGGGTCATTTCAATTTAATTTATACTTCAAAACCCAAATATCATTTCATTTCAAATATAACTATTTTCCAAGATAGTATATATATTAATTAATTTAATAAGTAAAGTATTTAAAATTTCCTCAAGTCTCACAAATCGATTCAAATTAACTCAAATTCCAAATTCAAATTTATTCAAAGCTCAATTCATCAATTCAATTCAATTTTAAATATACCATTTAAACTTTCAATATGTTTCAAAGCTTTAATATTCAACATTTTCAAAGTTAAATTTAACGGTTTCCTATAGCTCTTGATTCAACTTTATTATTATTTAATCAGGGAATATTCACTTAATAAATTCAATATCATTTAACTATCCTTAAATTTCATTCTTACTAAATATTTCCTTAAATTTATTTAAGCAAGAATTATTCATTAAATTATTTAAATAAAACCCAAGTTATAAATCATATCTTAAATCTCAATTTCAATAAGTTTCAAATTGGTTTAATTAAATAAATTTTCTTTCCAACCTTAACTTATTCAAATTATTACCAAAATCTATTTTGAAATATAATTTTTATACTTAAACATATCATATGTATTAAATCCATCTTAATTAAATTTAATATTATAATTAAATCTATATATATATATATATCATTACCATTTATATATAAAAATTTAAGAATCAACATTTATTTAACCCGTATATTTCTTCCCAAAACCATAGAATTCATTTTTTTAAAATATTTATATATATGGACCAACGGTGTCTGTATATATATATTTATCATATGGTTAAGTGATACGGATATTTATCATTTCAATCCGAAATTTAAATATATACGGGTAGATATCATTTCGACCCGTAATCCCAATTTCAATTCAAATGAAAATCGCTTGGGTTTATCATTTCAACCCATAACGATTTTCTCCTATTCTAAAGTCCGTTCGGGTATGTATCATTTCAACCCATAGTGAATTCTATACTAACAGGGAACTTGCAGAGTGATAACAGATACTAAAAAATATAACAACAGGCATATATCATCAATATAAATAACAGATACTGGTGTCAGATGTCATAGGTGAACATATACAGATAATAGTAATAACAGGCATATAAATACTAGATACTGGTGTCAGATGTCACAGGTGAACATATACAGATAATAGCATATATAACAATTTAAATAACTACAGCATCATATTTCAATTGTCATTTCAATTGAAATCAAATTTAATAAATACAAGAATGTTAATCGTGAGTGATTGCTCACCTTTCGAGGCTAGATAGATTTGACGAAGAAATGAGCTATGAATCCAAGCACGAATTGCAAAGCAAAGCACAATGGACACGGATTTGTCGGACAAGCTGATAGATAAGAAATCGAGGAGAATGGATCAAATCAATTTTGCTTGATAGAAACAGAAACGAAATATGGTTTATATACATATATATATATATATATATTTCAAAAATTAGTTTTAAACATATATACATATATATATGTATATGTGTGTTGAAACCAAACTCAAATCTACCTATCTACAAAAACCAATATATCAACATAGGTATAAATAACAAATATATAATCTTCCAAAATTTATATAATTTATGCAGACCGGTATATCTATATACCTACTTTATATGTAAACACACACATATATATATATGCAGACCCCATATGAAATATACACTGAATATATGCATGCGACTATACCACAAATAAAATATATGCAACCATATACATAAGGCTACTCAACCACATGTTAAGACTGTACACACCTTTAAACAATTTTTTGTAAACTAGATACGTCATTTGTATAACATAGAGTGCCATGACATAAAAAAACAAAGCAGGTCAGGTAAGAGTTGATGTTAACAAATATTTATATATATACCTATAATATACAAAAAGAATCAAAGATACCCATATGCTTAAACTATAAACATATTAGTATATAACATGTGCACTAATATATATCTAACCCATATTTAATATATATAAACTCATGCTGTAACTTATATATGCACACAGAGATAACATATCTAACATACATCCCTACCGTACATACATATAAAGTACCACTTTATAAAAATAGCCAACATAAGTATATAACTGATAAGAACGTTTGACATAAAAATCTTAGTTTAGCTATATAAATATATATATATACTACCGCAACTATATGTTTAAAATTTACGTAAATTTATATAAAGTGATATATTTATACCTTTAGAACACATTATTTAATAAAATTGCTTTATAACAATATATTTACTTAACAGATCAAGTACAAACTACTACATAGGTATAATGGTAACTGTATGTATGTCTACTATAAACGTGACTCACTATATGGTTATATAGATACAAAAGCAGATATTAACACTACCTATATACTGCATCTATGTCAACTTACTTTAATATAAATTTATATACAATATGACCCAATTTATATAAAACATATGGTATATAACTGAGACCAAAGTACTTTGATTGTATAACTTATATATTTTATATAACATACAACTTATATATACAACTAAACTGAAGCTAGAAACAATATATTACCTATATATTATAACTCATATATAGAAGAGAAACATGCAAAGGAGGGCAGGCCGAAGATCACGGCCAGAGGAGGTGACTGGGGATGGTGGCACTGGGTGGCTCGAGCTCAGGTGGCGTTAGCAGGCGAGCTGAGGGGAGGAAGCTTCGACCGAAGTAGCAAAGGGAAGAAGGAGCAGGTCTCGGCTTGGGTGGGTTCGAAGCTTTGGGTGCGTGATGCTGGTCACGTGGAAGGGGAAGAGGGGAAATGGTGGGAGGGCTGCTTGGTTGAAGCGGTCGATGGTTGTGGGCTCGGTGATGTGCGATGTGAAAAGGAAGGGAACGGCTTTCACGCGTGGGGAAGTGCATCGGGTTGCTTGGAAGGAGGGTGGAATAAAGTGATGGCGGCCGGTTATCATAAGGAGAGGGAGAAACATTATGAGAAAATGGGAAGAAGAATAATTATTTACAGTGAAAACTATGCGAGAGTAAGGACAATGAATAGCCAAAAGGTAGAAGTGCTAACGTACAACATATATAAAAATTTTATATCTTTATTTCAAACGGTGGAACGAAAAATCAGGGAGAATTTGAAAGGGACAAACGTGAAAATACGCGAAAGTTAATGCAAAGGCAAAGGATCGGGTAAATAATTTAAAGCAATTTATTAGTGTGCAAAACGTTTCAATATTTGAAACCGAATGAGAATTAACGGTCATAATTAAAGGTACCGTTACACTGAACAGTTCATTCTTTTCAGCACATACCGAACCTTCAAATACAGAAATGAATATACCATGGAGATCAGCACGACGAGACGATCAAAACGGTATACAGATATTGGTGGTACGATCATCCGATCAAAAGTCGATACTCGGTATCGAAAATGCTGCTATTTTGCCAGAATTAAGATAAACGGAGCAGTAGAAGTCCAAATTTGGAAAAACGAATTTCGTAGTCTGATTCAGAATGATCTGAATAAATTTTCTCCTGTTGACATATTTTGGTTTCGGAAAACTTTTAAATTCACTTTTATTAACCGGTTTGATTTGAAATGAAATTTCACAGGAAAACAAACTTCAATATTATCAAATGAAAATTTACCAGTTGCTATATTAAAATAGACGTATTCCAAATAATAAATTTTTAACTTCAAATTTTATTGTTTAAAATTTCACAATTTCTAGTTAAATATACTTTTAAAACCATTAAATTTTACGGGTCGTTACACTCTCCCCCACTCAAAACTTTTCGTCCCCGAAAAGGAAGGAGGTAGAAGAATAGAAACAACCAGACAGAAAAGATAGATTGAAAGTCAAGATTAAACAATTTTTTTTTAAACTATATAAATTTTACTTAAAACTTGAAAACTTCATTTGCAATTCAATTATCTTATATACTTTAAAACTTTTCAAAAATCCATTTGTAAAATTTCTTGCTTCCTTTATAAATACCATTTATATGTTTAAATGACACCTTTATAAATGTATGAAAATCATTTGAAAACAATTATTTACATTATTACTTATATTTACAAATAAGCTAATTGAAAACATTAAATCCATAGTTCATAAATTTATTAATTCTATCTAAAATACTTTTCAAATATTATTTATAAGTCAATAATCATTTACTTTAAATATGTTTTATTTAATTAATAACCTCTAAAATATCTATAGCACTAAAATTTTCTATTAAACCAAATAATATATAAATAAATAATATTTAAAAGGGTATAGTCAACAAGGAAAAGAAGGACTTGGAGAGACAGAATATAGGTGAATAAATAAAGCTGAGCAGATAAGGTAGATTCGAAAGAATAGTATCGGGCATGAATAATTAATTCAAACCATTAGAATTTCAATTCCAAATATTGATACAAAATTTCTTTGTTAGAAATACTTTTATAATAAAATATTTTTTTATAGTCGAAACAAATTTCCTTTCGAAAATACTTTTATAACTCGATGTCTTAACAAGTTTATCCTCGTTCCTGTAGACTCTGGCAGTGCGTTGATCAGGCGCAAAGCTAGAATTCTCCAGGTACTTAGTAGACTTGTTTCAACACCCAGTGAAAATACCGGAAAACTTTTAAAAACAGATATGGAAAGTACAATCCAATCAAAAACGAACAAAACCAAAACCTTTGTCTAACCATGGTTCGCAGATACACAATGGTTACGCCTGGATCCCCCAGGAAACAATCCATATCCGTAAGCTTTCTCAGCCCTGCGAGTTACGCCATGATGACTAGTAGAATGCAGGATACACAATGGTTACGCCTGGATCCCCCAGGAAACAATCCGTACCCCCAGGCAAGACTCAGCCAAGCATTTGCGCTACTATTCGCGACCTACACAGATTGCAGGATACACAATGGTTACGCCTGGATCCCCCAGGAAACAATCCGTACCCCTAGGCAAGACTCAGCCAGGCAGTTGCGCTATGCAGTCACGAGAGAAAAAATAAGACCATGGGTAACGCCATGGAATTCGAAGGACACTCGAGTATCATATCCGGAAAACCAACAATCAGAGAGAATAATATCGATAGAATGAATCCAAGATGTGGCCACAAATCGGATATCAAGCAGAAGGCACTTTCCATATCTTTACTTCGAAAATATGTATCATATAGTACCTTTTCAAATCACTTTCAAATATCATACTTATATAAAATCCATTATATATAAGATTTAATTTTCGAATCAATTACTTTTCCAAAATCAAAAGTATATCAAATCACACTTATATAGACTTTAATTATATAAGATTTCACTTTTCAAATTGAGTACCCTTTTTCAAATCCATAGTTTTCGAATCAATTTCATACTCATACAAATCAAGTTTATATAAGTTGGACAACTCCCAAATCAAGTTTTTAGTAATATAAGGTTCTCAAATTTCAATTTGTTTCAATATCAGTTCAATTTCAAAATCATATACAATTTCACCAAATTATTTCTTTTCAAATTAAATATCTTTAGTTCCAAAGTTTCCAAAATAATAGATTTAGAAAATAAAACCAAATTTCCAAATCAATATAATTTTAGTCAACCAATTCGTTTCCAAAATCAAATGTTTCCAAAATCATCTTATACTTACGTAAGGTCCATCTTATATAAGGATCAAAATTTTCAAAATAAATATCGATGTATGAAGAGCCATATGGGATTGAATATCTTTGCTTTTATGGGTTATATATCTTTGTAATTTAAATTGGAAATTTTACTTTAGTAAATAAAGATATTCTAACCCGACAGCTTTCAATTTCAGCATCAAAATGTATCAATGTTATTAGAATATAAGATGTACATACGTCGTCATTTCGTAGAATCACATTTGATCGCTCGCTCGATCACACAAGTTCGTTTTCGAACTAGTATTGTCCATTCGACTTCCCTAATGCGGATTTCGATATGGTTCATTGACTAGAAGCTATCAGTCTCCTTGCATAGCCATATACTATGATAGAGAATTCTAGAATCAAGTCCAAAATCTATATCAAATATTCGCCATCAAGAATCGAATGAAAAATCCTAACACGAAATGGTGTAATCCACCTCGAACTTGTATACTCAAACTTGGATCAAATTAATTATGCAAATAAAACAGCATACATACAACTCATATATTTATTCCAACTTGTTAAATATATAGTTTCATAAAGATGTTACTAAATTAAAACATTTAAGCTAAATTTTATTCAAAATATTTTGAAGACCAAATTTTTTCCAAAACATTTCAAATCTAAATTTCATATTAGAAAAATTCAAAATAGCCTTATTCATTTACATAACAAAACAGTTTCAACTTATTTAAATCATATTACTACATACTTTAACATTCAAAACAAACTTATATACTTTATCAAATAATTCATACTTTTCAAAATTTCTTAGCTTTGAAAAGTTAACCTTGATTTGGAAGTGCTCGAACCTTCAAAATAGTTGAAGAAATCATTTTCAAATTCAAGAGTTGGAAATCAATAACAAATCAGTGAATCAATTTTAATAGATAGGGTTATATCAAATCCAAAACTCGAGGACTGAACACCGGCTCATTTCAAATCATTTCAAATATATATATAAATATATCTTACGAATATCAAATCATACTTTAGAATTTGAAATCAAAATCGGTTTCGCAAAATCACTCGAGTAGCAATGCTACTAAAGTGGCCTCTCCCCCACTATGAAACTCGAAAATCAATGTCGATGATGCGTGCACTCATCACCGAAATTATTTTCCAGCGACATAAGTGAGTTCTGGACTTCTATTTTCTTAACTTCTTTTGAAATTTCTTCGAAATCATTCGAAACTCATTAAAATCATTTGAAACATTTCTTATTCGGAAAATATTTTTTTTAAATCATACTATTATTATATATTTCAAAATCTTAAAACCAATTTAAAAACACCGGGGTTCAATTCTCGAATTTCAAATTTAAAATCCTTCAGTCAAAAAAAAAATCATTTTAGATAAATCAAATTTCTTATGTAATTTTTCAAAATTACAAATCCTTTCGAAACCTCAAATTCTCATTTTAAAAAGGGTATATAATCTTTATCGAAAACATTTCTCTTTTATATATAGAATATAATCATACTTATCAAAATAATAATATCGGTTTATAAAGCAATTTCTAAAATACAAACAAACCCGATTTCAAAAGACGATTCACGGACGAATTTCAAAACAAAGATAGAGATTCAATTTAAAAGAACTCTAATCAAATAAAATTCTGATGCGAAGATAGGCTTGAACGAAGATGAGATAATTAATTTCAAAACAGTAGGTGGATACACTTATATAAATCACGGGCGACCTTAACCGGGTCAACCGTGACTTCAAGAATAAGATCGATGCGGAAATCTAAGGCAAATCGACATTCGATCGTCAGAGATAGAATTCTGCATATCAAGAGATGGCAACATCAAAACCGAGGGATATATAAATCTCCGGTGAATCAATGCCTATTGTAAAGGAGTTCCACCCCTTTACAATCATTCAAAGATTGGCGGGATCGCCTATTCTTATAAAGATCATTCAAAGTGGAGTATGGGATACTCCAGAATCAAAAGAATACCAATAGAGAGAGACAAGAATGAAATTTGGAACCGTAGGGAACGTTCCAAAGTTCAAAGGAAATCGAGTCAAAAGGAAGAGATTAAACTCGAACGAAAGTGATTTTGTAAATAAATTTACAATATATGCTAAGTTTCGCCTAGAGCCAAAGCTCTGATACCAACTGTAACGACCAGGTATTTTGGACCATTCAAATCGACAATAATCCACACATGTCTGACTTGAATAATTCAAAATATCAAATTGTTAATTTAAATTTGGCAAAACTCATCATATGCAGTAAATAAATCAATCACAGAATCACAGACACAGAGTAATACAATAATACGCAGCGGAATAGATAAAATAGTAGTTCATGAAGCTACTATATAAACATCAGAGTTAAAATAAAATACAACAGAATATCTCAAATACAGTGAAGTCTTCAGTACAAATAGATGGACTCTCTGATCAAAATCAACTAGAAGAATTGGAAGTTGAGGCGATAGTTGGATCTCCAAAGGAAGCTCCAAACTCCAAGGGTGAGTCTCAAATGCTGTATCACTCGGTCTGACCCGAGCGTAAAGCAAAACACAAAACACTCGAGTCAGGATTAACATTCTTATATAAATAAATCCAACTCAAGTGAAATATCAACTGAAATACAAGTAACTTAAAGGATGTTTGGGATAACCATCCTCTAAGGATCTTCAGAACTATCTACAAGGTGGAGATATACATTATAACACCGTGGGGTCATTTCAATTTAATTTATACTTCAAAACCCAAATATCATTTCATTTCAAATATAACTATTTTCCAAGATAGTATATATATTAATTAATTTAATAAGTAAAGTATTTAAAATTTCCTCAAGTCTCACAAATCGATTCAAATTAACTCAAATTCCAAATTCAAATTTATTCAAAGCTCGATTCATCAATTCAATTCAATTTTAAATATACCATTTAAACTTTCAATATGTTTCAAAGCTTTAATATTCAACATTTTCAAAGTTAAATTTAACGGTTTCCTATAGCTCTTGATTCAACTTTATTATTATTTAATCAGGGAATATTCACTTAATAAATTCAATATCATTTAACTATCCTTAAATTTCATTCTTACTAAATATTTCCTTAAATTTATTTAAGCAAGAATTATTCATTAAATTATTTAAATAAAA
This sequence comes from Allium fistulosum, assembly GCA_030737815.1. Lineage (NCBI taxonomy): Eukaryota > Viridiplantae > Streptophyta > Magnoliopsida > Asparagales > Amaryllidaceae > Allium > Allium fistulosum. The sequence continues at coordinate 533,363,870 of CM060904.1, forward strand.
CCCAAGTTATAAATCATATCTTAAATCTCAATTTCAATAAGTTTCAAATTGGTTTAATTAAATAAATTTTCTTTCCAACCTTAACTTATTCAAATTATTACCAAAATCTATTTTGAAATATAATTTTTATACTTAAACATATCATATGTATTAAATCCATCTTAATTAAATTTAATATTATAATTAAATCTATATATATATCATTACCATTTATATATAAAAATTTAAGAATCAACATTTATTTAACCCGTATATTTCTTCCCAAAACCATAGAATTCATTTTTTTTAAATATTTATATATATGGACCAACGGTGTCTGTATATATATATTTATCATATGGTTAAGTGATACTGATATTTATCATTTCAATCCGAAATTTAAATATATACGGGTAGATATCATTTCGACCCGTAATCCCAATTTCAATTCAAATGAAAATCGCTTGGGTTTATCATTTCAACCCATAACGATTTTCTCCTATTCTAAAGTCCGTTCGGGTATGTATCATTTCAACCCATAGTGAATTCTATACTAACAGGGAACTTGCAGAGTGATAACAGATACTAAAAAATATAACAACAGGCATATATCATCAATATAAATAACAGATACTGGTGTCAGATGTCATAGGTGAACATATACAGATAATAGTAATAACAGGCATATAAATACTAGATACTGGTGTCAGATGTCACAGGTGAACATATACAGATAATAGCATATATAACAATTTAAATAACTACAGCATCATATTTCAATTGTCATTTCAATTGAAATCAAATTTAATAAATACAAGAATGTTAATCGTGAGTGATTGCTCACCTTTCAAGGCTAGATAGATTTGACGAAGAAATGAGCTATGAATCCAAGCACGAATTGCAAAGCAAAGCACAGTGGACACGGATTTGTCGGACAAGCTGATAGATAAGAAATCGAGGAGAATGGATCAAATCAATTTTGCTTGATAGAAACAGAAACGAAATATGGTTTATATACATATATATATATATATATATATTTCAAAAATTAGTTTTAAACATATATACATATATATATGTATATGTGTGTTGAAACCAAACTCAAATCTACCTATCTACAAAAACCAATATATCAACATAGGTATAAATAACAAATATATAATCTTCCAAAATTTATATAATTTATGCAGACCGGTATATCTATATACCTACTTTATATGTAAACACACACATATATATATGCAGACCCCATATGAAATATACACTGAATATATGCATGCGACTATACCACAAATAAAATATATGCAACCATATACATAAGGCTACTCAACCACATGTTAAGACTGTACACACCTTTAAACAATTTTTTGTAAACTAGATACGTCATTTGTATAACATAGAGTGCCATGACATAAAAAAACAGAGCAGGTCAGGTAAGAGTTGATGTTAACAAATATTTATATATATACCTATAATATACAAAAAGAATCAAAGATACCCATATGCTTAAACTATAAACATATTAGTATATAACATGTGCACTAATATATATCTAACCCATATTTAATATATATAAACTCATGCTGTAACTTATATATGCACACAGAGATAACATATCTAACATACATCCCTACCGTACATACATATAAAGTACCACTTTATAAAAATAGCCAACATAAGTATATAAACTGATAAGAACGTTTAACATAAAAATCTTAGTTTAGCTATATAAATATATATATATATATATACTACCGCAACTATATGTTTAAAATTTACGTAAATTTATATAAAGTGATATATTTATACCTTTAGAACACATTATTTAATAAAATTGCTTTATAACAATATATTTACTTAACAGATCAAGTACAAACTACTACATAGGTATAAAGGTAACCGTATGTATGTCTACTATAAACGTGACTCACTATATGGTTATATAGATACAAAAGCAGATATTAACACTACCTATATACTGCATCTATGTCAAATTACTTTAATATAAATTTATATACAATATGACCCAATTTATATAAAACATATGGTATATAACTGAGACCACAGTACTTTGATTGTATAACTTATATATTTTATATAACATACAACTTATATATACAACTAAACTGAAGCTAGAAACAATATATTACCTATATATTATAACTCATATATAGAAGAGAAACATGCAAAGGAGGGCAGGCCGAAGATCACGGCCAGAGGAGGTGACTGGGGATGGTGGCACTGGGTGGCTCGAACTCAGGTGGCGTTAGCAGGCGAGCTGAGGGGAGGAAGCTTCGACCGAAGTAGCAAAGGGAAGAAGGAGCAGGTCTCGGCTTGGGTGGGTTCGAAGCTTTGGGTGCGTGATGCTGGTCACGTGGAAGGGGAAGAGGGGAAATGGTGGGAGGGCTGCTTGGTTGAAGCGGTCGATGGTTGTGGGCTCGGTGATGTGCGATGTGAAAAGGAAGGGAACGGCTTTCACGCGTGGGGAAGTGCTTCGGGTTGCTTGGAAGGAGGGTGGAATAAAGTGATAGCGGCCGGTTATCATAAGGAGAGGGAGAAACATTATGAGAAAATGGGAAGAAGAATAATTATTTACAGTGAAAACTATGCGAGAGTAAGGACAATGAATAGCCAAAAGGTAGAAGTGCTAACGTACAACATATATAAAAAATTTATATCTTTATTTCAAACGGTGGAACGAAAAATCAGGGAGAATTTGAAAGGGACAAACGTGAAAATACGCGAAAGTTAATGCAAAGGCAAAGGATCGGGTAAATAATTTAAAGCAATTTATTAGTGTGCAAAACGTTTCAATATTTGAAACCGAATGAGAATTAACGGTCATAATTAAAGGTACCGTTACACTGAACAGTTCATTCTTTTCAGCACATACCGAACCTTCAAATACATAAATGAATATACCATGGAGATCAGCACGACGAGACGATCAAAACGGTATACAGATATTGGTGGTACGATCATCCGATCAAAAGTCGATACTCGGTATCGAAAATGCTGCTATTTTGCCAGAATTAAGATAAACGGAGCAGTAGAAGTCCAAATTTGGAAAAACGAATTTCGTAGTCTGATTCAGAATGATCTGAATAAATTTTCTCCTGTTGACATATTTTGGTTTCGGAAAACTTTTAAATTCACTTTTATTAACCGGTTTGATTTGAAATGAAATTTCACAGGAAAACAAACTTCAATATTATCAAATGAAAATTTACCAGTTGCTATATTAAAATAGACGTATTCCAAATAATAAATTTTTAACTTCAAATTTTATTGTTTAAAATTTCACAATTTCCAGTTAAATATACTTTTAAAACCATTAAATTTTACGGGTCGTTACAGCTGCCATTTTGAGAGCTCGACTTCTACACTTCTTCACTTCTTTTCTCCACTCTAAATCTAGTTATTCCTTCCATCCATATTGAAGATCAAATCGAAGATCGAAGAGCTTAGATTGAGATCTACATCCGCCGAAGAGTGATTTCATCGTTTGAAGCGGATTGGTGATAGATCAAGTTAGATCCTTCGCTGTCCAGATCTGAAGTGTGTTGCTTTTGAGTTGTTTTGGTGATTTGGTGAGTGGTGATTATCTCTCTCACGGATCCAAAGGAGTATATCGGATCGTTGGCTTGATTTTGTGTTAAAGTAGAGATTTCCATGCATTTTCCTAATCATATGTGTAGATCCATATAGATTCATTGTTCATGATGATTTGACATCCATTCTACTACATGTTAACCTATGCAAGTTCATTCATCAAGTTTATAGAGATATTGTTCATGTTTTCATGCTTGTTAGACTTTCAACTCTTTAACTACGAAATTGCCATTATTGTTATAATTGTCTACTTAGATCATATTTGAATGCTTAATTGCTTGGATTAATGTTTGAATTGGTTGATTGCTATGAATTAGATGATTGATGAATTGATTTAGACCGAAGATGATTCAAAAGCTAAGAGAAAGGCTCTTGAATTGGGAAAGCTGCTCGTGGCATATGTAGCGGATGATGAAGCTCTTATGCATAGATTTGATGATGATGTTGAGATGAGGCTTTGTGAGGATGTAATGAAGCGAAGCAAGATATGAGATAGTCTTGGTCTAATCCAGACGGGATCATTCCAAGCAGATTGATAACTCGGTGATATGGTTCGAGTTGAGGATAATGGATGCTCGAGAGGCGCTTGAGCTAGTATGGAAATAGTCGTTGAGGAGGATGACTAGAAGGCTGAGATCTCATCGTTGTCCAAGGTGTTGTTCTTGCTTTCCACGGTGTTGATATCGAAGACGAGCTGAAGGGTTGCTTATTATCTTCTTACTATATGTACTGGATGTTCCGCTGTTTGCATATTCTTTGAGTGTTATGTAGTGAGGCTTGATGTATCGACTATTCTGATGATTGTATTCAACTATTATGAAGTTTTATTGATGAGATTCTATTCTGTGAAGCTTCACTATATATATGTTCTATTTTATTTTGTCCATGTGTTGTGAGTAATACGATAGATTTTGTTGTTTTAATTTACCTTGACAATCGTCCATGGCTGCCTGGCACACTTTACAGCGCACTTTCTCTAGGTTCAGTGCAGGGACTATGGGCGGTCGTCACATTTGGTATCAGAGCTTTGGTTAATCGATTTTACCCAACGCTCGCTGACGTAACTACGTATGAGAGACGTAATTGTATTTTGATGGGTGATTACTATATATAATATATAGTAGCTTAGTAGAGTTTGAGTCCTTTATGCAGTTGTTTCTCTAGGTGTTCTGATCATTCCTTTTTATAGATATTGAGAATGAGTCGAAGAGGGAGACCAGCTGCTAGGGAAGGCCGTGCTACAGAAGGGGCTACTGATTATGCTGCTATGTTCGAAGCTATGATGACTTCGATCATGAGAAGGATGCCAGCTCCGGGGCCATCAGTTGATGTTGGAGTTCAAGTCCAAACTCCAAAGCCGGTGGATTTTGCTAAGTTGTGTAAGGACTACACTGCTCTTGGAGGAAAGGTTTTCTTGGGAACAGAATCAACCATTGAAGTCCAGAGGTGGATAGATGCTTGTAGAAGGATCTTTAGTGACTTGGGAATTGAGGATGCAACTAAGAGGAAGTTGGCATCAAGACAGCTTCAAGGGAGAGCCTTTGATTGGTGGAACTCTATTACCATCAATACTCCGAAGGAAGAGATTACTTGGGAGCAATTCCAAGCTAGATTTGAAGCTAAGTTCATTTCTACAGCTCAGAAGTCTGTTCTGTTCAAGAAGTTTGTGGAGCTCAAGCAAGGTGGAAGACCAGTTCTTGAGTATGTTTCTGAGTTTGAGGCTTTGTCCAAGTATGCCCGATCGTATATTGAATCTGCTTATCAAAAGAATGAGAAGTTTGTGACAGGCTTGGACAGCTATCTTGGGAGACAGCTGGTGGATCATTTGGACGATTCATTTGAGAAGCTTGTGGAGAAAGCTCTCAGGCATGAGAGTCTGTTTCCTAAGGAAGGATCTGTTGTTGCTGTGACCAGGGGAGAGTCTAAACCACAGCAGGGTGGAAACAAGAAGAGGAAGCAGCAGCAGCAGAAGGGTAAGGATGGCCAGAAGAAGCCGAAGGGCGAAGTGACTTGCTATAATTGTCAGCAAAGGGCCATTTCTCTAAGGATTGTAAGAATCCGAAGGTACCGATGAAGTGTCACAACTGTGACAAGCCGGGGCATATCAGGAAGGATTGTCCAGAACCGAGGAGGGACAAGCAGATTGTACAAGCTTATGCTTTGGGAGCTGTTCCATCGTCTTCGAAAGCTCCTACCGCAGAAGAGAAAGGAAAGAGTGTGGTTGTTCAAGGTACTCTTTCCATATGTGGTGTTCCAGTTAGAGTGTTGTTTGATACTGGGGCATCGCATTCGTTTGTTTGTAGTGATCTTGTAGGCCGGTTAGGTTTGGAACCGGATATTGTTGATAGGCCATTGGTTGTGACTAATCCAGTTAGGGGTTCGTCTTGTTTGTGTATGCTATGCCGTGGTCTGATTGTATCGAGTCATGGTTGCTCTTTGGTTTGTGATTGTTTTGTTCTGAACTTTGCGGGGTTCGGAATTATTTTGGGTATGGACTGGCTTAGGAAGTATGCGGCAAAGGTTGATTGCGAAAGGTTGGAGGTGACAGTTGAGAATGTGGAAGGGCGAAAGATTGTGATACGATGTAAGCATGAGGAAGGCGTCTTCATGAGCTTCATGTATTCGCTAGTTGTTCCACGGGATGGACTGTCATCGATGCCAATCACGAATGGATTCGAGGATGTCTTTGACGAGGTTAAAGGGTTACCGCCGCATAGAGAGATTGAGTTTCGTATAGATCTGGTTGAAGGAGCCAGACCTGTTGTGATGCCTCTTAGGCGGATGGCGCCTAGGGAACAGCAGGAGTTGAGGGTGCAGGTTGATGACCTTTTACAGAAAGGATTCATTTGGCGTAGTGTGTCCGAGTGGGGTGCACCAGTTGTGTTTGCAACCAAGGCAGATGGGTCGTTGAGGTTGTGTGTGGATTATCGTGAGCTGAATAAAGTGACTAAGAAGAACAAGTATCCATTGCCGAGGATAGATGACTTGTTTGATCAGCTTCATGAAGCCAAGGTGTTTTCTCAGATGGATTTGGCAACGGGATTTCACCAGTTGAGAGTGGCTAAGGATAGTGTGCCGAAGACTGCTTTTCGAACACCATCCGGTTTCTTTGAGTGGCTGGTAATGCCGTTTGGATTGACTAACGCACCAGCATATTTTGTGGATCTTATGAATAGAGTGTTCAGAGATCAGTTGAACAAGTTCGTGCTCGTGTTCGTGGATGATATTCTGATTTACTCCAGAATTGAGGAAGAGCACAAGACGCAATTGCGTATTGTTTTGGAAATCTTACGGAAACATCAGCTGAAGGCTAAGTTTTCGAAGTGTCACTTCTGGAAGAGTGAAGTGAGGTTCTTAGGCCATGTTATCTCTGGTAGCGGAATAGCGGTTGATCCCGCTAAGGTGGCAGCAATCCGGGATTGGGTTAGACCTAAGAATGCATCAGATGTGAGAAGTTTTCTTGGATTAGCAGGATATTATCGTCGGTTTATCAAGGACTTCTCCAAGATAGCTGCACCGTTAACAGGATTGATGAAGAAGAACCAAGTGTTCAGATGGGATGCTAAGTGTGAGCAAGCTTTCGGAATCCTGAAAGAGCGATTGACAAGTGCTCATGTTTTGACTATTCCATGGAATGATGAGATGGTGGTTTACACCGACGCATGTGGTACTGGACTTGGAGCAGTGCTAATGCAGAAGGATAAAGTTGTTGCGTATGCTAGTTGACAACTGAAGCCGCACGAAAGGAATTACCCAACTCATGATTTGGAGTTACCGGCGATTGTTTTTGCTCTGAAGATGTGGAGACATTATCTATTGGGAGTTCGATTCGAGTTGTTTACAGACCATAAGTCGTTGAAGTATCTTTTCTCCCAAAAGGATTTGAATCTTCGGCAGCAGCGATGGCTAGAGTTTTTGTCATCATATGATTTTGGTATAGCTTATACTCCGGGAAAAGGTAACACAGTGGCAGATGCGTTAAGTCGAAGACATGCAGGATTGGGAGCTATGTTTTCAAAATGGAAGAATCTCGAGTATTTAGCTGGATTTGACTTCAGACCCAGATGTGAATTGGAACCTGAGATGTTGGAAAACTTATCGATAAGACCTACTCTTGTGGAAAGGATTGGCGAGAGCCAAAAGCGAGACGATAATCTTGTCAAGATTATCCGTGATTTGGAATCTGGATTGGATCCAGAAAAGGATAAAGGATTCGAGGTCGATCGAGAGGGTTGGCTTCGGAAGCAAGGACTACTAGTTGTTCCTGATATAGATGAATTGAGGAGTGAAGTGCTGAAGGAAAGTCATCACTCGAAGTTGACAATTCATCCATGAGGAAATAAGATGTATCGGGATATGAAGAGAACCTACTACTGGGAAGGTATGAAGAAGGATGTTGGAAATTTTATTTCCAAATGCATGAACTGCCAGTTGGTAAAAGCCGAACAGAAGAAGCCAAGCGGATTGCTTCAGCCATTAGAAGTTCCTACATGGAAGTGGGAGCAAATATCGATGGATTTTATTGATGGATTACCTAGAACAAGAACGGGAAATGAAGGGATTTGGGTCATTGTAGATCGTTTGACTAAGAGTGCAAGATTCATTCCTGTTCGATCTACTAGGACTGCATCAAAGTTGGCAGAGTTGTATGTTAAGTGGATAGTTCGATTCCATGGTATTCCGAAGAGTATAGTGAGCGATCAAGATCCGTTGTTCACTAGTGGATTTTGGAAGAGCTTCCAGGAAGTTTTGGGAACCGAGTTGTGTTTGAGTACAGCTTATCATCCCCAAACAGATGGCCAGACCGAGAGAGTCAACCGGGTTTTGGAAGATCTCCTCAGAGCTTGTGTTTTGGATTTCGGAGGATCATGGGAAGATCACCTTCATTTGGTGGAATTTGCATATAACAACAGTTACCAGTCAAGCATTGGTATGGCACCGTATGAGGCATTGTATGGAAGACCGTGTAACTCTCCGACATGTTGGTTAGAGATCGGAGAAAAGTTGATGCTTGGGCCAGAGATGATTCGCCAGACTTCAGATTGTATAGAGATCATTCGGCAACGAATGAAGGCAGCCCAAGATCGTCAGAAAAGTTATGCCGATAAGCGTCGTAAAGATTTGGAATTCAACGTTGGAGATATGGTTTTTGTAAAGATTTCTCCTCTGAAGAATGTTATTCGATTCGGGAAGAAAGGGAAATTGACTCCGAGATTTGTTGGACCATTCCCGATCATCGAGCGAATTGGAAAGCTCGCCTACAGATTGGAATTACCAGAGAAGATGTCGAGCGTGCACAATGTTTTTCATGTATCCTATCTACGGAAGTATGTGCACGACTCGAATACAGTGGTTTCTGTTGATGGCTGTGAAGATTTCAAAGTTGATCCAGTCGATAGAAGACCTCGTAAGCCGCTTCGTGTTGTAGAAACCGACACGAAACAGCTTAGGAGGAAGGTAGTTAAGTTGCTCAAGATACAATGGAGTGATGATGATAACGACTGCACGTGGGAGGTGGAAGAGAGGATGAAAGCAGCTCATCCTGAACTCTTCAAGGTATGGCCCTAAGGTGTCGTGTCATCTCACGATATTGTAACTTGTTCTAGTTTTAGAATTCTGCATGCTAAGCTAGAATTGGATGCATGGTTTGTTGATTGCTATGGATGGTAGGCGTGCAGAATAGTCTTTGATTGCTTTGTTGTTTGGAATTTCGGGGGCGAAATTCCTAAGGGGAAGAGAATGTAACGACCCGTATTTTCACGGATCGAAACATCGTAAAATAATTGACCTTTGGTTGCATTGATGTTAAGTCGTTTCAGATTTTGGCATAATTTTGCTTAAGTCCTAAGTCGTAGCCGACTTAGGAGTTTTGGACGAGTTAAGTGATAAGTCTGGGCGAGTTAATGACTTAAGGGGTAGGTCGACGACGACCTAAGGAAGATAGGGGAGTGGTTTAAGTCGGTTGACAGTTTGGGACGACCTAAGGAATTAACCGAGTGAAGGAAGTTAAGTCATAAGGTGGCTTAGGTCGAGTGACCGACTTAAGGTAGTAACCGACTTATAGTATTGACCGACCTATTGAAGTTAGCAGGTTAGCGACCTAGTGGTTAGCGAAGTTAGGTCGTTAGACGACTTAAGGAGGTGTATAAGTCGTAGGTCGTAAGTCTTATCCCATGGTAAGTTGTAGGTCGAAGGGTTGTTAGGTCGTGCCCATATCCAATGTGTTAAGTCGTGACCGACTTAGGAGATTGGCTGTTAGGTCGTAGTATTTTTCTAAGTCATAGGTCGGAGGAGCATAAGTCGCGACATTTTTAGGTCGTAAGGCGTATGGCCTGTTAGATCGGAGACTGTTATGTCGCGCAGAGCGAAGTTCTGGTAGGTCGTGAGTGCTAAGTCGTAAGTCGTATGGTCTGTTAGGTCGGAAAGTTATGAGTCGGAGGCAGTTAAGTCGTGAACGACTTATAGGGGGCGGACGACCTAAAATCTGCCTATAAATAGGAAGGTTGTTCTCACTTTTTGGGATCCGGATTTCGAAGCGACGAAGTGCTGCCATTTTGAGAGCTCGACTTCTACACTTCTTCACTTCTTTTCTCCACTCTAAATCTAGTGATTCCTTCCATCCATATTGAAGATCAAATCGAAGATCGAAGAGCTTAGATTGAGATCTACATCCGTCGAAGAGTGATTTCATCGTTTGAAGCGGATTGGTGATAGATCAAGTTAGATCCTTCGCTGTCCAGATCTGAAGTGTGTTGCTTTTGAGTTGTTTTGGTGATTTGGTGAGTGGTGATTATCTCTCACACGGATCCAAAGGAGTATATCGGATCGTTGGCTTGATTTTGTGTTAAAGTAGAGATTTCCATGCATTTTCCTAATCATATTTGTAGATCCATATAGATTCATTGTTCATGATGATTTGACATCCATTCTACTACATGTTAACCTATGCAAGTTCATTCATCAAGTTTATAGAGATATTGTTCATGTTTTCATGCTTGTTAGACTTTCAACTCTTTAACTACGAAATTGCCATTATTGTTATAATTGTCTACTTAGATCATATTTGAATGCTTAATTGCTTGGATTAATGTTTGAATTGGTTGATTGCTATGAATTAGATGATTGATGATTTGATTTAGACCGAAGATGATTCAAAAGCTAAGAGAAAGGCTCTTGAATTGGGAAAGCTGCTCGTGGCATATTTAGCGGATGATGAAGCTCTTATGCATAGATTTGATGATGATGTTGAGATGAGGCTTTGCGAGGATGTAATGAAGCGAAGCAAGATATGAGATAGTCTTGGTCTAATCCAGACGGGATCATTCCAAGCAGATTGATAACTCGGTGATATGGTTCGAGTTGAGGATAATAGATGCTCGAGAGGCGCTTGAGCTAGTATGGAAATAGTCGTTGAGGAGGATGACTAGAAGGCTGAGATCTCATCGTTGTTGAAGGTTCTAGCATGCTCAAAGCAAGAGTACATTGGGCAGATTCGATAGTCCCTGAAGGCTACGGATTGGTAGTCAAGTACTCTGGGCAGATTCGATAGTCCTAGGCACGGGTCACGATGACGTGCAGGAGTTATGTCTAGAACCGGGGTTTTCATTAGCCCTTGACGGACGGCTGAAAGAATGTGCCGGTCATTTAATTAACGGGGAAGTCGAAGCAATGATAACAGTGATAGCCAGAGTCATGGATGTTTGGTTGTATCGTCATTCGGTCTCAAGAGCGGTATTTTCTGGGTGCTTATCTGATCTTGGTTTAGGCCTTGGGGGTTTGTACTTGGAAAACATCGCCCTTGACTCGAGTGATAATTACTTTACTTTAAATTGTATGTTCTGCTATGTCTGCTTTTGCTTAGTGTGTGTCTGGGGGCTATCACTGTAGAAAGAGGTTGGAGTGGGAGGGTGTATTCCTATTCCTTTTCCTTTATGCTCTTTTGGTATGTTGTTAGTTAATTTACTACTCATTAAGACTGTTGTCTGACTCAAGGCTTTATGTTTTAACTCTTATTGCCTTGGGCTGTTCGTCCATTTTGGGACGGGCAGACTAGGTAGCAGGTGACAGGTGTTGTTCTTGCTTTCCACGGTGTTGATATCGAAGACGAGCTGAAGGGTTGCATATTATCTTCTTACTATATGTACTAGATGTTCCGCTGTTTGCATATTCTTTGAGTGTTATGTAGTGAGGCTTGATGTATCGACTATTCTGATGATTGTATTCAACTATTATGAAGTTTTATTGATGAGATTCTATTCTGTGAAGCTTCACTATATATATGTTCTATTGTATTTTTTCCATGCGCTGTGAGGAATACGATAGATTCTGTTGTTTTAATTTACCTTGACAATCGTCCATGGCTGCCTGGCACACTTTACAGCGCACTTTCTCTAGCTTCAGTGCAAGGACTATGGGCGGTCGTCACAGGTGTCCAGAGACGGTTGCCCAGAGGCGTGGTGACCCAGAGGTCCAGTACTGGCCGCCCAAAGGCTAATGTGTCACCAACTTCTTGGAGAGGAACCCGTAAAGTGTTAACAATGAGTCCCATACCCCACGTTCGCACTAAACGGTTTACTAACCAATAGCAAGCTCACACTCCAAACAATAAAAAGTCCACCTCGTATCATCGGTAAACTAGACCCAAAGGTCAAAACGATCAATCGAATAGGTCGGGGATTAACCGGAAAGGAAATACACACGGTTCCATAGGCCGGAAATTTCCTAACCGTTTAAGCACCTTTCCACTTCGCTCGACGTGCTAAAAAGTGAGTGTGAGATTTTTATTATAGAAAATAATGGTGCGAAACGGATTTATAATTGATTTTGAAATCACTTTAAAACGGCTTTTGAAAACTCTCCTATTATGGAGTAATTAATTTAATAATTAAAAATAATATTATATAATAATTTCTAAAGCCATTTAGGAGTGAAAAATCCTTTGAAAATAATTCATAAAACCCGTGTACGAAATCTAGAGACAAATCTCAAAGAAATCAATAAAACCAGAAAATCACTGAATATATTCCAAGTGTTGGAAAATAGTCCAAAAATGACGCGAACCCTAGTTCGGAAAATTATTCGGACTAGCAAACTGAATCCGAATGGCATGAAAATTGGTAGACATATAGTCCAACATCCCTGCTCCAAACTGCAAAAATAATCGGGAAATTCCAACTTGAAACGAAGAAACGGCTACGTCTCAAAGTCGGACAAAAATCATAAAACTTTACTGTGTCAAAACAGTGTAAAGGTCCCACTTCGACGGCATGGTCGAAGGGTCACATGAACTCAGATCTTGATGAAAATTTGCAGAAGCGTAGTAACGTACTCCTACTTTGATATGCAATAAGAATCGTTCGGTTTTGACTTGAAACGAAGAAACGACAATGTTTCAAAGTTGGTCCGACGATAACTGAAAATGATCACTATTGTAAAACAGTTTCTGGGTGCTACTTCGGCAATAGAAACGAAGTATCTAATGCACCCAGATCTAAACCAAACTTTGCATGGTTAAAGATCTCGATCTCATCATTTTAACGAGACCAAAAACGATGAAATCCGACAAAGGACGAGCCCGGGATGGCGTCGCAAAGTTGGGGTTCTACGCTGAAAACAACGGGAGAAAAGAGACCAAGGCCTATAGCTATGCACTAACTGGCCAGAGATGAAAAACCACAATTTTGGCATAGTAAACTTCAAATTCTGGCAAAATGAATAAAACTAAAGTTGTAGCTTAGTTTCTAAGCTTTCCGGAATGACCAAGATCGTCAAATTCCGACCAGAGATGAAAATTCTATGACTAAAACAATTCTCATATCTAAATTTTATATCACTGTCGTTGTGCTCTCGGGACAGTGGTAAGAATGCACAGTTTTGACCAAATTAACTTCAAAATTTCATGAAACTCAAAACATGAAAGTTTTATCTCTAAATCTAAGCTTTCCAGAACATCCAAAATTATTAGATTTGGATAAGAAACGAGTAACTTATGGCCAAATCAATTTCAGGTTTTTAGTTTCTCAACCCTGTAGTTTGTTGTCAGGTCAGCGACAAACAAAATTGATTTCGACCATTCAAACCACGAAATTAGGCAAAGCTCAAAACATAAAAGTTATAGCCTACGGAATAAGCTTTCCAGAACATTAAGAAAATCTTAATTCCGATTTAAGATGAATGAGATATATCTAATTTACTAACAACAATAAACTAATTATAATTTAAGCTAGCATATATTACCTCTTTCCAAGCAATGAAAAGAAGATCAAAGAGTTTCACAATCTAAATGCACAAAAAAAAGAGGATTACAAAATAATTTCAGAAATTAAGAGATGCTTATACATATATTAGGAGAGGGTTTACCTAGTATTCCTCTCAAGCAAAAGAACAAACACCTATATGGCACTAACCAAAGCTAAGAGATGATGATCAAGGAGCTAGAAAAATACCAAAACACATAAAACCAAGAGTTACAACATGATTTCCAGAAATTAAAGAGAGTTAGAAATGGATTACAAGAGGGTTTTTGCATTACCTTCCCTTACTTTAACTAGCTTAAGCCAATATAAGAGAGGATGGAGCTTTCATAAGCATGGAGGCCATTTTTAGGTTTAGGGTTTTAGGAATTTGATTAGGGTTGGAATGAATGAGGTTTGGAGAGTATGAGATAATTTATAGAGGAGGTTTAGGGTGGGTTATTGGGCTAGGTTTAGAAACCCAATAAGAAGAGAGTTATTTATATGTTTTCCAAAAATTAGTCTAAGTGTTTATGTATGTTTATAAAACTCATTTTTCTTATCCAAACCCGTTTTAAAATCTCTCCTAAAATATTTAACTTTCCAAAAATAACATTTTATCCTCATTTTAAAATCCCATATTTCCCATTTAATTAAAATAGCCTTTTTCACATAAATTTTGTTATTCCAAATTCTTTTATGCTTCATTAAAATAAATAAAAATCCTAACTTTTATTTATTAGTTGGTAATGCAAATCCCGGTTTGTTACACCAGCGTAAGAAAACACACTCAAGTTGAATTATTAACTTTCAAAATCCTTTGAAAACAAAGGTATCTCGTAAGACCACGTCCCAAATAAACACGATGGGTTTTTACCTTACGATACCCAAAACAATTTTTATCAAATCATCTGATATTATAATAGTGTCTATAGAAAGTCAATAGAAAATAGCTGAAATGCTTGCATCTCACATTCCAGCATAGTTGGGCACAATCAAAACCGTACGGCGCTTATTGGAGAAAGGATTCCATCGAATGACTGGGCCACTGGGGGTACCGCCCACCATAGTGTACCTCTAGAACCATGTACCGAGGACCATGCCGGGATCCCCTACTACACAAGACCGGCCTACCCTTAACCTAGATAGACCGAATATGTTATCACCCCGGGAGTTCCCACCCTTACCATCGAGCGATTCTTCTTTCATGTGTACCCATATATAAGATAAATAGGGTTTTCGAGGACATCTAGAAAGGTTATAACATACCATACTTGGGTGCGACCCACTTAGTCTTGCTACATCTCCCCTGTTTTAGTCATTCCCAGTTGATGAGGCTCGAGGCTAAGTGTTACCTTTCAAGAACGAAATTTTACTTAGAATGCTCATCGTCCTTCAGTGACAATGTTCTGATAGCATCCATACAAGTTGTCCTGGGTCTGGACAAGCTGAATCAACATCTTCATCGTCTTCACGGTATTCATTCGTAACGTTCAAACCGGATCGAAGTTGTTTTCAGATAATTAAATTCGATCCGGTCTCTTCGAAACTCTTAACGAAATTGGCCAAAATTGATAGTCGGTTATTTAACTATCAATAAACATCCCAAAGCAATCATCAGGCCTTATTATAAATTTCCCAAAATATATTTCAAAACATCTTCATAAGATATTTCTATCAGTTCTCCCGCATTTGAAAACCGTTTCAAATTCTTATATCTCCAACAAAAATTTCCACTCCTTTCAAAACTTAGAATATTTTTCTCCACTTCATTTTAAATTCACACTTAGGAAATACCCTTTTTATTTCCTATTTCTCTTTCTCCAAATCATTTACAATTTTATTTGTAATTTTCCCAACTCGTTTACACGAATTTTATAAATTCCAGAATTTTTTAATGAATTCCCTTTAATATTTCCAAAGTCAATTATACTTACTTATAATTCCAATTTCCCTTTCTATTTCTTTAATGAATTCTATTTCATTCTTCGAAGTTCACTTTTATTTAACCTCTTTGGAAATTTTCTTACTTTTCTTCCCAATTCTATTTAAAAAATTCTCTTCTAAATCATATTTACTGAATAATACCACTTCCAGGCTTCCGAGGAGGTTTATAAATAAATTTAAAACATTTTCAAAACTTTATATATATACATATGTAAATAAAAATAAGTATTTAAAGAAAATAATAATTTGTTTTTTAAGACATATTCAAATAATTAATTAAGGTATTGAAAACACTTCCCTATAACATCACTTCTAAAAGCAGTTTTAAACATTTAGGATTTTCATTAAAATAGATATTAAGTATTTTGAAAATTCACTTCTGAAATATTTCCATACCAACTAACCTTGAAATTTATATAGTTTAATAAATACAACTTTCCTTTCAAAATAAAATTTTAACTTATCGATAAAATAAATTTTTAAATCTCAATAACCAAATTTTCAATTTATAAATCTTCTCGATTTCCATCACATTACTTCCATTCCGGTCTCCTTAACCATTTCACTTTTAAAAATAGTATCTCTATTTTCTCATCCTATTTCCATATTCCAATATAAATTCTTCCCGTGAATTTATATTTCCAAATTATCATCTGATATCACTCTCCTTCATTTATAAACTTCGTTTATAATTTTTTTTATAACTCTGTTGAATTTCGCTAAAATAATCTCATTTATAAAATTCCATCTTTATAAATTCAATTTCTTATAAATTCCATTTATTTCCGCCAATCTATTTTTATATCAATTCCAACTTCTTTCTATATTTTCCCAAATATCATTCTAAAATCCAGTCTTTAAAAATTCCTTTATACAATTTATTTTAAATTCTCTTTTTAAAATATTTTCCGCATTATTTTATACAATTAAAAATCCATCATTTCTTATTTAATCAATCTCTTCAAAATAATCCAAATTTCGATATATATATATATATATATTTATATTAAAAATCTCCTTTTAATTCCTTAAAAATTTAAAATAATATTTATGGTATTTAATATACCAAAATTATTTTCCATGCTATTTTAACATTTAAAATTTTACAACACACAATAATCCAGCATTATTCATTCACATCATATATTTTCATATATATAAAAACACTAAATATTTTTTAGGAATCCAGTTGGATCACTCCAACCTGTTTTCTCTGCATCCACAGATGTTAGATAACAATAAAAATACAAATTCCGCTTCGAGGAGGATATCGCGGTATATAGGGTCATCCGCTATTATATGGAGCGCATAGGGTCTCATCCGCTAAAATGTGCGGGAATATCACTCCAAATACTAATATATATACTACTATATATATATAACCATCCAACAGATAATTAAATTTTCAATCAATCAAGCATCCAATAATTAAATTTAAACATTTAAATTTTAAAAGTGGAAATTCAAATGAGTGAGAAATTCTCACCTTGATTTTTATTTTGCAATCTAAACCAATTTTAAAATTAAATTGAACTGCGTTCAATTTAATATAAAATCATGGTTGGCTCCAAAAATCCCCAAATAAATTCTGCTGCGTAGCACACATCGATATGAATCCATTTTCGCTTGTTCGTAATTTTCGACCTCGCGAGAAAATGATATGAAGTTTACAAATTTCCGATTTTTATTAAAGTCGCATATTTTCTTATAAACTACAGTAAATAAAAAATTTATTCACCTCACTGCACATTACTAATTCAAGCTCACCACAACCACCCAGGGCGACCGGACCTTGCCTGGAGCCTGCGACCGCCGCCATCCACCACCAGCATCCATCACGACCCCACCTGCTTGAACTTCCGCGCCATCTCCCACAGCACCATCACTGAAGCCCCCGCAGCCCCCCTCGTACTCGCGCCTCCGTTATCGACGCGACAACCTTTCTTCACCGTGCCTCCTCCACCTGAACCACGATCGCCTGCTCCTCGCGTTCGCCTCCAAACTCTTCCCTAGTGCGCGCGCGTACGAGCGCCCCACCCAGGAATTGATGAAGATAATTTTAAATTCCCATTCCCTTTTTTTTGAACGACGAATTCGATTTGAGATGAATCGATTTTTTTTATATACTAGATGATTTCGTTTTGGCCTTCTCTCTTTTTTTCTTTTTTTTAAGTCTCTAGTTTCGTTTTAAACTGAAGAAATGAGGAAAGGCTCGTGCTTTTAAAAAGAAGAAAGAAAGGGGATCGTGTGTTTGAGAAGGTTAAGGAAAGCTACAGTGACTGATTGAAAGGAGGAGACAGCCTTGTCCAAATCAAGAAAATAAATTATTTAATTTTCTCTAAAATATCCCAATTTAAGTGACTCAAAATTTTGAACCCCTATTGAGGCGTGTCGCTAGGCGTTTATAATGTTATACCCCTATTCCGAACGCAATGGAAAAGGTTTCGAGTCCTAATTCGATCGTATGGAGAAGATAGCTTTTTGGACCCAATTATTATTTTTAATTTTCGATATAACTTTCAACGCGTTTCTATCCCGTACGACCAAACGATAACTCCAAATGCTACGAAATTTGAAATTCGATAATAATACACTATTACGGATCCAATGGCACTGGTTTTGGTTGAATTCGGAGACTGTGTCCCAGAAGGCTATTTTTAAATGTCAATTTAAATGATATATTTTTAAAAGTTAACAAAACACTTTTCAATTCAATTTTAAAAACTTTTATTATCTACGTTATTATCAATATAAATTTTACAAGCCTTTAAATTATTTTTATTGATCTTAAAACTCAAGATACACTAATTTACCCAATATTCAATTATAAAAATTCAATAACTGAATTATCCAATAAATCGCTATATTTAAATCATGAATTTATTCTATAAATAAAAACCGAAATTTCCATATTCAAAATCAATCTATAACTCAAATTCAATATTTAAAACCATTTAAATATTCACAATTAACCGTCGAAAAATCCAGGTCGTTACACCACTAAAACCTACTCATAAGTCAGAGTACGGTGTCATACGAATATCCTACTCCATTCATCAACCTTTTGACTGCTTGCAAAGGTCCGCTTCATTAGGCCTGTAATGCAAAAGCAGTCAAGGCATACTCTCTTGATGGAACACCTACAGACCTGCCTTCGGGGGTGTAGCTTCATTAGGCCTACGCCAAAGGGCCATCCTAGAGTACCCTCACATCCCATTGAAGTCTCGTACTTCCTTCTAACCCAAAATAACTAAGTTGGACGTGCTTCTTCTGTGCTAAAATCTGTGAGGAACTTCTATAAAAAATAACTCGTAACTACAAGATATTTCTTTTATTGTTTCTTTAAGTCCAATATTAGTTATATTTAATTTGATTCCTTTCTTGTTCCAAATAAATAACATTTAAATATAAGTACACTTTTCTTATAAAATTTACTGTTTCAACATAACTAATTAGTAGAACTAATTACTAAAATAAATGCTGAATTAAATATTTAACGGGAATCTAACGATATTATATATCATAAACATAAAAGAGCTATAATTTAAATCCACTCACCTGTCGTCCTTAGCTTTGCTCCATGGCCTTCCTGGATCCCTTCTAAGGCGTCTAATATTTTTATTAAAAAGATATTCTCCCTAGAAATATTTTCTATTTAGGGTTCAGCCTCGGGCAATGAACCCAATTGGTAGAAAATCTGATTATGAGAGAATAGCTAGGCCTAGGGTCCTATTTATAGTTGTGTTTGGGGATCTCAGACCGTCGGATTTTAAGATTGAATATGGTGCAACCACGTCACAGGCTTGCTGTGAATCGTTGGATCCAGAAAACAACGCTCGAGATTGCGTGAAAATCAAATTATTAAACGTTAGCTTTTAACCGTTGCCTATTCATTCTAATTAATTTCCATCAATTGTAAATTTAATTCCCTTTATAACACATGTTTGAAATTCAAACGTTGCTAATTAATGTAAATTAATTTCCTTTAATTGCTGATTTGATTAACATTGCCTACTAATGTAAATTAATTACCTCTAATTGCTGATGTCAATTAATTTCCTTTATGATGCACGTCTATTTTGAAATTCAAACGCGTGTTATTTCTGGAATTTATACACGCATTTATAAACAAATATATTCACGCACATTTACACGTATAATTATTTTTCGATACGGAACTTCGAACGTCGATAACTTTTTCATACGAAGTCCGTTCGAGGCATATTATATATGCAAATTAATCAGAAAATCGCCACGAATCAATGGTACAAGTTTTGAGGCCATATTCTGACAATTCCAAAAACTCTCATTTTCACTGTTTATAATTATTTTGGTTATTTAATTATCTAAAAATGCGAGGTGTTACAATCTTCACTAACTTCGTTCTCATCCTGTCGAATCTAGGTCTATGTTGGTTAAGTAGTAAGTGGTCGAATCACACTTATTTATTTGTTTATGCTCATATCCATGCTCCATGGACAAAAGTTATTCCATGGGTGGTCATTCACACCCGTTAATGTTTGTAATCCAATTCGCACTCTGGGACTTTGGAGTTGTATGGAAAGCTGTTGAATTCAATTTACCTTAGTCATTTATCTTGCCTCCTGTAACGACCCGTATTTTACGGATCGAAAAGTTTGTCAAAATCTGGAATTTTTAGTGTTGTTGAGCCATTTCAGATTTTAGGCAAAATATTGTTTAAGTCCTAGGTCGACATTTTAGGTCGACATTTTAGGTCGACTTTTTAGGTCGACTTTTTAGGTCGACATTTTAGGTCGACATTTTAGGTCGACTTTTTAGGTCGACATTTTAGGTCGACATTTTAGGTCGACTTTTTAGGTGGACTTTTTAGGTCGACATTTTAGGTCGACATTTTAGGTCGACATTTTAGGTCGACTTTTTAGGTCGACATTTTAGGTCGACATTTTAGGTCGACATTTTAGGTCGACTTTTTAGGTCGACTTTTTAGGTCGACATTTTAGGTCGACATTTTAGGTCGACTTTTTAGGTCGACATTTTAGGTCGACATTTTTAGGTCGACTTTTTAGGTCGACATTTTTAGGTCGACATTTTAGGTCGTGGACGACCTAAGGATTTCCAGCCTATAAATACATGGTTCTACTTCACTTTTTGGGATCGGGATTTTGAAGCGACGAAGTGCTGCCATTTTGAGAGCTCGACTTCTACACTTCTTCACTTCTTTTCTCCACTCTAATCTAGTGATTCCTTCCATCCAAATCGAAGATCAAATCGAGGATCCAAGAGCTTAGATTGAAGATCTACATCCATTGAAGAGAGATTTCATCGTTTGAAGCAGATTTGTGATAGATCGAGATTGATCCTTCACTGTCCAGATCTGAAGTGTGTTGCTTTTGGGTTGTTTAGGTGATTTGGTGAGTGGTGATTATCTCTCACACGGATCCAAAGGAGTATATCGGATTGTTGGCTCGATTTGGTGTTAAAGTAGTGGTTTCCATGCATTTTCTCCATCCTAAGTGTAGATCCATATAGATTCATTGTTCATGATGATGTTACATCCATTTTATCACATGTTAACCTATGCAAGTTCATTCATCAAGTTTATAAAGATATTGTTCATGTTTTCATGCTTGTTGGACTTTTAACTCTTTAATTACGAAAATGCCATTATTGTTATAATTATCTACTTAGATCATATTTGAATGCTTGATTGCTTGGATTAATGTTGATTTGATTGATTGTTATGAATTAGATGATTGATGATTTGATTTAGACCGAAGATGATTCAAAAGCTAAGAGAAAGGCTCTTGAATTGGGAAAGCTGCTCGTGGCATATGTAGCGGGATGATGAAGCTCTTATGCATAGATTTGATGATGTGATGTTGAGATGAGGTTTTGCGAGGATGTGATGAAGCAAGGCAATCATGTGATGAAGACTTGGTTTAATCCAGACGGGATCATTCCAAGCATGTTGATAACTCGGTGAAATGGTTCGAGTTGAGGATAATGGATGGATATGAGAATAGTCGTCGAGGAGGATGATTAGGAGGCTTGGGTCTCATCGTTGTTGAAGGTTCTAGCATGCTCAAAGCAAGGGTACGTTTGGGCAGATTCGATAGTCCCAACGACTAACTGTTGATAGTCGAGTACTCTGGGCAGATTCGATAGTCCTAGGCACGGGTCACGATGACGTGCGGAGTTATGTCTAGAACCGGGGTTACCATTAGCCCTTGACGGACGGCTGAAAGAATGTGCCATTCATTCAATTAACGGTGAAACCGAAGCAAAGATAACAGTGATAGCCAGAGTCATGGATGTTTGGTTGTATCGTCATTCGGTCTCAAGAGCGGTATTTTCTGGGTGCTTATCTGATCTTGGTTTAGGCCTTGGGGGTTTGTACTTGGAAAACATCGCCCTTGACTCGAGTGATTATTGCTTTACTTTAAATTGTATGCTCTGCTATGTTTGCTTCTGTTTAGTGTGTGTCTGAGGGCTATCACTGTAGAAAGAGGTTGGAGTGGGAGGGTTGTATTCCTATTCCTTTTCCTTTATGCTCTTTTGGTATGTTGTTAGTTAATTTACTGCTCACTAAGACTGTTGTCTGACTCAAGGCTTTATGTTTTAATTCTTATTGCCTTGGGCTGTTCGTCCATTTTGGGACGGGGAGACTAGGTAGCAGGTGACAGGTGTTGTTCTAGCTTTTCACGGTGCTGATATCGAAGACGAGCTGGTGTATTGCATATTATTTCTTACTATATGTACTGGATGTTCCGCTGCTTTGTATTCTCTGAGTGATATGTAGTGAGGCTTGTTGTATTGACTATTCAGATGCTTGTATTCAACTATTATGAAGTTTTATATGATGACATTCTATTCTGTGAAGCTTCTCTATATATATATTCTATTGTATTTTGTCTATGCGCTGTGAGTAATACGATAGATTCTGCTGTTTTAATTTACCCTGACAATCGTCCATGGCTGCCTGGCACACTTTGCAGCGCACTATCTCTAGGTTTAAGTGCAGGAGTCATGGGCGGTCGTCACATTTGGTATCAGAGCATTGGTTAATCGATTTTACCCAACGCTCGCTGACATAACTACATATGAGAGACGTAATTGTATTTTGATGGATGATTACTATATATAATATAGTAGCTTAGTAGAGTTTGAGTCCTTTATGCAGTTGTTTCTCTAGACGTGCTAATCATTTCTTTTTATAGATATTGAGAATGAGTCGAAGAGGGAGACCAGCTGCTAGGGAAGGCCGTGCTGTTGAGGGGGCTACTGGTTATGTTGCTATGTTCGAAGCCATGATGACTTCGATCATGAGAAGGATGTCAGCCCCGGGGCCATTAGTAGATGTTGGAGATCAAGTTTAGGCTCCAAGATCGGTGGGTCATATGGACGATTCATTTGAGAAGCTTGTGGAGGAAGCTCTCAGACACGAGAATCTGTTTCCTAAGGAAGGATCTGTTGTTGCTGTGACCAGGGAAGAGTCTAAACTCCAGCAGAGTGGAAACAAGAAAAGGAAGCAGCAGCAGCAAAAGGGGAAGGGTGGCCAGAAGAAGCAGAAGGGCGAAGTGACCTGCTACAATTGTCAGCAGAAGGGCCATTTCTCCAGGGATTGTAAGAATCCGAAGGTACCGATGAAGTGTCACAGTTGTGACAAACCGGGGCATACCAGGAAGAATTGTCCAGAACCATGGAGGGACAAGCAGATTGTGCAAGCTTATGCTTTGGGAGCTGTTCCATCATCTTCAAAAGCTCCTACCGCTGAAGAGAAAGGAAAGAGTGTAGTGGTTCAAGGTACTCTTTTCCTATGTGGTGTTCCAGTTAGAGTTCTGTTTGATACTGGGGCATCACATTCGTTTGTTTGTAGCGAACATATAGGCCGGTTAGGTTTAGAACCGGATATTGTTGATAGGCCATTGATTGTGACTAATCTAGTTGGGGGTTCGTCTTGTTTGTGTATGTTATGCCATGGTCTGATTGTGTCGAGTCATGGTTGCTCTTTTGATTGTGATTGTTTTGTTCTAAACTTTGCGGGGTTCGGAATTATTTTGGGTATGGACTGGCTTAGGAAGTATGCGGCAAAGGTTGATTGTGAGAGGTTGGAAGTGACAGTCGAGAATGTGGAAGGGCGAAAGATTGTAATACGATGTAAGCATGAAGAAGGCGTCTTCATGAGCTTCATGTATTCGCTAGTTGTTCCACGGGACGGACTGTCATCTGTGCCAATCGCTAATGGATTTGAGGATGTCTTTGACGAGGTCAAAGGATTACCGCCGCATAGAGAGATCGAGTTTCGTATAGATCTAGTTGAAGGAGCCAGACCCGTTGTGATGCCTCTTAGGCGGATGGCGCCTAGGGAACAACATGAGTTGAAGGTGCAAGTTGATAATCTTTTACAGAAAGGATTCATTCGGCGTAGTGTGTCCGAGTGGGGTGCACCAGTTGTGTTTGCAACCAAGGCAGATGGGTCATTGAGATTGTGTGTGGATTATCGTGAGCTGAATAAGGTGACTAAGAAGAACAAGTATCCATTGCCGAGGATAGATGACTTGTTTGGTCAGCTTCACGAAGCTAAGGTGTTTTCTCAGATGGATTTGGCAACGGGATTTCACCAGTTGAGAGTAGCTAAGGATAGTGTGCCGAAGACTGCTTTTCGGACACCATCTGGTTTCTTTGAGTGGCTGGTAATGCCGTTTGGATTGACTAACGCGCCAGCATATTTTGTGGATCTTATGAATAGAGTGTTCAGAGATCAGTTGAACAAGTTTGTGCTAGTGTTCGTGGATGATATTCTGATTTATTCCAGAACTGAAGAAGAGCACAAGACGCATTTGCGTATCGTTTTGGAAATCTTGCGGAAACATCAGCTGAAGGCTAAGTTTTCGAAGTGTCACTTCTGGAGGAGTGAAGTGAGGTTCTTAGGCCATGTTATCTCTGGAAATGGAATAGCGGTTGATCCCGCTAAGGTGGCAGCAATCCAGGATTGGGTTAGACCTAAGAATGCATCGGATGTGAGAAGTTTTCTTGGATTAGCAGGATATTATCGACGGTTTATCAAAGACTTCTCCAAGATAGCTGCACCGTTAACAGGATTGACGAAGAAGAACCAAGTGTTCAGATGGGATGATAAGTGTGAGCAAGCTTTCAGAATCCTGAAAGAGCGATTGACGAGTGCTCCAGTTTTGACTATTCCAAGTGGGAATGATGAGATGGTGGTTTACACCGACGCATGTGGTACTGGACTTGGAGCAGTACTGATGCAGAGAGATAAAGTTGTTGCGTATGCAAGTCGACAACTGAAGCCGCATGAAAGGAATTACCCGACTCATGATTTGGAATTAGCGGCGATTGTTTTTGCTATGAAGATATGGAGACATTATTTATTGGGAGTTCGGTTCGAGTTGTTTACATATCATAAGTCGTTGAAGTATCTTTTCTCCCAAAAGGATTTGAATCTTCGGCAGCAACGTTGGCTAGAGTTTTTGGCATCATATGATTTTGGTATAGCTTATACTCCGGGAAAAGGTAACGCAGTGGCAGATGCGTTAAGTCGAAGACATGCAGGATTGGGAGCCATGTTTTCAGAATGGAAGAATCTCGAGTATTTAGCTGGATTTGACTTCAGGCCTAGATGTGAATTGGAACTTGAGATGTTGGCAAACTTATCGATAAGACCTACTCTTGTAGAAAGGATTGGCGAGAGCCAAAAGCTAGACGATAAGCTTGTCAAGATTATCCGTGATTTGGAATCTGGATTGGAACCAGAAAAGGATAAAGGATTCGAGGTCGATCGAGAAGGTTGGCTTCAGAAACAAGGACGACTAGTTGTTCCCGATATAGATGAATTGAGGAGTGAAGTTCTGAAGGAAAGTCATCACTCGAAGCTGACCATTCATCCAGGTGGAAATAAGATGTATCGGGATATGAAGAGAACCTACTACTGGGAAGGTATGAAGAAGGATGTTGGAAATTTTATTTCCAAGTGCATGAACTGCCAGTTGGTAAAAGCCGAATAGAAGAAGCCAAGTGGATTGCTTCAGCCATTAGAAGTTCCTACATGGAAGTGGGAGCAAATATCGATGGATTTTATTGATGGGCTACCTAGAACAAGAACGGGAAATGAAGGGATTTGGGTCATCGTAGATCGTCTGACTAAGAGTGCAAGATTCATTCCTGTTCGATCGACTAGGACTGCATCGAAATTGGAGTTGTATGTTAAGTGGATAGTTCGATTCCATGGTATTCCGAAGAGTATAGTGAGCGATCGAGATCCATTGTTCACTAGTGTATTTTGGAAGAGCTTCCAGGAAGTTTTGGGAACCGAGTTATGTTTGAGTACAGTTTATCACCCTCAAACAGATGGTCAGACCGAGAGAGTCAACCGAGTTTTGGAAGATCTCCTCAGAGCTTGTGTTTTGGATTTCGGAGGATCATGGGAAGATCACCTTCATTTGGTGGAATTTTCATATAACAACAGTTACCAGTCAAGCATTGGTATGGCACCGTATGAGGCATTGTATGGAAGACCGTGTAACTCTCCGACATGTTGGTTAGAGACCGGAGAAAAACTGATGCTTGGGCCAGAGATGATTCGACAGACTTCGGATTGTATAGAGATCATTCGGCAGCGAATGAAGGTAGCCCAAGACTGTCAGAAAAGTTATGCTGATAAGCGTCGTAAGGATTTAGAATTCGACGTAGGTGATATGGTCTTTGTGAAGATTTCTCCACTGTAGAATGTTATTCGATTCGGAAAGAAAGGAAAATTGACTCCGAGATTTGTTGGACCATTCCCGATTATCGAGCGAATTGGAAAGCTCGCCTATAGGTTGGAGTTACCAGAGAAGTTGTCGGGTGTGCACAATCTTTTTCACGTATCGTATCTACGAAAGTATGTGCACGACTCGAATACAGTGGTTTCTGCTTATAGATGTGAAGATTTTGAAGTCGATCCATTTGTTGAGAGACCTCGTAAGCCGCTTCGTGTTGTGGAAACCGACACGAAACAGCTTAGGAGGAAGGTAGTTAGGTTGCTCAAGATACAATGGAGTGATGATGATAACGACTGTACATGGGAGGTGGAAGAGAGGATGAAGGCAGCTCATCCTGAACTCTTTGAGGTATGGCCCTAAGGTGTCGTGTCATCTAACGAAATTGAAACTTGTTCTAGTTTTAGAATTCTGCATGCTAAGCTAGAATTGGATGCATGGTTTGTTGATTGCTATGGATGGTAGGCGTGCAGAATAGTTTTTGATTGCTTTGTTTGTTTGGAATTTCAGGGGCGAAATTCCTAAGGGGGAGAGAATGTAACGACCCGTATTTTACGGATCGAAAAGTTTGTCAAAATCTGAAATTTTTAGTGTTGTTGAGCCATTTCAGATTTTAGGCAAAATATTGTTTAAGTCCTAGGTCGACATTTTAGGTCAACATTTTAGGTCGACTTTTTAGGTCGACTTTTTAGGTCGACATTTTAGGTCGACATTTTAGGTCGACTTTTTAGGTCGACTTTTTAGGTCGACATTTTAGGTCGACATTTTAGGTCGACTTTTTAGGTCGACATTTTAGGTCGACATTTTAGGTCGACATTTTAGGTCGACATTTTAGGTCGACTTTTTAGGTCGACTTTTTAGGTCGACATTTTAGGTCGACATTTTAGGTCGACTTTTTAGGTCGACATTTTAGGTCGACATTTTTAGGTTGACTTTTTAGGTCGACATTTTTAGGTCGACATTTTAGGTCGTGGACGACCTAAGGATTTCCAGCCTATAAATACATGGTTCTACTTCACTTTTTGGGATCGGGATTTTGAAGCGACGAAGTGCTGCCATTTTGAGAGCTCGACTTCTACACTTCTTCACTTCTTTTCTCCACTCTAATCTAGTGATTCCTTCCATCCAAATCGAAGATCAAATCGAGGATCCAAGAGCTTAGATTGAAGATCTACATCCATTGAAGAGAGATTTCATCGTTTGAAGCAGATTTGTGATAGATCGAGATTGATCCTTCGCTGTCCAGATCTGAAGTGTGTTGCTTTTGGGTTGTTTAGGTGATTTGGTGAGTGGTGATTATCTCTCACACGGATCCAAAGGAGTATATCGGATTGTTGGCTCGATTTGGTGTTAAAGTAGTGGTTTCCATGCATTTTCTCCATCCTAAGTGTAGATCCATATAGATTCATTGTTCATGATGATGTTACATCCATTTTATCACATGTTAACCTATGCAAGTTCATTCATCAAGTTTATAAAGATATTGTTCATGTTTTCATGCTTGTTGGACTCTTAACTCTTTAATTACGAAAATGCCATTATTGTTATAATTGTCTACTTAGATCATATTTGAATGCTTGATTGCTTGGATTAATGTTGATTTGATTGATTGTTATGAATTAGATGATTTATGATTTGATTTAGACCGAAGATGATTCAAAAGCTAAGAGAAAGGCTCTTGAATTGGGAAAGCTGCTCGTGGCATATGTAGCGGGATGATGAAGCTCTTATGCATAGATTTGATGATGTGATGTTGAGATGAGGTTTTGCGAGGATGTGATGAAGCAAGGCAATCATGTGATGAAGACTTGGTTTAATCCAGACGGGATCATTCCAAGCATGTTGATAACTCGGTGAAATGGTTCGAGTTGAGGATAATGGATGGATATGAGAATAGTCGTCGAGGAGGATGATTAGGAGGCTTGGGTCTCATCGTTGTTGAAGGTTCTAGCATGCTCAAAGCAAGGGTACGTTTGGGAAGATTCGATAGTCCCAACGACTAACTGTTGATAGTCGAGTACTCTGGGCAGATTCGATAGTCCTAGGCACGGGTCACGATGACGTGCGGAGTTATGTCTAGAACCGGGGTTACCATTAGCCCTTGACGGACGGATGAAAGAATGTGCCGGTCATTCAATTAACGGTGAAACCGAAGCAAAGATAACAGTGATAGCTAGAGTCATGGATGTTTGGTTGTATCGTCATTCGGTCTCAAGAGCGGTATTTTCTGGGTGCTTATCTGATCTTGGTTTAGGCCTTGGGGGTTTGTACTTGGAAAACATCGCCCTTGACTCGAGTGATTATTGCTTTACTTTAAATTGTATGCTCTGCTATGTTTGCTTCTGTTTAGTGTGTTTCTGAGGGCTATCACTGTAGAAAGAGGTTGGAGTAGGAGGGTTGTATTCCTATTCCTTTTCCTTTATGCTCTTTTGGTATGTTGTTAGTTAATTTACTGCTCACTAAGACTGTTGTCTGACTCAAGGCTTTATGTTTTAATTCTTATTGCCTTGGGCTGTTCGTCCATTTTGGGACGGGCAGACTAGGTAGCAGGTGACAGGTGCTGTTCTAGCTTTTCACGGTGCTGATATCGAAGACGAGCTGGTGTATTGCATATTATTTCTTACTATATGTACTGGATGTTCCGCTGCTTTGTATTCTCTGAGTGATATGTAGTGAGGCTTGTTGTATTGACTATTCAGATGCTTGTATTCAACTATTATGAAGTTTTATATGATGACATTCTATTCTGTGAAGCTTCTCTATATATATATTCTATTGTATTTTGTCTATGCGCTGTGAGTAATACGATATATTCTTTTGTTTTAATTTACCCTGACAATCGTCCATGGCTGCCTGGCACACTTTGCAGCGCACTATCTCTAGGTTTAAGTGCAGGGGTCATGGGCGGTCATCACACCTCCAAGTATGGAGTTCTATTCAACAAGTGATTGGTCGAACCACGATCACTATCAAGTCGTGTTGACTTCATTGTATGGCGGGATTTAGTCAGTCGTATGTCGCAACTATATGCAATGCAATGGAAGATCACAGATATGAAGCAAAATTCAAAGCTTTATTTGCCAAATGGAAAAAAATGACATAATTTGTCTTATTTCGTATCTAGAAAATCAAATGCTAAAGAAAATCCTGAAATTAAATACAACTGAATGAAAACGAAATAAACTAAGTGAAGTAGCGTCGTAAATGCTCGCTATTCCACGCCCTTGGGAGTGTGACGCCATCAACAGTCACTAGCTTGAAATTTCCCTCTCCTAGCCTCTATTCAATGACATATGGTCCTTCCTAAGTAGGATTCATATGCGACGAGGCAAGAAAAAACCCGTTTCAAGATGAGATCGCCGATTTCAAAGGTTCTGGGTCGGACTTTAGTGTTGTGGTATTGAGCGACTCCATGTCGATGGGCAGCTGCCCTCAAATCAGCTTCCTCGCGCATCTCATCTACAAAGTCTAGAGATTCTAAAAGGAGATCTCTATTCGTTCTGGGATTGTAGTAAGTCACTCGGTGAGAAGGAACTTCGAGTTCAACAGGAATAATGGCTTCAGAGCCGTAAGAAAGGGCGGATGGAGTATGGCTAGTCGCAGACTTGTGAATGGTTCTATAGGCCCACAATGCTATTGGGAGTTCATCCACCCACTTGCCTCTAGCCTTTTCCAAATGCTTCTTTAGAATGGACTTTATGATTTTGTTCACAGCTTCAACTTGTCCATTTGCTTGAGGGTGAGCAACTGCCACAAATATCTTTTCAATATGATGCCATCGGCAGAAGTCTCTGAATTTAGCGTTGTCGAATTAGGTTCCATTATCAGTTACTATAGTTTGCGGAAGACTAAAACGACATATGATGTTCCGGACGATGAAGTTTATTACTTTCTTTGTTGTGATCATGGCTAAAAGTTCTGCTTCGACCCACTTAGTGAAGTAATCAACTGCGACGATGGTGTACCTAGCACCACCTTTAGAGATCGGTAAGGAACTGATAATATTTATGCCCCATATGGCAAATGGCCATAGGCTGACCATTTGTATGATTTCCGTCGACGGAACCTTCGGAACTTTTGCATACATCTGGCACATGCCGCATCGCCTTGCATAATCAACAGCATCTCGATTAGCAGTCGACCAATAATACCCGTAACGGAGTATTTTCTTTGCTAGGGCTTGCCCCATAGTGTGATCGCCACATTCCCCTTCATGAATTTCCTTTAAGACTTGTTTTATTTCATCATGAGTGATACACCTGAGCAGGGGGGGCAGAAAAACCCTTTCTATACTTAACTCCTTCCTAAATGATATACCGTGAAGCTTTGCGAAGGACTTGTTTTATTTCATCATGAGCGATACACCTGAGCAGGGGGACAGAAAATCCCTTTCTATACATAACTCCTTCCTAAATGATATATCATGAAGCTTTGCGAAGGACTTTTCATTTTTCATTCCTCCGTGCGGGAAGAACTCCATGTAGCAAAAGGTCTTTAATTCGAGTCATCCACGACTCCTTCTTAAGCTCTGTCTCTAGTACCTGATCGATTTCCATCAGGTTTACGCTCGGAGCATTTAGTACTTTAACTGGGACCAAGCTCATTTTTTATGCCTCCCCAGTGCTAGCAAACTTTGCCAATGAGTCGGCCACTTTGTTCTAATCTCAAGGAATGTGTGTAATATCATAGTATTCAAAGTCAGTCAACAGCTCTTGGACTCGGGTAAGGTATGGGGTGAGTCATTGTCCTTTAGCTTGGTAATCTCGCCTGACTTGGTATACTACCAATTGTGAGTCGCAAAAGATTTCAAGAGATTTTATCCCTAGTTCTTTGGCGAGTTTAAGTCCAGCAATCAAAGCTTCATACTCAGCTTCGTTGTTTGTCGCTGGGAAATCAAGCTTTAAAGCATAGCAAATTGACCAATCTTCTGGAGACACTAGCACAACTCTATCTCTAGAACAACGATCATTGGATGCCTCATCTGTATACAACTTCCACCATATAGTAGGGGTTTCGCTGCTCTCTGGAAAATCATCCCATGCAGTTAATTCTGTGATAAAGTCTACCAATGCCTGTCCCTGAATAGCTCTCCGAGGAAGATAAGTGATGCCAAATTAGCTCAGCTCAATATCACACTTGAGTAACCTTCCATATGTCTTAGGACACTGTAGGACCTATCATACAGCTGGTCGGTGTAAACATTGATAGGATGAGCATAAAAATAGGGGCGGGGCTTTCGTGAAGCAATCAACAAGCAGTATGCAAATTTCTCTATCTTTGGATAGTTCCTTTCAGCTCATGTTAATCGCATGCTAACATAAAAACCGGTCTCTGGATTTGATTCTCTTCATGAAGCAATGCGGCACTTATAGCATGTACCGACAAGGCTAAGTAGATATACAAGTCTTCATGATCTACCAGCTTTGACAAGATGGGAGGTCTCTCTAAGTGGTTCACCAAAGTTTGGAATGCATCTTTACAATCCTGTGTCCATTCAAAATTCCTTTTTCCTCTTCTAATCAAGTCAAAGAAAGGAATGCATTTATCGGTAGCTCTGAAAATAAATCGACTCACGGCAACCTTCCCATTCAGGCCCTGTACTCATTTAATAGTCTTTGGTGCTTGGATGTTATGAATAGCTTGGATCTTCTTGGGATCAGCTTCGATTCCACGGGCATTAATGATGAGACCCAAAACTTTCCTGATGCAATGACAAAAGAACACTTTAGATGATTGATCTTTATTTTGTAATACCGGAGGATATCAAAAATTTCTGCCAAGTCTCTTATGTGGTCACTAGATCGTCGTGACTTCACGAGCATACCATCCATGTACACCTCCATCGTTTTTTCGATCTAATCTTTAAATATTCTGTTGACTAGACGTTGATAGGTGGCTCCAACATTCTTTAATCCGAATGGCATCACCACATAACAATATAATCCAACGTCGGTAATAAAGGTGGTGTGCTATTGATCGGGAATTTGCATTGGGATTTGGTTATAACCAGAGTATGCATCCATGAAAGATAGCAATTTGTGCCCTATGGTTAAGTCTACCAGCTGGTCGATCCTTAGAAGGGGAAAACTGTCTTTCGATCATGCCTTGTTAAAGTCCGAGTAACCAATGCATGTCCTCCATTTCCCATTGGCCATTCCCACAAGTAGAGGATTAGATACCATTTAGGGTAGAGGGTGTCGCGAATAAACCCATTATCATTGAGCCTATCCACCTCTTTAAGAGCGGCAGATCTCTCCGGATCCATACCATGCCTTTTCTATTTCACCGGGACGTGCCTTGGGTCGATATTCAATGTGTGGCTCGCGATGGCAGGCAAGATCCCATATATGTCAGAGTGAATCCAAGAAAACACGTCTAGATTCTCTCAGAGAAAACTAGCAAGTTCTTCCATCATCATGGGGCTGAGCTGCGATCCGATCTTTAGGACCTGTGACGGGTCGTCATGGCTAACTGTGATATCAATCGTTAGCTTAGCCGGTGCAGTCTTGGTCTCTTTAGGCTCCTCCTCATCATCTCTCGGATCTATGTCTCTACAGAACCAACTGTGGTGCCCGAGCCAAGGCTCAAGCGCTGGTTGTCAATCTTCAATGGCTTGCGTATAGAGAGACTTGTCTACACCCTTACCTTTCTCCTTCCGTTGATATCACTCAATTCAGCTACATAGCAGGCACATCCAGTCGCCTGATCACCATGAACAACTCCAACATCGTTACCTATCGGGAACTTCAAAGTCAAACACCATAGAGCAAGAGCTGCTCGGAACTCGGTTAGAGCCGATCGGCTTAAAAAACATTATATGGAAGTCAACATCCAAACAACAAATGGAAAAATACGCACTCTCCTGCGGTCACCTTCTCCCAACTCCATGGAAAATTCAACATAACCAACAGCTTCGGTCGCAACACCGTTAAAGCCATGAATGCAGGCTTCAGACGATTTCAAGTTCTTGGCTTCCATCCTCATCTGATCATAAGATTTTTTAAAAACTATATTTACGGAGCTTCTAAAATCAACCAAAATCCTCCTCACTAAGGAGGGGCCAATCATGGCCGAAATGACCACTGGGTCGATCGTCGGTGCCTCGACCTTGTCTGCATCTCTATTTCTAAACACAATGCCATCCATCATTGTACGTTCTGTTTTGTCGGAGCTCTATCTTTTCTACTCCAACAACGTTCAATATTCACATGCCTGATCGCGCTAGCATAGCGCTCCATCTCATGCCAACTCTTATCAGCTGGATGAGGTCCTTCGACTATTGTATTGATCACTAACCTTCCACCAGTCCACACAGGCTCCTCGGCCATGTGCAGTGCTTGTCCTCGGTTGGGGTCGGATATCCCTTGCCTACCATCCTGTGGGGCTTTAACAAACTGTTGTAACTTCCTTTCTTGATTTAGTTTTTCAATAATATCCTGGAGATGCCTGCACTCATTTGTGTTATGACCATAGCATTCGGGAAACCGAAAAGACTTTCCGTTTTGTTTATGCTTCTCTGTTGCCTCTTTCGGAGGCGGCTTCCTGTACTGCATGGTATTTCAGGTAGACAAATAGACATTCTCTATGGATGTATTCAGTGGCATGTAGGTATCATACTTTGGAATCCTAGGCTTTCCTCTTCCAGAATCCCTCTTTCATCACGGTTCCTATCACCGCCTTTCTTTTGTTGATTTGGTTTATTTTGTACATTCACTTGAACTTTTCCAGAACAATCACCAGACTGCTTCACAACAATGTTACTCTGTACTCCCTCTCCACTTGGTTCCACAACATTCTTCTTCCTAGAACATCTGGCTTCCTCTTTCCTCAAATACTGATCCGCCTTTGCATAGAAGCATTCCAATGTTGCGGGTGGCATTCCAGCTAACCAATCGCCAAAATCAGATTTTAGATAAATCACTCTTGTTACCTCCATCAATATTACATGGTCATCTGAATTACTAATTTCTGTGACAGTTATATGGAATCTCTCCAAATAATATTTCAGCGATTCTCCTCTAGTAGCCTTGATCACGCTGGATATGGACATTACATCTTTGTGGCGAGTTGCGTGCATACGGAACTGGTCCACAAACTTTCTTGCTAAATCGTCAAAATCCAAAGATCAACCGTGGGGATAATCTCGTAAACCGCATCGTTGCTATTCCAGAGAGAATAATAGAAAAACATCTACACTTAGTTGCATCGTCTAATCATGTAGAATCCATCATCCATTCATATCTCATGATATGTTGTATGGGGTCAGTCTTTCCCTCATAAGCAGGCATCGACGGCATACTGAACCTCCTTGGATATTCGACATGTAAGATATTGTCAATGAACAGGGTATGGCTTCTCGAAATCCCCCAATCATCATTAGTTAAGCCTTGGCTTTCCCTTACTAGCTGTCTAACCATTGTCGACAAGTTCGGCGTTTGGATAGTCGGAACCAAGCGGTATTCGTGCTCCACCTCATGGGAATGGTCCAGTCGATGTTTATGGGTTGTTCCATGCCTTCTTGGCTCGAATCCTCTCGATGTACATCATGTGCTTTTACTTCGTCGTCGTTTCGACGAGGTATCTGGTCAGCATTTGCTTGAACTCTAGCATCCAGATGATCGTGGCATCGCCAGTATGTAACCCAGCTGTTACTGGTTGGGATCATCCATCCAGAGAACGATCGGCACTGATTGTTCCAGATGAATCAGCACCAATCATTGTCGCTCTATCTGGAACGATCGGTGGAAGGGGGTCGATGCTTCGGCATCCGTCCGTTCTGCGGCATCTGCTTTTGTGATAATCGTCCGATGAACTAGAACACTCCGATGTAGAGTAAGGGGTAGGGTCCCTCCTTAATTTTCCATGCTGTTACTGACAGAGTTGGATCATTAGATCGATATTGGCTTGAATTTGCTGATTCAAATGTCAATGGTTATCCACTAGTTCTCTCATCAAATTCTGGAATTCAGCTCTTGTAATGGAATCAGCTGGATTCTGGACATCAACTGGGTTAGCATTCACATCCACTGGTTGATTGCTCGGGCCTCCTTATTGGATGCTAGCGTTCTCGTTTCCTTCTACGTTCTAGATCTGGTGTTCCTAACCATTGTTGATAACTTTACTTGGACTTTTGCAAATCTAAATAGAACAAGGAAGCTTCTTGAAGATAACTATGGATCTCTTCCAGGGGATTTATGCAATCCAATAGCAACAAAGAGATTTGAATAAGCTGAGAATCAAGCATTCTCAGTGAAAGCACCAAAATGTTTTCACCAAAAGTGGGCATAAACACTCAAGAATGGAATAGTAGAGAAATAAATAAAGAATGATCAAATTTAAACTGAGAGGATAAGTAAATAAGCAATCAGAATTAAGCAGTAACAAAGACATGAGAATCTATAGTGGCTCGGCGTTGTGTGCCTACGTCCACTTTGAAGAATTTGCTTTATTGATCACTTGTAAATCTGATTTCAATGCAGTAATGATAATAGCACTTGATTATAATGGAGTCCAAAGCAGCAAGCAGCGTCAAGATCCCCTAAATGAACAAAGAAGCTTGTATTTATCTGTGCAGTTAAAGCGCTCTGCAGACTCAATGCGGCGGAGGTGCAAATAGTTATAGCGGGGATACAACGAGGATATAGCGAGATATAGCGGATGACTCTAAAATAGCATATAAAACTCATACTTAATGTTTTTACAAATATATAAATGGTACTTAAGTGAAAAATTAACATTCAATTGAATTATAATTAATATATAAATAATTTTAAATAAAAACATGTGCGAATATACTGTAAATAAACGTAAAACTGTTATATAACATAATTGAATTTAGCAGAATATTAGAGTATTTTCATTTCTGAAAATATATTAAAAATTAAATTAAATAAATTAATTTAATAATTTTTATAATGTATAAATATCATTTTTCAATTCATTTCTTTTAAACAAGATATAGCGGAAATAGCGGAATATAGCGGAAATAACGGGATACAGCGGAAATAGCGGGGCTTAAAGCGGAAAGGCTATATTTGGGGCTATATGGAAATATCGTAGCGGCAGAAATACGCTATGAGATATAGCAGGGTTATAGCGGGGTAATAGCGGGGCATTAACTGCACAGGTATTTATAAGTGAAGACGATGAAATATCTCGTTGGAAATTCGGTAGAAAACTCTCCAGATCCATGGGGGCCCACCAAAACGAATGCAAGTTCTAACTCAATCGTTGGAACAATTGGTGCGGATCGTTCATTTGAGCTCCCCCATGACTCTAGTCCATGCCCCTAGAGTTTGCTATCGTTCTGAGTTGTGGTTGGTGAGATATCGACCAATCTTCATTGAATTGGATCATTCATGCTGAAATGGTACGATCGTTCGTGAACAATGTATACCAATCATTCGAACTTTATCATGACATGCAATTATTTGTGGGGACTCCTCTCTCAAATATATTGATATTCTGAAAGTTACCAGTGTGTTGGATGTTCGTACCGGCTAAATATCCATCGGATTGGAAAACAGCCGATTGAATTTATAATTAAAATAACCGCAAGCGTATGGCGTACAATGATAGTATGTGGTGAGTACGGGTCGATCCGCAGGGAATTGTTTAGATTTTAAATTTCTATTCAATCAAATTAACCAAAGTTGAGAGTTGTTTAAGTTAAAAAATGTAAGAAAACTAACAAAAGTAAATGGACAAAAATACGAGAGTTTGAAGGCAATTTAGAGATAAATCCACTCTCTAGATCACATAAATCAACACAACATAAAATTATGATCTCTCTTTTTTTTGGTCATTAGTGAATTTAATTGATGTGTATATCATAAGTATGGAATATTTGTGCTATTAGTTAGCACAATATAACCCATCAAACTACAACACACCCAATAAACCACTTGCTAACTTTCTTGAAAATTGACAATGAATTTGAAAATAAAATCTATTCTAAGGATGGCCTATTAACTATTGATTAGAAATATAGACCGTCAAATTTTGATTTTAAAATCACTTCATTACCAACATCATATGTGGATGAAGAGGTAATTTGTGTTTATTGTTTGTTTAAGCATAGCATATTTGCTATCAACAATATAGGCTATCAAATTCAAATCTAAAACAACAAGTTAACTCATTCAAACTTTTCCATTAAGCACAAAAAGAGATCAATAATTATCAAAATGTTGAAGCTACATGATTAAAAGAGCTTCATTACCCCTAAATTGAAGGGGTTTAGCCTCTTATATTTGTTATCATATCAACATTTGTTGCATTCAACATAAAACAAAAACAGAAGAGATTAAAATGAAATAAAAACTAATCTACTTGTATAAGAAATGAAACTACACTACTAATATAAGAAGAAAGAGAGCATGTAAGTAGAAAAGGGCATGAATTAAAATTTGCGTAAAAAAGAAAGTTACATGAAAGAAATGGCTAAGTAGCCATGAAAAGAAAGTAGGGTTTTTATTTTTGAGCCTCCAACTAATCTAACAAATAAGAGGCTAAGAGGAAGAGAGATTACATATAACATAAGGAGTATTTATACAAGTTTGAAACCCTAATCCATATTTTTGGGGAATACCCAAACTACCTGTAACGACTCGTAATTTTACGTCTTTCAAAATGGAATATTTAATTTATTTAAATATTCAAATATAGATTTTTTAAACTTAAATAATCATGTTTTATATGATAAATAAGAATGGTGAACTTATTTTTAGAATTGAATAAAGATTTTGAAGTTCGGCGTAAAATCTACAAAATTCGGTTTTCGATAAAATTTGACATATAGTAAAATAATTGTTTAAAGGATAAATAAATTATTTTTAATATATAATCCATTTCAAATTAATTTGATAATAATAGTAATTTAATTTATAATGGTTTGATAAATATATAAACTTGTTTTATAAAAATTGATAAATTTCGTCACATATCGACAAATCAATGTCGTATTTTTATAAATGGATTTGGATATTGTTTTATAAGTCAAATACACTTGTTTTAATTATTTAAAAATGATAAAAAACTTATTTTCTAGTTTTGTTTACATATATAAATAGTTTGATTTAAAACTGAAAATGTGACCGGGATTCGGCTTTCGGATTTTCGACCTTTCGTTGAACGGAAGTTGTTTCGAATCGTTGCAATGTTATTTGATACACATACACACGTGTATATACATACCTATAATATACATATAAACCATATATACATTTATCATAAAAGACAAAGAGAGTTTACTTTTGAAAACTTATAAAGTAAGTAAAATCTTTTGATTTGATTTTTACTTTTTAATAAAGATACTTTAGTAAACATCATTATCACAAAGTACAAAGCAACATCCCATCTCATTAAATGTTAGTACTTAAGAGTCAAATCTTGCATTGGAAAGGAGGAGCTAATGTGTGTTTAGAAATGAATTTGAAGGTAAGGGTAGTAAGGTCTTTTGTTTGTAAACTTCATGTATAAATAGCCGTGCACATTCTCTCATTTCCTCACACTTCTTCTTCCTCTTTTCTCAAGCTTCTTCACCTTCTTCCTCTCCTCTTTAATGGCTTCCATGCCATATAAAAAATTATAAAGATATAATGTCAAAATATTTACAAAATATTCAAATAAAATCGATATCCATTCTCTTCAAAATCAAACTCTTCTTTTTTCATATTTTACCTCTTCTTCTCACGGCCATAACTTTCTCAAAACTAATCCAAACCGGAAAATTCTTTTTTTCAAACTCAATAGAATTGAGTTGGCTACAACTATAGTTTACATCATTTCTTCAAACTCTGAGAGTTACTATAGAAAAAATTCAATTCTTTCAAAGCCATTTTCGGCCCAGATTTTATGGTCGAAAATACCTCTGTTTCTTATTATCATAACTTCCATAAAAATGATCCAAATAAAGAAATTCTTTTTTGTAGATCATATAAAATTCCAGTGGCTACAACATTTATGTTGAGTACTTCTTCCAGTTTTGAACTTAGCTATGTCAAAATTCTAATTCTTTGCTGTATATTTTTGGGATTTATTTTTTGTCAATCCGAGAATACCTTCTATTCATTTGATCATAACTTCCTCATAACTAGTCAAAATCTAGTGTTTCTTTTTTCCAAATTCAAGAGAAAAGAAATTGCAACAGCTTTATAGTAAACTACTTTCTCAAGTTTTGAGAGTAAGAGAGGCAAAAACTAGAGAGAAAATGACCTATTTTTCAGGTCTAATTTTGAGAATTCAAGATCAAAGCTCCACCACTTCTTCTCTATACTTTATGCCAACCTTCATCTCAAGTCCTGACCAAGCACTAGGAAGGAGGAAATCGGGCTTATTTTGATTTGTTTTCCAAGCATGGTAGGAAGTATGGGTTAGATCTCAATTTCCTTTCCTTAAGGTTTGACGAAGTGGAATCCAAAATGAGTTATTTCTTCCTTTAAGTTCGTTAAAATCATTGCTAAGTTGAAGGAACTTTAAAGTGTTGTTTGAAAACTCTTGTTGAATGCTTGTTTACTTTGTTTTCTAAAAAATGGTTTTGTTTCCATGTTTGACTATTTGGATGGTTAATTAATTATTTTAAAATTTAGAAGTTAAATACTTAATGGGGTATGCGGAAACGACTAGTACACGTGTTTCTTCAGTGAGATCAAAGGAGACTTGGACGAGGGACGGAACATGTCGAAGGGAAAGCCTGGATGCATCAAAATAAATATCAAATCGTTTTAACTCAAGATAAAATAAAACATGTTATAAATATTTGATAGAATGAAGCGTTGATTTATCATTTATTGTTGTGTTTATTTTGTTGATTGATTGTTTGGTTGTTTGGATTGCGCTCGACCATTTTATGAGCACTGATTATTATTTATTGATTGTTGACTTTTCTCAACCAGTTTATGAGAAATTAATTATCCATATGCATGGGCTGGGTAGAAAACAATTATAGGCTAACACCTTGTGATTTATTTCACGATTTGACTATAAGGTGTTTCGCGGTAATATTTGGTTCACTTCAATTTAATGAATTGTTTTAAAAATTGGTTTTCAAATGGAAATGTTATGAAATGTTTTCCCTTTAAAAGAAATAGAAATGTTTAGTAATGAATATTTTGTAGTTATATTATATAAAAGTGATTTAGATAAGAATGGTTTTATAAAAATGTTTTATAAAACGGATAGAATTTCGAGGACTAAACCCTATGGTTTTAAGATGATTTTTGAACGGATTTGGGAAATGAAAATTATTATAGATTTGAAAGTACTTGTGAATATTAGTGTGAAATGATTTATCGCTACGGAATATAAAATGATTTGTTATGCCACCGATGATTCGGGTAACCCATAACTAAAAGATGGGCATATGTTTTTGGTATAGTCCGCCTTTGGAATAGAGGGATGTACTTATTTATCGATTATATAGAAGGCTGGAACCCAGTTGCCTTCTTATTAGGAGAAACCTCCCGATCTGGTTGCATATGGTTTGATATGCTTTTATTACAGTATTTGGGATTTCCAAATAAAATTTTCAAAAGTGATTTGATTTAAGATCCCGAAGTAAAGTATAATTTGAATATAAAAGATATATATATTTCAAAAGTTTTGAAATAAGAATTCGAGAATAAAGTCCAAAAGGATAATTTCCGTAAAGGTAATTAGATTTGAAAATCTAAAATTGAAGATTAAGCCTAAGTGGGTTGTTTTGGGAATTGCATATTATTTGTTGCATCATAGGCTCCATGAGTCCTAATTGCGATAGGAGAACTACGTTGGCTTGATCATGTTATCTAATTGGGTACCCAAGTAGATAGGGGTACGTAGGCAGTCACAAGTGGTAGTAATGTAGCCCCAATAATAACATAACATTTTTTTGTTTATTGTTTGCTATATATCGTGTATTGATGTATTTTTCCTGCTTACTATTTTATTCCACATTTACATTGTTTATTGAGTTTGTAGGAACGGCTATTGCTATCACTCTCATTAGAGTTGTGCAACGGTAGATTTATTTGTATTGGTATTTGGTATGTATTAAAGCACACCTAGTAGATTAAATTGATTACTCTGATAACTTGTA
Organism: Allium fistulosum; assembly: GCA_030737815.1. NCBI lineage: Eukaryota > Viridiplantae > Streptophyta > Magnoliopsida > Asparagales > Amaryllidaceae > Allium > Allium fistulosum. The sequence goes on from CM060904.1 coordinate 533,405,476, forward strand.
AAATTTAAATTGTATCCTATACATTTTATAGTGTTGAATATTTATCAAATATTGTGTATTAAGTTGGTAGTTTTCATTCGCAGTTTTAGAACGGATGGGTTTTTCGGTGACTTTGACTGGTCGGAAAACCTAGGTCATCACATGTGGTATCAGAACATAGGATGGGTTAGTAAATCAACCTAGGAATTTTAAAAATGAAACTACCTTAATTTGATAAATAAAAATGGATAGGATATAGCACCGTATCTCCGACCAAGGTTATGGCTGATGTTTATTTGTAGGTGTACTTAATTGTTTGGTTTCGTTATATTTTTCCATCCTTGGAATTTCGGAGACGAAATTATTTTAAGGTGGGAAGTATGTAACGACCCGTAATTTTACGACTTTCAAAATGGAATATTTAATTTATTTAAATATTCAAATATAGAATTTTTAAACTTAAATAATCATGTTTTATATGATAAATAAGAATGGTGGACTTATTTTTAGAATTGAATAAAGATTTTGAAGTTCGGCGTAAAATCGACAAAATTCGGTTTTCGGTAAAATTTGATATATAGTAAAAAAATTGTTTAAAGGATAAATAAATTATTTTTAATATATAATCCATTTCAAATTAATTTGATAATAATAGTAATTTAATTTATAATGGTTTGATAAATATATAAACTTGTTTTATAAAAATTGATAAATTTCGTCACATAACGACAAATCAATGTCGTATTTTTATAAATGGATTTGGATATTGTTTTATAAGTCAAATACACTTTTTTGAATTATTCAAAAATGATGGAAAACTTATTTTCAAGTTTTTTTTACATATATAAATAGTTTGATTTAAAACTGAAAATGTGACCGGGATTCGGCTTTCGGATTTTCGACCTTTCGTCGAACGGAAATTGTTTTGGATCGTTGCAATGTTATTTGATACACATACACACATGTATATACATACCTATAACATACATATAAACGATATATACATTTAGCATAAAAGACAAAGAGAGTTTACTTTTGAAAACTTATAAAGTAAATAAAATCTTTTTGATTTGATTTTTACTTTTTAATAAAGATATTTTAGTAAACATCATTATTACAAAGTAAAAATCAACATCTCATCTCATTAAATTTTAGTACTTAAGAGTCTAATCTTGCATTGGAAAGGAGGAGCTAATGTGTGGTTAGAAATGAATTTGAAGGTAAGGGTAGTAAGGTCTTTTGTTTGTAAACTTCATGTATAAATAGCCATGCACATTCTCTCATTTCTTCACACTTCTTCTTCCTCTTTTCTCAAGCTTCTTCACCATCTTTCTCTCCTCTTTAATGGCTTCCATGCCATATAAAAAAATTATAAAGATATAATGTCAAAATATTTACAAAATATTCAAATAAAATCGATATTCATTCTCTTCAAAATCAAACTCTTCTTTTTTCATATTTTACCTCTTCTTCTCACGGCCATAACTTTCTCAAAACTAATCCAAACCGGAAAATTCTTTTTTTCAAACTCAATAGAATTGAGTTGGCTACAACTATAGTTTACATCATTTCTTCAAACTCTGAGAGTTACTATAGAAAAATTTCAATTCTTTTAAAGCCATTTTCGACCCAGATTTTATGGCCGAAAATACCTCTGTTTCTTATTATCATAACTTCTACAAACATAATCCAAATAAAGAAATACATTTTTTCAGATCGTATAAAATTCTAGTGGCTACAACTTTTATGTTGAGCACTTCTTCCAGTTTTGATCTTAGCTATGTCAAAATTCTAATTCTTTGCGGTGCATTTTTGGGCTTCATTTTTTGTCAATCCGAAAATACCCTCTATTCTTTTGATCATAACTTCCTCATAACTAGTCAAAATCTAGTATTTCTTTTCTTTCAAATTCAATAGAAAAGAAATTGCAACAACTTTATAGTAAACCACTTTCTCAAATTTTGAGAGTAAGAGGGGCAAACACTAGAGAGAAAATGACCTATTTTTCGGGTCTAATTTTGAGAATTCATGGTCAAAGCTCCACCACTTCTTCTCTATACTTTCTGCCAACCTCCATCTCAAGTCTTGAACAAGCACTAGGAAGGAGGAAATCGGGCTTATTTTGATATGATTTCCAAGCATGGTAGGAAGTATGGGTTAGATCTTAATTTCCTTGCCTTAAGGTTTGACGGAGTGGAATCCAAAGTGAGTTATTTCTTCCTTTAAGTTCGTTAAAATCATTGCTAAGTTGAAGGAACTTTAAGTATTAAGTGTTGTTTGAAAACCCTTGTTGAATGCTTGTTTACTTTGTTTGCTAAAAAATGGTTTTATTTCCTTGTTTGACTATTTGGATGGTTAATTAATTATTTTAAAATTTTGAAGTTAAATACTTAATGGGGTATTGGATTTGCTTGATTATGTTCAGCATGATATGGGTTTCTCACTTTGTGAATAGTGACGAAGCTTAGACTCTTATCCCTACATGCCCCTAGAGTGAAAGGGTTGGTTGATAGTCGAGAGGCTTCCTGTAAAAGCAGATCCGAGGTACTACATGTAGTCACCTCCATGTTGAAAAGTAGGAGTGCCCCCATGTTGAAAAGCAGAAGGGTAGCGGGATGGTTGAAAAGCCTACTGGGGCGGGTCCGAAAAACCTGTTCGTGACACTACCCCTCTAGGTAATGTGGCCACCAAGTTATCATTAACATGAGATAATCATCCATTATGTGTTCATGTAACTTTAATGGCCATTAGCATATGCATTAGCTCCTAATTCGTACATCATGGTAAGTGGATAGGTGGGGTCCTCCATGTTTCATGAAATGAATTAATTCCATCTTCATTCCTTTGTATTCTCTTGTGCATGCATATTTTTCATGAAAACCGCTTCCATTTGAAGCCAGATTCCTACAAAATAATATAGAAATTTCCAAGTAAATTTTCTCAAATTAATATATGCACAAAAATGACCATTTTGCCCCTATATGAAGATGAGTATGTGACGATTTGAAAATAATTGAAATTTGGGTTTAAACATGTTAAAACACCATATATGATCATTTATTTAATTAAATTCGATAAAATATGGAAATAAAAATATGCACATTTATGTGCACATCAAATACCCCCACACTTATATTTTTATTCGTCCTCGAATAAACTAAAACTAAGATAAATCTGTTTTCGTAGGGAGCACGATATCATTGAGCGTATGCAACAAGCCGTTAAACCTCTAGGTGTCCCTAGTAGGATGAGTGTTGTCTCGTGAGGGCTTTCCGTGGATACTACCCATAAAATCCAAATGCAGCATGAAAATATTTACAAAATGCAAGATTTATTTACAAAGATATGAATGCAAGTTTTTAAAAATATTTACAAATGAAGGATTTACTTTCAAATTGACACGAATAAGTTAAATATAAGTTTGGTCATCATCTTGAAATTTTAGTCATTTTACTCATCAAAACTTTCAATAAAAATTAAGTTATTATAACAAATAGACCCTAGTTTGGCTAGTTGTTTCGGTTGATAATATAGTCCAATGAAGATGAGACTCCCCGCACACTTTATTTTGATTGTGTCCCCACATTCAACCTAAGTGAAAGGAGAAAAATAAAAATATGACCTATATTTACATGAAAAGATTATTATTTACACGATATCAGAAAATATATCGTTAAAATGTAAATGAAATTGTCTTTCAAAGACCAATTCATTCGTCTCGTCAAGTATGAGAGACACAGCTAAAGCTCAAAAAACCAAACCATAAAAGATTTCGGAGTTGAATGTTGATTTGGAAAAACGACTGTCATTTTATTAAAAATTATTCGAGTTGTTTTATTATCGATGGTTTTTAGGGTTGATAAAACAATTGGTTGAAATTCAAGTTTATTTTTACCAATTGAAATTCAAACTTACCACTGAAAACTTCTTCAGAATTATTGATTTAAAAATAAAATTGGTGATTAAAATCTTCCCCTTCAGAATTCAACAACTCATTTTCGAAAAGTCCAAAGAAATTATGTTCATAAAATTCATCTTCCTTTGTTGGATTGTCAACAACTTCATTGTATGTATCAATTTCAAAGTTTAAAGTTGTTGTATTCAATTTTTCAAAATTGAAAAAAGGAAGTCGAATTCAAATCGAGTTTCTCAACCTTAAAAGAATTGAAATCCAACTCAATTACCGCATTTTCAACAACTTCATTAAGATTTTCAATTTCAAAAGTTTTTATTTGAAAATCGTCAATTTTGGTAAAAGGTGGATTATCATTTGACTCGTCACATGTTGGGATTTGATTTTGTTTCTCACGTTATTTCATATAGCTTTCAAACAACAAATCCACGTGATCATTGTAAATTTCGTCCATTTGTTCAACAAAATCCAATTTATAATTGTTAATTTGAGGATTTTCAATTTGAAATTGTTGAGAATAAAAATTTTCACCATCGTTGAAACAACTCCCATTGCCAAAATCATTTAAAAAGTTGTTTGCATTTTCGGTTTGATTTTGAAATTCATTTTGGAGTTCGAAATTGAATTGGCATGGGTTATAATCGAAATCATTTGAGCTTTGAATTGAATTCAAATTTTGGTTATTTTGAAATTCTTGACTTGAATCGTTGCACAAATATGAATTACACAAATCATTTATCTTTTTATTTTGTTGTGTAGAGAGTTAAAGTAAAGATGAAATCATTTCAGACAAGCACCATTGTCCCAGTGGTTAAGTGATTTGACTTTGCGAGAGGTCACAAGTTCGAAACTTGCGTAGCGTGATTCGAACATTTATTGACACATGATTTGTGGTTTGTTGTCCTAGTGACATGATGTATCTAAGTACCATTTCAAAAAAATAGATTAAATCATTTCAATGCTATTTTTGAGATTTGAGGGATGGTCATCATTTTGAAAACTTTATTGTTCGAAATTCGAATTATTTGTACAATAGTTGTTGTTAAAATATCCATAACCTCTGATTGGTCATCTATTCCAGTTTGGGCCACTTTCTCCAATATCCCGTCTGTCCTTCAACCTCCGATTGGTCTGAATTGGCTTATCAGCCTAATTGGGAATTTCAAATGCTTTGATGCAAATACTGTTGCGTGCAAGAACTTATTATATGCTAAGGCTTTGATTGAAATTACCCTAGAAAAACTATTGTCGTCGACTTTGAAAGTTAGAATTATAGAAGGTCATGAGGTGGAAATAAAAGTTAACTACAGCTGGAAGCCAAACATTTGTACTAACTGCCAGTCATTTGGTCATCTAATGGAAAAGTGTTCTAGGATTGATCCTCTATCTCCTTCTGGAAAAATTCCCCTCCCTCGGCCGAAAATGATATGGGTTCCCAAGGTTAGTGCTCCACCTGTCTCTGATCCTGTTGTATCTGCTTCTCCAGCTGTGGAGACAGATATTGATTCACTTGCAGCTAGCGTTACTGATGATGAGGTTGTTATTTGGGAACCTGAAGAGAGCTCTTGGATTCACGAGCCGACGGAAATGAGATATGACCCGCAGATACATAGTTATCACATGTTCTTAGGTGGCCTGATGAGTCTAAGAGGTTAGTGTATCATGTTGAGGGTGATGGTCTTTCTCTATCGACCAGTGGTATTGATGGGGCTAGGAATTGGTGGCAGTTCTTAGATCCTAAATGGGAACAGATTATCTCTACACTCCTCTCTCAAGGACATATGATCTGAACCTAGCTAGGTACTTTTCTGTTGTTCAGCATGTTATTGGTCCAGGTACTGATGTTGATATCAGTAACGACAGGGGGTGCTTGGGCCCTTCCGAGTAGTTTAGACCTTTTGTCTAGCTCATGTTTTTCTTTTTTCCTTTTGCACTTGTACTAAGTGGTCTAGCCACTATAAAATCAAATTTTAGCTTTTCTATGCATGTACAGAACACATGTTCTATATTTATATTCATAGTGGCACGGCCCACTTTAAAGTCGGTTGGCTTTGCCAAAAAAAATATCCATAAGAATTTTGAGTGAAATTATATGGATTATATTGATATTCACAACTATTGTAAAATTCGTGCGAGTAGGGAAACTCCGACATTTCAAAAAATGTTTTTTTATAAAATATGCAAATGCAACTAGAAAACAAGCACACAAACAAAAATGAAAACAAAAATCAACAAACAAACACACAACACTTTTTGAATTATTATTTTTAAATATAATACACACACAAAACAGACACACAATAAAATCAAACAATAAATAATTCGAAGAATAGAAAATCAAATCAAATCAATTCTCTGGCACTGGCGCCAAAAACTTGTTTGTACTGGCTAAATATCCATCGGATTGGAAAATAGTTGATCGAATTTATAATTAAAATAACCACAAGCGCACGGTGTACAATGATAGTACGTGGCGAATACGGATCGATCCGTAGGGAATTGTTTATATTTTAAATTTCTATTCAATCAAATTAACCAAAGTTGAGAGTTGTTTAAGCTAAAAAATGTAAGAAAACTAAAAAAAGAAAATGGACAAAAATATGAGAGTTTGAAGGCAATTTAGAGATAAATCCACTCTCTAGATCACATAAATCAACACAACATAAAATTATGATCTCTTTTTTTGTCATTAGTGAATTAAATTGATGTGTTTATCATAAGTATGGAATATTTGTGCTATTAGTTAGCCCAATATAACCCATCAAACTATAACACACTCATTAAATCACTTGCTAACTCGCTTGAAAATTGACAATGAATTTGAAAATAAAATCTATTTTAAGCATGGCTTATTAACTATTAATTAGAAATATAGACCATCAAATTTTGATTTTAAAATCACTTCATTGCCAACATCTTATGTAGATGAAGAGGTAATTTGTGTTTGTTGTTTGTTTACGCATAGTCTATTTGGTGTCAACGGTATAGGCTATCAAATTCAAATCTAAAACAACAAGTTAACTCATTCAAACATTTCCATTAAGCACAAAACGATATCAATAGTTATCAAAATGTTGAAGCTATATGATTAAGAAAGCTTCATTACCCCTAAATTGAAGAGGTTTAGCCTCTCATATTTGTTATCATATCAACAATTGTAGCATTCAACATAAAACAAAAACAAGAGAGAAAAGAGAGACATAAGAAGAAAGAGAGCATGTAAGTAGAAAAGAGCATGAATTAAAATTTGCATAAAAAAGAAAGTTGCATGAAAGAAATGGCTAAGTAGCCATGAAAAAAAAGAAGGGTTTTTATTTCTGAGCCTCCAACTAAACTAACTAGGAAGAGGCTAAGAGGAAGAGAGATTACATGAAACATAAGGAGTATTTATACAAGTTTGAAACCCTAATTCATATTTTTGGGGAATACCCAAAGTACCTCTCTAGAAAGTGTGACCGCCAAGTTATCATTAACATGAGATAATAATCTATTAAGTGTGCATGTAACTTTAATGGCCATTAGCATATGCATTAGCCCCTAATTTGTACATCATAGTAAAGTGGGTAGGTGGAGTCCTCCATGTTTCATGAATTGAATTAATTCCATCTTCATTCTTTTGTATTCTCTTGTGCATGCATATTTTCCATGAAAACCTCTTCCATTTGAAGCCAAATTCCTATAAAATGATATAGAAATTTTCAAGTAAATTTTGTCAAATTAATAGATGCACAAAAATGACAATTTTGCCCCTATATGAAGATGAATTTGTGACGATTTGAAAATAATTGAAATTTGGGTTTAAACGTGTTAAAATACCCTATATGATCATTTATTTAATTAAATTCGATAAAATATGGAAGTAAAAATATGCACATTTACGTGCACATCACTGGACTTTGTAAATTTTGAGATATCGATGGAACATCGTTGAATTGAGCTATGTAATCGATATGATACGATCCATAGTATTGTATTTGGATCGTTCCTAATCTAGCCTTAGGAAGTAGAACTTTCATGCTCTAATTGTTTTATCGAGTTTGCCTTCGGCGTCTGCTTTGCCACTGCTTCATATTATCATTTAGCCTGATCTCTAGGCTTCATAATCGTTAATCCGATATATCGATCCTGATGACAATTGAGTATGTCTCGTCTGATTGGTCCAGATATAGCCAGGCCTAAAGGCCGGATAACAGTGGGCAATGAGAATACTAGATCATGTAATGAGTCGGCATGACTTAGTCAAAGATGAAGGCCAAGTCAAAAGGGAAGAACAAGTTGATAGAATAAATAGCTCAGTACTAATCCATAATGATTGGTAGTGTTCCTAATTAATTCATGGTATCTTCGATTTTGATCATATCTTCTTGCTAAAACTTCAGATCTGAACATGATCAAGCAAGTTTCGATGATTTTGGTAGTCAAAACGTTCTTTTTGTTATTTGATTCTTACATCAAAACTATGTCAAATTCATATCCGAACAGTTTGAATACCAAGTTGTAAATCTATTGTAAAAAGCAAAGGATGATAAGTAACAAAATTTATAATGAACGTAATTTATTGATTTTAGCCGAACCACTGAAATTCTTGTATGTTCTTCTCGTTTCTTAAACCTTTATAATTTTCCTTTGTCATTTTCAATTTCTTAAAACTTTATAATTTTTGTTTCATTTGTTGTTTGGTTGGATGTTTGTTCCATTTTTGAAGCAAACATATACCAATATAAATCCTAAGAAAAACGAAGAGACCCAAGATTTTTGAATATAATTATGAGAACTTGTACTGTTAAAGAGTTTTACCTACTATTAAGTTTATCATCAGTACGTTAAAAACAATAAAACATCACACTTAAGTCTAAAGCACTATATATATTCAGAGTATTTGAGAGTTGTCCATCATTTGATCAAAATTTTCACTATGGCCATTACAATCACAGGCAAAGGCCACAGAAAAAGAATACAACATTGAGTTGAACATAATTCTAAACGAGTATATTCAAAAGAAAAGTGAGACATTTCACACTAAATTATATTTTAACCTGATTCAAAAATGAATGCAGGCCACCAAAAACCACAAAACATAGAGGGCATTAATGCCATATTTTGATTCAAAATTCTCAAGAATAATGCTGAATTCTTAAACCATTTTAAATACTTATCAAATAAAATACATAAGGAGTGTAATGCACCTAAATGAATAAACTATTTGTCTATTATTACATTTTTCACATCCTGTATGTTACTGCTACTTCAAAGCCTAAGAAAACAAATATAAGAATATATGTTATAAATAAACAAGGTTTGCTAGTATGAATCCTCTGTGGCTCAGAATTTTCAAGCCAGTCAAAAAATCCAAATGAAATTCCTCACTCTGTAGTCAAGCAACTAGTAACTGAAGCATTTATTTACTCATCGTCCGAATCGGCAAATGTGATCTTTGTTGCTTTGGGAGCATCAGCTGTTATCTCCTTAAAATGTGCTCCATATAGCTTTGATTCCTACAAGAAACACTTTTATTAGTCATTATATAACTCCAACGAAAAAGATTACTTGATTTTGACAAAATATCTGCTTATTTTTCATTTATTTATTTTGAAAATCGCAAGTAGTGCATGTTTCCACAGTTGCTGCATTTTTTTCTTCTTTCTTGTTCATCACATAATTTGAAGATAATTGATCATCTGTAGCTTCACATGCTTTTTTCCACTTTAACGATGAGTTATTTTAAAGATATGCACAGCAATGAAATTTGATATATAAGGAAAAGAGGCAAGTTAGAAACAAAATCGGTATGATCAAATAGACTAAGTATAAACTTTCCTAATCTTAATCAGTTTTTTTTTGGAGATAGAACCTTTTAATCAGTGACGCACATCTAAGTTTCATCTAATAGAAAATGGATCATGTAAAATACTAGATACGAACAAATATAAATTGAAAGAATGTTGTTGAAGGTAAAAAAAAAGTTCAAAACTAACCATCGAGTTAATCAATTGAAATAAACATGCATACATACCTTTTTCTTCACATGAGTGCCAAATTTAGTAAGGGATTCAGGTATAACCTGTCCTGCTTCTCGGAGAACGTTACAAAGTTCACCAGCTAAAGCCTGTATTAACAATAGCAATGGTTATTGAAGGATGTTTCAAACAATGTAATTGAAGGAAAGCAATTCTATGATATGTCCAGGAAGAGGCTAAAATAGGTTAAACAAGCAGAATTTGTGATTGGCGCTTCAGAGTGTACCAGAAAGTTTTTGTATATTGTTTGCTTCAATCAAGAAGTCATGTGATCCTAGCAGATGCTTGTGTAATTTGCAAATATGAACCTCAGAATTTTAATATATATATAAAATAACTTCAACTTAGATACACCAGGACATTGTTATCAAAAATCTTAAAATCGTGCACTTTGAACACAGTTATGAATCAAATCTCTACAATTACAATTCTATTCACAAATTATGATTCAAAACACAATTAGACAACTGAAAGAAAAAAAGTTCAATTAAAAAAGTTCAATTCATGTTGAAATAAAAACATTAAAATACATATTTATACGGAGAATTCAAATCTTATTGTTTTTTAAACTAATAGAGATCAAATAAAAGAGAATTTCAGTTTTAAAAATAAAAAATATTCATAGGGAAAAAAGAATCAGCAATTAACGTTATTTAGTACCCTACATAGAGAAAATTTTCCAGCATATAATCATTAAAATATAAATCTTTTGGTTCTACGATTCATGTGATAAGAATCTAGTTTCAATTTAAAGTTCAATATGATCCACCAATCACCATTCACGATTTGAATCCCATTTTGAAAACCTTGAACCTGGTGTTACACTGTTCTTGTTATGGAATACCATGTTTCTGCTGTTTCTTTTTTAAAACATCTCCAAATTATAGCTATTCATAAATAAAACACGAGGAGATAAATTTGTGGTACCTTATTTTCCTGCATGAAGAATGTATGCGCAACTCCCTTTTTCCCCGCACGCCCTGTTCTCCCAATTCTATGCACATAGTCTTCTGTAGTTAAAGGAAAACTGTAATTAATTACAACTTCGACATCAGGAATGTCCAATCCTCTTGAAGCAACATCAGTAGCAATCATCAATGGGCATTTCCCATCTTTAAACAAAGAGAGAGCTTCCGTTCTTGCATGCTGAGGCTTATCTCCATGAACAGACACTGCATTCCATCCTCTGTTAAGAATAAGAAAAAACATAAAGGTTTTTAAAATGGTAGTAGCTGGCTACTGTGTACGTATAATATTTTATTACTCAGCAATCAATAAAATCAAACAAAGTAAATATACCTTCTCTGAAGCATGCTCTCAACACGAGCAGCTTCCTTCTTGTACAGAACAAAAACTAAAACTCTGTTCCTGTTTGTGCACACAAATGAAATATCTGACTCGTCAAATTATAATAATGATGGATAAAAATTAAACAATAAAGTGAAGCTTCATTTTGATAGCCTAAAATATTAAATACTTAGGTAGCGTTTGATTTAAAAACGAATTTTGTGTTTTCGGTTTTCAATATGTATATCAAATATGAGAAGAATAGTGGGACGACAGAGAGATTAAAAGAAAGACGGATGGGAGGACGAAGGGGATAGAGGGACGACGGAAGAATGGATTGTTTTACGTCCTGGTGTTATTTCTCAAAACGCGGAAAATAAAAAAAGTTTGTTTTCTATTTTGTATGTTAACTTCGTTTTCTAAATTGGTCATTTTCGGCAATATAAATGCGTCGTGTGCATATTTGTATGGACAAAAACCCAAAACTAAAAATAACAAACCAAACACTACCTTAGTTCCTCAAAGATCACTGCAAACAATGCCTAGTAAAGTTCTTGTATAGTTATTTTTTAATATGCAGCTAGGAACACTTAAAAAGTTAAAACCGATTAAGCTGGGTAGCATGCAACTCAAATACTGTTTCAAAGGGTAGCACAAAGTTCGCCTGAAAAACTTTTTCACCAAGGTGCAAGCTAGGAAATAGCACATAACAAGTGTGTTTATATTGGTTCACTGCCTGCATGATTGTAGCTGTAAAGCAATTTACTAATGCAACAAAGCTCAATTCTATGAATTTAGATCATGAAGCTCTAGCATTATAATGACAATACATCTGGATCAAGACTATGAAAATCAGTAGGCAAAAATTATGGACCATAAATTAGTCGTTTAATTGGAGGTAGCTGTTTTGGATAAAATATTTAGTATTTGGTTTGGTATTAATCAATCCAAATTGAAAATTTTAAGATTTGGATAAGCTTAGAGTAGCCAACAAGGAAAGATCGTCTAAAACTGTCAAGTAGATGCTTATACGATGCACCAAGCTTCAATTAGTGCCTAAGCACTGCCTAGATACCCGTTTAGATGCGTAGATGATGCAGTAAGCCTCACATAGGCAGACCTGGGTGGATGGCTAGGCGGTAAGCCTCATATAGCGCACCTAGGCAGGGCCTAGCCAGACGGCTAAAAGTATTTTCACAACAAAGCTTCGAATAATAATAATAATTCTGGTCAATTTAGTTTGTTGCACATTCCAAGTTCCTATCTATAATATAAATATATAAAATGCAATCAACGGGGTGGTGGCAGACTTATTGTTTTATGACCAGCTTAATTGCAAATCTGAATGCATTTTTGATATATTAGCGAATCTCCTGAATGCAAGAATAAATGAAGATGAATGATTTTTAGGTACATAGGGTAAGAGTGATGAATTTATTTATTTATTAAATGTATGGGTGCAATATAGAAGAATCGTTATATCTACTAATATAAGCATCATTGAGTTATGATATTTATTCCCAGGAACTTGCCCAGATCTGTTTTTGCTTAATGCTATGCACTAAATTTGACTCTCCATGGGGAATCTTTCATTGTCTGAGCACATTGTTTCAATTTCAACTGAGTAGACAAGATAATATATGTGCTGATATCAAACTCGGTTCTTGAAATCATGTTACAGTTTAAATTCTTACATTCAAGTTAACCTTATATACCATTTTGGAACACATGTACCATGTGTAAATACAAACAACATATATAAAATATGAACTTTATATAACATTTCTGAGGATAAAAATTCATTGATTCTAACTAATTTAGATTATTTCACAACTAAATTAAACAAAGAACAATATATATATAGAAATTTAATAACTTCAAATTTTCTGAAGTAAAGAAGTAAATTCAATTTTACTAAGGTTACAAAGTCCAAATAAGAATAAAAAATGAAATTCACAAATTTAATTTTAAACTTCACATAGTTATTAGTGGAGCACGGCGCAAATAAGCGCAAAGCCTTCCTGAAGCCTTGATGCATGGGGCAGCAAAGGGTACACGCCTTTTAAATTTACTGTGCTTGCTTATAATTTTTTTGATAAATTCAAAATGTATAACAATTAATTTAAAAAGTTAGATATAATTTGTTTATTTTTCATTGAAACATATGTAACAAAGATTTTTTTTAAGATATTTGCAAAAAATATCATCAAATATAATATCACAAGCATAGTAAGCATAATAGTCCTCAAAAGTCAAAATCCAAGATAGTACATATTACTAATAAACTAGAACTTTGAATCTGATTCAACAATATATTTTCCAAATCAATATATGCGTCCTCGGATTCATAAATTTCATCATCCTTCTCATCTATCTCCTTTGGATTCGTTTCTTCTTTGTGAAGATGTAAAGATGCTAAAGCGGACGTTGAAAAACGTCTCGATGTGAATGTTCTACTTAGATATCTAGCTTTCTTCACTTCTGCTGCTCTAGCAGCAACACTCCAAGTCAAATCATCATTATCACCATCAAATACAAACTCGTCTTCAACATTAAATGCATCATTCATACATTTATCAATATCTCTCTAGGATATTGGATCAAATGGTGTCATGGATGTTGTACCTTCTTTTTATTGCTCGATTGTATTTAACTAATACCAAATCATTTAGTTTAGCTCATAGGTACAAATAACGCACCAAGGCAAAAACAGATACAAAAATTAGCAAACACAATAGTATGATAAATACTACTTTTTGCCTAGTTCAGACTGTAAAAAATGAAAAATAAATAAAATATAAGTAAAAAATAAAATAACGAAAAGTTGCGTCATTTTTGTACCGCACTTCATTTGCTCCTTAAGCGTCATTTGCGTCATCTGTTGCGCCATTCCATGTGCACCGCGTCATAGGAAAGAAAGGACAAACGTCGTGTCGCACCTTGCGCATGGCACATGTCTTAGCGCACCTTTCATAACTATTTTTGTCCTTATTAATGTTAATTATTAAAAAAGTTTTGTCCTTGTATTAATGTTATTTTTGTGAAGTTTCTTAGTAAAAAATAATACATGTTATTTGTGAAGTCCTATGTTTTTAACTGTGATTTGTTATTAATATTTCTATTTTTCAGAGAAATTATTAGTGGGATGGTTTTAGGGTTTTTTTTTCAAAAGTTGAAATGCATGAATAAAAAACTGAAATTGGAAGTAAATACATAGAACATACTCTACTCTGAACCGCCAGTGCAGACACAGGGACAAGTATGTTATTTACACATACTTGTGGATTTACACAGGCAAATGCATAATACTGTGTGTTTGCCTCTGGATTTGTACCAGTTGCACAAAGAAGCGTTTGTACCACTGATACATAGCTCTTAAAATTGTTTATACATTACAGAAATTATTGCTTTTTTTATAAAGAAAAATGTTAATAATTCTTTATTGCAGATTATATTGCTAATATCTTTACTGTTCACATAAATTTGCATCGGGGTGATTGAAAAAAATTTCAACCAACAATATTTGGGTACAACTCAGCTCTTAAAATCGTTTATACATTAGAAAAGTTATTGCTTTTTTATAAGAAAAATGTTAATAATTCTTTACTGCAGATTATATTCTTAATATCTTTACTGTTCGCATAAATTTGCATTGAGGTGATTGAAATTTTTTCCAACCAATAATATTTATGGAAAAAACTTTGCAAAAGTAGGATTAGTAAAATATACATTAGAAAAGTATATTTAAAAAAGTGTTGATATTTTTTTATAATAGTTGTTTCCAAAAATGTTATAGTACTTATATATAAAAAATCAACACATAACTTCCCTGATATATTTGTTATTATTTCATACTGTATTTTTCCCATGAGATTTTATACTCCTCTCATCGATTATTTTATTAGTCTAAAATAAATTATTATTTTATTGCATTATATTCTGAAAAGTTTACAATTACATCAAAATGTTGAAACACCAAAAATTGCAACTATCTACTAAAAATATCAACCTTCAATGGTTAAAATAGCCATCTAAGTGTGATAAGTAATTTAATATATGCATGCACTAAACAAATTTCCAACTTCTACTTTTATCTGGTAGAAAAAGGTACTTTGTCGGTACTCTAGTGAAAAATATCACTATACAGCATGGATACTTTGTTGGTTACTAAGAAGTAATTTGATTAGCTGAATTCAGACTCAAATGTGAGTTTGTATCTTTTACCATATTCTAGCATGCTTGCAAAGACATGCTATAAAAAATGCTAAACATGTTGTAACGACCCATAAATTTTGATTGGTTTTAAAAGTATATTTAACTAGAAATTTGTAAAATTTTAAACAATAAAATTTGAAATTTAAAAATTTATTATTTGGAATACGTCTATTTTAATATAGCAACTGGTAAATTTTCATCTGATAATATTGAAGTTTATTTTCCTGTGAAATTTCATTTCAAATCAAACCGGTTAATAACAGTGAATTTAAAAGTTTTCCGAAACCAAAATATGTCAACAGGAGAAAATTTATTCAGACCATTCTAAATCAGACTGCGAAATTCGTTTTTCCAAATTTGGACTTCTACGGCTCCATTTATCTTAATTCTGGCAAAATAGCAGCGTTTCCGGTACCGATTATCGACTTTTAAGCAGATGATCGTACCACTAATATCTGTATACCGTTCTGATCGTCTCGTCGTGCTGATCTCTATGATATATTCATTCATGAGTTTCGGAGTTCGGAACACGACGGAATCGGTGAACCGATCAGTCGTACCGATTCCACATTCGAAACTTTTGGTTTATTTTGCCTTTCCGGTTATCCACATGAACTCAAACGGTCATCAACTATTATTATTCAGCCTTGACCTTTTCTATTCCAACGTTTCATCAATTTTTCTGGTTGTTCTTTATATAATACAAGTGATGGCCACG
This sequence comes from Allium fistulosum, assembly GCA_030737815.1. Classification (NCBI taxonomy): domain Eukaryota; kingdom Viridiplantae; phylum Streptophyta; class Magnoliopsida; order Asparagales; family Amaryllidaceae; genus Allium; species Allium fistulosum. The sequence goes on from CM060904.1 coordinate 533,421,605, forward strand.
TTTCATTTTTGCCTGTTGATACTTTCTTCCTCCTCCTTTTATTTTGCTTCTCCAGATTCACATTTTTCTCCTTCTATCCTCATCTTTGCTTCCACGGTTCCCACACCAAGACCCATCGGCCTCGCCCACCTTTCTCCACCGTCCAAGCTTGCACTCCACCTCCTCACGCGAGCCACAAAGCCAAACGCCAGGGCTTCCATCGCCTCTACTCCCTTCGGAACTGCGGCCTCCATTTCCGATCACCATGAGCAGCCCACTCCTTCCATTCCTATGTCAATCTCACCCAACCGTCGATCCCATCCTCTCCGACCATACCCATGCCCAACGACCACCATCAGTGCCTTGATCTCCACCTCTAGCTTCGGCTGCCTGCTCCTCTTTTTCATTCTTGTTCCACCTTCTTTTACTTTCCAGGTATCCCTTGGCCTTTGAAAACTTTATACTCATTTAGCATGTCTGTTGGTTTTGTTCCACCAACTTATAAAAATTTACAAATGTTAGTCAAAAGTATGGCATAAAGTAAGTTTACATATATATGATTTAATAAACAACACCTTAAAGTATAAATTTTTGGATCTATATTAACGTGTGTATGCTACTGCAGTCTCTTCGATTCTATTTTTTTTTTTACGGTATTATATATATGTAAGTATTCGCCTTTGGTTATAAACATTTATTTGAGTATTGGTTTTTAAAATGCGATGCATATATATACTTTGATTTTTTAAGACGTGTTAAGGATTATGATATCAGTTTGTATATATAGGTTGCTGCACACGTGATAGTATATATTGGTTTGCAAGTTTGTTAAGTTGAATAAATCATATACTTATGGTTCCAAAGTTTGTGTAAAGCTGTTGTGTCTTATATATTTTATATGTAGCCTATATTATTATATGAGGTTGGTGAGTTGGTATACGTATTATATATTTATTGATATATATGTTATAAGACATTGAGTATATTTTTTTATATAAAACCGGTATACAAATTTAAGTATATGTATATCATTTTGGAAAATGTAATTTCTATGTTGTCGCACATATTTATAAGTTTTGTTTTTCTGTTAGCTATGAAATGTCAGTCTGCATATGAGGGCGTATGTTTACAATATGATGTTGAGAAGTTTGTACCCTATATTAACTAAATATATTTGTTGTTATATATATGGTCTGCTCATATAAGATGTTGCATTGATCACAAGTTGTTTATGTAATGAAGTAAATTATTATATGCAAAGGCTAAATGAGTTTTTACCAGGGCCGTACATATATGTTACAGTTTTGTCTATAGTGTATGGGATTTTAAATGTATATATAATTGATGTGTCAAACGTAATATATATAGTTGTTATTAAAATACTGTTTTAGTGAGTTGGTTCCATATATACTAGTTTACGTTGTTTTCTTTACATTCTGTATTTCAATTTTTTTGTTTACAGTAAAATGATGAGTCGGTATACATTTTGATCTAAGAATTTGCATATGTTTTATTTTATTCTTTGTAAGTCTATCATGTATAGTTAGTGGTCTGCATTTCTATTTTACTTTTGATTTTATAGATATTTTTGATTTTGAATATTTGAGGTTATAAATATATATATATATTGTGTGCTTTAAATGGAAATTGATTTTTACAAATAATGTATATATTTCTGTTCTATTAAGATGATTTTGATTATCTTCATCAACCCCATTTTGATTTGCTCCATCTATTCTTGTTATCAGCTTTGATCGTTGAATCCGTGCCGTTTTGCTTTGCTTCGATTCGTCATTCAAATTTCAGTGTGCGTATCCGTGTCATCTTCTATACTCTCTAGCCTCGGAAGGTGAGCAATCACTCACGATTAACGTTCTTTTATTATTTAAATTTGATTTCAATTGAAATAGCAATTGAAATATGCTGCTGTAGTTATTTACATTGTTATATATGCTATTATCTATAACTGTTCACCTGTGACATCTGACACCAGTATCTAGTATTATATGCATGTTATTACTATTATTTGTATCTGTTCACCTGTGACATCTGACATCCGTATCTGTTATTTATACTGATGATATATGCATGTTGTTATATTTTATTATTATCTGTTATCACTCTGCAAGTTCCCTGTTAGTATAAAATTCACTATGGGTTGAAATGATACATACCCGAACGGACTTTAGAATAGGAGAATTTCGTTATGGGTTGAAATGATAAACCCAAGCGATTTTCATTTGAATTGAAATTGGGATTACGGATCGAAATGATATCTACCCGTATATATTTAAATTTCGGATTGAAATGATAAATATCTGTATCACTTAACCATATGATAAATATATATATATACAAACACCGTTGGTCCATATATATAAATATTTTAAAAAAATGAATTCTATGGTTTTGGGAAGAAATATACGGGTTAAAATAAATGTTGATTCTTAAATTTTTATATATAAATGGTAATGATATATATATAGATTTAATTATAATATTAAATTTAATTAAGATGGATTTAATACATATAATATGGTTGAGTATTTAAAATATATTTCAAAATAGATTTTGGTAATAATTTGAATAAGTCAAGGTTGGGAAGATAATTTGAATTTAGTAAAGAATTTTATTTAATTATACCAATTTAAAACTTATTGAAATTGGGATTTAAGATATGATTTATAACTTGAGTTTGATTTAAATAAATTAATGAATATTTCTTGTTTAAATAAAGTTTAAGGAAATATCTAGTAAAATGTGATTTAAGGCTAGTAAATGATATTGAATCTATTAAGTGAATATTTCCTAATTAAATAATAATGGAGTTAAATCAAGAGCTATATGAAACTGTTAAATTTAACTTTGAAAATGTTGAATATTAAAGTTTTGAAATATATTGAAAATTTAAATGGTATATATAGAACTGGATTGAATTGATGAATTTAGATTGAATTAAATTGGAATTTGAAATTTGAGTTGATTTGAATCGATTTGCGAGACTTGAGAAAATATTAAATACTTTACTTTTTAAATCATTTAATATATATATATACTATTTTGGAAAATAGATATATTTGAAATGAAATGATATTTGGGTTGAAGTATAAATTAAATTGAAATGACCACGGTGTTACCGTGTATATTTCCACCTTGTAGATAGTTCTGAAGATCCTTAGAGGATGGTTATCCCAAACATCCTTTAAGTTACTTGTATTTCAATTTATGTTTCACTTGAGTTGGATTTATTTATATAAGAATGTTAATCCTGACTCGAGTGTTTTGTGTTTTGCTTTACGCTCGGGTCAGACTAAGTGATACAGCATTCGAGACTCACCTTTGGAGTTTGGAGCTTCGTTTGGAGATCCAACTTTTGATTCAGCTTCCAGCTTTCCAGTTGATTCGTTCACAGAAGTCATCTGTTTGGATTGGAGACTTCACTGTATTTGAGATATTCTGTTGTATTTTATTTCTAACTCTGATGTTTATATAGTAGCTTCATGAACTACTATTTTATCTATTCCGCTGCGTATTATTGTATTACTCTGTGTCTGTGATTCTGTGATTGATTTATTTACTGCATATGCTGAGTTTTGCCAAATTTAAATTAACAATTCGGTATTTTGAATTATTCAAGTCAGACATGTGTGGATTTATTGTCGATTTGAATGGTCCAAAATAGCGGGTCGTTACAGTTGGTATCAGAGCTTTGGCTCTAGACGAAACTTAGCATATATTGTAAATTTATTTACAGAATCACTTACGTTTGAGTTTAACCTCTTCCTTTTGACTCAATTTCCTTTGAACTTTGGAACGTTCCCTACGGTTTCAAAATTCATTCTTGTCTCTCTCTATTGGTATTCTTTTGATTCTGGAGTATCCCATAACTCCACTTCGAATGATCTCTATAAGAATAGGCGATCCCGCCGATCTTTGAATGTTTTGTAAAGGGATGAAACTCCTTTACAATTGGCATTGATTCACCGAAGATTTATATATCACTCGGTTTGGAATGTCGATTTACCTTAGATTTCCGCATCGATTATATTCTTGAAGTCACGGTTGACCCGGTTAAGGTCGCCCGCGATTTATATAAGTGTATCCATCTACTGTTTTGTAATTAATTATCTCATTTTCGTTCGAACTTATCTTCGAATCAGAATCCTAATTGATTAGAGTCCCTCTAATTTGAATGTCTATCTTTGTTTTGAAATCCATTCTTGAATCATCCTTTTGGAAAATCGGGTTTATTCGTATTTTGGAAATTGTTTTATATATCGAAATTTTATAAGTATGATTATATTCTATATATAAAAGTGAAATGTTTTCGATAAGGATTATATATACCTTTTAAAAATAAGAATTTGAATTTTTGAAAGGATTTGAAATTTTGAAGTTATATAAAAAATTGATTTATATAAAAATGATTTATAACTAAAGGATTTAAATTTGAAATTCGAGAATTGAACTCCGGTATTTTGAAATTTGTTTTAAGATTTTGAAATATAGAATAATATGATTTAAAAGTATTTTCCGAATAAGAAATGTTTCAAATGATTTTAATAAGTTTTAATGAGTTTCGAAGAAATTTCAAAAGAAGTTTGAGTAAATAGAAGTCCAGAACTCACTTATGTCGCTGGAAAATAATTTTGGTGATGAGTGCACGCATCATCGACATTGATTTTCGAGTTTCAGAGTGAGGGAAAGGCCACTTTAATAGCATGGCTATGCGAGTGATTTTGTGAAACCATTTTGATTTCAAAATTCCGAAGTAAGATTTGATATTCGAAAGATATATGTATATTTGAAATGATTTGAAGTAAGCCGGTGTTCGTTCCTCGAGTTTTGGATTTGATATAACGCTATCTATTAAAATTAATTTACTAATTTGAGCGATTTCCAACTCTTGAAATTGAAAATGATTTCTTCGACTATTTTGAAGGTTCGAGCACTTCCAAATCAAGGTTAACTTTTCAAAACTAAGAAATTTCGAAAAGTATATAAGTTTGGTGTGTATGTTTGAAGTATGTAGTAATATGATTTAAATAAGTGGAAACTGTTTTGTTAAGTAAATGAATAAGGAAATTTTAATTTTTCTAATATGAAATTTAGATTTTGAAATGTTTCGAAAAGAATTTGGTCTTCAAAATATTTTGAATAAAGTTTAGTTTAAATGTTTTAACTTAGTAACATCTTTATGAAACTATATATTTAACAAGTTGGAATAAATATATAAGTTGTACGTATGCTGTTTTATTCGCATAATTAATTTGATCCAGGTTTGAGTACACAAGTTCGAGGTGAATTACACCATTTCGTGTTAGGATTTTTCATTCGATTCTTGATGGCGAATATTTGATATGGATTTTGGGCTCGATTCCAGAATTCTCTATCATAGTATATGGCTATGCAAGAAGACTGATGACTTCTAGTCGAGAAACCATATCGAAATCCGCATTAGGGAAGTCGAATGGACAATACTAGTTCGAAAGTGAACTTGTGTGATCGAGCGAGCGATCAAATGTGATTTTGCGAAATAATGACGTATGTACATCTTATATTCTAATATCATTGATATATTTTGACGCTGAAATTGAAAGCTGTCATGTAGAATATCTTTGCTTACTAAAAGAAAATTTCCAATTTAAAATTACAAAGATATATAACCCATAAAAGCAAAGATATTCAAATCCCATATGGCTCTTCATACAGCGAGATTTATTTTGAAAAATTTGATCCTTATATAAGATGGACCTTACGTAAGTATAAGATGATTTTGAAAACATTTGATTTTGAAAATGAATTGGTTGACTTAAATTATATTGATTTGGAAATTTGGATTTATTTTCTAAATCTATTATTTTGGAAACTTTGAAACTAAAGATAATTAATTTGAGAAGAAATAATTTGGTGAAATTGGATATGATTTTGAAATTGAACTGATATTGAAACAAATTGAATTTTGAGAACCTTGTGTTACTAAATACTTGATTTGGGAGTTGTCAAACTTATATAAAATTGATTTGGATGAGTATGAAATTGATTCGAAAACTATAGATTTGAAAAGGTACTCAATTTGAAAGTGGAACCTTATATAATTGAAGTCTATATAAGTATGATTTGATATACTATTGATTTTGGAAAGTATTTGATTTGAAAATTTAATCTTATATATAATGGATTTTATATAAGTACGATACTTGAAAGTGATTTGAAAAGGTACTATATGATACATATTTTCGAAGTAAAGATATGGAAAGTGCCTTCTGCTTGATATCCGATTTGTGGCCACATCTTGGATTCATTCTATCGATATTATTCTCTCTGATTTTGGTTTTCCGGATATGATACTCGAGTGTCCTTTGAATTCCATGGCGTTACCCATGGTCTTATTTTTCTCTCGTGACTGCATAGCGCAACTGCCTGGCTGAGTCTTGCCTAGGGGCACGGATTGTTTCCTGGAGGATCCAGGCGTAACCATTGTGTATCCTGCAATCTGTGTAGGTCGCGAATAGTAGCGCAAATGCTTGGCTGAGTCTTGCCTGGGGGTACGGATTGTTTCCTGGGGGATCCAGGCGTAACCATTGTGTATCCTGCATTCTACTAGTCATCATGGCGTAACTCGCAGGGCTGAGAAAGCTTACGGATATGGATTGTTTCCTGGGGGAACCAGGCGTAACCATTGTGTATCTGCGAACCATGATCGGACAAAGGTTTGGTTTGGTTGATTTGTTTGGATTGTACTTTCCATATCTATGTTTAAAAAAGTTTTCCAGTATTTTCACTGGGTGTTGAAACAGGTCTACTAAGTACCTGGAGAATTCTAGTTTTGCGCCTGATCAACGCACTACCAGAGTACAGGAACGAGGATAAACTTGTTAAAACATCGAGTTATAAAAAGTATTTTATTATAAAAGTATTTCCAACAAAGAAATTCTATATTAATATTTGAAATTGAAATTCTTATGGTTTGAATTAATTATTCATGCCCGATACCATTCTTTTGAATCTACCTTATCTGCTCAGCTTTATTTATTCACCTATATTCTGCTTTTCCAAATCCTCCTTCTTCTCCTTGTTGACTATATCCTTTTTAAGTATTGTTTATTTATATACTATATGGTTTAATATATAAAAAAATAGTGTTATAAATAGAAATTTTAGTGTTATAAATATTTTAGAAGTTATAAATTAAATAAAACATTTTTAAAGTAAATGATTATTTGTTTATTAATAATATTTAAAGTATCTTGAGATAAAAAAATTAACAAATTTATGAATTATGGATTTAAATGTTTTAATAGCTTCTTTGTAAAAATAAGTAATAACGTAAATAATTGTTTTCAAATATTTTTCATATATTTATAGAGGTGTTATTTAAACATAATGGCATTTATAAAGGAAGCAAGAAATTTGCAAAAGGGTTTGAAAATATTAAAGTATTGAAGACAATTGAATTGCAAATGAAGTTTTCAAATTTAAGTAAAATTTATATAGTTTTAAATTAATTGTTTATCCTGGTCTTTCAATCTATTTTTCTTTCTGGTTGTTTCTATTCTCCTACCTCCTTCCTTTTCGGGGACGAAAAGTTTTGAGTGGGGGAGAATGTAACGACCCATAAATTTTGATTGGTTTTAAAAGTATATTTAACTAGAAATTTGTAAAATTTAAAACAATAAAATTTGAAATTTAAAAATTTATTATTTGGAATACGTCTATTTTAATATAGCAACTGGTAAATTTTCATCTGATAATATTGAAGTTTATTTTCCTGTGAAATTTCATTTCAAATCAAACCGGTTAATAACAGTGAATTTAAAAGTTTTCCGAAACCAAAATATGTCAACAGGAGAAAATTTATTCATACCATTCTAAATCAGACTGCGAAATTCGTTTTTCCAAATTTGGACTTCTACGGCTCCGTTTATCTTAATTCTGGCAAAATAGCAGCGTTTCCGGTACCGATTATCGACTTTTAAGCAGATGATCGTACCACTAATATCTGTATACCGTTCTGATCGTCTCGTCGTGCTGATCTCTATGATATATTCATTCATGAGTTTCGGAGTTCGGAACACGACGGAATCGGTGAACCGATCAGTCGTACCGGTTCCACATTCGAAACTTTTGGTTTATTTTGCCTTTCCGGTTATCCACATGAACTAAAACGGTCATCAACTATTATTATTCAGCCTTGACCTTTTCTATTCCAACGTTTCATCAATTTTTCTGGTTGTTCTTTATATAATACAAGTGATGGCCACGTTTCATTTTTGCCTGTTTTGCCTGTTGATATTTTCTTCCTCCTCCTTTTATTTTGCTTCTCCAGATTCACATTTTTCTCCTTCTATCCTCATCTTTGCTTCCACGGTTCCCACACCAAGACCCATCGGCCTCGCCCACCTTTCTCCACCGTCCAAGCTTGCACTCCACCTCCTCACGCGAGCCACAAAGCCAAACGCCAGGGCTTCCATCGCCTCTACTCCCTTCGGAACTGCGGCCTCCATTTCCGATCACCATGAGCAGCCCACTCCTTCCATTCCTATGTCAGTCTCACCCAACCGTCGATCCCATCCTCTCCGACCATACCCATGCCCAACGACCACCATCAGTGCCTTGATCTCCACCTCTAGCTTCGGCTGCCTGCTCCTCTTTTTCATTCTTGTTCCACCTTCTTTTACTTTCCAGGTATCCCTTGGCCTTTGAAAACTTTATACTCATTTAGCATGTCTGTTGGTTTTGTTCCACCAACTTATAAAAATTTACAAATGTTAGTCAAAAGTATGGCATAAAGCAAGTTTACATATATATGATTTAATAAACAACACCTTAAAGTATAAATTTTTGGATCTATATTAACGTGTGTATGCTACTGCAGTCTCTTCGATTTTATTTTATTTTACGGTATTATATATATGTAAGTATTCGCCTTTGGTTATAAACATTTATTTGAGTATTGGTTTTTAAAATGCGATGCATATATATACTTTGATTTTTTAAGACGTGTTAAGGATTATGATATCAGTTTGTATATATAGGTTGCTGCACACGTGATAGTATATATTGGTTTGCAAGTTTGTTAAGTTGAATAAATCATATACTTATGGTTCCAAAGTTTGTGTAAAGCTGTTGTGTCTTATATATTTTATATGTAGCCTATATTATTATATGAGGTTGGTGAGTTGGTATACGTATTATATATTTATTGATATATATGTTATAAGACATTGAGTATATTTTTTTATATAAAACCGGTATACAAATTTAAGTATATGTATATCATTTTGGAAAATGCAATTTCTATGTTGTCGCACATATTTATAAGTTTTGTTTTTCTGTTAGCTATGATATGTCAGTCTGCATATGAGGGCGTATGTTTACAATATGATGTTGAGAAGTTTATACCCTATATTAACTAAATATATTTGTTGTTATATATATGGTCTGCTCATATAAGATGTTGCATTGATCACAAGTTGTTTATGTAATGAAGTAAATTATTATATGCAAAGGCTAAATGAGTTTTTACCAGGGCCGTACATATATGTTACAGTTTTGTCTATAGTGTATGGGATTTTAAATGTATATATAATTGATGTGTCAAACGTAATATATATAGTTGTTATTAAAATACTGTTTTAGTGAGTTGGTTCTATATATACTAGTTTACGTTGTTTTCTTTACATTCTGTATTTCAATTTTTTTTGTTTACAGTAAAATGATGAGTCGGTATACATTTTGATCTAAGAATTTGCATATGTTTTATTTTATTCTTTGTAAGTCTATCATGTATAGTTAGTGGTCTGCATTTCTATTTTACTTTTGATTTTATAGATATTTTTGATTTTGAATATTTGAGGTTATAAATATATATATATATATTGTGTGCTTTAAATGGAAATTTATTTTTACAAATAATGTATATATTTCTGTTCTATTAAGATGATTTTGATTATCTTCATCAACCCCATTTTGATTTGCTCCATCTATTCTTGTTATCAGCTTTGATCGTTGAATCCGTGCCGTTTTGCTTTGCTTCGATTCGTCATTCAAATTTCAGTGTGCGTATCCGTGTCATCTTCTATACTCTCTAGCCTCGGAAGGTGAGCAATCACTCACGATTAACGTTCTTTTATTATTTAAATTTGATTTCAATTGAAATAGCAATTGAAATATGCTGCTGTAGTTATTTACATTGTTATATATGCTATTATCTATAACTGTTCACCTGTGACATCTGACACCAGTATCTAGTATTATATGCATGTTATTACTATTATTTGTATCTGTTCACCTGTGACATCTGACACCCGTATCTGTTATTTATACTGATGATATATGCCCGTTGTTATATTTTATTATTATCTGTTATCACTCTGCAAGTTCCCTGTTAGTATAAAATTCACTATGGGTTGAAATGATACATATCCGAACGGACTTTAGAATAGGAGAATTTCGTTATGGGTTGAAATGATAAACCCAAGCGATTTTCATTTGAATTGAAATTGGGATTACGGGTCGAAATGATATCTACCTGTATATATTTAAATTTCGGATTGAAATGATAAATATCTGTATCACTTAACCATATGATAAATATATATATACAGACACCGTTGGTCCATATATATAAATATTTTAAAAAAATGAATTCTATGGTTTTGGGAAGAAATATACGGGTTAAAATAAATGTTGATTCTTAAATTTTTATATATAAATGGTAATGATATATATATAGATTTAATTATAATATTAAATTTAATTAAGATGGATTTAATACATATAATATGGTTGAGTATTTAAAATATATTTCAAAATAGATTTTGGTAATAATTTGAATAAGTCAAGGTTGGGAAGATAATTTGAATTTAGTAAAGAATTTTATTTAATTAAACCAATTTAAAACTTATTGAAATTGGGATTTAAGATATGATTTATAACTTGAGTTTGATTTAAATAGATTAATGAATATTTCTTGTTTAAATAAAGTTTAAGGAAATATCTAGTAAAATGTGATTTAAGGCTAGTAAATGATATTGAATCTATTAAGTGAATATTTCCTAATTAAATAATAATGAAGTTAAATCAAGAGCTATATGAAACTGTTAAATTTAACTTTGAAAATGTTGAATATTAAAGTTTTGAAATATATTGAAAATTTAAATGGTATATATAGAACTGGATTGAATTGATGAATTTAGATTGAATAAATTGGAATTTGAAATTTGAGTTGATTTGAATCGATTTGCGAGACTTGAGAAAATATTAAATACTTTACTTTTTAAATCATTTAATATATATATACTATTTTGGAAAATAGATATATTTGAAATGAAATGATATTTGGGTTGAAGTATAAATTAAATTGAAATGACCACGGTGTTACAGTGTATATTTCCACCTTGTAGATAGTTCTGAAGATCCTTAGAGGATGGTTATCCCAAACATCCTTTTAAGTTACTTGTATTTCAATTTATGTTTCACTTGAGTTGGATTTATTTATATAAGAATGTTAATCCTGACTCGAGTGTTTTGTGTTTTGCTTTACGCTCGGGTCAGACTGAGTGATACAGCATTCGAGACTCACCTTTGGAGTTTGGAGCTTCGTTTGGAGATCCAACTTTTGATTCAGCTTCCAGCTTTCCAGTTGATTCGTTCACAGAAGTCATCTGTTTGGATTGGAGACTTTACTGTATTTGAGATATTCTGTTGTATTTTATTTCTAACTCTGATGTTTATATAGTAGCTTCATGAACTACTATTTTATCTATTCCGCTGCGTATTATTGTATTACTCTGTGTCTGTGATTCTGTGATTGATTTATTTACTGCATATGCTGAGTTTTGCCAAATTTAAATTAACAATTCGGTATTTTGAATTATTCAAGTCAGACATGTGTGGATTTATTGTCGATTTGAATGGTCCAAAATAGCGGGTCGTTACACATGTTCACATGTGTAAGAAAACTGTGACCAATAAATGGTCCGGACGACATTATGATGCTAGAAATTTTGAAATTACTAGTTCTACTGCACCCAAAGTGGGTAGCACATAAAATTAAATTAATGTAAATATAAAATATTTACTTTTGAGAACTATGGTATTTTTCTAGCAAAGCAATTAAACGGGTATCTCGTGAACGATCATCCAAGACCTGCATAGAGAAATAGGTGGTCAGGAACAATGTGGGTGTTAATAAATTGTTTGTATGATACTATGAAGCATCAGATACTCTGGGATTGTTTTTGGTATATATTTTGGAGTAAAATTGATGTTTACCTCAATTATCTGCATCACATCATGATTAGCTGCTAGATCCTGGGATCCCACAACCACCTAACATCATAAGTTAATCATGTATCAAGTTACGACAAAATTAAAGTAAAATAAATAAATAAACCTTAAACATCAAAGAAGAAACCTTAACAGGGTCTGGTCTCATGAATTCTTGGGCTAATTGATGAACAGCAAAAGGCCATGTGGCACTGAACATAACCATTTGACGAACTGCAAATATAAAGAGATGTAAGATTAATGAAATTCTACAAGACTTTATTCGAGACAGAAAACTAAACTATGAAACGTTAGTAGCACATCTGAGTTGAAATCAACTTTAAAGTTGCAAATATGTCAAGTTCTTGAAATTCTCAAAAACCTACTGCAACCTTGTGTGGTTGGTTCCCTTCGTCGAGTAATATCAGTTGTATTTGTCAAACACAAAAATAACTTCATGATAGTTAAGAACAAATTAGATTATCCTAAGTAGATAAGAGAAAGTTTCAAACGAGTAAAGTTCCACAGAACTTGGCCTCCGTAAAGCTATACTAAGTTTTCCCCTCTTTGTCCTTTTTTTTCTTTTTTTCGAAATTAGATACTTAAGTGGTACTACATAGTAGTACCATATGTCTTTGGTAGTATACGGTGGACTATATGTCTATATATGTCATGCGGTTCAAATCACGCTATGCAGGCTTCAAACACGTGACCTCTCGAACCAAAGTCATAGCATCTAACCACTAGGACAGTCGTGGTGGACACACATTGCCATTTATCTCTACTAATAATATAGGAAATTGATTGTATATGATTGACAGGTGTGTCGCCGTTTCAACCATAATCAAGGTTATGTAAATACCCTTTGACGTCTCTACAACCCGTGCATGGAAGTAAATATCATGTGTGTGTTAGTTTAATGTGATTATACTTCAGCTGGCCACATTTCTAATTTGCTCATTCACCAGCTCTACTCCTTCAACCAGAAGAGAAGAACATATAATGCATAATTTATACCAGAATTTTTTACACTATGGTATAATTCACGTGTTGTGGTAGTCATAAGATAAATTTTGGGAAACTATTGTCGTTCATGGTGTAAAGCGTTTACAAATTATGGAGCATAGACAATCAGAATGGCATCTTTCCAGGCTTTAGATATTGTGTTCCTAGGACTCTCAGTAGATCATTTGAATTGGATATTTCTACCATCAACACAGATAATGAATATGCTATTTTAGGATTCAAAATTCCAGTATACAAATTCAAAATTTTACACCATGTACAACGAAAATTGAATTACACAACAGAAAAGGACTAAAAATTGTTAATTTCCACACAGGGGGCCAAATCAATTCTCAATCATTCAAGAGGAAGAAAGTGCAAATCGAAGAAAAATGTACTTTGCATTTATTGTATACACATTTACAAATCCATAATGAATCAGGTCCAAAACCAATTCATAATGTTCAACACACATACCAATTTATACATTTGGCAAATATGATTCATTGAGTACAATATCATATTCAAATTCAAAAAAAATATGCCATTGATATACAGGTATCAGTGCATTTATTAATAATAGATGCACGTAGTGTGTACATGTACGCTAGTAATAAATAATATACTCTCTTTAGAAAAATTATGAAGATCATACGTGCTCTGCACACTACTAAATGTTCAACACACATACCAATTTATACATTTGGCAAATATGATTCATTGAGTACAATATCATATTCAAATTCAAAAAAAATATGCCATTGATATACAGGTATCAGTGCATTTATTAATAATAGATGCACGTAGTGTGTACATGTACGCTAGTAATAAATAATATACTCTCTTTAGAAAAATTATGAAGATCATACGTGCTCTGCACACTACTAAATGTGCTTTTGTACGATAGCCATATTACTTTTCAAAAAGTTGTTTTTAGTGCTCGAATTTCAGATAATTGACTCATAAAGGTGTTAAATAAGATCATAGTGAACAATTAGTAGGTCCCTCAAGCATGTGAGGTTTCAATTAAGGCCCAGGAGGGGGTTCATCCCCTCACATTGGTAATAAGATATTATAATGCTAGACTAATAATTATATTAACATTGTAATATTATTCTACTTAATTTTCCACACAACAATGAGATGTTCTCCGAAAGAGTTTTGTTATCATGGGTCTTAAAGAATACAATAAAAAGAATCAACAAATAGCTTTGAATATCTAAAAGACGTTAACATGTATCATTTTTGTCCTTGTGACCTAAAGAAGAAAAATAAGCCAGACGTGTACTTTTGACATATCCTTTTGGGGATAAGCTAAGAGATTCTTTAAAATGAAAACATTGTAAACAAATATATAATCTATAATAAATCATAATGAATCATTTGTAATATTATCATCGCAATATTGAGCAACGAGCCTTCCAAAAAAGTGCAATAAACTTTTTGAAAATTGTGGCCTAATAGTCATATTTAAATGAATCTCTGTGTTAATTTTTTTTAAATAAAAAGGCACTACAACTAGATTTTAGGCTATTGATTTTAACCCCCCGCTGAAGAAAAAATAATTCATGAATCCACAACCGTCCTCAAGGATGTAAATGTGTTGCTCTCCAGCCTTGCATCAAAAGTGGTAACTAAGGGTACTAGGGCTACTGAAAAGGAAAACATATAACATTTTTAAGTTCATAACAATACTTTGTTTACAGGAAAAACATATATTATATAGAGATGACGGTCCTTATTTTGTGTAACTGGGGGTACTGAAAAGAAAATATTTTGTCATGTAATTTTTCATACAAAAATTTGTAAATTATTAAGCTGGTTAAATCATTCATTCAAGTGACTTTCAGATTTTTCATGTAAAAGTTCGTTAACTATTAAAGCAGAACGCATAATGGATGCTTGTAAATGGTTATTGCCACAAACCTGAAGACGTTTGTTTTAATATTGAGCGAACTTCAGGTTCAAACCCCATGTCAAGCATTCGATCTGCTTCATCAAGAACCTGTGACAATGTTTAACTAATCAGTAAATAGCAATAAAATCAAGCCCTGTGAATAGCAATAAGCAAAAAAGGACAACGCGTTGACAATAAGCTGAATGATCTTTATACCAGAGGCATGATTCAAATTACAATGGAAATCTCACATGCTTCAAAAATGCATGTCTTCAGATCTATGTTATATTAAGTGAAAGGCAAGGAAGGCTTCAACAACAACAACAACTAAGTCATATTCTCAAACAAGTTGGGGTCGGCTGGAGATGGAACCCAAAACGAAATGAAAAAATCAATTTAAAAGTTATAATGACAATAACAATAATAAAATAAAATCAAATAAGCCAATTAATAATAATAACTAAGTAAAATAAAATAAAATAAAAATATGTATGTGTATATATATATAAGAGGAATGATAATAATAATAATAATACTAATAGCGATAATGATACTAATAGTAATATTGGTCAAAGGCCAAACCTACGTCTTAGGCTCGTGTTCCCTAGTCCTATAATCTAAAACTTATAAAACTCAACGCTCGGTTCTGTTACGTGAATCGCTAACTTTCATTCGCTCTGATCCGTCACCAGCTCTTCGGATATACCACAATCCTTCAAATCTTTTTTTACTACTTCCTCCCATGTCAACCTTGGTCGACTTCTACCTCTCTTTGAGCATTCAACACGGCCTATAATTCCAACACGTACATGTGCATCGGACGGCCTTCGTTGAAGATGTCCAAACCATCTTAAGCGATGTTGAATTAGCTTCTTGTATGATCGCATCTCCATCGTAGCATACGCATCTCTGCTACGCTTATCTTTCGGACTTGTTGGCTTTTAATAGACCAACATTCTGCACCATACAACATCGCAAGTCTGATTGCCGTTTTGGAGAACTTTCCTTTAAACTTTTGTGGGACCTTCCTGTCACAGAGAATCTCAAACGCTTGTCGCCATTTCACTCATCCCGCTCGAATTCTAAAACTAACATCTTCATCAATCTCACCATTATACTGCAACATTGATCCTAGATATCGAAATGATTCCTTTTTGGGAACTATTTGTCCGGCCAGAGTGATATCTCCATCCTCCGATCTGACACCGCTGAGCCCACACTTCATATATTTTGTTTTAGTTCTGCTAAGCCTAAATCCCTTTGATTCTAAAGTCTGTTTCCACAACTTCAGTTGTCTATCAACATCAATCATACTTTCATCAATTAGCACAACATCATCGCAAATAGCATACACCAAGGAATCTCACCTTGTATACCCTTCGTAACCTCATCCATCACTAGAGCAAAAATGTAGGGACTCAAAGCTGACTCTTGATGTAATCCTATGTTGATGGGAAAGTCATTGGTTTCACTATCGCATGCTCTGACACTAGCCATAACATCATCGTACATATCCTTGATAAGTGTAATGTACTTTGTTGTGACTCTCTTCTTTTCCAGGGCACACCGTATCACCTTTCGCGGTACATTGTCATAAGCTTTCTCCAAATCAGTAAATATCATGTGTGGATCTTTCTTTTGCTCTCTAAACTTCTCCATAAGTTGTCTTATCAAGAAAATCGCCTCTGTGGTCGACCTCCCAGGCATGAAGCCAAATTGGTTTTTTGAAACATTTATCATTCTTCTTAGTCTATGCTCAATGACTCTCCCTCAAAGCTTCATTGTATGACTCATAAGCTTAATTCCTCTGTAGTTTGTGCAACTTTAGATATCTCCTTTATTCTTAAAAATTGGAACTAGTATGCTTCTTCTCCACTCATCTGGCATCTTGTTTGATTTGAAAATATTATTAAACAACTTAGTTAGTCAGGTTATCCCTGCATCTTCAAGGCATCTCCACACCTCAATAGGGATGTCAGCAGATCCCAATGCCTTGTCTGCTTTCATCCGTTTTAGTGCCTCATTTACCTCGGATTCTTGAATTCTTCGAACAAAATGTCTACATGTGTCATCAGAAGGGTCGTCTATCTCGATCGTAGTGCTATCACCTTCTTCATTAAATAGCTTGTCGAAATAATATCTCCATCTATTTTTTATCTCCTCGTCCTTCACCAAAAGTCTATTATTGTTATCTTTGATGCATTTAACTTGGTTGAAGTCTCTTGTCTTCCTCTCGCGGAGCTTAACTATCCTATAAACGTTTTTTTCACCCTCTTCGTATTTAGGTTATGATATAGATCTTTATACGCCCGACCTCTTGCTTCACTCCCCGCTCTCTTTGCGTTCTTCTTTACCACTTTGTATTTTTGCATGTTGTCCTCGCTCCTGTGATGATGTAAGCACTTGTAGCATTCCTTATCTTTGATAGCATTTTGCACATCACTGTTCCATCACTAAGAATCTTTAGGTTCGCGTTTATTTCCTTTCGCTATCCCAAACACCTCGGTAGCCACTTTCCAAATGCGTCTTGTCATCTCATCCCACATGTGATTTGCTACTCCTTCCATATTTCATGCCTCTTCTACCATCACTCTATCCTTAAACACCCGTGAGGCGTCTCCTTTGAGCTTCCACCATTTCGTCCGACTAGTCTTGGCTCATTTACCATGTTGAACACGTATTCGAAGACGAAACTCGAATAACAAAAGCTGATATTGTGAGACGACACATTCTTCAGGTATGACTTTGCAATCTACGCAAGCTCGTTTGTCGTCTCTTCTAGTAAGGACAAAGTCAATATGGCTAAAGTGTTGGCCACTACTAAAAGTAATTAAGTGTGATTGTCTCTTCCTAAAGAAGGTATTAGCTATCATGAGGTCATAAGCAATAGCAAAGTTCAATATTTCTTCTCCTTCTTGGTTCATATCGTCATATCCAAAACCACCATGCACTCTCTCAAACCCCCCACTAGTTGTACCAACATGGTCATTGAAATCTCCTCCTATGAAAAGTTTTCCGCTACTAGGCACATCTCTAACCATGACATCTAGCTCTTTCCAGAAATTCATCTTAACGGCTTCACTTAGACCTACTTGTGGGGCATAAGCACTAATGACGTTCAGAATCATATCACCCACTATCAGCTTAACTAGGATGATCATGTCCCCTTGTCTCCTAACGTCGACCACTCCGTTTCTAAGGTTCTTGTCAATTAAGATATCTACCCCGTTCTTGTTACGCTCTTTTCCCGTGTACCATAACTTGAAGCATGTGTTCTCCACCTCCTTCGCCTTTTGGCCCGTCCATTTGGTCTCCTGAACACATAAGATATTTACACGTCTTCTAGTCATAGTATCAACTATGAACCATCTCTCTTAGCTTTCATGTTAATGATCCTACATTCCAACTACCTAACCAAATCCTACTTTCATCGACTAGCTTCCTTGCCCTCGCACCCGCCGAAAGGCAAGGAAGGCTTAAGCAGTAAAAATTGTATCTACCTTATGGTATAGTATCTTCTATTAGAATACTTTTACAACACAATATAAAGGTAATATGCATGCTTATTTTTTTCAGATTTTAAAAACGATAAGAAGAACATGAAAAAAACTACTGGATTCTCGCATTGATGATAAAAATAATGATAGTTTCCCCCAAATCTAATGCACACATATCGTACATATGATATTCAAAGTCAAAACTGGAAAAAAAAATTACAGTTGTCATCGCTTAAGTGTTCCAAACAAGTAAGGCGAGGTGCTAATAAGCGATGCTTTGTGTATTCTGTTTTACGCATATTAATTGTTAAGTAGTAAATTTTCGCTTAAGCACAAAAGATTATTAGCTTCAAACACTAAAAAATTTAACAAAAGTCGATAACCTATAATGATAACATGAATGCATCCTAATCAATAATTTAACAAATGTACCTGATTCCATAACGTATGAAAATATGTTGTCATTATCAAGGTAGGATGAAATTTTGGAATTCAGGGGAAAACATGTATTGCTTGGAATTAGGTATAACTAAATAATGCAAGTACTAATTAGAAAAAAACGTACACAAGTATTAACAAAATAGTATGTACCGGTCTATACATGTACTGCTATACATGAATTTCAATTATTTTCCAACGAACATATATATTTAAGCAACTGCACGCAGTAACATAGCTTCCTATGAATTAACTGTACCAGTTAATAATGTAGTTACTTATCTGCACTACTATACATGATCATATCGTGGTATAACGTTCACCTCTTTTCCTTTTATCAAAAGGGAAAATGGAAATGCTTGCTCTGTTTATTAATAAAAATGGATCCACATCATCACTAATAATATATGATATAAAAGGTATAATTCTCATTAGATTGGTCGTAATTACATTAATAATAGAACTGTATTATTATATTAATACAAGAATCAATTAAAGTAATATTTATAATACGAATGTTTATAAGGTGATGTACTTATTATTACATTATAATAATTATAACAAAAACATCTTTGTTAATAGTCGGAATAGAACATAATTTTTTGGTTTGACAATGAATTTCCCAAAATACTCATACAACATATAGATGATGATATCGCGAGTTTGAATCCAGGTGACATCAAAAATTAAGATCATGCGTTTGAATCCCAACAATGATAATATTTTACATTTATTCTTTTTTGTGTACCATTCTTTAAATGTTTTTCATTCTCAATATTAATAAATCGTTATTCGTTTCTCCTTTACTTCAGATTTAAGCCAAGGTCGCATTTTATTTTGATTTTTTTATATGGTTTTAGCTTACTTAGTGAGAAAAAACTATTTAATATGTGAAAATTACAGGTATTTCATCTAGCCATAAGTGTCATCATTTTTTAAGTACAAGTGAATGACAACCATGTTCGAGTCCGGAAACAGCCTCTTCGCAATGCGAGGGAAAGGCTGCGTACATTATCGACTTCCACAGAGCCTGCTATCGTGCAGGAGCCTCGTGCACTGGGTTCCACAAAAAAAGTGTACGACAACCAGATTTCTCCTTATACTTAAAAGTTATTTGAAATAATATTACAATTGAAAATCAAAATCATATATGTATTCATTTATCGTTTTACTTTTTTTTTTTTGAACTAGAATACAATATATTGAAATAGTTAATAGTTGTATTTTTTTAGATTAAAAAACGTTACCAAACTGAAAATAACCAGTACATCATGCAAAGTTCGATAATTTCAAATAAATAATTATTTTGTTCAAAAATACTATTTTACACAACTAATAAAATCATAACCTATTGGAAAACCTCTAGTTTTACTTCAATAAACAATGATTGAAACTAAATCTAATAAAAAACAAAATTCTTGAGCTTAATTGTTTGACTAATGTTGTGAGGCAAATCAAAATATTATTTAAGCATGTGTGTCAAGATCGCACAAATAAGAAGAGGTTGTTAAGACAAATATTTAATATGTTTTGAACCACCATATTATGTTTAAATTAAACTTCTCTATAGGTTTATACATATTGAACCGATGTTATTGTGTCGGCAAATGCCATTTAAGTTATTAAATTTTACATTGTTTTGTTCTTGTCATTCATACGGGGAGCATTTTGTCGTTTGTATTGTTATGTCTTTCATACATAGACCAGACACCAACTATGTATTAATTTTGCCTTTTATGCACAAAGCACATACCGAATTTATCCATTTTGTTTCACACATATAGAACTTGCACTCTATGCACTAATTATTTTGTCTTATACATGCAGAGCGTATACAGTATACCATTAGATCTCGTAAACATGAATAAAAATACATACCATTATCACAGCCACCCCATATAACAGCCCAAGCCCACAAATCCAAACTATTTTATTACTCTTATTGACATTATCCTAATTCATTTAGGGGAGCCGCCACGGTAGATCAAATACAAATCATCCAAACAAGGCGATCTTTTGACTTTTCACCTAATTTACCTTTTTTACTTCGAGTAATCATTGACTATAACAAAATTGGGGTTTTTCACTTCAACTGAGAAAGATTTAAACAATTAGAGCTTTTTCAGGTGTTTTACTTTATTTTTTGTTAATTTTATATTGAAACTGTATAATGTTTGATTTTTCTTCTGTGATTTCGATTCTTGGAAGCCAAGATTATGTTTTAGTTGATTTCAATGGCAAAAATATAAATTTTAACCATATCCCGTTACTCTCTTCTGAAACCAGATTTTTAGCTTGATTCATTCTGCCTCCAACTCGAACCGAACTGAGATGGTTGAAATCTCGAGGTTTTGAACGGAACGTCAAACCTTGTTAATGAGTGTGTACATAGAAATTCAAGAGAAATTACTTATTTACGATGAAAAATAGATGCATTCATAACAAAAAAAAAGTTTTAAGATACTCATATACTAATTTTTGGAGATAAACAAGTCGTGCAAATGCATTTCTCTTGCATAATCATAAGAAAGATGAATTACAAACTTATCTCATGGAACATGAAAATGCATAGAAATGGAACTGAGACATTCACTACACAGGCATGTCATGTAAGGCCAAATTAAATGTAGAGAGACGAGAAATAACATTCAACTCACCACAAAAGACACATCCTTCAAACAACAGAAACCAGATTCGATAAGATCCTTCATCCTTCCAGGTGTTCCAATAACTATGTCCTGTAAAAAAGTAAATGAAAGCAAATAAACCTTATCCAATTGGTATACAGAAAGTTGATTTTATGCATATAGATAGATATATATATTTCTACCATAAGAATATGATCTAATGCAGATGGTTTCAGATAGAGGAAAGAACCAACTGTCCTATTATACCGCTTATGAAAATTTGAAGTGCATTTTTATTTTGATATCGGCAGTTGGGGGTACTTAAAAAAATCACATGTGGACAGCAAAATAACCCATATAGACATGAAAGAACTCGTATGTAAACAGCACGAGAACAGATACTGATTATATGACAGTAAAGAATAAGTAAATTTTCTTCTCTTTTATTCTCTAATTATATTTTTATCAACTCCTTCGTATCTTCAAAATTCTTATTCATTTCCCTATTTCTCTCATCAAAATTCTTGCTTAAATTCTACACATCTTCAAAATTCTCATCCACCCCCTTTAATACAATTATCAATAATTTTACCTAAATACTTCCCATATTCAAAATTACCATCCACTCCGATAAGTCTTTCAATTTCAGACCTATTGTACCTCAAAAAAGTTATTAAACATCAATAACAAATACAAAATTTATCTAAATATGTATGACAACAAAATTTAACAAATCCCAATTTCTAGTTAACTAAATAAACATTCATGACCAAATTATTAATAGGACTACAGCACGAAATTTTCATTGACAATGAGAAAAGAAGTTCCATTGCTATCTTACAACTCCTGATCTCAGAGCAGATATTTGTGGCTCTTTCTTCGTTCCACCATATAAACAAACTGATTTTACGCCACAAGAAGATCCAGCATCAGATATGACATCAAAAATCTGCTCAAATAAAATTTTATAACATGAATTTTATTATATAAATCAATCATGATGAAATGTGCATATATGGGCCAAGAATGGGGAAAAAAAAGATGAGCACTGGCAATATTACAAGTTTACTGCATCAAAACCGACAGAATATTGATTACAGATCATATCAAATATCCAGAACATAACATCATAATGCAATATAAACATATAACCGTTTGCATCTCCACAACCGTAAGCATAGAAATTAGAAGTGTAGGCATTATGACCTAAGACCAATATCAAAAGCACACTCTACACTTATCATATGCAATTCCACTGTCCTCGGAGATACGTAACAAACAACACCGAACCATATACTTATCAACGCGATCATAGAAAGGTGAAAATTAGATTTTAATTTGTAGGGGAATTAATATCCATCAGCCTGCCTACAGCAGCTAGTGCGCCAAAAAATAAAAATAACAACAACATCATTTGAGAGGTAAATATAATCATTTTAGCCACCCAACCATGAATCCTAACATGAAAATCAATCGGATGACAGTTTTCAAAGCCATATGATACTTCATGCAAGATGTTATAGCAATGACTTCGAATTTTAAAATTATTGAATATTGAGCTACTTACAATAGGTTTTAATTTGATGTGGAAATAAAGGAATTTGTCTAGGCAAGCTACTATGCATAAGAGTTAAAAGGATAGAAGATAAGGTTAGAAAGGAATTCAAGCCTAGCTAAAATGGTATGCCCATTGATGGTTCTTCTTAATTTTAATTTCGGAGCCCTTTTTCTGGGTAAAAACCCAACACCCAAACTCATAAAAAAGTTACCACAATGACTATGATCAACAGGAAGTAGTTGACTGATATGGGATGATCGCAACAATTATGCAAAACAAGTGGTGGCATTCCTGGTCATTAAAATATGGCAGGAATTATCAACATTGTACAGGCATGTGGGGAATTACAATAATAAGCATGAATGCAAATAAGATTTCATCTTTTCTTCCAACTAATAATAACGATAATTATACATGTACATCTGTGATCTGTGATAACAAAACTTGGATGGCAAAAATGATTAAATACGAATATAAATGTTTGCAAATTAATTAAATGTAACAGTAATATAGTCACAATTTGTGAAGTTTAGTGCTTACATGAGGATATATACACCAGCCTTTTCATTTAAACAACGTTAAGGGCATTGAGAAACAAAAGCAGATGCTTTGATCTATCGGGGGTGGCTAAGTTGGTTAAAGTATCTACAGTGTTTCCGGATTTACAAATGGTAACAAAAAATGTGTCCAGTAGGATACTAGGAATTATGAATTCCAATGGATAAGCAAGTTATAAGCAATGCGGCCATGTGGATGCGGCACAGACTTCCACCCCCACGCTAGTGCTGTAGGTGAATACAAGTTACAACCAATGCTTGGATGGCACGCATTCATGTAACTATGCCAATGAGGATAATCAAGCTATTTTGGTGGTAATCTCACACAAACACACACACACACAGATAGATGGATGGATAGACGCGCAAACACACACACACACACACTTCTAACAATATTAAGATATTCCAAAAAAATAAAAATAAAATAAAATGAAGATTGCATCTTGGCTGGGACATGGCATAGAAATAACTAAATTGGATACAGTATCTACCTTGTTTGTGAGTCTGGATTGTTATGTTACAATAACACAATCTTACCTTTTAATAGAAACATAAAAATATAAGAAATGAAAGCAATGTTATATGTTTTTACGTGAACTAATAAAATCTTCCTAGGTTTCTCATTACTCAGGTGCTCGACCACTTGACTTGACGCCTAGGAAACCACCCAAACTGACGATCCACCTAGAACCTTTCAAAGTTTTGGTTCTTGGTTATCATATTGAAATATCAAACACTAGATTCTTTTTTAGAAACATAAACTATGGCAGGTTATTGGTAGTCCAACATCCAGTAAATTTGAGCATAATTAGTGAGCTAAAATGGCTAGACACCATACTTGTTGGGCAAGCTCTCTTGTAGGTGAGAGGACAAGACAACGTGGAACTGCTTTTTTTGCTGCTTTCTTGTTATCTTTCTCCAAGATGTGTTTGAGTGCAGGAACACCAAAAGCTAGTGTCTTGCCTGTAAAAAGTTAAAACATACAACCATTAATAGAAAATATTTGAAGAAAAATACTTCACTGTCATTTATAATTGATATCATCTCAACAGGCATATATCTGGAACATGCCAAATTATTTTAGTAACAGTTATTGTTACTCAAATAAGGTTTGATAGCTCCTTACTTTGGGCAGGTTTTCAGAGAAAAATGAGTAACAACAATTAACTGATTATGAATGATAAAAAGAGAAGCAAAAGGTTGTAAACATCTCTTACGCCCATGATTTGACTAGCAAAGATTAAGCACAAAACTACTAGCACATTATGAACCTGAATACATGCTTCTAAACTTAATAAGAATTAGTACAACACATTTAAGGTTATCAGAAATAACCAGTTAAATGTATATTGCTTTAATGGAAATAATTGAGCTAATATGCAACAACAAACCAAAAAATAATAGCATAAATATCGTACCTGATCCAGTAGCAGCGATCCCTATCAAATCCCTGCCACCTAACAAAAACGGCCAGGTGTTCGCCTGAATTGGAGATGGCTTACTAAAATTCTTACAGCAGTTAAGAATTTTATCTGAAAGCCCGGAATCCTTGAAATCTTCGAACTTCTTATACTTCGAATTGGCAGTGTCATCTCCAGTCACTGCTACTCCTTCAACAGCTCCTTCTATTCCATTGCTGACTTCCTCTTTCAAAAACTTACTTTTCTTCGTCAAATTTTCAGTAACTTCGTTGTTTTTCGGGGAAGATTTTCGTTTTAGGGTTTCTGGAGTCTCGGGCTGCTTGGATTTTTTGTGCTTCTTTTTTGATTTATCCTTTTTGCTGATTTGAGGGGATGCCGTGTCTTCTGCTTCGTTGTTAAAAGCTGTGGTTTCAGATAATTTTTTGCTGCCCATTTTGAAGTGGCGAAGCAGAGACGGTGCGGAGGAGAAGAAATGATGGGGTCGAGGGTTTTTAAATGAGTTGGAAAAACCCTAAACTGTAAGCGCTTCACACAAACGCGATTTATAGTTTCAGACAGGAAGCTTTGACCCCGGAAATCATACGCAAAAAGCCCGTAGCTCCGCAAAGTCATTGTACGAATCACTTCACTTTTTATATTTTTCTTTTTTTTTCCAAATACTCTTTCATTCTAAAACTTATTTGTTTTGCATCACTTACTTTTAAAAAATATTTTATGCATCCTTTCTTTTTATAATTCTTTCACTTTTGCGTCTCTCGTTTTTTAAATATAAGACCGACTGTCAAAGCGTGTATTGTATGCGGTTATAAATTATGAAAAATGATAACATGGACTAATGTTAAGGTTGGTAAAATTACCCAAGTACACTTGACTTACATCTATTTTTTCTGAAAATAAGGATGCATTTTATTAAAGGAAATTGAAAGGGACCTAAAAATTAATTTTTATAATTATAACGATTAATGCCAAAATCATTAATATTGTAAATATATGGTATTAATACTTCAAATATTGTTAAAAATAAAATTTTATTATGCAATTTATGATATGATATATCAATTCTAAATTTATTATCTTTTACGTATAAAAATTTTGTTGAGTGATTTATATATTTAAATAAAAATTAAATTATGTCATTTTGTTAATGTGTATGTTATATAAATATTGAAATTATCATTTTTCTTACAAAGTAAATAAATAAATATTAACGAATATTGGTTGGTTACTTAAATCTTTCAAATATGTTGAATTTAAGAGTACTTGTATGTAGGCCTGTCAACGGGTCTGGTTCGGTCCGGGTATTATAAAACCCGGATACGAGTCCAATTACAATAATTAAAACCCGAGCCCGGCCCGAACCCGTAGGGTATTTCAACCCAATATCCGAGTCCGCTTGTCGGGCTTTTTAAGCCCGTTGGATAATAACTGAATACCTAACTTATAATATTTTTGTTAAAACCATGTTTTAAAACTGTAATTTTATAAAATTTGTATACAAACAATGTTAACATATAAATTGAACGGTGATGTAGTCAAGCTCATAATAAAGTATGAAAAAACATCTACATGTAAACAAACAAAATGGTAAATAAATAACATACACGCTTATGTTTTGATACGACGAAAAACTAATAGTCGAATCGGGCCCTACCCGATCCGGGTCGGGCCTAAGTCGGGCTTGGGTAGTAAAAGGAAAAACTCATACCCGCATAAATAGGGCGGGTTTGGGTTGGGCTCGGACCAAAACTCGTACCATTGACAGACCTACTTGTATGACCTTGAATGTAATTAACGTAATAGGGAACTGGTGAGAACTTTGTAAATAATTGTGAAAATCATAAAAGTACATAGACAGATGTACAACAGCTGGACTAATGGAACATTTGAATAATCGTAAAATTGATATCTTAGGGGTTTAAGAAAAAATCGAAGAAAATTAAGGAGTGGGAAGAACATTTCTACAATTAATGATATCTTGAAATGAACCAACCAACGTTGTTGACTTAATTCTTCCAAAGTGACTGACCTGCCTCCGCTGCAGTGGAACACGGCAGTTTCCAGGTCTATCTTCGTCGTCCCGAAATGGTGCACGGCAGTTCCCAAGGTTTTTACCACGTTTCAAATGTAAAATGAAGATTTCTTTTCCCATACACACATACATATATATTGGTATTTTTGACAACTTTTTAGAATTTCATCAAATGCTCTATTTCCATATGTGAAAGCAATTTTTAGCCTCATATTGATTATGTGCAAAAAATAATTGATTGCTAGACTATTTTACATAGTCGAAAATAGTACCTTAAAAGCAAAAGTTAGTATTATACGGGGGAATTAATTTAAAGGACAAAAAATTGTATATTTTTAGCCTCAAGAACACGACCTCAATATTTTAACTACAAGGACAAACATTCTCCTACAAATTATTCATAAGGACAAACATTCTTTCAAAATTATTCATAAGGATAAACATTTTCTCAAAAGTGCTACCGAACTAAAAACTGATACCTAAAAACTGCTACCAATAACTACAAACTAATACCTAAAAACTTAAAAACTAATACCTAAAGAAAATTGTCCTTTAGGCTAAAATACTGAAGGTCTGTCCTTGAGGCAAAAATGCTGAGAAATTTTGTCCTTGATAATAATTTCCTGTATATTTTATTATTAGTCATTTAAGAATGATCTAATTGATTTCATTATAAAATATATTAAATTAAAGTTGCGGATAGCTTGGTTAAGTATGAAAATGATGTTTAGGCAAAAGAAAATTTAATATAGGTTACTAATTTGATGACCACTATGGAATCATGGATCATGCACCTCCTATAAGTAAGACTTTATTTTCTTTTTTTAGTACAAAGCATCAAGTACTTAGTTTTCATTTATGCACTATTTTTAAGATGTCATGATTATAGTAGAAACAAAATACAATAATCAATTCATGACACATAACATGTTCAATAACGTTGGTCGCCACTTTTATTTGTTATTTTAATAATTGCTTGAACAAAAGTGAAGTGTTAAAGTAAAGATAATCAAATAACAAATTTCATAGAGCTTGGTTGGGTATGAAGTTTATTTCAATGTTATTATTACCAGGTTTGCTATGTTTCGTTATTTTTTAAATGTCTCTCCTATATACAATAAAAACAAGACATTATTAAGTCAGAGACATAACTAAATAAATAGGGGCCTTTGAGCAAGAATGAAATAAAAAAATAAAAAGCATGACTAAGACATTGTTTCCAAGTAATCTAGCTAAATAATAGCCATGATATTTTGTTGTTATGGTAGGAAGACGTGCGGTCTTTATAGGAATTTTGACATATTTTAATCAAAAAAGAAACATAAACATGTTGTTAAATGGAGGGTTGAAGATGTATATCCAAAAAGATCAAGTTTTTAACTATAATTAATAGTAATAACTCATTAATTTCAGTTTAGTAATAATTAATATATGTATATCCAAATGTTTATGTTTATGAGTTAACTTAGGAATCACGCACATACATCCAAATAGATCAAGTTTTTGTCGAAGGATTGAAGATCCACCCCCCTCCCATCTAATTTTCTTATTAATAGGTAATGCAATTCACATTTCGTCACCATTTATTAATGTATATTTATGTTTTACAATGAAAGAGATGGATGATCGTTCTGCTTGACTTATTTTCCTAAACAATGTAATGTTTTATAAAAAAGTAGGAAAAACAGAAAACAAACAGATTGAAAATGTTCGTTATTTTGCTAACTTAATTATAAAAGACATATATACAGCAAAAGGGAAACTGGTGACACAAATTTCATGCACTTATTGCGCCGGTAACATGCATGATTTCATCATAATGTGTACACTTTTCTTATGTGATAATTGCAACCATGGAAATGTAGCTCAATCTCACCCATGTTTTAAAACCTATTATAAGTTTTTTCAAGTGTTTTAAAGCATATACAAATGTTTTAGACAAGGGGTTAAAATTGCTATATGGTCAAATGGTTTTTAACACGCAGCTAATAACTAACGGTTAGTAGTTAATTGATCAATCAAGACAACAATTTTGACCCTTCTTTTTATACTATCCGGAATAACATATAACATATATGTACTGATTTAGGCATAAAATTATACCATTATTAGAATTTTTTATGTATGATCCATAGTTGAATTATAATTAAATTTGGAGATGCATAATTAAATTTCTGTGGAATATGTACGTATCAATGAATTTCAACTATTTATTTAGTTTTACTAATGATTTTGCTTTTGATATTCATAAATGGTGCTCATTTCATTTTATGTACGTCTCATAAATTCGTTCAAGGTATATGATTTCTATTAACGAGTTTTGGTTGAAGAATTTTTTGACTCATTGTATAGTGTATATGGTAAGAAATTTTTTGTTCTTATTTAACTATAGATTTTTTTAATAGTGCCTTTACATGTTTCCATAGATACTTAGTATAATAAGGGGTTTGATCATTTGTGAATGGTGATTTGGTATTCAGTTTCAATGCTTCCAAGTGCACTACAAGTTTTACACTACTTATTTAGATTATTTTAAGGTACTGCTGTAATTTTATGATAATAGAGGTATTGGCCTTTTTTTTCAAATGGTAAGGAGAGTAAATATTTAGTTCTGTATTATTCCTTAATCTAGCTCTGAAGCTACCATGGTACAATAACCATTTGTAGTTTCTGAATATACTTAGTGTAATAAAGGGTCTGATTATTTATGAATGATCGTTTGGAATTCGATTTCAATAGTTCTCATTACAGTGCAAGTTTTACACTACTTATTTAGATTAATTTAAGATACTGATATCATTTTTATGATAATAGAGGAATTGACATTACTTTTTCAAACAGTAATAAGGGGAGTTAATATTTAGTTCTGTAATATTCTTTAATCCAACTCTGAAGCTGCCATGGTGCAATAACCACTTGCAGTTACCATACATTTTTACACCTGGTATTGTTTTCTTTAATGCCATTGTTTCTTAATCGGTCAATTTATTATTCATTTAGCTTATCAAATTTTGTCATTGTCTATGTTGTTGCAATCATTGTTTCTAACTATTTATTGTATACGTGTTATAAAATAAAGAAAGTAGAAGCCATTAGAGAGAGAGGCGGAAGATATATTATTCATTTCTGAAAATAGATATCTATTTACATTACATAGCCTCCTTTATAGAAAGGCTTCAGAGCTAAGGATTTAACTTATTCCATGATGTGGGACTAAACAAAACAACATAAAAGCATATTCATTTCATGATTTACATATATTGTAACACTCCCCCTTGAATATGCGTCTTCAAAATCTTGAATGCTCTGATAACTTGAAATTTTCCCTTTCGAAACGTGTATGATGATTGCTCCCCCTCATTATTACCTTGCTTGCATTTATCTATTCAGTCGATATAGATATTGTTCGTTGCCTCATTAAAAACCTCTATTAGGAAAACCCAGTGGGAAAAACCTTGAACGAGGAAAAGAGTGCAACTTGTAAAATCATATTAAAAATGATATTCTTTCTAAAGGGTTTGATACTTCGGGATCAAAATAATGTCTCATTAAAACCTTACTAAGAAAAACCAATAGAAAAAATCTTAGTGAAGGAAAAAGAGTACAATGACGTATTTTATTTTCTTATTTCTTCAAATAAAGCTTGATACATCTGGATCAAACTAATGCCTCGTTAAAACCTTACTAGTAAAAACCCAGTGGAAAAAATCTTAGTTAAGGAAAAAGAGTACAATATAGTATGACATATTTCAATAATTTACAGAATCAAATAGAGTTTGATACTTCTGGATCAATATAATACTTCATTAAAAACCTGACAAAGGAAAACCCGATGGGAAAAACCTTAGTCAAGGATAAAAATACAATTTAACTTAAATAACATATTTGAGATGTTATTTCTTGAAAAGACGTTTGATTCTTCTAGATCAAGATAATGCCTCATTAAAACCTTAGTAAGAAAAACCCTGTGGGAAAAATCTTAAATAAGGGAAAAGAGTACACTGTAACTTATTTTCAAATGTTACTGGAGAGTTGATACTTCTGGATCAAGATAATGCCTCATTAAAACCTTACTAATAAAACCCAGTGGGAAAAATCTTAGTTAAGGAAAAAGTGTGCATTATAAAATACTTATGGATGCTCCCCCTGATTGAAAAGTTTTCTCTGAATTCGTATTCGTCTTTCAATAACTTAAATTGGTTATAGATACTTCTAGATCCATAAATATGTATCTCATTAATAATATAATTTATTAATAGTTTCCTTCGATACAATCAAAATTTCCAAGATTGTTTCTTCCAAATATGATTTGCATTTTATGCATTTTGTTTGCTACCTTTATGAAAAACACATAATGTGCTTTCATTTTTATGCTTCAGATCAGTTTTGCATATTGCAACTACACCTTTGATGAATATTAAAAGTTCCATTACAACAATACTTAAAGGCAGGAAGTAACCTACTCATCTTGAAGTGCATCAAGATTTTCATTACAGCAATACTTAGAAGAAGGTTGTAATCTACATTCCATGTTCTTTGCATTCTTTATAATCATCAAAATTATTTATATTCTTCAGGAACTTATATATTTTAATGAGTTTTGCATATCGCAACTAACACTTCAATGAATATTAAGAGTTTCATTACAATAATACTTAAAAATAGGAAGTAATCTACTCATCATGAATTATATCAAGATTTTCATTACAACAATACTTAAAAGTAGGTTGTAATCTATGCTTATTGTTCTTTGCATTCTTTATAACCACGGAAGTTATTTATATTCTTCAGGAATTTGTATACTTTCATCATTTAATATGATTTAAACCATATTTATACCTTCAGGGTATATTAAACATTTCAAGTACTTTCGCTACTTTGTGGACAACATGTCCATATTTCTCCATTAGTAAAGGATTCATGATGGCCCTTCATGTTTTCCTCTAATTCAAGATCCTTAATCTATTTATAAACATAAGCGCTTTATTGTTTACAAATTTATCATCGATGATTATTTCTTGTCAGTTCTAGACATGATTTATTGAGATCTCTTTAATTATCATGTTTTAGGTACCTAAACCACTTTTGGGGTAATTTGACAATCATGTCATTAGTCTCTTCAAGAGCACCCTTGAGTGTTTCTTCAAGAACACTCACCTCTTTTATTTGGCATCTTTATTACTTACTCCAAAAGTGTTTCAAACTAACTTTTGTACCATATTTCAGATGTGGTTTACACATTTTGATCCTTTAGGGATTCAAATCTATATTGGAGAAAGTCTACTAGGGATAATATTAATAATTTATCTAAATTACTTAATATTTTGCATCATTATACATGTTAACAAATATTTGACACTGATGATCAAAATGAACTTGTATCCCTTTATCCTCCACCTCAATGTTGACAAACATTGCCACATTAAATAATAATTATCTTTGGATTTTCATTTTGATCCATTATCATATTGCTACTAGCAAATACACCATACAATTAATAATAGGAGGATAATTCTTTATCAATTGATAAGATGCATTCAAGTGATATTTGTGAGCTTTTGGCTCATATTTAAATATGGGATTCAATTATGCCAAATTTCGTGAAATATAATCCAGTTGAAATTGTACCAATTTTTTTTTTTTTAAAAGCTTCTGGCTTTCAATTTTAGAAATAACGCAAAGATATTCTTTGACGTTTTCGTTATAGTTCCAATATGGTAGTCATTCATTTATATACCCTCAAAACTCAACAAATTTCTTTTAAATTTGCTTGAGTATAATGTATTTTGAATTAAGATATATGTACCATTTGGTAATACTATATGGACTCTTCCGGACCCTTCAATTATATTAGCAGATTTGCTGTGGTTGAAACTTTTAGCTAAAATATTTTCAGATAGTTCAGAGAAAAACTTCTGGTTTTTCAAAGTCATATAAGTAGTTGCACTATCTAGTAGGCATATATTATCAATTAAATATTGATGGTCCATATCTTAAGAATTAAAGACAATATAGTTAGTCAACTACTAAAACTTGTAAGCATTAAATAAATGCTAATACTTTCCAAAAAAAATTAAAATGGACTACGGATTAAAACACAACATTCATCGGTACGTTATTTCAATTAGTTCTAAAAGAAAAAACATACAAGCACCAACTTCCAACTGGTTGAAACTTCAGGTTCAACCACTCTTGTCTAGTGTTTGGAAGTGTGACCATCTTCTAGCGGTCATAACGCTCATTCAGGGAGTTCCATAAGTAAAGATGATCTTTTTCAATTAAATGTCTTATTTTAAGATTGTCGTGGATATGACACCTTAAAAATATTATTATTATCATTTTTAATGGCATATTCTAAGCATTGAGATTGTAATTGAATGTTAGCATCCAATATCCATGACAAAAAGTTATCTCCTAATAAGTCCAAAGTTTTACATTTAAGCTTGGCTATGATTATCATATTACCAACTATCAGTGGACATAAAAATGCATAAGCATCAAAATATTGTTTATGGGTATATAATTAATGCATTTCATAAAATAAAAACTCATATCTGATAGTAGTTACAGTGAAAAAAACATTACTGCAAAATAGTAAAAGACAACCAAATATAATCTATAAAAGCGACTATAATATCTTATTTACATCCTTTTGATAGCTCTAGATCAAATCTCATTAATTGCATTCATAAATTTTCTTGAAAATGCAAAACCACCCTTGAAAATGCAAAACCACCCTTGAAAATATGGAAAGGTCTTTATATGAATTGATTGGTGGAGAATGGATGAATTATAATCAAAGATTGTGCTGACTTTATTATGTTTACTTTCATAATATAGGCAGATTTAAGAATATGAAAAGGTAGTATTAAATACCATTTATTAATTCATAACAACTGCAATATTGAGAAACATAAATATATACCATGTATATACGTTATGATCCTTGTCATCAATAAGAGATATAAAAGAAGAATAAATGTATGAAGTATTCATACGCATCTTTGTTGGACCATTCTCATTAATCAATTAATTTTATTTAATGATTTATTAATTGCTACAGATTAATATATGAATTAATATATGCGGCTATTTACATATTGTAAGCTAAACAAAGAGAGGAAATTCGTACATCACATAGTGTATGAATAATATAATGAAAAAGTATGTTGTATGAGTCACAACTATTGATAACAATCAATAAGTATATTCTTGTGACATGAAAATAATAGATAAAAGATTAAGAATTTAAAATAGTAAACATTGGAATACCTCTTTGCTGAAAGAGGAAAGATGAATGAGTTTTATACATAATATAAAAGAATTAATGGATGTATAAATATTAACATTAATTTTATGAAGAATCCAAAATACTTACTTGATGAGCCAAAGGAAGGAAACTTGATCTATTATATATTTTTCCTTTTGAAAGGCATGATTGGATGCATGGAAGAAGGAAAAAAACTAGGAAATAAACTTCCTGTTAGTTTTCTATTAAAAAAACAGAGAGTAGGAGAGTAGATATATTTCTATGTATTTATTTGGTTTAGTAAAAGCACCAAATATATCAACAAATCTCTTCTGGAGATTTTTTATTTTATTTTATTATTATCACCACTTCTGGAGTGAACAAATTTCTATATATTTATTTGGTTTAGTAGTTAATACTATTGGTAAATATTTTTAGAACTTCAGGTTCCAATTTTACTTTAAAATAAAGTCTTTGTTTAGTACTTTAGATCCTAAATGGTACTAACTTGATTTTCATTATCAAACTTCAGATTTGATTGCAAACATGGTTGGAATTTACCATAATCTGAATTAGCTTTTCTAATAACTCAAAGCTTCACATTTCAAATTTATATATTTGAGTTTTGATATATAATCCTTTTTTTAGGAATGCAAACTTATATGCATAATTTTTATTTGAGAACTGCAGGTCTCCAATATTAAATAAACTCATTGAAACAAGAGGACTCTTTATAATTGTATTTGAACATGAGAATCACAATACTATTTCTCTTCGAGGAAATAGTATTTACCACATTTGTAATGTTATTCCAGCATATTGTTTTTTTGTTATGTCTTCTGGACATATCAACATCTTCTTCTGGAATTGCTCGTTTATTTTCTTCAAGGCTTTATTTCAGCTTATGAAAACTTTAATCTTTCACTTTCGCACATATGAACTTCATGTTCCTATTCTTTCATATAAACTTCATACGATCTTCTAGATACGTATTATCCTTATATTTGTTTCTCTAAGAAACAATAAAATATTTCTTCTGGAAATATAAATCATGTGGCAAAATCATTTCTACAATTCTTATTCAAACCGAAATCCAAACCAAAAAAATTCAAAATGAAAACCCTTTTTTTTTACCAAACAAGGGAATGAGATATAAAAGTTTAGATCTATGATAAAATGAGATCTAAAATGATAAGATTAATGGAACAAGATTTTAGTCTATGAAACAATTTTAGTTTTAGATCAAACTCAAAATTATCACAAAAAAATGGATATACATGAATAAAAATTAAATAAGAGATCCGATGATTAAAATCTACAGATCTAAAAAAATATATCATTTGAACATGATAGTAAAATCTACAAGAGATCTGAAAAATTAGAATTAAAAAAAATAAGATCTA
This sequence comes from Allium fistulosum, assembly GCA_030737815.1. Lineage (NCBI taxonomy): Eukaryota > Viridiplantae > Streptophyta > Magnoliopsida > Asparagales > Amaryllidaceae > Allium > Allium fistulosum. Next base: position 533,457,541 of record CM060904.1, read on the forward strand.
CTACAAAGTAAGATCTGAAAAACATGGACAAATGAAATAAGATGTACAAATAGAATCAGATCTGAATAATTAGATCAATGATACAATAAGATCTAAAAGAAATAAAATTAATAGAACGAGATCTGAAAGATTTGATCAATCAGATCAGAAAGATAGCTTACCGTTTTGAAGAATTATAAGAGCTTCGTGCTGATAACGTGTTATAAAATAAAGAAAGTAGAAGCCATTAGAGAGAGAGGCGGAAGATATATTATTCATTTCTAAAAATAGATATCTATTTACATTACATAGCCTCCTTTATATAAAGGCTTCAGAGCTAAGGATTTAACTTATTCCACGATGTGGGACTAAGCAAAACAACATAAAAGCATATTCATTTCATGATTTACATATATTGTAACAATATGCTTATACTCATTTCTTTTCATATTATACTAAGTTATTTGTTTATGCCAGTTTTCTTTGTATATTTAGCCTTATAAGTCTATAATCTGATTTACAGTTTGACCTTATAAAAAGTTCATCGAATGCTAAGTAATTTATGTTTTCCATTTTTAATCAACATCAAACATCTAACATCAGCATCACCGTGTACAAAATGTAAAGGTCAACATCAAACATCAAACTCAAACTCATAGGTCATACGAAATGGCTTCAATAAAATAAAACGGAAAGAATTAATTATCTATAATTTTTTTCCTTTAAGGCTCTTGAGAAATTCTCATGAGCTGATATTTCTTCTTCTTCTAAAATGTTACAAAACTATGTTAGCGGTTGCTCCAAGCAGCATGAATATCGACATGGTTGCACAACTTAAATAAAAGTATATTGTCTGAAGGTTTTATTTCTTTGTCACACACATGTGATTAGGTAGTTTTTCCATTGAATTTGTTTTTACATTATTTTGAATTGGTGCACAGTTGATGTTTTTCTCTAGGTGGTGGGCAAGCTTTTTATGCTTTTACATCCTAATTGTAACACCTCATAATTTTAGTAATATTTTTTAGGATATTTAATTAGTTAAATAAAATAAAATAATGTAAATGAATTAATGGATTGAGATTCATGATTAAATAAGGGGTAGCCGTGTCATGTTAAACAGGTGAACTAAAGAATAAAAAAGAGAATAAAAGGTTAGGAAATATGCAAGGGTAAAATAGGAACACAGCATATCCTTATACTCTAAACCCCTTAGGAATTCATTCTACACGTTCATTCTATTTTCACAAACAAAAATAGAGCTAAGGCCGACCACCATTAAGAAGAGCAAAGAAGAAGAATTCAAGAGGAAGAATCAAATCACTTAATCAAGAACAAATCTCACATCCTTAATCAAAAAGCTAAGGTGAATAACGACTGCATCTCAAATTTTTTTCGGTTTTTGGAATGAAACCCAAATTATTTGCAAATGGTGTGCCATGTTTTGGATGATAAAATGTATATCTATATGTTGTTGATGATTTATGCTAATTCACATAGATTTTATGATATGTTTTGATATGAAAACCCTATTATATGACATCCAATTGTCTTGCGAATTTAAATTCAGATTAGAAACAATAATTTAGAAATGGATTTCAATTTTCATAATTTTATGAATTAATGTGGATTTTATATGAATTTTCTAGTGAAGAAAATGCTAATTTGGGTTTAAAATTAATTACGGCCAAATTATATTGGCTTATGGTCTGAAATTTATATATGTTAGAAAACATACTAAAAATGATTTTTTGGAATTTTTGTAGAATTTTTCTTAGTTTTTTAATGGATATATAAAATTATTTAAGGTACGAGACTTAAAAGTTTTATATATTTATAAAAAAAAAGAAGGGGTATTTTGTAAATAATTCAAATTCTTATTTCTGAATATCGATAGTACCTTTATAAAAGAAAAATTTGCAACCAATCATAATTTGACAAACAAGGCAGGTTAGGTACAAAAAAATAGTTTAAAAAGTCAAATTTACATGTTTTTTCCTGTTTCAATGTTTTCGACACCAGGCTTACAACTTCTTACATCCGCCTCTGACTCCATCGAAACCAATGCACATGGTATCAGATACCTGGTACGTAGTGAATTGAATATAGGCGGAATGTATTGGGTCGAATCCAAGGGTTCCGAAGGGGTCGAAGCGCCACTTTGCTTTTAAATTAAAATGCGCATGCTTTGCTTTCGATTGAATAGCTTTCAACTTGGTATGCTTTCGACTGGGTCAATGACTTTAAACGAATGGTTTTAAGAGGTTGCGTCTTTGTTTTTAATTAATTTCTTTCGACTAGGTCGAAGCCCATGACTGCCACTTTTTATCTTTCGACCCAGATTGGTTTCTAAAGGGTTAATAAAATCAAGCCGTTTCTCCAATGCTTTTGAAGGGATGTTTCGACACCATCACTTCTTTACTTAGTAATGCTTTCGAAAGAGATGCTTTTGACTTAAATGTTTTAAAGACCCTTTTTTCTCTATAAAAGGTAGAACCCAAATGGTTTCAAAAGAGATGGTTTTAATGGTTTCGAAAGGTATCTCCATATGTTATAAAATTGAACCCAAATGTTTTTGAAAGGCTGGATGTTTTGATGCTTTCGAAAGGTTTTAAAGAGAGTTTTCTAAGGGGTGGTTCCCTAATGGTTTCGAAAGGTCTAAAAGGAAAGGTTTTCCAATGGTTTCGAAAGGCAATGTTTAAATGTTTTAAAGATAGGATATCTAAGGTTTTAAAGCTTTTGAAGGAGATGTTTTTCAATGCTTTCGAAAGGATAAATATGAATGGATTCGAAAGGTATGATTTCGAAAGATATGTTTTGGCCTTCGGCCTAAGGTTTTACTTGTATTGAAAGTGATAATTTCAACGGTTTCGAAAGGGGTGCTTTCGAAAGTTTAAACTTTTCATCAACAAGGTTTTGCGTAAAGAATAAGTAACATGGTAAGGTGATTTGAGTAAAGCAAAGAGTATATATAAATAATTTTTTTGTTTAAAGAACGATTTGAAGGTTTAAATTAATTTGAAAGAAATGGTTTTTAAAGTAAATTTTATGGGTAGATAACCCTAATTAAAATGACTCGGATATTAGAATACCAAATGGGACTGGTATGTGGTCGCACCTTATACTCATTAGCTATTAGCTCCTAGCTAATTTAGTTTAAAATTCCAGTGTGTAGGGCTTTGTCACAAGTAAGACTAAAATTATGTTACACACAAAGAGAAATCTAAAAAGGAAAGATAGGTTATTGGTAAGCCCGCAAAACCATTAGGATCAGTCGGACCTGGAGAAGTAAGTAAGGACAGACCATCCATAAGAGGAGTATCTAACAAACGTTAAATTTTTATGTTTGTCTAGTAGGCCCGAGTCAGCCAAGGGTTAGTAGTTAGCCAAACAAAACTACAGTGTATGGACAGATAGTCCATATGATAACTGATATGTACATATACATGATATTGCTTTACAGATTTAACCAGTTTTGGTTATAGGATTATAATTTGCAAAAGATATGTTTTAAAAAGGATTTTAGTGAGGGAAAATCCATTCCGCTAAGCGTCATGGTCTCACTTAATACCAAATAACCGAGATGTATAATATTATTCACACCGGGCTTTATGTCTGACTCGAAGTTTATTTTCCTTAAACTCTTAGGTGCTAAAAATTGATTTGAGTAGGCTTAGGATTGAAGTTTACATGTTTTAGTAGGTTGGCGAATAAAGTTTCCGGTGACGAGCAGGTGGCTGACGGATAGCTAATTAGGAGTTGCTGTTATATTTTGGATTGATTCCGCTGTATTGTATATATAGTACTCTGGTCAACCAAGGTGGCATCGTTATATGTCGCTCTTGGCGTAACTATGTAATAAGTATATTTTATCCGTACCTAGGAAAGCGATATGATTATGTAATTTGAATATGGAGCATGTTTTGGAAATGTAATCAAAAATATTGTTTTTGGAATTTGTGATTTTGTTTCATATTCATGCGCTTCATTATGAATACCATTAACATAGCCGTATTTAGTCGCTGGAAGTTAATAATATAGATGACTGCAGCATCTGTAGTGCTTAGCTTTGGGCCTCTAGGTAGGGGATGTTACACTAATATAGTACTGGTAATCATTTTTATGTAAATTCAGTTCGTTGCAGCTAACTTCACATGTTCTTTTCCTTTAAATTTCCTTTAACCATTTCTGTTATGAAATCTTACTCTCTTACTAAGTACCACCGTGAATGTATTTTACAAGAGAGGATAAATATATTTTATAACGTACATGATCTGAATTTTGTAATAAGTAAACATGTAAGAATTTGGATATTGAAATACAATAGAAACAAATCTGGGGTAAATAGGGACCATCTGGTTTGGATTTGTATTCATGATTTTAATTTTAAATGTTAATGCAACTCTCTCATGCTCCAACACAAGAAAAATCATAGTAGGCTATTCTTAACTAAAGAAAGTGTTATGCTTGAAAAAAGTAGGGACATAGTATCCGCAATACAAATGTTTTTGAGCATGTTTACCGTGATTTTTCATAACACTATTCAATTTATTTACCCTTAAGAGGCTTTAGCGAGCATATTGCTGAATAAAAAGGACCTATTCAATTACCACCCTGATTATGAATTAAGATGGTATTTAATTTTATAATATTATGTACCGACGATTCGACAACGTTCTATTACACAAGGTTTTCAATAGAAATAATGATGTGTTCGAGGAAAGGGAAGAAATGGTGTAGGACATTGCTTATCTTAAGAATTTGGTCGAGTCAACCGTTGGCCAATAGTTCATGCTCAGTTGACGTACTTACAGCCATGCTAACTCCAAGTTATCTAAAATATCGTTTTCCAGTTTATTTAATTATTTCAAGTTTGCTATTACCAATGTCAATTGTATGCTACTTTAGGATGGAGATGTGGATTTTATCGTTGTCGTCTCTACTACAAAAGCAAAAAACGTCCATGCTAACACTATATATAGTTAATCAATTTAGTTTTGGTCTTAAATTAAACTTTATTTTTAGTTCTCTTAAAAACTTTAATTTATATTTCACGTCTTTAGATTTCATATAAAAAATGTCTATTTAGGAGTGAACAACAAGATTGCAACAATATGATATACTTCTATCACCAAGCTTATTATTGAACGTTACTTTTTAAGCAGTCAGATTTTAGCTTAATTCATTGTGACTTGGAAAATGATTGCGATATCTACTATATTTAACATAAATATCAATTTAAGATGGCATAGAAGATATAAACATATACATATACAAAATAGTTTCATTAATTAAGATACGTTATGTAAGACAAATAAATGAATACTATGTTATTTCCAAATTAAAAAATAGTGGTTATTTAGAACATGAATAATATGGTATCATTTGAAGATTTTGCAAAATAGTCTGTATTAAGTGGTATCAAATATTATTGAATTTTGGCGACACTATATGGAGAATTGAAGAGGTCGGAAGTAGATTTATAACTGGGAGAATGGTTAGCAAATCGGAGCTCAAAGGAGGAAGATATGGTGAAAAAGGTGGAGTGCTGTTGGAACAACAAGTGACATGCGTCTGTCATAAAGTGGCATGCATCTAAACTCTGGGTTTTGGTAACCCGAGGGTTATGACAGACGTCTATCATCTTATGGCAGACGTTGTCAGCAAGCTTATGTAGCCCAAAAGTTGAGACAAACGTCTGAGAGGTTATGATAGACGTCTGTTGCGGTGCATTTTTGTTTTTCCAGCCCAGAATTTGTGTATTCGCTTGTAGGGCTTCAAGGGAAAAATCGGGTATTTGCCGATGAAGGATGGTTCGATATATAAACTATTTTCAGGATTTAGAGACAAGGATGACGACATGAGATTAAGGGTTTAATCAAGGGTTTTATCCTCCATTAATTAAGGTTTATCTAAACCTAATTTTCTTCAGTTCTCTTCTCCACAAATCAATTATATCAGAATTTTGATCTTTGCAATCAATCACTTGTACTATTCTCATTGGTATTAATAAAGGCTCTCTCTCAAAGTGGATGTACACTAACAAGACATTAGTTGAACCATTACAAATCGGTATGTGATTTATTTTATCGTTATTGCTTTGGTTTTCTATTACTTGTTTGGTGATTGTGATTGGTTTTGGATTGGGATTGAGATTTGGATTGAGATATTGATTGGTTGTTTTTACACTTCTTACCACGATCTCTTTTTCCATTGTGATTTAGGATTTTGATTTGAGTGGTCTCGAGTTAAAATTTCCACCATATTTGGTATCAGAGCTTTGGTGTTGGTAGGTGGTTCTAGAAATGTCGGAATCGGATAATACCTCAAGTAGTTCCTCAATGGTTAATCCAAGTGGAGTAGCACCTTATTTACGTGGATCGTACATAGCTTCAGGATCACAATTGGTTATAGATAAGTGGAATGGAGGTAATGATTTTGAAAAGTGGCAATGGAAGATGAAAGCGGTTCTAAGGAGGAATTGGGTGCATCGGGTAGTGTTTGACACACATTTGTTGCCGGTGGACATCTCAGATGTTGAGAGAGAGGAAATGGAAGAGTGGGTATTCACTACACTTCAACTTGCTATGAGGGAGAATGTTATCTCCGAAATTAGTAGTGAGACTATTGCTAAAGGTATTTGGGACAAGTTGAAGGAGTTTTATATGAAGAAGTCACTAACTAATCGTTTGATCTTATTGCGAACGGTCTTCACCTATAAGATGAAGGAAGGTACTTCGCTATAGGCGCACTTGAATACCTTTGATGATTTTCTAATGAAGATTAAGGTGATAGATTTGAAGATTGAGGAAGAGCAAAAGGCGATGATATTGTTGCGTTCGTTGCCGGACCGTTATACAAGTTTCTCAAATAGTTTGATCTATAGTTCGGATACTTTGACCCTTGAGGATATCAAAACGGGTCTTCTTAGCGAGAAGTTGCAGGATCAAATGAAGGAGTTGGGTGATGGAAGTAGTGGTGCTAGTAGTGGTCACGGTTTATTTGTGGAGAAAGAGAGATACGCGAAGAAGGAGAACCGTGGGCGTTCTAAATCAAGGAACCCCGGTTAGAGAGGAAAGTCGAAGGAAAGAAAGGGCAAGTGCTATATTTGTAAGAAACCCGATCACTGGAAGAATGAGTGTTCGGACAAGGAGAAGGCAAAAAAGGAAGTGGCGTCTTCATCCATAACGGTGGAGAGTGGAATTGGTGAGGGAGACGTAGATGTGTTGACGACAGTAGCATTAAATGTTTTGGGTAGCGAATGGGTGCTCGATTCGGGGGCGTCTTATCATATGATGCCAAATAAGAATTGCTTTTTTCTCATATCGACAAAGAAGGAAATTTAATTGTTATGGGTAATGGTGTTATTTGTAAGTCGAAAGGCATTGGTTCCGTGCAAATTCAGATGTTTGATGGAGTGGTTCATACTCTCACTAATGTACGCTATGTTTTAGGACTTCAGAAGTCTCTTATCTCTTTGGGGCAGCTGGATTCTTCAGGTTGTAAGATCACTATTGATAGTGATAGCTTGAGGGTTTCGAAGGGTGCGCTTATGGTGATGAAAGGTGCTAGAACTCATGGTGTTTATTTGCTTCAAGGTGTGACTATAGAAAGTGAAACTTATGTGGGAATTGATAGTTCTCGCGGCTTGGATGCGACTAGGTTGTGGCATTTGAGGTTAGGTCATATCTCGGAGAGGAGTTTGGATATTCTTCAAAAGAGGGAGATGATCGATGGAGAGTTTTAACAAATTAGAGTTTTGCGAGGAATATGTCATGGGCAAGCAAACTAAAGTTTCATTCGGTGAAGGAAAACATGATTCGAGAAGGGTTCTTGAGTATGCTCACACGGATGTTTGGGGACCGGCACCGGTAGCTTCTTTGGGGGGAGCTCGCTATAATATTTCTTTTATTGATGACTTTTCTCAAAAGGTATGAGTGTATGTAATGAAGGCCAAGTCAGAGGCATTTGCAAAGTTCAAAGCATAGAAAGCTCTTGTTGGGAATGAGAGTGGCAAGTTTTTGAAGGTTCTAAGGTCCGACAATGGCGAAGAGTATGTTTCCGGAGAATTCTTAGAGTTTTGCAAGCATCATGGTATTCGAAGATATTTTTCTACACCAGGAGATCCATAGTCGAATGGTGTTGTAGAGAGGATGAACCGTACTCAACTTGAGAAAGCTCTATGCTTGAGGTTGACATCGGGTTTGTCTAAGGGATTTTAGGTCGAAGCTTTATCAACTACGGTGTATATTATTAATCGAATTTTGTGCTCGGCTATTGGTAAAAAAAATTCGGAGGAAGTGTGGAAGGGAAAGAGCATTGACTTGAGTTATATTCGTGTGCTTGGCAGTCCAGTTTATGTGCATGATCCGGGAAATGATAAGCTTGATCCTAGAGCTTTCAAGGGGATCTTACTTGGCTGTACGGATGGAGTAAAAGGATATCGTATATGGAATCCACAAACGAAGAAGGTTATGAATTCTCGTCATGTTATTTTTGATGAGTCGGCTTTGTTCAAGGAGAATAAGAGCTCATCGGATATTCTAGATTTGGTTTATGGTGAATCAAAGGAGAAGAAAGTTATTCCCACATTTTATTCAAGGAGAAGAGAGAGTAGAGTAGTTGGAGATGCTCGTGAGGAGGAAGCGGTTGATGTTACATCACAAGTCCACATGGTTTCTCTAGTAGTGTTGGTGATGTACATGATTCTAGAGAGGATTCGGTTCAAGGTGGAGCCAAAAGGAGTTTGGGTGATAGTATTACTACTCGGGTGGGTCGACGTGCTATAAGGCTACCCGATAGATATGGTGATTGGAACTATCTTAGCTTTTGTGATAATTTGGACTATGCTCTTCATGTAGTCCAAGACGAGCCGATGGACCTTGATGACATCATGGAGTCGAGTGATAGCTCGAAGTGGATTTGTGCCATGGAGGAAGAGATGCAATTTTTGTTGAAGAATCAAACTTGGGATTTGGTTCCACTTCCTAAAGGAAATTGTGCTATTGGGTGCAAATGGATATAAAAGGTAAAGGACGATGGGAGAAACTAAGCTAGGCTAGTGGCTAAGGGGTTTTCACAAAGGAAGGGAAAGGAGTATGATGAGATATTCGCACTGATTGTGCGCCATACTACAATCCAGATATTACTTGCTATAGTTGCTATTCACGACTTGGAGTTGGAGAAACTTGATGTGAAAACCGCCATCTTGCATGGCGACTTGGATGAAGATATCTATGTGGAGCAATCGAAAGGTTTTGTTGTAGATGGTAAGTCAAATTTGGTTTGCAAGTTAAAGAAATCACTATATAGTTTAAAGCAATCACCTAGACAATGGTATAAGAGATTTGATCATTTTATGCTTGAAAATGGTTTTGATAGAAGCATCAAAAATGCTTATGTGTATTTCAAGAAGTTGGAAAATGATTGTTGGGTGTATTTACTCTTGTATGTGTATGACATACTCATTGCTTCAAAGGATACGAATGAAATCAACAAGTTAAAACTGAGTTTGAAATCAAAGTTCGAAATGAAGGATCTTGGAGAAGAAAAGAGGATATTGGGCATGGAAATAGAAAGGGATCGAAAGCGTTTTGAGTTGAAATTGACCCAAAAGGAGTACATAGAGGAAGTGCTTTGCCGGTTTAGCATGGAGAATGCAAAGACGTCAAATACACCTTTACCTTTGCATATGAAGCTTTCGAGTAAGGGATCGCCTATCTTGGAGAAAGACAAGGCTTATATGGAAAAGGTGTCATATGTTAGTACAGTTGGAAGTTTAATGTATGCTATGCTGTGTACAAGGCCCGATATTGCAAATGCCGTCGGGATGGTTAATGCGTATATGGCTAATTCGGGAAAATCGCATTAGAAGTAGTGAAGCTTATATTGAGATACCTTATTGGTACATCATCTCATGATATTGTTTTTTGCGGTAGTGAGGGGATGAATTGCAAGTTGGTTGGTTATTGTGATTCAGACTACGCCGGTGATAGGGATCGAAGAAAATCAACTTCCGGATATGTCTTCACACTTGGTGGTACAGCTGTACGTTGGAGATCGAGATTGCAAACCGTAGTTGCTTTATCCACTATGGAGGTGGAGTAGATAGCTGCTGTGGAGGTGGCAAAAGAGGCACTTTACTTGATACTATTGTTGTGTGACTTGGGATACGAGCACGATAGTGTCGATGTTCAATGTGATAGCCAAAGTGCTATTCACTTGGCGGAGAATTTGGCGTTTAGCTCATGGACTAAGCATATTGAAGTGAGAGAGTCATTTCTGGTAGCCATGGATGAAGATAATCAAGTATATCTTCGGAAAGTGCACACAAAGGATAACGCGGCAGATATGTTCACTAAGGCTTGCCGGTTGGGAAGTTCGAGCATTGCTCGAACTTGATTCGCTTGTTGAAGTGCTATGTACCACGGGATGGCACGGTTGAGAGAGAAGCTTGGTTATGGATGATGAAGAGTATCGGTAAGAGACTGTGGTTCTATCTTCTTGGTGGGTGCAAGTTTACACTCCTTAGCACTTTAGTGTTTGGTGAGATGGTTTAGGATTTGGATGTTTTCAACACTTCATTAGCGGGCGGGGGCTTTGCCTGAGCTCGTTGATGGAGTGCAATGGGCAGTGGCTTTCCCGGAGCTCATTATGAAAGCATTCACGTTTGGTTGAAGGTAGAAGTGGTGATAGTTGGTGCTATCGGTTGTTGATTATGGTATGATACCATTGGAGTTGGAGATGGATATAGTGTCGAGGTGAAGTGTGGAATTTTAGCGATGCTATATGGAGAATTGAAGAGGTCGGAAGTAGCTTTATAATGGTGAAAACGATTCGTAGATCGGACCTTGGAGGAGGAAGATATGGCGAAAAAGGTGGAGTGTTGCCGGAACAACAAGTGACAGACGTTTGTCACAAAGTGATATATGTCCGAGCTCTGGGTTTTGGTAACCCGAGAGTTATAACAGATGTCTCTCATCTTGTGACAAATGTTTGTCAGCAGGCTTACTATAGCCCGAAAGTTGCGATAGACGTCTGAGAGGTTATGACAAATGTCTATCGTGGTCCAGTTTTGTTTTTTCGACCCAGAATTTATGTATTCTCATGTAGGGCTTCAAGGGGAAAATCGGGAATTTGTCAATGAAGGATGGTTCACTATATAAGCTATTTTCAGGATTCAGAGACAATGATGACGGCAGGAGATTAAGGGTTTAATCAAGGGTTTTATCATCCATTAATTAGGGTTTATCTAAACCTAATTTTCTTCAATTCTCTTCTCCACAAATCAATTCTATCATAATTTTGATCATTGTAATCAATCTCTTGTACTATTCTCATTGGTATTAATAAAGGCTCTCTCTTAAAGTGGATGTACACTAATAAGATGTTAGTGGAACCACTATAAATTGGTGTGTGAGTTATTTTATCATTATTGCTTTGGTTTTCTATTACTTGTTTGGTGATTGTGATTGGTTTTGGATTGGGATTGAGTTTGGATTGAGATATTGATTGGTTGTTTTTACACTTCTTACCACGAGTTCATTTTTCGCTTTGCTTTAGGGTTTTGATTTGAGTGGTCTCGAGTTAGAATTCCCACAACAAGTATGTACCCACCTATATTAAATCATATGATGTAAAATATGATAACACATATAGCGTTTTTTATATAATTTAATAAATACGATGAGTGAAGACGTTATCATATCATTGCACTCTCCCGATTTTATTTATTTCGAGCTATCATAATAAAATAAAGGTTTTGATGTCCCATTTAGGAAATGGCAAGAGTATTATTTATTGGAAATTTATAACAAGCATATCTAACACTATGTTTATATTGCCCTTTTAATTATATCTTTCTTAATTCACAACCAACAATGATTAAGGTATTCAAACTGACTTATTGTAAATCGATACATTACCATTTATCAATTAATGGAATTTGATAATAATTGTGTAATATTTATCAAAATGCCAAATTTTTCTTTGATTTGTTATACATTATAGACTAATATACATTAATACTAAAAGAAATTATTTATCCTATCCACTTCATTTATTATTTTGAATTCATAATATTAATTTATGTTGTTTAATATAGAAGGTTACTATTTAGTGGGATAATAATTATGGATCTACGATAATGCGGTCAAATTAGCAAAGATTTTTTTTTCTTTAGCTTTCAAATATCGAACAAAAAAACTTTATTGGGATTTTTTCCAATTTTAAAATAATTGCAGTTTTTCACATATTTCAATTATAGAAAAAAAGAGGGAATCAAGTAGTCAAAATTGATTATATTTTCTAAAAGTGTTAATTGCCAATTCATTATGTACTATAAATGGTTGGACGCTCATTGGTATATTGCTTAGTTCCGCTAATGAATTTTTTTATTGTCTTATATCTAGAACTGCAATTTCTAGGTCAACTAGGGAAACAAAACTAATAGTAAAGGATTTGTGCCCATTTAAAACAATTTCAATTTAAAAGATAACTATTAGATAATTTTGCATGATTACGCAAAAGCTTTGGGTGGGTTAAATGTTAGCAGAATTGAAATTTCAAATATGTGAATACCATGTTATGATCATTTGAAGGAAAAAGCCAGTAACACGTCTACAACAAGGATTTGATCATGTGGAAAAAACATTTAAGTTTCTATTTTTTGCCCATGTTTAATTTATTTATATAGTTTTATGTTTAACTAATCACATATGGTCGATATTACGCCTCTCAGGAATGAATACATAGTGTGAACTCATGCTTCGCATACGGTTTTTATAACGACCCGTAAATTCATCACTTATAAAAATATGATTGAATTTAAAATTTTAGTTTAAATTACTTAATAATGGTTTTTAAGTCAAATTTAAAAGCTCTTTATTTAAAAATAATAATAAAAATATTATTTTCAAACTTCGTTTACAAATATATGTATAGTAAATAAGAAGTGAAAATATGATCGGAAATCGAAATTCATAACGATTCAACGTATAGAAGTTGTAGAACATTGTGAATTCCATGTGACATCCATATGAACACATACATATGCCCATCCAAGAAAACATGTGCATATGTACATGAACACTTATATATACACATATATACATATATACTAAATATATAAACATATAAACAACTCCTTCTCACTTAAGCAACCAACCCTTACCGTTAAACATCTCATTGATGCAAGCATATGCCTTGATGTAACATGGACGAGCAAGGAGGTGATGGAGGTGACTTGGCCGAGCTAAGGTGGTGGTGGAAGGAGGCATCCATGCATAGGGTAATGATGAAAGGAGGTGGAGTATGTGGTGGTGGAGTAAGAATCTAAGCTAATTATCACATATTGTCACCATCAAACATAAAATCAAAGAGGCACATGGCCTTGCCCCTATATGATGTGACCCGCAGCCGTACCTAGGGTGGTGGTGGTCGGTGCATGATGATGGTAGGAGGAGGTGGTGTGGTGATGTATGGTGATGTAAGAAGGGGATGTTTACACTCTTCCATTTGCTTATAAATACCACTTCACTTCTTCACTTCATCCATTCATCTTCTTCTTCATTTTTCTAAAAGCTTCCTTAACATTTTAATGGATTCCATCTAAGAAAAAATATAAAGAAAATTATAGCAAATTATATATATATATATCTCTGTGTGTGTGTATAACACTTCAAAACTCACCCAAACCCTTCCTCTTTCTCTTCAAACCCACGACCATCCACCCTAGCCAAGCCTACCAGCCTCATAAACCAAGGAAGTGAACCCCTACCCCCTTCACAAGCAAGGACAAGCCCTATAGGAGCTTCAGGACGAGTGTTCGTGAGCTCCGATTCGAGTTAGAGAGGATAATCCATTTTCTAGTTAATCATTTTATTCTAAGATGAGAAAACTCTATTTAATATATATATATATATATAATGTGAAATGATTGCCATGGGTGCTTATTTATATGTTGTTCATCAAGTATTGATTATTGAATATGGTTGTTTAACAAGTCACGTTAAATACAAGTCGATATTACACAAGGAAATCGCTTTCCTAACCAAGTTATAAAAGTAAATATGCAATCATTAAACCCCTTGAAAAATGATTAGAATTTTTTTATAAATGTTTTATAATCATTTAAACTTTTTCGACAAGTTTTAAATGAAAACTGAAAAATCGAGTCAAAACTAGGCGCGTCGCGTAATGGTAGTTCGCGATTTCATGCCATAGAATTCAAATGAGTATATAAAGTGGAATATAGCTCGAAATTCTTCATAGTAAGAATTTTCCAGACTATTATATCTATAGTTTTCAATCAAATAAAGAAAATCAAGTTTTCATCTTATAGATTTTCAAATAAATCCAAAACAAGTTTTGAAAATAATCGTGGCTCTGTAGTTCAGAATCCAAAATGGTATTTCTTAAAATTTAATATTTTTAGATGTTTTAAAAATATGGAAAAAAATCTTATAAATCTTTTAAAAAAAATTAAAAGATATTTGAGTTATATATATAAATTTTCGAATGATATAAAAGTTGTTTTAATCAATATAGTTTTTAAAAGACTTTTCGCAGCACTTTTTGCAGCACTTTTTCAATAACTTTCAAAATATGATTTTAAACTTCACAATTCTTTTCCAAACTTTTATAAATGTTCAAATAAATAAGAAAGCATTTTAAAAATGATTTAAAGGTTTTATAATTTATTTAAAGAGTTTAAATAAATTAATTTGAAGAAAAGTTGTTATAAGCAAATGATTTAATCTTGGCTCTAATAAGCGGACGAGTATACCTGATTTTTCTATTCGTGAGATCTGGTTGAGGTGCTTAAACTAAGGAGTTGTTCAGAAGCAAGCAGTGCCCTAGCTCACCTGGCCTTCCCCAAACGAGGGATAGATAAGGTCGAAATGTCGAAAACAAGTTAAGTATAAAAGATTACACTTTTCAAATTTAAACAACTTGGGTTGTATAGAAATAATCTTCTTATTTTTGGTGTTAAATTCCATGGAGGGAACTCATACTAATCCTGGAATTTAAAAGGTGATTTCATCGTTATTCTGCCCATAGTGCTCGTTGAATACTTAAATTAAGATTGAGTAAAAGTGGTACAATTTCTATTTGACCTTGTTTTTCTCAATAATGTTTTGTAAAATAATTTATGAAAATGATTTAGTAAATTTTCATAAGGAGTTTTAATGAATTCCATATATACTGAAAAGGAATGGTTTTCAAAAAAATAAAAATCTCTAAAAGATATTTTAGATAAAAAGATATTAATTAATGGAATATTAATCACCTATTTATAAACCATCTTTTTATCGATGATTGGTTTGAAGGAACCGAGGTGAGATTTGAGTAATTCCTATCCGAAAACTACTTCGAACCAATTTACACATTCGAAAATGAAGATATATATTGAAGACCAAAATTTTGGAAGATAGAGGATCTTCATTCTGAAGGGACTGCTTGTTGATAATCTCTAGGTAACTCCCAAGATAAATAAATAGCAATGCTCCCTTCATTCTAGAAATCTTTGAAACACAAGGACTATTCGCTACTAATCCTAGGGATAATTCCCGACAGGATATGGTAGGAAAGTGCCTTCAGTTTATCCTGTTCCTAGACAATTTGTATAGACGAATGTCTAACGTTGCATTTCTAGATCATATGGATTGATCTCTATGAACGTATCATTTGTTTGGTGGTGGAGAAGGCAACTTCTCTTAGCTTAACACCCTTTCATGAGACGTATGAGCTTAGGAGCTATGTGTTTGTGGAAATCAGTTGTGTGATTGTGAAATGACAAAGTGGCATTCAAAGTGGAAGATGTTCTAAGAAAGGTAATCGTTACCTCAAAGCCTTGCACCCCGTGAATAGTGAAACAGGGGATGCTTTAGGGATAAAGTGGGTTGCAACCAATCAGGGTATAAAATCACCTTCTAGATGGATAAAATTTCTACTAACGTCGGGTTTAAATTATATGGTGTGTGCTTGGGATCCCAGATAGGTCGGTAACGACCGGGTGATGTAATACTCGGTGCTATTCGTGTGATTTGCGGATAGGCCAATCTTAATTCACATGAGGACCAACATAAGGGCCTCGGGTGCTTTCCTCTAGAAATGCACTATACGGGAGGTAGTCCCTTACCTTGCTATTTAGTTAGAAAACCAATCTCTAATAAGTGCCTTCGGTTTTGTCCGTAGAACCTTAAATGATTAGGTCCAGAATTTAATATGGTAACAATCCCGGCTAAGATTCATAAGTTTACTTGCAAATGTTTTCAAAGAATGTCATTACAAATAATATTACCAAATTTCCATGAAAGAAAATGTTTTAGTTATCATAAGGTAAAAACTCATTCCATGTTTATGTGCGACGTGGTCTTATGAGATACCATTTTGTTTTCAAACATCCATATTTTGATTTTCTCACACCATCTCATGACTGACCCAGAGTTTATTTTTCCTTTCCCTTAAACTTTGGGTGTCCTATTTTTCGAGCAGTCAAGTAGTCAGGTAGCTTGGAGCATTTTGGAAGGAACCCGGAAAATGAAGACTAGAGGGTCCTTTGTCTATAGTTATCCATTCTCAACTTTATGCTTTATCGTGTATCATGTATTTTGTATCTAACAGCCCATATAAGGACATGCGGTTATAATTGTCCTAGGCTGGGTTAGTATTTATTGTAACTCTAATGAATGACTTGGAGTGATTATATATACTTTTCACATGTATAATTATGTTGTTTAATACGATATGAGATTCTGTTGTTATTCTATTTTCTACCTTTATTTCATATAAACCCCTGATTATTTGCCTTTTCAGCACTTGAATTTGCGGCATGTGAATACTGTGGATGTATTAGTGTCGATCTTCAAGGGTCGAAAAGGTGGGTCGTCATAGTTTTGTCTTTATCGTAGATTTGTGTGTCATTTTTATAATTTGTTTCATAGTAGAAAATGCAAACTTGAAGGTCATATAATGAGAATTTTTTTTGTGTAATAAACTTCAAACTACCAACTTGTTACGCATCATCTACCGTTGGGAAATAATTTATGAATTATAACGATTGTCAACTTATTAAAAATGTTAACGCACCCATCTGCTTTATAGCTCCACAAATTATGCAACCCTTTTTCTAATTGAAAATAACTTATGAATTAAAAAAATCACGGATGACATTCTACCAATTGGACCTACTATACAGTAAGAATATGCACTCTCCGTTTACCCTTCCCCATCAACCGATTGAATACTTAATAATCCCAACAAAGCATGCACTCTCGTTGCAATAAATTTCAATGAATAATTGAAATAACTAATCAAAAGTATGAAGATTTTATTTATTACCATTTGGATATATGTATTTTATATATTCTAATAAAATTGAATGAAAATAATATAACACACACTTCCCTAGATAAACCAAAGTACACACCGTTTATGCATAACAGATAACCCAAATTATCATATGTAACTTTTATAGAAAGCCAAAAAGCAACTTTACTCTGTAAATTTACGTCAATTTGGATTATATATTGAAATTCTTCCTGTAGAAAAATATGGATCTTGCATTTTTTAAGATATAATGATTGATGCATAGCATTGTTGGCGCATGCACCTTTTATTCATAGATACGCGGTTCTAGGTGTAAATAAGTGCTATCATAATATCAGCCATAGATGTAAATACATAATAAGAACTATGTAATATGAAAGTATTATGTGTGTAAAAATGAGTACACCGAGGACTTGGATTGATCCGTCGTTACATATAGTAAAATTTGGCTATGGGTTATAAATCTCATATAAAACAAATTATATAACAATTGATGCTTTCTATTTTGCAAATAGTTTGGTAGAAGAAAAAAACCAAATGGTTTACAAGTAAAAAGTGATTGTAAGATAATTTTATCTTTTTGTACAAAAGTTTTTGGTGGGTGAAATGTTGGTGGGATTGAAATTTCAAATATGTGAATATCAAGTTTTGATCGTTTGGAAGAAAAATCCAACAAAAATTATAAATCAAGGATTTGATCATTTAGAAAAAACAATCATTTTTCTTCTGACCAAGTTGTGGTTATTTATACACTTTCATGTTCGAATCACTACATTTAGTCGATATTATGCCTCTTTGGGATGAATCCATGGCACTAGGTTTGTAATCGGGAGTTCATCCCGTTCCATCTTTATAGTAGAATCCAATTTGAGGATGGAGTAATGTAATAAGAATCGAAATACAAAATCAATCATAAAAGAAATCTCTCCTTATGACGATTCAACTCCGATGGTCGAAAATGGAGGATCAATCTCTGTTAAAGATGCCGACAAGAATGCTAATGTTCAACCCACAATGTCGTCCAACTAACAAAGCGGCCAAATAGCTTCATCTACGCCTAATGTAAGCCTATTTTCCAATATTTTTGTTTGCCTTACTATGGACACAGGTTACGTAACACCCTCTCTTAATCTCTCTTAATTCTCTCTTCTAATAGCCAGTTGGTAACTCGGATGCGGTCCTTGTTCCTCGAATGGTGATAAGAAGTCGACTATAAAGTCATTTGCAACCAGCCTAAAGGAATTTACTTATGACAACCCTGAAGTTTGTCACATTGCATATCAGCAAAGGAAACGTCTTCATACATTGAATAATGTAGAAAATCCTTCTTTGTCATCATGCTTGAGATCATCGTTTAATTCTTTTCCTCCTACCTTGAATTCTAATATGTCCGACTATGTTCATACACTACTAAACAATGACCAAACAAACCAGTCCTCCGTTCTAGAGGTTAATGGTATGATTGCTAATTTTTTTCATTCCCAATCCACTTTTGTTCTATTCAGCCATTAAAGGTTATAAATCCTGCCAGAATAAAGTGAACCCTACTATGTAAAAGTCTTAGGTAAGTATTAACTCTGCACTTTATTTCCATCCCCGTTGTTCCACATGCACCAGCAACAGAGGATTCAATGCATAATAATTCAAACACAATTACATCGAAGAAGAACATGAGTGTTAGGTGATTCCTTTAGTTCATTTAACGATCAACTATATTAATAATCATTTGATCATACCTTAACCATTTGGTAATTTTCTCGGCTCTCTATTTAGATAATAAACCCAATATCGTCTGATGCAGAGCTGGAGGAACCAAACACTATCCAATGTCTTCTGTTTCTTTATTTCACCAACAAGAAACCATTTCAAAACTTCACTTTGCTGGTGCATGTCCCATGGTACATACGCACTACCTACCGGGCATAGTTTGAATGAACCATCCACAAGTAAACCTCCATCTTCTTTGCGTCCTGTATACCTTTTTAGGATATAGGTGTTGTGCCAGTTGCTAATTATTAATGTCTCATTTTGGTCCTGTTCAGTTAAACAATTTCATCAACTATAATGTGCATGTAGGTAAATGGAAGAAACAATGTAATCGAGTTCATGTGCTGCATTCAAAGAAAATCTACAGATCTAGAAATTTACGCGATGGTAACTAAATTTTCCGTTCATCACACTTATTTGTTTTTGACCATGCCTTCCATAACTGAGTATCGTCCTCTTCTCTACGGTGTGTAGTCATCCTTTGTGCTCTCATGCACAACTTGTAATATCTCATGGAGTGGATGGAAGCGTAGAAAATAGAATAGATAATGGAATATCCAGCTTTGAACTTCGGTGTTATAGTCCCTTGACTAATGTTTTTCATGCCAATCCCGAGATAGCAAAAGATAATATGCATTAACGTAGGTTTCCATCTGCCTCGGTTTGATTGTCGTATTAATTATTCATATTAATATATTTTTTTAAACTATGCTTGAATGATATTAGGTTGTATCTTTGAATCGTTGGATTTTGAACCTCCAACGAACACGTGCCATGATTATTGTGCCATTGTTTGGTATGTGGAGAGAAACAGGAAGGATGATATCCCCAGCTCTACGAAGTTCTCAGTTTGTTGTCAGGGAAAAAAAGTCTACTTGCCTTTATTAAAGGAAACCCATCCTCTTTTAAAAAATCTATTAGATTATGAAGAAGGTGGAACGACTGTGTGTTTTCGAGAACAAATACGGGTTTATAACTCTATGTTTGCATTCACATCAATGGGTGGACGTGTTGATAATAGCGTTAATGATGGTAAAGGAGTTTATGCATTTAGATTAAATGGTCAAAATCATCATAAAATTGGGTCTCTCCTCCCTATTGATGGTGTTTCAAAATTTGCACAATTATACATTTATAACATAGAATATGAAAGAAAGAATAGGTTACATGCATGTGGGAAGAATAGAACTAAAGATGTTGATCGAGCATTGATAGATAAATTAATAGGTATGTTCGATGAAACAAATAAACTTGCAAAGGTTTTTAGAATGGCAAGAGATCGATTTAAAGTAGCTAATTTACATGATGTTAGCATTCGAATTCTTGTTGGAAGGAACAATGATGGGAGGTAATATAACTTACCTACTTCATCCGAGATTGCTGCTTTAATAGTTGGCAATGAAAATCAGTTGAATGTACATAGAGATATTATCTTAGAAGAGAAAACAGGCATCTTGCTCGATATAAATGAAAAACATCCGACCTTCATGGCAATGTAGTATCCAATCCTTTTCCTTTATGTTAAAGATGGATATAGGTCATATATTGAATACTGTAATGCTTGGTTTGCCTTTGATGGTGAAAGGATTTATGTAACGATTCGTGAGTATTATGTCTTTCGCTTGCAGAAAAGGGAAAATGAAGGGAAAACTTTGCTTGGAGGAGGTCATTTGTTGCAATAATATATTATTGACACATACACCAGCATTGAGGAGAGAGGTTGAGATAGATTAGAAACAATCAATCGAACATACGATTAGAACTGTACAAAGGATTGCAAGATGCAGTGTTTGTAGGGGATACGTCTGCTAAATTGATTGGTAAATGTACAATCTTACCTTTTAGTTTCAACGGAGGTCCTAGATATGTGGTTCAAAATTATTAAGATGCGGTAGCTATTTGTCAATGGGGTGGATGTCTGAATTTGTTTATAACTTTTACCTGCAATGCAAAGTGGCCTGAAATCAAATATATGCTTTAATTCATTCTAGGTCAAAAACCTGAACGTTGACCTGATATCATTGCCCGTGTCTTCCATACAAAGCTTAAACAGTTTATCAAAGATGTGTATGAAAATGGACATTTTGGCCGAGCTAAGGCAGGTACAATCTTTATGCTTGCCCGCATATAGACTTGTATGCATTATAAAACAACCTTTCAATAATCTTATTACTTACCGAATTCTAACTTTACGATTCATGTTTCTGTATAGTTATATACACAATAAAATTTCAAAAACGAGGATTGCCACATGCTCATATCTTACTTTTTCTGCATTCTGATGACAAACCAAAGACCTTATTGCAAGTTGACAGGATTATAAGCGCTAAGGTACCAAACTCTACAGTAGATCCAATTGGTTACGATGCAGGACAATTTATGGCACATAGCCCCTATGGTGTGGCTTATAAACGTGCATAGTGTATGGAAGGTAATGCAGGTGGAAAACATAATCCAAAGCCTTTTGCTAATGATACAAGCTTTGACAAAGATGGTTTTCTGATTTATAAACATCACAAAAATGGCCATTCCATTCTTACATCAAGGGAAATTATGGTTGACAGCTGATGGATCATACCTCATAATGTCGATTTATTGGTTAAGTATAATGTGCATATAAATGTGGGGCATGCAATAAAACTAAGTCTGTAAAATATTTGTTCAAATACATCAATAAGGGACATGATAGAACAACAGTGGTCATTGAAGAAAATGTCAATGATAAAAAAAGAGTTGCCTATCAAGTCGATGAGATAAAAATATCTCAATTGTCGGTACGTTTCGGCTTCTAAAGAATGCTGGCGTATATTTGAGGTTGAGGTGCAGTATCCTAAACCGCCCATAGAAAGATTACCTTTCCATCTTCCAGGAGAGCAAAATGTAACTTTCAATGATGATGATACCATATCTTAAATTGTAGGTAGACGAAATATTGAAAAAACCATGTCGATGGAATGGATGAGAACTAATAGGCTACCTGCAGATGCAAGATGTTTGGCGTATGTAGATTTCCCAACAAAGTGGGTATGGTACAAAGACAAGAAGCAATGGAGAAGAAGGTAACAAGGTGATAAAATAGGTAAGATATACTATGCGTATCCTACTTCTGGAGAACAGTTCTATTTGCGAATGCCGTTGAACGTTATTAAGGGGCCGACGTGCTACGGAGACATTAGCACAGTAAATGGTATGCTATATTCTGATTTTCAATCTGCATGTGTTGCCCTTGGATTGTTAGAAAACGACAATGAAAGGAACGATGCTCTCTTTGAAGCAGAAATTGGTCTTTTGAAAAAACCTTACATCAAATGTTTGTGACGACGCTCATCTTTTGTGAAATTTCTAATTCATTTGAGCTCTGGAATAAAAATTAGGAATTAATGTCAGATGATCTACAATGGCATTAACGATGCATTCAGAACAACGCAGCTTTAATGTTAACAGAAGAGGAAATAAAGAATTACTGCTTGATAGAGCTTGAAGTTATACTTAATTTAAATAATCATTCTTTAGCTGACTTCCCATGTATGCCAGCCCTAAATTTTTCATCGTGTCCTTACCATAATAGACTAATAGAGGAGGAACTAAGCTACGATTGTGATAGTTTGGAACAAGAAGCTTTCACAATGTTGCGTCAATTAAATGTCGAACAAAAGACTATATTCGATTTTATCTCCACATCATTGAATGATAATCTAGGAGGTTTTTCTTCGTCTACGACAGTAGGGGTAAAGTGAAAACTTTCCTTTGGAAGACATTAATAACAACGACGCGGTCGAAAAGTAGAATTGTTTTGGCGGCTGCATCATCCGGTATAGCATCTCTACTATTTCCGGGTGGTAGAACAACCCATTCTAGGTTTAAAATACCAATTGTAGGAGAAGATACAATATGCGGTATTCCAAAGCAATCAAACCTTGCAAAACTTATAGCACAAACGAATTTGATTATTTGGGACGAGGCTCCTATGGTTCATTGAAATTCATTGGAAGCCTTTGATCGAACACTTCTGGAATTAATGGAAGATGGCGTTAACTGTTTGGCTGCACGTATTTTTTTGGTGGAAAAACTGTTTTGTTGGAGGAGATTTTAGACAAGTGCTGCCTTTCATACCCAAAGGATCACAAAATGCAATCGTCCAATCCTCTATAAAAAAACCTCAACTGTGGTCCGAATGCCATGTTTTCAAGTTAAACATACACGTCTAACGTCAACCGATGGTACACCTTCTGAAATAAGAAAGCTAGAAAATTTCACCAAGTGGGTGTTAGACGTAGGTGACGGAAAAGTACCCACCAATGCATTGCAACAAAGTGCTGAGCTAATATGGGTAAAAATACCGCAAGATTTGCTAATCGAGCAAACTTCTAAATTTATTACAGGAATAGTAGATAGTACCTACTCATACTTGCAAAAACGATTGAATGAACCAAATTATTTGCATATTCGATGCATTTTGGCTCCAACAAAAGATTGCGTTGAAGAAGTTAATAGTTATGTAACATCATCTCTATCTGGATCTTTAACTACGTACCTTAGCACAAATACAATAAGCTCGGCTTGTGAAGGTATTGAGGATCAACATATATTGTTTTCAACTGAACCTTTAAACCCTCTACAACTTTCAAGCATTCCTAACCATAAATTCAACCTCAAACTAGGTATTCCGATAATGCTTCTTAGAAATCTAAACCAAAGTATAGGTCTTTGTAATGGACGTGCTTGATAGTCACCCATCTAGCATCAAAAGTAGTTGAAGCTGAAATTATCTCTGGTGCAAACGTTGGAAATACTGTTTTAATTCCTTAAAATTTTCACGCATTGTCAAATATAAAATGGCCATTTATCCTCCATCGTTTGCAGTTTCCAATCAAAGTTTGCTTCCTAATGACAATTAATAAAAGTTAAGGACAGACTTTGGATCATGTTGGTGTATGTTTGCCAAGACCGATGTATTCCCATGGCCAACTCTACATCTCTATACCAAGAACAACATCATACCTAGGTCTTAAAATACTTATCAAACATCAGGGTGCGGAGGAAGTTGGTTGTACTGAAAATATTCATGAATTTGTAGCAAACTTTTCTCTCTTTGAATTAAGTTTTTGAGTTTTCAGTCCTGGGTCAAGAAGTGCATCTCTGTATAATGATCCTTACGCTACTCTACTATCACTTCCCTTATCCAGTACAAAATCATTCCTAACTAGCAGCATAGGAATTTTAACTGCAACGGTATTATGGTAATTGTGTATGAGACAATGATCAATTGTGACCACTAATACATGAGGGTCTTTGCATTTCATTGATAGAGATATACGTATGGTTTTCTGATGCAAAACCAATATTGCCACTGTACTGCTTTATGTGAAGTTATTAACGTCTACCATATTACACAGTTGTGTTTCATTTTATGGATTAAATTGATGAAAAAATGCATCGGTAGGAAATTTATTGCTATTACTCCCGTTTTCCAATTTGCACTTATTTATTTGCATGCCCCACAAATTTCTGTTCGAAATATATATAATATCTCTTGTATTTGGAACATATTTTGTTGTAGAAATATTTACCGGTCTGCTACAACTGAATAATGACTGTAAACATTTATTTACATTGGTAGTTTAATATTTTAATTACAAATTACACATAATCATAGAAATAATTACCATGGTTCATTTCTGTACATCAACAATGAAATTTTTTATCTCTTAATCTCCTCTTACAATTTTTTCCTTTGTAAGCGAAATGACCTCTTCTTAACCAAAATATATTTTCACTCTTTTATTTATGACTGCTTAATTAAAAAAAACCCATGAATTATTCAATAGTTTCTTTTAAGATTAGCATTCGATGTTCTTTGTTTTTATGTTTTTTCTAACGATTATGCACCAAATACCCTTTTTATATTATTAAACGATCACATGTATTCATTTTATCACGTACTCCAGTTTTAATAGGTATCTTCCTATTTAACATCAACTAATGACATGCTCTGTACTGTCGTGTTTTTATTTTTTTCCCAGTTAGTAGTTATATGGTAGACTCTCACATTCACCTTTCTATACAAAGATGAGCTATATCGTAGCTTTTAAATCACACTGTGTCATGCAACAGAAGCATTCTCCTTAATACTCTTCTACAGTTTTTAACTATATGCTTAGATGGTTGTATAAATAGCATAATCATTTGCAATCATATGTCATTTATTTGTAGATGGTTTCATTCAATAATTTACTCCCTACGAAATATCTAAATCACTCCAAATAAATTACTATATTTGGCAGTTTTTTCCCGTTTGACCTCTGGCCATTCAAAATTACAGTTACTGACAGCATACTATATATTGCTATCTATTTTTATTCCCAGCCATTAAATAAGACAACAAAAGATATACAACAGTAGAAGATGAAAATGAGCAGTTTACATTTAATTTACACTACATTTCATTTAGTTCAAAGGATTACCAAAGGACATAAATTATTACTTCCAAATATTACTCAACTGAATCATTTGTTAACATCTACATTTCTTCACCTTTTTCCAGTCATGTATAATATACATTCACCTCTAGAATCACTTACTGTTGACAGTGTTGGAGCAACAATCTGAGTTTGTGTTGCCAGATTGTGGGACTCCATAAACCTAAAAAGCAATGATTTTTTTAGATTCAATATGTAGATGCTAGATAGCAAGGTCTGTAGCTGTTATATTCATTTAAGTTTTGTTTTGTTAACCACTGTTTTTTTGAGTATAAGTGCTATATAAACAATATAGTCTACGAATTTAACCCTTTTCTGTTCACTAGATGATCTGATGTCAGACCATACCTTAAGATGTTATTGAAATCAACAAATTTGTGATGTCTATAAGGTGTCTTGCTTGAAAAAAATTCAATATGACATTGTGATTGAATTCATCAAATTTGTTTAATATGAATATAAATTAGCAATTATTTTCAGTAAATGTTTTACAAAAAAAACAAGACTATTTGTTTCCATCAGCTATTTTTTTAATACATTTACTTTATTCAATATAAATAAAGTATATAAATATTTGGTAGCTTTGTTCCTGTAATGACATTAGATGGAAAAAAATAGAAGCTCATGCGGCTGATGATCACCTCTTGAAAATATTTCACATGTCATCCACCTGCACAGTGGCACTACAAGAATTACTGTTTATAGCAATGGGGGGGGGGCAACGGCCTTTGAGCAACGGCTTCCAACGGCGACCAACGGTAAGCTTTTTCTCGGAATTTTTTAATAACAAAAAACACATGTCGTTGGAAGCCGTTGGAATATTGCCGTTGGCAGCCGTTGCTCGCCGTTGGAAATCCGCGACTTACCTGCAGCACAATCTTCTTCTTCCTCATTCCCATTCCACACGAAAAATAACCCAATTTCCCCAATTTTCCCCCCTAAAAAATTTCCAACCCCATTTTATCCCCTTCTACACATTCTAGCATCCCCATCATCGTTTTCAAGCTTCACAACCTCCAAAATCAGGTATTATTTGCTAAAATCCAAATTTTGTTAAATTTTTAATTTTAGGTTAAATTGGTAATTTTTGTGTATGTATTGTGCTATTGTTTGTGTAGTGTAGTGTATTGGACCTTAATTATTGTTATTAAACTAATTATTGCATGTTTAACTATGATTTGTTAAATTAGGTTTATTATTAAATTAGTGTCAAACTTAATAATTGTTACTAACCTAAGCATGAACCTCACTTGTTATTATATTGGTGATTGAATTGCGTAAAATCGTACATAGAAAGTGATGATATTGACCTATAAATTGTTCACTTTTGACATGTTATGATACGATATATACGTGATACATTTTATGCATGACTGGATGTGATTTGTGATGCGATTATATGTATAACATTGTTTGTTTATTTTATACGTTGCGCACACACTGGATTTTTTTTTGTTTTAGGAAAAAATCATTATATATGCGTTGATTCAACATATTGTTTATTGATATAAAAGTTTAAATTTTATGAAAATAAAATTTACACTTTTGTATCGCTAATTTTAAAATTTAAACCCTTAGAGTGTTTTTGGCCCCGTTTGATAAGTATTGTATATGATCGTTGTGTGGATATTCGTTTTTTTAACAGAACGGACATCTATATTCATCGTATACAGTATTTGTTGGATTTGTCCCTGTATTGGACAAGTTACAAAAACAAAAATGTAATTAAATCTCGTAAATCATTTCAGTTTAAATGGTTCGTAAAATTTCGGCAGCGCTTCCTTTTATGTTCCCTGTGTACACGCAATTGTGTACTGTTCAGGGAACTAAAGCGAAGTTCTGTCGAAATTTTGTTGAATCGTTTAAATTGAAATGATTTATGCAATTTAATTACGTTATTGTATTTGTAATGAGAGGTAGGATGACTCATCAACAAAGTGTCAATGATCAATTAATATCAAATTCGCTAATAAAATTGTTTAAATAGAATATAATGTTTATTTCAAAATAAGCTTTAAGTATTATTTTAACAGATATAACAAAAACAAGAAGAATGTTTATAAAATTGTTTTAATAAAAAATGTCAATGCAAATTTATATCGTACTTTTTAATTATATACGTAGGTAAATGGACAATTATTTTACTGATCGGAGCTGGATGTACAAAAAATGAAGGGTCGATACTGAAGGCTCAACAAGTGAACATTTTAATAATGGTGTTAGCGTATTTATGGATTTTGCTTTACGTAATAACGGAAACTACAAAGAAATCCGTTGTCCATGTAGTAAATGCAAACTGTCAAAGCATTTGATACCACAAATGGTTAGAGCTCATTTGCGTCAGTACGGTTTCGTGTCGAACTATTTGATTTGGGATCATCATGGGGAACAGTTAGCATCTAATCCCGTACAAGATTAGGAGGTGGTGAGTAATGAAATTGGTACGAAAAATCTTGTAGAACATATGGTTGAAGATGCTGCATGTTCAATGTTTCCTGTTCCTCAATTAACTGATGACGATGGTAATGCTGAAGAAGAACCAAATATTGGGGCAAAAAAAATATATAATTTGTTAGATACTGCAAAAAAACCCCTTTGGGAAGGCTGCACAAGCGGAACCCAATTATCAGTAACTGCTGAATACATTGCGATGAAATCCAAATACAACCTCACAGAATCTGGATTTACGGCTGTTGTACAAGCTGCGAAACAACATATACCTACTAATAATCTAATGTGCGAAAATCATTACGAAGTAAAAAAACAGATGTCGGCTTTCGGTTTACCGTATCAAAAAATAGATACATGTCTAAAGGGTTGCATGTTGTTTTGGAAAGAAGATATCAACCTTAGAAATTTAAAATATGTAAACAGGAAAGATACAAACCAAGAAAGAAAAATGGAAAGGAAGTCCCGTATAAGCGTATGCATTATTTACCAATTACTCCTAGACTTCAAAGGTTATATGCATCTTCTGTAACTGCGCAACATATGAGATGGCACGGTGTGAGAACACAGGAAGAAGGTACGTTAACACATCCAGCTAATGGGGAAGCATGGAAACATTTTGACCAGAAATATCCTGATTTTGCGTCCGAAATTCGTAATGTTAGACTTGGTTTATGTACCGATGGTTTTCCCCATTCTCTCAATTTGGTTCGAAATATTCGTCATGGCCTATAATTATCACACCTTATAATTTACCTCCTTGGATGTGTATGAAAACTCCATATATGTTTCTTACAGTTGTCGTCCCTGGTCCCGATGATCCGACATAAGGAATCGATGTTTATTTACAACCATTGATTGATGAATTAAAAAAATTGTGGTACGAGGGAGTAGAGACATATGACATTTTCCAAAAAAAGAACTTTCGCATGTATGCTTCTTTATTGTGGACAATCAATGATTTTCCTGCATATGCAATGCTTTCAGGTTGGAGTACGACCGGTCGTCTAGCTTGTCCTTATTGCATGGAAGAAACACGAGCAATTTTTTTACCTCATGGAAAGAAAGTTTCGTGGTTTGACTGTCATCGATGTTTTCTTCATATTAATCATCCTTTTCGAAGAGATAAAAAAAACTTTACAGCTAATAGACATGAAACTTTGAGACCACCTACGGTTTGGTCAAGCGAAGAAATTTATGAACTTGTAAAGGATTATCCAAAGATACATGAAACCGGAGAACAAATTGAAATTCAAGGTAAATCATCGATTCATAACTGGTGCAAACAGAGCATATTTTAGGAATTGCCTTATTGGAAAAATCTCTTGATTCGTCATAATATTGACGTGATGCATAATGAGAAAAACGTGTTTGATAATCTGTTTAATACAATTTTGAATGTTAAAGGGAAGACGAAAGATGATTTGAAATCAAGACGTGATATCGAAGTAATATGTAATCGTCCTGAGCTTCATATAAAACCAAATGACACAAAAAAGCCAAAAGCTTGCTATGAGCTAGACAATAATCAAGTTAAATTACTTTTAAAATGGGTGGAAGGATTAAGATTCCCAGATGGCATATCTTCTAATCTTCGTAGATGTATTGACTATAAGAACAATAAACTTAACGGGATGAAAAGTCATGATTGTCATGTTATGATGGAAAATTTGGTACCCGTCGCTTTTAAAGAACTGTTGCCCGTAAAAGTTTGGACTGTTGTAACAGAACTTAGTCTGTTTTATAAAGAGATTTGTTCAACTACATTAAAAGTTGATCGTCTACGTAAACTTGAGGAAGAAATCCCGATATTGCTTTGCAAACTGGAAAAAATATTTCCTCCAGGTTTTTTCAATGTTATGGAGCATTTACCTATTCATCTTCCATTTGAAGCACGTCTTCGAGGGCCTGTGCAATATGGATGGATGTATCCATTTGAAAGGCATATTAATATTTAGTTTATTACATATTGGTTTAATTAAATATATAAAAAATTAATTTAAAATAATTTTTGCTAGGTATTTAAACCATCTAAAGAAAAAAGTGAGACAGAAAGCTCGAGTTGAAGGTTCGATTTGCAAATCGTATATCGAAGAAGAAGCTTTGTTTTTTTCTCTCACTATTTCAGCGACAATGTGAACATATCATTTGAAAGTGCTATGCATAATGATGAAGGCATTGATGCAGATGATTGTCAAGCGACTTTATCTATTTTTAAAAAAACTGGTCGGCCTGTTGGTAAATGTGTGGAAGTATGGTTGGATGATAGAGATTATCAAGTAGCACACACGTACATTCTTCTCAACTGTGCCGAAGTTGCACCATTTTTTAGGTAATATATATACACATACATCTACACATGCATATCTTCTATACATATGTATACACAAATATGCACACATGTATTTTAATCATAATGCAACATTTGTTCTATAATTGCAGTATTTACGAATCACAACATCCAAACGACGATATCGGTAAAGAATTTGCTGCTTGGTTTTCTAACTACATTTTTGATACAACAAATTGTGTTGTAGATGAAGGATTGAAACATTTAGCTATGGGACCAAAAAGGATAGTTAAGACATATCCAATATTCTTTGTCAACGGATATAAATTTAATACCAAAGAATACGATGCCGAAAAATCAACTAACAATACTGGTGTATTTGTCAAAGGTAGTGATGATCCAAATGATCACATAAATGACTTTTATGGCATGCTGACCCAGATTTTGCAGTTGACATATTTCACCCGACCCGCAGAAGAAGTATTTTTGTTTAAATGCAACTGGTTCAGCAACGTTCCAGGTTCTGGAATAAATGTGGATCCAAAATATAATCTTATAGAAACAAAACATACTTTGAGGTATTATAAGTACGATCCTTTCGTACTTGCCAAACAAGCTCTTCAAGTTTATTATGCTCCTTACCCATCTTTAAGAAGAGATAAAATAGATTGGTCGGCTGTTTTTAAAACCAAACCAAGGTTTACATTTGATGGACGGAATATTCCTGAACAACAAGCTTACCAAGCAGATATCGAGGAAAATAGAGGAATAATAGTAACCGACGATCAAATAGATTTTGGATCTCTAAACGATGAATCAAATGCATTAATTGAAGCATTTGAGAGTATAGAGGAACAAAATATAGAGTGCGAAGAAGAGTCTGAATCCGAAAACGATGAGGATTGATCGCTAATCAATATTTTGAGAAGGTAATTTTATTTCATTTTTCTGTTTCCAAAGTAATTTTATATGATATATATCACATAGTCTCTTTTATGTTACGCCATAATGTATGTTACGCCATGTTCATTATTCTGACACCATTTGCATATTAAATTAATCAATGTTACTCTTGCTTTTCTTTATACTATGATTTCATATAGGTATGTCGGGACGCGGACATTCACACTCCGGATCTTCCAGCTCACAGAGAGGTGATGATGCTGGTCCTTCACAGCCGGGTGTTCGGCCTACGGTATGGCTGAAACCCAAAGCCGATTGCAGGTAAGTATAAAGTTTCAAAATTAAATTTTATTCCATACAATCTTTTATCAAATATATATAGTAGTAACGGAATATTAAATGTTTTTTTTCCTATTTTACACAGCGGTGGGTTTACGTTGGAGCCTTCCAACATAGTGCTCACGATCTCACGATGGGCGTATATGGCCCGTATGACCTCGTGTTGGCCGAGGTGGACTGCGATACCAGAGGGGGTGCGGGAGGCTATCTGGTAGGACTTTTTGGTATGTGTGGTATATCAATTATTGCATTATGTAGTCATGTACATTATGTCAATTCATGTTTGCACTATTTGTAGCAACTGTATAACTCATATTTTTTCAAACGTGCAGGGGGAAGTGGACTTGGCCGATTCTGATGTTTCTGTTGTCCGGCGCCATTGGAGCAACAAAATTGCAAAAAACTATCGCGAAACAATAAACAGCATCAAAACATCAGGAAAGAGGCCTCATTGGATGAGTGAAGCTGTCTTTGATGAGTTCGCCACCTGGTGGAGCAACGAGGATTTTGTGGTAAATCTATCATATATTTAATTTAAATTGTTTGAGGCAAATAATATATAAATAATTAAAACTGTCAAAACAAATTTTGTTTTCAATTTAAATTTGTAGAGGCAGTCCGAGAGGAATTCTGCAAACAGGAGTAGGAACCCCGTTACACATCGCGGTGGTTCCAAGTCTTTCCAGCATCACCGGGAAGATTTGGTATAATTATTAAATAAGATAAATAGTTAATTATTTTAAGTTTTAATTTGTTAAAATATAAATAATGTATATTTATATGTGCATATTTCAGGAGAGACAACGCGGGGGGGGGGGGGGGGCTGTTAGTTATTGGGATGTGTTTACCCATACACATGCCTTGACTCAGGTCGATGATTCCGGCGCAGTTTCTTACTCTTGGGACCACGATGACAAAGCGTGTGCTGCCTATGTAAGTATAACATAAGTAACTAAAACTTACAAGTTAATTGAAATAACATTAACTAAATTCAATTATATTTTGCATGACAGCAAAAGTTCCAGGAAGCGCGGACAGCCTTACTTGAGGATACGGGACGAGCTCACTTGACCCCCGATGAGGAGGATGCCATTTTTGAGTCTATCATGGATCCAGTGATCCACGGCAGACGCTACGGATATGGAAGCCAATCGGTAATTTTAAGTTAAATTTTAAGTTAGTAAATATCCTTATACTAGTGTATTCCATTTATATTTTGAACTATCCTTATACCCGCGGCAGACGCTTCCATATCCGTAGTTTGTTTTATGAATTTGTTAGTGAATATATATAGGTTAGTTAATTTGCAATTATTTTAATACTAATTTTTTAGTGTAGTTGATAATTTAAATTTGTTTACAGGCTCAAACAGCCCAAAGAGAATATCAAAAGGCTCAAGATAAGGAAGAGATTGCGCAGCTACGAGCCGAGCTTGCCGAGATGTGGGAATGCAATTTGCTGCATGAAGCAAGGACGGAGGAGATGAACCGGCGTATGGCGGAGTTCATCGCACAATATGGACAGCCTCCTTCATCTGGTGGTTTTGGTGCGGAGTGATTTAGGTATGTTTTGTTATTGGCATGTATATTTTGGAGTTGGTGAGAATTTGATACATTCTGATGGTTTCTGTGTATATTTGGATTTGATACATTCTGATGGTTTGGTTGTGGATGTTGGTTTGGATTTTTTGATGTTGGTTATGTTTGGATATTGGTTTATGTTGAAATTTATGCATGATTTGGTTATATCTATATGTTTGGATATGTTTTGATATAGTTGTTATATATATATGCTCGAAATAGAGCTGTTTTGATATAATTGTGGTTGTGTGTGGCTGGAATCAAGCACTGCTGGTTTTATTTATAAAAATATACCCAGATTTCCAACGGCACACTGGTCATTTATGTCCAACGGCTTCCAACGGCAAATTCCAACGTATTCCAATGGATTTCCAACGGTAGTTTGGTCAACAGGATTTGCCACATTGGAAAACTTGCCGTCGGAAGCCGTTGGTATAATCTCGTGGGTGCCGTTGGAGGCCGTTGGTAGCCGTTGAAATGTATACCAACGGGATTTTCAACGTCCTCCAATGGCTTTCCAACGGCCTCCAATGGCTTGCCGCCGTTTCTCTTGTAGTGTGGATGCATTTTGTCCCTCCTAAAAAAAGCTCTTAAAATTAAAAATTCAAGCTATTGGTAGTATTATTTTTTTGGAATACAATGGTATAAGAAAGTTCATAGGTTGAGGTTACTTTTTCCTACATCATTTTAGGTCCTTAACATAATAATGCTAAAATCATAAACAAAGCTATGCTAAGTTTTAAAATTAAAATTATAAAACATAAATTTATTCGCTCAAAGGCATATATATGTGTGTATCTAAGACAGTTTTAACCTTGATATAAAAAATTTAGGTTGCTAGAAATAATTATTAACTACTAAGTTAAGTAATATCAAAAAATAATAGGAAGATGCAACTAAGGAAAAAATATAGAATCAAGGTTAACCAAAATCCAGATTTATGTTTGTCGATATTACAACTGATAAAATTGGTCAATTGAAGAATAATTATTCTATACAAAATTATTAACTCTACATAATGTCATCTAAGGGTAAATTCTGGATTCAAATTTTTTTTAGTTCAAACTATGAATATATTAATGTAAAAATAAGTTACTTGACTATGTATCTATTTGTATAAAAAGTTTTTAGTACTCATCTCCGGTTGAGAAATTTTTTAAAAATAATTTAGTTAGTTTATTTACATAATACTGTTTGTCGATAATACAAGTAATAATATTGGTCAAGTAAAATAAAATAAATATGTATAAAATTATTAACTGCACATAATGTCATCTAAGTGTATTTATAGAACTTAATGCTCAAATGAAATTTATGACTTTACCATGCAACTTATTAATAACATTAAACAGAAATGGAGGTTAATAACTTATATATATATATAAGATGTTCTAAGATTTTTTTTCCTTTCCCTTGCGAAAACAAGGCAGTTAACATGTGGTTAGTTTCAGAAGAGTGATTTTTTCAACCAGCTTTTTCTGAGCACATAGCATTTTAAACATTATCCTCTTTCACATGTCTAACAAATATTTCAACCGTTCTTTATTCTTGGTAAAAAATCAGCTACATCATATAAATCGTACATTATAGATTACTAAAATTTCCCCCCCAATATGGATATATTCCTGTAAAAAATAATTAAATTAGCTATGTTTTTTATCCTATTTAATGTTGTCTATAGTCATATGCAGCGGAGAAGAATAACAGAGTAGAATAAATATTAAAATAATTCCATATTAAAGTCTGTCGATGATATGAGTTATAATATTGATCAAGTAAAATATAATAATTTTCTCCAACACAATTAAGTCTACATAAGGTCATCTAAGGGTATTTATATTCCAACTGTGATTTAATGTTGTAAAAAACTCTAATAGATCTACTAAACGTTAATGTACAAGGTTAACATACAAGTTTGCATTGAATTGTAACTATGGAATTCTACTCTCATGCTTGGCATGCCTTGTTACAGTATTCTTGAGTATAAGAGCAACGGCTCGGTTTATTGCTTTTCCTATAGAATTTTTATTTACACATCAATTTGTCATGATGCATGAACTTATTACAGGGTAGAGAAATACATGTAGTGGTAGGACCACGTTTCATGCCACTATTCCTCGGCAAGCTACGAGAAGGTTTGGTCTATGACATAAGTGAATTCAATGTCGCGCCTGCTGGTTACAAGTATTTCCCAGTCTATAAAACAATCAAGATTGACTTCAACGCTATGACAACGGTCGTCGAAGTTGAAAATCACGATGATAGGATACCTACGCATAAGTTTTCCTTTGTTGACTATCGAACAATAGTTAATATAATTGATATGATAAAATACCTAACAGGTTAGCATACTTTATCCCTGCCACTGCCAACTTCAATTTATTGATATACCTATTCCTTAATAACAATCCAAATATACTTCATCCTTTCAATTCTAATGTCACTGAGGTCCTGCAATAAGTTGGTCAGGTCGTTAGTCAATCCACCGGGAATGACTCAGTGGCTCCTTAGCGCGAACTTATCTTATACCTTCACCGGTATCTTTTGCCTTTTGTAACATCCTCCTACTTGGAGGCCCAAAACTAATGGCTACGAATGCTGCAATCATCCATAGTTATTAATCCTCGACGACCAAATACGGTGGTGTTAGATTCATTGATGCAGAAAAATACATGAATATGGAAAAAATTTAAAACATCAAACAAAGTCCTCATTCCATTTCAAAATATTTCAAATTCATTACATAATTCCAATACGCAGACCGCGTTCAGATAACATATAATTAATATAAAATACGCCAAGAGCGATATATGAAGATGCCCCCTTAGATAATCAGAGTATATAATAAGGCACTACAAAAATTTGCCTTTACAATCAAACACACAGTGGAAATAAAATAACTCTAATATCAAGTTTGCCTCCTACACGTCCTCAGAAGCCTTATTCGTCTAAAAGAACACCCGGAAACCTTAACTCTCAACCTACTCGGAATCAATTAAGTACCTGAGAGTTTAAGGGGAAAACAAATACTTCGAGTCAGACATAAAGCCTAGTATGAATAATAATTTACCCTCTCAAACCATTTAGATATCTAGTGAGACCACGCCGCTTAGTGGAACGAGTTTTCCCCTCACTAGTATCCTAACACATTTATAAAACCATATATTGCACTCCTGCATTTACGATGGTTAAAACATAGTATTTCAAAACATTATGATGATATGCAAAACAAGTAAATCAAATCTGGATTATCCATCCTCATTCATTCTGACTACCTGTCTCAATTATAGTTTCTAGGGTTACTATTGACCTATTAAATGTTTATGGACTATCTGTCCAATTTCATAGTTTTCATAGGATCACTAAAAACCCATTGGTAACTCCAGTATCTTTTCTACTATCCTAGTTTTCATGGGCTAGCTAGGAACCTATTGACTAACTATCAATATCTTAACCCGGATATAGTTTTCATGGGATAACTATAAACCTATTGGCCCTTGCCAATATCAACCATAGTTTTCATGGGCTGACTATGAACCTATTGGCCCCCGCCAATGTCTTTAATTAAGATTTTAACATTTCTTAAGTTATATTCACTACTAGGTCAACCTAACTGATTATTCTGCCATTCCCCTAAATACCATTATGGGTTAATTACAATGTGAACGAATACATGAAGAAGTAATCATAACAACAA
Source organism: Allium fistulosum (assembly GCA_030737815.1). NCBI lineage: Eukaryota > Viridiplantae > Streptophyta > Magnoliopsida > Asparagales > Amaryllidaceae > Allium > Allium fistulosum. The sequence goes on from CM060904.1 coordinate 533,494,354, forward strand.
AATTATACCAGCACCTGTGGTTTATTATCCTTGAATAATATATATGTGTGTATATATATATATGTATGTATCCTGGTTGAACCCTTTAACCTTTATGATAAATGAAAACTTCTTTCAAAACCTTTTATTTGCTTATGCCAGGTTATTTCCTTTAAATTGAGATTGAATTTATGTTTTGAAATATTAAAAAAATCTCTTTCAAAACCTCTGGATGGTTTCCGTCGAAAGCAAAGACCTCTTTTCAAAACATAATAAACATACATTTCGAAGCCCTCAATAAATATTCTCTTTCGAAACCAAACATACTATTCGATGGTATCAAAACATCGTTTAAAACATAGCTTCGAAACAAATGAAAGTATCCCTTTCGAAAGTATTGGATTTATTCATTTTAAAATATCATTTGGGTCAAAATGATTATATACAAAAGTATTTCTTTCGATACCCTTATAAAGTTGTTTTAAGGAAAGAGTTGAAGGTGTCGGACCATCTATTTGAAAGCATAAACCTTTAAATTAAAACTTTGGAGGATAGAGTCGAAACCCCTTTCGACTCCATTGCCTTCGAAACCCTTAACCCCTTACGAAAGCATTTAGGAAGTGGCTTGGCTTAGGTTAAAATAGAGATAACATTTCGAAGGCATTTATGGCTTCAATACACTTGGAAGGAAATTAGCGGCTAGGTTTCGAATAGGTCAGAACCAATCCTTTCGAAAGCTCTTATTTAAAGAAAAAGGTACCCTTTCGAAAGCTAATACTTTAACATAATAAAACAACCTTCCCCGAAAGCTATTTATATAAACCCTTTCGAAAGCATATCTTTCAACTGTGTCGAAAGCTCTTTAGAAAAACAAGGCAAGATCTTATCTTTTGAAAACAAAATAGGGTCTCGACCCCATCGGAAGCAATCCTTTCGATACCATTGCTTCCGCCTTCCTTCCAATCCACTACGTACCACCTAAGTGATACCTTGTGTATTGGTTTCGACTATGTGGGTTTTGATTATATGGGTTTTGACTGGGATGATGCAGAATCAATGGAGCCGAAAGGTGCTGCTATTTGAGGTGGAACCAACTTTTCTGAATTAAAGGATATAATTTAGCCACTTTTAGTAATAGCTTTGTAACTACTTGTCTATTTGTAAATCTTTGATTGGTTACCTCAAAACTTTTCAAATACTTTACAAATAAAAACTGCCACATTTAATTAGATCGCTTCCATTTAACATAACCAAAATTTGTAGAAAAGACCCTCTTTTGAAATAATTTATTTTCCTTAATAAATCAATTGGGAAAAATACCTGAAAATCATAGAAAATCTCTTTCATTATATAATCAAACATTAAAATTTCAGACCAAATTCCTTCCTGAAATTCTCAAAATAAATTTTAAACCTAATAATATCAAAATTTTCTTTAGAAATTCACAATAAGTTTTCCATAGCTTGGAAAATTCTGAGAATTAAAAATCATCTCCAAAATCATATTTTGCTTAACATAAAATTTTTCCATGGCATTCTAAAATCAATAACCCTTGGTTTTCACCCTAAAACCGTACGAATTTTTCATATAAATGAATTGTTTAAATCAAGCAATCAATGACTTAAGCATATCATCATTCAAAATATCATATAAACTAGATTAAGTCTTAAGTCCGAAATCATATGATGATAAAAACAAAAAGAGTTGGAATGAATTATTTTTCACCTTAAATATGATAAGGAATTTGAGATTTGTTGTTGATTAATCCTTACTAGCTTTGATCCTTAGCTTTAGATTGAATTCTTCCTCTTTTCCTCCTTGTTAATTGCCGGCTCTAATTTGTGTATATGGTATTCGTTTGTGAAAGTGGGAAATGAAACGTGAATGGGCAATTACAAAGAAGTATGGCCGTGTGTGATAAAGTGGCTATTTACTAATATGTCCATGTGTAAATTTGATTGGCCTATAAACCAATTTAAGCCCATTTAGTTTATTATTAAGCACGACCCTATATATATAATTTATTCAAATCTCAATCCCCTTATCATCATTATTATATTTAATTTAATTAATTAAATTTCTTGAATAATGTTATCAGAAATTAAGGATGTTACATGCTCCTCCCTTAAAGAATTTCGTCCTCGAAATTCAGTAAGGACTGAATACTAAACATAGCATATCATCTATAACAACTCATAACAACCCTAACAATCATACTAGCCTATCCGAATGGCAACTATCTGTATAAATCTAATATAGACATACCCTCAAAGTATATTAGGTTAAGTATATCTAATTCTATCCTTTGTCTCACAAGTACAGTCCTTCTCGTTGTCGCTCCACTGAACTTTGACCAACCTAACTGTCTTGTTCCTTAATCTTTTCTCACCTCTAGCTACAACCCGAACTGGTTGTCTAACAAAAGTCAAATTATGCTATATCACTAAGTCATCTAACCCTATCGAAGGAATAGTTATGGACATGAAATACGTTATGGACACCTGCCATACTGCTCGGTAACTCTACTTTGTATGCGAGCTTTCCAATCCTCTCTATAATCTGGAATGGACCAACATATCTCGGGGCTAACTTCCCTGACTTTCCAAATCGCACCACACCCTTCATAGGTGATACCTTAATGTAAACCTTTTCTCCAACCGAGGTTTCTAGGTCTTTACGCCTTTTATCTGCGTAACTCTTTTGTCTGGATTGAGCTTCTTTCATCCTTCCTTGGATTAACTCAATTTTTCTGACGCCTCTGTAATAAAGTCTAGACCTAAGACTAATCTGACTCCAATCTCCAACCAAAAAATTGTGATTTGCATGGACTTCTATACAAAGCTTCGAATGGCGCCATTCCTATACTAGTCTGGTAACTATTATTATGGGAAAACTTAACCAAATGTAGGTGATCCTCCCAAGATCCACCAAAATCCAATACACAAGCTCTCAATAGATCCTCGAGTAACTTAATGACTTTCTCTATCCACCCATCTGTCTAAGGGTGATATGCAGTACTCATATTAAGCTTGGTACCCATCACTTCCTGTAGACTCTTCCAGAATTCACTAGTGAACAAAGCATCTCTGTCACTGACTATACTACCAGGAACTCCATGCAGTCTAACTATGTTCTTCAGGAACATCTTAGCTAAAACTGGTGCCGTTCTGGTTGACTTAACTGGAATGAAATGGGCACTCTTGGTCAATCTGTCCACTATAACCCATATAATCTCATTACCCTTATTTGTCCTTGGCAACCCGTCTATAAAATCCATGGATATCGAATCCCATTTCCAAACTAGAATCTCTAAATGCTGAAGCAACCCACTCAGCTTCTGATGTTCAACTTTCACTTGTTTATAGTTTGCACACTACCTAACACACAAGCCAACATTCCTCTTCATACCTTCCCAATTGAAGCTCCTCTTCATATCCTAATACATCTTGGTCCCTCTAGGATGAATCGTAAACTTGGACTGATGACATTCTCCAAGAACTTCTTTCCTCAAGTCCTCAATATTCGGAACACATAATCATCCCTTCATTCTCAACCATCCTCTCTGGTCGAGGCTAAAATCCTTTAGATCATCGATCTCAGTTCCATCCTCAAGCCTTCTGATCCTCTCAGCCAACACTGGATCCTCCTTCTGCTTGAAAGCAATTCTCTCAATCAATACTAGTCGAACTTCTAAACAAGGCAACCTGGCGGAACTCTGACTAGAACCAGCTGTCGATCTTAACTGCACATCACTACTGACTAAAGCTTTTAAATCTTTCCACTCTGCCAACATAGCTAACACCATATTCTGATGTTTTCTGCTAAGAGCATCTGCTACCTTATTACCTTTTCTTGGTGTATACTCTATACCAAAATCATATGCAGCCAAAAAATCCAACCATCTTTGCTGCCTCATATCAACACCTTTTGAGAGAATAAATACCGTAAAGATTTATGATCTGTATAAAGCTCAAACCTCTCCCCTAAGAGATAAATACCTGTCAAAATATGACCCAACCTATTAACCCAACCCATTTACCCTACTTATAAATGGGTTGGGTCAACCCATTTATGGATATTATTAAACGGGTTATGGGTTGGGTTGACCCATTTTTAAAAGGGTTATAAATGGGTAACCCATTTACCCATTTATTAAAAACATTAAATTTAATATAAATTTAAAAAATAAGAATTTTGAACATACATTGTAGTTTTTCATGGAGACTGACAGTTGTACTTAGAAAATAACAGGCTACCGCATCCCCATATTTGAATTCCGCCTAGTGCGGAAGCCGCTATTTTTTTGTTCAGACTGCAATAACTCCTTCGTTCTAATTCGGAATTAGGCAAGACTTCGACCGATGAACTCCTACCTAAATTACGGACAGTATGGAACACTCAGATACTTTATCGTGTGAACGCACACTGTAGTTCTCCAAGGGGACTAGCAGTTGTACTTAGAAAATAATAAACTACCGCATCCCCATATTTGAATTTTGATGAAAATTAGAATTTTAATTTTTTTCCGGAACTCAAAACATAAAAATTAGAATTACAATTATTTTATATTTATCTGTTTTTTATTAGTCAAATTAAATTTAAATCTTTAAAGGGGTTAAATGGGTAACCCGCTTATTAAGCGGGTTGGGTCATAAATGGGTTGGGTCATAAATGGGTAAAAAAGAATGGGTCATAAATGGGTTGGGTCAAACTCGACCCAACCCATTTTGACCCAACCCAACCCATTTGACAGGCCTAGAGATAATGTCTCCAAATCTTCAAAGCAAATATCATAGCTGCCAACTCCAAATCATGAGTAGGATATCTAATTTCATGCGGTCTAAGCTATCACGAAGCATAGATAATAACCTTACCATTTTGCATCAATACTGCTCCCAATCCAGTTCAGCACGCATCGGCTTACACCACCAACTCTTGGTTTCTGTCTGGAACTACTAACATGGGTGCATTGGTCAAAAAATGTTTTAACTTAAGGAATGCTTCCTCACATTTGTCGGACCAAACAAATTTCACTTCCTTCCCGGTTAGCTTAGTTAAAGGTGTTGCTATTCACGAGAAATCCCTAATGAATCTCCGGTAGTAGCCAGCAAGTCCAAGAAAACTCTTGATCTCAGTCACCATCTCTGGTCTCTTCCAATTATTCATGGCTTCGATCTTATCTGGATCAACTGATAATCTTTTCTCTGAAACCACGTGACCAAGAAATTTAACCTCTTTCTTCCAGAAATGACACTTGGTAAACTTCGCATTTAGCTGATTCTGCCTCAGTGTCTCAAGTACCACTCTAAGATGAACTTCATGCTCTCTCTCATCCTTAGAGTAGACTAGAATGTCATCTATAAACACTAGTACAAACCTATCCAAATACTCTCGAAAAACTCGGTTCATCAAATCCATAAAGAAGGCAGATGCATTCGTTAATCAAATGGCATCAACAACCACTCATATGAACCATACCTAGTTTGAAATGCTGTCAAAGGAATACTATCCTCCGCCACTCTTAACTGATGGAAACCCATCGCCAAATCTAACTGGGAAACAGTCTTGCTCCACTCAACTGATCGAACAGATCATCTATTCTTGGCAAAGGATATTTGTTCTTAATCGTCCTTTCGTTCAACTTACGGTAGTCGATACACATCCTTAACGACCCATCTGGTTTCTTCATAAACACCACGGCCGCTCCCTAAGGCGAACTACTTGGTCTAATAAATTCCTTCCTTCTAGATCCACTGGCTGCACCTTCATTTCCTTCATCTTAGTCGGTGTCATCCTGCTAGGAGGTCTAGTCACAGGTTCAGCTCCTAGCACAAAATCTATTCTAAACTCAACAGCTCTTTTCGGTGGTAGTCCAGTGACTGGCTCAAAGACATCTACAAACTCTCTTACTACTCGAACCTGACTTATCTCATTTCCTACCTCCACAGCATTAAGTAAAGCACTAACACTCCGGTCAGTATTCTCTACTGAGAATATCAATCGGTTATGACTATCAGAGTGTCTTAGTGATATTTCCCTATCCTGGCAAAATATTCTAGCCTCATACCTACCCAACCAATCCATACCCAAAATAATTCCGATATCTACGAAATCAATAACATGCAAACTGCATGCAAACTTATGACCTAATAAGTCAAGCTCTAACTGGTCACATCTCAACCCTAGAGTTGCATACCCTCTTATTGGATTCACAACCCTTAAGGAAGTAACAAGGTAGGTGGGTTCTAAGCATAACTTATCAATTAAACACTGAGATATAAATGAATGTGATGCACCGGTATCAAAAAGTACCCTAATTGGGATATTTTGAATCAAAAGCGTACCTTCCATCACAGTCTTTTCCTTATCTACTGCAGTAGGCCTAGCTGGTCCAATAGGAAATTTTTTATCTTTATCCTCCCTAACTGGCTCTGGACACTGATTCTTGTAATGCCCAACTTGATTACAGTTGAAGCACTTAACATTCTTCTTAGTTGCAGCTTTCTTCCCATTTCCCGACCGACACTCATTCGCAAAGTGACCCTTCTTGTCACATTAATAACAAACTATCTCAGCCTTTGACTTTTTAGCAGTACCTCCCTTCTGGGCTCCTTTCTTTTTAAAGAACTTACTCTTTATCCCTCGAGAACCCTGAGTTTCCAATGGCCTCTCTTTAGCAAAATCAGCAAGTAACTCCTCATGGTGAATGGCCATTTCCACCACTATATCACAAGGATTACGGATACGTGTCATGGTCATTCTAGTAAGCTTGGGCCTCAATCCCCGAATGAACCTCTCATTCCTTTTAATGTCAGTATCTATAGTAGCATATCCATATCGAGATAACTCTTCAAACTTAGTAGCATACTCGACTACTGACATCTCTCCTTAAACTATATCCATAAACTTCCTCATCAATTCTGACTTAGCAAACTCAAATACAAACTTCTGCTCAAATATCATTTTAAAATCAGCCCAAGTTAACTGCTCCTCTGGAACTCCAGCAGTGACACTATTCCACCAATGTAGTGCTGACCCCTGTGACTGTCTAAAGGCCAACCTTCTCTTTTGCCCATCATTCAGACCCAAATCAGTAAATATACGCTCACAATGCAACAACCAATTCTGAACCTCTCTGGTACTCTCCGTTCCCAAGAATGGCTTCCCACCCAAACTGGTGTAATCTCTACTCAGCAAAGCATAATTATTCCCAACTGGAGCCACAGGATTAGCTCCTCCTACATTTCCATCAACACTCACAGCAGCTCCTACTTGCATCAAACCAACAAAGAACTGATACATCGCCCCCATATCTACTGGTGGATTTCCAACACCCACAATGGCATCAAAATTTTGATTACTTGCATTAGCCGGTCGACCCGTGTTCCTCCTTGTAGTGGGTTGAGCATTTCCATTAGTTGTGGTGATTCCTCCATCGAGATTTCCTCTTCCGTTTCCTACTTCCATATTTCCTTTCTCGTAAATCTGCATACGAGCCTTAGTAAGATATAGAAGAACGGTCCAAGAGAGCGGAGGATTACGTACTTGAATATAACTATATATATCAAATACAAGTACGTTACTATAGCGTTAAACCAAACCCCAATCTTATTATCTGATTCATTGGATTATGTAAAAATCTTTTAGGTTTAAGTCTCTTTCAAAGTTTCATAAATCTATGCTCTGATACCAACTTGTAACATCCCCCTACTTGGAGGCCCAAAACTAACGGCTACGGATGCTGCAGTCATCCATTGTTATTAATCCTCGGCGACCAAATACGGCGGTGTTTGATTCATTGATGCACAGAAACACATGAATATGGAAAAAATTAAAACATCAAACAAAGTCCACATTCCATTTCAAAATATTTCAAATTCATTACATAATCCTAGTACGCAGACCATTTTCAGATACCATATAATTAATAGAAAATATGCCAAGAGCAACATACGAAGATGCCCCCTTGGATGATCAGAGTATATAATAAGGCACTAAAACAATTTGCCTTTACAATCAAACACACAATGGAAATAAAAGAACTCTAATAACAAGCATGCCTCCTACACGTCCTCGAAAGCTTTATTCGTCTAAAAGTACACTTGGAAACCTTAACTCTCAATCTACTCGGAATCAATTGAGTACCCGAGAGTTTAAGAGGAAAACAAAAACTTCGAGTCAGACATAAAGTCTGGTATGAATAATAATTTACCATCTCAAACCATTTAGATATCTAGTGAGACCACGCCGCTTAGCGGAACGGGTTTTCCCCTCACTAGTATCCTAAATCATATATAAAACCATATATTGCGCTCCTGCATCCACAATGGTTAAAACATAGTATTTTAAAACATTATGATGATATGCAAAACAAGTAAATCAAATCTGGATTACCCATCCCCATTCATTCTGAATACATGTCTCAATTATAGTTTCTAGGGTTACTATTCACCTATTAAATGTTTATGGACTATCTGTCTAATTTCATAGTTTTCATGGGATCACTAGGAACCTATTGGTAACTCCAATATCTTTTCTATTATTCTAGTTTTCATGGGCTAACTAGGAACCTATTGACTAACTGTCAATATCTTAATCCGGATATAGTTTTCATGGGCTAACTATAAACCTATTGGCCCCTGCCAATATCAATCATAGTTTTCATGGGCTGACTATGAACCTATTGGCCCCTGCCAATATATTTAGTTGAAATTTTAACATTTCTTAAGTTATATTCACTACTGGGTCAACCTAACCGATTATTCTGCCCTTTCCCAAAATACCGTTATGGGTTAATTACAATGTGGATAAATACATGAAGAAGTAATCATAACAACAAAATAATACTAGCACCTGTGGTTTATTATCCTTGATTCATATATATATGTATCCTGGTTGAACCCTTTAACCTTTATGATAAATGAAAATTTCTTCATTTCAAAACCTTTTATTTGCTTATGCCATGGTTATTTCCTTTAAATTGAGATTGGGTTTATGTATTGAAATCTTAAAACATCTCTTTCGAAACCTCTAGATGGCTTCCGTCGAAAGCAAAGACCTCTTTTCCAAACATAATAAACATACCTTTCGAAGCCCTCAATAAATATTCTCTTTCAAAACCAAACATACCTTTCAATGGTATCAAAACATCCTTTAAAACATAGCTTCGAAACAAATGAAAGTTTCCCTTTTGAAAGTATTGGGTTTATTCTTTTTAAAATATCATTTGGGTCAAAATGGTTATATACCAAAGTATCTCCTTCGATACCCTTATAAAATTGTTTTAGGGAAAGGGTTGAGGATGTCGGAACCATCTATTTGAAAGCATAAACCTTTAAATTAAAACTTTGGAGGATAGAGTCGAAACCCCTTTCAAATCCATTGCCTTCGAAACCATTAACCCCTTTCAAAAGCATTTAGGAAGTGGCTTGGCTTAGGTTAAAACAAAAATAGCCTTTCGAAGGCATTGATGGCTTCAATACACTTGGAAGGAAAATAGCGGTTGGGTTTCGCCTAGGTCGGAACCTATCTTTTCGAAAGCTCTTATTTAAAGAAAAAGGTACCCCTTCGAAAGCTAATACTTTAACATAATAAAACAACCTTCCCTGAAAGCCATTTATATAAACCATTTCGAAAGCATATCTTTCGATTGTGTCGAAAGCTCTTTAGAAAAACAAGGCAAGATCTTACCTTTTGAAAACAAAATAGGATCTCGACCCTATTGGAAGCAATCCTTTCGACACCATGGCTTCCGCTTTCCTTCCAATCCACTGCGTACCACGTAAGTGGTACCTTGTGTATTGGTTTCGACTATATGGATTTCAACTGTGTGGGTTTCGACTGGGATGGTGCGGAATCAATGGAGTCGAAAGGTGTTGCTATTTGAGGTGGAACCAACTTTTCTAAATTAAAGGCTAAAATTTAGCCACTTTTAGTAATTGCTTTGTAACTACTTGTCTATTTGTAAATCTTTGATTGGTTACCTTAAAAAATTTCAAATACTTTACAAATAAAAACTGCCATATTTAATCAGATCTAAATTAAAGAAATTATAACGTTTAAGCCCTTCCATTTAACATAACCAACATTTGCAGAAAAGACCCTCTTTTAAAATAATTTATTTTCCTTAATAAACTAATTGGGAAAAATCCCCAAAAATCACAGAAAATCTCTTTCATCATATAATCAAACATATTAAAGTTTTAGACCCATTTCCTTCCTGGAATTCTCGAAATAAATTTTAAACCCAATAATATCAAAATTTTCTTTAGAAATTCACAATAAGTTTCCCATAGCTTGGAAAATTCTGAAAATTAAAACTCATCTCCAAAACCAAATTTTACTTAACATAAAAATTTCCATGGCATTCTAAAATCAACAACCCTCAGTTTTCACCCTAAAATCGTACGAATTTTTCATATAAATGAATTGTTTAAATCAAGCAATCAATTACTTAAGCATATCATCATTCAAAATATCATATAAACTAGATTAAGTCTTAAATCCAAAATCATATGATTATAAAAACAAAAAGAGATGGAATGAATTATTATTCACCTTAAATATAATAAGGAATTTGAGATTTGTTATTGATTAATCCTTTCTAGCTTTGATCCTTAGCTTTAGATTGGATTCTTTGTAATACCCCAAAATTTTGTGAAAAATCATTTTTGAAAAATGATTTAATTTTGAAATATTTAGATTTAAATATGGTGAAGTTTCAGGAATAAATAGTGTGCAGGTATATGTGTGCACGTGCACACTGAAATGGCACAAGGAAGAACTCCAGATTTCTTGGATTTAAAACAAGAATTAAAGGGCAATACAAACATGATTTGGCAACATGGTTGTTTGATTTCTGAAATTATATGGATCATCTTAGAAAGTAAGAAAAAGTAGGCTTTACTTTAAATCAGTAAACAAATTTTATTTAAAACCCAGAAGAGAAAATTATGTATATTAACCTGTATACATATAGGTGCATATGCTTCTGAAATTAAAGAGAAATTAAAATAAGCTTAGATAAGATATGTGTACAAATATATATATATTTAAACACTGAAAAGTATATATATATATATATATACATAAGCAAGTAAAACTATGACATTAAAATGACATGAAATGTGATACAAGTTAATGAGCTTGTATAGGCAAAAATAGCAAAAGGGGATTTTCAGAAATAATTAAAATAAAAATAGGATAGTCACACTTTTAACATGACTAGGAGAGTGGCCATTTTCTGAAAAGTAAAAGAAAGAAAATGCAGCCTTTAAATTGGTTAATATGGCCGGGGTATTATGAATGAAAAATGCATGATGCTAGCCAGGACAGAAATGGAATTCTGTTTCAACAAAACCCTAGAGGAAAAATGCTTATAAATAGGCAGTTTAGCCAGTAGAATCATTTTTACCCCGAGCTGCACAAAAATAAGAAAAGAAGGAAAATATTGGAAGAAAGGAGAGAACACTCAAACAAGAATTTTCTGGATTAAACATTTAGGTGAGTAATCTCACTAAGTTCATGGCATTAAGACCTGAGATGAGGCAGCCACTTTTTATTTCCATTTATATATATTTCTGGTTTTGATGTATATGATTTCATCAATGCTTTCTGGATGTTTTATTTTAAATCTGATATGATTTAATATGGATGATTTTGGATGACCTTTGATTGGTTGAGACATTTGTCTTTGGATGAGTATCATACTGATTTATTTATACTCACAAATGTTAAAGTTTAGGATCTCAAAAATCATATAGAGAATACTCTCAGCTGTTATAGATCTATGGCATGGAAACTTTATAAAAATGATTAGAGCTGCATTATACTTGGTATAAGTGCTGAGGCTTGAAAAGAAAAATGTTAAGGGTGCAATAGAAATTTTCTAAGTGCTGAGCCCTTAATCAAATCAAAAAAAAAAAGAGAAACCCACAAGCTAAAATTATGATTGAACCAGATCTTGAATCTGAATCAATCATAAAGGCTTGCAGATCAATATAACATGCCATGCCTCTTTTACAGTTGAAAATATTCTCATATTTTACTAAGATCAAGACATATTGACCCCATTTAGGAAATAACTGTCTGATTATTTCTGAGGAGAATTATGCTAGAAGAAATTATGGATGTTTCCATGTTTGCAGTGATATGTTCACTTAGCATATTTGATGATAAGATTTAAGACTATACACTAGTAAATAAACTAGGGAAGGGAAGGCCAAGAAAGCTGCTGGAATGCTTGTCATATTTGAAGTATGCAAGTTGGCACATGGTTTGTTTAAGCCCTGAGATCTTTGTGCAATGATGTGAATTAGTTCATTGCAATGTGTCCCAGTGATTCCTTAATAGCAGATGAGGCAGGAATTTAAATTGAATATTACAACCTGTAAATGAAGAAATAGGAATATAGATATTTCTTAGGTTGAATGGTATGGAACCAAGATGATTCCAGTAAGTGAAATTGTTGCAAATAGATAATTATGTTTGCATGATTATGTATGCAAGTGAAAGAATGATAAATGAATATATCATACCTGAATCAACATAATTATACTATGTTAAAATAATTGATTGCAGAAATTTGCTTAAACAACTGAATTGCATATTAGTTGAATCAACAAGTTAGTACCCTTATATTCTCTATTGCTTAATATCATGAATGAATTGATGTTACTCATACCAGATCATAGATCTGACCCTTGTTTGCTCATGGCATCTGGGGTGTCTCATTTTAAAATGAGGCAGCCACTTATGTTCTTTCAGGTAACCCAGGCACTAAGTAAAAATGAAGTTATGGCTTTTATGGAGGAGTGAATGAACATGCTAGCTAGTTTCAATAAGAGTTTAAATCGATTATATCTGCATGTATTCAGGAAAAAATTTTATGTTCTAAGATTTCCAGTTATGTAATGAATTCTATTATGGTTAGATGAACTAGTTGTATCATGTTAAATACATTGTTATGCACTAAGGTTTAAAATCTCAAAGGAAAAATCTGAGTGGGAAACAAGGAAATGATTTTAATTACTGATATGGATGTTTGGAAGAGAAATATGCATATGTAGTTGAGCTGTTGTTTTGTAAAGTTTATATTATGTAATAGTTAATCTTGAGATATAACAGAGCACTGAGTTTTAGAACAAAATCTGGATTTAGCAAGAAGTAAACTTAACAGGATTTTATTTTCTTTTTACTAAAATGCTTTGTAATTAAGTTTGAATTCATTTCTGAATTGAATTGAGAAGAGTAAGATGTTTTCCTAAAGCTTTAAACAGAATGCAATGAAATTGAACTAGTGTGGCAGATACAGGATTCATGAGTTAACCAGCTTCAATTAAATGAAGTATTGGTTGATCATGATAGATTGTATTCTGAAGATAAAAATGCATTTCAAAGCTTAGTACATTTAGCAATTGATTCACCCAGTTTTCTGGAAAATGAGCAGAAATATTGACATGTACATGTACATCTGTGTACATGTTGATATTTAAGCAAAAATATGATCATAAATTCCTAAAACAGTTGTAGGAATGGGATACAAAAATAGTAAGTAAGAAGGATTGTTTTGTATGTTGGGTTATAGGCAAAAATTAAACATATATGTACAATTATAGGTAGGTATCAGATTTCTAACCTTTCAGAAAAAAAAAAAAAACCAAAAATTGTGTTTGAACCGACCTGCATGGTACTCGAACTCGTGACCTTTTGTGTATAAGTTAGGCGCGTTTCCATTACGCCTAGATGTTGCTTGTGTTCACTTAGGATCCACTTTCTTTTATACTGAATCTAATATTATTCAGACTTTAAACACAATCATCAACATTAAAAGCTTGTTTACTACTGAATATTACTTGATCATTTCTTGATCCTAATGACAGACTAAAGTACATATTTTAGTGGATTATATGGCCAAAAATCTGAATACAATAATGTATCCGAATTACTAAATCTCTAAATCAAACAGGATGTTATTGAACAAAAAATAATAATAAAGTATATACTCTGAATTTAAACAAGAAGAACACATGCATCTTCATATGTATGTGTATATTATTAGATATGCACTGATATATTTATATTGGTAAGTTATTTTGATCCTGGATATATTTTGGTTATTGGAAAAAGAAAATGACCTTGGAAAATATGTTTGTAATGAATGATATATCAATATATCATCTCATAGCAAAAAAAAAAAATCCTTATGAAATTAGGGTGGAAATAGGAGGGTCATTTCAGTTGGTATCAGAGCTATGTTATTCAACATAGTAGAAGTAAGGATCAAGTTCTTAGATAGAAAAATAAAATTAAAAGGAACTAAATATCAAACTAACCAGCTATGTAAATTATTATTAGCAAACTATGGTAGGGAGACCACCAAATCAGGGAGCAGGATCTTCCCATGCACCACCAATGGTCAATCTGCAAGACTTGGTGAGAGCATTTAGGGATGGGGCAGGACAAAGGCAAGAAAATCCCTATGAAGAACTCTCAAAACTGCTTAAGAAATATACTCATTTAGGAGGCAAAAGCTTTGAAGGGACAGAGAGTATCATGGAAATTCAAACATGGTTGAGAACATTGGAAAGAATTTTCAATGACATGCAACTTGATGATCAAAGAAAGAGGCAAGTGGCTTCAAGACAGCTGAAAGGAGTAGCTTTAGGCTGGTGGGAAGTAATCATTGCAGGAAGGAATGAGAATGAAATCACTTGGAATCAATTCAAAGAGATGTTGGAGGCAAGGTTTGTACCAGCATCAGCAAAGACTACCTTGCTAGAAGAATTCATTAGGCTTAGACAAGGAACCATGACTGTCACAGAATACACTCAAAAGTTTGAGGGACTTTCCACATATGGAGCAATGCTTGTGGCAGATGAAGCATCTAAAAATGATAGGTACATAAAAGGTCTAAACCCAGGACTTAGCAGAGCTATGTTACCTTATGCAGACAAGACTTTTGATCATGTGATAGACTTAGCTTTGAGGTTGGAGCAGCATGACAAGGAAAGGGAGAAGTTCAGAAATTTTAAGAGCAATAATAACAAGAAAGGTAAGGGGAGGTATCACCCTTATGATAAGAAGAAAGAAGAGGCTAGTAACAAAAGCACTGGAGATGTCAAAGCTAAGGAAGACAAGAAGAAAATTGTGTGCCATCAGTGTGGAAAAGAAGGGCATATCAAACCAAAATGTCCAGAGTTGAAAGGAGGAGCTTTCAAATGCTATCTATGTGGGAAAGAGGGACATATGAAGAGGAATTGTCCTGAGTATAAACAGCAAGGCAAATTGGCAAATTTGGAAGGAAAAGGCAAAGCCACAGTGGAAAGTAACACTGTAAACCATAGCCAAGTGGAAGGTACATTACTTATTTGTACCATACCCATAACAGTAGTGTATGATACTGGGGCAACTCACTCCTTAATTTCTTATGAATTGGTTAAAGTGCTAAAACTTAATTGCATATTAGTTGAAACCCCATTGCATATACACAGTCCATTGGGGAGTTCTAGTGTCTTAAATATGATTTGTGTGGATGTGGAGTTAAACATAGGAGGAAATATTTGTATTTCCAACTTATATGTTTTGAATTACCCAAATATAGGTGTTATATTGGGGGTAGACTGGTTAAGGCAATTTAAAGCCATAATTAATTTAGACTCATCCACCATATCATTGCAAAATTCTAGAGGCCAGAGAATCACAGTTTTATGTGAGGTAGCTAAGGAAGGAAAACTATATCATTTAGTTGACTTAGAAAAAGATCTGAGTGAACTAACCATTGAAGAAATTCCCATAGTTAATGAATACCTGGATGTGTTTGGGGAAGTTAAGGGTGTTCCACACCACAGACCAGTTGAGTTCCAAATTAATCTCATTCCAGGAGCAAGTCCAATAATTAAGAAACCTTATAGAATGGGGCCAAGTGAACTGAAAGAATTGAAAAATCAGTTGGAAGAATTAGAAGGCAAGGGATTTATAAGGCCAAGCAATTCCTGCTGGGGTTCTCCAGTAGTGTTTGTAAGAAAACATGATGGTACCTTGAGAATGTGCATAGATTACAGGGAGCTAAATAAAGTAACCATCAAGAATAAATACCCATTGCCTAGAATAGATGATCTCTTTGACCAACTCAGTGAAGCTAAAATATTTTCTAGGCTAGACTTAGCATCAGGATTCCATCAAATGAAGGTTGAAGACTCAAGTGTTAAGTACACTGCATTTAACACAAGATATGGCTTATATGAATTTTTGGTTATGCCATTTGGTTTGACAAATGCTCCTTCATATTTTGTTGATTTGATGAATAGAATATTTAGAGATTATCTAGACAAATTTGTACTGATTTTTATTGATGACATTTTGATTTATTCCAAGACAGTGGAAGAGCATAAAAATCATTTGCATTTAGTTTTGTCAAGACTAAGGGAAAATGATTTAAAGGCAAAATTTTCAAAATGTGCATTTTGGAAAGAAGAAGTGCATTTCCTTGGGCATGTCATCTCTGCCAAAGGAATATCAGTAAACCCTAACAAGGTAGTGGCAATCCAAGCATGGAAAAGGCCTAGCACCATCAGTGAGATTAGATCATTTATGGGGATGGCAGGATATTATAGGAGATTCATAAAAGATTTCTCAAAAATATCATCACCACTTACCAATTTAACTAGAAAGAACCAAGCCTTTGTATGGACAGAAAAATGTGAGCAAGCTTTTATCAAAATAAAGGAAGCTCTGATTAATGCACCAGTGTTGAGAGTGCCAGAAGGAAATGAAAATTTGGTTGTGTACACTGATGCAAGTGGCTCTGGGTTAGGGGCTGTGTTGATGCAGCAAGACCAGGTGGTAGCCTATGCATCTAGGCAATTAAAGCCACATGAAACCAGGTATGCAACCCATGATCTTGAACTAGCAGCAGTTGTGTATGCTTTGAAGCTTTGGAGACATTATTTGTTAGGTGCCAAATTCATTTTGTACACTGATCATAAGGCACTGAAATATTTATTCTCACAAAAAGATTTGAACATGAGGCAACATAGATGGGTAGAGTTCCTAGCTGCCTATGATCTAGATATACTGTATACACCAGGCAAGGCAAATAAAGTTGCAGATGCCTTGAGTAGACAACATGCCAAAGTAGCCATGTTGATGATGGAAGAGTTTAGGGATTTGTCTATACTTACTGATTTGGAAATTGAGGAAAGTAGTGAGGAACAAATGATGCCCATTGAAAAAGGTGAAGGTAAAGGGAAATTAAGTATGATATCTCTGCAATCAGATTTACTTCTTAAGATTGGGCAAATGCAGGAACAAGACCTAAACATGGTGGAAAAGAAAATGCTCATATCAAAAGGGGAGGAAGTAATAAATTATCAAGTTGATAAAAATGGGTATTTGAGGAATAAAAACAGGATATGTGTTCCAGAAAATATAGAATTGAAAGAGGAAATATTAAATGAGTACCATAGGAGCAAGTACTCCATACACCCAGGTAGCACCAAGATGTATCAAAATTTGAAAAGAAATCTTTGGTGGAAGGGGATGAAGTCAGATGTGGCCAGATATGTTGCAAGGTGCATGACTTGCCAACAAGTCAAGGCAGAGACACAAAGGCCATCAGGACTATTGCAACCCCTTAGCATACCACAGTGGAAGTGGGAGGATATATCTATGGATTTCATAGATGGTCTGCCTAGATCTAAGAAGGGAAACACAAGTATATGGGTAATTGTGGATAGGCTAACTAAGGTAGCACATTTTATCCCAGTTAGAGCAGAAAGAAATGCTCCAAAATTGGCTCAAATATTCATGAAAGAGGTAGTAAGGTTGCATGGCATACCTAAAACCATTGTGAGTGATAGGGATACCATCTTCACCTCAAGGTTTTGGAAAAGTTTTCAAGAGGCTATGGGGAGTGAATTGTGCTTAAGCACTGCCTACCATCCACAATCAGATGGTCAAACTGAGGTGGTGAACAAAGTCTTAGAGGATTTGTTGAGAGCATGTACACTGGACTTTGGAGGCAACTGGGAAGACCACCTCCATCTAGCTGAATTCACATACAATAACAGTTACCAAAGCACCATAGGGATGGCACCATTTGAAGCCTTATATGGCAAGCCATGTTTATCACCTATATGCTGGGTAGAGGCTGGAGAAAGGGCTGTTCTTGGACCTGAATATGTTAAAGAAACTACAGAGAGAATTGGGTTAATAAGAAAAAGAATAGCAGCAGCTCAAGATAGGCAAAAGAAATTTGCAGATAGGAAGAGAAAGCAAGTGGAATATGAAGTGGGAGACTTTGTTTTCATCAAGATTTCACCTATGAAGAAAGTCATGAGATTTGGCAAGCAAGGTAAGCTTACACCAAGGTATGTTGGACCCTATAAAATTCAGGAAAGAATTGGTTCATTGGCTTACAAATTAGAACTACCAGAGGAGATGAAAGCAATGCATAATGTTTTTCATGTGTCCCAACTTAGAAAATGGGTACATGATAAGGAAGACATTTTGGAAGAGCCTACCAAAATTCAAATAAATCCTGACTTGGTTTATGAAAAAGAACCAGTGGGGATTGTAGCCAAGGAAGAAAAGAAATTAAGAAGCAAAACCTTGAAACTAGTTAAGATCCAGTGGAGTAGTGATCCTAATGACTGCACATGGGAGTTAGAGGATAAGATTAGAATGGATTATCCTAAGCTTTTTGCAAATTAAAAGGTAATTTTTTTTTTCTCTTTCTGGAAAAATTATTTGTTATGCATGGTTGATATGGTTGAATTTGTTTGCTTGTGCATATGTTTGATAAGTTTTCAGAAAAGAAAAAGATGCTCACTATAAATGTTAGAAAAATTGTGAGGACACAATTCCTAAAAGGAGGGGTGAATGTAATACCCCAAAATTTTGTGAAAAATCATTTTTGAAAAATGATTTAATTTTGAAATATTTAGATTTAAATATGGTGAAGTTTCAGGAATAAATAGTGTGCAGGTATATGTGTGCACGTGCACACTGAAATGGCACAAGGAAGAACTCCAGATTTTTTGGATTTAAAACAAGAATTAAAGGGCAATACAAACATGATTTGGCAACATGGTTGTTTGATTTCTGAAATTATATGGATCATCTTAGAAAGTAAGAAAAAGTAGGCTTTACTTTAAATCAGTAAACAAATTTTATTTAAAACCCAGAAGAGAAAATTATGTATATTAACCTGTATACATATAGGTGCATATGCTTCTGAAATTAAAGAGAAATTAAAATAAGCTTAGATAAGATATGTGTACAAATATATATATATTTAAACACTGAAAAGTATATATATATATATATACATAAGCAAGTAAAACTATGACATTAAAATGACATGAAATGTGATACAAGTTAATGAGCTTGTATAGGCAAAAATAGCAAAAGGGGATTTTCAGAAATAATTAAAATAAAAATAGGATAGTCACACTTTTAACATGACTAGGAGAGTGGCCATTTTCTGAAAAGTAAAAGAAAGAAAATGCAGCCTTTAAATTGGTTAATATGGCCGGGGTATTATGAATGAAAAATGCATGATGCTAGCCAGGACAGAAATGGAATTCTGTTTCAACAAAACCCTAGAGGAAAAATGCTTATAAATAGGCAGTTTAGCCAGTAGAATCATTTTTACCCCGAGCTGCACAAAAATAAGAAAAGAAGGAAAATATTGGAAGAAAGGAGAGAACACTCAAACAAGAATTTTCTGGATTAAACATTTAGGTGAGTAATCTCACTAAGTTCATGGCATTAAGACCTGAGATGAGGCAGCCACTTTTTATTTCCATTTATATATATTTCTGGTTTTGATGTATATGATTTCATCAATGCTTTCTGGATGTTTTATTTTAAATCTGATATGATTTAATATGGATGATTTTGGATGACCTTTGATTGGTTGAGACATTTGTCTTTGGATGAGTATCATACTGATTTATTTATACTCACAAATGTTAAAGTTTAGGATCTCAAAAATCATATAGAGAATACTCTCAGCTGTTATAGATCTATGGCATGGAAACTTTATAAAAATGATTAGAGCTGCATTATACTTGGTATAAGTGCTGAGGCTTGAAAAGAAAAATGTTAAGGGTGCAATAGAAATTTTCTAAGTGCTGAGCCCTTAATCAAATCAAAAAAAAAAAGAGAAACCCACAAGCTAAAATTATGATTGAACCAGATCTTGAATCTGAATCAATCATAAAGGCTTGCAGATCAATATAACATGCCATGCCTCTTTTACAGTTGAAAATATTCTCATATTTTACTAAGATCAAGACATATTGACCCCATTTAGGAAATAACTGTCTGATTATTTCTGAGGAGAATTATGCTAGAAGAAATTATGGATGTTTCCATGTTTGCAGTGATATGTTCACTTAGCATATTTGATGATAAGATTTAAGACTATACACTAGTAAATAAACTAGGGAAGGGAAGGCCAAGAAAGCTGCTGGAATGCTTGTCATATTTGAAGTATGCAAGTTGGCACATGGTTTGTTTAAGCCCTGAGATCTTTGTGCAATGATGTGAATTAGTTCATTGCAATGTGTCCCAGTGATTCCTTAATAGCAGATGAGGCAGGAATTTAAATTGAATATTACAACCTGTAAATGAAGAAATAGGAATATGGATATTTCTTAGGTTGAATGGTATGGAACCAAGATGATTCCAGTAAGTGAAATTGTTGCAAATAGATAATTATGTTTGCATGATTATGTATGCAAGTGAAAGAATGATAAATGAATATATCATACCTGAATCAACATAATTATACTATGTTAAAATAATTGATTGCAGAAATTTGCTTAAACAACTGAATTGCATATTAGTTGAATCAACAAGTTAGTACCCTTATATTCTCTATTGCTTAATATCATGAATGAATTGATGTTACTCATACCAGATCATAGATCTGACCCTTGTTTGCTCATGGCATCTGGGGTGTCTCATTTTAAAATGAGGCAGCCACTTATGTTCTTTCAGGTAACCCAGGCACTAAGTAAAAATGAAGTTATGGCTTTTATGGAGGAGTGAATGAACATGCTAGCTAGTTTCAATAAGAGTTTAAATCGATTATATCTGCATGTATTCAGGAAAAAATTTTATGTTCTAAGATTTCCAGTTATGTAATGAATTCTATTATGGTTAGATGAACTAGTTGTATCATGTTAAATACATTGTTATGCACTAAGGTTTAAAATCTCAAAGGAAAAATCTGAGTGGGAAACAAGGAAATGATTTTAATTACTGATATGGATGTTTGGAAGAGAAATATGCATATGTAGTTGAGCTGTTGTTTTGTAAAGTTTATATTATGTAATAGTTAATCTTGAGATATAACAGAGCACTGAGTTTTAGAACAAAATCTGGATTTAGCAAGAAGTAAACTTAACAGGATTTTATTTTCTTTTTACTAAAATGCTTTGTAATTAAGTTTGAATTCATTTCTGAATTGAATTGAGAAGAGTAAGATGTTTTCCTAAAGCTTTAAACAGAATGCAATGAAATTGAACTAGTGTGGCAGATACAGGATTCATGAGTTAACCAGCTTCAATTAAATGAAGTATTGGTTGATCATGATAGATTGTATTCTGAAGATAAAAATGCATTTCAAAGCTTAGTACATTTAGCAATTGATTCACCCAGTTTTCTGGAAAATGAGCAGAAATATTGACATGTACATGTACATCTGTGTACATGTTGATATTTAAGCAAAAATATGATCATAAATTCCTAAAACAGTTGTAGGAATGGGATACAAAAATAGTAAGTAAGAAGGATTGTTTTGTATGTTGGGTTATAGGCAAAAATTAAACATATATGTACAATTATAGGTAGGTATCAGATTTCTAACCTTTCAGAAAAAAAAAAAAAAACCAAAAATTGTGTTTGAACCGACCTGCATGGTACTCGAACTCGTGACCTTTTGTGTATAAGTTAGGCGCGTTTCCATTACGCCTAGATGTTGCTTGTGTTCACTTAGGATCCACTTTCTTTTATACTGAATCTAATATTATTCAGACTTTAAACACAATCATCAACATTAAAAGCTTGTTTACTACTGAATATTACTTGATCATTTCTTGATCCTAATGACAGACTAAAGTACATATTTTAGTGGATTATATGGCCAAAAATCTGAATACAATAATGTATCCGAATTACTAAATCTCTAAATCAAACAGGATGTTATTGAACAAAAAAAATAATAAAGTATATACTTTGAATTTAAACAAGAAGAACACATGCATCTTCATATGTATGTGTATATTATTAGATATGCACTGATATATTTATATTGGTAAGTTATTTTGATCCTGGATATATTTTGGTTATTGGAAAAAGAAAATGACCTTGGAAAATATGTTTGTAATGAATGATATATCAATATATCATCTCATAGCAAAAAAAAAAATCCTTATGAAATTAGGGTGGAAATAGGAGGGTCATTTCATTCTTCCTCTTTTCCTCCTTGTTAATGGCCAACTCTAATTTAGGTTTATGGTTTTCATTTGTGAAAGTGAGAAATGAAACGTGAATGGGCAGTTACAAAGAAGTATAGCTGTGTGTGATAAAGTGGCTATTTACTAATATGTCCATGTGTAAATTTGATTAGCCTATAAACCAATTTAAGCCCATTTAGTTTATTATTAAGCATGATTCAAATCTCAATCCCCTTATCATCATTATTATATTTAATTTATCTAATTAAAATTTCGAATAATGTTATCAAAAATTAGGGATGTTACACCTTTCCATTAATGCTTCCTTTCAAAACCGTTTAATTGAAATTATAACATATTCATCACCAAACATCAATTTATGCTATCTGCAGTGCTACTCAAATTTTGGCTACACTATGGGGCAACAAAGCCTCCTTTATAGATGACTTAGCCATCGATGACAATACTAAAACCATCATCCTACATCGATGACCATGAAGAATTACCAAGGTATATTTCCTATAAATACATATCCTACTATGATTTATATTATACATTTGTTTTAAGTAAACTTGACCGTGCCATTACTTACAGGTAAGGAGAGCTTGAGCTCAACTACTACAACATTCGTTTATACAGATCTGCATATTACTGAAGGATCCGACCTACTCAAGAGGTCAACATCTTTTCATTTATTTACTCGCACAGTTCACTGATTAATCATATCCAATTGACTCTTCAGTTCCAATTTTCTCATCCAATACATGAATCTTTTCCCCATTTTTAATCTTCAGAATATCAATGATTTCTAAAGTGTACATGTCCTTCCACTTACGAACTCTTTTTCTCTCTCAAATAGCAGGCTATATTATCAAAATTTATACTGCCTTTAACATTACTATTGGTGAAGTTAGAAGTTCATTAGATTTATGCAGTGACTCATTTCCATCTCTAATTTTTCCATTGATTTTAGTTTGATTCTTCGGTCATATTTCTCCCTCTTTTTCAAGCATGTTATTTTATGGAAACTGAGTGATGACTTTTCATTTCCACTTTTTTTCTTTTTTTTACGCTTGGCAGATTGATTTTTCACCTTTTGAGAAATTATTAATACTAATTTCAAACATGCAAAAATTTCCTGAAATGGATGTGCCTCTTTTAAATATGATTTACCATTACGTTTATTTTAAGAGTTCATATTATATAGGGTTAAGATTTTCACATAGCAATATGACTATTTATTCTCACATAATTTTTTTTCCCAGTTTCCAGTTTTATTCATTTATTTACAATTGTATATATACTTCTGTTCCCATCTTTAAGTACATATATACCTTTTGATTTCTATTTTGACCTACATCGACGTAAAAACATAATTTTTGCCTCTGATTGAATCAATAACCATTTTGCAAATTCCAATTTTTTTATATGCCAGCTTCCACAAATGAAAACTACCTGCAATCTCCAATGAAGGCATTCACTACAAAAAACTAACTGACCTAACCAGTGACAAATGCATCTCTGAAATAATAAGCTCAGAGCTCCCATTTGAGTATGAGGTAAGGACTAAACTATTCACGATTGTAATTGTCTGTGCATTTAAAATCCTTCATTTACAAACACATTTTCCGCTGTTTCAGCTACGAAAAAAATCAACAAAATTATCAATGAAAAAAAAGACACCATCAAATATACATGCTTCTGTGCATTTAAATTCTACACTATTATTTTCTTTTCCCCTTCCTTTTTAATTTCTCCCTAGTCCATATTTTCCTTTAGGCTTACCATTTAAGTATTTTCCACCCAGGCAATTCCATTAAAGTAATGGTGTCAATCACAAATCCATTTTTAGCATAAGAATTTATTACTTCTACAAGCATTATGACTGAGATATTTTTTCATTCAACTCACTATTAATCAGGTTAATAATAATATTACCTTGCTTTTCTCCCGTCAAATAATGGTCCATATGTATTTTTTTGGTACAATGACTAAATTTTTCATTGAAGTTAGATCCTTTCTCTTCTGCAATCAAATTGTTTTCTGCAATATAATGATTCCTCAAGATCCAATAATAGACTGATAAGCTATTTCTGCTGATTTCAATCTTTGCTTCCATTGTAAATTACCATTCATTTCCCAACAAATTTTTTTAAAACTTTTTTCTCATATTATTATTTTACAAGTTATATTATCTGGATAGGTAGTTCAACCTATCTACTTCCTTCTATAACCAATTGTTTCCTAATTTTAATTTTTAAGTTCTTCACGTTTTATATAGTTATGTCGATATTTTTTATATTCCACTATCAAACCTTACTGTTGAACAATCTTATTATTTATAGTATATTAATGTTTTTAATACTCCATATATACTAGATTTTATCCCACTGCTACTGTTAGCTGCTATTTTTAATCCATTTGGTGGTTCCATTCACTGATCTCCATTTATATGCTTAATGATAGAATTTTACTTATATTTCTATGCGGTTAATTTTAAATTTAAATTTACTTTTATTACATCTAGAATTATATGTACATGGTCTTAATGGATAATACATATACCCATGTTTTCAATACCAATGCTCTGAATGCAGTTCGAATGATTATGATGCAAAAACGTAAGCCAAATAATTCAGTTTTAACTTCTCTTTACTAATCGATTCTTTTTTTAATTCAATACTTCTCAATAATATACAGAGTCCTTCTAAAATTTTACCTAAAAAGTGCACCGATATTACTTTTTTAAATAACCCTAAATAATACCGCGTGAAAAAATTAAAATTCTCTTCCTGCGCTAAAATGATAATCGCAGCTACTACAAAAAACAAAATTATTACATAACCACCTTTTACAATGCAGTGTTCTAATATTTTTAAACATTTTTTTACCACCTCAATAATAATCTCATATTTCCTTTTAATATTATAATAACCTTATTAATCAACTATGATGTTACAATTCATTTACATGATTGTTCCATAGCAACATCGACCGCTATTTTACAGGGAAAAAGCTTTTCCTTTAAAGCTAAAATAAAAGGCATTGATCTAAACAATAGATGGAATGCTTATCTTGCAACATTTGCAAATCCCATGTAGGCAACTCAGGCCCAAACAATTATTGCAATAACTGTGAAAGGCCGAATCTTTATACCAAATTCACACAAATGAGGTACTTGCCGGGATTCGTCTCGTTCTTCAAAAAACTATTCCAAATCAGAATAGATAATACCTTTTCTCCCTTCTTTTCTAACTTTGAACGATATATTTTACATAAACAAACATAATATTATACTTGAAGGTTGGAGGTGGTAAGAGAGTTACAAGCATTCTCGACCAAGTTATTGGTAAAATGAAAATTTTTAAGCTAAGCTCGATACATTTATCAACAGGTTGGATGGAAAAAATTGACTGCAATAAGAATTTCTGTGCCTGCTACCGACATCAGTACTGGGACCCCTGAACCAAGCATTACTAAGGTGCATTTGTCGTCGCCCACATACATATGAACACCTACATACTAGCTTTAAGCCCACTATGCTTTACAGTTATATGTGCATATTTTTTTTCTCTTTCCCTACCTACAAATTTTATAACTTGCTTTTAAACTCGCTAACAACCTACCAAATTATAGGTCCCCAGTATCTTTGACAGCAAGGTAACTCATGTCAAAGGAAATGCCAAAAGAAAAGTCGTATGACAGCCGCCTAGCTTCTGTGTTCTGTATTTAAGTATCTAAACTAATGTGAACTATTGTAATGCATGTTTGCCTTATGTTATGTGTTGTCCGTCTTATGTTACGTGTTGTCCGTCTTATGTTATGTGTTGTCCGTCTTATCTTACGTGTCAAATAAAGCATTACAACTTTGTGTCCATCTATATCTGTCTCAATAAATTAGGAACTAGCAGAGACTTTAACAAAATTTCCTCCCTGTCATGGGTATATGCTAACTGTTGCGGAAATAGTACTATTCACTTAAATCTCTATAGAGTTACACAAAATCATTAGTGCTGCAAAGAGAATCTAAAGCACGTTAGCCCTTAGTAAGAAATCCCAAAACAATAAAACTGAAGTTAATTTAACCGTGCATTCTACCTTTCTCACCATTGTTACATTGGTGGGTTCAAACTATATTAGAAAGAAAGAATGGACAGCTATAAAATATATTTATAAATAGTTTGAAACTAACAATATATATAATATTTTGTACATTATATGCATCCACTATTATTATCAATATTATGTCAAAAGATGTCAACATAAATCCCTAAAAAATGGTATTAGCATTATTAAATTGAAACCGTTGATAAATTCAATAAATTATTATTATTTCTGAAGCTTATCGATTCAAAGTTCAATATTCATTGATAGTTTAACATTAACTTTTACACATTGCGACGACCCGCATTTCGGGAGGTTTAAGTCTACAATAAACCACACATGTCCAACTCAAAACAATCTGAAACACTGATAATCAATGAGATTAATTAAGAAAAAAAAGAAAAGAAGAAAACAAACACAGAATCTCGCAGTGGAATGACAAAATATAATAATCAAATAAACTGTTCATGAAGCTGTTTACACTATACATTTGACTATACTTTTACAACATCTATCAGAGTTATACATACAATCGAGACAAAATAAAACAATGCAGCATAACAACATGATGCAGGGGAATAATACTAGTAGTATAATATACCAAATCTTCGCCTTCATCCTCTAGAATAGTATGATCTTCAATGCATTGAAAACTCAAGCCTGACCCGAGCATAAAGTAAAACAATACACTTGAGTCAGAACTAAAATATCTGTGACGAACCGGATTTTCGACCCTCGAAAATCGACATCAATACGTCCTCTATATAGCAGCCGAGCAATCGAGTGCCGGAAATACAAGATCGTTGGAGGAAAAGAAGAAAGAAGTAGAAGAAAATAGAACAACAACAACACAGAATCTCACAATCGCAGCGGAATAATATATAATAGATAATAACAGGTCTTTATACAAAAAGAAATATAACTGTTATTTATATATTACATCATCAGAGTACAACAAACCAATAACTCAATACAGGACAGTTATAATAACTGGTCCTCACAAATGTTGAATTTACTGCATACAATACATAGCGGAATATAATCAAGTATGTGTGATACGTCTTCGTCATCCAGCTCGTCTCCTTAGCTCCATAGCATCCTATCCTAAATTTGTAATACTTGGTCTGACCTGAGCATTATAATAAAATAACACCCGAGTCAGTCTGGAAAACCAGCGTGAGAAAAACACACTCAATTTGAATTATTAACTTTTATCAAAATCCTTTGAAAAACAAAAGTATCTCGTAAGACCGCGTCACACATAAACATGAAGGGTTTTTCCCTTTCGATAACCAAAACATTTGATATTAAAATCATCTGATATTATAATAGTGTCTATAGAAAGTAAATAGAAAATAGCTGAAATGCTTGCATCTCACGTTTCAGCATAGTTGGGCACAATAAAAACCGTACGACGCTTATTGGAGAATGGATTCCATATAATGACTAGGCACTAGGGTACCACCTATCACGGTACACGTCTAGAAAAATGTACCGAGGACCTCGTTGGATCCCCTGCAACACAAGACCGGCCCTTTCCCTAACTTGGAAAGAACTGAATATGTTATCACCCCGGGTGTTCCCACCCTAATCGAGAGCTCTTTTGCATGCACCGCCATATCTATAATAAATAATATATCCAAGGGTATCTAGAAAGGTGATAACATACCCTAATTGGGTATGACCCACTTAGCCTTGTTGCATAACCCCTGATTTTCAGTCATTCCGGTTGATGAGGCTTGAGGCTACGATTACCTTTCAAGAACAATTTCACTTAGAATGCTCATCGTCCTCCAATGATGATGCTCTGATAGCATTCGTCCATACAAGTTATCCTGGGTCTGGACAAACCGAATCACCATCTTCACAATCTTCACTGTATCCATTCGTAACGCTCAAATCGAATCGAAGTGGTTTTCAGATAATTAAATCTGATCCCGGTCTCTTCGAAACGATCAACGAATTTGGCCAAAATTGATAGTCGGTTATTTAACTATCAATGAAGCATCCGTAAGCAGACATCAGGCCTTATTATAGATTTTCCTAAATTAATTTCTAATATCTTTATAAGATATATATATTCAAATCCCTTTTCAATTTTCAATATTTGAGACAACTCAAATACTTATACCCATATCAGGCTATTTCAACCCTCCCTTATCAACACTTAGAAAAATATTTAAAAAATATTTTTTTTCCTAATCTCTTACTTCCCAACACTTAGGAAAATTTCTATTATTTCTCTTTTCTCAAAAACCCTTCTCAATTTATATTGTAAATTCCTTAACTCGTTTTATAACGAATTCTCTAAGTTCTGGGTTCCTTAAATTAAATCCGTTTATTCAAAAGTATATACTTATCTCACCGAAATGAGTACATTCACAAACCATTTCCTTCGAAAATATTTGAAAACTTTTTATATTTAATATGGAAAGCACTACGTGGTATCAACCATGGATTCACAGCTTAATGATTACGTCTCTATCCCAGAGAAATCCAAACTTAACTACAGGCAATATATGCCTACGATTTCGCCATGAAAGTATACCATTACTTTCCGAAAACTTATTTAATAATTATCTTAGAATAATGATTCTAAAATTTCTATAATAATTTTTCCAAGTTTAATTTAGGAAAATACTCTTAAATAAAAGTTATTATGTAAAACTATATTAATATTGAATAATTTATCTTTTAAAATAATAATATCTATACTTGTCCATTTTAAACTTTAAACTAGAAACTTCTTGGGAACCACTTAAATGGCGTCCTCCATCCCCCCTCCCCGTACCCCCGATCTCCTTCGTCCCCAGCAAATACAACACCGTCTTAAATGGTCCACCTTCTCCTCGTGCCTCCGCGGCTGCCTCCAATCCTCCTCTGATCCCATCCCATGCCCCACTGCCCACTCCCGTCCCCAACCAACCTCTTTGCATCGAGGTCCCCATCGCCAAAACCTACGCCCAGGTGGCGGGCTCGACACCTCGCTCCCCCCTCCTACCCAACCCCCCACCCAAGCGGCGCCACCCCTTGCCGCAATTCAAAAATGTTCGTCAAACGGTTGAATTCTTGAAACTGGAAAGCCGCTGCCTTCGATGTGCAGGTTTGAGACACGTGGCGAAGTTTTGTGGGGACGCAAAGATTTGCTACAAATGTGGATTTTTTGGGCATCCACAAACCCACTGTCCCGATAAATTCTTCAATCATACTCAGGCACGAAAAAACAGAGGTGTCCAATCCTCTCCCACTAAAGACAAACCCAACTCTGCCCAATGGGTCCCCAAGTCACATCTCCTTTCTGCTCAAAAGAAACCTTCCGGCTCCCCGATGCATTCTCTCTCCCCTCCAGGCTCCAGCTCCACAAAGTCTGCCCCAATCCCCAATGCAGCAACACAACACAAGCTTGAATTCAAAAACATTCTCAATGGCGGACCCATCATTACTCCTCACCGCCAATATCATCAGCGGCACCTGGTCAATCGACTCCCTACATCAAGCACTCTCCTCCACCATTCACCATCGCGACTGGCCGCTTTGGCTACAGACAGACACAAGCTTCATCTTCTTCTGCCCCACATACACAATCAAAGACCAAATCCTTCAGCGTTCGACTATTTCCTGGGCAGGTGGTGTTGTGCAATTTCAGCCTTGGTCAGATCTTGACCACCCAGCTCCGTCTTTGGACCCACCATAATGGGCGCGAATTTCGGGTTTTCCGGAACTTCTGCGGTTCAACTCAGAGGCCATTTTTGTAGCAGTCAAGCCAGTGGGTAGATTCCTGGCTCAAGACGACTGCGAATGGATGGAACTTGACCATCGCTTTTTATATATCCAAGTACAATTATTTAGTGGCATCAACTCTCCATCCTCCTTCGTCACAGTATTGAACAACACGGAGTACCTCTTGAGCATTGAAAAATGGGAGCACGAGCACCCAAACAGGTGCCCGGAAAATCACTTGCTCGGAGTAGACTACGAGAGAGACTTTCCCCTATTCGAACGTCACATCCCGATTGAAGACTTAGATTCGGAGGACAGGTTCGACGTCATGAACTACAACCCTATCTTCTCCGGTTCCCCACCGGTACTCGGCCAATTCTATGATCAGTCGATTGAAGTGGTTGGTCCAAGGGGCTGGGACCCATGGCCAGCCCAGGAGCACAGATGGGACCCGTTCTCTGATTTGGACCTCTCAACCCCGCTTTTTCAGCAAATCCCAACTTCACCAGCAGCCGTATCCCCGCCTCGTCCGCCCCATAATGTTGCCCCTCAAACAGTTATCCATTCTCCCCCTGATCAGTTCCAAAATGTTGCCCCTTAAACAGATATCCAATCCCCCCCACCAGTTCCCCGTCCCCTTGCCTGAAGAACATAGCCAAGCGGCCCGTCCGGCGACTGATCAGTGGTCCCTGCTCGTCACTCCAACGGCTGTGCGCCGCAGCTCCAGACTGGACAGAGCGGCATCTTACCCTGGTAGTTTCTTTAAACATGTAGTTTTTTCCTCTCTTAACAAAAGTTAAAAAAAAAAATGGCACGTTGCATGTGAGTGAACTTGCGTGGAGAACACTACACCTCCATGCAGGCACTCAAATCGTAGCACTTATCGTTCTCCTAATGAAGCTAATTTCCTGGAACACACGGGGGTTGGGGGACCCCAGTAAAAGACATTCTGTTAGCCTTATAATAACCCCACAAAAAGTAGACATCCTTTTCCTGCAAGAATCTAAACTATCAGACCCATCCCCTAACATTCTCAGACAGATTGGTGGGCCTTTCCTAACTGGGTGGGCCTACCTAAATGCTATCGGTTCTAGTGGAGGCATTATGACAGCCTGGAATGAATCCGTGTGGTCCCATTGCCAAACTTTTTACCACACAACAGCCCTACATGTAGCCCTTCGTCACTTACAAATTGGAACGATCTTCTTCTTCTCCAATATTTATGGCCCACAAAATACTCGAGATCGAAATGAACTATGGTCGAATTGTCTTACCTTCGCCTCACACATTAATGGCCCTTGGGTGGTTGGAGGAGATTTCAACACCACTAGATCCTCAGCTGAAAGGAACTCGGGCAATCTCTCCCATGACTCCGAAGCCTTCAACCATTTCATTAATCTTTGCTCCCTGATAGATCCACCCATCTGTAACCATCTATTCACTTGGTCTAGTCGTAGATCAGAGCCTTCACTAGCCAAATTGGACCGTTTCCTTTTCAACCCAGCCTGGGAGGATTTATACCCACTTTCCTTGGTCTCGGGCCTAGCCACAATCATCTCCGACCATTGCCCTCTCCTACTCGACACTGGTTCCCCCACTTGTCCTATCCGACCCTTCCGGTTCGAGCGCCTTTGGCTCCTTGAGCCATCATTTGATAACTTCATCAAAGAAATCTGGTCTCAGCTCTCCCACACCCACTCAGCCACCGCTAGAGTTGTCTCCAAACTCCGATCTCTCCGTAAGATCATCAAACCCTGGGCTAAGTCAGTTTGGGGCTCTATTCGCTCACGTATCTCTGCAATTCAAGATGAGATTTTGGACCTAAACATACTCGAAGAATCTTCCCCCCTTATCGAATCGGATCGATCTCGCCTACGAGAGCTGGAAGTAGAACTGGACAGATTGTCATTGTAAGAGGAAATAGGTTGGAAACAACGATCCAAAGCGAAATGGATTGAGGATGGCGATAAGAACACAGCCTATTTCCATTGTTTTGCAAACGGCAGGCGTAGATCCACTTTCATCCTCGAAATCACTCACAACAGTAACACTATCTCTGATCAGACCAACATCCTAAACCTATTCTCCGACTACTATCGAAACACCTTAGGAAAACACCACCCCCTCTACCACAAATTGACTGGAACTTGCTCTACTCAGAATGCTCACCCATCCCTCTAGACCAACCCTTCTCAGAAGCGGAAATTTGGGCTGCGCTAAATAGCATGTCAGATGACAAAGCTCCTGGCCCAGATGGTTTCGGCCCTCTATTCTTCAAGCACTATTGGGAAACAATCAAATACAACATTATCGAGATATGTTCTGAATTCCAAGCCGATCCATCATCTGTTGCTCGCCTTAAGCTAATATCATCCTCCTCTCCAAAACCCCAGGTGCCACTTCCCTTCCATCCTTCCGACCTATTAGCCTCCTGAACACCACCTTCAAAATCATAACCAAAGTTCTAGCCAATCGCCTTCAAGCTATCAACACCTCCTCATTGGAATTGAGTAATCCGCATTCATCCTCGGTCGTAACATCATGGACTGCGTGGCGTCGACCCAAGAAGTCATCTCCTTCTGCCACCAAACTTCAACGCCAGGTATGCTCCTCAAATTAGACTTCTCGAAAGCTTTCGACACAGTTAATTGGCAATTCATTTTGGAGCTTATGAAGCATAGAGGTTTCCCCTCAAAATGGTGCAACTGGATCCATTGTATTCTTAGTTCTAGCTTGTCCTCTATCGTGATCAATGGGGCTTCAGGGGGCCTAATCAAGTCTGCTCGTGGACTGCGGCAAGGAGACCCACTTTCTCCTCTGCTTTTCGTCCTGGTTGTTGACGTGTTCAACCATATGATCAAGTTAGCTATATCGAACAACATCTTTGAAGGCATCAACTCCCCAACTCAAATCAGGTCATATCCAACCTTCAATTAGCCGACGACACTATTCTTTTTGCGTCGCCCACGGTCAACCACATCCACTGCCTTAAGTTGCACTATACTCTTTCGAGCTCATATCCGACCTATCCATCAACTTCAGTAAGAGCTCCATCATCATGTTTGGAAACTCCGATCACCTTGGGCAAACTTTTTCCAATTTGCTCAACTGCAACATCGCGCACTTCCCTATCTCATACCTTGGTGTCCCCCTCCGTCCAACTAAATTACTCAGATCGGATTGGCTCCCCCTCATTACCAAAATCGAAAACAGACTTCTTTCCTGGAAAGCACACTCCCTTTCTTCAGCAGGGCGCCTCGTCCTTGTTAAACCAGTACTATCAGCAATTCCTTCTTATTGGATGTCACTTTACAAGCTTCCAACCTGGGTAATCAAAAGAATTGACTCGATCAGAAGCTCCTTTCTTTGGAATGGAGGTAAAATAAAGAAACTCGTAAACTGGCGGACAGCTTGTCTGCACACTGACAACGGTGGCCTTGGAATTGTCAACCTATACTACTTCAACATCGCGCTTCTCACTAAATGGCTCTGGCGGTTCCTTACCCCCGGAACCTTCCACTGGAAATCATGGATTACCTCACTTCACTACCAATCCAACCCACACCTTATCCTCCACTCCTCCACCAGCCTTAAACCATCCCCATTCTGGTCTGGGGTCCTCGCAACCCTCCCCCGCGTCAAACCGCTCTTCCATGTCAACCTGGGTAATGGGGCAAATTGCCTCTTCTGGTTGGATACCTGGCACGGCCAGATACCCCTCTCCTCTATCCTCCACAACCTCTTCTCTCACTCGGCAACCGTCCTTCCTACCACATCTGATTCTTCGAGCTCGGGCCCTGACCATCTCCTCCCAACATCCTACTTTGACCTTGCCACCCTAGCCGAGCTTCACCAAGCTGTCTCCATCCTCCGAAGCATTCACTTCCACCCCCGGCCAGATGTGTTCATCTGGGCCCCAAATCCCTCAGCTGGATTCTCCGTCGCCATCTGCTATGCTCATTTGAACAACCTTGGACGCCTCTTCAACTTCCCCAGACTTTGGAAATGCCAGCTCCAACCTCGCATCGCTTTCTTCCAATGGTGCCTTATCCACGGGCACATCAACACCAGAGACAGGCTCTTTCGTTACAACATCGTAGTGGACCCAAGCTGTGCCTTATGCTCTATCGCTACCGAAAGTTTACAACATCTATTCATAGAATGTGATTTTTCCTTTAGGGTTTGGGTTGCAACGTCTGTTCACATACTCGGCTACATCCTCACAATCACCTCATTTTTTGACCACTGGCAGAACAACCCCCCCAACAAACACTTAGATCTCTTTGTGGCTATTTTCACTTGGTGCATTTGGCCCGAGCGAAATGCACATGTGTTCAGTAGGCCCAAATCCAACTTTGATGGAACTTGCAGGCGAATTATTTACTATTTCTCATCTGTATCAGGACACAGCTTCTCAGCTCCGTTCAAGCTGAGACTGCCATTCTCCAGTTCTTCGCCGGTTGAATCAGCAGGCAACACAAGCGCAACTCCTTCTAGATGGCAACATGGACATCACTGACCACTCCGTAGTACTTATCTATTTCATTTTCTGATATATGTACCAAGCTGTTTTTATATATAAGACTCTGCCATGTAGCGACTGTTTTGCAGTATTCTCCTATTTTGGGCCAGCGATCAGGCTTGTTGATCGCGCTAATTACTTACTATAATGCTATTTAACCGGCTGTGTAGTGTCACGCTATACAACCGTCTTACTCTAAAAAAATAATTATATTGATTAATTCTTAATGATAATTAACTTTAAAACAAAACATTTTAAGGTAGCTCTATTTATAATTAAATATACTTAAATCAATTTAAAATAATTAAATAATCAATTTTTATGGAATATCTTAAACACTTTTTTTAAATTCCCTAGTTAATAAATAAAAATCCTCTTTTTAAAACAAACCCATCTCCTCGATAAAAATATACTTTCAATTCCAATATAACACATCTAATCTTTATAAATCTCTCTCGATTTATCATCAAATGATTTACGTCCCAATTACGTAAATCCCCTTTTCACCTTTCTAAAAATAAATCTATCATTTACTTTTAAACCGATTTACCCATCTCCTTATAAATTCTTACAGTGAATTTATAACTTCAATTTATCAACTGATAATCACTTCACTTTATTTATAAACATTGTTTATAAATCTTATAGTTTTCAATTTCAGTTTATAACGGTTTCCCATCACTTAGATCCATTATAAATTGATTTCTAAGTTAAATTTCCATTTATAAATCAATTTCTTAAATAAACCAAACTATACTCCAAAACCAACCAAATCTCGATTTTTAAAATCCTTTTACACTTAAACAATATCACTTAAGTTTCATTATTTAAAATCCTTTATATACATTATTCCAAAATCTATATTTACAATATCCTGAAATAGTTAAGTGCAAGTTTTAAGTCAACTATTTATTTTACTGTAACGACCCGTAAATTTTAACTGGTTTTAATAATGTAATTAACTGAATTTTTGTGAAATTTTATATAATTTGATTTGGAAATAAAAATTTGATATTTGGAATACGTATATTTAAACATAGTAAATGGTAAATTTTCATTAGATAATATGCAAGTTTATTTTATTGTGAAATTTTATTTCAATTCAAATCAGTTAATATTTGATGATAATAAAATATTTTCCAAACCCGAATATTTTTACATAATAAATTTGTAAATCATCTTCTGAGTGAGACGTCATATTTCGTTTCTTTAAATTTTGACTGCTATTGCTCCGTTTATCTTATTTCTGGCATTTCGGCAGCATTTTCGGTACCGATTATCGACTTTTGATAGGATGATCGTACCATTGATATCTGTATACTGTTTTGATCGTCTCGTCATGCTGATCTCTACGGTATATTCAATTCCGTGCTTTGAAGTCCGGTACGTGGCGGAAACCACGAAACGGTTAATCGCATCGGTACCCTTTTTTGAGTCGTTTCATTTCTGAGTCCTTTTGTTTCCTTGGTCTATTCATTTTCCATCGTGCAAGCTGTCAGCTACTAGATTTTATTATTTCTTGAATTCAAACTGACCTTTCATTGTCCACTTTCAGAAACCAATGGTCAATAGCCTTTCATAATTATTGAATTCAACAGATTGGCTTTTACCATCCTTGTATTCAATATAATTTACTTTTGAACTCGGCTATTCGTCTGTCATTTTCATTTGAAAAAAAGGAGAAAGATTATTTTCTTCCATTGATATTTATATAAAAATATTATCATCTTCTCTCCTGAGATTCTGCTTGTCCATCTCTTTGCTCGTTCATTTGTACGCGGAGCATGCTTCGAGAACCTGATTGGGTTTCTTCGGGTTTCATCCCTTTTAACTTTGAGAAATAATTATATACGAAAGTATAAATATTGGAAAATCCTCCTTTCTTCCACTTCTTGGCCGAACTCCACCGCGCGCGCCTGCCCCTTCATCACCACCACCCGAAAACCCACCAGCTCCTGACTTCGGCTCCACTACTAGACAGCCCTCTCCACGCCTAAAGCTCTCCCCTCCGACCATTTCAGCTTCTTGCCGAGCTCGGCCAAGCCCAGCCGAGACCCCCAGTTGCCGTTCCACCCTTTGATTGGCAGTCTTCTTTTATGTTATGTAAGCTTATATAAATTGTATATATATAATATATATAGGCTATTTTGTATATGAATAAGCTATTGTTCATATAGTATATAAGTTATACATTGGTATTATATTGGTTTTATAAAGAGATATATAACTGTATGTTTATCTGACTGGTTTTGTAAGTATATTAGTTTTATTAGTATTATTTTATTATATAAATTTTTATTATATTAATATAAGTTATATTTGGAATGTACAAGCTGCTGTATATGGGTTAAGTGGCTAAATATATATGTTCATTTCGATACAGGTTGTATGCATAGGTGGTATACCTACTTGTTTGCATGTATATATGAAGCCTGTATATGATTCGAGTAGCTTATATATATATATATATATTTAGATTAGCTTGCATATATTGTTTACACTTATATGTATACTGTCTGCATTTATATATATATATACATCTATGATATTGTTATGCATGTTAGCTTTTACCAGTATTATCTATTACCTGTTAGTATAAATTATATTATATTTATATTTATATTTTAAGTTTTCATTTACTGTTAAAGTATTGATTATATAGTAGTGTGTGCGTGTGTGTGTGTGTGTATATATATATATATATATTAAGGTTGCTTCCAATTGAGAAGTTATTTGCATATTTTGTGAAACCTATATTTACTTTGATTTGGTATATATGTGTTTAACTAAGAATATTGATCTGAAAAGGGTATATTTTATGTTTTAAAATTTGTTAGAGAAAATTTATATATATATATATTATAGTTCCTATATATGCACCTGAGTTCTATTTTATATATCAGTTATATAAATATATCTATGTACTGTATATGTAGTTGTGATATAACAGTTTCATTATATAATATATATGTTATCATTTTGAAATATATATATATGACATTTTGAAAGGAATAAAATATAATCTAAGTATTTTCATTTTTACAAGTGTATATATATATATATACATATAAGTAGTTATTTCAACTTTCATGATGCATATATGTTGATTTTAATATATGGGTTTTAATGTAAAACAATGGTTTTTGAATTTCACATATATTTAATTTAATATATGTCTGAGTTTAGAATATGATTCTGTATATATATATTTATATATATTTATATATAGTTATATATAAGTTCACTTATATCATTAGCTTCATCGATCCAATTCTGATTTTGATTTCGTCTATTCCTATTTATCAGCTTTGTCCGTCCAATTTCGTGCCAATCTAGCTTTGCTTTGGAAGTCGTGCCTGCATTTCAAAACTCAATTCATTG